>OX421967.1:58225700-59488146 GCA_949128115.1 Anaspis maculata | reverse complement strand
TATGTATATTGTACCAATTTGAATCCCATCTAGAAAATATGTTTATTAGGGCGAAAATAGAATTTAATTTAATTTATGGTAGTTAAGATAGAGATTTGAAATCCGCGCGGGAAATGTGGCCAACGTCAAATCGCAAATTACCAAATCATGCTGTTGTAAGTATAATCCAGATCAACGGGTGATGAGACATGGAGTCGGCGTAAATCAAAATTACCGAGCTATATCCTAACATTCCCAGTCAAGTAAAGCTGAGAATGGGCTGAAGTGCTGATTTTACGTGCAAAAACGTTTGCGTTTAGTTGCGTATTCGCTGCTAGGTTGGCAGAGCTGGCTATCAAGAGAGCGTCAGTGAGAATTATGTCAATTTTTGGCGGTGTTTCGCGGCTTTTTGCTTCCAGTGGGAAACGGTCTTGTGGTCTGGTCTTTTACTCTTCTGAAGCAGAAACTTCCAGAGTGCAGAGACGCTATTTCTTAATTAGTTCGATTAATTTTTGTCACAGGTAACTTGGTAAGTCGAATACATTTATTATTACACATTGCATTTAATGGTTATGTGTTGTGTTCTGCTATTCATGCCCCCTCACCCTCAGGGAGGGATTAGGGGGCGACTTTTATGAAATGATACTCATTATTAGATGTTTCATTTTTATGTACTGGTCGCCTGCAGCTGCCCTATAAAATTGGAATTATTCTGTTCCTAAAGTCTGCTTATTTATACTTATAGGTTACGGATGCAAATTCCCACTCAGTATGCCTAAAACAAGAAATGCAGCTTACTGCAAAAAATACAGAGCAACTCGTAAACAGAAGTGAAGCTTGACTGCTTCATTTCCTCATCTTTCTGAAAATGTCGATACTTGTTTCGATACTGATAGTGCAGTGGCCACGAACAATACAGAAGCAGCTTTTGATGAAGAGGAAATAAGTCATTCGGGCTTTACGGGCTAAGTTTTCTGCATTCGTATTTACAAACCTCATTATGAATAAAATACTGTATATTATGTTTCAGAACGCAGAAGAATGAAGGCTGTAATGCAATTTCTGTTTTGAAATTATATTTTTTGTTGCATTTTTTACTTCATTTATTTTGTTACTATTTTTTACAGTTCTAATAAAAAATATGAATATATTTCATGCAATATAATTGAAATATCCTTGTCAAATATTTATGAATATTCATTTTGAATATTCAGCTTTGAACCTGTTTCAAACAATTATTAATATTCGATTTAAATATCCACCAGATGTAATGCAACTAATATGGTATAGATATTTAAATTGAATATTTATAAATATTCACTTCGAATATTCCCCCTATATAAATAAATCTGTCGTTTTAATATTATATGAATATTTTTGTCGAATATGTCTCTAATATTTCTTTGCTACTGGGGATGTCATCTTGTAACAATTTCAAATATTCAAGGACAATGCTGGAAGTTGGATCGACTTCTCTCTGCGACATTTCCGAGGGGTAAACCGCAGTGGAAGTCAGGTGTACACTACAGTGGAAGTCCGTGGAAGTCCGTGGAAGTCCGTGGAAGTCCGTGGAAGTCCATGGAAATCCGTGGAAGTCCGTGGAAGTCCGTGGAAATCACGTGGAAGTCAGTGGAAATCACGTGGAAGTCAATGGAAATCAGAGGAAGTCATGGAAGTCTGTGGAATTCAATTGAAATCACGTGGAAGTCATGGAAGTCAGTGGGAGTCTGTGGAAATCTGTGGAATTCAATGGAAATCACGTGGAAGTCAATGGAAGTCTAGGGAAGTCATGAAAATCAGTGGAAGTCTGTAGAAGTCAGTAGAAGTCAGTGGAATTCAATGGAAATCACGTGGAATTAGGTGAAAGTCATTGAAAATCTATGGAACTTAGTGAAAGTCAGATGGAAGTCAGATGTTTCAAGTTCCATGACAATCATTCTCCTAATAAGAGATTTCAATATGGCAGCCAAAGAATCAGTGAATTCAGCGTGAGAATAAGAATGATCATTATTACAAGACAGGGGTAAATGTCAAGTTCAATGAAAATCGTTCCATCAATGAGAAATTTTGATATGGCGGCCAAGATAGAGGCGGAATCGAGGGCGGAATCATGAAACTCAGCTTGGAAATAAGAATTTTCATACGAGACAAAAGTAAGTTCCAAGTTTTATGACAATCGTTTCACTAATAAGAGATTTCCGAGGAGAAATCGATATGGTGGACCAGATTGCGCCGCAACCATGGAATCCGATTTGCTCATTGGTCAGCCTTGAGGACCTAATACCCTTGACAGACTGCACCTTATACCCTTGACAGACTGGAAAACTGAATGATCATTAAGCGTAAATTACGATATAAATGACCAATGCTGCACGTCGTCATTTTCTAAGTGATCATTTATTAGAACGTCATTCAGGACCTTAATGGTCAATGACTAGGGGTACCTAACCATAATCGTCGAATAATCGCCGGTGGTCGTGCATCATCGCCGTTATTTTTGAAAACCATTGGCCAGCTTTTATGCAATGAATCGCGATATCAGTTGTTTGTCATCAAGTCCCTCATTTCAGTTCGCCATTCAGACACGTATTTCTGGAATCTAGGAACTGGATTTTGTGTCTTGCTTCTTGCAACAACATCCTTTGTACCAAATTATGCCCGTAAGTGTTCACGTATAAGCACGTACAAAAAAATAATAATAATATTCCAAAATAAAATTCCAAAAACATGAGCAATAACCACACATATTCGCGGAATCTGGATGATACGAACATTGCAAACAGACAGCAGGGTATAGATTGGCGGCCGAGTTGGCGGCACTTTATTTTTGGGCACAAAGTCGAATCTATTGATGAGGACATGGGTTTCCGTAAGTATCCGTGAGACAGGTAGGTATATAGTTCCTGTAGCGTGCACGTATAAGCACGTACCTACGAAAAACTGAAAAATCTCCTCGCTTTACATAAGAAATGACCGCCTGCACCTGTTCGCGAAGGTTGGGTGATACGAACATTGCGAACTTGTAGCACAGTATCGGTTGGTGGTACCATTGTAGTGGTACTCTATCCTCGACTCTATCTTCGGCAAAGTCGAATTTATTGATGAGGGAATAGAGGTTTCCAGGACATCCGTCGTGAAAAATGTGAAATTTTGCAAAAGCAAGCGAAATGGAAAATATAGGTACTTACCGCGAAAGCAGTTAAAAAATTGCAAAAAAAAGTTATAATGAACCACACGATGGATACAAACATAATGAACTATAACATGCATCTGTCAGTTGCCTTGCACTTGCCAGACGCGCACATTAATCAGGGCCGCGCCTTAAAGTTGGTTAGACTATGGGGCTATGCGATTTTGATCAGATTATTGACTAAATCATCAGTCTCTTATTCTTCTTTTCCTCCATTTCTTTCGACTCAATACAAATTCAACATATATTTTGGCAACAAATAAAGATAGTATGATGTGGTGTGAACAGAGATGTGGGTTAAAAAAAACGTGTTCGTTTTTTTTGTTTCTTATTACGTTTTTTTTTGTATTAAAACAAAGCCCCTCGTTTTTTTTGTTTTAATTGTTTTTTTTTCCTTTTGTTTTGTGTAATATTCCAACAATTTCCAGCTTCCTCCTCTAACAACAACATTTCCATGCCACGATTGCAACGCTCGAAGCTTGAGGATGCAAGTTATGTTACAAACAGCACAAACAAAAACAGCCGAGCTGTCAATTATGCCATGCGTATGTCAGTTATGTCATGTGAGTGATATGTCATTCGCGGTTCAAGTGCAAAGTTGCGATTTATTACTATCTGTTTTATGCTGCTGAGTATGTTATAAATACATGAAATAATATCAGAAAAATAGTTCAATACGATTTGGTAACGTAGATCACCATTTAATGAGAAAAAACAAAAAAAAAACATTAAAAACAAAAAAAACCTGTTTTTATTTCTTTAAAAACGCCAATTAAAAAAAACCGTTTTTTAACATCTCTGGGTGTGAACATTGCAAGCAATAATTACTTTGTTTCCGCTTGCAATGTTCACACCGCGCTTTCTTGATTGAATGGAATCTAAGCTAATTACCACCTCACACCTCACCGAAAATATGAAAACCAATCGATGTCTTCAGTTGCAGCATGTCTCAACATGTGCAATTTCAATAGCGATTTACGTTTGCATTTATATGAACACTTGGCACATTGATACCAAACGATGTCTTCAGCGGTAGCATGTCTCAACATGTGCCTCTTCAAATTGCTCTTATGTTTGGATTTATCTCGGGATTTATGGATTTATGGATTATTTAGGAAAGTGAGCAAAAACTTCCCTACTCAAGGCACGCTGTGGTTTTGGTCATTGACAGGCAAACGAGGCTGATTTTGCCCAGGCCACAGCCTCCCTTGAGTAAGAAAGTTTTTGATCATTCGATATTTTCAAAGTAAATTTTTTTTTTTTTTAGTTTGTTTGAGCGCGTCAGCAGCAAGGCTATTGGCGCTGTCTGAATAGTAAGTATTTACAGTTCATGTACAATAGTAGTCTGTATGTTTACATGTAGGTATCACATCAGAGCAATGATTTAGATATTATAGCCGTGTGTATAGCCCAATTTCTTTCAAGAAGTTCATGAGTTCGTCTGCTTCTTGTCCGGATAGGATGTCTTGAAGTTCAGCTGGTAGTTGATATTTTCTTCTTGTTTCTTCCAACTCTGCACATTCCAGCAGGATATGCTTGACAGTAAGCAGCTGTTGGCAAGTGCCCATTTCACATTGTGGTGGTTCCTCTTGAGACAGGATGTGTCTGTGAGTCGTGAGGGTGTGTCCGATGCGAAGTCTTCTGAGGATGACCTTGTCTTTTCGAGGAAGTTCTTTGAAGTCCCGGGGAGTAACGGATTCTTCTATGTCATGTAATTGGGATGTTCGTCCAGATCTCCAGTGTTGATGCCATTTCTGTATCATGATGTTCTTGATTTCGTTTTTAGTAGCTGTCAAGTCTTCTGCTGTGCTGTTCGGCTGGGTTGTTGTCCATGGTGCTGGCGTGTTGTGTTGGTGTGTTGTTGGATATTGGATTGGTGGATGAAAGCGGCGTAGTTTTTCATATATGGGGAGTGGTATGCGTGGTTTATTAGGTATCTGTGATATGTGAGGTGGGAATAGCTCAAAGTAAATTACAAACTTAACAGTTCTTGTGAAAAGCTTACTTGTAAAAATTATGTGTGAAGGGTAGACAACAGTAAATTTTCTCAAGTGATTTTAGAATATTATTAGAGAAAAATACTGTGAAATACCTCTCATGCATGATTTTTGCACTTGGGCTTGAGAAAAGTGAAAAGAACAAAAATATCTACAGGGATTTCATATTTCCCCGCCACAATTTTTTACAGATTTCTTCCAAGATCTCACAATACAATGCGAATGATACTGTCCCATTTCGGTAGATGGCGCTTTAATTCATACACGCCTGCTGTATGGAGAGTGGCCCATCTATTTAGGCTTGTCTATGATCTAGCGAACTGCCCCGGAACACCATAATTTGTTTTACCTGTCATTTGTCAATGGGTGCTTTCCACCTAGACGGTACAAATACCACCAGACGGCACATGTTCCATGGTGTGGCACAAAATTTTACGTCATCCAATGAACGGCGCAGAACCGAGTAGAAACACGTAGATGGAAAGCACCGTTTGGAACCCGCACATGCGTAAATGGCAGGTAGGTATACCGAACTTGAGGCTAGGTGGAAAGCACGCATTATTTCATCTGCATCGTTCGGTTTTGTCAAATCAAATTTTGGTCACGTGACACGTGACTAACAACCAACACATATCAGACGCATCTGCATCGCCTCTCACATGTAATTACCGAACGCAGCTAATGTCAGTTAGAGGAGAGGAGATATGTGGCGGCGATGCACACAGTCGCGCACGCGTGGAAAACCAGTGATTCCAAAAAGTTTTATATTCGGCGGTTTCACCTAAACTAACTCTCTTTCTGTTCTTCAGGCAGTAGCGCGAACACGTGTTAAATCCGCTCTGCCTTGATTCAATTGTGGTTGAGTTACAAACTACGTATGTAACTCAACCACATCGTCTCATCCAATCATTCCAACAACGACGACCTCCAAAGATATGCCAATCTTTGTGCCAGATCTCAATAACCTTATTTAGATTGATAAACCAAGTTTTTGATCCCTCGTTAGCTTTTCCCTCGTAGAGCGCGCAGCAGGGACGTAGTGCATCTACTGCGCAGTAGCTAGTAGATAGCTACCATAAAATGGTGTTCCTCAATCGTGTAAGCATTACACCTACCTACAAACTAATTAAACGATCATTCATAACAAATCTGCTCTCAAAAACATCAAAATCAACTTATTACCTCTACCTCTACCTACATCTTATCCAGGTAAGTACCTATCTATAAGTAGGTACCTAATAGGTAAGTAGGTAGGTAAGTGTAGTTGAAATTCAATTGAAGTAGGTATGTACCTAACAGTTGGGGTGTACTGAACTGTAGATATTATTTATTGTAAGGTGATCACCTACTTACTAACAATGGCTATTCCAGATCATCGATCATGGCTGAACTATATCGGTGTCTACAATGTCCATGTGACTTTGAATTCAAGTTTCAACTGGAACATCACTTCCAAAGAGCTCATACAAACGTTTACGCGGCAGAACTGTTCCACGCCATCGTAGAACCGGAGCAGTTTTCGTGCATTTGCTGCAAATTCAAGGGTTACTACAACTGGGATTTGTACGAACACTGCAAACACAAACATCACGGCAGGATCGACGACGACAACATCGAACGAATCACATTTTGCAATGAAGAGTTCCATAAATTTCTATGCAATTACTGCCGATTTGGGACCGATTCTGCATTGCATCTGGTGAAACACGCGGATTCCTATCGATTTGCAACACCGTCACACGTCAAACCGCTTGAACTTGTTGATTTTTCGTCCACTAGATGTTATAGCAAACCCAAGCTTCAGAAACATTCAAAGAAGCACATGTCGGCTTATGCTCCCCATGAAAAAATCAACTGGTTGCAATGTGCGAAGTGTCCATATAAATGTAAATATCAATCGGATTTAAAGAAGCACATGTTGAGACATGCTGCCACTGAAGACATCGTTTGGTTTAAATGTGATGAATGTTCTTATAAATTCAAAGATAAGAGCAATTTCAAGAGGCACATGTTGAGACATGCTGCCGCTGAAGACATCGTTTGGTTTAAATGTGATGAATGTTCTTATAAATCCAAAGATAAGAGCAATTTGAAGAGGCACATGTTGAGACATGCTGCAACTGAAGACATCGATTGGTTAGAATGTGATAAATGTTCATATAAAACCAAGCAGAGAGGGACTTTGAAACTGCACATTTTGAAACATGCTGCCGCTGAAGACATCGAGGAAGACATCGTTAGGTTTAAATGTGATAAATGTTCATTTAAAACCAAGCATAAACATAGTTTGAAAAGGCACATGTTATTGAAACATGCTGCTGCTAAAGACATCGTTTGGTTTGAATGTGATAAATGTAGTCATAAATGCAAAGAAAAGGACACTTTGAAGAGGCACATGTTGAGACATGCTGCCGCTGAAGACATCGTGTGGTTTCAGTGTGCCAAGTGTTCATGTAAATACAAACGAAAATCACATTTGAATGAGCACATGTTGAAACATGCTGCCTCTGAAGATATCGTTTCGCATTTGATTTGACCGGGCGCAACACGCTGAAGCACATTTTGCGGTGGGCCGTCGTTGATGGTTCAAATGATGGTGTTCATGTCAATTGAAACAAAATAGGTACCTAGGTAGCTAGGTAGAGGTAAATACTGCAGCATTTACTCATAGTTCTATTGTATGCACTGTACAAAAGTTATAGATTATTAAAAAACTCGCTGAAAAAAAAATAAAATGAGAAACGGCTTCCATTATCTCCTAAGGTGCTTACGAAAACCCTGATCTGTGTGATCCAGATCACTCCGTCAGCCAATCCAGTAGTCTCAAATACCCTCGCAAATACCAAATAGAGTAGCTAGGGGAAGGCGGGGCGGAACGGACCACTTAACGTTTGAAATGCTGTGAAAGCTAAACTAAAAATCACAAGGCTCTCAACGAGGCTCTCAATCATTATGCATAATCTAATAACATTATTAAAAAAATCTGTTGTGGGGCGACACAAAACTTTCCCGGCGGTATCCAGAGACGTCAGTAATGATTTTGATCGAAGTGTCCCTTCGGGAGGGGGCGATTCGATTTGGAAATTGATGAAAAAATTCTATTTCGTCGAGCGTTTAGCGAGCATCCTGCATCCATTGTTGAGCGGATAGAAAAAATGACAGGTTAGGTCAGTTTTCCAAGGTGATGAAATGATCCAAAAGGTAGAACTAGGTAGCTAACTGTTGTGATATCTCAAAAATGCAATGCTGGTTCCTTATTGAAATTTTTGTTCCTACTTTAGATATGATGATGAAATTACAAAAACTTGATTGAAAACTTTTACTGCATCTGTGTGTCAAATTTCAACTCTATATTTTCAATTTAGGGCTTGGGCAGACAAACCCAGACCCAATGTGCCAACTGAGGGCTTCCGATCAAAATCATCCACCCAAAGTCTAATCAGAACATTCCAGGCTGAACTTAGGCCTCCGTACCTGATTTCGATTTGATCGGATCAATAATTCGGTAATTATCGTGACAGAACTGCTTAATTTGTACGATCGCATGAGTGGTTTTATATTTTCAGGAGGAAAATTTCCGGGAAATTGGAGAGAAATTATTGGAAAATGTTCAAGAACCAGTTATCTATTCTCTAAAAAAAGCAATTCCAAGAAATCTGTTCACTGAATAAAAAGTTGGAAAATTTGCAGTTTTTCCAGAGAGGAAAACTCGGCAACTGTTGATCCGATTTCAAAAATTTTTCCTCCAAAAATTAGCTCAATCTTTTCTCTAACTTTTATTCACAGCATGTCTGCACCTAAAATTAATATTTCGTGGGGCCTACGCATGTAGAAGTTTGCATTGCGTTTTTCTCAAATTCATGGAATGTGCAAATTTCATTTTGAAAAAATTACAGTCGGAAAACCGAAACCGTGTCAACTCTGAAAATAGACCTGCACGACGCTCAATACAATCTACTTTCGATATCAGTTGAAATTTCCAAAAAAAAAGTCGATCCCCGAGCAGGAATAAATTTTTGAGTGGAGTCCTGCTACAAAAGCGAGTCGTGCTGGTCGAAACACCGGCGAGAGCCCCTCCTGAGTGGCAACGGCCAGGAGAAATTTCGAAAATTCATTACGCTCAACTGGAGAATGGTGGAGAACTGCAACTGCGGCCTCAATTTGACTCTTTTGTTGTGTTGCTTCCTGCCAAATCTGGTTCCAATCCATCGGATAGATTTTGGATAATTAATTGGTAAAGTTTTGAACTTTAACATTTTTTATTATTTGACAGATGACAGATAGGGCAATGTTTCCAACTGTTCTGAATACAGTTTTCCAAGGGCTTTCAAATGACATATTGCAAGTTGAGTTCCGTGAGATATAGCTTCTGACATTTGATGATAGTGACAGTTGGGTTTGACAGATGACAGCCAAAAACTAATGGGCTCTTTTCAGGAAACAACCATGTTTGTATACCAAATATCAAGTCGATCCAGTCAACGTTACGGCAGTTATCGTGGAAGATCACAGACAGACACACACACATACACACACACACACATACACACACACACACACAGACAGACATCATTCTGAAAATGGTCTTAATCGTCTTGGGGGACCTCAAAACGGATATATCCGGTGAAATCTCAAAACTTTTTTTCTGCACGATTACAATACTTTCCCTCCGTGTTCGTGGGTGGGCCGGGAAAGTAAAAGTAACGATACAAAAGACATTTTGAAACAATTAAACAGAACAAAATTACCTGTAGTCCGTTCTGCCCCACCTGCGGGGCAGAATGGAACTCAACTTTAATGGAAATAAACAATGAACAAAGCTGAGGAATTTCAATTGAGTATAACGTTAATGGATTTTCTCAATAAAAAACAAATTTAGCGGAAAAACTCGCAAATAAGACCGAATATGTGTCGTCTTCGTCTGTATCGGCATGATAAACGCGGGGGCAAAACGGACCGTTCCGTTTCGCCCCGCTTTGCAAAAATCCGTTCCGCCCTAAGGGTTACAGGTTAGATTATTATCGATAACAATAATTTCTAGATTTTAAATGGAAAATGTTACGGCAAATACCTACGCATATCTATAGTTTGGAAGATGTAGATTAATGACGTAGTGGAAGAAAATGTATTAAATCAAGCGATTAGGCTCACCTTGATCACCCAATTTTGCCCACTCTTGCAGCCGGACTTGCGTCTAACGCACTTTTTCAAAAATGAAGTTTGGATGACAGCTCGGAACAACCAGTATGCTATTGGTCAGCTGAAATTTGCGTATTTATCACATGCAGCGGTCGGCGATAGAAGGTGACACCCCTCAGAGTATCAAATGGCAAATTCCGTTCTACCCCGCCGGTCCATTTCGCCCCGCCGTCCCCTACTGGATTGCTTATCGTAAACGATTTGGACAGTGATGTAAAATAGGGTTTTTATATTTAGGGGAAACACCCAGGGTAGATATACCTACCCGGTATTTACCCAAAATCGGGTCTCTAATAGGGTATTTATTTTCATCAATTGTGACGAACAATTCACCTTTCCCATTTACACGCCCCCTCTGACGCCATAGAATGATGCGTACGCGCACGTCGCACCGTGCCCTGTCTGTGTGTTGTGTTTTGACATATTTTTTTAAGGTTATGCCAAATCAGAAAGAGATATACTTGGAAAAGCAATTTGCTCTTCAATCCCACACTGCAGAAGGACCTTGCATGGTAATTCCATGCTCTAATCGTCATGACAAGCCCGATTGGAAAACCAATTTTCAACACATTTACTGTTCCAAATGTTCGCATCAACATAGTCGCATCAATATCATTCGAGTAGGAGTCAAACAGTAGTCAAAGTTAAAGCTCGTAATAGAAAATATTGTCAATATTTTTGTACTTTTTAGGAGCGGCACATATTAGCATTTTGCTAGGCAGTGCCGTAACTAGGCTTGTTGGCGCCTGGGGCAATGTAACAATTGTGCGCCTCAAGGAAGTAAACATCCCAAGGAAGCCAGGCCCTGCTAGAGCGCCGCAGACGAAAATTTTCCTAGATGATAATAACAATAATGCTAATAATAATCTCAAATCAAGTCTCAAATTTGAGCTGGTAGCTTCCATTTCTTCCCCCTCCGGATTTTTGGTGACAATGGGATCACAATCATCTACATTTAAAAAATAAAATAAAAATAGCCAGTATTATTGTTATTATTTCCGCTCTCCTTATGAACACAGCGGAGGTGAGGAGTACCTAGATTGAGGGATAGGTAAGTATCGTGAAGAAAAAAAACGATACTTTAGTGTAATATAACAAGGTTCAGGCTCAATTTTCAAGTATGTGACAACATGATAGATTCTCGTGAGAATCAGTGATGATAACTGTAACAGATCATGGGTTCCACCAAGGCTGAAATGAGGTAGGTTGGTGAGTACAAGATTAGTGAAATATATTTTGGTCAGGCTTTGCGACACCCTGTATTATGATAAACGATGGGAAATTGTACTTTTCAATCATGACATCTACGGAAAAAATCGTCCAAGGGAAGTTTTCCTCTTTCAAATTATTGCAAATGGGAAGCTTCAGTGGGGAGGGGGGGCAGTTGACACAAATAATAAAAATCAATCGAGGAATCAATGGAAATTCTTGAGGAAGTTCCGATTTCACAAATGCAAAATAAATGTGTAATCAAATGATTGATTAGGTAGCTTTTTACGTGTTTGTTTTTGAAAAAGCCTTTTTAAAAAATATTAACTTTATTAAACTGTGAAATAATTTAATTCGTACAAGTTTTAGAACGTAATAACGGATCGACAATTTATGCGTGCGACGTGCACTCGGTCATGATACAGAAAATTGTGATATGCGCTAACTGCATGAAGTCGTATATATAAACAGCAGGGTGCTAAGTAAGCAAAACTAATCTTATTCATGACGGGTTCGTAACGCCTCCCCCTTTTAGATAGAATTTTATAAAATTAACTGAAAATAAAAATAGAGGTAAATTTTTTAAAATTCTAAAAATATAAAATTATTGACATAAAAGGTAAGTAAGCTAAAAACTGAAATAACAAAATCGTTAAGTACTAAAGACTTAAAATTAAATGATCACAAATTAAAAGAAAGTGTCTTTTAGGGTCACGAGCACTTTTCACTTCGTATAAGCTCTGCTTTTAAACACTTCGCGCACTGCAAAGTTTGTTCACAAGGCTTTTCTTTGCTGCCTCGTATTTCTTGAGACGGCTGCTGCTTCCAGAGGCGTCTCTTCAGTTTGTAGTTCGAGTGTCGGTTGCAACTCGATGTTCCACTGTTGAATAGATGTTCTACGGTGTGGTTTTGGATTGATATTGCAAAAGTTTTAGATTTTTGCACAGCAACCCCTGTCGTCAGGTCTGGGGTTGTTAGAAGGTGAACTTTTCATGTAGCCAATGAAGTGGCGGCAACAGCCACATTTACAGCAGATGACTGTTACAATTATTATAACAAAGATGGTCAGGGTCCAGATGGTGGATGCGCTGAGGTACTTTGTTGCGAAGGGCTCTTGATTTAACGTTTTGAGTTCTTCTTCAAGCTCGCCAAGTTTGTGAGCGGCAACATTTAAGTCGTCCAAGTTGAACTGGTTGATTTTAAGTGGTTTTAAATGGAACTCTTCTTTTGATGTTTGTTCCTCGCAGCATTCGAATGAAATTTGAGGGATGAAGTTCTCTTCTGTATAGTTGGAAGTTTGTTCTTCTTTAGCATATAGTTGATAAATGCCAGTATATGCATTACACCGTTTTTGTAACGTGATGAGTTTGTTGCCCTCCAGAAGTTTGGTGGTTGTACCTTGATTAGGGCAGGTGTAGGTAATTGCCAACTTTGATGGTAGGACTAGTAACCATTGGTTCTTGCCGATGTACTGAATGTTATGGTTGATTACATTCATAATTAGTGGCTTGCATTTGTCGGAGTTTTGGAGTGTCGTGATGAGGATGACCTCACATGGTCCTTGGGTCGAGTCAAGAGGAATTAAATCTTGACACATAGCGGTTCTGTCGTCCATTTCTTGGCAAGTGTCGAGGTCATGGATCTTGATGTAAGTTCTCTTATCTTTTGATAATGCTATCATCTTTGATTCGGGGATGATAGTATGGAAAAGGTTTGTAGAAGGATCTTTGGTTGGTACAGAGTAGAGATGGTAAAGGTCGAAGGTATCCTGATTTATTAAAGGTATTATTATTACAAATATTAACCTGTTTTTTGTCTGAAATGCTTGAAGTTTAAAAAGATTTAATAACTGGGGAAGATTTTCCAAAGTGGGTTTGAATGGTAAGTTATTTCGCGTTAGATGTCTATTGATGTCTATCAATTCGCTGAGTAAATTTCTAGGTTTAATTATCGATGGGTGGATTATTTTTAATTTCGCAAAGGTTAAACTATTGACTATATCAGTAAGTTCTTCTGAAATTAATGTGAATGATTCTAGAAGTTGTTCACAATTATTCATCAATTTTAATTGATGCTCAAAATATTTTTGACTCCCAAAAAGGGTTTTAATTTCGTTTTCTATTACTTTCATATCTTCGTTGAATGTTTGTTCGTCAATTTGTAATTTTCTAATCGTTTCGTTAAAATTTCGAATGGTACTTGTTGTGACTTTAATTTGGTCTTTAATTAAGTTTTGAATTTCTGAATCGTCTCTTTCTAATTTGTCTATACATTTGCTAAAATATTCTCCGTCGGAGGCATCTAGATTTCCTGTTATAAATTTCCATACGGTTCCAACACCGTTTGCAAGTCCTCGTCTTACTCGGATTGTTTCGAATTCAATTTCTGTTAACATATTATCGATTTTATTTGAAATCGCTTTTAGAATATCAAGATGGGGTTTTATCGTAAGGGAAAAAGTTCGAAATCTTACATTTCATCGTGTTCATCTTTCAAAAGTACAGTTGTTAGGGTATTTAAAATTTGCAAATTATGTTCGTACGTTTCTTGTAAGTGATTAATGTCTTTATACATTACTAGTTTCCAAATATCTGAAGTTATTTTTATTTCTCTCTCTTTTTCGTAAAATAGTCCTATGGTATTGTTTAGGTCTTTGATTTGGATATTGGAATAAGAAAAATTGATAAGGAATAGGAAAATAAAGATTTTAGATGGAGTCTTGTCCATGATTGATCTGTAACAATTATTTGTTCACAGATGATTAGATAAAACAATAAAGTTCTTAATTATGAAATTAGCTGATACGATAAACCAACCTAGGAGTTATCGCTAACACTACTAAATTCGTACTATAATTGAATTTTCGGTAAAGCCGAAAATTTCTGTACAGTCTGAATCCTAAGATGTTATTCAGATGACAGGGACAATTTGGTGACTTCCAAAATTGTATATCAGGGCAAATCTGAATTTGACCGCAATAAAAAAAATTAAAATGTTTTCCGTGAGGCGGGGGTTTGGCGGTTAATAAACCCAGCAGTTTTACAGGGAATAGAATTATGTGTATATAATCATAGTTATGGGGAAAAAGGTGTTCTTTGAACATAATGGTTGACGTCTGCCAAACGTCGTCAGAGTTTTTCAAAAATTCTTGTATCAAGTCCTATTTAGTCGCCTTTTACGACACGCATTTGGATTTACGTCTGCTTTATTCTTAAAGGTCCCAAAACAGCAGGGATTATTTGTTAAATACCTAGTCTGAGGTATTTGGGTCTTGGTCTTCGTCTGATTCTATATTTGACGGTTTTATCCGGTCAAAGTTGACAGTCATATATTTATTATTGGAAGTTAGTAGCTCTACGCAATTCGGAGGTAAGAGTCTGGTTATTTTGTAGGGACCAAGATATGTGGGGGACAATTTGGATTGTCTTGATGGTTTTCTTAAAAACACTGATTGACCAAGTTTGTACTGAGGTCTATTTTCTTTTACATGTTTGTCAAAACGTTCCTTTGATTTTTGTTTGGAACTATCGATATTGGAAATGACTTTTTTGTTAACATATTGTGCGTAATTTCTCATGAGTCTCTGGTAATCATCTTGAAGTTCTGCTTCATTGGTGAAAATATTATCTCTAGATGGATCAATATGTCCAAAAACAATTTCCTGAGGGGTGAATTTGGTTGAAGCTGACTTGCTAAGGTTATATGTTTTTATAGCGAAAGGTAGTGCGTCAACTACAGGTTTATGAGGATAATCGATGTGGAAACTTCTAATAAAATCCATCAATGTGGCGTAAAAACGTTCCACTTGCCCATTAGATTGGGGATGATCAGTGGGACTGACAGTTAGTCTAATGTCGTACAATTCAATTAGATTTTTGAACGATTGGTTCATAAATTCGCTTCCGGCATCTACATGAATTCGTTGTGGTACAGGGTAGTGTTGGAAGTACAATAATAATTTATCAGTAACGCTTCTTGCTTGTTTGTTAGGAATTGGATAAGCCTGTGCATATTTTGAAAAGTTATCAACAATTGTCAGAAGATGTAGCTGGGGATGTACGTCTAGTGTGTCCATGTTTATGTGTTGAAATGGTCGTTCTGGTGTTTTTGTAATTACGAGGGAAAAATCTGTGTTTTGCCTATTAATCTTCGATTGATTACAAGTCTGACACCGTTTTACAAATTCTTCTATATCTGTTTTCATATTGGGCCATAAATGTTGTTCACGTATTCTTCGAAATGTTTCATTGATACCTTTATGTAAATTATTCTTTGAGGAATGCCATTTCGACATTATTTCGTTCTTTTCTTCAGGCGTTAGGTCTTTTTGCAATTTGATTATATCATGGCAAATATGGAATTTGAAAGTATCAGCGTTGAATAAATGACTCAAAATTCTTTTCAATGGTAGGTGATTGACCTTGTTCAAATGATATTCTTTAGGTTCTAAATTTTCTTTGATCTCGTAGAGAAGTCTGAATAAATCTTTTTGAGAAAGTCTTGATAAATTGTCTACGGGCAATTTGATGAAATAGTATTTTCGATTAGTGACCTTTAAGCTGTTTTTGATAGTCAATGTTTCAGTTAGATTCAAATTCCTTTCTGTAGTACATGTATCTGCGACATAGGTTGCAATATGGGGTGTATCCTCATTTTCATTATTGGGAATGAATGCTATTATATTTTTGTGGTAAGCAAGTGTCACATAGTCGTTTGTCTCTTTTATTAAATCAAAATTTATTGAAGGTTGTTCGTTAATAAATCTGTCATATTCGATTTCGAATTCGTAGTCTGGATTTGCATTGAAATCAATTAAGTCTGGTGTCTCGTTACGATTGATTATTGACTCATCTTCTTCATCTGAAGATGAAGGTGGATTTGCTGTGATTGGATTTATTCTGATACGCGAAAGCGCATCAGCATTTTTATTTAATTTCCCAGCTTTGTGAATGATCTCATATGTATATTCCTCTAATTTCAGCCGCCATCTTGAAAGGCGTGAACCTGGGTCTTTGATGGAAAAGAGCCACAAAAGGGGCTTATGGTCAGTGACAATTTTGAAACTACGACCGAAAAGATAAGGTCTGAAGTGTTTACAACTCCAAACGATTGACAATAATTCTTTTTCAATTGTCGAATATCTGGTTTCAGCTGGATTCAATGTTCTAGATGCGTATGCGATTGGAAGATCTTTTCCTATTTCGCCTTGCGAGAGCACTGAGCCGATTGCGGAATCACTAGCGTCCGTGGTGAGGATAAACTCCTTTCCAAAATTTGGATATTGTAAAATAGGAGTTGAAGTTAGTAAATGTTTTAATAGACTGAATGCCGACTGGCATGTTTCTTAAACTCGAATGACTCGTTCTTTTTCAAGAGTTTGGTTGAAGGTTTAGTGACCTTTGAATAGTTCTTTATAAAACGTCTGTAGTACCCCGTAAGGCCTAAAAATGACTGGATGTCTTTTACACTTCTTGGTTGTGGAAAATTTAGGACAGCTTTGATTTTCTCGGGATTTGGTTTGAGACCTTAGTCTGTCACAATGTGTCCTAAGTACGCAACTTCTTGTCTCAAGAATTCACATTTGTCGGGCTGTATCTTGAAGTTGTACTTCCGCAAACGTTCGAATACTTTTGAAACGTTTTGTATATGAATTTCTAATGTTTCAGAGTGGATTATTATATCATCCATATATACCATGCAAAGCTCACCTTGCAGTCCGACCATTATATTGTCCATCACACGCTGGAACGTACTTGGGGCGTTTCGAAGCCCGAAAGGCATGCGCAAGAACTCAAAATGGCCGTTTTCAACTGAAAAGGCGGTTTTGGGGATGTCTGCTTTGTTAACTTCAATTTGGTGGAAACCTGAAGCAAGGTCGAGGGTTGTGAAATATTTAGACTTACCGAGTTGATCTAGAACGTTCTCTATGTTTGGCAAAGGATATTTGTCACCAACAGTGACATCATTAAGTTTCCGAAAATCTATCACGACCCTCCACTTCTGTTTTCCAGAAGCATCTAATTTTTTCGGAACAACCCAGACCGGGCTACTCCAAGGGCTCACCGAAGGTTGAATAATATTTTGCTGAAGCATCTGATTCAGTTGACTTTTGACTTCCCCTTTTTATGTATTTGAGGGTACCGGTATGTTTTGGTAAACGATGGCTTAGCCCCGTTTGTATTGATTTCATGTTTGATCTGATTAGTAAAGGATAGTTTATCACCTTCTAGGTGAAAAATGTCTTTGAAATTCAAACACAAGTCTTCGATGCTCTCTTTTTCTTCTAAATTAAGATGATCGAGCCTTAATTGGTTTAAAATATTTTGTTCTCGATCGATATTATTTGAGTGATTAGTAGTGACGTTGTAGTTATTCACGTTAAAGGTTTCGAAAGATTCAAGAATTATTTCAGGAAGTTCAACTTCCTTGGTTATTGCTTGAGTTCAACATTGTAGTAATAATTTGGTTATCATTTATCTTTACGATGGAATTAGGAATCTTCACTCCATTGATCTCTAGTTCAGGACATATAAAGGTTGAATCAGCATTATTGTTTGAGAATGAATTTATTTTTACTGGTAGTTGAACTATCTCGATCGTTCTAGGCGATATATGAAAAATTTTCTTCAAAGTAGTATTTGGTTCTTCGAACTCATAGATATAAATTTTAATCCGACTATTATTAAAAATTCCTTTTATCATAGAAAGAACGTGCTTCCAGTTTAAGTTATCAAGACCGCATCCGAGCTTTGGCAGTGCTAATTCAGCGATTTGATTTTCTTCGCATATAACCCGCAAGTTCATTAATGCTGTGTTGATAGAATCGTACGTGGGTTTATCTTGAAAGCGTTCCTTCGTGATAAGGTGAAAAATTTCTCGCGTTTCATTTACGCTCGAGAAAAAGGAATAAGCAACTTGTCCTACTATCTTTTGCTGAGCTAGCAACTCGTCGGTATTGTGTGGATATTTTATTGCAATTTTTCTTGCTAAACCTTGGCTCGTTTTAAAATCTTGAGACACTGCGTGCCCAATTGGAATGTTATTGGGTGCATCTAAAATGTCACCTCTTATGAATTCGATTGAAAATTGATTAGAAAATCCATTTATTGGATTATTATTAGAGAGACTCACGGCGGAGCTCGAAGAATTCCCGAAGGAAGTATTTAAATGATCCTTATCTGAATCGACCCTAAGGCTATTATTTGCCTCGAAAATATTTATTTTTTGATTCTCTACTTTGAGAGAAGTATTTTTATTAGAAGATCCATTTATAGGATTATTATTAGAGAGACTTACGGCGGAGCTCGAATGATTCCCGAAGGAAGTATTTGATTTTTTAAATGAATTAGTATCGACTTGGATTGAACACTTTGGTTCTATTGCTTTTTTAGCAATTCTAAGATCCACAGAGGGAGTATGAAATTGTCGATTTTCTTCGTTGATTATACGCGGTTTATGTACCGGGTTTCTTGTATTATTTTTATTAATGGATTCACAATGATTTAAAGTAGTGAGAAAAGTATCACCGTTCCTTGCATAGGAAAATAATTGAATTTCAGGATAGTCCTGAATTGAACAAAATAGCTTTCTTTTAGGAAAATCGATAACACAATTGAAATTTAAAATAAAATCCATACCCAAAATTCCGTCGAATAATCCAAAGTCAATAGGTGCAACATGCATTGTGTGCGAATTGAATTTACCGACTTGGTATTCGTAAACATGACTGGAAAGTACGGGAATATTTTCAATCCCGGTTATATGAATATCTTTGCTTTGGATTTTACTTTCGGGTGAAATAATATTTGGGTGAATCAAACTGATAGAGGCACCACTGTCTAAAAGAAGTTTAAAATTATTTTTTGTGTCTAGAATATAAAACATTTTGTGTTGGCTATCATTGGACTTTGCATTTAAAATTACATTTCGGACTCGCTCGCGTGCGTCTGGGTTACAGGAGACTGGATGTCCGAGGAATCCAGCTCCGCATCTTCGTTTTTTAAATAATTCACGCGAGGAGCGGGATTGTTTGAGAAATTATTGTTTGGTCGATTTTGAAAATTACTTTGACCTGAAAAATTTCTATTTTGAGGATTTGCATTATTGTGACTCGAATTATTTATTCTTCTGAAGCAATTTACTATTAAATGACCAGGTTTTTTGCAGTAATTGCAGAATTTCGCGTCTGGTCGTGGATTTGGATTACGAGCATAATTGCTCGGTCCTGCTTGAGGTGAAACATGTTGGTTGTGGTAATTCTGCCGTGGAAAGCTTTTAAATGTTTTCGTATTGTTTTGACTGCTGCGCGTTGATCTGAGGTAGGCAATATTTTCTTCCTCAAGTATGAGTTGGGCGGCTTCGCTAATGGATAATGGTTTTTGTGCTCTTATTAATTGACCTAAGGGGTCATTTAATCCGGCTAATAAAGTTTTCAGTCCGATCTTTTCGTGTGACTCGATTAAAGTGTTTTTATGTAATGGGTCAATTTCGTCGTCGAGTCGAACACTCGACCTTAATTTTGTTAATAAATTTTCTATTTTTGTTACGAAGCTTCGCGCTGTTTCAGTCGTTTTTTGGAAAGAATTTGTGAGGTCTCTGACAAGAGCTTCGGTATCCCTACAATCGCCAAAGTGGCCTATTAAAAGGGGCCTTATTGCTTCCCAGGTTGTTAGATTCCTCGAGGATATGAAAGTTTTAGCTTTTCCAGTTAGTTTGGATTTAATTCGGAAAACAAGGACATTTTCTTGTCCTTCTTCGATGTTTTCCGTTGCAAAATTACATGCTTCTATAAAATCATTCAGTAAGGCTTGTTCGCCATCGAATGAGGGAATTAAATCTTTAAGATCTCTCAAAGAGAGTTGAATTACGTTATCACCTTCAGCCATTTCGAATTATCACAGGTAAATAATATAATATCAATACACTAAACAAGATAAAAAGGATATAAAATGGAAAGAGGAATACTCCGAAACAAACAATGATGATTATAAAAATAAGTAGACTTACTACTTGATGGAAATCGTTGCCGTCGGAGAACTTCAGGACAGGTTCCGCTGGAGCTTCCTTGGTTTGATTACAGATGTAGGCTGCTAGGCTGAAGTGCTGGAGCACACCACTTAACACTTTTTTACGTATAAAATTTTCAAAAATTATTTGTGCCAAATGGGCCCAACATCCTACCGACTGCGCCATTTTCACGTGTTTGTTTTTGAAAAAGCTTTTTTAAAAAATATTAACTTTATTAAACTGTGAAATAATTTAATTCGTACAAGTTTTAGAACGTAATAACGGATCGACAATTTATGCGTGCGACGTGCACTCGGTCATAATACAGATAATTGTGTTCTGTGCTAACTGCATGAAGTCGTATATATAAACAGCAGGTGCTAAGTAAGCAAAACTAATCTTATTTATGACGGGGTCGTAACAATCTTCCGTTATGAGTATTGATGATCTCAACATCACTTGTATGAATTTGGAACGGAAGGAAACACAAGTCACGGAAGGCTTTGAAACACATTGTAGAATATTTTTCTACATTAGTTAACCGCGTAACTTGATTAATCAATAACATTGAGGATGACTTGTGCAGAATTTAGGAAACATTCCGCCCTCAAAGACTCTTTTACGCCGCCACTGTTGCCATATCTGCGCATCTTCAGTACGCAACAGTGAATGAAAAGTTGGAATTCCTTATTCTTATTTCTTATTTTGGTGTATGGATGCTTCCATCTGAAAGCTCATTCTCAACATTTTCTTATTTTCATTCTTATTGTCATTTTTATTATTATTTTTATTTTCTGCGAGTATAAATCCACCTTCATTGATTTGTGACTTGTAGGTAACAATTAGTAAAACTGAAAAAATTTGAAAAAATCCAGGAAAAAAGTTGCTCTCACGTAGATTTAAACTCACGATCTTCTTCTTGAAAATCATATGTCCCAACTATTCGTCTATCTGAACCTTTTGGCTCTTTTCTCACAACTTTTTATATTTTGCCTGGAAGTTTTTCGAAATGGGTGCTGCGGAAATGGGAGTGTTTATAATAACTATCACTTGAATTGAAAATTTGATGTGGTCGCAAAGCTACGCGGTGAATGCGGGTTTCTTTGCGGTCAAAGTGGGGTTGAAGAACTTGTGTATAATTTATTCAACTCTCGATTCAACTCAGTAGTGAAAACCGATGAAATAACAATACAAGGTTCAATCTTTCATGTAGTTGTGCCTTTCTCGACTGGATTTTATATTCCTGGACGCAATTTTATCAACAATGTTTTCCTAGATGGTCAGTTTGTCTAGTAGGTTCCCGAGGGAATATTTCCTACAGTCCATGAAATTTACGTGAAAATCTTGGAAATGAGTGGAAGTCATGGAAATCAGTGGAAGTCACGTGGAAGTCTTGGAAATCAGTGGAAATCAAGTAAAAGTCATGGAAGTCTGTGGAAGTCATGGAAATCACGTGATAATCATAGAAGTCTGTGGAAATCATGGAAATCAGTGGAAGTCAATGGAAGTCAGATGGAAATCAGATGGAAATCAGTGGATAGTGGAAGTCTAGTGTACAAAATTTTCCTTGCGGTTTACCTTGAGTACCTAAGCACCTTTGTTACGTGGTAACGTCTAAATAGGTTAGCAGTACACCCGGTATACATACCTTGTCCATTTCTTTTGATAGTGAACGTTTTTCATAGTTTTTTGTTTTAAAATCCAAACTGATACGAAATAAAAATTCTTATCACTTCTCTACGCCGCACCAAAGAAGTCGCGATATTATTATTTTTCAAGATTAATTCTAGGTCGCAGTCCACGAAAGGTAAAAACTAAACAGTCAATCGTATTTTTCATTACCAATTTTAATATTTTAGGAATCGTTTTCCATCGCACTTGAGCTAGTTGCTAATTGATATTCGCCGTGTGCGAAAGAAACAAAGGCAGAACAGGAAACCCTTACGGTGTAAGGTACGGTAGCTCTGAATTTAAGTGGAAAAACTAGGTAGATCAAATAGGTTTATCTTTCAGGGCTTTTTTTTCTCTTTTTCTTCCCTTTTGATTGCTGTGAAATCAATCAAGTCTTCGTGGATTTGGCAAACAACACCCGCCACGGAAAAGTGAAATCACCGACAGCTTGGAAGCATCTTTACTGTGAGAGAACGACGCGGAGCCGGAAGACGCGACCCTACCAGCCACGTTCCAGCCTAGGCTGAGTACTTTTTTTTTGATTCCAAAACCACGTGTACCAAATGAAAAACCAAAATACGAATAACTTGAAAAGAGTGAACCAAGTTTATTAAAAGTCCGTAACAAAAACG
Organism: Anaspis maculata; assembly: GCA_949128115.1. Lineage (NCBI taxonomy): Eukaryota > Metazoa > Arthropoda > Insecta > Coleoptera > Scraptiidae > Anaspis > Anaspis maculata. Next base: position 59,465,263 of record OX421967.1, on the reverse strand, counting down.
GAACATGGAATATCCTTTTTTTTAGTACAAAGTATAGTTATCAGGTGAAGTAAAGTTAAATTTTGTCAAACGCAGTTCGGCCGAAGTACGTAAGTTCCTAGCTCTTCAGGCACCGTCTCAGATAAATGTTCAATTCTTAATTTATTCTACCATCAATTATTTTCTTGAATTTGCAATTTGTCAACCTTTCAAACGTTATTGAATATAACCTATTATCTCACCCTAGTAATTTTTTTTTGCGTTGCTATTTTGATCATCATAAGATTGCATCTTTTCTTTTGCCATAAAAAAAAATAGTAAGGTAAACGCGAGGGGTCAACCACCATCGACAGTCCGTGTACAAATTTCTGACAGTCATGACTGTCAGTCACCACAGTCTCCACAGTCTTGCCCACAGTCACCACAGTCAAGCTGACAGTCCTGACAGTCCCGACAGTCATGATCACAGTCCCGACAGTCATGCTCGCAGTCCCCACAGTCAAGCTGACAGTCACCACAGTCTTACTCACAGTCTCTACAGTCTTGCCGACAGTCTCTACAGTCTTAACAGTCTTTCCCACAGTCTCCACAGTCAAGCTGGCAATCACGAGGAGCTGGTTGACTCACGCATGCGCGGCACCCAGCACCCAGCTGGTATGCAGCTTTTCTGAGATTATTCGTCCATAATTGTGTCTGTTGATATTTCGATAGCAATATGAGTACCTACCTACCCAACTACCACCTACCTACTTTTATTCAGTCTAAAAAATATAACAAAACAGGGGCCCTATTAGGTACTCTTTAAACGGGGAACAGGTTTACATGATTGTGTAGTTGCTAGAAAAGGGCCAAACATAGCTCTTATTGCATAGCAACACAGCATGAGAACTTTGTTTCCCGTTTCAAGAAAATAAGCCAATTTCGAACTTGTTTTTTTGTTACTTTTTACCACTAAAATGACTTCAAGATAGTGAATAAAGTATATTCAACGTTTCTTAAATTAAGACAAGCTCATTGTTGATATTGTTTCAATTGGTTGTATTTTCCGTCAATTTAAAAGTTCTGATTCTTGTCCTGATCAGAAATAACCTCAGAAATAACAAATCCTTATTACCTATATGAGATTGGCGTAATCGTGTGAAAGAGATTATACACTCATAGGTAGAGCTAGTGAGATATAAAATGACAGTAGGTACATTAATTATCATCATTGGATGTAGGTACCTACCTACTTAGTAAGGATCGTTCGATGCTTCTGAGGAGTCTTATATTTTCTGTAAATAAGTCTAAATTAACTTCGAGATAAGTACTATAACGAAATTTAATCTGAAGGGAAATTCACTACGAGGCGGGGTAAGAGCAAGGGTAAGAGTAGGTACTTATAGCACAAAATGAAATTGGATTTAGAGAGTTACTATCTCATCGTAGGTACTTTTTGTGATAGTAGGTATACCTATCTCATAGTAAACTCCCCTTCTTCCGATAAATCTATTTCGTGCTAAAGTACCTGTGTTCGTACTAGAATCTTTTTCAATTTGATCGTGTGATAATACCTACATATATCGAAAATATTCACTTCAGGCCTCAGGTACATTTCTTTTATTTCGTCATACTCCCTCGAATCAAATTCGCCTCCTGATTCAATTTCGTGTAACTATCTCGAAGTAACGAAGCTTATGAAATAGAAATATTATTTATACCTAGATTGTAGTAAATTCAGTCTATTTACATTTAATTTCGTGATAGCATTCCTAGTGAATCATACCCTTCCAACAGGTCTTTTCATGAGTTCTAGAGCGCATGCTCACGTTCCTTGCCGGTTTTCCAAACAACGGGGTCGTACCTTTGAAACGCTGGCTCGAATGCTGACTCAACAGAGAGCTTCGCGTGCTTCCCTACCCCAACTGTCAAACTTGCGCATGCCCACCGGAACACAAAATCATCACAAAACGACCTATTCAGTTTCGTGCTACTCAAATCTCGTACTAATAACCTTTCCCATCTTATTTATTTTCGTCATACTGCTTGTAATAAATACCGCATGATCAAAAACTTTCCTCCTCTAGGCAGGCTGTGGTCTGGTCAATGGCAGGCAAACGAGGCTGATTTTGACCAAGCCACAGCCTGCCTAGAGGAGGAAAGTTTTTGATTATACAGTAGGTAGGTACATCCTGATGCAATTTTGCAATAGTATTCCGAAGTTGAGTTTTTTTTTTGTTGGTTTATTTAACGTTGCCCTATTTCCGCTACCAGAGCCAATCACCGACACCGGTGAATACTTTCCTCCACTAAACCGGAATTTCTGCTGAATCCCTGTGTGCTCCAACACAGAACACAGACGTACCTAGGGATCTTCAACGACCACCATCAATCAACCAGTTATTACAGTTTTTTAACCACCAGCGGGTAAATTTTACTCACTGATGCGACGCATGAAGCGTCTTTCATTCGGCAAGCATGCAAATAAATCAAGGAACTTACATTTTTGTGCCCGTCCGGCAATCGAACCGTGTCGAGCGAGCCAGGCAAAGGCCAAGGACTGACGCGTTTTAATCCACTGCACTATGAGCTCCAGAACCAAGTATTTTATTGTCGAGTTCGTTGTTGATCACACCTAGGTATGAATAAATAATGCTCCTTCAGAAACTTCGGAAGATCCCTTATCAGTGCAACAAAAACATTGAAAAATGAAACAGAGTTTGAGGGTTCAATTTCAAGTTTGACTTGCAACCCGCACAAACTTGCATGTTAGTTGTCAAAAAAAAAGTCATAACCTGAGATGCTCCTAAATGAATTTTTTTTTCACTGTTTTTATATTAGAAATAAAGTCCATTTATTATTAATGTTATTATTATTATAACGTTAAATTTTGATTTCAAGTTACCTTCATTGCCCGTGAGTTCCTAATCTTGACCGAAAGTGGGGTCTAGTTTATCTAATAGTTTTTTTTGTGGTTCCCATGGATCTAAATTCAGGTTCAGAACCGGGGAAAGCTACAAATCGTCGTTCAAGCTTGACATAATTTTGATTGTTCATCGATTGCAAGTCAGATTTGAAATTTATTCCTGAAAATCAATAGCCGGCTAGCGAGTAATCATGTTGTTTTCGAGATATTGGAAAAAATCACAACACTTGAGCTCGTAGTCATCACTGTCGCTTCGCTTACAGTATTCACCACGATCCTATAAGCACAGTTTCCATGTTACAATCGTACATACAATCTCTACAGTCTTGCCCACAGTCTCAACAGTCTTGCCTACAGTCTCTACAGTCCCACTCACAGTCTCTACAGTCCCACTCACAGTCTCTACAGTCCCACTCACAGTCTCTACAGTCCCACTCACAGTCTTTACAGTCTCACCCACAGCCACCACAGTCTTCACAGTCATGTCGACAGTCATCACAGTCAAGCGCACAGTCTCAACAGTCATCACAGTCAAGTTCACAGTCCCGACAGTCATCACAGTCATAACAGTCTTCCACAGTCCGTGTACAAATTTTCAAGCGGTGGTTGACCCCTCGGGTAAACGACACCCACCCCTATTCAACCATAACTTTTAATGTTAACCATAACACCTTAGGAGATAATGAAATCTGTTTCTTATTTAATTTTATTTCAGCAAGTTTTTTTTATTACTCTATAACTTTTGTACAGTGTATACAATAGAACTATGTCTATGCCTGTTAGGTACCTCTACCTGCCCATATATTTTGTTTCAAAAATTGACATGAACACTACCTATCATTTGAACCATCAACGACGGCCCACCGCAAAATGTGCTTCAGCATGTTGCGCCCCGTCAAATCAAATGCGAAATGATATCTTCAGAGGCAGCATGTTTCAACATGTGCCTATTCAAATGCGATTTTTGTCTGTATTTACATGAACAATTGACACACTGAAACCATACGATGTCTTCAGCGGCAGCATGTCTCAACATGTGCCTCTTCAAAGTGTCCTTTTCTCTGGATTTATAACTACATTTATCACATTCAAACCAAACAATGTCTTTAGCAGCAACATGTTTCCACATGTGCCCTTTCAAATTACTTTTAAGCTTGGTTTTAAATGAACATTCATGACATTTAAACAAATCGGTATCTTCAACAGCAGAATGTTTCAACACGTGCGCTTTCAAACTCCTATTATGCCTGGTTTTAAATGAACATTCATCACATTTGAACCAAACGATGTCTTCAGCGGCAGCATGTTTCAACATGTGCCCTTTCAAATTCCTTTTATGCTTGGTTGTAAATGAACATTTATGACATTCAAACAGATCGATGTCTTCAGCGGCAGCATGTATCAACGTGTGCCTTTTCAAACACTCATTACGCTTGGTGCTGAATGAACATTTATCACATTCAAACCAAACGATGTCTTTAGCTGCAGCATGTTTCAACATGTGCCCTTTCAAATTTCTTTTATGCCTGGTTTCAAATGAACATTGATCACATTTGAACAAATCGATGTCTTCAGCGGCAGCATGTATCAACGTGTGCCTTTTCAAACAATTATTATGCTTGGTTTTAAATGAACATTCATCACATTTAAACAAATCGATGTCTTCAGCGGCAGCATGGATCAACGTGTGCCTTTTCAAACAATTATTATGCTTGGTTTTAAATGAACATTCATCACATTCGAACCAATCGATGTCTTCAGTGGCAGCATGCCTCAACATGTGCAATTTCAAATGCGATTTCCGTTTGCATTTACATGAACACTTGCCACATTGATACCAAACGATGTCTCCAGCAATAGCATGTCTCAACATGTGCTTTTTTAAATCCGTTTGATATTCACATTTATATGGACACTTCGCACATTGCAACCAATTGATTTTTTCATGGGAAGCATGAGCCGACATGTGCTTCTTTGAATGTTTCTTGAGCTTGGGTTTGCTATAACATCTAGTGGACGGAAAATTAGGAAGATCAAGCGGTTTGGCGTGTGGCTGTGTTGCAAATCGATAGGAATCCGTGTGTTTCACCAGATGCAATGCAGAATCGGTCCCAAATCGGCAGTTATTGCATGGAAATTTATGGAATTCTTCATTGCAAAATGAGTTTCGTACGATGTTGTGGTCGTCGATCCTGCCGTGATGTTTGTGTTTGCAGTGTTCGTACAAGTCCCAATTGTAGTAACACTTGAATTCGCAGCAAATGCACGAAAACTGCTCCGGTTCTACGACGGCTTGGAACGGTTCTGCCGCATAAACGTTTTTATGGGCCCTTTGAACATGATGTTCTTGTTGAAACTTGAGTTCAAACTGATACGAACATTGTGGACACCGATGTAGTTCAACCATAGCTGATAATCTGGAATAGTCATTGTTAGTGAGTAGGTAACTCACCTCACAATAAATATCTAATGGTGGATTCATGCATAGAAATTTAAGATTTAAAATTTAACATTTAATTTTATCTCCATAAAAAACCAATGGGTGAACACTTAAATGTTAAATCTTAAATTTCAAATTCCCATGCATGAATCCACCATAACTACCTACAGTTCAGTAGACCCCAACTGTTACCTACATAAGTACCTACTTCAATTGAATTTTAACTACAATTACCTACCTACCTAGGAGGTGGGTATAAGCCTATTTGAAGTGGGCACTTGAAGGTACTTACCAGGATAAGATGTAGGTAGAGGTATAAAATAGTTAGAGGAATAACTGTTTAATTAGTTTGTAGGTGTAATGCTTACACGATTGAGGAACATAATTTTGTGACCCCCTATCTAGTACGTACTGCGCAGGCGCAGGAGATGCAGTAGTCGCACTACGTCCCTGCTGCGCGCGCAGCGAGGGAAAAACTAACGAGCGATCAAAAATTTGGTTAACCTATTTATGGTGTTCCGACGCAGTTCGCCAGATGGTGCGGCGTATTTCATTGACAACGTTGACGTTTGCAATGTCTAGAGGCGTTTACAAAAACCCTGATTTGTACTGTGTGATCCTGATCACTTACGTCAAGCAATCCAGTACCTACTCTATTTTGTATTTGAGACTACTGCTGGATTGGTTCACGTGAGTAATCTAGATCACACAGATCAGAATTTTTGTAACAAGCACCTTGGGAGGTAATGAAAGCCGTTTTCTATTTTATTTTAGCAAGTTTTTTAATAATCTAGGTATAACTATTGTACAGTGTAGGTATTGTCTAGTGTATGCAATAGAACTATGAGTAAATGCTGCAGCATTGTGTTGTCTATGCCTGCTAGGTATACCTCCACCTGCCCACCTATTTTGTTTCAATTGACATGAACACTATCTTTTGAACCATCAACGACGGCCCACCGCGAAATGTGCTTCAGCATGTTGCGCCCCGTCAAATCAAATGCAAAACGGTATCTTCAGAGGCAGTATGTTTCAACATGTGCTTATTCAAAAGTGATTTTTGTTTGTATTTACATGAACACTTGGCACACTGAAACCATACGATGTCTTCAGCGCTGGCATGATGTCTCAACATGTGCCTCTTCAAATTGCTCTTATTATTGGATTTATAAGAACATTCATCGCATTCAAACCAAACGATATCTTCAGCGGCAGAATGTTTCAACAACATATGCCCTTTCAAATTTTTTTTATGCTTGGTTTCATATGAACATTTATCACATTTGAACAAATCGATGTCTTCAACAGCAGCATGTGTCAACATGTGCATCTTCAAATGCCGTTTATGTTTGAATTTATAAGAACACATTGCACGATGGATCCAAACAATGTTTTCAGCGGCGACATGACTCAATGTGTGCTGTTTTAAACTCGAATTATACTTGGTTTTGAATGAACATTCATCACATTTGAACCAATCGATGTCTTCAGCGGCAGCGTGTTTCAACATGTGCTTTTTCAAACTGCCCTTTTCTTTGGATTTATAGGTATGAACACTTTGCACATTGGAACCAAATTATGTCTTCAGCGGCAGCATGTTTCAACGTGTGCCTTTTCAAACAATTATTATGCTTGGTTTTGAATGAACATTTATCACATTCAAACCAATCAATGTCTTCAGGGGCAGCATGTCTCAACATGTGCATTTTTAATCGCGATTTCTGTTTGAATTTAAATGAACACTTGGCACATTGATACCATACGATGTCTTGAGTGGTAGCATGTCTCAACATGTGCTTCTTCAAATTGCCATTTCCTTTGGATTTATATAGACATTTTGCACAATGGAACCAATGGATATTTTCAGAAGCAGCATGTTTCAACATGTGTTTCTTCAAGTCCGATTGATATTTGCATTTATATGGACACTTCGCACATTGCAACCAATTGATCTTTTCATGGGAAGCATGAGCCGACATGTGCTTTGTCAAATGTTTCTCTAGCTTGGGTTCGCTATAAAATCTAGTGGACGGGAAATCAACAAGGTCAAGTGGTTTGACGTGTGGTGGTGTGGCAAACACTGCTGCCAATCGATGGGAAACGGTGTGTTTTACCAAGAGCAATGCAGAATCGGTCCCAAATCGGCAGTAATTGCATAGAAATTTATGGAATTCTTCATTGCAAAATGTGGTTCGTTCGATGTTGTCGTCGTCGATCCTGCCGTGATGATTGTGTTTGCAGTGTTCGTACAAGTCCCAATTGTAGTAACCCTTGAATTCGCAGCAAATGCACGAAAACTGCTCCGGTTCTACGATGGCGTGGAACAGTTCTGCCGCGTAAACGTTTGTGTGAGCTCTTTGAAAGTTGAAACTTGAGTTCAAACTCATATGGACATTGTTGACACCGATATAGTTCAGCCATGACGAATGATCTGGAATAGTCATCGGTTAGTAGGTAGACAACTAAGTACCTACCTCACAACAAATACAGTTCAGTACACCCCTACTGTTTTGGATTCCAACTACAATTTTGAGGTACCTTAGTAGGTATACAATCCAGTTCTGATGATAGATACCTAGGTACCAACCTACTCACTTACCTGGATAAGATGTAGAGTTATGTATTCAGTTGATTTCGATGTTTTTTAAGAGGCGATTTATAATGAGTAACCGTACAATGACATTGTAGGTGTAATACCTACACGATTGAATGGCACCATTTTGTAATAGCCATCTACTACCTACCTACCTTTCTCGACACCTACTTGTCGGAACAAAATAATGTAACATAAGGATAATTACTTGTAGAAACTGACGATTTAGTCAGGATAATGAAATAGTAAAACTAAATCTGAGAGAAACATTTCCACATGGTAATGTACCTACTTATATGATAAGGGTCTAGTCTACCTCTAGTCTAAAATCGCCTTTGCGAAAGCACCTTTTTTACACAAAGGTCTATTGTAAAAGTTTGCAGAAGCCGTCGAATTTTGTGACCATCCTGCCGAGTTCCGAATCAAATCCCAACTCAGCCTTTCCGAGCTGCGGCCGAAGTTGAAGAGTGCCTCGTACTGTAGGCAGAAAATACCTCTGTATCAATGCCGCTGTCACTTCAACAGGTTTTTCAACAGTTATAAACAGGCGATTTTCATTTAGTGGTCTGGAATCTTTTGTCCTTTCTAAATACTCTGGGAGTGTACCAGCGACACAGATCTTAGGATTATCTTCATAAATGGGTATGAACAAGACCGGTTGCAGCTTATTCTTACCAGAGGTTTTTATTGTATCTGTGATTCTTATTTCTATATCATCAGCCCTCGAATGGATGTTAGGAATTCTGATTAAGGATAAAGTCTGCATCCGGTGTCCTGTTATTAATGCCAAGGACATCACTAACTTTTTTGTTAGGGTATCAATTGCAAGTAAGTTATTTGGATGAAGCTGTGATAGATAGTTCAGCACCGTACTGGGGTCCCAGGTTTCATTATGTTTTGCTTTAGTGGATTTCAAACGGTGCACACCCTTTAACATTCTCTTAATTCGGTAGTCTGAACCCACTTCTGGAGGCGATATCAATGAGATGGCCGACCGAGCTGAGTTCAGGGTACCATAAGATGCACCTTTTTGGTACAGTTCTGGTAAAAACTCTAACACGTGTAGCACAGTAGGTGTTGAAGGACTATTGGGTGCTTTCCACCTAGCTCCAAGTTTGGTACACCTTCCATTTGCGCACGTGCGGGTTCCAAACGGTGCTTTCCATCTACGTGTTCTTACCTGGTTTTGTGCCGTCCGGTGGATCACCTAAAACTTTGTGCCGTCGGAAGGCACACCGGAAACGGATGCGGCAAATGACGTACCGTCAGCTGTAATCCAGCACTCCGTTGTCATATGTCTCTCTCTGTGTCGTTTCATCCATGCATCCGTGATTTATTTTATTTCTCTGCAGGGATAACGTACGATCGATCAAGATTTACGCTGCCATTTATTTATTTCTGAATGCCATAGTCATCTTTCGCCTCCAGACCAGAGATGTCGCGTCGGTCAACGATGCCGGTGCTTTCCATCTAGGTGTACCCAATCGTGGAACATGTTCCGTCTGGTGGTGTTTGTACCGTCTAGGTGGAAAGCACCCATTGCCTATGCGGACGCAAAACTCCCACCACTTTTTCAACTCGGTATTGTACTGCTTGAACGTCGACTCCGCGATCGACGATAGCGACAGTTCGATCGACTCCCTTGGTACCCCTTGCAAGGCTAGTGCTTCCCTGATAAGTATCCTGCCACCAGGGTGAGCTGTTCCCAAAGCGGATGCTGAGACCTAGAAGCAGTGGACAAAAGATTATTGTTGGGCGTAAAGTAGATAGGCTCTTCAATCATTATTGATTTAAACAGGGGAAACCACGGTTGGGTAGGCCAATGTGGGACCACTACAATGCCCTCTGCTTCATCACTGTTGTGTCGTGATTCACAGTCAAGGTCAACCACAGCCAGGGGACTGCGTATGCGTCGGAAATGGAGTGGGAGAGCCCGGTGACATCCAGCCGCAACAGCCGAGCCGCAAAGAGACGCGCACCTACCACCAACCGATTAACACCTGTAACAACACACGCGTAGGTACATATGATCATATATTGTAGTTACGTCCAGTAATAAACCGCATCTCATACACCACTGCCTTTGCACTCGACACACCTCGAACAATCACCGGAAAACACCCGCAACAGAACAGTAGGCGATACAACACCGTTGTCCACTCGAACTCTCTGCACGTTATGACCGTTTTTCGTTCTGCACATATTCAGAAAATCTCTGAAGCGCTCGTAAACATCGATTTTGTGCTTCATGAACATGATCTCTCTGTAGCCTGTACTGTCATCTTTAAAAAGGACGTAGAACCTTGCTCCTCCGATAGATGGCTCGCTCATCGGTCCACAAACGTCACTTGAAATCAGTTCGCCCAGCTGGGTTGTGCGTCTCTCGATTGGCGCGAATTTCAATTTGTGCTGCTTGGCGTACACGCAGCTTTCGCAGAAAAAGTTATCCAAATCGGAAACTTTCACACCTTCCACCAGGTTCTTTGAGAACATTTCTTTCAGTGCTCCCACGCTGACGTGACCCAGTCTCTCATGCCACTTCTTCAAAGATGCAGTTGCAATGTTAGCTTCGGCAGTGATGTTCTTTGCTTCGACACGTATTAGCAGTCGATATAAATTGTTCTTTTCTCTAACGGCGCGAGCAACTAGAGCGTCACCTTCATAGATTTCAGCTTTTGCATTGTCTTTCACGATTTTGAATCCTCTTCGCGTGATGATACCAACAGATTTCTTCGCAGTCCAGGCACATAGTAAACGTCATGCATTTCAGCAGGCTGCCATCCTCCATTCAGCCATTTCTTGATTTTGACAGTGCCAATTCCCCTCACCTCAAGCTCCTCATGATTTCCTAGCTTGACCGTCAGGACTCCAGCGGCATCATCCTTCAACGTGGAGAAGGACTCCTTGTTGTTGCACATGTGGTGTGTGGCTCCACTGTCCATCAACCATCTCTCCGACTCGAGCATCGTCTCGTCCTCGACTTCGATGTTGAATGCTTGCGACTGAGGCTGGCTGCCGTAGTTTCTTCTTGGAGCTCTACAGTCCCTTGACGTGTGCCCCTTCCTGTTACAGTTGTAACATTTGCCCTGGAACTTCGATCTGGGCTTGAAATTGTTGTTCTTTTTGGCTGTCTGAGAGGCCAAGAATGCAGTCTCCACTGTGGCTTGGCTGTTGAGATTCATTTCTTCATCAATCAACCTTGATGTTAGATTTGTCAACGTCTGTTTGGCCTCCTCCATGGATAACCAGGCCTGCCTGAAGGGCCAATGCTTCAATGGTAGAGTACTCAGGATCTTCGTGATGATTGCGCTATCGCTGATTTGGTCTCCAGACTCCCTAATCTGCTTGGCTAGCAACTCTGGCGATATGTTGGGCCATAGCGTCTGTTGGCTCCATTCTATACTGGTAAAATCTTTCATGGACCAGCATCTTATTCGTTTCCGTTCGCTGCTCATACACGGAGCTGAGTTTTGACAAAATTCCCTTCGATGACTCGCAGTTCTCTATAATGGAAATCTGAGTTAATTCCATTGCTGATGTAATGATACACATGGCTAGGGCGTCCTTCTTGTCCCATTCTTTGAGTTCGTTGGCTTGTGTTGCAGGTGGCTTCGGCACCTCACCGTTTGCCACTCCGTTCACTCCTCTTGCCCTTAGAGCGCATCGTACTTGGAATTTCCACTGCTGAAAGTTCGGTCCGTTAAACTTGGCGATCTTGACGGTTGAGAAGACCGTTCCTACCGATTTCTGGCGACACGAGGCTGCAACGCTGTGTTTTCTTTTTCTTCTCACTCTCCTTCACAGAACCCAAACGTAACGTGGGTCCATAACCTCTTGGATTGGCAGCGGGGGCTCTGGTAAAAGGAGATCTAATAAAAGAGAATTCAACGGAACACACGTGTACTTCAGCTTATAAAAACAATTAGACAGCGACAGACATTTTGTTATAACTTGACATGACAATTTTGACAGATACTAAAATTACTAAATAAACACAAAAGTAACTACACACGATGTGCTGTGTGTATGTCGGGTTCTCGGTCGGGTTGCAGATGCAGAGGCTTAATTCTTAACAGATAGGTAAACAAAATTTTTCGATCCCTCGTTAGCTTTTTCCTCGCTGCGTGCGCAGCAGGGACGTAGTGCGACCACTGCATCTCCTGCGCAGTAGGTAGTAGGTAGATAGCTATCACCGAGGCTATCACAAAATCGTGTTCTTCAATCTTGTATAGGCATTACACCTACAAACTAATTAAACGGTTATTCATTAGACAAATTCCGAAACAAATTCGCTCTTGAAACATCAAAATCAACTTATTACCTCGACCTCTACTTAGGTACATCTTATCCAGGTGAGTACCTATAAGTACCTTCTTAGAATAACTATCTACCTACCTATACCCCATACCTATACCCGAGGGGTAAACCGCAAGGAAAATTTTGTACACTAGACTTCCACTATCGACTGATTTCCACTGATTTCCATCTGACTTCCATTGACTTCCATGGACTTCCACGGATTTCCATTGACTTCCACTGACTTCCACTGATTTCCATAGACTTCCACTGACTTCCACTGATTTCCATTGACTTCCACTGATTTCCATTGACTTCCACTGATTTCCATTGACTTCCACTGATTTCCAAGACTTCCACGTGAATTCCACTGAGTTCCATGACTTCCACGTGATTTCCACTGATTTCCATGACTCCCACTGATTTCCATGACTTCTACAGACTTCCATGACTTCCACGTGATTTCCACTGATTTCCATGACTTCCACGTGAATTTCATCGATTGTAGGGAATATTCCCCCGTGAACCTCTACTAGGTATATACAAACTACCTATCGAGGAAAACCTCGAGGAAAACCTCGAGGAAAACCTCGAGGAAAACATTGTTGGTGAAACTGGGTCCAGGAATCTGAAATTCAGTCGATAGGGATGCATATAACTACATGAAAGACTGGACCTTGTATTGTTATGTTACGTTTTTTCACCACTAGTTACTGAGTCGATTTCCAGAAAATAAATTATAGAGGTCTTCAGTTTTCAACTTCCCTTCAACCGCAAAGAAACCCGCAGCTTTGCGACCACATCAAATTGTAAATTAGAGTGATAATTATTGTGAACTCGTCTTCAACAAACAGCAAGACTGAGCTAGGTAACAATAATTACGGCTAAGTCGAGGGCTAAGTACCTTCGTACCCAACTTGTTTTCTTAACAAACACAGCCTGCACTTCGAGCAGCACCCATTTCAAAAATTTTCAGGCAGAATCGAGGGCAGAATATAAGCAGTTTTAAGGTACCATTCTAGACGTTCGGATAGTCGAATAGATGAGACATCAGGGGCCCTATTCCTACGGGCGAAGCGGTTGTTCGCTTCGCCTGAGATCCCGCCGTTGCTACGTGACGCGCCGTCCGCCTGGCTTTCGCATGCCATGGGTCATGCGAAGAGCGGTGCGTGCAACCCTCGTGCAACCTTTGCAGTGTTCCCAAGGTTCCCTGATAAAAAGCACCAATTAAAAAGACATTTCCACCAAAAAAATCTGAAAACTGTCGCAAGTGACAAAAATGTCAGTAACAAAATTTCAAATGAATGTCACAGTGATTATAAATAGTTATCATCTGTCAGTGTGTGTTTGATTCCGAATAATTTGATTGATAGTGAACCAATAATAAATGCCTTACGTGTGCCACGGGCACAACAACGGATACCCAATCGAAGACTTGGAGGAAGCCAAAAGCGATGCTGACGTTGACAATGTTAAGAGACGGTTTCCGGAAGGCGCTGATGGGAAGATGCCTCCACAGATTTTAGCGATACACTCGAACTGTGCTTTGCTTGTACCTCCTTCATGTTAATTCGTCGGCCGGCATTCTACTTCCACAGCATTTCAGCTCGTGAAATCGGGCGTAACCGTGCCCTGCACCGAATTCGGATTTGAACCCAAAAATCAAAGAGCATTTCGCTCCGCCTGAGACCTGCGGGAGGTAGCCATAGCCGCTTTTTCTTTCAAGTAACACCCTCCATTTCCACTATCTAGCTATATCTAGACAAGAGTTGCTCTCAAACCACAATTTGAACTCTTGAGGCTCTTGAGGCCGGGATTATGGTTCGACGCTTTTGACGTATGCGACTAGCAGCGTTGACATTTCGCTCAGCGAATTCTTCCGAATCCATGCGAAAACACACGGGTGAACGAGCGTAGGAATACCAAATTTTGAAAGCAGGCGAAGCGATCGGGTTGCATCCGATCCGGTCCGCATCGCTTCGGACGTAGGAATAGGGCCCCAGATTTCCAAGCAGAAGATCGTGGGTTCGAATCCGCGTGAAAACGACTTTTTTTCCTAGAAAATCGTTGTGTTTTTTTATTTAATTTTTGTACCACATGATGATTATCTAGGTACAAGTCAATGAATTCTTTTTCAACTCTTGATACAGTTTTGGTCACCTAAATTATCTGTATGGTGGAACTGGTGATGAATGTATTTTAAGGACGGAGTTATACCTCCTATTGATTAAATAATAAGCAGGGCCGGGCCTAGCAGGCGTGCCTCGAGGCGTGCAGTGCGTGCCTGCACGCAGGCGGCAAGTCATAGGGACGGCAATATAATAATAAAGTTGAATTTCAAAGATTCTTCTCATTCCCGCATTTGGGGGGGGGGTTGTCTTCACTGCCGGTGAAGGGGGCAGCAATTTTTCGCTGGCACGCAGGCGGCAGATAGGCCAGGCCCGGCCCTGATAATAAGCGTTGCGCAATCAATCCCTGTGGGTTTATTCCTTGACAGAATCCCACCATTTAGGTCTTTTTCGAAAGGTACAAGGATGTACATTGGCTTGAGCCCATTGGCATTTCATAATCGAATTTTTTTTTTTGATTTTTGGATTTTGGAAATGCCAATGAGCTCAAACCAAAGTACACCCTTGTATGTAGCTTTCGAAAGAGGCCTGAATGGTGAGATTCTATCAAGGAATAAATCCACAGGGATTGATTCCGCAACGTTTATTTCACCAATTCAACTCCGTCCTTAATTTGGTCATTTGGTAAGTTGACCATGGAAATATACGGAAGCGTAGAAGGGCCAGGCTGCCAATCTTTTTACGGATATGAAGTCGATTTTCAAAGTCGACCTGGTCAAGTTTCAAACTCGACCGCGTCAAGTTGAATTAAACTGAGCGTCATAAGTCAAGGATATGTCAAAATTTGCTCCAATTCCAAGTGAGGATATCTGTGGGAACAAATATCCGATTCGGAAAAAGTTGATGGCCCCCGAAAGAGCTTGCTTACCTTTGGCTGCAGGACGCTTATGTCGACTTATGTCATACCTGACTTCGTGCATTATATATAAAATGCCAAAGAGAGGAGTAACAAAAGGGTTGATTTTTTAAACCGTTAAACTTTTCAGCGTATTTTTGTGACAAAAAACTTTTTCCAATGGATAGCTGATACCTATCCCCAAGGGTATCCAATAGGCATTATTTTTTCATCCATACATTGTTATCATAATTAAAAAATAATTGCCAATATTTTCTAATACGAACTTCAACTATGATTACTGTTTGACTCATACGAAAATATTGATACGAACACTTGGAACAGTAGACGTGTTGACAATTTGTTTTCCAGTTGGGCTTGTTAGGACGATCAGAGCATGAAATTATCATGTACCTAAGGTCCTTCTGCAGTGCAGAATTAGTAAGAAAGCTGCTTTTCTAAGCAAATTGCTTCTGAAATGGCTTAACTTCAAAAACATGTGTCAAAACACAGCTTAAATTTCTCTGTTGTTTCGCCGTTAACTGTCGTCTGTCAGAATTTGTACCACCCTGCTGACGCTTGCGCTAAGATGGCCTTAAAACGAAAAGGATGTATGGATCTTATACCCTTGACAGACTAGAAAGCTCATAAATTACTAGTGTGTCACGTCGTCATAGTCGCCGAATAATCGCCGGTGGTCGTGCATCATCGCCGTGATTTTTGAATTTCTTTGGCCAGCTTTTCTGCAATGAATCGCGATATTTGTCATCGAGTCTGTCATTGCGGTACGCCATTCAGACACGTATTTCTGGAATGGAGAAACTGGATTTTGTGTCTTGCCTCCTGCAACAACATCTTTTGTACCAAATTATAAGCATAACGTGTATAAGCAAGCACGAAGAATTGAAAAATCTTTGCTTTACATAAGAAATGACCACCTGAAAATTATAAATCTCCTCGCTTTACATAAGAAACTGACCGCCTGCGCCCGTTCGCGAAAGTTGGATGATACGAACATTGCGAACTTGTAGCACAGTATCGGTTGGCAGAGTACTCTATTTTTGGCAAAGTCGAATTTATTGATGAGGGAATAGGTTTTTCCGTAAGCATCCGTGAGATAGGTAGGTATCTATATAAGTTATTTCCATAAATATCTCATAAATAAGCTTAAACCTCGGCTCAAACTATGCTAATAGCTTTCAAACATGCTGCCTAGATTGGGAATATTCCAAAACGTCTGTCGTGAAAAATGTGAAATTTTGCAAAAGCAAACGAAATGGAAGGTACGATCGCACGCAAAATAAACGAAGACAGTGTTTCGCGCGGAGTGTACCGATTTACTGAATTTTGGCTTGGTGTCACAGTGACAGGAAGGCCAAAATTCATTAAATCAGTACACTCCGCGCGAAACACTGTCTCCGTTTATTTTGCGCGCGATCGTACGTATCGCAAAAGCAGTTGAAAAATTGCAAAAAAAGCTATGATGAACCACACGATAGGTACAAACATAATGAACTATAATATGCATCTGTCAGTTGCCTTATTGCCACTTGCCAGCCGCGCATATGAACCAGGGCCGCGCTTAAAAGTTGGTTAGACTATGGGACTATGCGATTTTGATCAGGTTGACTAAATCATCAGTCTCTTATTATTCTTCGTTTCCTCAATTTCTTCCGACTCAATAAAAATTCAACATAGATTTTGACAACAAATAAATATAGTGTGATCTGGTGTGAACATTGCAAGCAATAATTATTTTGTTATTGCTTGCAATGTTCACACCACGCTTTCTTGATTGAATGGAATCTAAGCTAAATACCACCTCACATCTCACCTGAAATATGAAATTATCATTATAATTATGGATGCTATTGGCAATAATAGCCCAATACTTTTGGACCATTCGACAATGAAATTTGACATTGACATTTTGGGCAAAAATTGATCGCCACGTTTATTCATGCGCTACGGCGCAAGCTCATAGGCTTATCACGATATTGCGGTGTGTCACCCCCAAAGTTGCAATAGGCTACTTCGTTTGGGCAGGTGCGCATGCTTGAAAGCTCCAAATTTTGAAAACTTTCGTACACCTGTCAGTTGAATGGCAACGCTGCATGCTCTGTCTAGCCGCCTGACCAACAACTGGTTCCTGGCTGTCACTTTTATACATACCGTAGCTGCATCTCTTCGTAGCTTCTTTGAACTTCCTTCTCGGTACAGCCATTTTCAACCGGTTCTGTTCTTTCGTCAAAACATGAGCAAATGAAATGTAGGTCAGGTAGAAACGAGGTCACAAGTGACAGTTGGCGCCGATGTCTTGTTGTTTTGAGCGCTGTTGCCATTTTCGTTGTTCCTGAACTTCCACAAATCATCATTCAACTTAATTTCAATTAAACATTTCCTTTGAATATAGAAAATGGTATCTAACATTCAACCAAATTATTTGTGGAATTGTAGGTGCACTACAATATTTTTTAGTGTTAATTTTCAATATCGGTGTACGAAACTATGAAATTCGCGCCAGACATGCGCACTCAAAAAAAACGAAACGAAGGGATCTATCGAATGATCATTAATACTCTTGACAGACTGCACCTCAATGATCATTAAGTGTAATACACTGGATGGTGCATGCTTCTTTAGCTCCGTATCTGCATACGAGCGGCAGGGGAGGAGAACGGAGCTAAGAAGTTAGGTGATTGTCCATGGTGCGTTCGGTGATTTCTCCTTGCAATAGGTGGCGCGAAATGCCCGATAGTATAGAAGAGCCAAAGTTTTAGGGAGTCGGGTAGATAACGATAGGTGTGCTCGGTAATTCCAACGAGTGGATTTCATCTACACAATTTACGCGACTTGACTGATTTTGATTTGCCGGAATATATTTTCGTTACATAAGTTGTTACGGTTAGGTACCCAGCTACCTACCCGTTCGGCGTTCATGTTACGCTTTTGTTCAACGCATGCATACAAATAAATTTTGCTATATAGCTACTTATTTATTCATTACTACTATATTTCTAGCGTACTGTAAACGTTCGAATTTTCGCGAATTTTGCATAGCCATCCATCACTTATACGCATAATTATTAAATGCCTCGCACGTAGGTACGAATTCACCTCCACATAGTTTTTTATTTCGAGCACAAGAACAAACAAATAAAATATCAGAGCTGACAAACGACACAGATGAGAATATGCCAAATTTTGAGAATGATCGGTTGGATTTTTCTTTTAAAGATTTTCATCCACCTATTTGATTCCCGGCTTCCCAAATCTCCCGACTGGATTGAGCTAAACCTAATCTTACAATTACCTCGACATCGACAATACTATTAAACCAGATTTAAACTTTGTCCATTTTGTGAGAAAAAGAGACCAACAGAGTTTTTCAAATTCGCCCATGCATATGCATGATATGCTACCGAATTTTGAAACGATCGAAGGCTGGTATGTTTTCGAGCAATGAATTGCCGCTGCACATGAGGCGCAAGCAGGTAGGTATTTACCCAATATTTGTTAAACTATCTGAAAAATGAAATTCAAAGACCTTGTGAATGTAAAAGTGTTCCACAAAAAGGTAAGTATGTCTAGATTATCTAGCAGGCATGGGTACCTTCTGTTCTCTCATATATGTTCCCGCCGCGCCGTCAGTAATCTCCCCAAAATCTAAAGGGGGTCGGTGAAATACGATTGGAAATGAAAAAGAGTCAAAGTGGTTTTTTAAGGTGGTAATCTTTCAGAAAACGTGTTTGGGTCCAAAACCTCCAGAATAGACTCACTATTTGCGAATAATTTTGAACATTTCCAACTTCTTAACCCTGTACGGGCATAAGAAGCCGACTATTATATATTTTGGTGTGAGCTTTTCGAAAGTTCTTTTCTATCAATTCCAAGAAAATCGTCCAGATTTTGTCGTCAGTTGAACGGCCCACAAAAAGCAACGACATTGGTCGCATTTTTTTTGTCAAATTTGACCAACAAACCGCTTCGTCTTTCAACCAAGCCGATCTGATTTTTTCGGGCAAATTGACCACGATTGGAAATGAAAAAAAGTCAAAGTTGTTTTTTTGAGGTGGTAATCTTCCAGAACACGTGTTTGAGTCCGAAACCTTCAGAATAGACTCACTATTTGCGAGTAATTTTGAAAATTTCCAACTTCTTAACCCTGTACGGGCATAAGAAGCCGAATATTATATATACTGGTGTTAGCTTTTCGAAAGTTCTTTTCTATCAATTCCAAGAAAATCGTCCAGATTTTGTCTTCAGTTGAACGGCCCACAAAAAGCAACGACATTGGTCGCATTTTTTCCGTCAAATTTGACCAACAAACCGCTTCGTCTTTCAACCAAGCCGATCTGTTTTTTACGGGCAAATTGACCACGATTGGAAATGAAAAAAAGTCAAAGTTGTTTTTTTGAGGTGGTAATCTTCTAGAACACGTCTTTGAGTCCGAAACCTTCAGAATAGACTCACTATTTGCAAATAATTATTAACATTTCCAAATTCTTAACCCTTTACGGGCTTAAGAAGCCGACTATTATATAAACTGGTGTTAGCTTTTCGAAAGTTCTTTTCTATCCAATCCAAGAAAATCGTCCAGATTTTGTCGTCAGTTGAACTGCCCACGAAACGCAACGACATTGGTCGCTTTTTTTCTCGTCAACTTGGACCAACAAACCGCTTCGTCTTTCAACCAAGCCGAACTGACTTTTTCAGGCAAATTGACCACGTTTGGAAATGAAAAAAAGTCAAAGTTGTTTTTTTGAGGTGGTAATCTTTCAGAAGACGTGTTTGGGTCCAAAACCTCCAGAATAGACTCACTATTTGCAAATAATTATTAACATTTCCAAATTCTTAACCCTTTACGGGCTTAAGAAGCCGACTATTATATAAACTGGTGTTAGCTTTTCGAAAGTTCTTTTCTATCCAATCCAAGAAAATCGTCCAGATTTTGTCGTCAGTTGAACTGCCCACGAAACGCAACGACATTGGTCGCTTTTTTCTCAGTCAACTTGGGCCGACAAACCGCTTCGTCTTTCAACCAAGCCAAACTGACTATTTCGGGCAAATTGACCACATTTGGAAATGAAAAAAAGTCAAAGTTGTTTTTTTGAGGTGGTAATCTTCCAGAAGACGTGTTTGGGTCAAAAACCTCCAGAATAGACTCACTATTTGCAAATAATTATTAACATTTCCAAATTCTTGACCCTTTACGGGCTTAAGAAGCCGACTATTATATAAACTGGTGTTAGCTTTTCGGAAGTTCCTTTCTATCCAATACATGAAAATCGTCCAGATTTTGTCGTCAGTTGATCTGCCCACGAAACGCAACGACATTGGTCGCTTTTTTTTTCGTCAACTTGGACCAACAAACCGCTTCGTCTTTCAACCAAGCCGATCTGATTTTTTCGGGCAAATTGACCACGATTGGAAATAAAAAAAAGTCAAAGTTGTTTTTTTGAGGTGGTAATCTTCCAGAACACGTGTTTGAGTCCGAAACCTTCAGAATAAACTCACTATTTGCGAGTAATTTTTAAAATTTCCAACTTCTTAACCCTGTACGGGCTTAAGAAGCCGACTATTATAAACTGGTGTTAGCTTTTCGAAAGTTCTTTTCTATCCAATCCATGAAAATCGTCCAGATTTTGTCGTCAGTTGAACAGCCCACGAAACGCAACGACATTGGTCGCTTTTTTTTTCGTCAACTTGGACCAACAAACCGCTTCGTCTTTCAACCAAGCCGATCTGATTTTTTCGGGCAAATTGACCACGTTTGGAAATGAAAAAAGTCAAAGTTGTTTTTTTGAGGTTGTAATCTTTCAGAATACGAGTTTGAGTCCGAAACCTTCAGAATAGACTCACTATTTGCGAGTAATTTTTAAAATTTCCAACTTTCTTACCCTGTACGGGCTTAAGAAGCCGACTATTATATACTGGTGTTAGCTTTTCGAAAGTTCTTTTCTATCAATTCCAAGAAAATCGTCCAGATTTTGTCTTCAGTTGAACGGCCCACAAAAAGCAACGACATTGGTCGCATTTTTTCCGTCAAATTTGACCAACAAACCGCTTCGTCTT
Source organism: Anaspis maculata (assembly GCA_949128115.1). NCBI lineage: Eukaryota > Metazoa > Arthropoda > Insecta > Coleoptera > Scraptiidae > Anaspis > Anaspis maculata. The sequence goes on along the minus strand of OX421967.1, from coordinate 59,444,011 downwards.
TCAACCAAGCCGATCTGTTTTTTACGGGCAAATTGACCACGATTGGAAATGAAAAAAAGTCAAAGTTGTTTTTTTGAGGTGGTAATCTTCTAGAACACGTCTTTGAGTCCGAAACCTTCAGAATAGACTCACTATTTGCAAATAATTATTAACATTTCCAAATTCTTAACCCTTTACGGGCTTAAGAAGCCGACTATTATATAAACTGGTGTTAGCTTTTCGAAAGTTCTTTTCTATCCAATCCAAGAAAATCGTCCAGATTTTGTCGTCAGTTGAACTGCCCACGAAACGCAACGACATTGGTCGCTTTTTTTCTCGTCAACTTGGACCAACAAACCGCTTCGTCTTTCAACCAAGCCGAACTGACTTTTTCAGGCAAATTGACCACGTTTGGAAATGAAAAAAAGTCAAAGTTGTTTTTTTGAGGTGGTAATCTTTCAGAAGACGTGTTTGGGTCCAAAACCTCCAGAATAGACTCACTATTTGCAAATAATTATTAACATTTCCAAATTCTTAACCCTTTACGGGCTTAAGAAGCCGACTATTATATAAACTGGTGTTAGCTTTTCGAAAGTTCTTTTCTATCCAATCCAAGAAAATCGTCCAGATTTTGTCGTCAGTTGAACTGCCCACGAAACGCAACGACATTGGTCGCTTTTTTCTCAGTCAACTTGGGCCGACAAACCGCTTCGTCTTTCAACCAAGCCAAACTGACTATTTCGGGCAAATTGACCACATTTGGAAATGAAAAAAAGTCAAAGTTGTTTTTTTGAGGTGGTAATCTTCCAGAAGACGTGTTTGGGTCAAAAACCTCCAGAATAGACTCACTATTTGCAAATAATTATTAACATTTCCAAATTCTTGACCCTTTACGGGCTTAAGAAGCCGACTATTATATAAACTGGTGTTAGCTTTTCGGAAGTTCCTTTCTATCCAATACATGAAAATCGTCCAGATTTTGTCGTCAGTTGATCTGCCCACGAAACGCAACGACATTGGTCGCTTTTTTTTTCGTCAACTTGGACCAACAAACCGCTTCGTCTTTCAACCAAGCCGATCTGATTTTTTCGGGCAAATTGACCACGATTGGAAATAAAAAAAAGTCAAAGTTGTTTTTTTGAGGTGGTAATCTTCCAGAACACGTGTTTGAGTCCGAAACCTTCAGAATAAACTCACTATTTGCGAGTAATTTTTAAAATTTCCAACTTCTTAACCCTGTACGGGCTTAAGAAGCCGACTATTATAAACTGGTGTTAGCTTTTCGAAAGTTCTTTTCTATCCAATCCATGAAAATCGTCCAGATTTTGTCGTCAGTTGAACAGCCCACGAAACGCAACGACATTGGTCGCTTTTTTTTTTCGTCAACTTGGACCAACAAACCGCTTCGTCTTTCAACCAAGCTGAACTGACTTTTTCGGGCAAATTGGTCACGATTGGAAATGAAAAAAGTCAAAGTTGTTTTTTAGGTGGTAATATTTCAGAAGACGTGTTTGGGTTCGAAGCCTTCAGAATAGACTCACTATTTGCGAGTAATTTTCAAAATTTTCAATTTCTTGCTGACCGTTTAACCGGTTTGACCAGATATTGACTAGTTAACCATAACTGGTTTTGTAACTAGTCAAAAATTTCGTAAACTATTAACTGGTTAGTTGAATTTTTTCTGACTGCACTACTCTTACTACTTAGCCCTGGATTGCATCAAACCTCAATTAAATTTAGTTCGCTACTAAATTTTAATTGAGGCTTGTGAGGCTTGTCATTGGCCAATTTGCATATTCATGAATGAAAATGGGAGGAGCTTCATGCGTTGTTAATTATGAACTGAATCTAATTGAGGGTGATTGATTAATTGAGACCAAGGGTCAGTCTCTTAAGTAAGTTTAAGCACGATTTCATTTGGATTTGTCATTACTCCAATTGAGGTCTCCAATTTTCCGTTGTCTCTCTTTACTGTGACGTCATGCGTATAAGATACGGTTAATCGAGGTCATTGGGCGCTTCCCAATAAGGCGTATAAGGACACAATTGGACACATATGGACACAATTCGACACCGCTAGCGTTCCAATAGCAGTAATAGCACCACATGTCGACACAATCGAAACATTGGCGAGGCTGAGTTTGGCATTGAGCTGGCAAGTGCACTTTGACATTGCGTATCAGCCTTGTCGCAGTTATTGGAAAGCGCCCTATGTTTCTTGAGATATGACATTTCGTTTCTGACAATGGGAAATTTTTCGATTGTGACAAGCGCTCTGTCGTGTATTTATTTGATTTCAGCATGGATTTCATGATTTCACTTGTTCTTACCCTCGTTCTTACCAATAAGTGTGTTATATGTAGTGGAAAACTGAGAAGATACAGAAATGGTTCAAGGGTGTTGTGTCGCTCTATGCGAGTCGAGAATAAGACGAATACACCCAGCATAACCATGCACCGGTTCACGAAAGACCCAAACTTGATGGAAGTGTGGCTGCACCAGCACCAGCACCAGCAGGAATCACGCTGCACCAGACACGTGCATCTTACTACGAAAAAACTCTATTACTTCGTCCATTAAAAACTCCCTTATGGGCTCTAGTGACTTTCCCCACATGATAATGGGAACAGTATAGCTATCCGATTCAAAATTCCCGCAAAAGTCAGAAACGAAACGTCCAAACGTCATAAACGTCAAAACGTCAAAGGTGACCTCGAAAATCCATGTATTTTCTATCTCCTAAAATTGGAAAGGTCAATTCAAGGTAGATACCCTGGTGATGAAATATACGAATTAAATTTCAAACCTCCCTTTCTTCCCTCCCTCAACTCAAAATACTGAAACGGCTAGGCTGTAAGTGTAAATGTGTGAATGTGGCACGGGCCAGTACGGGCCTAAATGATTATGTTCTTAGGATCGTGTGGGATCTAGAGAGACCTGGGTCTGGTTACCCAGAGAGTGACGAAAGCCAAGTCATTGAGCGAGAGGGTATAGAGAGAGAGAAAGCTAGAGCACTAGGGTATTTGCACGTCAGGGTGTGGTGCCATTGCTTGTTACTAAACCACCCTGCGTCACAGTCAAAATGCATGACATGAGCTGTCAATATTTTTGTTTAGGTTAAGTCGACTGTTTTATCTTTCAACACAGATTTTTTCACTAAATTTAACAGAAACTCTTAAACACTGTTCGAGTCATGTATATTGTGTTCCATACATAGCAGATGCTTTCGATCACCGTATTTCAAGTACTGCTGGCATATCGTCGACCGTAGGTTTCATCATCCAACTCATTCCGTCGAACGCAAATTCCGTTGATCGTTGAATGCAGTAACCGTCGACGTGGTGACCCCATCGTGAAGATAGATTTGTAATTGTCGTAAGCGCAGTAGGTATATTATGTATTCCAGTAGGTACTGGCCCCGAACAGCTGGAAAACCCAAAAAGTACAATTATAGAAGTCCATCAATTTTGCAAGATTCTATACCTGATGGTTTCTTCGGCAAAAAAAACATCACATCCTCCCGACTCTTGTACTGCTCCACGGTGCACCTTTTTCGTTTTGGCATTTTTAGCCCGGATTTCGGCATGCAAAATAATGACAATTCAAATTTGTAAACAAATCGGGGAAATGACAAATGTCAATAGCAACCACGCCCACCGCAGCTAACTCTGTTTTAAATTTTGACGAGGCCAGGAAATGCCGAGATAAAAGTTGTTTTTTTGAGGTGGTAATCTTCCAGAACACGTGTTTGAGTCCGAAACCTTCAGAATAGACTCACTATTTGCGAGTAATTTTTAAAATTTCCAACTTCTTAACCCTGTACGGGCTTAAGAAGCCGACTATTATAAACTGGTGTTAGCTTTTCGAAAGTTCTTTTCTATCCAATCCATGAAAATCGTCCAGATTTTGTCGTCAGTTGAACAGCCCACGAAACGCAACGACATTGGTCGCTTTTTTATTTCGTCAACTTGGACCAACAAACCGCTTCGTCTTTCAACCAAGCCGAACTGACTTTTTCGGGCAAATTGACCACGTTTAGAAATGAAAAAAAGTCAAAGTTGTTTTTTTGAGGTGATAAACTTTCAGAAAACGTGTTTGGGTCCAAAACCTCCAGAATAGACTCACTATTTGCGAATAATTTTGAACATTTCCAACTTCTCAACCCTGTACGGGCATAAGAAGCCGACTATTATATATACTGGTGTTAGCTTTTCGAAAGTTCTTTTCTATCAATTCCAAGAAAATCGTCCAGATTTTGTCGTCAGTTGAAAGGCCCACAAAAAGCAACGACATTGGTCGCATTTTTTCCGTCAAATTTGACCAACAAACCGCTTCGTCTTTCAACCAAGCCGATCTGATTTTTTCGGGCACATTGACCACGATTGGAAATGAAAAAAAGTCAAAGTTGTTTTTTTGAGGTGGTAATCTTTCAGAATACGTGTTTGAGTCCGAAACCTTCAGATTAGACTCACTATTTGCGAGTAATTTTTAAAATTTCCAACTTCTTAACCCTGTACGGGCTTAAGAAGCCGACTATTATATAAACTGGTGTTAGCTTTTCGAAAGTTCTTTTCTATCCAATCCAAGAAAATCGTCCAGATTTTGTCGTCAGTTGAACTGCCCACGAAACGCAACGACATTGGTCGCTTTTTTTTTTCGTCAACTTGGACCAACAAACCGCTTCGTCTTTCAACCAAGCCGAACTGACTTTTTCAGGCAAATTGACCACGTTTGGGAATGAAAAAAAGTCAAAGTTGTTTTTTTGAGGTGGTAATCTTTCAGAAGACGTGTTTGGGTCCAAAACATCCAGAATAGACTCACTATTTGCGAATAATTTTGAACATTTCCAACTTCTTAACCCTGTACGGGCATAAGAAGCCGACTATTATTTAAACTGGTGTTAGCTTTTTGAAAGTTCGTTTCTATCAATTCCAAGAAAATCGTCCAGATTTTGTCGTCAGTTGAACGGCCCACAAAAAGCAACGACATTGGTCGCATTTTTTCCGTCAAATTTGACCAACAAACCGCTTTGTCTTTCAACCAAGCCGATCTGATTTTTTCGGGCAAATTGACCACGATTGGAAATGAAAAGAAGTCAAAGTTGTTTTTTTGAGGTGGTAATCTTTCAGAATACGTGTTTGGGTCCGAAACCTCCAGAATAGACTCACTATTTGCGAATAATTTTGAACATTTCCAACTTTTTAACCCTCTACGGGCTTAAGAAGCCGACTATTATATAAACTGGTGTTAGCTTTTCGAAAGTTCTTTTCTATCCAATCCAAGAAAATCGTGTACGGGCTTAAGAAATGACCTTTCTACAAACTGGTGTCAGTTTTCGGGACTTCTGGCCTATCCAATCCAAGAAAATTGTTCAGTTTTTGTCGTCAGTTGAACTGCCTACGAAACACATCGACATTGGTCGCTTTTTTTTTCGTCAACTTTGACCAACAAACCGCTTCGTCTTTCAACCAAACCGAACTGACTTTTTCGGTCAATTTGACCTCGATTGGAAATGAAAAAAAGACGAAAGAAAGAGAAAGTTGTTTTTTTGAGGTGGTTATCCTCCAAAAGACGTGTTTGGGTCCGAAACCTTCAGAATAGACTCACTATTTGCGAATAATTTTCAAAATTTCCAAAATTTCCAATTTTTTGGTGTTTGGTTTTTGGGCCAATTGATCACGATTGGAAATGAAAAAAAGTCGAAGTTGTTTTTTTCAGGTGGTTATCTTCCAGAAGACGTGTTTGGGTCCGAAACCTTCAGAATAGACTCACTATTTGCGAATAATTTTCAAAATTCCCAACTTCTTAATCCCGTAGGTACGGACTTAAGAAGACGACTTGTCCACAGACTGGTGTCAGATTTTCGGGAGTTCTTTCCTATCCAATCCAAGAAAATCGTTCAGATTTTGTCGTCAGTTGAACTGCCCACGAAAAACATCGACATTGGTCGCATTTTTTTTTTCGTCAACTTTCACCAACAAACCGCTTCGTTTTTCAACCAAGTCGAACTGACTTTTTCGGGCAAATTGGTCACGATTGGAAATGAAAAAAGTCAAAGTTGTTTTTTAGGTGGTAATATTTCAGAAGACGTGTTTGGGTTCGAAGCCTTCAGAATAGACTCACTATTTGCGAGTGATTTTCAAAATTTTCAATTTCTTGCTGACCGTTCAACCGGTTTGACCAGATATTGACTGGTTAACCATAACTGGTTTTGTAACTAGTCAAAAATTTCGTAAACGATTAACTGGTTGGTTGAATTTTTTCTGACTGCACTACTCTTACTACTTAGCCCTGGGTTGCATCAAACCTCAATTAAATTTAGTTCGCTACTAAATTTTAATTGAGGCTTGTGAGGCTTGTCATTGGCCAATTTGCATATTCATGAATGAAAATGGGAGGAGCTTCATGCGTTGTTAATTATGAACTGAATCTAATTGAGGGTGATTGATTAATTGAGACCAAGGGTCAGTCTCTTAAGTAAGTTTAAGCACGATTTCATTTGGATTTGTCATTACTCCAATTCAAGGTAGATACCCTGGTGATGAAATATACGAATTAAAATTCAAACCTCCCTTTCTTCCCTCCCTCAACTCAAAATACTGAAACGGCTAGGCTGTAAGTGTAAATGTGTAAATGTGGCACGGGCCAGTACGGGCCTAAATGATTATGTTCTTAGGATCGTGTGGGATCATTCTTTTAGCGCCATCTATCAGAACACTCCTTAACTTTTAGCCAAGTTACCAGATTAATAATAATAATAATAATTTCTCATAGGCCAGTACAGTATGCGGGGCTAAGGTGCCTCTTAACATTGACTTACGACGGTGTATGTACGGGGTGACTCGGGTCTAAAGAAGCATAATTACACTGAAATACAGGGCTAAAGAAGACTTTATAATCGTGATCATTAACGTTAAATGACGATTGCGAATTTGGGGGTGACCTCGGGGGTGACACAAATTCGCAAATCGTAATGAGCCTATGAGCTTGCGCCGTAGTGCATGAATAAACGTGGCGATCCACCCCCCCCCCCCCCCCCCAAAGTGTCGATGTCAAATGGTCGAATGGTCCGGAGTATTGGGCTATTATCGCCCTTATTATCTATAATTATAATAATAATTTCATATTTTCGGTGAGGTGTGAGGTGGTATTTGGCTTAGATTCCATTCAATCAAGAAAGCGCGGTGTGAACATTGCAAGCGGAAACAAAGTAATTATTGCTTGCAATGTTCACACCACATCATACTATCTTTATTTGTTGCCAAAATATATGTTGAATTTGTATTGAGTCGAAAGATATGGAGGAAAAGAAGAATAAGAGACTGATGATTTAGTCAATAATCTGATCAAAATCGCATAGCCCCATAGTCTAACCAACTTTTAAGCGCGGCCCTGATTAATGTGCGTCTGGCAAGTGGCAAGGCAACTGACAGATGCATGTTATAGTTCATTATGTTTGTATCCATCGTGTGGTTCATTATAACTTTTTTTGCAATTTTACTTTCCCGGCCCCCCACGAACTCGGAGGGAAAGTATTGTAATCGTGCAGAAAAAAAGTTTTGGGATTACGCCGGATATATCCATTTTGAGGTTTTTCAAGACGATTTAGACAATTTCCAGAATGATGTCTGTCCGTATGTCTGTATGTGTGTATGTCTGTGATCTTCCACGATAACTGCCGAAACGTCGATCAGATCAATTTGAAATTTGGTATGCAGACGGGGTTTCACCCTGGAATGACCGGATTAGTTTTTGGCTGTCATCTGGCGAACAGAAGTGTCACTATCAGAAAATGACAGAAGCTAAATCTCACAGAACTTGACTTTCAATATGTCATTTGAAAGCCCTTAAAAAACTGTATTCAGAACAGTTGAAAATATTTCCATATCTGTTATCTGTCAAATTATAAAAAATGCCAAAGTCTGAAACTTTACCATTTAATTATTCAAAATCTATACGATAGATTTGAACCAAACTCGACAGGAAGCAACATTACCAAAGAATCAAACTGATGCCGAAGTTGGAGTTTCCCACCGTTTTCCGGACAAGCGCTATGGATTTTAAAAAATTTTCCTAGCCGATTCCAGCCTCGCTTGCCTGTTCCTCGATTTTTGGCCTATTCAATTTTTTTAGCAACATAGCAACCAAACCGGTAGGTAACTACGTTTTTGTTACGAATTGTATCAATGTCAAAGTGACAACATGAACGCTGTTCTCGGCAGGTTCTCGGTGTTTTCTTTTGCATCTTCTTGCATCATTTGAGGCAACAGTGCGAACCGATCCTTTGTGTTGTTTGGGGCTACGTAAACCCCCTCGTGTTGTCTGTAGCTTTAGCAACTTCAGTATGCCTATTCCATTGACGTATATGTACAAACTGTGAATGTGTGCAGTTCCCTTATTTGATTCGGTACCAGGGCCCCATCCCCATGGTGTCTGCCGTTCAAGGCCCCGCTGAGGCCCCCATCTGTGTCCATCAGATTTTGCCGTTTCAGGCCAAAACTACGGCCTTGTGTCTTCTTGGGTTATTCGTTGAAGCCCTTTAAGCTCCTGGTGTCTACGGGTGTCTCTTGAAGCCCCACTGAGCCCCCCTCTTTTTTTTTAGTTTTCAGAACTATCGTGCCGTCAGGTGTGGTTCGGACCTAACTTCTTGATGGGCTCGAAGTCTCATTTCACAGGTCACTACTTTGGGGCCCTGAATTGCAATTAATTAGAACTCTGTCCCAGGGTTTCAATCCGCGAACTGATTTTCACCAGTTATTTTTCAAACAATAATTTAGGTTGCATCATTAAAGGCAACAGTGCGCCCCGATTAATTGTGTCTTCAAGTGTTGTTGGGGCTGCGTAAACCCCCTCGTGTGGAACTAGCATTGCATTCTTGAGATATCACAACAGTTAACTACCTCTAGTTCTATCTTTTGAATTATATCATCATCTTGTACCTACTTCATAATGCGATCGCGGAAATTGAACGGTTCTGCCACGATAACTACCAAATTCTTGATCGGATTAAATCGAAATCATTAGACCTAATTAGACTTTGGGTAGATGATTTAGTTTGGAAGCCCTCAGATGGCACATTGGATCTAGGCTTGTCTGCCCAAGCTTTAAATTAAAGATATAGAGTTGAAATTTGACACACAGATGTAGAAATTTCTCAGTCAAGTTTGTGTAATTCCATCATCATGTCTAAAGTAGGAACAAAAATTTTAGTAAGGAACTAGCATTGCATTCTTGAGATATCACAACAGTTAGCTTCCTAGTTCTACCTTTCGAAATATTTCATCACCGTGAAAACCTAAGAGCCTGTCATTTGTTCTGTCGGCCTGAAAATGGATGCAGGATGCTCACTAAACGCTCAACTCACTGGAACTTTTTCAATCAACTTCTCAAATAAATCCCACTTTCCCGAAGGGACGCTCAAATCGAACTCATTACTGACGTCCCTGGATACCGCCGGGAAAGTTTTGTGTCGCCCCACAACAGATTTTTTAACTGCTTTTGCGATAAGTAGGTACCTACCTTCCATTTCGCTTGCTTTTGCTAAATTTCACATTTTTCACGACGGATGTTCTGGAAACCTCTATTCCCTCATCAATAAATTCGACTTTGCCGAAGATAGAGTCCAGGATAGAGTACCACCAACCGATACTGTGCTACAAGTTCGCAATGTTCGTATCATCCAACCTTCGCGAACAGGTGCAGGCGGTCATTTCTTATGTGAAGCGAGGAGATTTTTCAATTTTTCGTAGGTACGTGCTTATACGTGCACGCTACAGGAATTATATACCTACCTGTCTCACGGATACTTACGGAAACCCATGTCCTAATCAATAAATTCGACTTTGTGCCCAAAAATAGAGTGTCGCCAATCTATACCCTGCTGCCTGTTTGCAATGTTTGTATCATCCAAATTCCGCGAATATGTGTGGTATTGCTCATGTTTTTGGAATTTTATTTTGGAATATTATTATTATTTTTTTTTTGTACGTGCTTATACGTGCACACTTACGGGCATAATTTGGTACAAGAGATGTTGTTGCAAGAAGCAAGACACAAAATCCAGTTCCTCGATTCCAGAAATACGTGTCTGAATGGCGAACTGAAATGAGGGACTTGATGACAAACGACAGATATCGCGATTCATTGCAGAAAAGCTGGCCAATGGTTTTCAAAAATCACGGCGATGATGCACGACCACCGGCGATTATTTGACGATTATGGTTACCCCTAGTTAATGACCATTAAGGTCCTAAATGACGTTCTAAATGATCATTTAGTAAATGACGACGTGCAACATTGGTCATTTATATCGTAATTTACGCTTAATGATCATTCAGTTTTCCAGTCTGTCTAGGGTATAAGGTGCAGTCTGTCAAGGGTATTAGGTCCTCAAGGCTGACCAATGAGCAAATCGGATTTCATTGTTGCGGCGCCATCTGGTCCACCATATCGATTTCTCCTCGGAAATCTCTTATTAGTGAAACGATTGTCATAAAACTTGGAACTTACTTTTGTCTCGTATGGAAATTCTTATTTCCAAGCTGAGTTTCATGATTCCGCCTCTATCTTGGCCGCCCGTGACCGGACAATTCGTCCCGCGGACAATTCGTAGCGGACAATTCGTCGCGGACAATTCGTCCCGCGGACAATTCGTCCCGCGGACAATTCGTCCCGCGGACAATTCGTCCCGCGGACAATTCGTCCCGCGGACAATTCGTCTCACGGACAATTCGTCGCAAAATAATGTTTTGCCCTTTGTCTTAACTTTAACAAGTCCCTTTGTCTTTCCTTGTTGCTTTTCGAACTTTAGCAAGCCCCCTTATTCCTTTTTGTAGTATTTGGAGCCCTACTGCGCAACCTGGTTTCTTCATGTCTTTGGAGCTCTGCTTAGTCCCCTTGCATCATTCCGAGAATTTTTGCTAGTACACCAAGCTTTGGGAGCACCAGTAAGCCCCCTTATACTTTCATGAGATATTTGGCCCCTATCGAGCCCCTCATCTTCTCTAGTGTAATTTTTGAGCTCTAATGAGTCCTCTTATGTTTTTCCAGATTTCCATAAGGCACTTTTTTGCAGTCTTGTGTTATCAAGAACTTCACTGGGCCCCCTTATTCTATATTCAACGTAACTTGAAGCCCTGCTGAGCCCCCTTGAATTTTCCATGAATTCCGGAGCAGCAAGCAGCGTTATGCCGTCATGGCATGTTGAAGCCCTATCGGGCCCCTTCACGTGTAGTTGGAGGCCCGTTGAGCCTCCTTATGTTTTTTCATGACTTTCGGAGTAGGTACCAGTAAGCTCCATTTCGCGTTATTTTGTTATACAGAGCTCCATGGGGCCCCCTTGTCTCTTCAATACCGTTTGAAGTTCTGTTGGGCCCCCTTGCATTTTGGCTTGTTTCTTCAAATATAATTTGGAGCCCTAATGAACCCCCTTAGAGCCCCTTGAGCCCCCTTGTGTCATCAATATCATTTGAAGCCCTACTAAGCCCCCTTGCATTTTTCCGTGACTTTCTGATTTTTATTGAGCCCTGCGTCATTTGGAACCCTAAAGAGCTCCCTTGTGTGTTTTCGTGGCTTGTGCGTTCTTGCATTGCTGGAAGCCCTAGTGTAAGTCCCTTGTGCCTTCATGTGATATACGGAGCCCTATCGGACCCCCTTGTGTCCGCAAGTGTATAGTTTGGCGCCTAGTGAGCCCTTTTGTTTTTTGTCTGGCTATCAGAATTCCAGTAAGCCCCTTGTTGCCTTCTTGTGTTATTCGAAGCCCCATTGGGCCCCCTTGTTTCCTCAACGTCTTTTGAAGCCCTGCTGAGCCTCCTTACATCTTTCCGCGACTTTCGGAGCAGTAGCAGGCACCTTCTGCCTTCAGGAAATATTCGGAGCCCTATCGGGCCCCATTGTGCAAGCAGGTAAGCTTGATTATAAAGAGCTTCATTGGGCCCCCTTGTCGTATTTTCGTGGCTTTCGGAGCTCTATCGGGTCCCCTTGTGTAGTTTGTGTAGTTTGGAGCCCTAATCAGTCCATTTTTGTTTTTATTGGATTTCAGTACTATGCAGTGAGTCGATCCCCTTTTGCCTTTTCTAGTTATAAAGAGCCCCTTGTGTCACCAATATCAGATGAAGTTCTACGGAGCTTCCTTGCACTTTCCCGTGATTTCTGGATTTTTCATAGGCCCCTTCTGCCCTATGTGTCCACTGGAGCCCTAACGAGCCCCCTCATGTGTTTTCGTGGCTTTCAGAATTCCAGTAAGCCATCTTGTGCGCTTTTGCATTTCTGGAAACCCTAGTGTAAGTCCCTTGTGCCTCCATGTAATATACGGAGCCCTATCGGACCCTCTTGTGTCCGCAAGTGTAGTTTGGAGCCCTAGTGAGCCCCCTTGGGTCCATAAGTATAGCTTGGAGGCCTAGTGAGCCCCCTTGTGTCCATAAGTATAGCTTGGAGCCCTAGTGAGCCCCCTTGTGTTTTTCCATGACTATCAGAAGTCCAGTGAGCCCCTTGTTGCCGTCTTATGTCATCCAGAGCGTCAGTGGGCCCCCTTGTTTCTTCAATACGTCTTTTGAAGCCGTGCTGAGCCCCCTTACATCTTTCCGTGGCTTCCGGAGCAGCAGTAAGCACCTTGTGTCTTCATGTGATATTCAGAGCCCTATCGAGCCCCCTTGTGTCTTCAAGTGTAGTATGAAGCCCTGATGAGCCGCATTGTGTTTTTTCGTAGCTTCCGGAATTCCAGTGAGCCCCTTTTGCCTTCTGTTGTTATATAAAGCTCCTTGGGCTCCCTTGTGCTTTTCTGTGATATGCGGAGCCCTATCGGACCCCCTTGTGCCGGTTAGTGTAGTTTAGAGTCCTAGTGTGCCTCTTTTGCTTTTTATGACTTCCAGAAACCCAGTCACCCCCCTTTTGCCTTTTTTGATTATACAGAGCTCCATTGGGCCCCCTTGTTGTATTTTCATGGCTTTTGGAGCTCTATCGGGTCCCCTTTGTACCCTTATGTATAGTTTGGAGCCCCAACCAGTCCACTTGTGTTGGCTTTTAGAGTATCATACAGTAAGCCCCCTTTTGCCTTTTCTTGTTGTGAAGAGCCCCCTGGGCCCCCTTGTGTAACCAATATTATATGAATATCTGCGGAGCCTCCTTGCATTTTCCCGTGATTTCCGGATTTTTGTTAGGCCGCTTGTGCCCTATGTGTCGTTAAGAGCCCTAATGCGCCCCATTATGTGTTTTCGTGGCTTTCAGAATTCCAGTAAGCCATCTTGTGCGCTTTTACATTGCTGGAAGCCCTAGTGTAAGTCCCTTGTGCCTTCATGTGATATACGGAGCGCTATCGGGCCCCCTTGTGCCTGCAAGAGTAGTTTGGAGCCCTAGAGAGCTCCCTTGTGTCCATACGTGTAGCTTGGAACCCTAGTGAGCCCCCTCGTTTCCATGAGTGTAGCCCCAGTGAGCCCCCTCATGTTCTTCAATGCGACTATCAGAATTCCAGTGAGCCTCCTGTTGCCTTCTTGTGTCATCTGTAGCTGCCGTGAGCCCCCTTGTTTCTTTAACGTCTTTTGAAGCCCTGCATGTTGAGCCCCCTTACATCTTTCCGTGGCTTTCGAAGCAGTAGTAAGCACCTTATGCCTCTATGTGATATTCGGAGTCCTCTCGAAGCTCCATAAGGCCCCCTTGTGTTTTCAATATCGTTTGAAGCCTTGCTGAGCCCCGTTGCATTTTTTCGTGGCGTTCGGATCTCTATCGGAACCCCTTGCATTTGCTTATGATTTTCAGATCCTTTTATTGAACCCCCTTGTGTCTTCATGTGTAATATAACCCCCTTACCTTCCGAAGCCATCACTTGCGACGAATTGTCCGCGGGACGAATTGTCCGTGAGACGAATTGTCCGCGGGACGAATTGTCCGCGGGACGAACTGTCCGCGGGACGAATTGTCCGCGACGAATTGTCCGCTACGAATTGTCCGCGGGACGAATTGTCCTAGCACCTTGGCCGCCATATCAAAATTTCTTATTAATGTAACGATTTTCATGGAACTTGACATTTACCCCTGTCTTGTAATAATACCCATTCTTATTCTCACGCTGAATTCACTGATTCTTTGGCTGCCATATTGAAATCTCTTATTAGGGGAATGATTGTCATGGAACTTGAAACATCCGACTTCCATCCGACTTTCACTAAGTTCCATAGATTTTCAATGACTTTCACCTAATTCCACGTGATTTCCATTGAATTCCACTTACTTCTACAGACTTCCACTGATTTACATGACTTCCCTAGACTTCCATTGACTTCCACGTGATTTCCATTGAATTCCACAGATTTCCACAGACTTCCACTGACTTCCACTGACTTCCATGACTTCCACGTGATTTCCATTGAATTCCACAGACTTCCATGACTTCCACTGATTTCCATGACTTCCATTGACTTCCACGTGATTTCCACTGACTTCCACGTGATTTCCACGGACTTCCACGGACTTCCACGGACTTCCATGGACTTCCACGGACTTCCACTGTAGTGTACACCAGACTTCCACTGCGGTTTACCCCTCGCCTATACCCTACCTACATAATGATTGTAGTTGATTGAAATTCAATTGGAGTATGTAACACTTGGGGTGTACTCAACTGTAGATATTTATTGTAAGGTGAGTTACCTACTTACTAACAATGGCTATTCCAGATCATCGATCATGGCTGAATTATATCGGTGTCAGCAATGTCCATATGAGTTTGAACTTGAGTTTTAACTGGCACATCACTTCCAAAGAGCTCATACAAACGTTTACGCGGCAGAACTGTTCCACGCCATCGTAGAACCGGAGCAGTTTTCGTGCATTTGCTGCCAATTCAAGTGTTACTACAATTGGGACTTGTACGAACACTGCAAACACAAACATCACGGCAGGATCGACGACGACAACATCGAACAAAAATCATTTTGCAATGAAGAATTCCATAAATTTCTATGCAATTACTGCCGATTTGGGACCGATTCTGCATTGCATCTGGTGAAACACGCGGATTCATATCAATTTGCTACACCATCACACGTCAAACTGCTTGAACTTGTTGATTTTCCGTCCACTAGATGTTCTAGCAAACCCAAGCTTAAGAAACATTCAAAGAAGCACATGTCGGCTCATGCTTCCCATGAAAAAATCAATTGGTTACAATGTGCGAAGTGTTCATATAAATGCAAATATCAATCGGATTTAAAGAGGCACATGTTAACACATGCTACCGCTGGAGACATCGTTTGGTATCAATGTGCCAAGTGTTCACGTGAATTCAAACGAAAATCGCATTTGAAATCGCACATGTTAACACATGCTGCCGCTGAAGACATCGTTTGGTATCAATGTGCCAAGTGTTCATGTAAATGCAAACAGAAATCGCATTTGAAATCGCACATGTTGAGACATGCCGCCACTGAAGACATCGATTGGTTTGAATGTGATAAATGTTCATTCAAAACCAAGCACAATAAGAGTTTGAAAAGGCACACGTTGATACATGCTGCCGCTGAAGACATCGATTTGTTTAAATGTGATAAATGTTCATTTGAAACCAAGTATGAAAGGAACTTGAAGGGGCACATATTGAAACATGCTGCCGCTGAAGACATCGATTTGTTTAAATGTGATAAATGTTCATTTGAAACCAAGTATAAAAGGAACTTGAAGGGGCACATGTTGAAACATGCTGCCGCTCTCGCTGCCGCTAAAGACATCGTTTGGTTTGAATGTGATGAATGTTCTTATAAATTCAAAGATAAGAGAGATTTGAAGAGGCACATGTTGAGACATGCTGCCGCTGAAGACATCGATTTGTTTAAATGTGATAAATGTTCATTCAAAGCCAAGCAGAGAGAGAATTTGAAAGAGCACATGTTGAAACACGCTGCCGCTGAAGACATCGTTTGGCTTAAATGTGATAAATGTTCATTCGAAACCAAGCATAATAGGAGTTTGAAAGGGCACATGTTAAAACATGCTGCCGCTGAAGACATCGTTTGGTTTAAATGTGATAAATGTTCATTTGAAACCAAGTATAAAAGGAACTTGAAGGGGCACATGTTCAAACATGCTGCCTCTGAAGATATCGTTTCGCATTTGATTCAACAGGGCGCAACATGCTGAAGCATATTTTGCGGTGAGCCGTCGTTGATGGTTCGAATGATGATAGTGTTCATGCCAATTGAAACAAAATATGTGGGCAAGTAGAGGTACCTAGCAGGCAAAGACAACACAATACTTCAGCATTTAGGGTGGGTTCAGTCGGCTCTTTTAGCCGCAAGTTTTAATTTCAGTCGCAAGCGCAGCGACGTCTATTGGCTCTTATGAATCAGCCTCCTCAGTACAGCCAATAAGCGATGCAGGGCTTACGGCTAAAATTGAAAGTTGAGGCTAAATAAGCTGACTTTCGAGCTGACTGAACCCACACTTACTCATAGTTCTATTGCATACTTTGTACAAAAGTTTTAGATTATTAAAAAACTCGCTGAAGAAAAATAAAACAAGAAACGGCTTTCATTATATTCTAAGGCGCTTACGAAAACGCTGATCAGTGTGATCCAGATCACTTCGTCAACCGAAGTGCAAGTGCAGTGCAAGTGCAATCCAGTGTGATGGAACGCATTTTCAGCGACGCTGGACGCGGTGTAGGGTACTAGATACCTACGCGTTTTCCCATGGATGATGTCATCTCAAGGAATACCCATCGACGCCTCGCACGCGAAATTGTGTATTCTATTACAGCAAAACGAAAGTATTGTGATGAATTATGTTTATTCCACCTCACGTACACGTTCAGTTGTAGGTTTTGCTAATAATCAACTCCATCTCTCCAAGGTCACACCGATAATACCACCTCCGCGTCTGCATCCCTTCATGTGCCGCTTTGCGCTCTCTATCGGCGACCGCGATAACGTCCACCGCGGTTGCCTCCTCAAGTGCGGTCGGTTCGGGTCTCTGCTAATATTCGGCCATCCTGCAACACTTCAATGACCTCATCAATCCACAGTATGTGGAAACCACCTGATGAAGATGACGCCACCATGCGTTCACTCCAATCTTTCTGTCATACTCCACCAAGCGCATTTTCTCCTCTCACACACGTATCCACCAGGACACAGCCCGTGCTTAGCTAGGTCCACCTACCCCGCGTATGAGTTTCACACACCTTGCAAATTCATCACTCTTCACCTGGAATGTATTTCTCTTTTTGTTCGCCGTTGACACCTCAACTTTCGAACAAATCGATTAGATCTTGGCGATCACTCACACCTTGAGTTCCGCCACTTTGTTCACCATCGGAGTTTGTCTACCCCAACGCCACTTACCACCTCGGGACCCGGCACGACACTCCTATATCGTTGTAAAGCATCGACCGCCACCGTGAATCGATTATTTTTGTAACCCCTTACACCTTTCACTGCAGTAATTATGTATCTATTACCGTCGAGTACTCGTATCACCTTGTACGGACCGTCGAGTCTCCTCGTAAGCTTACTATTCACACCGATTCACACCTTTCGCCGGTAGGCAGATGGCCGCCCTTTTCCACAGTACAAGTTCATCTTGTACTTCACCTTGCACTGTCCTCATCTTACCTCATCGTGACATTTTATGGTTATGTTTCCATAGCCTAATGAATATTTAAAGTAAACAAATCACCCCTGTGCGAAAAAATACGCAATTACATGTCAATTCATGATAACAAAAGAGTCTTGCTCTAAGTTGTTCGATGCTTACTTTATGGACCATGGAATTAACTGCTCTGAAATAAGCATTGTGTCGAAATTGCGATTTTGACAGTTCACTTTCCACAACTTTGTTATTATTACTAAAACAGTTTTCTACTTTACCATACATCCAAAGCCGCGTCTGTGGATGTAAGTTCTGCTAATATCCGAAAGATGTCATGCCCCTTGGTGAAACCATCACATCCTTGGGTGAAACTACAAGAGTGTCATCTTGCCTCGTGACCCCGTCTTGCCCCACCTTCCCCTAGTGCGACCACTGCATCTACTGCGCAGTAGCTAGCTAGTGTTCCGTTAGGTTTGTTCCATCGGAAATCCCAAACTAGTCACCGACAGTTTGCAAACTGTAAATAATGGGCATGGTCCACTTCGGACCAGTTTCCGTCTGGCTGCTGCTCGTTGATGGAACAGCAAACCGTCAATCATGGCTAATGGCTAGGTACCTTATTTTTTATCGTTTAGCAGTTTGCAGCAGGAAATAAGCCGTGTATTTTATAAATTAAATGAATGAATAGTGAAACCACCAATCTAACACATATTATTCGTAAATATTGACCAGAGAAGGCTCGATGCCAAATAAATATATTCCGCTGCGCAAGCCCGGACGATAAGTTTCCGTAAAATCCGCAAACTTTTCTGACCGTCCCGAAACTAGTTTGAGCCGATGGTGGAACAGCGGATCATCAGTCAGGGGATCGTCCGAGATTTTGATGGAACGCCAAAATCGTAATGCGCATGCCGCTGACGTCCGCGGACCGTCAGGGACTGTTGATGGAACAAACCTGTTGTCAGAAACCATTAGCACAGGAAGGCCATACCTGGAAAATGTCGTTCTCAACGCTTCGATCACATTTTCCGATCTGGAGGTTCTCATATGAAACACTACAGGCCAGTTTGAGGACGAGTCTATGACGATCAAGAAATTCTTGCCATCCATTGGTCCCAGTAGGTCGGTGTGAATTCTCTCCCATGGTTTTGTAGATTTCGGCCATGGCTTGTAGCTTTTTGGTGGATTGCTTCTTTGTTGTAGGCATGGATCGCATGATTTTACCGTTCTTTCTATGTCTGTGTCAATGTTCGGCCACCACAGGTATGACCTTGCTAGTGATTTGATTTTTACTATGCCCATGTATCCCTCATGGAGCTTGGCTAACATTTTTCTTTGAAGGTTCTTGGGTATTATCAATCTATAGCCCCACAGTATACAGTTGTTTTCCACCTGGAGTCCATCCCGCCTTCGATAGAATGATTGTAGATCGTTACTGGTTCTCGATTTCCAATTTTCTTCCATGTGTCTTCTGTCCCTGCATAATACTGGATCCTTTAGCGTTTCTTCTGCTACCTTTCTGTTATCTACCGGCCATTCTCTCACCGACGTCAAGTTGAGGTATTTCCATTTCTCTACAGCTGCAGTTCCCATTGCATTAGTTTGCACTGGTCCTCTTGATAAGTAATCAGCGATTACGTTCTGGTCTCCTCGAACGTATTCAAGCTTGTAGTTGAACTGTGCCAAAAATACAGCCCATCTCTGCATGCGTGTCACGTACATCTGTGGAATCGATTTATGCTCCCCGAATAGGGCTAATATTGGTTTGTGGTCAGACCGTAAAGTAAAACTGTGACCTAAGAGATATTGTTGAAACTTCTTTACCTCTTCAAAAATGGCCAATGCCTCTCGGTGTATTGTTGAGTATCGTTTTTCTGGTGAGGATAATTTTCTGGAACTGAACGCTATTGGTGTTTCTTCTCCGTTTGGGTACCTATACAATAGAGCACTTCCTACTCCCTCTTCTGATGCATCACAGTACAAAATAAGCGGTGTCGACGGGTCAAAGTGTGCCAATATTGTGTCAGAAGCCATCATCTGTTTTATTTTATCAACAGTCAGCTCCCATTCTCTGGTTCACACAAACGTATTCTCTTTTGACAACAATTTATACAAAGGAGTCAAAGTTTCGGCAGCATTCGGCAGATATCTGTTGTAATAGTTTACCATTCCCAACAAGGAACGCACTCCCTTCCTGTTAGATGGTGTTCTGGCCTTGAGAATTGCCTCTACTCCACCTTTTGTCTTTTGCAATCCGCGTCTACTTATTCTGTGACCCAAGTTACACACCTCGTCTTTCGGGAACTCACACTTGTTCTTTTTCGCCCTCAGCCCTGCCTCGGAAAGTCTTTTCAGGACCTCTTTCAATCTCTGAAGATGCTCTGCCCGGTCTCTTCCTGTTATGATGATGTCGTCGAGAAAATTCACAACTCCCTCGACTGGTCTGAGTAGTTGTTCGATATGTTTCTGCAAGAGCGCTGTTGCTGGGCTGATACCATAGGGCATTCTGTTCATGAGATGAATTCCTCTTGGTGTATTCCATGCCAAGACCCTTCTGCTATCTTCATCCAATTCGAACTGCGTATATGCATGGCTGAGGTCGATGACTGTGAACTGTTGTCCTCCATTCAAGACGGCAAATATATCGTTGATGAGCGGCAATGGATTGGATACTTCACTTCTTCAAGATGTTTGTTTACGGTGACACGGTTATCTCCACAAAGTCGAACTGTCCCATCAGACTTTATTACCGGAACCAAGCTGGTGTCCCATTGGTTTGAGCCGACCGGTGTGATAACACCCTGCTCCTCCAGCCTATCCAACTCTTTCTCAACCTTCTGCTTGAAAGCTAGCGGAATCGGACGCGGCCTGCAAAACACCGGGCTTGCCTCCTTCTTCAATCACACCTAAATTACTCGAATCGTCCTTATTTACTACATGAATGAATACACATATTTTACTCTACATTTCTACAAGCAACACTGACATTCACACAGCTCAATGGTTTAACAAGCTGTCCAGCAAAAGTTCTAAGCAATACCGTTGGCCTTTCCAAAGGTATCTGACCCAAATTTCTGCTACATACGTCTCTGTTTATGATGGTTATTGCGGCTTCGCTATCAACTTTCATCACGACGGGTTTCTTGTCTAGTAATACTTCTACTGTTATAGGTTGATATTTACTTATCTTGTTGATAGGCAAATCTATCACTTCTTTCCTGATGTTGTAGATATCAAACTCTTCGCTGTCAGAATTGCTTTGTCCGGCTTGTATGTTGTCTCATTGGTTTCCTTCTACAGACCCTTGCTAGATGTCCCATGGCTTAGCAGCTCCTGCACTTGTAGTTTGCGTACTTGCAGCTCCGACTCCGCTGATGTCTTCCTCCGCAACAATCACAGTTCCTCATTTCCTCCTTGCTTCGTGGGCCATCTCGATGCGCCGTTCTCTTGGGCAATGAAGCTCTCTGCGATGTGTTGCCTTTCTTGACCCAGTTCACGTCTGTGTCGGAGCCTCCGCGGCTACTGTCCAGAACTGTTTCTTTCTTCACTGCAACTTGTACGATGTCTGCGAGCCCTAGTGTATGCGACTCTTAGCAGACTCTGTCCAAAACGGGACCCGGCTTCAATCCAGCTACAAATCTTTCTTTCAAAGCTAATTCTGAGCTCGTGCCAAACTCACAGTTTACAGCCCAGTCTCTTTCGCCTTGCAAACCAATCGCTGACTGATTCTGTCATGTCCTGCTGTGCCTTGTGAAATGTAATTCTTTCTCGAAATACGGCCACCGGTGGACTGAAATGCTTTGTCATCAATGCCGTGAGCTGTTCGAACGTCTTAGTCTTAGGCAGATCTGGAAAGCACAAATCTCGTAACAGCTTGTATGTGCTGTCGCCTACCAAGCTCAGCAAAGTCGCTACCTGAAGCTTGTCTTCGGTAATTTTGTTCGCTGCGAAGTATTGTTCCAGCCTCTCACTGTACACGATTCAGCAATCGCCACGGTCCTGGTCGAACTCTTTCGATGATCCGATGGTCGGCATTTCCTGTTCTTTCTTCGCTCTCTTCCTGCCTTTTTGCCAAGAAAAAATTAGCCTCAAAAGTTCTGTCTCCGTCCGTCACTTTCCAAAACGTCAATCGAAACTTCAGCTGTCAACGTCAAGTGCCGGTATTACAGAGTTCCTTTTGACTTGCCTTGCTCATAGAATTTTTTTCGTTATGCGCTCTTCACATCGGCGTTTTTCACTCGCGTCTGAACCAAAAAGAAAACAACAAAAAGCTTGCTTTGTTCCGTTCCCGAAGTCCTGGTTGTCCTGTCCTGGTTGGATTTTGATCCTCGTCGCCAATGTGGAGTCCGGCGGTGGAAGGCTTTAATGATCTTCGAGTTTGGTCAACAAGCTTATTCAATACGTCGTAACAATCTTTGGTATTAACAGTTATTTACAGGTCACTCAGGTCAGTGGAGATGTGTGATGTGTGTCGTTCGACGGCTGGCGGAAGAGAGAGCGAGCTCTGGCTTCGGCGTAGTGTCGTTATCAATGCTATCACTGCGCATGGCGGGTACATTACAGTATGGTTTCAGTGTGTCAAGTGTTCATGTGATTACAAACAAAAATCGCATTTGAATAGGCACATGTTGAAACATGTTGCCTCTGGAGATATCGTTTCGCATTTGATTTGACGGGGCGCAGCATGCTTATGCACATTTTGCGGTGGGCGCCCGTTGATGGTTCAAATGATCAAATGATAGTGTTCATGTCAATAGGGTGATTGCCTCGTGATTGCATGATATTCGTTCACCCGAGCGTTCACCTGATCACCGGCAGAAAAGGGTTTGGTGTTGAAAATGTCGAACCTGTTGTTGGTAGTCACGGTGTTGTAGCTCAAATTTACTGCTTTTTGAGCTTCGCTGAAAGTTTTGTAGTTAAATGCCATTTCTGATTTGATTTTTTTTCTGTTTTTCCAGTATCGTAGTCTTTAGAGGTGGACTGTTGCGATTCGTTTTTACAGTGAATACAGAAGGGTTTGCTGCAGCTATGAACATCCTCCACTGCCTTCACCTGTCCGCATTTTTGGCATTTCTCTTTAGTACTTCGGCACTGGGCGTTCACGTGACCAAACAAAAGACACCTGAAACATTGCACAACCTTACTTACGTATGTTTCCACTGGACAAACCACACTATTTATTATAACATGATTTGGCACCACATTACCTTCAAATGTTGCCACAATAGTTTGTTTAGGAACCAGCTTAGGTTCCGCAGAATCTCTTGAAAAAATCTTTCGTTTCATACGGTACACATCAATGATGGGAACATTCGAAATTGTATTTTCTATAATATAGTCATCGTCGAAGTATGTATCCACGTGCCGGATAAAACCTTTTTTTTGTAGTAGGTGCAGGGGAATGTATGCTTTCAAATTCTCGTTTGGTAGATGCCCATTTTTCAATAACTTGTTAGCGTCCTCTGGGGTGCTAAAAGTTAACTTCATCCTGTTTTTTTCCCACCACGCTAATGTCAAGAATATTCTTGAGTCTGAGTTTCTTCAGAAGAATGTGTCCCACATACATATAGGATGAAGTCGACCGATGCCTTTATCGTCAGTTTTTTCCACGAGCACGTAAAAACAATTATCATATGTACACCGACCTTGCAAATCCGTTTTGAATACCTTCACCAAATCCTCCTTCTTATTTGATCCTTGCCTGCCACTTTCTACTTCTTTGGTCACCTTTGGATCGGATTTATTTTTCTTCATACGTTCATACGTAGGTAGTTTCATATACAAAATAGAGTAGGTACTGGATTGCTTGACGTGAGTGACCTGGATCACATAGGTACCTAGTAGGTACAGATCAGGGCTTTCGTAAGCGCCTCTGGAGTCATTGCAAACGTCAACGAGGAGCTGTCAATGGAACACGCCGCACCATCTAGCGAACTGCGTCGGAACACCATAAATAAGTAAACCAAATTTTTGATCCCTCGTTAGCTTTTCCCCCGTTGCGCGCGCAGCAGTGACGTAGTACGACTACTGCATCTCCTGCGCAGTAGGTAGTAGATAGCTATCACAAAATGGTGTTCCTCAATCGTGTATGCATTACACCTACAAACTAATTAAACAGTTATTCATTACAAATTCGCTCTTAAAAACATCAAAATCAACTTAATACCTCTACCTCTACCTACATCTTATCCTGGTAAGTACCTGTAAGTGCCCACTTCAAATAGGTAGATATATACCCACCCCCTAGGTAGGTAGGTACCTATACATAATAGGTAGGTAGATAATTGTAGTAGAAATTCAATTGAAGTAGGTACTTATGTAACAGTTAGGGTCTACTGAACTGTAGTTAGATATTTATTGTTACGTGAGTTACCTACCTTATAACAATGACTATTCCAGATCATCAGCTATGGTTGAACTACATCGGTGTCAACAATGTTCGTATCAGTTTGAACTCAAGTTTCAACAAGAACATCACGTTCAAAGGGCCCATAAAAACGTTTATGCGGCAGAACTGTTCCACGCCATCGTAGAACCGGAGCAGTTTTCGTGCATTTGCTGCCAATTCAAGGGTTACTACAACTGGGACTTGTACGAACACTGCAAACACAAACATCACGGCAGGATCGACGACGAAAACATCGAACGAAACTCATTTTGCAATGAAGAATTCCACAAATTTCTATGCAATTACTGCCGATTTGGGACCGACTCTGCATTGCATCTGGTGAAACACACGGATTCCTATAGATTTGCAACACCGTCACACGTCAAACCGCTTGAACTTGTTGATTTTCCATCCACTAGATGTTATAGCAAACCCAAGCTTAAGAAACATTCAAACAAGCACAGGTCGGCTCATGCTTCCCATGAAAAAATCAATTGGTTACAATGTGCGAAGTGTTCATATAAATGCAAATATCAATCGAATTTCAAGAGGCACATGTTAACACATGCTACCGCTGAAGACATCGTTTGGTATCAATGTGCCAAGTGTTCATGTAAATGCAAACATAAATCGCATTTGAAATCGCACATGTTGAGACAACATGCTGCCACTGAAGACATCGTTTGGTTTAAATGTGATAAATGTTCATTTAAAACCAAGCATAAAAGTAATTTGAAAGGGCACATGTTGAAACATGCTGCCGCTAAAGACATCGTTTGGTTTGAATGTGATGAATGTTCTTATAAATTCAAAGATAAGAAAGATTTGAAGAAGCACATGTTGAGACATGCTGCCACTGAAGACATCCTTTGGTTTGAATGTGATAAATGTTCATTCAAAACCAAGCACAATAAGAGTTTGAAAAGGCACATGTTGAAACATGCTGCCGCTGAAGACATCCTTTGGTTTGAATGTGATAAATGTTCATTCAAAACCAAGCACAATAAGAGTTTGAAAAGGCACATGTTGAAACATGCTGCCGCTGAAGACATCGTTTGGCTTAAATGTGATAAATGTTCATTCGAAACCAAGCATAATAGGAGTTTGAAAAGGCACATGTTCAAACATGCGGCCGCTGATGACATCGTTTGGTTTAAATGTGATAAATGTTCATTTGAAACCAAGCACAAGAGGAACTTGAAAGGGCACATGTTGAAACATGCTGCCGCTAAAGACATTATCGTTTGGTTTGAATGTGAGGAATGTTCTTATAAATCCAAAGAAAAAGGCACTTTGAAGAAGCACATGTTGAAACATGCTGCCTCTGAAGATATCGTTTCGCATTTGATTCAACAGGGCGCAACATGCTGATGCATATTTTGCGGTGAGCCGTCGTTGATGGTTCGAATAATGATAGTGTTCATGCCAATTGAAACAAAATATGTGGGCAAGTAGAGGTACCTAGCAGGCAAAGACAACACAATACTTCAGCATTTAGGGTGGGTTCAGTCGGCTCTTTTGGCCTTAAGTTTTAATTTTAGTCGCAAGCGCAGCGACGCCCATTGGCTCTTATGAATCAGCCTCCTCAGTACAGCCAATAACCGATGCAGGGCTTACGGCTAAAATTGAAAGTTGAGGCTAAATATGCTGACTCTCGAGCTGACTGAACCCACACTTACTCATAGTTCTATTGCATACACTGTACAAAAGTTATAGATTATTAAAAAACTCGCGGAAAAAAAAAATTAAACCAGAAATGGCTCTCATTATCTTCTAAGGCGCCTACGAAAACCCTGATCTGTGTGATCCAGATCACTTCGTCAACCAATCCAGTGTGATGGAACGCATTTTCAGCGACGCTGGACGCGGTGTTAGGTACTAGATACCTACGCGTTTTTCCCATGGATGATGTCATCTCAAGGAATACCCATCGACTCCTCGCACGCGGAATTGTGGATTCTATTACAGAAAAACGAAAGTATTGGGATGAATGATGTTTATTCCACCTCACGTACACGTTCAGTTGTAGGTTTTGCTAATAATCAGCTCTATCTCTCCAAGGTCACACCGATAATACCACCCCCGCGTCTGCATCCCTTCATGTGTCGCTCTGCGCTCTCTATCGGCGACCGCGATAACGTCCACCGCGGTTGCCTCCTCAAGTGCGGTCGGTTCGGATCTCTGCTAATATTCGGCCATCCTGCAACACTTCAATGACCTCATCAATCCACAGTATGTGGAAATCACCTGATGAAGATGACGCCACCATGCGTTCTCTCCAATCTTTCTGTCATACTCCACCAAGCGCATTTTCTCCTCTCACACACGTATCCACCAGGACACAGCCCGTGCTAAGCTAGGTACACCTACCCCGCGTATGAGTTTTACACACCTTGCAAATTCATCACTCTTCACCTGGAATGTATTTCTCTTTTTGTTCGCCGTTGACACCTCAACTTTCGAACAAATCGATTGGATCTTGGCGATCACTCACACCTTGAGTTTCGCCACTTTGTTCACCCTCGGAGTTTGTCTCCTCCATGCCACTTACCACCTCGGGACCCGGCCCGACACTCCTATATCGTCATAAAGCATCGACCGCCACCGTGAATCGATTATTTTTGTAACCCCTTACATCTTTCACTGCAGTAATTATGTATCTAACACCGTCGAGTACTCGTATCACCTTGTACAGACCGTCGAATCTCCTCGTAAGCTTACTATTCACACTTCGATTCACACCTTTCACCGGTAGGCAGGTGGCCGCCCTTTTCCACAGTACAAGTTCACCTTGTACTTCACCTTGCACTGTCCTCATCTTACCTCATCGTGACATTTTATGGTTATGTTTCCATAGCCTAATAAATATTTGAAGTAAACAAATCACCCCTGTGCGAAAAAATACGCAATTACATGTCAATTCATAATAACAAAAGAGTCTTGCTCTAAATTGTTCGATGCTTACGTTATGGACCATGAAATTCACTGCTCTGAAATAAGCATTATGTCGAAATTGCGATTTTGACAGTTCACTTTCCACAACTTTGTTATTATTACTGAAACAGTTTTCTACTTTACCATACATCTAAAGCCGCGTCTGTGGATGTAAGTTCTGCTAATAACCGAAATATGTCATGCCGCTTGGTGAAACTACAAGAGTGTCCCCATCTTGCCTCGTGACCCCGTCTTGCCCCACCTTCCCCTGCGACCACTGCATCTACTGCGCAGTAGCTAGTGGATAGCCATCACAAAATGGTGTTCCTCAATCGTGTAGGCATTAGGTACACCTGCAAACTGATTAAACAGTAATTCATTACAAATCTGCTTTTAAAAACATCAAAATCAACTTATTACCTCTACCTATACCTATCTTATCCAGGTAAGAATATTGTGTCAAGAGCCATCATCTGTTTTATTTTATCAACAGCCAGCTTGCATTCTTTGGTCCACACAAACGTATTCTCTTTTGACAATAATTCATACAAAGGAGTCAAATTTTCGGCAGCATTCGGCAGATATCTGTTGTAATAGTTTACCATTCCTAACAAGGAACGCACTTCCTTCCTGTTAGATGGTGTTTTGGCCTTGAGAATTGCCTCTACTCCACCTTTTGTCTTTTGCAATCCGCGTCTACTTATTCTGTGACCCAAGTTACACACCTCGTCTTTCAGGAACTCACACTTGTCCTTTTCCGCCCTCAGCCCTGCCTCGGAAAGTCTTTTCAGGACCTCTTTCAATCTCTGAAGATGCTCTGCCCGGTCTCTTCCTGTTATGATGATGTCGTCGAGAAAATTCACAACTCCCTCGACTGGTCTGAGTAGTTGCTCAACAGGCAAGAGCGCTGTTGCTGGGCTGATACCATAGGGCATTCTGTTCATGAGATGAATTCCTCTTGGTGTATTCCATGCCAAGACCCTTCTGCTATCTTCATCCAATTCGAACTGCGTATATGCATGGCTGAGGTCGATGACTGTGAACTGTTGTCCTCCATTCAAGACGGCAAATAAACTGCTCAACAATGAAAGTGTTACAAAGCAAAAATTCACTCAATCTTGAACCGCTAAAACTTTTGATTGGCACATATGATTTTGATTTTGTTTTAAGTACTGAATAGCCCAATCTTTTGGCCATCTTCCTTGTCAATATGAAATGCATAGAGCTTCTCATAAATTCTCTACAGGGTGATGAACAGAGCAGTGCAAAATTGATGAAAGTTCAACATACCCCCGTTTTCGCAAAAAAATCTTTTTGGGAGTATTAACACCAAATTTATGAAGAATGATGTGTTCCCTCGAAACGGTTTTTGAATTTTTGGGATTCCAGTCGAAACAGCCAAAATGTGATTTTTTATTGTGAATACTGCACCGGGTGACCATTTGAAAACCATCCACCTGCAATAACTCCCGATTCCTAGTGAATATTCCTTCGAGCAAAAACAGGTCGATTTTCATATCAAAGGGGACATCCAAAACATAAATTGGCAAATTTCTATCTTGAGCCGCCTCGCCCCCACTCACCCCAACTTTGAAATTTCAAATGAGATGACCTACCTTGCAATACATCAAATTGAAGAGATTTAAATTTTCTTTCTGAAAAAAATATTCACAAAAATATTAACCCTACCTTTTTTCGCCCTAAAATTCTCTGACTGTCTTATTCTTGATTCTGGACCTCTCAATTTTTTTCAATTCAGTCAGTGTCATCATAGAAAACATCGAAGAAAAGAATTTTCAGTGGAAAAACTGCTACCCAAATCGACCCTTTTGCTCTCCCCCACCTCAGCTTCAAAATTTTACGAAACACTACCTACTTTGTGCTACATCAAATTGAAGAGAGTTGAATTCTCCTTCCGAAAACAATTTTTTTGAAATTTTCAACCCCTCTCCAAATAAATTAGACATTTGGGGTGTTTTGTGAGGAGAATAGGGGTTTTAAAAGGTTTTAAAAAATTTTGTTCATGGAGAGAATTTAATTTCCTTCAATTTAATGTATCACAAAGTAGGTATTGCCATTTTAGATTTTTGAGATGAGGTGGGGGGAGCGAAAGGGTGAAATTTGGGTGGAATTTTTTCCACAAAAAATTATCTCTCCCGATGCTATGCAGGATGACGTTGACTGCATTGAAAAGAATTGAGAGCTCAAGAATATCAAATTGGACACGCAGAGAATTTCAGGAAGAAGGGGGGTGGGGTTAAAAATTCTATCAATATTTTTTCGGAAAGAGATAGACAGATAAACAAACAGATAGACAGATCTTATTGACAGAATCCCATTTAGGAGACCAACATTTCAAGAAATGATGCCAAACATGCCTATGTTTTGAAATTTGAGGTAAAGGCAAAAAATTCCAAAATGGCGGAAATGTTGTTGATCCAATTCCAATGACGTAGTCCCATGTTGACTAAAGAGAGTAGAAATTAACCTTATTTCAATGCTAAAAACTCGAATTTTAGGAGTAGTACCAAAAAGTACACTGCCAATTGGGCTTTTCTTCACCCCTACACTAGACAATAGGAACGTTTTGCAAGTCGAATTGCTCAGAATTGTTCAGTCAACAAGCCTATTAAGTGGCGTCATCTTGATATGAAAAGTTCTAATGTTTTTGCGTTGCTACAGGAATAATATACAGTATTCACAATAAAAAATCACATTTTGGCTGTTTTGATCCCAAAAATTCGAAAACCATTTCGAGGTGTAGCGGCAGACAAAATAGCCGTAGTTACTAAAGTTATGTAGCGGCAGACAAAAATAGCCGTAGTTACTAAAGTTATGTAGCGGCAGACAAAAATAGCCCGTAGTTACTGAAATTATGTAGCGGCAGACAAAATAGCCGTAATTGATAATGTTAATCATTTAGAAAATACTTACCCAATTTGTTAAGTCTTGAGCTAATTAATATTTACTTACCTAAAACTATAGTTCAACTTAGCCAATCAATATTCAATCTGTAATGACAGGATGGACTACGAATCTAGTATATTCAGTAGTAGGAAAAACCAGTACCTAATACAAATGAGTTAGAATGAGACATCACAAGACAAATAAACTGTTGCATCAACCCTCACCGCGCAGAAATCAATACGGGAGAATGCAAGAGTGGACGGAAAGCTTGGCGCCTGCCCAAGTCGTATTAATTGTTTCTTGGTAAATCAAAACTCAAGAAACACTCCCCCTTTGTTTTTCTACGAATCCATTGATTCACTCCTTGTTCTCGGAATACATTATTGTCGTAAAACAAAAACGGCGAATCCATAATTTACCCCCTGTTCTCGGAATGCATAAGTTCCACCTACCTCTACCCACGCAATGCGCACAAAACCGCGCTAGAAGGCAAAATCAAAGATCCACACTTCTCTTTTCTTCTGAGAAGTAATAACCCACCCCCCTGTCCCCGGAATGTATAAGTTGACCTTTTGTTTTTCCCTGAATTCTTATTTCTCCCCCTGTTCGGAGAACCCGTTTAGTGGAAAAATAGCCTGCCAAAGAACGTATATAAACCCACCCCGTCAGAGAGGAATATAGAGTTGATTTCCAGTCGTCGAGCAGTGAGCTACCAGTTCCAGCATATTTTCCAAGTACGAAGTTAAACAGTTAAAAATCCCTCCAAGTTTAAAAATTAAACCAAGAAAAAGTCCACTGAAACAGAAGCCGCAAATTAAAGACCAAAAGCCAAATCAACCATGAATGGAACAGGTTAGTCAAAATTTTACTCTGCTAAAAAAGGTTTTGCCATGTACGGATATTTGACTTGTGTGTCTCGGTCGTATTCCATCCCAAAAATTGAATAAGCATGTATTTATTAATGTTTAGAAATATGATATCCCATGTGCAGGTATCTACTTTGTTGTCTCGTTAGCTTAGCTTAAAAACCAAAATTAATGCGGAAAAATCTAATTACCAAGCTAAAGCCTCTCTAGGATCACGATGTTAAATAACGACCTCTCACCTATGTTAAATAAGTTGTAAAAATATTGCATACCTAATTTATGTTCGCAACGAGTGTTTCTCTCGTCAACTTGTACCATACCAACTTATTATTCAATAGATATAGCTTAGTTCAGCATTTGAAAGCGTTTAATTATTATTCACCCTATTTGCAAGGATATAAAAAAGATTAAAACATCTGTGAAGATGTGCCCATGCCCAACCCAACAAGAAACGCTTTGTTCCGGCTTTATCGCGGGTTCGTATCTTGTTTAAAGCCATCCTGACCTGACGTACCTATGCCTAAGTAAGGTAAGTGCTGAAAGACGCAAATATTGAATGAAGGCCAAAAGCCCGACAACGCTAAAATAATCAGACATCAGCGAAGCCTCGCTGCCGAAATCGATAAAACAGGTCATTGCTTGGTTTTTGATTTTTATTGATTTGTAATATTTCTGGCTGGTATGAGTGGAGCTAATAGAATTTACATTTTTATGGTCGAAAGAAAGTTGTTCTTTCCCCGACTGTCATGCACTATTTTTCTGACCAGGGATATTTGTATTCAGGGGACAGTTTCTCCGGATGTGACCACGTTTGAAGCAACGATGACATGTGATGGACCCAGAAATTCGTTCAGTTTTGGGCACAGTCTGACCTAGTGATTCATTCCCTTCGTTCACCTGTAAAGAGCGTTTGTCATTTCGTTTGACTGGCTGTTGGCTAGAATTTGGTTCGGTGAATTTCGGACAATGAATGGTTTTCAGGTGGTTTGCAAGCACGTAAGGGTCACTTATTCCGGCAGCTTCCACTGAAAATTTAATTTGTTCGTCAGAGATGCCACCCATAATTAAATTGACTCTGTCCGCGTTATCCAAATTCAAATGCAATTTATTGATAAGCGCAATTTTCTTGTAAGCATACTCGTACAATGTTTCATTGCTTGATGGCACACATGCCATCATTTCTTGCAGGGCGTTGTGCAGATTCCGTTTCGGTTTAAAATTGGTAAGCAGCATTCGGCGCCATTCGTTCCATGTATGGATGCGCGAGGGGAGGCTTTGAAACCACAACTCAGCAACACCACGCAATTTAGTCAGGGCTAGTTGCGACGTTACGTGATCGTCCCATTTATACAAAGCTGCTTGTTCCTGTACGGAACCGATCCAATCTTCTACGTTATCGTACAACGGATTGAATTCCGCAATCGACTTATTCGAAATAGGAAGATTACTACTCACCGTGGAGGGTGGATTGATTTTGTCAACAAGCTTATCAAGCCCCGCAGCAAATACAGCACCCATCTCTCGACCCATCTCGAGCACACTGGTGCTTACATTCTGAACATTACGGCTTACCTCGCCGGGATGTTCAGTGGCATCAGGGCGGACGTGATCAGCTCCAAGGCCCCGCTGGCCTTCTGGGCGGCCCTCGTTACCCTCGCCCTGGCTGCGAGAACGGGAGCGCATACCAGCATGCCGCCTTGCAGTTCGATCGCCGCGGGCCTGATCATCACTGCGAGCTTGATCAGCTCCAGGGCCCCGCTGGCCGCCTGAGCGGGCCTCGCTGCTCTCTCGGTGGCTGCGAGAGCGGGAGCGCCTACCAGCATTCTGCCTTGCAGCTCGATCGCGAGCTCGATGCTCCCTTGAACGTGATCGGCGACGCCGTTTATGGCGGCGTCCGCGAGACCTGGACCGTGAGCGTGAGCGACGCCGTTCCTGTGATCGCGACAGGCGGGACCGCGCCCGCGATCTTCGTGGCATGGCTACAGCAGTGTCCAGCACCCAGAGGTGACTCCGCTCCCCTCTGCAAAACACAACAAACAAATTAGGATCAACGAGCACTGGCACTAGCACGCGGGGTAAAATCCCACTTGTGATGTTAAGTGTAAGTAAAAGAGCTGCTTGTGTGGCTGAATTAAAACAAGCCCCGACAGCTAGATACGCATTTATTTCCGTTCAAAACCGTGGTGTTTACAATGGCGTCTACTCTTAGTTAGTTTACACCGGTAGTGGTCCTCCTTCCCTTTTTCCTGGGCCGGGTGTCGTGACACTTACATGCCCTCTGTTGTTCATCACCCCCATTAGACCGGTAAAGTCGAGCCCTGCTTCATGTGAAGTTGACAAGTAGTTGACAGGCGGGTGACAATACCTTTTTTTTGAAGTAGCTGCGGGGAATAGTATGCTTTCAAATTCTCGTTTGGTAGATGCCCATTTTTCAATAACTTGTTAGCGTCCTCTGGGGTGCTAAAAGTTACCTTTATCCTGTTTTTTTCCTACCACGCTTATGTCAAGAATATTCTTGAGTCTGAGTTTCTTCAGAAGAATGTGTCCCACATACATAGGATGAAGTCGACCGATGCCTTTATCGTCAGTTTTTTCCACGAACACGTGAAAACAATTATTATATGTACACCGACCTTGCAAATCCGTTTTGAATACCTTCACCAAATCCTCCTCCTTATTTGATCCTTGCCTGCCACTTTCTACTTCTTTGGTCCCCTTTGGATCGGATTTATTTTTCTTCATACGTTCATACGTAGGTAGTTTCAAATACAAAATAGAGTAGGTACCTACTGGATTGCTTGACGTGAGTGACCTGGATCACATAGGTACCTAGTAGGTACAGATCAGGATTTTCGTAAGCACCTCTAGAGACATTGCAAACGTCAACGAGGAGCTGTCAATGGAACACGCCGCACCATCTAGCGAACTGCGTCGGAACACCATAAATAAGTAAACCAAATTTTTGATCCCTCGTTAGCTTTTCCCTCGTTGCGCGCGCAGCAGTGACGTAGTGCGACTACTGCATCTCCTGCGCAGTAGGTAGTAGATAGCTATCACAAAATGGTGTTCCTCAATCGTGTATGCATTACACCTACAAACTAATTAAACAGTTATTCATTACAAATTCGCTCTTAAAAACATCAAAATCAACTTAATACCTCCACCTCTACCTACATCTTATCCTGGTAAGTACCTGTAAGTGCCCACTTCAAATAGGTAGATATATACCCACCCCCTAGGTAGGTAGGTACCTATACATAATAGGTAGGTAGATAATTGTAGTTGAAATTCAATTGAAGTAGGTACTTATGTAACAGTTGGGGTCTACTGAACTGTAGTTAGATATTTATTGTAACGTGAGTTACCTACTTAATAACAATGACTATTCCAGATCATCAGCTATGGTTGAACTACATCGGTGTCAACAATGTTCGTATCAGTTTGAACTCAAGTTTCAACAAGAACATCACGTTCAAAGGGCCCATAAAAACGTTTATGCGGCAGAACTGTTCCACGCCATCGTAGAACCGGAGCAGTTTTCGTGCATTTGCTGCGAATTCAAGGGTTACTACAACTGGGACTTGTACGAACACTGCAAACACAAACATCACGGCAGGATCGACGACGACAACATCGAACGAAACTCATTTTGCAATGAAGAATTCCATAAATTTCTATGCAATTACTGCCGATTTGGGACCGATTCTGCATTGCATCTGGTGAAACACGCGGATTCCTATCGATTTGCTACACCGCCACACGTCAAACTGCTTGAACTTGTTGATTTTCCGTCCACTAGATGTTATAGCAAACCCAAGCTTAAGAAACATTCAAAGAAGCACATGTCGGCTCATGCTTCCCATGAAAAAATCAATTGGTTACAATGTGCGAAGTGTTCATATAAATGCAAATATCAATCGAATTTAAAGAGGCACATGTTAACACATGCTACCGCTGAAGACATCGTTTGGTATCAATGTGCCAAGTGTTCATGTAAATGCAAACATAAATCCCATTTGAAATCGCACATGTTGAGACAACATGCTGCCACTGAAGACATCGTTTGGTTTAAATGTGATAAATGTTCATTTAAAACCAAGCATAAAAGTAATTTGAAAGGGCACATGTTGAAACATGCTGCCGCTAAAGACATCGTTTGGTTTGAATGTGATGAATGTTCTTATAAATTCAAAGATAAGAAAGATTTGAAGAAGCACATGTTGAGACATGCTGCCACTGAAGACATCCTTTGGTTTGAATGTGATAAATGTTCATTCAAAACCAAGCACAATAAGAGTTTGAAAAGGCACATGTTGAAACATGCTGCCGCTGAAGACATCGTTTGGCTTAAATGTGATAAATGTTCATTCGAAACCAAGCATAATAGGAGTTTGAAAGGACACATGTTAAAACATGCTGCCGCTGAAGACATCGTTTGGCTTAAATGTGATAAATGTTCTTATAAATCCAAAGAAAAAGGCACTTTGAAGAAGCACATGTTGAAACATGCTGCCTCTGAAGATATCGTTTCGCATTTGATTCAACAGGGGGCAACATGCTGAAGCATATTTTGCGGTGAGCCGTCGTTGATGGTTCGAATAATGATAGTGTTCATGCCAATTGAAACAAAATATGTGGGCAAGTAGAGGTACCTAGCAGGCAAAGACAACACAATACTTTAGCATTTAGGGTGGGTTCAGTCTGCTCTTTTAGCCGCAAGTTTTAATTTTAGTCGCAAGCGCAGCGACGCCCATTGGCTCTTATGAATCAGCCTCCTCAGTACAGCCAATAAGCGATGCAGGGCTTACGGCTAAAATTGAAAGTTGAGGCTAAATATGCTGACTCTCGAGCTGACTGAACCCACACTTACTCATAGTTCTATTGCATACACTGTACAAAAGTTATAGATTATTAAAAAACTCGCTGAAAAAAAAAACCAGAAATGGCTTTCATTATCTTCTAGGGTGCCTACGAAAACCCTGATCTGTGTGATCCAGATCACTTCGTCAACCAATCCAGTGTGATGGAACGCATTTTCAGCGACGCTGGACGCGGTGTTAGGTACTAGATACCTACGCGTTTTTCCCATGAATGATGTCATCTCAAGGAATACCCATCGACGCCTCGCACGCGGAATTGTGGATTCTATTACAGAAAAACGAAAGTATTGTGATGAATGATGTTTATTCCACCTCACGTACACGTTCAGTTGTAGGTTTTGCTAATAATCAACTCTATCTCTCCAAGGTCACACCAATAATACCACCCCCGCGTCTGCATCCCTTCATGTGCCGCTCTGCGCTCTCTTTCGGCGACCGCGATAACATCCACCGCGGTTGCCTCCTCAAGTGCGGTCGGTTCGGGTCTCTGCTAATATTCGGCCATCCTGCAACACTTCAATGACCTCATCAATCCACAGTATGTGGAAATCACCTGATGAAGATGACGCCACCATGCGTTCACTTCAATCTTTCTGTCATACTCCACCAAGCGCATTTTCTCCTCTCACACACGTAACCACCAGGACACAGCCCGTGCTTAGCTAGGTACGCCTACCCCGCGTATTAGTTCTACACACCTTGCAAATTCATCACTTTTCACCAAGAATGGATTTCTCCTTTTGTTCGCCGTTATTGACACTTTAACTTTCGAACAAATCGATTGGATCTTGGCGATCACTCACACCTTGAGTTTCGCCACTTTGTTCACCCTCGGAGTTTGTCTCCTCCATGCCACTTACCACCTCGGGACCCGGCCCGACACTCCTATATCGTCGTAAAGCATCGACCGCCACCGTGAATCGATTATTTTTGTAACCCCTTACATCTTTCACTGCAGTAATTATGTATCTATCACCGTCGAGTACTCGTATCACCTTGTACAGACCGTCGAATCTCCTCGTAAGCTTACTATTCACACTTCGATTCACACCTTTCACCGGTAGGCAGGTGGCCGCCCTTTTCCACAGTACAAGTTCACCTTGTACTTCACCTTGCACTGTCCTCATCTTACCTCATCGTGACATTTTATGGTTATGTTTCCATAGCCTAATAAATATTTGAAGTAAACAAATCACCCCTGTGCGAAAAAATACGCAATTACATGTCAATTCATAATAACAAAAGAGTCTTGCTCTAAGTTGTTCGATGCTTACGTTATGGACCATGAAATTCACTGCTCTGAAATAAGCATTATGTCGAAATTGCGATTTTGACAGTTCACTTTCCACAACTTTGTTATTATTACTGAAACAGTTTTCTACTTCACCATACATCCAAAGCCGCGTCTGTGGATGTAAGTTCTGCTAATAACCGAAATATGTCATGCCCCTTGGTGAAACTACAAGAGTGTCCCCATCTTGCCTCGTGACCCTGTCTTGCCCCACCTTCCCCTGCGACCACTGCATCTACTCCGCAGTAGCTAGTGGATAGCCATCACAAAATGGTGTTCCTCAATCGTGTAGGCATTAGGTACACCTGCAAACTAATTAAACAGTAATTCATTACAAATCTTCTTTTAAAAACATCAAAATCAACTTATTATCTACCTATACCTACCTATCTACCTATACCTATCTTATCCAGGTAAGAATATTGTGTCAGGAGCCATCATCTGTTTTATTTTATCAACAGCCAGCTAGCATTCTCTGGTCCACACAAACGTATTCTCTTTTGACAACAATTCATACAAAGGAGTCAAAGTTTCGGCAGCATTCGGCAGATATCTGTTGTAATAGTTCACCATTCCTAACAAGGAACGCACTTCCTCCCTGTTAGATGGTGTTTTGGCCTTGAAAATTGCCTCTACTCCACCTTTTGTCTTTCGCAATCCGCGTCTACTTATTCTGTGACCCAAGTTACACACCTCGTCTTTCGGGAACTCACACTTGTCCTCTTTCGCCCTCAGC
Source organism: Anaspis maculata (assembly GCA_949128115.1). Taxonomy (NCBI): domain Eukaryota; kingdom Metazoa; phylum Arthropoda; class Insecta; order Coleoptera; family Scraptiidae; genus Anaspis; species Anaspis maculata. The sequence continues at coordinate 59,406,453 of OX421967.1, read as the reverse complement.
CCTGCCTCGGAAAGTCTTTTCAGGACCTCTTTCAATCTCTGAAGATGCTCTGCCCGGTCTCTTCCTGTTATGATGATGTCGTCGAGAAAATTCACAACTCCCTCGACTGGTCTGAGTAGTTGTTCGATATGTTTCTGCAAGAGCGCTGTTGCTGGGCTGATACCATAGGGCATTCTGTTCATGAGATAAATTCCTCTTGGTGTATTCCATGCCAAGACCCTTCTGCTATCTTCATCCAATTCGAACTGCGTATATGCATGGCTGAGGTCGATGACTGTGAACTGTTGTCCTCCATTCAAGACGGCAAATATATCGTTGATGAGCGGCAATGGATACTACACTCCTTCAAGATGTTTGTTTACGGTGACACAGTAATCTCCACAAAGTCGAACTGTCCCATCAGACTTCATTACCGGAACCAAGCTGGTGTCGCATCGGTTTGAGCCGACCGGTGTGATAACACCCTGCTCCTCCAGCCTATCCAGCTCTTTCTCAACCTTCTGCTTGAAAGCTAGCGGAATCGGACGCGGCCTGCAAAACACCGAGCTTGCCTCCTTCTTCAATCTCACCGAAACTCTTGCATGCTTGAATCTTCCCAATCCTTCATCAAAAACGTCTACATATCTTGCCAGGATGCTCTGAATGTCAGGGGTGTTCACATTTCCAATCTCTGCAACATCAAACCTGACTTTAAACAGTGCCAAAAAATCTCTACCTAACAAGTTAGGGCTGTCCTCATTTACTACATGAATACACATCTTTTTCTCTACATTTCTATAAAGAACACTGACATTCATACAGCCCAATGGTTTAACAATCTGTCCAGCAAAAGTTCTAAAGAATAGAATAAGAATAAGAAGGATTTATTTCCAACAGGCAAAAGTGCCCAGTCATAGGAAAATACAACAATAGATTAATCACAGAAGAATATCACTAGTCACAATAATTTAAAATACTGGTCTGTATAACATTAAAGGAATCAAAGAAAATATCACAGTCTGTCGAATGTCTATTATAATTGCTGCACACAGCGTATATCGGACTCCTGATTAAAGCATTGCTGTTGGGAGTGTCGCAGTAAAAAGTAGAATGGTGTCTCGCATTTAATCGAGGCACCAAAAATTTGAGTCGCTCAAGAAGCTCTGGGCAGTCGATAGAATTCTGTATTAAATTGTACAAAAATCTGACACTCAACACTGTGTGTCTTTTCTCCAGCGAGATAACCTCGTGCCTGATCAACAACAAATTGTGGTCGAACCCCTGAGGAGGATACACACCATCAAGCGTGAATGACAAAAATTTTAAGAATCTTCTCTGGACTGATTCAAGTCTGTTCACGTGAGTGCTGTATATGGGATACCAAATCAATGAAGCATATTCCAGCTTTGATCTTACTAGACTGCAATAAAGTGCTTTGAGACAAGAAGCACTCTTGAACTCTCTGCAGGTGCGATATACGAAACCAAGCATCCTGAGTGAAGACAAAACTACCTCATCCACGTGATACCTGAAAGAAAAAGAACTGTCAAAGACGACTCCGAGATCCCTAACAACCTCACCACGCCTTACGACCACCCGGCCTATATTATAGTCATGCGTGACTGGTCTCAGCTTTCTGGTGAATGTGACCACAACGCACTTATCAACGTTCAGAGAGAGGCCGTTTTCACTGCACCACTCACAAACAGCATCCACACATCTCTGCAATGCAGCACAATCAAACATCGTATCTATCGTAGAGTAAATTTTCAGGTCATCAGCGAACATCAGCTTATTACAGTTTATTGCCTCAGCTAAGTCGTTTATATAGATTAGAAATAGCAGTGGTCCCCACTTGGCACCCTGAGCAACTCCAGAAGTTGGAACATATGGACCGGACCTAGTGAAGCGACACGTGACACGATGCTCTCTATCAAAGAGATAGGAGCGAAACAGCTGCAACAGTGGTGAGGAAAAGCCAAGTCTATCAAGCTTACGCATCAGCAGGTTCAGATCTATCTGATCAAAAGCCTTAGAAATGTCCGTGTAGATCACGTCGACCTGTCCGTGCGAATCCAAAACCTCAGACACATGCTGCGAAAAGCATGCCAGATTCGTGACGGTGGATCGCTTCTCCATAAAACCATGCTGAGACAATGAAATGTGACCCTTGACCAATGGGTAAATCTGATCATAAAGAATGATATCAAAAAGTTTAGCAAAATTAGAGAGAAGGGAAATGGGTCGGTAATTGTTCAGCATTGTGGAGTCACCTTTCTTCAGCACTGGACAGACGCGCGTTTGCTTCCAGATCTTGGGATAAGTTGAAGTAGATATAATCAAATTGAAAAGGTATTGTAGTGGATCGGCAAAGACGCGGGAGCAGTCCCGAACCAGAAAACCAGGTATCATATCCTCACCCGAGGTCATATTATTTTTCAACTTTCTTGATGCTCTGACTACGTCATCCTCAGTCACCGGCACCGTACCAACACAGCCCCGAGTTCCACCCCCGGAGAAAAGTTGCGGGTCCACGCTTAGCGAAGCATCGGGTAAAGTGTAAACGCTGCTGAAATACTTGGCGAACGCTTCTGCTACGGTATCAGGACTATCGTACTCAACACCATCTGCATCCCTCACGACGCCGGGGACACCGGAGCCACCCCTTTTACCGCGCACGAACGACCAGAACCCCCGAGGATCCGTCGTAAGGCGATTCGCAGTCTCACTCAAAAAGTCACGGTAGTCACGCCGCAACACGGACTTTACGGAGGCTCTTATGTCCCGAAACTTCTTCAGCAGATGTTGATCTCCACTCTTTTTGTACATTTTGTGTACTCGCTGCTTCCGACTCAACAAGCGTATCACCTCACCCGAAAACCAATGTGGGTAAGATCTGTCCTTCTCTACAGGCTTGAAGTAAGGAACTGCACTTTGGAAAACTGAGTTCAAGATCTTGTAGAATTCGCTGCAAGCTAAATCGACGTCACTGATACCATACAAGTTACTCCAGTCAGTCAAACTCAAAGATTCATACAGCAGCGGAAAACAGGCCTTTCTGAAGTTGAACATTTTGCCTCCCGAACAATTGCGAATCAGCTGCGGCGACCCTGAAATGTGAAAAGACACCAGCAGTGCCGGGTGGTGGGCATCCTCATCCACCAGAGGATCATCAGCCCTCGTCACGCTACATTCCCTTGTGGCGAAGACAAGATCAAGTCGTCGTCCATGACCGTTCACAACCTCACTATACTGATTTGCATTCAACAAATGTAGATAATCACTCAGGAGCTTGGAGAATCTATCGCCCGCGGTGGGTGAAGCGAAAGCTGGAACATTAAAATCACCAATTAGCATCACACTGTTCTCATAAACATAGTCCAGAGAAGTAAACATGTCAAAAAAAGTGCAAATTGATCGAAAGAAACAGACGGAGATATATACAGAACAAAAACATAAACAACATTACAATCTAAAAAAGTCAGTCGGGATCCTACAATATTGATAAGAGGAGCACTCTCATTTATTCGTTGTAAATTCAGTGCTGCGGCCTTTATATCGCTTTTTGTAGCCAACAAGACACCACCTCCCCGCAACAAACCATCGGCACATCTGTCTCTGCGGTTGACCGTGTAGCCTGCCGGAAAAAGTTCGGAGTCCTCAATGTCGGGAGTGGTCCATGTCTCCGTCACCGCTACAATGTGATGTTGAGCAGCAGCAATGTTGTTATGAAACACTGATGTTTTTGTTCGCAGCCCACGGACATTCTGATAGAAAATGCACATCTCATGACGCTTGGACGCATCGCTGATCTGAGCACCCCGCACCTCCGCCACAGGTCCCTCGCTGCTCTCCTCAAAACCTCGCTGCACCGCTGGCGCCACGAAAAAAGGTGAACCTCTTGATCACGACGCCCGGAGGCCATGTAGAGCTCTTATACAGCTCCTCCTTGAGGCTGATGTCGGCTCCCACTTTGAAAGCTACACTCGAAGCATCATCCCGGACAGGCAAAGGTTGAACAATAAATTGGTTATTTTCGAATTTATTTCTCAAATAAAGATCAATCTGAGAAGCTTTTGTTTCCTTGTTCACTTTACCCACATAAATCCAGGCTCTACGAGCCGCCGCAGCAAAGGAGGCACTCGGGTCAGCTCCTGACACAACGTCACCATCACCGACAACCCTGGTTTTCCTTGAATGACTCTCCTTCGGGACGTTGTTGATGTTTACAATATTCTCAGGTTTATCTGACCCATCAGCAGCCATCGATGTTCCTGTCTCGGGGCTTCTTCGCTTCGGCTCACCCGCCCGTGCACGACCCATCGAAGACGTTTTTCGCGCGTTGTCTTTTGACGCCTCATCAACAGGCGAGTCCTTGAACTTACTTTGAAGAATCTGAATAATGGATTTTTGTTCCTGGATTCTGTCTTCTAGTTGTTGAACCATTTTAGTCAGCAGCCCATGCTCTCTCAGCTCACTCTCTGCGTTTCCAGTTCCAGACGGGGGAATCCTAACCTCTTCAGGCCCCGACTTGTCAAGATGAAGTTGCACGGTACTTTTGAGCTTGTCGAACGAGCTAACACTCATTCCCGAAATACAATCAAAGTTTACACTTTTCGTCACAATAATCGATATCAAATCATCTTTGCTCAAACGTTTCAGAAGCAAGCGAGGGGTTAACCACTGTGGAGGTTTTCTGTCCCTTGCCTTGGAGATCCGTGGAGGTTTGGTGGAGATCCGTGGGGATCCGTGGAGATCCGTGGAGGTTTGGTGGAGATCCGTGGGGATCCGTGGGGATCCGTGGAGATCCGTGGAGGTTTGGTGGAGATCCGTGGGGATCCGTGGGGATCCGTGGAGATCCGTGTAGGTTTTATGGAGATCCGTGGAGATTTCGTGGAAATTTCTTCTCAATTTGGACACTTTTCTGATATTTGAAGTCATATGATGTCTTTGGATCAATGTTTTAATATCTAAGCTTGATTTGTTGGCCAGCTCTAGTTGAAAATAGTGAGGAAATACTTCGTATTGATAGATCGGCAAATTTTTGATATCGTTAAAGCAGAATTCTGTATTATCCCATTCAAGACGACCTGTAATGGATGTCACCCCTGTTTCCCTTTCTTGTTTTGCGAATCGTTGCGAATGAGAAAATCAGGGTGAGTGCTCGAGTGAAGGCCAGTTTGACGAAAGCGAAATAGCACTTTTCGGGAATAGATCCTGGAGTAAACTGCACGCCGGTGAAAGTTTAACCCAGGAGGTTATACCAAATAAAAAGTAGGTGACCGTGTCATAAAGGGAACCCGAAGCCGTACATTTCACAGTAACAATTTTACCATTATTCCCTTCCTCATGCCATCATTTTGAGTCGATCTAGGTACGGGAGAATGCGATTTACTAACGTGAACTATTCAATTTTCGCACTTGAACAATGTCCACTTTCCTTGCTGGTCGCCATGGTAACCACACTCTCTTCTCGCTGTTCTTTTCTGACAATTGACGTTTCAAGGAGCTATGCGAAAAATGTGAAGATGCATGTGCTTCACATAGCGCAGTACGTTATTGGCATTAATAAAAACAGCAATATGATTTGAAAGGCAAATAGAGAAATTACACGCGTCAACTATACCTATTTTTCGCGACTTTTTTTCCCGTTTTTCGTGTTTTATTCCTTCTTTTTAATAGTATATTACATAACAAGCAACGAAAGTGATACTTTTCGCATGAGTGTGAAAAATTACGCACGAGCGCTAGCGAGTGCGGTAATCACACGAATGCAAGAAGACACTTTCTTGCGAGTTGTGTACACTATTTTTCCTTCGACCGACCTATTTTCCCTGTTCGACGTCTGCTCATTGACGATCGAAATATTAAAATACTAATGTCAGAAGGCGTCACTTACCGATCCTACTTACTGATATTCTATTTTCTAATGAATATTTTCGAATGCTGTATTGCCACTTTCTCATTTTTATGTAAATTAAATTAAATTACCGAAAACCAGATGAAGTTCCTTCAATTTTGAGAAATTTCACAACTTGCAATGCTGCTCGACATTGACAGTTGCTAGGGATTTTTAGATATTTTGTTCAGATTTACCTAGTTAGGTACTAAAACTGAATTATTTCAATCCCTCTTGATTTCAATGTCACAGATTCAGCCAACATTCTCATGCGATTTGTTGTATCTCTATTATTATTGATTACTGGAAATTCTCGACTTTGAACAACGACCATCTACTAAGGGCGAAGAAGCATCAGTGGCATGCCCATCAGGGAAGTATGTGGCCCAGGGACGCCCCCCAAATGCTGGATAATGGAAGATCGTTTGCCGTGGAACTATGTTTGGCATTGAAAAGCGAAAGCAAAAGGCACTAGTGACGATATTTTTACTTTCGCGCACAGTGTTTGCAATTGGCAAGTTTCGCGCCTACTATACCGTACAGAAAAACGTTTTCGTTGGTGGTCGTAGGAAAACGTACTTTACCTCCTTTTTATGCTTTTGCGGGATATACTTTCCATGCGTTGTTATCCTTTTTTGGGCTCTTCCGTTTTTTCCTTGCACTCCATTCCTTCCTTACACGCGTCGACTGCCTTATCTTGCGACTTTCTTCCCGTTTCGTGTGATTTATTCTTACTTGTCAATGTTTTCTTTTACGATTGTTAGCGATTTTTAGCCCTGTTTCTTGTTTTATGACGCGTTCTTTTTAGTCTCTTCCCGCCCACAGTCCAATTTCACCCCTTGGTCCCGTTGGTGTCTTTTGGTAGCGTATTGCCACAAAACCAATGTCTTTCACTGATTTTCTTACAATTACTTGCGATATTTCACCCCGTTCTTAAAGTTTTATGATACGTTCTTCCCAGCTTCTCCTCGCCCAACACTCCTATTTTGCTCCATGGTCCCGTTTGTGTCTTTTGGTAGCATATTGTCACAAAAACAATGTTTTCCTGGTTTTCTCCCGATTTCTTGCCATTTTCTGCCCTGTTTCGTTTTACGACGCGTTCGAGGCGTTATTCCGCCCGGCGCAAAAATTCACTGCGTAGTTTCCTTCCTTCCATTTTTTTTCTCGAAAATCTGTGAATCTTCCGCAAAATTTCTTTCAAAAACCTTCTGGGCCACCGTTTGTAGTCTATTCCTACTTTTGGACAGATCGAAATCGGGATCGGGATCCCCTTTATGACACGGTCACAAGACAATTGGTCACTTCATCAGAAGACAATAATTGATTTTGATCCCCACTTGAGATAACCCTATGCAGTATGTGTGTACGTATGTACGTGAACACTGCGCATGCGCTAGACTGTGGAGATCCATGGAGGTTTTGTGGAGATCCGTGGAGGTCTTGTGGAGATCCGTGGGGATCCGTGGGGATCCGTGGAGATCTGTGGGGATCCGTGGAGATCCGTGGGGATCCGTGGAGATATGTGGAGGTATGGTGGAGATATTGGAGGTTTCATTCTATTTGGAGGTTTTTTGTACCAGATTTTTGGTCGTGGTCGACCCCTCGGAAGCAAGGTAAAGGCCGGCACATCTACTTGCGCCGCCATTTTAAATCGACCCTGCTACCGCCGTTGGCCTTTCCAAAGGTATCTGACCCAAGTTTCTGCTACATACGTCTCTGTTTATGATGGTTATTGCGGCTTCGCTATCAACTTCCATCACGACTGGTTTCTTGTCTAGTAATACTTCTACAGCTACTGTTATAGGTTGATATTTACTTATCTTGTTGATAGGCAAATCTATCACCTCTTCCCTGATGTTGTAGATGTCAAACTCTTCGCTGTCAGAATTGCTTTGTCCGGCTTGTATGTTGTCTCATTGGTTTCCATCTACAGACCCTTGCTAGATGTCCCATGGCTGAGCAGCTCCTGCACTTGTAGTTTGCGTACTTGCAGATCTGACCCCGCTGATGTCTTCCTCCGCAACAATCACAGTTCCTCATTTCCTCCTTGCTTCGTAGGCCATCTCGATGCGCCGTTCTCTTGGGAAATGAAGCTCTCTGCGATGTGTTGTCTTTCTTGACCCAGTTCACGTCTGTGTCGGAGCCTCCGCGGCTACTCTGCAGAACTGTTTCTTTCTTCACTGCAACTTGTACGATGTCTGCAAGCCCTAGTGTATGCGACTCTTCACAGACTCTGTCCAAAACGGGACCCGGCTTCAATCCAGCTACAAATCTTTCTTTCAAAGCAAATAGTCTCCTTATAGCCTTGCAAACCAATCGCTGACTGATTCTGTCATGTCCTGCTGTGCCTTGTGAAATGTAATTCTTTCTCGAAATACGGCCACCGGTGGATTGAAATGCTTTGTCATCAATGCCGTGAGCTGTTCGAACGTCTTAGTCTTAGGGCAGATCTGGAAAGCACAAATCTCGTAACAGCTTGTATGTGCTGTCGCCTACGCCTACCAAGCTCAGCAAAGTCGCTACCTGAAGCTTGTCTTCGGTAATTTTGTTCGCTGCGAAGTATTGCTCCAGCCTCTCACTGTACACGATCCAGCAATCGCCACGGTCCTGGTCGAATTCTTTCACGGATCCGATGGTCGCCATTTCTTGTTCTTTCTTCGCTCTCTTCCTGCCTTTTTGCCAAAAAAATATTAACCTCAAAAGTTCTGTCTCCGTCTGTCACTTTCCAAAACGTCAATCGAAACATCAGCTCTGTCAACGTCAAGTGCCGGTATTACAGAGTTCCTTTTGACTTGCCTTGCGCATAGAATTTTTTTCGTTATGCGCTCTTCACATCGGCGTTTTTCACTCGCGTCTGAACAAAAAAAACAAGAAAAAGCTTGCCTTGTTCCGTTCCCGGAAGTCCTGGTTGTCCTGTCCTGGTTGGATTTTGATCCTCGTCGCCAATGTGGAGTCCGGCGGTGGAAGGCTTTAATGATCTTCGAGTTTGGTCAACAAGCTTATTCAATACGTCGTAACAATCTTTGGTATTAACAGTTATTTACAGGTCACTCAGGTCAGTGGAGATGTGTGATGTGTGTCGTTCGACGGCTGGCGGAAGAGAGAGCGAGCTCTGGCTTCGGCGTAGTGTCGTTTTCAATGCTATCACTGCGCATGGCGGGTACATTACAGTATGGTTTCAGTGTGTCAAGTGTTCATGTGATTACAAACAAAAATCGCATTTGAATAGGCACATGTTGAAACATGTTGCCTCTGGAGATATCGTTTCGCATTTGATTTGACGGGGCGCAGCATGCTTATGCACATTTTGCGGTGGGCGCCCGTTGATGGTTCAAATGATCAAATGATAGTGTTCATGTCAATAGGGTGATTGCCTCGTGATTGCATGATATTCGTTCACCCGAGCGTTCACCTGACACCGGCAGGAAAAGGTTTGGTGTTGAAAATGTCGAACCTGTTGTTGGTAGTCACGGTGTTGTAGCTCACATTTACTGCTTTTTGAGCTTCACTGAAAGTTTTGTAGTTACCTAAATGCCATTTCTGATTTGATTTTTTTTCTGTTTTTCCAGTATCGGACTGTCTCTAGAGGTGGACTGGTGCGATTCGTTTTTACAGTGAATACAGAAGGGTTTGCTGCAGCTATGAACATCCTCCTCTGCCTTCACCTGTCCGCATTTTTTGCATTTTTCTTCAGTACTACCTACTTCGGCACTGGGCGTTCACGTGACCAAACAAAAGACACCTGAAACATTGCACAACCTTACTTACGTATGTTTCCACTGGACAAACCACACTATTTATTATAACATGATTTGGCACCACATTACCTTCAAATGTTGCCACAATAGTTTGTTTAGGAACCAGCTTAGGTTCCGCAGAATCTTTTGAAAAAATCTTCCGTTTCATACGGTACACATCAATGATGGGAACATTCGAAATTGAATTTTCTATAATATAGTCATCGTCGAAGTATGTATCCACGTGCCGGATAAAACCTTTTTTTTGTAGTAGGTGCAGGGGAATGTATGCTTTCAAATTCTCGTTTGGTAGATGCCCATTTTTCAATAACTTGTTAGCGTCCTCTGGGGTGCTAAAAGTTAACTTCATCCTGTTTTTTTCCCACCACGCTAATGTCAAGAATATTCTTGAGTCTGAGTTTCTTCAGAAGAATGTGTCCCACATACAAATAGGATGAAGTCGACCGATGCCTTTATCGTCAGTTTCTTCCACGAGCACGTAAAAACAATTATTATATGTACACCGACCTTGCAAATCCGTTTTGAATACCTTCACCAAGTCCTCCTTCTTATTTGATCCTTGCCTGCCACTTTCTACTTCTTTGGTCACCTTTGGATCGGATTTATTTTTCTTCATACGTTCATACGTAGGTAGTTTCAAATACAAAATAGAGTAGGTACTGGATTGCTTAACGTGAGTGACCTGGATCACATAGGTACCTACCTAGTAGGTACAGATCAGGGTTTTCGTAAGCGCCTCTAGAGACATAGCAAACGTCAACGAGGAGCTGTCAATGGAACACGCCGCACCATCTAGCGAACTGCGTCGGAACACCATAAATAAGTAAACCAAATTTTTGATCCCTCGTTAGCTTTTCCCTCGTTGCGCGCGCAGCAGTGACGTAGTGCGACTACTGCATCTCCTGCGCAGTAGGTAGTAGATAGCTATCACAGAATGGTGTTCCTCAATCGTGTATGCATTACACCTACAAACTAATTAAACAGTTATTTATTACAAATTCGCTCTTAAAAACATCAAAATCAACTGTATACCTCTACCTACATCTTATCCTGGTAAGTACTTGTAAGTGCCCACTTCAAATAGGTAGATATATACCCACCCCCTAGGTAGGTAGGTACCTATACATAATAGGTAGGTAGATAATTGTAGTTGAAATTCAATTGAAGTCGGTACTTATGTAACAGTTAGGGTCTACTGAACTGTAGTTAGATATTTATTGTAACGTGAGTTACCTACTTAATAACAATGACTATTCCAGATCATCAGCTATGGTTGAACTACATCGGTGTCAACAATGTTCGTATCAGTTTGAACTCAAGTTTCAACAAGAACATCACGTTCAAAGGGCCCATAAAAACGTTTATGCGGCAGAACTGTTCCACGCCATCGTAGAACCGGAGCAGTTTTCGTGCATTTGCTGCGAATTCAAGGGTTACTACAACTGGGACTTGTACGAACACTGCAAACACAAACATCACGGCAGGATCGACGACGACAACATCGAACGAAACTCATTTTGCAATGAAGAATTCCATAAATTTCTATGCAATTACTGCCGATTTGGGACCGATTCTGCATTGCATCTGGTGAAACACGCGGATTCCTATCGATTTGCTACACCGCCACACGTCAAACTGCTTGAACTTGTTGATTTTCCGTCCACTAGATGTTATAGCAAACCCAAGCTTAAGAAACATTCAAAGAAGCACATGTCGGCTCATGCTTCCCATGAAAAAATCAATTGGTTACAATGTGCGAAGTGTTCATATAAATGCAAATATCAATCGGATTTAAAGAGGCACATGTTAACACATGCTGCCGCTGAAGACATCGTTTGGTATCAATGTGCCAAGTGTTCACGTGAATTCAAACAAAAATCGTCTTTGAAATCGCACATGTTGACACATGCTGCCGCTGAAGACATCGTTTGGTATCAATGTGCCAAGTGTTCATGTAAATGCAAACATAAATCGCATTTGAAATCGCACATGTTGAGACAACATGCTGCCACTGAAGACATCGTTTGGTTTAAATGTGATAAATGTTCATTTAAAACAAAGCATAAAGGTAATTTGAAAGGGCACATGTTGAAACATGCTGCCGCTAAAGACATCGTTTGGTTTGAATGTGATGAATGTTCTTATAAATTCAAAGATAAGAAAGATTTGAAGAAGCACATGTTGAGACATGCTGCCACTGAAGACATCCTTTGGTTTGATTGTGATGAATGTGCTTATAAATCCAAAAATAGGAGCACTTTGAAAAGGCACACGTTGATACATGCTGCCGCTGAAGACATCGATTGGTTTAAATGTGATAAATGTTTATATAAAACCAAGCAGAGAGGGGATTTGAAAGGGCACATGTTGAAACATGCTGCCGCTGAAGACATCGTTTGGCTTAAATGTGATAAATGTTCATTCGAAACCAAGTATAATAGGAGTTTGAAAGGACACATGTTAAAACATGCGGCCGCTGAAGACATCGTTTGGTTCAAATGTGATAAATGTTCATTTGGAACCAAGCACAAGAGGAACTTGAAAGGGCACATGTTGAAACATGCTGCAGCTAAAGACATCGTTTGGTTTGAATGTGATAAATGTTCTTATAAATCCAAGAAAAGGCACTTTGAAGAAGCACATGTTGAAACATGCTGCCTCTGAAGATATCGTTTCGCATTTGATTCAACAGGGCGCAACATGCTGAAGCATATTTTGCGGTGAGCCGTCGTTGATGGTTCGGATCGAGGTTCGGATAATGATAGTGTTCATGCCAATTGAAACAAAATATGTGGGCAAGTAGAGGTACCTAGCAGGCAAAGACAACACAATACTTTAGCATTTAGGGTGGGTTCAGTCTGCTCTTTTAGCCGCAAGTTTTAATTTTAGTCGCAAGCGCAGCGACGCCCATTGGCTCTTATGAATCAGCCTCCTCAGTACAGCCAATAACCGATGCAGGGCTTACAGCTAAAATTGAAAGTTGAGGCTAAATAAGCTGACTCTCGAGCTGACTGAACCCACACTTACCTACTCATAGTTCTATTGCATACACTGTACAAAAGTTATAGATTATTAAAAAACTCGCTGAAAAAAATAAAACAAGAAACGGCTTTCATTATCTTCTAAGGCATCACGAAAACCCTGATCTGTGTGATCCAGATCACTTCGTCAACCAATCCAGTGTGATGGAACGCATTTTCAGCGACGCTGGACGCGGTGTTAGGTACTAGATACCTACGCGTTTTTCCCATGGATGATGTCATCTCAAGGAATACCCATCGACGCCTCGCACGCGGAATTGTGGATTCTATTACAGAAAAACGAAAGTATTGTGATGAATGATGTTTATTCCACCTCACGTACACGTTCAGTTGTAGGTTTTGCTAATAATCAACTCTATCTCTCCAAGGTCACACCGATAATACCACCCCCGCGTCTGCATCCCTTCATGTGCCGCTCTCCGCGCCCTCTGTCGGCGACCGCGATAACGTCCACCGCGGTTGCCTCCTCAAGTGCGGTCGGTTTGGGTCTCTGCTAATATTCGGCCATCCTGCAACACTTCAATGACCTCATCAATCCACAGTATGTGGAAATCACCTGATGAAGATGACGCCACCATGCGTTCACTCCAATCTTTCTGTCATACTCCACCAAGCGCATTTTCTCTTCTCACACACGTATCCACCAGGACATAGCCCGTGCTTAGCTAGGTACACCCACCCCGCGTATGAGTTTTACACACCTTGCAAATTCATCACTCTTCACCTGGAATGTATTTCTCTTTTTGTTCGCCGTTGACACCTCAACTTTCGAACGAATTGATTAGATCTTGGCGATCACTCACACCTTGAGTTTCGCCACTTTGTTCACCCTCGGAGTTTGTCTCCCCCACGCCACTTACCACCTCGGGACCCGGCACGACACTCCTATATCGTAAAGCATCGACCGCCACCGTGAATCGATTATTTTTGTAACCCCTTACACCTTTCACTGCAGTAATTATGTATCTATCACCGTCGAGTACTCGTATCACCTTGTACGGACCGTCGAATCTCCTCATAAGCTTACTATTCACACCTCGATTCACACCTTTCACCGGTAGGCAGATGGCCGCTCTTTTCCACAGTACAAGTTCACCTTGTACTTCACCTTGCACTGTCCCCATCTTACCTCATCGTGACATTTTATGGTTATGTTTCCATAGCCTAATAAATATTTGAAGTAAACAAATCACCCCTGTGCGGAGAAATACGCAATTACATGTCAATTCATAATAACAAAAGAGTCTTGCTCCAAGTTGTTCGATGCTTACGTTATGGACCATGAAATTCACTGCTCTGAAATAAGCATTATGTCGAAATTGCGATTTTGACAGTTCACTTTCCACAACTTTGTTGTTATTACTGAAACAGTTTTCTACTTTACCATACATCCAAAGCCGCGTCTGTGGATGTAAGTTCTGCTAATAACCGAAATATGTCATGCCCCTTGGTGAAACTACAAGAGTGTCCCCATCTTGCCTCGTGACCCCGTCTTGCCCCACCTTCCCCTGCGACCACTGCATCTACTGCGCAGTAGCTAGTGGATAGCCATCACAAAATGGTGTTCCTCAATCGTGTAGGCATTAGGTACACCTGCAAACTAAATCAACAGTAATTCATTACAAATCTGCTTTTAAAAACATCAAAATCAACTTATTACCTCTACCTATACCTATCTTATCCAGGTAAGAATATTGTGTCAGAAGCCATCATCTGTTTTATCTTACCAACAGCCAGCTAGCATTCTCTGGTCCACACAAACGTATTCTTTTTTGACAACAATTCATACAAAGGAGTCAAAGTTTCGGCAGCATTCGGCAGATATCTGTTGTAATAGTTCACCATTCCTAACAAGAAACGCACTTCCTTCCTGTTAGATGGTGTTTTGGCCTTGAGAATTGCCTCTACTCCACCTTTTGTCTTTTGCAATCCGCGTCTACTTATTCTGTGACTCAAGTAACACACCTCGTCTTTCGGGAACTCACACTTGTTCTTTTTCGCCCTCAGCCCTGCCTCGGAAAGTCTTTTCAGGACCTCTTTCAATCTCTGAAGATGCTCTGCCCGGTCTCTTCCTGTTATGATGATGTCGTCGAGAAAATTCACAACTCCCTCGACTGGTCTGAGTAGTTGTTCGATATGTTTCTGCAAGAGCGCTGTTGCTGGGCTGATACCATAGGGCATTCTGTTCATGAGATAAATTCCTCTTGGTGTATTCCATGCCAAGACCCTTCTGCTATCTTCATCCAATTCGAACTGCGTATATGCATGGCTGAGGTCGATGACTGTGAACTGTTGTCCTCCATTCAAGACGACAAATATATCGTTGATGAGCGGCAATGGATACTACACTTCTTCAAGATGTTTGTTTACGGTGACACGGTTATCTCCACAAAGTCGAACTGTCCCATCAGACTTTATTACCGGAACCAAGCTGGTGTCCCATTGGTTTGAGCCGACCGGTGTGATAACACCCTGCTCCTCCAGCCTATCCAACTCTTTCTCAACCTTCTGCTTGAAAGCTAGCGGAATCGGACGCGGCCTGCAAAACACCGGGCTTGCCTCCTTCTTCAATCTCACCGAAATTACTCGAATCGTCCTTATTTACTACATGAATGAATACACATATTTTACTCTACATTTCTATAAGCAACACTGACATTCACACAGCCCAATGGTTTAACAAGCTGTCCAGCAAAAGTTCTAAGCAATACCGTTGGCCTTTCCAAAGGTATCTGACCCAAATTTCTGCTACATACGTCTCTGTTTATGATGGTTATTGCGGCTCCGCTATCAACTTTCATCACGACGGGTTTCTTGTCTAGTAATACTTCTACTGTTATAGGTTGATATTTACTTATCTTGCTGATAGGCAAATCTATCACCTCTTCCCTGATGTTGTAGATGTCAAACTCTTCGCTGTCAGAATTGCTTTGTCCGGCTTGTATGTTGTCTCATTGGTTTCCTTCTACAGACCCTTGCTAGATGTCCCATGGCTGAGCAGCTCCTGCACTTGTAGTTTGCGTACTTGCAGCTCTGACCCCGCTGATGTCTTCCTCCGCAACAATCACAGTTCCTCATTTCCTCCTTGCTTCGTGGGCCATCTCGATGCGCCGTTCTCTTGGCAAATGAAGCTCTCTGCGATGTATTGCCTTTCTTGACCCAGTTTACGTCTGTGTCGGAGCCTCCGCGGCTACTGTGCAGAACTGTTTTTTTCTTCACTGCAACTTGTACGATGTCTGCGAGCCCTAGTGTATGCGACTCTTCACAGACTCTGTCCAAAACGGGACCCGGCTTCAATCCAGCTAAAAATCTTTCTTTCGAAGCAAATTCTAAGCTCGTGCCAAACTCACAGTTCACAGCCCAGTCTCTTTAGCCTTGCAAATCAATCGCTGACTGATTCTGTCATGTCCTGCTGTGCCTTGTGAAATGTAATTCTTTCTCGAAATACGGCCACCGGTGGATTGAAATGCTTTGTCATCAATGCCGTGAGCTGTTCGAACGTCTTAGTCTTAGGCAGATCTGGAAAGCACAAATCTCGTAACAGCTTGTATGTGCTGTCGCCTACCAAGCTCAGCAAAGTCCCTACCTGAAGCTTGTCTTCGGTAATTTTGTTCGCTGCGAAGTATTGTTCCAGCCTTTCACTGTACACGATCCAGCAATCGCCACGGTCCTGGTCGAACTCTTTCACGGATCCGATGGTCGCCATTTCCTGTTCTTTCTTCGCTCTCTTCCTGCCTTTTTGCCAAAAAAAATCACCTCAAAAGTTCTGTCTCCGTCTGTCACTTTCCAAAACGTCAATCGAAACTTCAGCTGTCAACGTCAAGTGCCGGTATTACAGAGTTCCTTTTGACTTGCCTTGCGCATAGAATTTTTTTCGTTATGCGCTCTCTTCACATCGGCGTTTTTCACTCGCGTCTGAACAAAAAAAAAACAACAAAAAGCTTGCCTTGTTCCGTTCCCGAAGTCCTGGTTGTCCTGTCCTGGTTGGATTTTGATCCTCGTCGCCAATGTGGAGTCCGGCGGTGGAAGGCTTTAATGATCTTCGAGTTTGGTCAACAAGCTTATTTAATACGTCGTAACAATCTTTGGTATTTACAGTTATTTACAGGTCAGTGGAGTTGTGTGATGTGTGTCGTTCGACGGCTGGCGGAAGAGAGAGCGAGCTCTGGCTTCGACGTAGTGTCGTTATCAATGCTATCACTGCGCATGGCGGGTACATTACAGTATGGTTTCAGTGTGTCAAGTGTTCATGTGGATACAAACAAAAATCGCATTTGAATAGGCACATGTTGAAATATGTTGCCTCTGGAGATATCGTTTCGCATTTGATTTGACGGGGCACAGCATGCTTATGCACATTTTGCGGTGGGCGCCCGTTGATGGTTCAAATGATCAAATGATAGTGTTCATGTCAATAGGGTGATTGCCTCGTGATTGCATGATATTCGTTCACCCGAGCGTTCACCTGATCACCGGCAGGAAAAGGTTTGGTGTTGAAAATGTCGAACCTGTTGTTGGTAGTCACGGTGTTGTAGCTCAAGTTTACTGCTTTTTGAGCTTCGCTGAAAGTTTTGTAGTTAAATGCCATTTCTGATTTGACTTTTTTCTGTTTTTCCAGTATCGGACAGTCTCTAGAGGTGGACTGGTGCGATTCGTTTTTACAGTGAATACAGAAGGGTTTGCTGCAGCCTCGGCTGCAGCTATGAACATCCTCCTCTGCCTTTACCTGTCCGCATTTTTGGCATTTCTCTTCAGTACTTCGGCACTGGGCGTTGACGTGACCAAACAAAAGACACCTGAAACATTGCACAACCTTACTTACCTATGTTTCCACTGGACAAACCACACTATTTATTATAACATGATTTGGCACCACATTACCTTCAAATGTTGCCACAATAGTTTGTTTAGGAACCAGCTTAGGTTCCGCAGAATCTCTTGAAAAAATATTTCGTTTCATACGGTACACATCAATGATAGGAACATTCGAAATTGTATTTTCTATAATATAAGGTGCGTTCAGTCAGCTTATTTAGCCGCAAGTTTTAGTTTTAGTCGTAAGCGCAGCGACGCCCATTGGCTCTTATGAACCAGCCTCCTCGGAACAGCCAATAAGCGATGCAGCGCTTACGGCTAAAATGAAAATTGCGGCTAAATAAGCTGACTGAACGCACCTTTAGTCATCGTCGAAGTATGTATCCACGTGCCGGATAATACCTTTTTTTTGTAGTAGGTGCAGGGAAATGTATGCTTTCAAATTCTCGTTTGGTAGATGCCCATTTTTCAATAACTTGTTAGCGTCCTCTGGGGTGCTAAAAGTTAACTTAATCCTGTTTTTTTCCCACCACGCTAATGTCAAGAATATTCTTGAGTCTGAGTTTCTTCAGAAGAATGTGTCCCACATACATATAGGATGAAGTCGACCGATGCCTTTATCGTCAGTTTTTTCCACGAGCACGTAAAAACAATTATTATATGTACACCGACCTTGCAAATCCGTTTTGAATACCTTCACCAAATCCTCCTTCTTATTTGATCCTTGCCTGCCACTTTCTACTTCTTTGGTCACCTTTGGATCGGATTTATTTTTCTTCATACGTTCATACGTAGGTAGTTTCAAATACAAAATAGAGTAGGTACTGGATTGCTTAACGTGAGTGACCTGGATCACATAGGTACCTACCTAGTAGGTACAGATCAGGGTTTTCGTAAGCGCCTCTAGAGACATAGCAAACGTCAACGAGGAGCTGTCAATGGAACACGCCGCACCATCTAGCGAACTGCGTCGGAACACCATAAATAAGTAAACCCAATTTTTGATCCCTCGTTAGCTTTTCCCTCGTTGCGCGCGCAGCAGTGACGTAGTACGACTACTGCATCTCCTGCGCAGTAGGTAGTAGATAGCTGTCACAAAATGGTGTTCCTCAATCGTGTATGCATTGGGTGCTTTCCACCTAGACGGTACAAATACCACCAGACGGAACATGTTCCACGATTGGGTACACCTAGATGGAAAGCACCGGCATCGTTGACCGACGCGACATCTCTGGTCTGCAGGCGAAAGATGACTATGGCATTCAGAAATAAATAAATGGCAGCGTAAATCTTGATCGATCGTACGTTATCCTTGCAGAGAAATAAAATAAATCACGGATGCATGGATGAAACGACACAGAGAGAGACATATGACAACGGAGTGCTGGATTACAGCTGACGGTACGTCATTTGTCGCATCCGTTTCCGGTGTGCCTTCCGACGGCACAAAGTTTTAGGTGATCCACCGGACGGCACAAAACCAGGTAAGAACACGTAGATGGAAAGCACCGTTTGGAAGCCGCACGTGCGCAAATGGAAGGTGTACCAAACTTGGAGCTAGGTGGAAAGCACCCATTACACCTACAAACTAATTAAACAGTTATTTATTACAAATTCGCTCTTAAAAACATCAAAATCAACTTAATACCTCTACCTCTACCTACATCTTATCCTGGTAAGTACCTGTAAGTGCCCACTTCAAATAGGTAGATATATACCCACCCCCTAGGTAGGTAGGTAGGTACCTACCTACATAATAGGTAGGTAGATAATTGTAGTTGAAATTCAATTGAAGTAGGTACTTATGTAACAGTTGGGGTCTACTGAACTGTAGTTAGATATTTATTGTAACGTGAGTTACCTACTTAATAACAATGACTATTGCAGATCATCAGCTATGGTTGAACTACATCGGTGTCAACAATGTTCGTATCAGTTTGAACTCAAGTTTCAACAAGAACATCACGTTCAAAGGGCCCATAAAAACGTTTATGCGGCAGAACTGTTCCACGCCATCGTAGAACCGGAGCAGTTTTCGTGCATTTGCTGCGAATTCAAGGGTTACTACAACTGGGACTTGTACGAACACTGCAAACACAAACATCACGGCAGGATCGACGACGACAACATCGAACGAAACTCATTTTGCAATGAAGAATTCCATAAATTTCTATGCAATTACTGCCGATTTGGGACCGATTCTGCATTGCATCTGGTGAAACACGCGGATTCCCATCGATTTGCTACACCGCCACACGTCAAACTGCTTGAACTTGTTGATTTTCCGTCCACTAGATGTTATAGCAAACCCAAGCTTAAAAAACATTCAAAGAAGCACATGTCGGCTCATGCTTCCCATGAAAAAATCAATTGATTACAATGTGCGAAGTGTTCATATAAATGCAAATATCAATCGAATTTAAAGAGGCACATGTTAACACATGCTACCGCTGAAGACATCGTTTGGTATCAATGTGCCAAGTGTTCATGTAAATGCAAACATAAATCGCATTTGAAATCGCACATGTTGAGACAACATGCTGCCACTGAAGACATCGTTTGGTTTAAATGTGATAAATGTTCATTTAAAACCAAGCATAAAAGTAATTTGAAAGGGCACATGTTGAAACATGCTGCCGCTAAAGACATCGTTTGGTTTGAATGTGATGAATGTTCTTATAAATTCAAAGATAAGAAAGATTTGAAGAAGCACATGTTGAGACATGCTGCCACTGAAGACATCCTTTGGTTTGAATGTGATAAATGTTCATTCAAAACCAAGCACAATAAGAGTTTGAAAAGGCACATGTTGAAACATGCTGCCGCTGAAGACATCGTTTGGCTTAAATGTGATAAATGTTCATTCGAAACCAAGCATAATAGGAGTTTGAAAGGGCACATGTTAAAACATGCGGCCGCTGAAGAAATCGTTTGGTTTAAATGTGATAAATGTTCATTTGAAACCAAGCACAAGAGGAACTTGAAAGAGCACATGTTGGAACATGCTGCCGCTAAAGACATCATCGTTTGGTTTGAATGTGAGGAATGTTCTTATAAATCCAAAGAAAAAGGCACTTTGAAGAAGCACATGTTGAAACATGCTGCCTCTGAAGATATCGTTTCGCATTTGATTCAACAGGGCGCAACATGCTGATGCATATTTTGCGGTGAGCCGTCGTTGATGGTTCGAATAATGATAGTGTTCATGCCAATTGAAACAAAATATGTGGGCAAGTAGAGGTACCTAGCAGGCAAAGACAACACAATACTTCAGCATTTAGGGTGGGTTCAGTCGGCTCTTTTGGCCGCAAGTTTTAATTTTAGTCGCAAGCGCAGCGACGCCCATTGGCTCTTATGAATCAGCCTCCTCAGTACAGCCAATAACCGATGCAGGGCTTAGGTACAGCTAA
Organism: Anaspis maculata; assembly: GCA_949128115.1. Taxonomy (NCBI): domain Eukaryota; kingdom Metazoa; phylum Arthropoda; class Insecta; order Coleoptera; family Scraptiidae; genus Anaspis; species Anaspis maculata. Next base: position 59,385,551 of record OX421967.1, on the reverse strand, counting down.
AATTGAAAGTTGAGGCTAAATAAGCTGACTCTCGAGCTGACTGAACCCACACTTACCTACTCATAGTTCTATTGCATACACTGTACAAAAGTTATAGATTATTAAAAAACTCGCTGAACAAAAAATAAAACAAGAAATGGCTTTCATTATCTTCTAAGGCGCTTACGAAAACCCTGATCTGTGTGATCCAGATCACTTCGTCAACCAATCCAGTGTGATGGAACGCATTTTCAGCGACGCTGGACGCGGTGTTAGGTACTAGATACTTACGCGTTTTTCCCATGGATGATGTCATCTCAAGGAATACCCATCGACTCCTCGCACGCGGAATTGTGGATTCTATTACAGAAAAACGAAAGTATTGGGATGAATGATGTTTATTCCACCTCACGTACACGTTCAGTTGTAGGTTTTGCTAATAATCAACTCCATCTCTCCAAGGTCACACCGATAATACCACCCCCGCGTCTGCATCCCTTCATGTGCCGCTCTGCGCTCTCTATCGGCGACCGCGATAACGTCCACCGCGGTTGCCTCCTCAAGTGCGGTCGGTTCGGATCTCTGCTAATATTCGGCCATCCTGCAACACTTCAATGACCTCATCAATCCACAGTATGTGGAAATCACCTGATGAAGATGACGCCACCATGCGTTCACTCCAATCTTTCTGTCATACTCCACTAAGCGCATTTTCTCCTCTCACACACGTATCCACCAGGACACAGCCCGTGCTAAGCTAGGTACACCTACCCCGCGTATGAGTTTTACACACCTTGCAAATTCATCACTCTTCACCTGGAATGTATTTCTCTTTTTGTTCGCCGTTGACACCTCAACTTTCGAACAAATCGATTAGATCTTGGCGATCACTCACACCTTGAGTTTCGCCACTTTGTTCACCCTCGGGGTTTGTCTCCCCCACGCCACTTACCACCTCGGGACCAGGCACGACACTCCTATATCGTCGTGAAGCATCGACCGTCACCGTGAATCGATTCCGAATAGGTAAGGTGACCAGATTTCTCAGTGAAAAAATCGGAACATGGGAATTTTTTTTTTTTAAAGGGGCGTATCTTTTATTTGCTGATTTGGAACTTCTAGGCACCTACCTATATCCCATACACTTTCTATTTTCAGTAAAATTACTTTTTGGAGCAAAAATAAAGCGACAAGCTGGGGCGCTACGACTACGGCTGATGGAACCTACTAAGTTTGGGAGCGAAACTATCAGCGGGCATCGGCCGTATTCTCCCAGCGTTCCAGCTTGTCACTTTATTTTAGCTCCAAAAAGTCATTCTACTGGAAATAGAAAGTGTATGGGATATACCATCTATTCCTCATTTTTTCGCGTCTGTTACTTGTTGGATAGACCGATATTTGGGGTTATTTTCTGAAACCGAGTCTGGAACTTAGTTTTTCTGATCATTTTTCTGAAAAAAAAACAGCAGGAGGGCGGGTAAGTGCTGTCCCTTATTTGCCCCCTTCTCAACCAACAGTGTTTATAATAATCCCAATAATAATGAAATAATGTTGATAATAAAAATATGCTTTTTTGAAACAACATATTCCTACCGTATGATCAAAAACTTTCTTACTCAAGGAAGGCTGTGGTCCTGGTCATTGGCGGGAAAACGAGGCTGATTTTGGCCAGGCCACAGCCTCCCTTGAGTAAGACAGAGACAGTCGAGTCCTTGGTCGAGACCCACTTCTTGCATAGCGTGGGTGCCAATCGAAATAAATTCAATATTGTGAATAAACTACAATCTACATGAATTTCAACCTTTACCGAAAATATAGAATGGGTGAAAAAAAATTGAAATGTTCGTTGCTCAAATCGGAAATCGGAGCGATTACGGAACAGTTACTCAAATCGGAACATTTACGGAACAGAAAGTCCAATCGGAAAGTGTCTCCCGAAAACGGTACAGTTCCGATCAAATCGGAACGTCTGGTCACCTTACGAATAGGTCCCTTCGTTTCGGTTTTTTTGAGTGCGCATGCCTGGCGCGAATTTCATAGTTTCGTACACCGATATTAAAAATTAACACTAAAAAATATTGTAGTGCACCTAAAATTCCACAAATAATTCGGTTGAATGTTAGATACCATTTTTTATATTCGAAGGAAATGTTTCATTGACATTGAGTCCCATGATCATTTGTGGAAGTTCAGAAGCAACGAAAATGGCAACAGCGCTCAAAACAATAAGACATAGGCGCCAACTGTCACTTGTGACAATTATGGTCACACTTCTCGTTTCTAGCTGACTTACATTTCATTTGATCATGTTTTGACGAAAAAACACAACATGTTGAAAATGGCTGTAGGTACCGAGAAGGAAGTTGAAAGAAGCTAGGAAGAGATGCATTTACGGTATGTGTAAAAGTGACAGCCAGGAACTAGTAGTTGGTCAGGCGGCTAGACAGAGCATGCAGCGTTGCCATTCAACTGACAGGTGTACGAAAGTTTTCAAAATTTGGAGCCTTCAAGCATGCGCACCTGCCCAAACGAAGTACCAGCCTATTCAGCAGCGCTGACAGGTATCAGCTGTCACTTTTACATACGGAGTAATCTCGACCGTTCGTTCATTAAAAGTTACCCGGATCACTCTGGCATCACGTGATCAAATATCTCTCTGCTCTGTCTGCTCGCTCCGAGATGATATCCGAACGCGCCTACTGCATTTTGCACGCTGACAGTCTTGACCGTGTGGGTATTTTTTCAGTAGGTACTTGGGCTGTTGCGTCGTGGGACGTTTTATCGGTAGGATGATTCTCAAATAGGATGCTGCATGGTCTCCCAACAATATCTATACATAATAAACAATCAGTGAATAAGTATCAGAGTATCACTATCACTGATCGGTAGTGAAAGCACAAGGAAAAGCAGCTTCAACTTTCACGTCACATTGACGCATGAGCTTCGACTCTCGGCCGGCAGAGGGCGCCAGCTATCTCTGGGTCTGGGGCCAGCAATCAGCAATCCAGCATCAGTTCCTCCAGTAAGCGGGCTCTATCAACCAGGACCAGGAAGACGTATAATTGTTTCTCCCGTTGCTGTGACGTCACTTCCGATTAGTTGTAGTCACTCCTTCATCAACACAAAGTGTAAGTTGCTGCTAGTGAATACCTTGAATAGTTCATATGAGTGTGCTATTTCTGCAATCTTTTAGGTTAGAATTACCCGAAATGTACAGCTGCTCGCAGTGTTCGCATCGGACTGAGTCCGCCTTTCAACTCGCCCATCACGTCCAGAGGAATCACAAAAATATTTATGCGGCCGAACTGTATCATGCCATTGTCGAACCGCAACAGTTCTCCTGCATCTGCTGCGATTACAAGACCTACTATCAGATCGAACTGTACGAACATTGCAAACAAGTACATCGTCGGGAGACGACCGAAAACAATGAAAACGAGACGTTTCGCCAAGAAGCTGTGAAATATTCTTGTGACTGCTGCAGCTACGAGTCGGATTCGAGTTTATGTCTTGTGAAACACCACGGTTTGTGTACAAGTGAGCTGTCGGGGAGACCACAACGAACCACAGAAGCGGCGGAAAACATAGCGTCGCCAGATTTGGATGGGGCTGATGCAAGAAGAACCGTCAGGGATATTGGAATCATAGAATTGAACTTGGCGATGCATGATTCAACTGGAAAAGTCGTAGAGTATGATTGCAAACATTGTTCGTACCGAGCTAAACGAAAGTCACATTTGAGAGAGCACATTATAAATAAACATACTGCGAATGAAGAAATCAACTGGTTCCAGTGCAACCATTGTTCATACCGAGCTAAACAAAAGTCATATTTGAAATTGCACATCATCAATAAACATACTGCGAATGAAGAAATCAATAATTGGTTCCAGTGCAACCATTGTTCGTACCGAGCTAAACAAAAAATCAATTTGAAAAGGCACATGCTGAAACATGCTCCCAATGAAGAAATCAGCTGGTTCCAATGCAACCATTGTTCGTACCGAGCTAAGGGAAAGGCTACATTGAAAAAGCACTTATTGACGACACATACTGCGAATGAAGAAATCAACTGGTTCCAGTGCAACCATTGTTCGTACCGAGCTAAACAAAAGTTTACTTTGAAATTGCACATCATCAATAAACATACTGCGAATGAAGAAATCAATTGGTTCCAGTGCAACCATTGTTCGTACCGAGCTAAAGAAAAGTTCAATTTGAAAAGGCACATGCTGAAACATGCTCCCAATGAAGAAATCAGCTGGTTCCAATGCAACAATTGTTCGTATCGAGCGAAACAAAAGTCACATTTGACAACGCATATGCTGAAACATGCTGCCAATGAAGAAATCAACTGGTTCCAGTGCAAACATTGTTCGTACCGAGCTAAACTAAAGCCAACTTTGAATGAGCACATGTTGAATAAACATACAACCAATGAAGAGATCAACTGGTTTCAGTGCAACCATTGTTCTTACCGAGGTAAACAAAAGTCAAATTTGAATGAGCACATGTTGCATGAACATACAACCAATGAAGAAATCAACTAGTTTCAGTGCAATCATTGTTCGTGCCGAACGAAACAAAAGTCATATTTGAAATTGCACATTATGATTGAACATACTGCGAATGAAGAAATCAACCGGCTCCAATGCAACCATTGTTCGTACCGAGCCAAACGAAGATCAAATTTGGAATCGCACATCATGAATAAACATACTGCGAATGAAGAAATCAACTGGTTCCAGTGCAACCATTGTTCGTACCGAGCTAAACAAAAGTTTACTTTGAAAAAGCACTTGATGAATAAACATACTGCGAATGAAGAAAATCAACTGTTCCAGTGCAACCATTGTTCGTATCGAACCAAACGGAAATCGAAGTTGAATGAGCACTTGTTAAATAAACTTTCAGGCAGTGAAGAAATCAACTGGTTTCAGTGCCAGCACGCTGCTGCACTAGAACCATGCTGAGACATGCTGCTGAGACACGCAGAGAAAGGTCAAAATTTAAAAGGCACATATTGACTCGTGCCACATGCTGCCAATGAAGAAATCTATCAACTGGTTCAAGTGCAACCATTGTTCGTACTGAACTCGACAAAAGTTACATTCTAGAAGACATTTGCTGAAACATGCTAGAATAATATTAACTTGTTCCAGTGTAACCAGTATTGTACCGAACTAAAATACCGTATAATCAAAAACTTTCTTATTCAAGAGTGCTGTAGCAGCACCATGCGCGCACCCCACCAGGGCGGTAGGCCATAAAAGCGCCAGCTCACTACCGCTCGGCCTCTTTGCCTTCTGCATGTTCGCGCTGCCGCCGATACCCCTTACTCCGGTTTAATAAATCTGGTATAACCGAACCCGTGTATTTCATTAGGACCCTCACAAACGTCTCAAAGTGGTGACCCCGACAATAGAAGACAAACAGCCAACGGAGCAACATGCCAGAAAACAACGAGTCTAACCCGCCTCCACCTGGTTGAAAAATCACCAAGGGATAACCCCAAAAAGGTCCCCAAGGGATAAATTGGCCGCACCTCAGGGGATACACCCTAGGGAGTACACCCTTGGGAATACACCCTTGGGAATACACCCTTGGGAATGCACCCTTGGGAGTACACCCTAGAGAATACACCCTAGTGAATACACCCCTGGGAGTACACCCTTGGGTGTATCACCTGGGGCTGCCTTTTTAACCCTTGAGGACCAAGATAACGAAAGAGATTCGATCCTGAACAACACAGCACTTCGGGAAGCCTCCGAGATCTCTTCAAAACATCTCCAATTTGACCGGAACACCGTAGACAGAGACCTAAAAAAAAGCTCAGAGCTTAGATCATAATGAACGAAGTCGCCGTTACGGAGCTGCGACTCAATTTGTCACTTTGCAGTAAAAATTACATATAGGTTCCACAATTTAGTAGCTGTCACGTAGCCCCCACCATAAAAGGGTTCTGTATCGTTCCGTAACTTACTAGTAGCCTACTGGTAATTTTGTAAGTCGGCGTTACCTTTGAAAATTACTTCGAAGATATTGGAACTCAAAAGTAGAAGTTCTTAGTAGCAACGCCGATGTTCAATAGACGACTTTGTAGTCGCAATTACTATGAAGTTAGTAGTAATTGAAGGTCCTACCACGTCGTGGGAACTATAAAAGTACACCATCAGCGTTTTGGTAGAAAACAAAGTAACGGCTACGTTTCTGCTACTCTCAATAGATCATATAAAGTAATTTGGACTGGCAATCTGAATTAAGAGTTACTACATAGTGGCAGTTACTCTCATTTGCTACTATAAAGTAATTTTTACCAGACAGTGATTTTGGGGTGTTGGATGTTGTTTAGTACCTATGCGACAGTACGACAGTGATGAAAACATTGAAAACGACATGCCTGGCTGATGGCCAGTGATGTAAAATACCCGGGTTTTTATTCCGATTTTGGGTAAATACCGGGTTCTTTGGAGGTTTTGTTTATAAAGCCTTAGAACTTGGAAAAAAAATCATTTAACCTTCAACCGTCAACACTGTCAACCGAGCTGTCAACAGTGTCAATTTTTCTGTCAAACTGGGTAGGGTGGGTGAATATTGCTCGGGAAAATACCGGGTAAATACCCGATTTATATTTACCTACCTACCCGGTAAATACCCGACTCACATCACTGCTGATGGCTAGATGTCTGGCCCAGTAAAGGGTTTTGGCTTTCTCCCATTTGCAAGGGACTACCGCGAACATCACCCCGTGTTTCTCTTTGGTGGCTACTATTTTGAAATTCATCTCGTGCTGAAACACAAACCGTTTGAAATCGGTCAATGTCAATAAGGGTTATGACGGGAACTTTGAACGAACAGTGTTTTGCGACTTTGTGGTAGTTTTTGCTACTTCATAGTAGAAATGCGATTTGTGACTGGTTCCATCTGCCACTTTTTAGTAACAATAACTTCTATGGGTAACAATGTAGTTCCCATAACCAATTATATTTACTTCAAAGTGATAGCAACTTCAAACACCCAATTTTAGAAAATATTACTTGAAAGTCGTTTTTTTCATAAGTCGCCATATTTATTATACAATTATGGATCTCCATTTTTGCAATAAATAAAATTAACATTGCAAAAAATGGTACTACGTCGCTCTATACAACTCAAAAAACATTGTGAATTAATGTTAGGCAGATCAATGTCAAGCAGCTAACTTTCCCGGGATGTATCTGTAGAAAACAGACGATTGAAAACAAATAAATTCACTTGTATATTTTTTTTTTCTAAAAAACGCATATTTTTGAAGCGCGTCGATGGTTTTCAAAGTATCATCATATCATTGAACAGTAAACTTGCCTTGGCTGTGAAATTTTCACGTAGGCAAATCGAAAAATGTCACAAAAGACAGTATGATAATAATTATTGCAGACATTAAGTAAGTTACTCATCAGTTAGAGAAGACGAGCTCTACTGCCACCAACGCCAACCACCAACTACATGAGAAAGTCGGAACTAACACAATGTAGAAAACGAGCGTACCTATCGTTTTCTCTCTCACTAGCGTAGGGGAGTTGCGCCCAAAACGGCATACTTTTTGTTTGAAGGCGTGGTGAGGTGAAACCAATAACAATTTGATGAGACCCAAAACTGCAATAGAATCTATGGTTATTTCCCTCACCTGCGACAAAAACTTTCATTTGTATATGAATGAATAGATTTGTAATTTGAGATTTCGAAATATGATGTAAAAGTCCATTTTGCCCTGATGTCCTGGGTAAAATGGCATACTCACGTGAAGGTACGCCTTCTGTCATATTATAATATACATTTTAACAGTCATTCAACCATACAAAAATAACTCTAATAAAATAAGAATAAATTCTCTGGTAGAGTACCTAGGTACCTAACAAAAAAAGATCTCTCTCATAACGTACACTTTGTTTTGTTCTACACCCAGGGGTGAAACTAAATGGGTTGCTTTATTATTTAGAAATATTCTGGTTATGATATTTTATGTTGGGACATGCATCTATTGGCTCATAAACGAAATTGGTATTTATGGTCGAGTAATATCATGATGCCATGGTATGCCGTTTTGGGCCAGCCGTAGAATATGCCATTTTGCCCGTTTTGCATCAGTTTGACTTTTGTGTTAGTAAGATTGTATAGGCTAGGTGTTCAGAGATGAAACTACACAAAGTACATTCTACTAGTATGTATGCCTCCCCTCATAAGAGCTCTCAAATGAGAAGTGGAATTTATTGCCACAGAATACATTGATAATTGATGAAAAAATAGTTTCGTGAACATGATTTTATCTCAATGTCGATGTATCAACCGTCAACGGCGACGCACAGTGCAGCCATGTAGATCTGCCGGCAGCTAGTGACGTAACAGTATATTTGTACTAGTGGCGACATCCAAATGTGTACGATAGGATCAAAACCCACAATATGCCATTTTGCCCAGATATGCCGTTTTGGGCGCAATTCCCCTATATAAGATGCCACTTCTAAGTTCCCATCAAAGTCGCCGCTACGTAGCGGCCACGTCACGATTGAAGTAGCCGACACGTTCCGGGGTAGTCGTTATCACGTAGTAGCGACCGCGAAATTGTTCCCCATTTTGGTCCCTATTACGTAACGACAACGTAGCCATTAAGTAGCCGCTACTATAGTGGCGAGAACTTTAAATGGCATTATTATAGTAACCGGAACGTAGCGCCGACTTTGATTGTTTGTTGAGACATGACTTCAGCCAGCATCTGGAAGGAAAGACTATTTTTACGTCGCTCGACCTGGTGAAGGCGTATCATCAAATCCCCGTAAACCCCGAAGACAGACCCAAACAGCATTACTCACACCGTCCGATCTTTTAGAATTTCTTCGAATGCACTCATGTCTGTCAAACGCATGCAGGACAAACTTTCCAGAGATTCTTGGATCAAGTCCTATCGGGTCTAGATTTCGCTTACGCCTACATTGACGACATCTTGATAGCTTCTCCAAGCCCCGACGAATCCATCAAGCACGTAGACGCTGTACTCAAAAGACTGGACAATTACGGCGTAGTCATCAACTCAAACAAATGCGTTTTCGGCAAGAGCGAGCTGACTTTTCTCGACACACAAATTTTGGCAAAAGATATTGCTCCACTACCAGAAAAATAGCCGTCATCAAGAATTTTTCGCTGTCGAAAACCACCATCGAATTGCAACGATTTCTGGGAATGCTGAACTATTACCGTCGTTGGATCCTCATGGCAGCCGAGATGCAATTGCCGATAAATCTACTACTGAAGGGCGTGACCAAGAAAAGCCGACCAATCGTATGGAACGATACCGGACAGCAGGCATTCAAAAGATGCAAGAACACACTCTCAGAGCTAGCATTGCTTACTTACCTTAAATCAGGAGAAAAGTTGAGCATTGCGGTTGACGCATCGGACACAGCCATAGGCGGAGTGCTGCAGCAAGGCGAATTCGGTAAATTCGAGCCGATAGCTTTCTTCCCCTTCAAGCTCGAACCGGCCGAAACAAAATAGAGTCCATACGACAGAGAACTGTTGGCGGTATACAAAAGCATACAACACTTCAAACATGTTCGCCAAGGCCGCGCCTTTACCGTGTATTCCGACCACCAGCCGCTGATTCATGCGTTTCGTCAAAAGCCCGATAAGTGCAGCCCCCGTCAATGCAGACACCTCGATTTTATCTCGCAATTTACGACCGATGTCCAACACATCAAAGGTTCCATCGACATTCCTGCCGATACACTATCGAGAATCGAAGCCATTTTAGCATGTGACGCCGCTACATTTAGCGAGCAACAACAGCCAGCCCAAGAACTGCAAGAATGATTATTGAACGACAGTAATACCAACCTCAAGTTCAAGAAACTTTCAGTGCTCGGAAGTGACCAAGACCTAGTGTACGTAGTGAGTACCGGTAAGAAAAGAATTTACACACTGGCAACGCTAAGAAGAAAAGTTTTCCACAACGTCCATGGCTTATCACATCCTGGAGTGAAAGGCACAACGGACCAGGTAACCAAAACCTGTTGCTGGCCCAACATGAAGAAAGAAATCGCGACATGGGTAAAACAATCCGTACCGTGTCAACGCGTCAAAACTACTCGGCGCACTCGAGCCCCAATCGGCCCATTTTCCCAGCCAGACGCCAGATTCTACCACGTCCACCTGGACCTCCTTGGTTCACTGCCAATCTCCGATGGTAAACAATACCTATTAACCGCTATATAGATTGCTTCAGCCGTTGGCCCGAAGCCATACCAATCAGCGATATCACCGCGGAAACCTGCGCAAAAACCTAAAACTCCAGCCGTAATAACAACGGACAGAGGACGACAATTTGGGTCCAACCTTTTCACTAGCCTCACAAAATTGGCCGGAGTCAGACACTACAGAACAAGAGTATACCACCCGCAGAGCAATGGCCTAGCGGAGCGTTTCCACCGACAGCTCAAGGCAGCACTAAAATGCCACGGATAACCGTGGACCGAAGCCTTGCCGCTAGTTCTCCTGGGTATTCGCAACACGATGAAAGAGGACATCAAAACTACACCTGCATAGTTAATCCACGGCACGACGCTGAGATTACCCGCTGACCTGGTGAAAAATCATCAATTCCGGTCGCCGACAACACGTACAGCACCAGACTTCGTCAGAAAATGCGAAAAATACATTTCGCCCCAACGTCCTGGCACAGCAACACATCCAGCTATGTGAATCCCAATCTGAAGGACGCGAGATTTGTGTTTGTGCGTGTGGACAGAGTTGAAACACCATTACGGCAACCGTACGACGGCCCGTACAAAGTGATCGCCAGAAAAGCAAAACATTTCACAATTCAAGTGAGAGGCACAGTTCGTTATCTACCTTTGTGCCGGTACCAATTATTTTGCGCTGCTGAATATTTGTGCCGAGTTTTGGTGATTTCGGGGTGTTTTGAGTGCGGAAAATGAGTGAAGGGGGCGGGGGGAACCCCCGATCGACCCTGGAGGTGGAACAGTGCCAGAAAATCGAGAGGAGAAGCAGGAAAATACGAAAAATATGGAAAATCGGATCGCAGTAGACGAGGAAAAAGACAACAAGATAACAAGGTCGGAGCAAAAACATTATGATACATCGATCAGGTATAAAGAAGCCGAGGCAGGGCCGTACTGGGTATGTGTTGAATCTTTGGAAAATAACATCGGGAGATCGCATCCCATGCGTATAGGGCATATTTTGCACTCGATGGGCAGTGCCAGTAGATGCATCAATGTCATCAATTCCGTTGGTCGCAACAAGGTAAAAGTTGAATTCTCGAAAGTTTGGGCAGCTAATCAGCTAATCGAAAACAAAATTATCAATGAGAATAACTTAGTGGCATACATTCCTAAGTACTATGTACAACGAAAAGGTACTCTTAGAGGAGTGGATACTACTTTTAATGAAGAGTATTTGCTTAGAGAAATCAAAACTGAAGGACAAAAAGTGGTAGAAGTGAAGCGTTTTCATAGGAGAGTGACTCAAAATGATGGCACAACAAAGATGATACCCAGAGAAATGGTAACGGTCTCATTTGAAGGTACTAATTTGCCCAAGTGGGTTTCGATCAACTATGTAAGATTCGTGGTAGAACCGTACATCTTCCATGTTATCGAGTGTTTCAATTGTTTCCACTACGGACATGTCAAATAAAATTGTAAAAGTAAGCCTAAATGAAAAAATTGCGGCGACGAACATGAAGGGGATTGTCCTTACCTGACACAAAAGTGCATCAACTGCAATTCAGATGAACATAATTCCTCATCTAAACAATGCCCCAAGTACATAAAACAACAGCAAATAAAAACAATCATGTTTGAAAATAACCTCTCATTCAAAGAAGTGGAATTAATAAATAAAAATCCAACATTTGCAAAGGTTGTGAATTCCGTCTCTACTTCGATTTCAACATTCAACAGGTTCACACCTCTACAATTGAAAGAAGATGAATTTCCTAATCTTCCCTATTCCAATCCAAATTCTTCATTCCAGTCGAAGCCAAGGGCCCCAAGATCTCAGTCTGAAAGACCAAAAACAAGCAAACTTACCATAACAAGTCCCAAGCCAGATCGATCAAAAAAAAGGTTTCGAGAATCTGATTCTCCAACCTCACCATCTACCCCTTTCAAAATCCCACAATTTGACTCCCCAATACCATCAAAAGGTCTTCGACGTCAGTCTTCCAGTCACGTAAATACAATAAAATCTCCCAATTCAACCACCTACAAAGAAAAAATAATAAACGACATTGACAAATTCGTAACAGATACCATTCTTAGAATTCTTCCAAACACCATTATAGAAGAAAATACCGACAAATTTGGCATTAGGTCCTATGTTTCTCAAATTATAAGTAAAGCTATCGAAGGTGATGATGAACAACTCCAATTTGATTCCAATGACGAAGACACCGAAGATATTGACATGTTGTACCAACACCAATACTATTGAATCAATTGACATATTACAATGGAATATACGCTCGTTTTTTGCAAACAAAACAAACCTTTTGAACCTTCTCCAAACCAAAAACTATGATGTGATAGCACTTTCAGAAACTTGGTTAAAACCTAACCACCAAATAAATATTCGTGGATTCCAAGAAATACGCTTGGATAGAGATAATGGCAAAGGTGGTGTTGCCATCTTAGTCTCCTGCAAACTCAAGTACACACAGCTAAATTTAACTAATTCCACTAACAAAAACATCGAATTGTGTGTGGTGAGACTGGATGAAACAGGAATTGAAATTATTTCTCTCTATAGGCCACCAACAGTTAAACTTGATGCTAAAGACTGGTCTTGCATTTTTCATCAATTAGGGAACAAAGCTGTAATTTGTGGAGATTTCAACGCCCATCACAGGCTTTGGGGATCTCGAGCAACAGACTCTGCGGGCAGGAATTTGATTGAGGCTTTGGAAGATATTGATCTAGTAAATTTGAACACTGGCTCCCCCACGAGACTTGGCTCTCCCCTTCAGGATTCTTCATGCATTAACTTGACTTTTGTATCTTCTTCCTTATCAGATGAAACCTCGTGGACAGTTTTGCAAGATACTCATGGATCCGATCACTTTCCTGTTGAAACTTTTGTTGAAATGAACTCACCCATCGACACCAAATTTTCATCCAGGAAATGGAAAGAGAAAAGTGCGAATTGGACCCTCTTTGACGAAATTCTCACTGAAAAGTTCTCCAAAGCCAATAGGTTTCCCAACAATGCCGAAAGGATCAACTTTCTTATCACATCGTTAACAGAGGCCGCTGATAAATCAATGCAAACAACTAGGGTTTTCACCCCAAAGGTACAAAGACCTCTATGGTGGGATACAGAATGTTCCATCATTTCCAAAATCAGAAAAGCAACTTTGCATAAATATCTGAAAGCATCCAACTTTTAAAACTTTCTTGCATACAAAAAAATCAACGCTGAAGCTAAACGTCTTTTTAAAATGAAATGTAGAGATTCTTGGGACGACTTTTTGAAAAAACTAAACAAAAACACTCCTTTGTCGCAAATATGGGCTTTTGTCAAAAGAATCTTCAATAAAAGCTCAAAGCAAACACGCCATCCTCTTCCAAAAAATCTAATTGAAAGTGTTTTAAGTGGGTTAGCCCCTGATTATGCAGAGGAGTTGATACAGTTCGGAAGAAACAAAGACACAAAATGCGACTTGTTCACTCGTAAGTTTTCTATGAACGAACTGGAAATGGTCATGAAAAATGTGAACAACTCAGCTCCTGGTCGCGATCAGTTTTCCTATGCACTTTTGAATAGATGCCCCATTGGTGCAAAGATACAATTCCTTGAAATTTTCAATGACTGGTGGCTCAAAAATGACTTTTGTGATCAGCTCAAGGAAATAGTGGTGTGTTTAATTATTAAAAATAACAAACCCAAAGATTTGGCTTCTTCCTATCCCTGCTGACCCATATCCCTGATGTCATGCTTAACAAAAACGTTTGAAAGGTTGATCAAATAATTAAGGTTGGAGTATTATTCAGGGAATAAAAACCTCCTGCCAAATAATCAATTCGGTTTCAGGCGCGGAAAAGGGACAAATGAAGCTCTAGCACAGATAATCTCAAATGTACAGCACACTTTTTCTCAAAACAAATACATGATGTGCCTCTTTGTTGATATCGAAGGGGCCTTTGACTCGGTGGACTTGAATCTGCTGAAGGAAAAAATGTTTGATTTGGGCATCTCATCGAATGCGGTAGCCGCAATTATTAACCTTTACACCAACAGGAAAATTTTCGTTAGAGATCACAACAACTGCCTTCATGGGCCTAGAATCGTTTCACAGGGCATTCCACAAGGTCCTATATTGAGCCCTTTCCTCTTCAATATATATACTGCGGATGTCCATGAAATAGACTTGTTTCGGGATATACATTGCGTGCAATACGCGGACGATATCTGTTTTTTTCGCGGTTCGAGATACTTATAGAGCCTGTCTGCGAGAGATGAAATGCGTCATGTATTGTCTGAAAGACTGGTGCCACAGTCACAATTTCGTCCTATCTACACAAAAAACAGCTGCCATGCTTTTTACCAGAAAAAGAACCAGAACTCCCAGCCATGTTTTACTTTCAGGTCTTTCAATCCCTGTTGTGGAAGAATACAAATAAACTGCGCAACAAATATGTTGTCGCAAGGGAAAAATTGGTCCGACTTTGGACCACAATAACTTTTGAATGACACAAACCATTCCAATTTTGTTTCGACGGTTAGTGAGATCAGTCTTTCCGTTGTTCACCTTCAGGAGGCGAAGATCAGAAAGCTTTATGTAAAATATTTACAGGGTGAAATGTGAAACAGTGCAAAATTTTATCAAATTAAACGGACTCCCATTTTCAAAATAATTTTTTTTCACAAATGCAAATGAAAGGATCATGAAGCGTGATGTTCGGGCTTGCGATCAGTTTTAGAATTTTTGGAATCGCTTGTTTTGACTGTATGATTTTTTTTCTCTTGGAGGATGCTGATTTATCCTATCGCTACAAGAAAGACTATGTTAGCCTAGGGAGCCTGTCATCATCAAAAACTAAAATTGACCATCAGCATCAAATACAGGAGGTGAAAATCACAAAGAAAGCTTGTTTCAGTTGTGAAAATCTGATCCAATTCAATTTTCAAGAAAAACACCTGTGTCGCCCATTTTGAATGGGCCCCTTTTTTGAAGCCTTGATCAAGGTATTTCAGATGGTCTACGAATTAGGTTGCTGAGAACCGTTTAAGCAACAATATTCGTGAATTGCGACCTCCCATCATCAGAATAACATAGTCTTCTTTGTACCGATAGGATAAATCAGCATCTTCCAAGAGAAAAAAAATCATAGTCAGAACCAGACTTCCGATTTCAAAAATTTCGAAACTGGGCGCAAGCTAAAACATAACGCTTCATAATCCTGTCATTTGCATTTGAGAAAAAAAATTATTCTGAAAATGGAGGTCCGTTTATTAGCTGAAATTTTGCACTGTTTTACATTTCACCCTGTAGATATTTTACATGGAGCTTCCAGATTTTCACCTCCTGAAGGTGAATAACGAAAAGATTGATCTCACTAACTTTTAAAACAGAATCAAAATGGTTTGTATCATTCAAAAGTTATTAGAGTCCAAACTCGGACCAATTTTTTCCTCGCGACAACATATTTGTTGCGCAGTTTACATGGGAATTTGGATTGACGAAAAGCTAAGATGGAAGCGTCATATTGAGTACATTGAGGAGAAATGCGAAAAAGGATTGAATGTCTTGAAAGCTGTTGTGGGTAGAAACCAAGTTGGCGCTGACGTAACAATCTGCTTAATGTTTTATAGGGCGTATATAAGATCAATTTTAGATTATGGAAGCATTTTCTATGGATCTGCTTGTGCATCATTGTTGAAAAAAATCGACAGAATACAGTTCAAATCACTGAGGTTGTGCATTGGGGCAATGCAGTCTACTCCGACTCCTGTATTACTTGCGGAATGTTTAGAAATGTCTTTGGGTTCGAGAAGAAAGTTTCAGGCAGCGAAGATATTGACGAAATGGCAATGTAAATCTGATCCTTTGTGGAAATGTATCTTGCAACTACCCACTAAACAAAATAACGTCATACTATTGTTCAAATAACGTTCACACTTGAACAAGAACGTTCGGATTTGACGTTCATTTGATGTCAAATTAACGTTTTATACAAGTCCTATATTCGTCTTATTGAACGTTCTCACAAAAACGTTCTCACAAGAACGTTTTCGTTGGAATGGTTTTTAAACGTTGAAAAGTGAACAACGTTTGGACATGGATTGCATCACGTTCAATAAACGTTTTGTACTCTTACTACTTATTAATGTTATGGAATGAACGTTCTATTGATGTATGTTTCCTCATGTGCAATAGATGTTTTCAATTATTCAACAATGAAACTGGAATAATGTTGCGAAAATAAACAATTGACTTAATTTTCATTATGAAGATAATACCATAGGATTGGTTGCCATCAGTGAAGTAGCAACAAATCAGATGGATGCATTCATAATGTAAATGAAAGTCTATTGTTGATTTCTGCTACCTAATTTCAGTCCTTACCTATATTGATAGGTACCTGAGTTGTGAAAAACTTTTTTTTCGTAGAGTTGAACCTGAACCTCAACGATTATTATTATCATCATTGTAAATCATGCAAGCTGGAGTTACATATCACTATGATATAAATTAGAAATGTGTCTAAACTCTCAAGTAAAAGACTTGTTATAATTTAATAATGTTAGTCTATTTCAGAACCAGATACCTATTCTGTTGAATGATAGTAACAAATAATAATGCTACATATGTATACTGATTTTATTACAAAAGATACTAACTAAAAAAATTATAAAATGGAATATTTTCGGACAAAAAAATTTTAAATGAATAAAACTACATATAAATAATTTTCTAAACAAAACTTAACATAAGACAGATTCGGTATAGGTAACTCAAGTCACGTGTTCTAAAGGGTCATTCATAGAGTATTTCAGCGTTGGTTCCCGGTGCGGAATCATTGCTTGAAGATGTTTTCCAATTCTTTATCTGTACTATCCTCTATCTACCTCTGTCTAGAGCTCAGAGCTCGTTCTTCGTCACTCTCCACTGTCAGTCGGGGTAGCTAATTGAAAAGCGTAATTTCTTCGAAGCACAATAAACTTTTGCACGTTGTAGACGACAACAACGATGGCGGTCGAGCTATGATGCTTGCAATCGCCAGTCGCCTAATGCCACAAGATTTTTCGCGAGAGGATTCATATTACTACGCTTGCTCAAAGACGCCGTTAAGCGTTGTTAATAATTTTTACGTTTTACAAACGTTTTTGGCAAATCGTTTTTTGAACGTTCTCGTTCAAACGTTACCAGATGGATTTTGCTGATTGTCGGTAATTTAGGTAGAGCGGTATGTAGGATTATTCAGCCCAAAATTTTTAGTAGGTATAGGTATATTGTTTCTTATTATTTTCCATCAACGCATAACGCACAAACGCACAAAATGTAGGAATAATATATAAGGTTATTCATTTGTACTTTATATATGAATATAGGAAGCGTTATATTGTATACTTACACTTACACAATGCAATCGAGATAGATAGGAAACAGTGTTATTTTCAACACAATTTTGGAAAAAGTTTCTTAAAAACAATTATTAGAACGTTCTCCTCGAAATGTCATGTTGATTTTAAACAATGAACAACACATGTACGTTTTGCCGAAAACATTCATTCCAAGTTATGAATTTTTAACGTGCAAGTTTTGAACATCAAAAAACGTTTGGAACAAAAACAATTGAAAAACGTTGACTTTCGAACGTTTGTTCGAACTCGTTATTAAACCGGTCAAAATATAACATCATATTTATTTATAAAAAAGAACGTTCAAATAACGTTCTCTTGCGAACGTTTATTCAAACTCGTTATTTTACTGTTCAAAATATAACATCATATTTATTTATAAAAAGGAACGTTCAAATAACGTTCTATTGCAAACGTTTGCTGAAAATCGTCCTGAAAACGTTACATTAAGAACTTAAAAATGCCGTCTTCTTATTAACGTTACATTTATGTTCATAAATGAAACGTTTGGCAAATCACGTCACATGAACGTGTCTTGAACGGTTTTCAAGAACGTTATTTACTGAACAACAAATATAACGTTCACAAACGTTAATATGATGTTTCATGTTTAGTGGGTAACGTCGTACTGTCTAACAACAAAATACTGGGAAAAAAAAGTTATTACCCCCTCTAGTAGGTGCATTCCTTCTTGCGAAAGAAACAAGCCCAACCATCAGAAAATTCAACCGCCTCCCAATTTTTCAAAAGTCATACGCTACATATACATACAAGCCTAATGTCGTCTATCCTGAATACACAGATTATGCCAGCATAAACAATGCAATCTTGAACAACGCAATTCAAGAAACAGGTAGAAATGAAAAAATTAAGGTTTTTACTGATGGATCCAAAATAGGGGACAGGGTCGGTTGCGCATTTTTGGTTGAGGGTAGTGACCCCACCCACAGTGAGTATTTTGGTCTCTCATCAAAGACTTCCGTGTATACTGCTGAAGCATTCGCAGTCGACAGAGCGCTGACATACTTGATAAGACGACGGGTATACGACAAGACAATTGTCCTTGTTTCGGACTCTAAGTAAGTTATTGCTCGATATCTTGGACAAATGTGTACAATTGAAAGGAAATAACAACTCCCTATTGTTTATTTGGTGTAAGGGACATGTTGGCGTTGAGGGAAATGAAAGAGTCGATTCCATTGCCAGGAGGAAAACTGATGAAGGAAGCTCAAAAGTTGCGGAAGAAATTGCCTTTTGTGACGCTGTTAGCGTTTTGAGGAAAATGATTGTGAGTGAATGGACAACACAGTGGGAGATTTTTGTCTTGTTTTCGATATCTATATGGGAAGCGGAAACGGTGGTAACACATCGCATCGCATTTCTGACGAGAATTTTATGATCCCTCGTTAGCTTTTCCCTCGCTGCGCGCGCAGCGAAGATGTAGTACGACTACTGCATTTCGTGCGCAGTAGGTCTAGGTAGGTAGTAGATGGCTATTACAAAATGGTGTCATTCAATCGTGTTGGTCTTACACCTACAATGTCATTGTACGGTTACTCATTATAGATCGCCTCTTAAAAAACATCGGAATCAACTGAATACATAACTCTACATCTTATCCAGGTAAGTGAGTAGGTTGGTACCTAGGTATCTATTCATCAGAACTGGATTGTGGATTGTATACTGAGGTACCTCAAAATTGTAGTTGGAATCCAAAACAGTAGGGGTGTACTGAACTGTATTTGTTATGAGATGAGGTAGGTACTTAGATGTCTACTTACTAACCGATGACTATTCCAGATCATTCATCATGGCTGAACTATATCGGTGTCAACAATGTCCATATGAGTTTGAATTCAAGTTTCAACTGGAACATCACTTTCAAAGAGCTCACACAAACGTTTACGCGGCAGAACTGTTCCACGCCATCGTAGAACCGGAGCAGTTTTCGTGCATTTGCTGCGAATTCAAGGGTTACTACAACTGGGACTTGTACGAACACTGCAAACACAATCATCACGGCAGGATCGACGACGACAACATCGAACGAATCACATTTTGCAATGAAGAATTCCATAAATTTCTATGCGATTACTGCCGATCCGGGTCCGATTCCGCATTGCTCTTGGTGAAACACACTGTTTCCCATCGATTGGCAGCAGTATTCGCCACACCACCACACGTCAAACCACTTGACCTTGTTAATTTCCCGTCCACTAGATTTTATAGCAAACCCAAGCAAGAGAAACATTTGAAAAGGCACATGTCGGCTCATGCTTCCCATGAAAAGGTCATTCGGTTGCAATGTGCGAAGTGTCCATATAAATGCAAATATCAATCGGACTTGAAGAAACACATGTTGAATCATGCTGCCTCTGAAAATATCGATTGGTTCCATTGTGCGAAATGTTCATATAAATCCAAAGAAAATGTCAGTTTGAAGAAGCACATGTTGAAACATGCTACCGCTCAAGACATCGTATGGTATCAATGTGCCAAGTGTTCATTTAAATTCAAACAAAAATCGCGATTGAAAATGCACATGTTGAGACATGCTGCCCCTGAAGACATCGATTGGTTTGAATGTGATAAATGTTCATTCAAAACCAAGTATAATTCGAATTTGAAACAGCACACGTTGCGACATGCTACCGCTCAAGACATGGTATGGTATCAATGTGCCAAGTGTTCATTTAAATTCAAACAGAAATCGCATTTGAAATTGCATATGTTGAGACATGCTGCCCCTGGAGACATCGATTGGTTTGAATGTGATCAGTGTTCATTCAAAACCAAGTATAATGCGAGTTTGAAAAAGCACACGTTGAGACATGCTGCCGCTGAAGACATCGTTTGGTTTGAATGCGATGAGTGTTCTTATAAATTCAAAGAAAAGGTCAAATTGAAGAGGCACATGTTGAGACATGCTACCGCTGAAGACATCGTTTGGTTTGAATGTGACGAATGTTCATTCAAAACCAAGTATAATTCGAGTTTGAAACAGCACACATTGAGTCATGTCGCCGCTGAAAACATCGTTTGGATCCATTGTGCAATGTGTTCTTATAAATTCAAACATAAATGGCATTTGAAGATGCACATGTTGACACATGCTGCTGTTGAAGACATCGATTTGTTCAAATGTGATAAATGTTCATATGAAACCAAGCATAAAAAGAATTTGAATGGGCATATGTTATTGAAACATTCTGCCGCTGAAGATATCGTTTGGTTTGAATGTGATGAATGTTCTTATAAATCCAATAATAAGAGCAATTTGAAGAGGCACATGTTGAGACATGCCAGCGCTGAAGACATCGTATGGTTTCAGTGTGCCAAGTGTTCATGTAAATACAAACGAAAATCACTTTTGAATAAGCACATGTTGAAACATACTGCCTCTGAAGATATCGTTTTGCATTTGATTTGACGGGACGCAACATGCTGGAGCACATTTCGCGGTGGGCCGTCGTTGATGGTTCAAATGATAGTGTTCATGTCAATTGAAACAAAATAGGTGGGCAGGTAGAGGTATACCTAGCAGGCATAGACAACACAATCCTGCAGCATTTACTCATAGTTCCATTGCATACCTACACTGTACAATAGTTATACCTAGATTATTAAAAAACTCGCTAAAAGAAAATTAAATAGAAAACGGCTTTCATTACCTCCCAAGGTGCTTGTTACAAAAATTCTGATCTGTGTGATCTAGATTACTTACGTAAACCAATCCAGCAGTAGTCTCAAATACAAAATAGAGTAGGTACTGGATTGCTTGACGTAAGTGATCTGGATCACACAGTACAAGTGTTTTTGTAAACGCCTCTAGACATTGCAAACGTCAACGACGAGCTGTCAATGAAATACGCCGCACCATCTGGCGAACTGCGTCGGAGCACCATAAATAGGTTAACCAAATTTTTGATCGCTCGTTAGCTTTTTCCTCGCTGCGCGCGCAGCAGGGACGTAGTGCGACTACTGCATCTCCTGCGCAGTACGTAGTAGATAGGGGGTCACAAAACTATGTTCCTCAATCGTGTAAGCATTACACCTACAAACTAATTGAACAGTTATTCATTAAAAATTCGCTCTTGAAAACATCAAAATCAACTTAATAACCTCTACCTACATCTTATCCTGGTAAGTACCTTCAAGTGCCCACTTCAAGTAGGCATATACCCACCTCCTACGTAGGTAGGTAATTGTAGTTAAAATTCAATTGAAGTTGGTACTTATGTAGGTAACAGTTGGGGTCTACTGAACTGTAGTTAGATATTTATTGTAAGGTGAGTTACCTACTCACTAACAATGACTATTCCAGATTATCAGCTATGGTTGAACTACATCGGTGTCCACAATGTTCGTATCAGTTTGAACTCGAGTTTCAACAAGAACACCATGTTCAAAGGGCCCATAAAAACGTTTATGCGGCAGATCTGTTCCAAGCCGTCGTAGAACCGGAGCAATTTTCGTGCATTTGCTGCGAATTCAAGTGTTACTTCAATCGGGACTTGTACGAACACTGCAAACACAAACATCACGGCAGGATCGACGACCACAACATCGTACGAAACTCATTTTGCAATGAAGAATTCCGTAAATTTCTATGCGGTTCCTGCCGATTCGGGACTGATTCTGCATTGCATCTGGTGAAACACTCGGATTCCTATCGATTTGCAACACAGCCACACGCCAAACTGCTTGATCTTAATTTTCCGTCCACTAGATGTTATAGCAAACCCAAGCTCAAGAAACATTCAAAGAAGCACATGTCGGCTTATGCTTCCCATGAAAAGATCAATTGGTTGCAATGTGCGAAGTGTCCATTCAAATGTGAATATCAATCGGATTTAAAAAAGCACATGTTGAGACATGCTACCGCTGAAGACATCGTTTGGTATCAATGTGCCAAGTGTTCATGTAAATGTAAACGGAAATCGCATTTGAAATTGCACATGTTGAGGCATGCTGCCACCGAAGACATCGATTGGTTCGAATGTGATAAATGTTCATTCAAAACCAAGCATAATATTTGTTTGAAAAGGCACACGTTGATCCATGCTGCCGCCGAAGACATCGATTTGTTTGAATGTGATGAATGTTCATTCAAAACCAAGCATAATAATTGTTTGAAAAGGCACACGTTGATACATGCTGCCCCTGAAGACGTCGATTTGTTCAAATGTGATCAATGTTCATTTGAAACCAGGCATAAAAGAAATTTAAAAGGGCACATGTTGAAACATGCTGCAGCTGAAGACGTCGTTTGGTTTGAATGTGATAAATGTTCATTTAGCACCAAGCGTAATGAGTGTTTGAAAAGGCACACGTTGATACATGCTGCCGCTGAAGACATCGATCTGTTTAAATGTCATAAATGTTCATTTACAACCAAGCATAAAAGGAATTTGAAAGGGCACATGTTGAAACATGCTGCCGCTGAAGACATCGTTTGGTTCAAATGTGATGAATGTTCATTTAAAACCAGGCATAATAGGAGTTTGAAAGCGCACGTGCTGAAACATTCTGCTGTTGAAGATTCCGATTTGTTTAAATGTCATGAATGTTCATTTAAAACCAAGCTTAAAAGTAATTTGAAAGGGCACATGTTGAAACATGTTGCTGCTAAAGACATTGTTTGGTTTGAATGTGATAAATGTACTTATAAATCCAAAGAAAAAGACACTTTGAAGAGGCACATGTGGAGACATGCTGCCGCTGAAGACATCGTATGGTTTCAGTGTGTCAAGTGTTCATGTAAATACAGACAAAAATCGCATTTGAATAGGCACATGTTGAAACATGCTGCCTCTGAAGATATCGTTTCGCATTTGATTTGACGGGGCGCAAAATGCTGTAGCAAATTTCGCGGTGGGCCGTCGTTGATGGTTCAAATGATAGTGTTCATGTCAATTGAAACAAAATAGGTGGGCAGGTAGAGGTATACCTAGCAGGCATAGACAACACAATGCTGCAGCATTTACTCATAGTTCTATTGCATACACTAGACAATACCTACATTGTACAATAGTTATACCTAGAATATTAGAAAACTCGCTAAAATAAAATAGAAAACGGCTTTCATTACCTTCCAAGGTGCTTGTTACAAAAATTCTGATCTGTGTGATCTAGATTACTCACGTGAACCAATCCAGCAGTAGTCTCAAATACAAAATAGAGTAGGTACTGGATTGCTTGACGTAAGTGATCAGGATCACACAGTACAAATCAGGGTTTTTGTAAACGCCTCTAGACATTGCAAACGTCAACGACAAGCTGTCAATGAAATACGCCGCACCATCTGGCGAACTGCGTCGGAACACCATAAATAGGTTAACCAAATTTTTGATCGCTCGTGTAGGACGATAAATTTTTGTAAGTCAGGGAATGCCGAAAGGGCATATCGTTACTCAAAACGATAAGTAAAACAATGATTGAAATTAACGTCTTGTTCCAATAACAATCAACTTTACAATTTAATGAAACAATCCAACAATCTTGAACGCAATGGAAGGCGGCGGTTTGGTCATGGTCATCTGGTTCTGAAAAGATAAAAATGGGTTTGAGCATTACGCTACTCTCATGAATTGATCTCAGGTCAATTCGGTGTTGAATTCAACTCAACTCAGTCTTGAATCATTATGACTCTGAAACATTTCCACTCAGAGCCTTGAATCAATATGACTCTGGAATATTTCCGCTCAGCCTTACTAAATACGCGACTTGGCCTTCTATAGGCATTATGGAAACATCACGTCATAAATACCAGCCATAGTCAAGTAAACACCGTGATAATGAAACGTGCAATGGTACCCCCAACGAGCACCTGTTTCCAATACCACATCACGTGTATCAAGCGTGATTATCTCATTCTAGGTTTGTCTACAACAGGTGATCACCTCCGATACCAATAACCTGACCCGTGCCGATTCGTGCAGTGAAGCCAGGGGATACTCGCGCAAGGCTCCTGAATCCAGCCACACAGAGCCATTCGCTAATCCCGCATCGTGCAATGAGGTCAGGGGATAGTCGCACATGACCTCTGTAGCGTATTAGTTCAGACAAAACCTCCGTTTACTCTGTATAAGCAATGCTGAGGTTTTCATATTCAATTATTTACATAGGCACAATCATCTACAGTGAACAAGTAGGTATAAGCTCGTGAGAAGACTCACCATTTGGATGTTGACAGCTTCGTTAATTTGTCACAGGGAGAAATGCACCTTGTCATCAGTAACTATGCATTATTTCTACACACAAAGGTAAACAAACACAACCAACTGTTGCGGTCAATTGTTATAAAAAAATAGGTGTCTTACACTTGTTAGTTTTTTCCTCGCTGCGCGCGCAGCAGGGACGTAGTGCGACTACTGCATCTCCTGCGCCTGCGCTGTACGTAGTAGATAGGGGGTCACAAAATTATGTTCCTCAATCGTGTAAGCATTACACCTACAAACTAATAAACAGTTATTCCTCTAACTATTTTATACCTCTATCTACATATTATCCTGGTAAGTACCTTCAAGTGCCCACTTCAAATAGGCTTATACCCACCTCCTGTAGTTAAAATTCAATTGAAGTAGGTACTTACCCACTAAACATGAAACATCATATGAACGTTTGTGAACGTTATATTTGTTGTTCAGAAAATAACGTTCTTGAAAACCGTTCAAGACACGTTAATGTGACGTGATTTGCCAAACGTTCTATTTATGAACATAAATGTAACGTTAATAAGGAGACGGCATTCTTCAGTTTTTAATGTAACGTTTCCAGGATGATTTTCGGCAAACGTTCGCAAGAAAACGTTATTTGAACGTTCCTTTTTATAAGTAAATATGATGTTATATTTTGAACAGTTAAATAACGAGTTTGAACAAACGTTCGCTAGAAAACGTTATTTGAACGTTTCTTTTTATAAATGAATATGATGTTATATTTTGAACGGTTGAATAACGAGTTGGAGCAAACGTTCGAAAGTCAACGTTTTTAAATTGTTTTTGTTTCAAAGGTTTTTTGATGTTCAAAACTTGCACGTTGAAAATTCATAACTTGAATGAGTGTTTTCAGCAAAACGTACATGTGTTTTTCATTGTTTAAAATCAACATGACGTTTCGAAGAGAACGTTTCAGTAATTGTTTTTAAGAAACTTTTTTCAAAATTGTGTTGAAAACACTGTTTCCTATCTATCTCGCATTGTGTAAGTGTAAGTATACAACGCTTTCTATTCATATAAAGTACAAATGAATACTTTATTATTCAAGTTATTATTGCTACATTTTGTGCGTTTGTGGTTTGTGCGTTGTGCATTGATGAAAGGCAATAAGAATGTACCTACCTACTAAAAATTTTTGGTTAAATAATCCTGCCTACATAAATTACCAGCATTCAGCAAAATCCATCATGTATTTATAAATGTCCTGATGACGTTTGAACGAGAACGTTCAAAAAACGATTTGCCAAAAACGTTTATAAAACGTAAAAAGTATGAACAACGCTTAACGGCGTCTTTGAGCAAGCGTAGTATGAATCCTCTCGCGAAAAATCTTGCGGCATTAGGCGACGGCAAGCACCACAGCTCGACCGCCATCGTTGTTGTCCACTAAGTACGTGCAAAAGTTTATTGTGCTTCGAAGAAGTTACGATTTTCGATTAGCTACCCCGACTGACGGTAAAGAGTGACGAAGAACGAACACTGCAAGTGCGATGTCGTCCGTCGTCGCCATATTCTGTAAGTATGGAATTTACAATTTTCTATAGTTGAAATTAATTTTGAGTCCACTCTGACTGACTAAAGTAGGGCTGAAGGTCATTTCTCAATGTGTTTCAGGTAGCTTCAGGGAGAAAGCCATTATTGAAGCGGTGCAAAACTTGAAGGAAAAAACTGCACCTGCGTCTTCTACACCAAATCACCCAGTGATATTTCCTTTTCCCTCTGACTTGCTGGACAGAGGTAGAGTACAGATAAATAATTGGAAAACATCGTCAAGCAATGGTTCCGTAGCAGGAACCAACGCTGAAATACTCTATGAATGACCCTTTAGTAACACGTGACTTAAGTTACCTATACCGAATCTATCTTATCTTAAGTTTTGTTTAGAAAATAATTATATGTAGTTTTATTCATTTAAAAGTTTTTTTGTCCAAAAATGTTT
The DNA here is from genome assembly GCA_949128115.1 of Anaspis maculata. Classification (NCBI taxonomy): domain Eukaryota; kingdom Metazoa; phylum Arthropoda; class Insecta; order Coleoptera; family Scraptiidae; genus Anaspis; species Anaspis maculata. The sequence continues at coordinate 59,358,776 of OX421967.1, read as the reverse complement.
CATTTAATCATTTTTTAGTTAGTATCTTTTGTAATAAAATCAGTAGGTATACATATGTAGCATTATTGTTACTATTATTCAACAGAAGGTATCTGGTTCTGAAATAGACTAATATTATTAAATTAACAAATCTTTTACTTTAGAGTTTAGACACATTTCTAATTTCCATCATAGTGATATGTAGCTCCGGCTTGCATGGTTCACGATAATGATAATAATAATAATCGTTGAAGTCTAGGTTCACGCTACGAAAAAAAAAATCACTCAGGTATTAATAGGTAAGGAACTAAGGACTGAAATTAGGTAGCAGAAATCAACAACAGACTTTCATTTTCATTATGATGCATCCATCTGATTTGTTGCTACTTCATTGATGGCAACCAATTCCATGGTATTATCTCATAATGAAAATTGAGTCAATTGTTTATTTTTGCAACATTATTCCAGTTAGATACCTATTATTCGAACGTTTCATTGTTGAATAATTAAAAACATCTATTTAACATGAGGAAACATACATTAATAGAACGTTCATTCCATAACATTAAAAAGTAGTAAGAGTACAAAACGTTCACCGAACGTGATGCAATCAATGTCCAAACGTTGTTCATTTTTCAACGTTTAAAAACCATTCCAACGGAAACGTTCTTGTGAGAACGTTTTTGTGAGAACGTTCAATAAGGCGAATATAGGACTTGTATAAAACGTTAATTTGACATCAAATGAACGTCAAATCCGAACGTTCTTGTTCAAGAGTGAACGTTATTTGAACAATAGTATGACGTTATTTTGTTTAGTGGGTATGTAGGTAACAGTTGGGGTCTACTGAACTGTAGTTAGATATTTATTGTAAGGTGAGTTACCTACTCACTAACAATGACTATTCCAGATTATCAGCTATGGTTGAACTACATCGGTGTCAACAATGTTCGTATCAGTTTGAACTCAAGTTTCAACAAGAACACCATGTTCAAAGGGCCCATAAAAACGTTTATGCGGCAGATCTGTTCCAAGCCGTCGTAGAACCGGAGCAATTCTCGTGCATTTGCTGCGAGTTCAAGTGTTACTACAATTGGGACTTGTACGAACACTGCAAACACAAACATCACGGCAGGATCGACGACCACAACATCGAACGAAACTCATTTTGCAATGAAGAATTCCATAAATTCCTATGCGGTTCCTGCCTATTTGGGACCGATTCTGCATTGCATCTGGGGAAACACACGGATTCCCATCGATTTGCAACACAGCCATACGCCAAACCGCCTGATCTTCTTAATTTTCCGTTCACTAGGTGTTATAGCAAACCCGAGCTGAAGAAACATTCAAAGAAGCACATGTCGGCTTATGCTTCCCATGAAAAGATCAATCGGTTGCAATGTGCGAAGTGTCCATATAAATGTGAATATCAATCGGTTTTAAAAAAGCACATGTTGAGACATGCTACCGCTGAGGACATCGTTTGGTATCAATGTGCCAAGTGTTCATGTAAATGCAAACAAAAATCGCATTTGAAAATGCACATGTTGAGACATGCTGCCACTGAAGACATCGATTGGTTTGAATGTGATAAATGTTCATTTAAAACCAAGCATAACAATTGTTTGAAAAGGCACACGTTGATCCATGCTGCCGCTGAAGACATCGATTTGTTCAAATGTGATCGATGTTCATTTGAAACCAGGCATAAAAGGAATTTGAAAGGGCACATGTTGAAACATGCTGCCGTTGAAGACATCGTTTGGTTCAAATGTGATGAATGTTCATTCAAAACCAAGCATAATAGGAGTTTGAAAGCGCACGTGTTGAAACATTCTGCTGTTGAATATTCATATTCATATTCGTATTCACATTATGCTGATAAATGTTCATTTAAAACCAAGCATAATGGGAGTTTTAAAAGGCACACGTTGATACATGCTGCCGTTGAAGGCATCGACTTGTTTAAATGTGATAAATGTTCATTTTAAACCAAGCATAGACATAGTTTGAAAAGGCACATGTTGACACATGCCAGCGCTGAAGACATCGTGTAGTTCCAGTGTGGCAAGTGTTCATGTAAATACGAACGAAAATCACATTTGAATGAGCACATGTTGAAACATGCTGCCTCTGAAGATATCGTTTCGCATTTGATTTGACGGGGCGCAACATGCTGAAGCACATTTTGCGGTGGGCCGTCGTTGATGGTTCAAATGGTAGTGTTCATGTCAATTATTGAAACAAAATATGTGGACAGGTAAAGGTACCTAGCAGGCATAGACAACACAATACTTTAACATTTAGGGTGGGTTCAGTCAGCTTATTTAGCCGCAAGTTTTAATTTTAGTCGCAAGCGCAGCGACCCCCATTGGCTCTCACGAACCAGCCTCCTCAGAACAGCCAATAATAAGCGATGCAGGGCTTACGGCTAAAATTAAAAGTTGCTGCTAAATAAGCTGACCGAACCCACACTTACTCATAGTTCTATTGCATACACTGTACAAAAGTTATAGAGTAATAAAAAAACTCGCTGAAATAAAATTAAATAAGAAACAGCTTTCATTATCTCCTAAGGTGCTTAGGTACTCAAGGTAAACCGCAAGGAAAATTTTGTACACTAGACTTCCACTATCCACTGATTTCCATCTGACTTCCATTGACTTCCACTGATTTCCATGATTTCCACAGACTCCCATGACTTCCACGTGATTTTCATGACTTTCCGGTGATTTCCACTGAGTTTCATGACTTCCACAGACTTCCATGAGTTCCATGACTTTCACGTAATTTACACTGATTTCCAAGACTTCCACGTGACTTCCACTGATTTCCATGACTTCCACTTATTTCCAAGGCTTCCACGTAAATTTCATGGATTGTAGGAAATATTCCCTCGGGAACCTACTAGACAAGCTTACCATCGAGGAAAACATTGTTGATAAAATTGCGTCCAGGAATATAAAATCCAGTCAAGAAATGCATGACTACATGAAAGATTGAACCTTATGTTGTTATTTCATAGGATCATAGTAGTGTACTTGAAATATTTAGTAAAAATATTATCTCTTGCTTGATGAAAGTAGTTCTCAAATTGTTTTTTGCTACCTATATGGTTAGCTTATCCCCACCTGTTCAACATGTCAAAAGCATACATCCCTGTAACGCGTGATACTTAGTATACAGGGTGAAAATTGAAACATAAATCTTTGAAATTTTTTATTTCGGTGAAACAATCCTCGAGAAAAACAGTCCCTCATTATTTAGCGACCTTATAGTCTCATATTGAACATTTGAAAAATGTACCCCTCTATAGTCGCTGGTGTCCTACGTACACGTACAGGGTGAATTCAATTTTTTCTCAATGTTTTTTTATCTTCATCAAATCAATCCAGACAAAAGCCAATTCCAGCTCTGCTACAAGCCTATAATCTCTCATTCAAGATATAAAAATGTCACATTCCCCAAACTCCCCAGACACAACCTACAGGGTGAAACATACTTTATGTTGATTTTTTTTCTGGATAAAATTAGATATATGCCGATCAGCTTTTAAATTCAGCACTAGAACGGTAATTTTTGCACGCCAAGTTGGCAATTCTGCGATATTTGGGGATGCCCAAATTTGTAATGTTGGATCAAGACTTCCCCAGATGACCTTGAATTCGTATTGTCAATCGAGTATAGCGCTGTTGCAAGATTGTATGAACGCTTAAAAGCTAGTCCGCACGGGCGATATACCGCTGGATCGATTTCCTGTCAAAAATGTCCAACTTTCAGCGAATATTCGCTAAAAGTTGAATCCCCGCCAACTTTTAGCGATTGACCGCTGTTTTCAAAGTGTCAGCATTGACACAGCATGAAAATGTGACGTGAGGTTTTGCTAGGAAGGAGCCCGGTGCTCATCTCAAGACGAAATGGAAAGTTTGATCACCGATGGGTGTATCAGTTCAAGGGAGAGGAAAAATCGTGACTACTGAACGGTGGACACGTATCAGCTTGATCTCAGAGTTATGAATCCATCTGCAGTGTTGTTGCTGCATGAGCTTGAGTTGCACCAGAGCAAGGTCGGAGGCAAGATTATCAAGAAAAAAAGAAATCGTGCACGGTTTTGAGTACACCAAAATACGTGTACCTAGGTTTCACGCCACAATTTTTCTTTTATATATTTGTGCCCGAGTTTGTGTCTTTCCCGCAATGGAAGTTTGAAGTTCCACAGTGGAGGCCTTTTCTAAACCTCTTCAATTAGTTGCAAGGCTGAGAGCGGGGTTCACTGTCCACACCGTGAAGTCACTCGTCATCGTCGTAGGTGTGACTGTGATTCTCATGGGCTCGGGCTGCTCATTTCTGTAGTTGACCATTCCAAAATGCTCACATAAATCATCAAAAGACACCCGTCGCCAGCATGTATCTGTTGCAAAAAATAGTTTCCCACTCAAAAGAAGACCACGTACTTATGAGAATTTTGCTTTTTTATTTATCACAATAACATTAGGTAGGTATTAACATCGTCTTTGATTTGAAGAACACCCGTCTTTTGAAGAATATCCAGACACTACATCATGCAATTCGCGTGACAAACGACTGACAACCGGATCTGACACTTTAAACAACAGACGTGACACTAATGGCGTTTTCCACTGGGAAAAAAAGTGCGCACTAACTGCTCTGACCTTGCGCATGGACCAATAGCAGGGCTTCCTGGTGAGTTTCTATGACAACGAGAGCAAAAAGTGAGCACTTTTTTTTACCAGTGGAAAACGCTATAATTATTCGCTGATTTTCGCCGCTCATGCGGACGATGATTTCAGCGGCAAAAAAAATAGCGGTATATCGCCAAAAACCAGCGGTATACCGCCCGTGCGGACTAAGCTTAAGACGTCTTGATTTTGATAGACTTTCTGCAGTTTAAATGGGCGACTGGTGAACAGTTTTTTTGAATAAAATAGTGAATCATAATATATCATCATATCATATACTAGGTTGAGAAGACTGTTCTAATGTATGGTCAGAAATGAAGGCCTAGTGTCTAAAACCTAGAACGGCTCGGCACTCTGTCACTTATCTGCCATTCTGACAAGATAACAGTCATAACAGCCAAGGCAACACTGTAGCGGAATATGATGCAAGGAGACGCCAGAATTGGCATTTCATGTCAAAATTTTATAACCTCACTGGACTTCGCCACAAAAAGCCCGTTTTCACGTAACTTGGTCTGTCAGCGTCCGTTACACCCTAGGGAACATGGCCAACTGCGTTTTAATTTCTACTGAATTTAAAACGTGATCGGCATATAGGGTAATAATCTTATCTGGTTTACTGGAAAGCTCAGAGTTTCCCGCAAGCCATATAAAAAATTTGCATTTCTGATATCACTCTGACTTGTTATACAAGATGAATTGTATGTTGCTTCAGCTTTTGTTGTGCAAGGAGTTGCTAAGGAAATTGTCCTTAGCAACTTCTCGCACAACCAAAATCGCAAAAATGTATGATGCTACAGTAGCCAGTACCTAGTTGCAGTGATTGCAGAAATGTAAATTTTTGATATGTTTTGCCATATACTTTAGGCTCTTCTTTGAAGTGGGTAAGATTATCATTCGAATTAATGTGACCCAGGAAAAAAATTAAAGAAAAAAGGGTGTTCCACCCTGTATGTCATGTTTTAGCAGTTTAAGGAATGTGACATTTTTATATCTTGAATGAGAGATTATAGACTTCTAACAGAGCCGGAATTGGTCTTTGTCCGGATTGATTTGATCAAGATACAATTTATTGGAGAAAAATTGATTTCATCCTGCACGTAGAATACCAGCAGCTATCGAGAAGTGAGTTTTTCACACGTTCAGCGGGTGACCATAAGGTTGCTGAATAATAAGAGGTTGTTTTTTCGAAAATTATTTCACCGGAATAAAAAAGTTTGAAGATTTATTTTTTAATTTTCACCCTGTATACTAAGTATTACGCGTCACAGGGATGTATGCTCTTAACATGTTGAACAGGTGGGGATGAGCTAACCATATAGCAAAAAAACTGTTCGAGAACTACTTTCTTCGAGCAAAAATTCTGATTCAGATATATGTACTATAGGTTTTCATCACTGAGTTGAATAAATTATAGACAAGTTCTTCAACTCCGCTTTGACCGCAAAGAAACCTGCATTCACCGCGTAGCTTTGCGACCACATCAAATAGTAAATTCAAGTGATAATTATCATAAACACTTTGTTTTTGACCAAGCTCAGTCAGTAGTTCGCTCGGTAGTTCGAGCAGCACCCATTCCAAAAAACTTCCAGGCAGAATATGAAAAGTTGTAAGAAAAGAACCAAAAGGTTCAGATAAATGAATAGTTGGAATATCTGATTTTGAGGCAGAAGATCGTGAGTTCGAATCCACGTGAAAGCAACTTCCCTAGAAAAGAATGTTTTTATTTCAATTTTTGCAGTTGTACCTACTAATAGTAGATCCTAATTTTTACCTACGAATCACAAATCAATAAATCCTTTTACAACTCGTGATATAGCTTTGGTGATCTAAATTATCTATATGATGGAACTGGTGGTAAGTGTATTTCAATTTGGTCATTCTGGTAAATTGACCATAACAATACCTCGAGAAATACCTACATACCTAGAATCTTCGGCTAGCAGCTACTCAATCAATCATTTGATTACACATTTATTTTGCATTTGTGAAATCGGAACTTCCTCCTCGGTACTAGCCGAGGGGTAAACCGCGCTCGGAAATTTGTACACCAGATTTCCCTCTTACCGAAGATTTCCCCGATTTCCCTTTGATTTCTCCGTGATTTCCTCTGATTTCCCCTGATTTCCCCATGATTTCCCTTGATTTCCCCTGATTTCCCCTGATTTCCCCAAGATTTCCCCTGATTTCCCCATGATTTCTCTATGATTTCCCTTGATTTCCCCATGATTTCCTTGTGATTTTCTCGTGATTTCCCTATGGTTTTTTCGTGATATTCACCTAGGTGCTGAAATATCGCAGACGTACGAATAAAATTGCTTCGCAACTGTACAGTGAAGGGTATTATTCCTCTATTTTTCGAAGTGGTACCTACATATAACTACCTAGATACTTTTAATATCATGCTGAAAAGATTGGCACTAAAACAAAATCTGTGGACGGGTATAATTCATATCTACTTACTCACGGCGCAAGAAAACAACCAAAATGCGTGAGTTACCAACTCGCCCCTCCTGTCCATCATGAAAAATATTTAAAAAAAAACAACATTTCGGCAACCGTACGACGGCCCGTACGAAGTGGTCGCCAGAAAAGCAAAACATTTCACAATTTAAGTGAAAGGCTAAAACGAGGAAGTGTCAATCGATCGGCTGAAACCGGCATTTACCGAAGATGACCGGACACAAACCCCTTCGTCCGTTATTGCGGAACCGCCGGCGCCGGAGAGAACACCATCAACAACCCGAGGCGGAAGACACGTTCATTTCCCTCAAAAATTTGCTTCCTTTGTGTAACCCGATATTTATTTGTACATATTTGTTTGTTCTTTTTTAAATTGTAATTTTTTTGTTATCGTTCGACGACTCACTGGAGGGGGAGTACCTGTAGCAGCACCATGCGCGCACCATCAGCGCGCGCACTCCACCATGGCGGTAGGCCATAAAAGCGCCAGCTCACTACCGCTCGGCCTCTCTGCCATCTGCATGTTGGCGCTGCCACAGGTACCCCTTACTCCGGTCCAACGGAGTTATAACCGAGCCCGTGTATTTCATCAGGACCCTAACAAACGTGTCCAAAAAAAAAACTGAAAATGACGGTCATAAAAAAAGCAGTTGTTTGTCTTGTTTTCGATATATGGTGAGCGGAAACGGTGGTAACACATCGCATCGCATTGCATTTCTGACGAGAATTTTATGATCCCCCGTTAGCTTTTCCCTCGCTGCGCGCGCAGCGAAGACGTGGTACGACTACTGCATTTCGTGCGCAGTAGGTCTAGGTAGGTAGTAGATGGCTATCACAAAATGGTGCCATTCAATCGTGTAGGTAGTACACCTACAATGTAATTGTACGGTTACTCATTATAAATCGCCTATTAAAAAACATCGCAATCAACTAAATACCTTACCTTACATCTTATTCAGGTAATTGAGTATAGGTAGGTACCTATGTATCTATTCATCAGAACTGGATTGTAGGTATACCTAGGTACCTCATGATTGTAGTTGGAATCCAATTGAAGTGTGTAACAGGAGTGTACTGAACTGTATTTGTTGTGAGGTAGGTAGTTGTTTACTTACTAACCAATGACTCTTTCAGATCATCAGCCATGGCTGAACTATATCGGTGTCAACAATGTCCATATGAGTTTGAACTCAAGTTTCAACTGGAACATCACTTTCAAAGAGCTCACACAAACGTTTACGCGGCAGAACTGTTCCACGCCATCGTAGAACCGGAGCAGTTTTCGTGCATTTGCTGCGAATTCAAGAGTTACTACAACTGGGACTTGTACGAACACTGCAAACACAATCATCACGGCAGGATCGACGACGACAACATCGAACGAATCACATTTTGCAATGAAAAATTCCATAAATTTCTATGCGATAACTGCCGATCCGGGACCGATTCCGCATTGCTCTTGGTGAAACACACTGTTTCCCATCGATTGGCAGCAGTGTTTGCCACACCACCACACGTCAAAACACTTGACCTTGTTGATTTTCCGTCCACTAGATTTTACAGCAAACCCAAGCTAGAGAAACATTTGGAAAAGCACATGTCGGCTCATGCTTCCCATGAAAAGATCAATTGGTTGCAATGTGCGAAGTGTCCATATAAATGCAAACATCAATCGGACTTGAAGAAACACATGTTGAAACATGCTGCCTCTGAAAATATCGATTGGTTCCATTGTGCAAAATGTCCATATAAATTCAAAGAAAATGGCAATTTGAAGAAGCACATGTTGAGACATGCTACCGCTCAAGACATCGTATGGTATCAATGTGCCAAGTGTTCATTTAAATTCAAACAGAAATCGCGATTGAGAATGCACATGTTGAGACATGCTGCCCCTGAAGACATCGATTGGTTTGAATGTGATAAATGTTCATTCAAAACCAAGTATAATTCGAATTTGAAACGGCACACGTTGAGACATGCTACCGCTCAAGACATGGTATGGTATCAATGTGCCAAGTGTTCATTTAAATTCAAACAGAAATCGCATTTGAAATTGCATATGTTGAGACATGCTGCCCCTGGAGACATCGATTGGTTAGAATGTGATCAGTGTTCATTCAAAACCAAGTATAATGCGAGTTTGAAAAAGCACACGTTGAGACATGCTGCCGCTGAAGACATCGTTTGGTTTGAATGCGATGAGTGTTCTTATAAATTCAAAGAAAAGGTCAAATTGAAGAGGCACATGTTGAGACATGCTACCGCTGAAAACATCGTTTGGTTTGAATGTGACGAATGTTCATTCAAAACCAAGTATAATTCGAGTTTGAAACTGCACACATTGAGTCATGTCGCCGCTGAAAACATCGTTTGGATCCATTGTGCAATGTGTTCTTATAAATTCAAACATAAATGGCATTTGGAGATGCACATGTTGACACATGCTGCTGTTGAAGACATCGATTTGTTCAAATGTGATAAATGTTCATATGAAACCAAGCATAAAAAAAATTTGAAAGGGCATATGTTGTTGAAACATTCTGCCGCTGAAGATATTGTTTGGTTTGGATGTGATGAATGTTGTTATAGATCCAATAATAAGAGCAATTTGAAGAGGCACATGTTGAGACATGCCAGCGCTGAAGACATCGTATGGTTTCAGTGTGCCAAGTGTTCATGTAAATACAAACGAAAATCACTTTTGAATAAGCACATGTTGAAACATACTGCCTCTGAAGATATCGTTTTGCATTTGATTTGACGGGACGCAACATGCTGGAGCACATTTCGCGGTGGGCCGTCGTTGATGGTTCAAATGATAGTGTTCATGTCAATTGAAACAAAATAGGTGGGCAGGTAGAGGTATACCTAGCAGGCATAGACAACACAATGCTGCAGCATTTACTCATAGTTCCATTGCATACCTACACTGTACAATAGTTATACCTAGATTATTAAAAAACTCGCTAAAAGAAAATTAAATAGAAAACGGCTTTCATTACCTCCCAAGGTGCTTGTTACAAAAATTCTGATCTGTGTGATCTAGATTACTTACGTAAACCAATCCAGCAGTAGTCTCAAATACAAAATAGAGTAGGTACTGGATTGCTTGACGTAAGTGATCTGGATCACACAGTACAAATCAGTGTTTTTGTAAACGCCTCTAGACATTGCAAACGTCAACGACGAGCTGTCAATTAAATACGCCGCACCATCTGGCGAACTGCGTCGGAACACCATAAATAGGTTAACCAGATTTTTGATCGCTCGTTAGCTTTTTCCTCGCTGCACGCGCAGCAGGGACGTAGTGCGACTACTGCATCTCCTCCGCAGTACGTAGTAGATAGGGAGTCACAAAATTATGTTCCTCAATCGTGTAAGAATTACACCTACAAACTAATTAAACAGTTATTCACTACAAATTCGCTCTTAAAAACATCAAAATCAACTTAATAACCTTTACCTACATCTTATCCTGGTAAGTACCTTCAAGTGCCCACTTCAAATAGCCATATACCCACCTCCTAGGTAGGTAGGTAATTGTAGTTATAATTCAATTGAAGTAGGTACTTATGTGGGTAACAGTTGAGGTCTACTGAACTGTAGTTAGATATTTATTGTGAGGGTGAGTTATCTACTCACTAACAATGACTATTCCAGATTATCAGCTATGGTTGAACTACATCGGTGTCCACAATGTTCGTTTCAGTTTGAACTCAAGTTTCAACAAGAACACCATGTTCAAAGGGCCCATGAAAATGTTTATGCGGCAGAACCGTTTCAAGCCGTCGTAGAACCGGAGCAATTTTCGTGCATTTGCTGCGAATTCAAGTGTTACTTCAATCGGGACTTGTACGAACACTGCAAACACAAACATCACGGCAGGATCGACGACGACAACATCGAACGAAACTCATTTTGCAATGAAGAATTCCGTAAATTTCTATGCGGTTCCTGCCGATTTGGGACCGATTCTGCATTGCATCTGGTGAAACACACGGATTCCTATCGATTTGCAACACAGCCACACGCCAATCCGCTTGATCTTCTTAATTTTCCGTCCACTAGGTGTTATAGCAAACCCGAGCTGAAGAAACATTCAAAGAAGCACATGTCGGCTTATGCTTCCCATGAAAAGATCAATCGGTTTCAATGTGCGAAGTGTCCATATAAATGTGGATATAAATCGGTTTTAAAAAAGCACATGTTGAGACATGCTACCGCTGAGGACATCGTTTGGTATCAATGTGCCAAGTGTTCATGTAAATGCAAACAAAAATCGCATTTGAAAACGCACATGTTGAGACATGCTGCCACTGAAGACATCGATTGGTTTGAATGTGATAAATGTTCATTTAAAACCAAGCATAACAATTGTTTGAAAAGGCACACGTTGATCCATGCTGCCGCTGAAGACATCGATTTGTTTAAATGTGATAAATGTTCATTTAAAACCAAGCATAATAGTTGTTTGAAAAGGCACACGTTGATACATGCTGCCGCTGAAGACATCGATTTGTTCAAATGTGATCAATGTTCATATGAAACCAGGCATAAAAGGAATTTGAAAGGGCACATGTTGAAACATGCTGCCGTTGAAGACATCGTTTGGTTCAAATGTGATGAATGTTCATTCAGAACCAAGTATAATAGGAGTTTGAAAGCGCACGTGTTGAAACATTCTGCTGTTGAATATTCATATTCATATTCACATTATGCTGATAAATGTTCATTTAAAACCAAGCATAATGGGAGTTTTAAAAGGCACACGTTGATACATGCTGCCGTTAAAGGCATCGACTTGTTTAAATGTGATAAATGTTCATTTGAAACCAAGCATAGACATAGTTTGAAAAGGCACATGTTGACACATGCCAGCGCTGAAGACATCGTGTGGTTTCAGTGTGCCAAGTGTTCATGTAAATACAAACGAAAATCACATTTGAATGAGCACATGTTGAAACATGCTGCCTCTGAAGATATCGTTTCGCATTTGATTTGACGGGGCGCATCATGCTGAAGCACATTTTGCGGTGGGCCGTCGTTGATGGTTCAAATGGTAGTGTTCATGTCAATTATTGAAACAAAATATGTGGACAGGTAAAGGTACCTAGCAGGCATAGACAACACAATACTTTAACATTTAGGGTGGGTTCAGTCAGCTTATTTAGCCGCAAGTTTTAATTTTAGTCGCAAGCGCAGCGACCCCCATTGGCTCTCACGAACCAGCCTCCTCAGAACAGGCAATAAGCGATGCAGGGCTTACGGCTAAAATTAAAAGTTGCTGTTAAATAAGCTGACCGAATCCACACTTACACATAGTTCTATTGCATACACTGTACAAAAGTTATAGATTAATAAAAAAAAACTCGCTGAGAAAAAATTGAATAAGAAACGGCTTTCATTATCTTCTAAGGTGCTTACTCGAGGTGAACCGCAAGGAAAATTTTGTACACTGAATCCACTATCCACAGACTTTTCCATGATTTCCACAGACTTCCATGACTTTCTACGTGACTTCCACTGATTTCCATGACTTATTCCACTCATTTCCAAGACTTTCACGTAAATTTCATGGATTGTAGGAAATATTTCCTCGGGAACCTACTAGACAAACTGACCATCGAGGAAAACATTGTTGATAAAATTGCGTCCAGGAATATAAAATCCAGTCGAGAAATGCATGACTACATGAAAGATTGAACCTCGTGTTGTTATTCCAAAGGATCATAGGTTTTCACCACTGAGTTGAATAAATTATAGACAAGTTCTTCAACTCCGCTTTGACCGCAAAGAAACCTGCATTCACCGCGTACCTTTGCGACCACATCAATTGTTAAATTCAAGTGATAATTATTATAAACACTTTGTTTTTGACCAAGCTCAGTCAGTAGTTCGAGCAGCACCCATTTCGAAAAACTTCCAGGCAGAATATGAATAGTTATAAGAAGAGAACCAAAAGGTTCAGATAGATGAATAGTTAGGATATCTGATTTTGAGGCGGAAGATCGTGAGTTCGAATCCACGTGAAAGCAACTTCCCTAGAAATGAATGTTTTTTTTTTCAATTTTTCCAGTTGTACCTACTAATTATTACCTACGAATCACAAATCAATGAATCCTTTTACAACTCGTGATATAGTTTTGGTGATCTAAATTATCTATATGATGGAACTGGTGGTAAGTGTGTTTCAATTTGGTCATTCTGGTAAATTGACCATAGAAATACCTATGGTCCTAAGAGCAGCTTCTCTGCTCGTGTCTTCAGACATCAAAACTGAAATATTCCGGAAACAAAGCCTCTAATTAAAAACTGTCCAGGGTAGTTTTCCTCTACATTCAACACAGTTCAGCTCAGTTTGTTTATTGCTTTCTTGTTACCGCATCGGACTGCATGCAATATTTTGAAAAGGGTCGGTATTCTAGAGTAGCCACAACAAAATCGAATAATATACAGGTGGTCTCAAAACTCGCGCCCCAGGGAACACTGACATGTGCCGACAACAACAGGTTCCCAGAAAACGGAAGAAAAAAATTTATTGCTACTTGCATAATGGAGTCATGAGTCTTTTGAACTCACCAATTCCGGAGGGTCAGTTCGAGGTAAATTTGCAAAATTTAACCGGTTGCTAAGTTTCGAAATATATATAGTTTTTATTGAAACATCTTCTCAACACATTGAGCTGCTGAATAACAAAGAATACAATACAAATACCGAGCGTTCATTAATTAAATGGGTCAAGGGTGCCTGTGACTTTGAAAACGTCTGTCGCAACTAGCATCGTTCATTTTATGTCTGTAATTTTTTGGTTATCGTAATCTGTCAAACCAATCACAGTTTTCGGAACATTTAAAATATGGTTTTCACGGCAGGGCACAAAACCTACCTAGGTGTGGTTCCATCTTTCGGGGTACCTACATCAATTCACAAAATTCACGCCGATTTACACAAACGCACTCATGGCAGGATCAGAGATCAATAATATGGGACGTAACTTGTCAAAGTTTGACAAATTTATTACAAAAGGATTACGCTAGTTTCGACAGACGTTTTTGAATTCACAGGCACCCTTGACCCATTTAATTTATGAACGCTCGGTAGGTAAATGAACATAGAAAAGTTAAAGAATTAATGTGTATAAAAACTTAATTAAGTATAGATATCATGTATAAACTATAAACTAAGATATTTTATATAAATGGTGTCGCAACATATGTATAGATTTTTTGAGTGTTATTGATGCTACAGATTTGCAAAATTTAGATGGAGAAATTCCAAACTTTGTACAAAATTATCGAAATATTGAGGTTATAGTTCCGCGAGCTCCGAGGCGAGCTCCCACCATCAGTCCCAAAACTGTTATATCTTTGAGGCCATAAAGTTCTTTGAAAAACTATATAAAATATAATATTTTATGAACTATATTTGAAAACTATACTAGCTGCCTGTCATTTTGCAATAAATGTTTGGCTCACTGTTGATAAAAGGAAACCTAGCAACTTAACTTGAGGTAACACACCTCAAAGGTGTAGGTCTCTGATTGGTTAACTTGACTTTGTCTTTTCTTGAATACCATTTTTCTACCCTCGGTATTACCTACACATCCAAATGCCGTCTAGTTTTGCCTCATTTTCTCTGGGGCGCGAGTTTTGAGACACCTGTATATCCTGTTCACTGTTTATTTTCAGTGGAATGCTTTTCGGAGCAAAACAAAATGACCAGCTGGAGCGTTGGGAGGATACGGCTGATGGCCGCTGATAGTTTCGCTCCAAAGCCTTGCAGGTGCCGTTAGCCGTAGCCGTAGCCCCTCAGCTTGTCACTTTAGTTTTACTCAAAAAAGTTATTCTACTGAAAATAAAAAAGTGAACGATACCTATATGAATTCATCAATAACACGATATAGTTGAATATACTATAAAAGGTTAGAAAAGCGAAAGATCAAAACAGCCCATCAACATCACAGTGTACACGGTAGGTATACAGGGCGTTCATTTGAAAAGTTCCCACACCTAATTTCTCGCCGCCAAAATGTTTCAAGTATAGGAAAATGCCGAAACAGGTCGTTTATTGTTTTGAGGGGGACATCTGGGATACATATTGTCAAATTCAAACTCTTCACCCCCGCCCACCCTACTCTCAAATTTCAAATAGCATCACCTATCTTGTGGTACATTAAATTGAAGGCAATGAACAATAAAATTCTCTTTCTGTTGAACATTTTTTTTTTTTTGATCCACCCCTCACTCTTGTAAAAGTCCTCTCTTTGTCAATGGAAGGAAAATTATTTCCCTGTAACTTCCCGATTCTTGAGAAATAGGCTTTCCGGCAAAAACAGGTCGATTTTTATTCCAAGAGGGTCATCTAAGCCAAATTTTTATTTTTGATCCCTTAGCTCCGGATCTTTGAAAAGGGTTACAGGGTTGTTTAGAAGATTCAAAATCATTCTTTGCAGACAGAGAATTTCCTTTCCTTCAATTTGATGCATCACGAGTAGGTATAATGCCATTTGAAATTTTAAAGTAGGGTAGGGTGGGGGCTAAGGGGCTGAAGATGAAAATTTGACCATACGTTTCTCAGACGACCACATTGAAATAAAAATTGACCTGTTTTTGCTAAAAAGTTTTTTTCTTAAGAATCGGGAGTATTATAGGAGAAAACATGTTCCTTTTATCTCTATGCTTTTATCAACAAGGAGAGGATTTTCAAAGGATTGGGAGGTGATTCATTCTCGGATTTATTAGAAGAATAGAAATATGTTTGGCGGTGAGAGAATTTTATTGCCTTCAATTTGATGAATCGCAAGATCGGTAATGCCCTTAGAAATTTTGAAATAGGGTGGGTGGGGGCGAAGGAGTTGAAGATAAAAATTTGAAAATGTGTTCTAGATGTTTCTCTCGAAACAAAACTTGACTGGTTTTGGCGTTTTCCTGTGAAAAATCTTGGCGGCGAGAAATCAGGGATGACAACTTTTTAAATTAACACCCTGTTGATTTTTTCAAGAGGAATTCACAGTTTAGCGATGTCCAGTCTATTCTGTGACACTTGTAGGTGGGTAGGTAGGTGTATGTTACGTTCAAATATTGATACAGTAGGTAAATATCGAGCTCAGAGTTATTCAGTGGATTAAACCATGATAAATTACAAGGTGGATGAATTTTTCCGGGGATACACTGTACTTTTTTCATTCCAGAACCTACCTTAAAGTGACCATCAGCCTTTCTGCGCTAGATATAGGCTGTGCGTGGCAGTTTCTCTATATTTTCTTAAGCCTACTTTCAATTTTCCCTAAAATATAGTCAAAAGTTTGAACACGCATTTTCATTCAGTCAAAAAAGCGGCTTGGATCTTCCCTTAGATCTTGAAAAAAATGATGGAATTCTTCAAAGAAAGCCCTTCTTTTATTTATTGTATATACAGGTGATCCACTGAGATTCCCCCTCCCCTCATAGAATTCCTCCCGTTGGAATAAACTGGTGGGAAAGAAATTTTTACCAACCATTTTTCTCGTAGAATTCAAATTTGGAAATGAAATTTTTCTTATATCTTATAGTATGCAGGGTGTTTAAAAAAAAACTCCACACTTGTTTGACACCTTGTATCTGAATATTTGAAATGACGCGGCTTTTTCTTTTGAGTCCAGTGGTGGAAGCACGCCGTCAATCGGTTACGAAATTCGTGATCGTATACGAATTTTAGCTAGCACTCCACTTTAATGTTTCGTAAATAGTAAATATCGCCTAATCCCTTGCGTCTTCTGCCCTGTGCAGAGCATGCGTTCAAACGGTTGCGCAATTCGTTTTCGTATCCGAATTTTGCGAGCACGCCACTTTCGTATTTCGTAAAAATCGACCAGCCCCTTGCGCATCCTACCCACAGCCGTGCCTGTGTAGGTACAGCCCGCAAGCTCAGTACAAATACGAAAACCTTGGGTTTTGCGTGAAGTGTCGATCTTCCTCTCTTTGTCTAGCATAATATATCTGCATCTTCCCTCTCTGTCGCTGAAATTTCAGCAATATGGCGGCCTCCATCCACGGGCACGACTTTTCTTGATCGTTTTTGATTGCAAAGACGAATGACAATGCGCAAGTTTATGCAAAAGAAAATACTCGAGCTTCGTATACGAAATTCGTAAACAGGCGACGTGCTCCCCGCACTGATATATAATTTGATATTTGAATGAGATCATATACAAAGTGCTCATTTTCACAATTGTCACCCCAGATTTCTCCCCGCCGAATTTTTCTCCAGAGAAACGTCGGAACATGGCGGTTTTTATTCTGAGGGAGACATCTAGGACACGTATTGCCGAATCCTCATCGATGAAAATTAACCTATCCGGCGTTTTTATAATAGCAGTAGGTAGCTTCAGTACAAGGCGATGGTCTGGGCGAAGGTGCCAGGCTATGGTGCTATGGGCGAGGCGAGGGTACCAGGCGATGGTCGGTGCGCCCATTACGGCCACACCCTTACACGTCTCCACATGTTTCGGTAATTCAAATATAATTTTTCAACTTTTTTTTCTGTATCACCCTGTATACGCCGCTGGCATGGATGGCGCTGATGGCTACCTTTCTGGATCGGAAGAGTACGATTCAAAGAACATTTCCACCGAGTGGCATCTTCTCATCAAAAAATGCAAGGTACTTTCAACTAGCATCCGGACTGTAAGTCCGGACTACACTGAGGAAAAGCCTATTGAGAAATTTGAAGACAGAAAAAAGAATTTAAGGTTTGCAACTGCGTTTTATTGTAGACAAGGCTATGGTACATCGGAATTCATCTGGGGCATCTTGATGCCCCGTTACATTTCGGACAGGACGGCCGCGCCCTTTCTATAGTGCATTTGGGACAGGGACACTTTTCCGGACCTTTGGGACTCTGTCTTTTCTGTCTGGCGGCACGACACACTTCGCAACCCTGTTGACCGCAATCTTCCGGACATTCGCCTTCATTATGTTGCGGACTGTTGTACTCATCGATGAAAGCCCGATTTTCCATGCAGCAAATCGGCCCGCAGGGTTCCTCTTTCCTGTTGCACGGCTTGTACCAAGCGACGGGGAACACGTCGTTGGTTTTCGATTTGCTTTTGCATTTCGACATTCTCGACGGAGCGTTGTGCGTGACGGCCGTCGGATATATCAGTCCGTATCGGTTTTTCTCTTTGGAAATGAACTTCTTCCTCACGCCGTATCTCAACAGGGAACAGACGTAGCTCTTCACGTCTCCGGCCAGATTGAAATGCAGGATGAGGTACATCGCTATGTCTTCCGGCGACGAGCCCTTGCATCCCTGCCGCGTGCCGTGCAGCAGTTTCAAGACCATGAGGAGTTGAAACAGAGAGCTCGAATGGGTTATTCCTTTCTTGGATGGGCATCCCATGTTCGGGGTGTTGCACCGGATGAGCTGGATGAACGTCGTTCGTTGTTGTTGTCGCTGGCCAAGTTCGGAATTTGGGATATTGTGAAAAACATAACAGGAGTTGAAGTACTTATGAATGATTACTGACAGTCATTTGACGGAACATTTTTCTTGGAACTTGACGCGACTGGTTGCCAAAGGAACAAGTGACATTTACTGCCTCTACTAAACTATAGAGGCTCGGTGATTCTCCTGGCTCTGGCGGCCCCGGTTTGTGCCGAGAGCTTCTGATTTTCGTGTGATCCCATAATTCTTGCTCCATGAAATTTTTATGTTATTGTTCATGTGACATTAGCTGGATTCTTTCATTGCCATCAATCTACGATATTCTCCCCTTAGTTGATAGTGCTAGTTCTTCGGCAAGTTCTCGCTTTCTCTTCATCTCTTTCTATCTCCTTCTCTAACTGAAATGAGGCCAATAGGTCGCGGAAACATAACCGTCAACTTGGCACTCGCTATGGCGCCAAGATCAACTCGCCAAGTTGCCAAGATCAAAGAGACCACCTGATGGAGATTGACAGCGGAGCTGGGGTAAGCTGTATAAGCCTAGAAACTTACGAGAATTTTTTTAGTAAGCATCCACCAGTCAACAACATGATAACCTTGAAAAGTTATACAGGGCATCGAATCGAATCGATGAATCGAAGAATCGAAGAAATATTTTCTAAGCTTCATAATGGTGAATATTTTTCAAAAATTGACCTCAATAAAACATACACTCAATTTGAATTGGATAACGAAGCCAAAAAACTACTCACCTGGAGTACACATCGAGGATTATTCACCATGAACCGGATGCCGTTTGGAATTTCTCTAGCTAGTGTTAAATTTAGTACCTGGAACAATTATTCATCAGAATGGATAATGTCGTTAGCTTTCTTGACGATATTCTGATCACTGGCGCGAGCCAAGATGAACATCTGAAAACCCTAGAAGCAGTATTGAGACGACTCGACCAGGTGGGACTTACGGTAAAAAAAATGCAAATTCTTTCAAGAAGAAGTAGGATATATGGGTCATATTAACTCGAAGAAAAGTTTGAGGAAGACGGACGATAAGGTGCTGGCAATTATTCACGCCCCAGAACCGACAACGATAACGCAAGTTGGATCGTTTTGCGGAATGGTGAATTATTATTCTAGATTCGTACCAAATTTGGCGAAGATCTTGAAACCCATCTACAATTTGCTATCGAAGACAGAAGAATTCAAATGGAGCCGAAAATGTCAGAGATCGTCCTTAGAGATCAAGAATGTATCAGCTTCCGACGCTTGTTTAGTGCATTTTAACCCAAATTTGCCAATTGTCTTGACCACCGACGCATCAGCAGACGGAATATCAGCTGTATTGAGCCATGTTGTCAACGGAGAGGAGAAAACGGTGAGCTGCGTATCAAGAACGTTGATGCCATCAGAAAATAACTACCCCGTGGTACATAAAGAAGCACTTGCCATATACTATGGTGTAACAAAGTTCCACCAGTACTTGTACGGACATAAATGGACCTTGAAGACTGACCACAAGCCTCTATTAGCTCTGCTCGGGGAACATAAAGGCATTCCTTCTATGTACGCCAGCAGACTGCAGAGATGGGCGGCGTATTTATCAAGCTTCAACTACCAGATTCAGTACATCAAGGAAAAGATCAATCCCGTAGCTGATTGCTTATCCAGAGTAGCTGGAAAAGTAACGACTATTTTTCCAGAATACAACCACAACGGAAAGTACATCAATTTCGCAACGACATCGGAAAAATGGCCAATAAATGCTGAAACGGTACAGAAGGCAACAAAAAAGGACGCAACTTTGAACAGAGTAATCAAGTCTACAGGAAAACAACTGGTCAGCGGTGAGCGAAGATTTGAAACCATATCAAGATAGAGAAGAAGAACTCAGTCATGATCACGGAATCCTATCATGGGGGTATCGCATCGCCATTCCTCAGAGTTGCCCGCGTGGGTTCGGATCCCATCCTCGTCGTCACTGTGGTGTTAAGCCTTATTCCGCCTTCCGGTTCAATTGGGATTTTTGTCTAGCAACTTGGAATTAAATCGTCCGTTTTCGACTTGCTTGTACGTTTCTTTATTCAAGAGTGAATATATAAAAAAATTCTAAAAGTACACGTCTTTGATAACGTGTCTGCGATAACGTTCTTTTTCGAATATCCGTAAAAATACTGAAAATACACATATACAACAGTATATGCACAGTATACATACAACAGTATACATATAATGTTGTATATTCTCTGTCTTTTGATTTATTTGTATAAGATTCTTCTTTTGGGTTTTTGGGCAAGATGATAAAAAACTGTGGCCTGGAAGCCCTGGATAACACAAAAGGCACAATGTAGCTTGATTGAATTCTGTTCCCTGGCTGTGAAAAAACGCAAGGGGGCTAATTGAGGCTTCAAATTGCACTTTCGGACTTGAGAGAGCCGATAGGGCTTCAATATCACATGGAAACACAAGGAACTCACTAATGCTCCATTAAAAGACACAGAGAAAGGTGACAGGGCTCAGCGGGGCTTCAAAATACGTTGAAGCGAGCAGTCAGTGACAAGGGGGCCCTCGGGGGGGGAGGAGGGGGCGCACTAAGGCTTCTAATAACGCAGGAAGGCACAAGGGGGGCCACTGGAACTGTGAAAGCTACGAAAAAATAAAGACGGCTCATCAGGGCCGCGATTCTATACTCTCCTACCGACACTTGTCGGTGTCGGTAGCTAGGCAGGAGCGAATTTGATTGGTTCTCGCCCTAGCTACCGATCCGATAGTTGTCGGTAGGCAAGTACAGAATCGCGCTCCAGGGCGCTAGGGGGCTTAGCAGGGCTTCAAAAGACATTGAATAAGAAACAAGGGGGCTCTTGGAGGGCTACTAGAGCCTCGTACAACGCAAGAAGGCACAAGGGGCTCACTAGAATATTCAAGCTACAAAAAAATTAGGGGGCCACTAGAGCTCCAAACGATACATGACGGCACAAGGGGGCTCGCCCGATAAAACTCCGTGAGCTACGGAAAAATGCTAGAGTGCTCAGCAGAGCTTCAAAAGACGTTGAAGAAACAAGGGGGCCCTTGGAGGGCCACTAGGCCTCTAACAACACGAGGGAACACAAGGGGGCTTGCTGAAATTCTAAAGGTGTGGGAGAACGAAAAGGATGGATTTGATGGGTTTAATGGAGAGAACGATGGTTGGCAGGCGGAGAAGATGGTGTGAGGAGATTTTGGAGCTGTGACATATATCTGACAAATTAATTATTGATTTTGTTGACAGTGTCGAGATATAAACTACCTCCGACGAGGTCTCTCGATGGCACTATAAATAAATGAAATAAAAGGAAATGATATGAAATGGAAACCACGGAAAAAAAGGGGTGTCATGAAGACACAAGGGGAGCCGATAGAGCTCCGTGAGCCACGGAAAAACGCTATGGGGCTTGGCAGAGCTTCAAAAGATGTTGAAGAGACAAGGGGGCTCTTAGAGAGCCACTGGGACAACAAGGGGGCGCACTGGAATTCTGAAAGCCACGAAAAACACAAGAGAGCTCATCAGGGCTTCAAACGATACATAAGGACAAAGGGGGCCCGATGGAGCTCCGTAAGCCACGGAGAAATGCTAGGAAGCTCCAGCAGAATTTCAGATGATATTGGCGACACGGGCGGCCCGATGGAGCTTCGTTCAACAAAAGGAGGCAAAAGGGCCTCACTGGTAGGTACCTACCTGAAAGCTATGAAAAAATATGACGGGGCTAATTGCAACTACTCTTGCAGATTGCAGACACAAGGGGGGTCAACAGGGGTCAAAATATCACTCATGTTACTCATTGTGTCTCCGTAGACACAATAGACTCACGAATTCTTGGTGCACTGGTAGAAATTCGCGGAGTAATGGGTGCTTTCCACCTAGACGGTACAAATACCACCAGACGGCACATGTTCCATAGTGTGGCACAAAATTTTAGGTGATCCAATGAACGGCGCAGAACCGAGTAGGAACACGTAGATGGAAAGCACCGTTTGGAACCCGCACATGCGTAAATGGCAGGTGTACCGAACTTGGGGCTAGGTGGAAAGCACGCAATGCAAGGGGACTCACTAGAGGTTTAAATAAGACATTGAAAAGAACAAGAGTGCCCTGAAGGGTTTTGAATAATACAGTAAGGTATAAGGGGGCTCACTTGAACTCTAAAAGCAAAAGAAAACCCAAAACGGGTTGGTAAAGCTAATATCCGAGACAGACTGCTCGTTAATGATCATTACCGAGATCATCACTCTGAATGATCATTAACGTTAAATGACGATTGCGAATTTGGGGGTGACACACTACAAATCATAATAAGCCAATGAGCTTGCGCCGTGGCGCATGAATAAACGTGGCGATCAATTTTCCCCTAAAATGCCAATCAATGTCAAATTGTCGAATGGTCCGGAGTATTCGGCTATTATTGCCCTTATTATCTATAATTATAACAATAATTCCATATTTTTGGTGAGGTGTGAGGTGATATTCAGCTTGGATTCCATTTAATCAAAAAAGCAATAATTATTTTATCAATGCTTGCAGTGTTCACACCAACCATAGGTACTATCTTCATTTGCTGTCGATTTGTTGCCGAAATATATGTTGAGTTTGTATGGTATGGAAAGAAACGAGGGAATAGAAGAATAAGAGACTGATAATTCAGTCAATAACTTGATCAAAATTGCATAGTCTCATAGTCTAAGTAGTCTAACCAACTTTTAATTTCGCGCGGCCCCAGTCCATTTGCGCGGCTAGCATGTGGCAAGGCAACTGACAGATGCATGTTATAGTTCACTATGTTCGTATCTATCGTGTAGTCATTTTAACTTTTTTGCAATTTTTCAACTGCTTTTGCGATTGGTATCGAATAAGAATAAGTATTTATGGGAATAAACACTCATATAGGTACCTACCTATCTCACGGATATACTTACGGAAAAATCTATTCCCTCATCAATAAATTCGACTTTGCCAAAAATAGAGTGCCGCCAACCGATATCCGGCAACAAGTTCACAATGTTCGTATAACATCCAACTTTCGCGAACAGGCGGTCATTTCTTATGTACCTAAAGCGATAATATTTTTAAATTTTTCGTATGTGCTTATACCTACGTGCACGCTACTGGCATTATATACCTCCTTGTCTCACATATACTTACGTAAACCCATCTCCTCATCAATAAATTCGGCTTTGCTTAAAAATAAAGTGCCGCCAATCGATATCGTGCTGCACGTTTGCAATGTTCGTATCATCCAAAATTCCGCGAATAGGTGGTAATTTCTTATGTAAAACGGGGAGTTTTTAATTTTTCGTACGTGCTTGTACGTGCATTATCTCATAATTTGGTACAAGAAATGTTGTTGCAAGAGGCAAGACACAAAATCCAGTTCCTCCATCACAAAAATACGTGTCTGACACTTTCAATGGCGAGCTTAAATGACAGACTCAATGACAAATATATCGCGATTCATTGGCAGAAGCGTTGGCCAATGGTATTCAAAAATCACGGCGATGGTGCACGACCACCCCCGATTATTCGGCGATTATGGTTCCTACTCCTAGTTAATGATCATCAAGGTCCTAAATGACGTTCCAAATGATCATTAAGTCAATGACGACGTGACACACTGGTAATTTATATCGTAATGTACGCTAAATGATCATGAGGTTTCTAGTCTGTCAAGGGTATAACGGAAAGAGCAAAACAAAAATTCGCGACGAATTGTCCGGGCGACGAATTGTAGAAGTAAAAATGAATGCATCTGAATCATTATGTAATTATAATCGGAACAAAACAAAATGTGTCTTGTAGAAGAGAAAATTAGGAACTCCGTCCTTCATTGAAGGTAGGTAGGTAGGTAGGTAAGTGCAGGTACATAACTTAGATTTACATGAACACTTTGATCATCTGAACCATCGACGTCTCAGCGCAAATGTTCTTCAGAATATACATATTTGTGCCTCGTCAGACTGACCTGTGTCGAGTTGTAAATGAACACTTGTCACACCGAAATCATCACGAAAGAGTGCATCAGCACCTTAGGTCATACATAGGTATGGGTATACATGAAGCTTAATGTATGATCGAACGTCAACATGTGCCGTTTGAAATTTGAACTCCGTCGAAAAAACTGCTCCCCCTTTCCGTTTGGATTGATATGAACACTTTGCAAACTGGAACCAAACGACGTCTCAAGAGTCAAAATGGTTGAACATGGTGCCCCTTCAAACTTAACCATCACATTGGAT
Organism: Anaspis maculata; assembly: GCA_949128115.1. Lineage (NCBI taxonomy): Eukaryota > Metazoa > Arthropoda > Insecta > Coleoptera > Scraptiidae > Anaspis > Anaspis maculata. Next base: position 59,333,941 of record OX421967.1, on the reverse strand, counting down.
CTAAACGACGTCTTTAGCGGCAGCATGTTTCAACATGTACGTTTTCAAACTCAGCAAATGGGTAGGTACCATGCGTTCGACGGAAAATGCTTGGTTTCAAATGAACATTCAACACATCCCAACCAAACGATGTCATCAGCGGCAGCACGTTTCGCTGTGTCTTCTCAAACACAAACAATACTTGGTTTTGAATGGACATTTATCACATTCAAACCAATCGACGTCTTCGGCGGCAGCATGTTTCAACGCGTGCATCCTCAAGCTATCTTTCCGGAAGGTTTTATATGAACATTCATCACATCTGAACCAATCGACGTCTTCAGCGGCGGCATGTTTCAACATGTGATCTTTCAAATTGTGCTTCCTTTTGAATTTATGCGGACACTTTTCGCACTGGAACCAAACGATGTCTTCGACGGCGGCGTGTCTCAACATGTGCGTTTTCAAATGGCTCTTTTGCTTAGATTTATACGGACACACTGCACATTGGAACCAAACGATGTCTCTGGCGGTGGCATGTCTCAACGTGTTATGTCTTTGTAGATTACATTTCTGTTTGGAGTTGTATGGACACTCCGCACATTGATACAATTTGATCTCTTTATGGGAGGCATGAGTTGGCATGTGTTCATTCGAGTCTTTCTTTCGCCTGGATTTGTTCAAGCGTTTAGCAGGCGGAAAATCTTCGACAAGGTAAACTACTGCTGTGGCGTGTGATGATGGTCTTGCAAGCATCGCAGATGATCGATGGGAATCCTTGTGTTTCACTAGAAGCAATGCGGAATTGGACCTGAACCGGCAATGTTCGCATGGGAACTTATGGAATACAGCATTGCAAAATGAGCTTCGTTCAATGTCGTCGTCGTCGATCCTGCCGTGATATTTGTGTTCGCAGTGTTCGTACAAGTCTTGATTATAGTAACCCTTGAATTCGCAGCAAATGCACGAAAACTGCTCCGGTTCTACGATGACATGGAACGGTTCTGCCGCATGAACAATCCTGTGGGCCCTTTGAAGGTGGTGTTCTAGTTGAAACTTGAGTTCAAACTCATGTGAACATTGTTGACACCGATGTATTTCAGCCATGACTGACGACCTGGAATAGTCATTATTAGTAGGTAGGTAGGTACCTATTTACTCAACAATACAGTTCACTACACACCCTACTGTTTACTGTTACATAGTTTGATTGTATCTCAACTACAATAATATGGGTAAAAAATTCAGTTCTGACTAGCAACAGTCCTACCTTATAAATAGGTACGGTACCCATTACAAGTAAGTAGGTACTTAGGTACTCACCTGAATAATATGTAGAGGTAGGTAGTCAGCTGATTTTGATGTTTTTAAGAGCAAATTTAGACGTAAAACTACTTTGTAGGTTAGATTGACACCATTTTGTAACGGCTGCTTACCTACTACCTTCGTTTCGCCTACCTACGACCATGCTGCGGGCGCAGCAAAGAAAAGCTAACGAGGGATCGAAAAATACAGTGACCGTGTCATAAAGGGGACCTCGATTTCGATCATTCCAAAAGCAGGAATGGTCTACAAACAGTGGCCAATAAGTTTTTTCGGAAGAAATTTTGTGGAAGATCCACAAACTTTCGAGAAAAAAATTATGAAAATTTTGGAAACTACGCAGTTGGGTACGCAGCGCATTTTTAGCGCCGGCGTCGGGCGGATATGTGACTTCCAGAACGAGGTGAAAATGGTATTAAACTGAAGATAAAAAACACACCAGCGGGACCGGAGAGCAAAATAAGGGTGTTGGACGGGGAGAAGCTGAAAATAACTGGTCATAAAACAAAAAACAGGGCGAAAAATCGCAAGTAATCGTGAGAAAGGCACCAAAAGACATTGTTTTTGTAGCGATACGCTACCAAAACACACCAACGAGACAGGGAAGCGAAATAAAGGTGTTGGGTGGAAAGAAGCAGAGAAGAACGCGTCGTAAAACTTGGAACACTGCTGAAAATTACTAACGATCGTGAAAAAATCATTGGAAAAAATGAATAAATTACACAAAACAAAGAGAAAGTGTAGCAAACCGGGCCTTATTTGCTTGGTTTCCCCCACTCGGGATTTCACTTGAATAATTGTTGAAGCTTAATTCCTCTTGTTGTAACCCAACTGCTATTTTTCTATAGTTAATTCGAATTATGAGAGAGATTCGGAACTAAATTACGACCGCCTTTTCCCCTGCTAAACATCCCGATGCTTCAATGTAATGGATGAGTCAACCAGATGGCTGAATTATTTCCTTAAAAACTCGAGCTTATCATATATTTTCCAGACTAAACAAAAGGCTACGTGCAGATTTTAACGTCCATGGGCAGATTCCAGCGTCGCAAAGAACTGGACCCCCCAAGAAGAAGTCCACTCTTATTGGTCGGCAAGACCACGCGGTGAAAAGAACTTTGAACCGAGCTGCATTCTCGTTGCAGGCCGCGCCGCGGTTAAATTACATTACTAATTTATTCATGGTTAATTAACTAAAGTCACTAAATTTCTAAGCCTCGGATGTGTCGGCGGGACCGTCTAAGTTTGATGGTTCCTCCCAGTAAAATTCCCGAATTTTGAGAGGTCGAAGTGCCACAATTCTACTGTTGAAATCACGCGCGAGTAATCAATTTAATTCCTTTCCTGGTACTACACAGGAAATCGACGCGTTATAATATTTACATTTTTCTAAGTTACGCGAAGACGCGTTCCTTCGTAACGTGCAACCTATTCGCCCTAAAGACATGACCCCTGTGTTCTTCGCGAGTGAACTCTGTTGGAACCCAGAATGGAACGTGAAAATTAGAATCCTTATCAGTGTGACGTCACCGTATATAAGGTGAAATCTATTAAAATTAATATCCTCACGGATGAAGATTGAGTCACCCGTAATGATGATCATCTGCTATAACTATGTCTCTCATGCTAGTGAATTCTCTCTCTCTCTCTTGTATTCCCACTTACGTCATGTGCACGAGCTATGACGAATAACGCCAATATGGCGTCGCGACGGTTGTTGCATTACTTTACTCTCTTATATCTCGTTCTAAATGTGTTGTTAACCATGGAAATGGTACCGTCGAGTAAAGCAGTGGGTAACGCCCTCTGGTTGTGCGAGCGCCAGTCAGAGCGCAGGACTCTGTTTTACCGGCGCTGTCACTGAAATGTCAATTACGTCATTCAAACGGCATAGTGTCAACTGAGTTTGTTTATTTACCACTAATGTTTTAAAGTCACGTGGATGGCTGTATTTGTGGATATTTTTGATTCTAGTTTTTGACAACAATCTTGCAGTATTTGTATTTTTAATTTTGCTAATTTTTTTTAATAGATAATGTATTGTTTTGAAAAATCTTTTGTTTATCTGATCACCCTTCACATAGACAGATAACTATAAGCTGGAAGTTCCTACTCGATTCAAATGCCTCATCTGCCGGACTCAACATAAACGCCTTTCTGGAGAGTTGAAGCCAGAAATAGATGCACGCTACCCCAACCTAGATTAAAACCGTAAGATGCACCCAGATGGTCTGTTCTCCTCCCCCTATGGATCTGTCTCTCCATATAAAATAACTGAGAACAGTGGTGGCAGCACGTAACTACCTTAGATATAAGCAATCCCTATTCTAACGACCATATAGGGTCATCGACCTACTATAGTTCCCCCAAACCATACATTAGGTACAGGAACTCGTAATACTTAATAGGTAACCCTCAACCCCTTGAATCAAAGTTATCTTTAATATTTTTATCCTGTTTGTTACGATTGTGGCAAATGGTAGGATCTTTTCGTCTAAAACATAAATACTTTTATATCACCATTATAACTCCCAATCATACCCTTATAGTTTTCGTTATCCCAATTTTAAATCATCCCTGCGTGTTACAAAAGTGCAAAAAAGACAGTCGACACGTGTAAACAAGGAATTACATGTAGGACAAAATAGCCGAAAAGGGCAAAGAATAAGGAATAACAACGCATGGGAAGTGTCGGACAAAATCATAAAAAGGAGATGAGAATGTAAAAAAAAAACACAGGAAACGGGAAGAAAGTCGCGAAAAATAGGTAGTTCATGCGTTCATTTTCTCTATTTGCTTTTCAATTATTTGTGTGTTTTCATTGACTGAGCATGACAATCATGACATAAAAACTAAAATATCTGGCACGTTTTTTATCTCCTTTTTTACAGCGTAGGTAGGTAACTACACATTAAAAAGCAGAATAACTTGCAATGATGAATGTCGCACGCATGTCTAGGCTACCTGTCAAACGTTGACAGTTGTGAATGGAACGTCAATTATTAGGAAAAAGAACAGCGGGAATGGAGTGGTTACAATGGCGACAAGCAAGAAAAGTGGGCGATGTTCAAGTGCGAAAATGGAATAGTCAACGTAAGTAAATCGCTTTCTTCCGTACCTGGATCGACTCAAGATTGCATAAGGAAGATAATGGTGATGGAATCGTTACTGTGAAATGTGCCGCTTCGTGTTCCCCGTTATGACACGGTTACCGAAAAATACATTGGTCTGAATAGTGCCGTGAATACATTGTACGAATAAGTAGGAGAAACGCTGTGAAATTGAGCAGCGTGTCCACATTTACTATGAATACGAAATTTTGAAATTTCTCTGCATAATATACTGAAATGAGACAAACCTTCCCCTGTATACTTGATTGACTCGTGATGATGAAGAAATTAATGCTTACACCTTTTTTATTTCTTTTGCTTACACTAGGTGCTTTACCCTCTTGGATCGACGTTGCACTACTCATACCTTACCGGCATTACCCCACGTTGTGTTCTTTTTTCATTATTTAGAGATCAATTGATTATATAAATAGTTATTGACACTAATTAATTCCGTGCCCCGAAAAGCCCCAAGCCCCAGTGCGTTATGGAATCGTGGCGTGAGCTTCAAGACATGAATCAATCAAGAATAACCAACGTATTTGAAGATAATAATTCAATTTATTTCACAACAAGATCATTTAGATCGGAACAATACATTCTTTCTTGAAACAAGAGTATCTCTTTCATGACATTACGCTATTTCAGTATCGTAGGTACCAATTCTGGTACCAGCCCCAACATTGCGGCCCACAATGGTTAGGCATTGACCGCGGGGGTAGCTTTTTTGGGGTTGAGTGAGGAAAATGTTGAAAAGAGATAGTTCCAATTTCAACTTCAAATTTGATAGCAGGCAGTTTTGCAATAAGTGTACATTGAAGAAAAAATGGTACAACTCTGTCCAAAATCATAATAAGGGTGCAAATCAAAAATCGTTTCGAGGGAAGACATCAATGTTCATATTCTAGGTGCTGGTATCGATCAAGAAAATGTTTTGCCAAAATGGGGAATAAACAAATCTTCAATAGTTTTGCACGGTTTTACTTGACACCATGTATAAACTTTATTTGACTTTTCATCTACTCCACAGTACTTGTATCCGATAGCTAAAGAATGGTGCTATTGATCAGTTCAAACAGATCCAAAATCCATCAAAGGAATCCAAAGCTGTCTGGTTTTGAAAACCGATGAAAATATCGACTATGACACTTATTTTGTTGACCACTTTATAAGAGCTATGAAGAAATGGATGGTACCTTCTCGATCGCTTTTTTTGAGACAAACTCAATGGTGAAAACTAGAACTTGCTATCGTCTTTTGTTTTCGAGCTATATTCAAAAGTTTGATTTTTCACGATTTCGATGAATGTCGATATCTTTTTTGGTTTTCAAGTTACATAAAAGTTATTTACTCTTTCTTCAGGCACTTTCTTGAGTAGAATAAAATTACCTTGACAGATTTGAAAAAACTTCTTTCTGTTTTTTTGGTTATTACACAAAGCTGTATTTTTTCATAGGCAAGTCATAGTTGGCCATAGACAAAATAAATGGTGTTTTTGTCTCTTTACAACAATATATAGCATGTCTGTCAAAAACTTATGGAAAGTTACATTTTTCAAAATAAACTATATTTGTCATTGTTACCTGAGACATTTTTCACTGTTTTGACTCTTCACCTTGAATTTGTCATAGTTACCTGAGACATTTGTTCACTGTTTTGACTCAGTGACTCAGTTAGTTTATTTTGAAAAATGTAACTTTCCATAAGTTTTTTGCCAGACATGTTATATATCGTTGAAAAGAGAAACTCTATTTAACTACTCTATAGCCATTATGACTTGCCCATGAAAAAATAAACTTTGTGCTATAACCAAAAAACAAAAGAAGTTTTTTCAAATCTGCCAAGGTATTTTCATTCTATCCAAAAAAGTTACTTGAGAAAGTGTTAATATCTTTTCTGTAACTTGGAAACCAAGAAAGATATCGACATTCATCGAAAAATTAATAAGTCAAACTTTTAAATATACCTCGAAAACAAAAGACGATAGCAATAAGTTCTAGTTTTCACCGTCGAGTTCGACTCAAAAAAAGCGATCAAGAAGGTAGGTACCATTCATTTTTTCATAGCTCTTATAGTTACCGAGATCTCCCAGAAACATCCAAATTTGCCCACCCATAGGTATAAAGTAACGAGTATTTTTTGAAATGAGTATTCGGTACTTCGGAACCAGTGAAGTAACGGATACTTAGTAACGGTAGTTATGTACAATATTGACATCTCTAGGAGCGGGCAGTCGGCTATGAGATATTGCGTTGCATGGTAGCTGTGTACCAAAAGGAAATAAAAAGCGATTAGCCGACACTGCGAATAGGTACGTGTTTTTATGTAATTATAATAGCTGTGCTAACAGGCAGCATGTCTCAACATGTGCCTCTTCAAAGTGCCCTTTTCCTTGGATTTATAAGTACATCTATCACATTCAAACCAAAAGATGTCTTTCTCGGCAGCGTGTTTCAACATGTGCGTCTTTAAATTGCTCCGATGCTTGGATTTATATGAACATTCATCACATTCGAACCAATCGACGTCTTCAGCGGCAGCGTGTTTCAACATGTGCTTTTTCAAATTACCCTTTTCTTTGGATTTATATGAACATTTTGCACATTCAAACCAAACGATGTCTTCAGCGGGAGCATGTTCCAACATGTGCTGTTTTAATTTGCGCTTTTCTTTGGATTTATATGAACACTTTGCACATTCAAACCAAACTATGTCTTCGGCGGCAGCATGTTTCAACATGTGCTCTTTCAAACTATTCTTATACTTGGTTTTAAATGAACATTCATCACATTCGAACCAATCGACGTCTTCAGCGGCAGCGTGTTTCAACATGTGCTTTTTCAAACTGCCTTTTTCTTTGGATTTATATGAACACTTTGCACATTGGAACCAAATTATGTCTTCAGCGGCAGCATGTTTCAACATGTGCTCTTTCAAACTCTTCTTATACTTGGTTTTGAATGAACATTCATCACATTCGAACCAATCGACGTCTTCAGCGGCAGCGTGTTTCAACATGTGCTTTTTCAAATTGCTCTTTTCTTTGGATTTATATGAACACTTTGAACATTGGAACCAAATTATGTCTTCAGCGGCAGCATGTTTCAACATGTGCTCTTTCAAACTCTTCTTATACTTGGTTTTAAATGAACATTCATCACATTCGAACCAATCGACGTCTTCAGCGGCAGCGTGTTTCAACATGTGCTTTTTCAAATTGCCCTTTTCTTTGGATTTATATGAACACTTTGCACATTGGAACCAAATTATGTCTTCAGCGGCAGCGTGTTTCAACATGTGCTTTTTCAAACTGCCCTTTTCTTTGGATTTATATGAACACTTTGCACATTGGAACCAAATTATGTCTTCAGCGGCAGCATGTTTCAACATGTGCTCTTTCAAACTCTTCTTATACTTGGTTTTAAATGTACATTCATCACATTCGAACCAATCGACGTCTTCAGCGGCAGCGTGTTTCAACATGTGCTTTTTCAAACTCTCCTTATACTTGGTTTTAAATGAACATTCATCACATTCAAACCAATCGATGTCTTCAGCGGCAGCGTGTTTCAACATGTGCTTTTTCAAATAGCTCTTGCGTTTACATTTATATGAACACTTTGCACATTCAGTGAATTTTATCTGTTTATGGGAAGCATGAGTTGACATGTGCTCTTTCGAGTCTCTTCTTTGCCTGACTGTGCTCGAACATTTGGTGCGTGACAAGTCTTCAACAAGGTCAACTGCATTGGCATGTGTTGGTGTTGCAAAAGGTATCGCAGTCAAACGATGGGAGTCCGTGTGTTTTATCAGAAGCAATGCGGAATCGGACCTGAACAGGCAACAATCACATAGAAATTTATGGAATTCTTCATTGCAAAACGAGCTTCGTTCAATGTGGTGGTCGTCGATCCTGCCGTGATGATTGTGTTTGCAGTGTTCGTACAAGTCCCAGTTGTAGTAACACTTGAATTCGCAGCAAATGCACGAGAACTGCTCCGGTTCTACGATGGCATGGAACAGTTCTGCCGCATAAACATTTTTATGGGCTCTTTGAACGTGGTGTTTCAGTTGAAACTTGAGTTCTAACTCATATGGACATTGTTGACACCGATATGCTTCAGCCATGACCGTTGATCTGAAATAGCCATTGCTCAGTAAGTAGGTAACTACCCCACAATAAATACAGTTCAGTACACCCCAACTGTTACACACTTCAATTGGATTTCAACTACACTTATTAAGACATACCTAGGTATACAGTCCAGTTCTGATGAATATGATAAGATAGTCATAAGATGTAGAGCTAGGTATTCGGTTGATTTCGATGTTTTTTAAGAAGCGATTTATAATGAGTAACCGTACAATTACATTGTAGGTGTAATACCTACACGATTGAATGACACCATTTTGTAATGGTCATCTACTAGCTACCTAGACCTAACGCGTACGAAATGCAGTAGTCGTACTACGTCTTCGCTGCGCGCGCAGCGAAGGAACAGCGAAGGGAAAAGCTAACGAGCGATCATAAAATTCTCGTCAGAAATGCAATGCGATCGAATGTGCGAAAAAATCTTGAACGATAGATGCTGACACAACAGCTCGTTTTTTTTCCATGTTCTGCAGTTTCTAAGCGTAACATGACGCTTGTGGGCTTCAAAAGACCAAGGGCCAATCTTTAGAAGGATAAATCTCTTTGAATTGGGAAACAGTTTTTCCCGTTTTGAACAAATACTATAGATCACTTTCCTTGTGTCCCGCAAATTCAAAGGGAATTCCCACTTTCCCAGGGTTTGCAGGTTTTTGACAATAAGCATTTCCTCTTTCTGGGTGAGAGCAGGGGGCAGCCTGGTTGGGAAATTTTCCTCCAAGTTTGTGGCTTAAGGTCCCTAAGAGAATTTTATATTCTTTGCTGGCCTCTCGCATTGACATTTCTATCAAATTTTTCTCAAGTCCTCGGCCAGATCTTCCGGGGTATAATCTGCGTGGCTTCTCATTCTTGCACCTACTTTTTTTTGCTATGATGCTATGAATGAGAGAACCATCTGAGAGAAATTATATTACTTAACTTGGAATTGGTTATCCAAAAGATAGAAATCATCAACTGGAGCTTCATTGAACACCCATTCAAAGTAACCCAAAATTGAGCCTCAAATGCACTGTTGTTAAAAAAAAAAAAAAGATAAAAAGTGTTGAGAATACAGTAATTCTTTTTAATACATCTTTGTCGCAACATTTCAAAGGTTGTGGTGCTCAGGGAGAGAGAATAGCTCATAATAATCTAATAAGAGTAATCACAAAACTATCCTTATCAATACCTACATCCTTGTCGTTTTAGGCCATCTTGGCGCAAGCGTCAGCTGGGTAGTACAAATTCTGACAGACGACAGTTAGCGACGAAACAACAGAAATTTTAGCTTAGTTTTGACACATAGTTTTGAGGTTATGTCATTTCGGAACGCGATTTGCTCAGAAAAGCAGCTTCCTCAATAATCCCACACTGCAGAAGGACCTTATATGGTAATTCCAGGCTCTAATCGTCCTAACAAGCCCAACTGGAAAACAAATTGTCAACACATCTACTGTTCCAAATGTTCGTTATTCACGAAGGAGTCAAACAGTAATCAAAGTTGGAGCTCGTAATAGGAAATATTGGCAATATTTTGTGCTTTTTAGGAGCGGCACATATCGACATTTTGCTAGGTAATTGGCAGTTACCGCTACAGACAACCAGATAGGGTAGTGCCATCCTTCCATTTACATCTCAAGAGTGTTGTAAGTGTTCATATCATATCGCAGAGGAAGTCATTCGCAAAATCATCCCTTATGTTTTCACGTTTTGAAATTATATCGAATCTAAATAGTAATATAATGGTGGGCTCATGGGTGGGTGAATATATCAAATACATAAAAAAGTTCTGTACCTAACATCGCTATCAATCACTTTCGCGTATGTTCTGGTCGAATTTGTACCAACCTGTTCGAATATTCGATTACGCGCCGGGAATCTCACTCATTTGACAACCGAACGCAAAGTCGCAAGCGCACTGTAGTAGGAAAATAGTGTATTTATTCCTTTATTAGAATTCGCTTCAGTTGCAATTTAAAGTTCATCAAATAACCCTTCAGGTTCTAGACGTCAAGTGTGTTCCGTTTAAAATTCAAATGTTTGCCGCCGCAAAGCGCCATCTCGGGAATGAGGTGAGAAGAGAGGACAAGCATGATGGCGAAGAAGATGGACGCGGAGAAAATCGTTTTGTTGTTACGTTCGCAATAAATAATGTTCCAAAAGTAATAGCCGTGTTCATTCATTACTGGGAAAGTAGCCGTCCATTGTCCAAGATTCTTCATGGTCCTTCGAGCCGGATTTGCAACCACAGTTGGAGATACGCCGCATCTCGGAGCTCGCGCCTGGACCTCAGTGCAATTGGACCAGGTGGCCCGTGGCCCTTTTTAAGAAAACAAGAAGAGGAAAATACGCAGGCAAGATCCCAAACAACAGGCAAGTCGATCCAGTCTCGAAGAGCGGTCATCCAGCTTGTTTGGCAGTACTACCTACCTGCGCGGCCGTCACGTTCGAGGTCAAGGTTAAGGAGGTCACGCTACCTGCGGAATTCCAATCCAGTGGCGTCTCAACAAGGAAGGCGCCAGGAGCAGCAGTTCGAAACGACCTGTTCCAGTCAAGTTTGAACGTAAACATCGAAGTCACAGCTACGAGATCTTGGTTGGGAAACTACAGACGATTAAAGCAGCAGTCAAAGTGAGTCAATCCTTATTCCTTACCTGCCCTGTCTGTTTACAATAAAATATCCCGTCAATTTTCCAAGTTTAGTTGAGTTTCGGTTTGAGTTACACACATTCACACAATAATTACACACAGTAGGTAATTCATTCATTCAAACATATTCATTCACACACTTTCAATCATGGCTGAAAATGCTCAAGCATTATTAGCATCATTGCACAAGAAAAGAGGTGCTTTGAAACGAAAACTAAGCGATTTTTCCGCTTACATTGATGCAGTTAAACCACTGGGGAAAAACGACACTTACACACAAACACAAATCATAGAACTACAAGCACGAATTGAGCGGTTTAGTGCAACAATTGATCGGGTCGAGGAAATACAATCAGAACTTCTTGAGCTACCGAATTCGGATGAAGAGAGAGAATCAGATTGGGTTTCAGAGTTTGAGGGAAACTATTTTGCAGTACTCTCTAAAGCCAAGGCCATTGTTGTTGATGCGGAGTCAGGGATCGGCGCAGTTTTGGGCGCCCCCTCTGCTGGGTCTGTTTCTGGTGTTTCGTCGAATAATTCCGTCAATTCGCGTTCAGGCTTGAAAAATTTGAAACTGCCAACAATTGCGTTGCCGAAATTCGAGGGTCAATATACCAAATGGTTAGAATTTCACGACATTTTCGTGTCGCTAATTCACGAGAATGAGTCGTTGTCTGATGTACAGCGATTCCATTATTTGAAAGCTTCGCTTGAAAAAGAAGCTGCCGATATAATAAAGAGCTTACCTATGACATCGTCAAATTATGCCATCGCTTGGAATTTGGTTTGTGAAAGGTACACGAATAAAAAGCTTTTGATACAAAACCACATTCGCGGCTTGTTTAATTTAAAGGAATGTTCAAAGGAGTCTGCCGGTGAATTGCGCGCAATGCTAGACACTGTGATAAGACACTTGCGATCCCTGGAGGCTTTGGGGTTGGCAGTTGAACATTGGGATCCGGTTGTCATTTATTTGGTCACAAGTAAATTTGACAAGGTCACTGCGCGAAGTTGGGAACAAGAGAAATTCCAAGCTGAATTGCCAACTCTTGAAGAGCTCAAGACATTCTTAAGACAAAAGGCGGATATGTTGGATAATTTGGGTTTACATGATGCCAAGGAAATCAAAGCGGTAGGTAAATTTGTACCTAAGCCACAAAGAGTTTTTACAAGCTCAACATTGTCTTGTTACCATTGCAAGAAAACGCATGCTCTGTACAACTGCCCAGAGTTTCTGGCAATGCCCGTTTCCAATCGCATTACAACAGTAAACAAACTTGGGTTGTGCTCAAACTGTTTTCGCAGTAATCACACAGTTGATAAGTGTGAAGCACGTTCACGTGGCTGCAGAAAATGCAAGAAAAATCACAATACATTGTTGCATTCTGGTGACGCATCCGAGGCTGGTAGTAGGATCACAGAACCAGTGCAAACTCTTGTTTCGAGGCAATTCTCTGTGACAGCGGGAAATGTCCTTTTAGCAACTGCCCTAATACTAGTTAAAGACATTAATGGTCAATGGCATGAATGTCGAGCCCTATTAGACTCAGCTGCGCAGTCAAATTTCATCACAAAAGAAATGATGGAAAAGTTGGGCCTTAACGAAGTTAGGGTCGACGTGTCGGTTCAGGGCATTAATCAAGTGATTTCGCCTATCAATTCCCAGTGTGCTGTACACATTCAATCAAGGGTCAACAACTTCAGTATGAGTTTGAATTGTCTAATTCTAAACAGGATTTGTGAGGAGTTGCCCAGTACAGCGCTCAATACGGATTTGCTCAAGTTTCCCACGAATTTGGAACTTGCTGATCCAAACTTTGACACACCCGACAAAATTGATGTACTGATTGGTGCGCAACTCTTCTGGACCCTTCTAGTCGAAGGCCAGATCAAATTGGGTAAAAATCTGCCTGTACTGCAGAACTCCCAGTTGGGATGGATTTTGTCTGGTCCAATGCAGATGATGCCTACAAAGTCGTCCAATTGTTTTTTCACGCAGTCTCTCGATTGCAAGTGTCAATTGCAAACATTCTGGGATCTTGAGGAGGTACCTCAGATTCCTTCCTGGTCAAAAGATCAGCACGAGGCTGAATCACATTTCAGTGAAACCATCAAAAGGGATGAGAGTGGAAGGTGTGTGGTGTCGGTGCCATTCAAGGGTTCTTTGAACCAATTGGGAGACTCCAAAAGCAACGCCGAGCGGCGATTGAGAAGTCTTGAAAAAAGATTGAAGGCAAATCCGAAACTGAGGGAGTCATACACTCAGTTTATGACAGAATATGAGTCATTGGGTCATATGACCAAACTCGAAAATCCAGACAGCACACGACCACATTACTATCTGCCGCATCACGGCGTCATAAACGAAGGTAGTAAAACTACTAAACTGCGAGTAGTGTTTGATGGGTCTTGCCCTACTACGACGGGAACCTCGATCAATGAATTGCAATTGATAGGCCCTCCAATACAAGACTTACTGTTCAACATTCTTGTTCGATTCCGATTTCAGGCGGTTGCATTGTCTAGCGATGTCCAAAAAATGTACCGTCAGGTGCTAGTCGCAACCAAAGACAGAGCATTTCAAAGGATTCTTTGGCGTAGTGATGAATCACGTGCAGTGCAGACATTCGAATTGAATACAGTGACATACGGCACTGCAAGTGCACCATTCCTTGCGACCAGGTGCCTAGTATACATCGCGGATCTCAATGAGCAGCAGTTTCCAGAGGCTTGCAAGGTCATTAAATCGGATTTTTATGTTGATGATCTGTTGTCAGGGGCAGAAACTCCTGAAAAAGCCGCAAGGTTATGCAGCCAGATCATGGAAATTCTTGGGTCGATTCATTTTCCATTACATAAATGGATATCCAATGCTCCTCAAGTGTTGCCAAATGCCAAGGATTCATCCGAAAATACAGCAGACGTCTGTATCGGATCAGGAGACATGACCAAGACACTGGGCCTTTATTGGTCACCGACTGAGGACACATTGAATTACAAGATTTCAACTTCCGAAACGTCAGCGGAGGTGATCACAAAAAGAACCTTGCTGTCTGAACTCAGCCAAACCTTCGATCCATTGGGTCTTTTGAGCCCATGCCTAATAATCGGCAAAACAATGCTTCAGCAACTGTGGCAACAAGGTATTGGCTGGGATGACGACGTTCCACAATCAATTGCGACTAAATGGATGAAATTACGAGAAGATTTCGTTAATCTGAACAATTCACATATCCCACGGCATGTGGTATGTAAGATGCCTATCAGAATCGAACTGCATTGTTTTTCGGATGCATCAGAAATAGCATATGCGTCGTGCATTTATGTCAAATCAATCAATGCCCAGGGTGAAGTGGTTGTGAACCTTTTGTGCGCGAAAGCAAAGGTAGCGCCATTAAAGCCAATCACGATTCCACGATTGGAATTGTGTGGGGCTCACCTCTCTGCCAAATTGATGACAGTTGTAACTAACGCACTCCGCATCAAGATTGATGCTATCTACATGTGGTCAGATTCCACTATTGTTCTTGGGTGGTTGAATGCGTCACCTAACGTTCTAAAAGTTTTTGTAAGCCACCGAGTGGCAGACATTCAGACGAAATGTGCATCTGCGAGTTGGTCTCATGTGCCAACAAGAGACAATCCTGCTGACCTTGCGTCTCGGGGAGTGTCTCCGGCTGTTTTGAACGACTCAAAAATGTGGTGGCACGGCCCTGTATGGCTGGCCATGGAGAAGGCTCATTGGCCCAATAAACTGCCTGAGATTTCTTTTGAATCTCTACCTGAAGTAAAACGGGTGGAAGGTACATTTTTGGTGAGAAATCTCGAAAATCCCATTGAAGTCAAAAGATTTTCAACATACAAAAAGTTGATTAGAACCACTGCATTCTGTTTTCGGTTCATTCACAATTGTAAATCCAAGATTCATGTTACTGGACCAATAACTCCAGCGGAGCTTTCCAAGGCAGAGTTGTTTATGGTAAAAATGATCCAGGGTGAAAGTTGGAGTCAAGAAATCCATTGTCTGGAGTCAGGGAAACCATTACCAAAAAACTCGAAGTTGACGTGTTTATCACCATTCCTTGACAGGGATAAGTTGTTGAGAGTTGGAGGACGGCTCCAAGAGTCCACTTTACCATATGATCAAAAGCATCAATTGCTGCTTCCTAAGCATGACTTCACTGCCCTATTGTTTGTTCACGAACATCATAGGTTGTGTCATGTTGGTCCTCAGCAGCTGCTGTTCTCATTGCGAGAAAGATTCTGGCCATTGAATGGCAGAAATTACGCAAGAATGACAACCCACAATTGTATGCGTTGTTTCAGGTGTAAGCCAGTCAACGAAACACCGTTAATGGGCAATTTACCCGCTGAGCGAATTCAGCCAGCTTTCCCATTTCAGATAACCGGCGTCGATTTTGCTGGCCCGTTTCAAATCAAAGATCGTCAAGGGCGAGGTTGTAAAATTACCAAGGGTTGGGTTGCTGTCTTTGTGTGTTTTGTCGTCAAGGCAATCCATATTGAACTTGTGTCCAGTTTAAGCACGGAAGCATTTTTGGCATCATTGTGCCGCTTCATTGCTAAACGAGGAAAACCAACAAAGATCTTTTCGGATAATGGTAGCAATTTTGTTGGCACGTCAAACGAATTGTCTAAGTTTGTAAATAATTTACGGTCATCTAGTGAGATGGCAGGGGCATTCACAGCGGAGGGTATTGTTTGGGACTTCATCCCACCACATGCGCCAAACTTCGGTGGCTTATGGGAGGCTGGTGTCAAAAGTTTTAAATTTCATTTCAAAAGGGTAGCTGGCAATTCACTTTCCACATTCGAACAATTTTACACCTTGATAAATCAAATCGAAGCTGTTCTAAATTCAAGACCAATCTCCTCAATGTCTTCTAATCTAAATGACCTGGAACCTATTACTCCGGCTCATTTTTTGATTGGTCGTCGACTGACATCACTGCCAGAGCCAACGGTCCTCGACATACCAACGAATCGCCTTCGAATCTACGAGCACATCCAACGCATGGTTCAAGAATTTTGGGGTCGTTGGAAAAAAGATTACCTTCACACTCTTCAAGTACGAAAGAAGTGGCTTCACAAGACAACGAACCTTACTGTGGGTACCTTGGTGTTGCTTCACGAAGATAATATTCCACCACTGTCGTGGCCACTTGGGCGGATCATCGAGGTTTCCAAGGGAAGGGACGACCAGATCAGGGTCGTCAAAGTTCGAACGGCGCGAGGTGTCGTCACACGGGCCAGTCAGAAGGTTTTCCCTCTTCCTATTGAAAAGACTTCCTCAGTGGATGAAGAAAGTGCAGAATAGTGACATTTTTGACCATGAACTTTCTGTGATGTTCTTTCACTTAATGTTTTGTTTTGTTGTTTGGTTTAAGTCATTGGCTTGTTAACACATTTACGTGTATGTCATTGAATTTATTTTTTGTTGAAAGCAAGCCTTTCAAGGCCGGGGCTATGTTCCGTTTAAAATTCAAATGTTTGCCGCCGCAAAGCGCCATCTCGGGAATGAGGTGAGAAGAGAGGACAAGCATGATGGCGAAGAAGATGGACGCGGAGAAAATCGTTTTGTTGTTACGTTCGCAATAAATAATGTTCCAAAAGTAATAGCCGTGTTCATTCATTACTGGGAAAGTAGCCGTCCATTGTCCAAGATTCTTCAAAGTGAAGCATTGTTTTTTTTTGTAACGTAGCCACGGAAAAATTATAATTATTACAAATAGAAGACGACCAGGAAAGCGAGGTTTTTCAGAGAACAGACTGACGCAAGCTAACACAGACACAGCTGCAAAAATTCTTAGAGCCAATTTAAAGATACCTAAGCCTTATTCAAGTTCACGTCACGACACAAGAAATATCAAGAATAGCTGGAGAACCCAGACGTACGCTAACGAAGATGAGTCTGAGTTATAGCCCAACATACAATAGCAATGACGTACGTAGTGCAAAAACGCGATTAGAAATTCTTTTCTTAAAGTCCTTCCTGTAGAGCTAATTTTGAGAAAACCCTGAATTATAGCGCAATAAATGTCAGGTGCTCAAGCCAAAATTGTTGAACTGAAGTGTTTTTTTGTGGAATCGACGGCCGTTGTAGAATAGATAAGGCACATTTCTGCACCGCACAAAGAGACAAAAGATTTTCCCATCTGTAAAGAGGAGCGTCCTATCCAGGAACCAGTATCAACAGTCAGTCGAAACCAGAGACATGGGTGTCATATTCGGAGCGTCTCATATTTTTTTTTTTGGAGGCCAACGGCGTGACGGATGCCGCTGAGATAAGGGCCGAGTTACTAAGTACATTATATTTGTGGACCGGCAACCTTTGAGATTGTAAGATCATTTGTATCTACCGAGTCACCATCGGCCAGATCGTACGACGAAATAGGAAATAGTGAAACTGCTGAAAGATCATTTTTCAATAAAGCATTCGGAGATCGTCCAACGTTTCTTAATCAACGAAAGGGATCAGCAGTCGGGTGAAAAAGTATAGCAGCGTATTCAAGACCGTCATGGACTTGGCCTTGTCTGCGGAGGCCGCCTCACAGCATATGCATGAGTTGAGACCACCATCGGCTCTAGCTGAGGTTCGAAAGTTATACAAAGGAAAGGCGCGTCATGAAACGCCGGAAACAAAATAAGAGTTTGACGGAAGGATGAACTGCTTCCGGTGTAACGGAAGACACGGCGCCGAAGCATGCCGTTTCAAAAATTTCCAGTGTCGATTCTGCAAAGGTACAGGGCTACTCAAACGGGCCTGTATCAAGAAGAAGGAGAGTAATTCAGTAAAAGCAGTGGCAGACATCCAGGAGTCTGAGGAGGAACAAGATGATTACGGAATCCATCAGGTGGGCGAACGGTTCAAGTGTGAGGTAGCCAACGTACAGTTTAACGGAAGATGGTGTGAAATGCAAGTCGACAGCCATTGGAGAGCCCAAACTACAGCGTTTCGAAGGAGTGTTGGATAATTATCAACAGCGGCGATTGAAAGTATTGGGAAAAGGAACGAACGGCTCATGTCACAGTGCGGTACGGACGTGAAAAATCAAAACTGTCATGATCGTCCTGCGTGGCCCCCGCGTGGACTTACTGGGTCGAGACTGGTTCAAGCCTTTGAAAATTTCCTTGACGGAAGTGTATAGGTGCCTTGTTGAACCAGAGACAGACTTCGATTTCGAAAAAGAATTCCCCGAGGTTTCCCAAGAAGGAACCGGAACCTTTATGGGCCCCCCAGCTAAGTTGCCAATACGAAAAAATGCGGTTCCGGTGGTAATAAAACACGCCGAGCGCCCTTCGCGTTGTTTAGAGATCGGATGGATGCGGATTTCCCCTACCAGAAACAATTTTTGCGGGAATGGAATGACTAATTGCGCAATTTTCAGTCAGTTGGATCTCTCCGATGCATATCTACAAGTTGAAGAAGAATCAAGAAAGTACCAGACGATCAGCACGCACAGAGGATTATTTCAATTCGCCCGACTTCCCGCAGGTGTCAAATCGGCACCTGGAATTTTCCAACAGATCATGGACGCTATAATAGCTGTGGAATTCCAAGAGAAGGTACATACCTAGATGACATCATAGTCGGAGGTGAAGATGAACGGGAGCACAACGCGAATCTGACCAAACTCCTGCAAAAGCTCCAGGAATATGGATTCCGTGTGAGAAAAGACAAGTGCAAGTTTGCGATGTCAGAAATCCGGTATCTAGGAAATATTATAGATGAGAGTGAACTGCGGCTGGATCCTGATAAAATCAAATCAATCGTCAGCCCACCTCCACCTCACAATCTGTCCACACTTCGACATGACAGATTGTCCCAGACCAGAGGAAGACTGTGTGATCGTAGTGATACAGTTGAGAGAAGATGTTTGAGAAGTTGTCGAGTCAGCTCCAAGTTGGACGCCGATCACCTTCGAGAAAATTCAGGAGAAAACAAGAAGATACGAACACCTTCAAAATGTAATCAAATACATGCAAGAAGAAAAATTCCTGATGAGTGCTTGAAGATTTTCCATCAGCGAAGAGACTCACTCTCCGTCCTTCGAGATGCTCTCTTATTCATGGAAGGAATGGTAATCCCAGAGAAGTTCCACACCAAAATTTTGCAAGAATTGCATAAGGGTCATCAGGGGATAGAGCGGATGAAATCGTTCGCAAGATCGAGCGTCTACTGGCCGAATATCGATAAGGACATCGAGACCTGCGTCAAGAGCTGTTCAAGATGCATGGGAACAGCTAAAACTTCAGTTGAAGTACCGCTAGAGCCGTGATGGCCGGTACCTGAGAAGCCATAGCAACGAGTCCACATCGATTATGCGGGACGGATCGACAACGAGTATTACCTGATTGTGGTGGACGCGTACTCTAAATGGCCGGAAGTTCTTTTAACACGCAGCATCACTGCACAGCAAACTGTCAACATGTTTGAGCGAATTTTTGCTACGTTAGGACTTCCAGAATTATTGATCTCGGACAATGGAACTCAGTTCGTTGCGAAAAAACTTCAGAGACTTCTGTATCTTAGACGGAATCAATCACCTGCGCACACCACCATACCATCCCCAGTCGAATGGACAAGCAGAACGCTTCGTTGATACCTACGTTCAAACGCGCCATCAAAAAACTGGGTGAGGGAGAAACACTTGGGAAGCATCTCAACACTTTCCTGATGCAATAGAGCTACGCCAACTGGGAGTGCTCCAGGAGGAAATTCACCGGCAGAGCTGATGTTTGGTAGAACAACGCGAACAAAGCTAGACTTTGTCAGACCTTTTGTGAAGCCATCGAGAACATCTCGAGATGGAGAAGTTGGGATGAAGCAAGCCCCGAGCAATTCAACCGAAAACATGGTGTCAGAGAAAAATGTTTTTCCTCACAAAATCCGGTCTACGTCAAGAGGTATTCGAAAAACCATTTCCGATGGGTTCCTGGTGTCGCATAGTGGAGAAGATTGTGAAAGTAATTTACAACGTACTTTTGGAAGATGCGCGACGCCGCCTTGTTCGAGCGCATGCCAATCAAATCCTAGCACGTCAAGACGTGACAGCTAGCCGTCGTACACCGCGGATCGAAGAAATGCCTCCTCGAGTTCTACTGGAGGTTTTCGAGGTTCCTGACCCTAGACCGGACACGCTCAAATCACGAGCAGCCCCGGAAGAGCCCGTCGACGTTGCCCATGTTCCAGTTCTAGAAAAGCTCGTCGACGTTGCCGATGTTCCAGTTCCAGAGGAGCTTGTCTACGTTGCCAATGTCTCAGCCGACGCCGACGTTTCGTGGCCGGAGCCAATTTAGCCACCGCCGATTGCCGTGAGACGGTCGACAAGAGAGCGACGACTTCCGTCACATCTCAAGGATTATCGGGCTGACGCCTGAATTCAGAAGGGAGCAGGTGTTAGCAGCCCTGGACTTGACAACTGACAGGAGACAAAAGACCGCAACGTCAACCACATACTTAAATAGCGTGTGCGAGTTTTCCTCTGTACGAGTACGAGTACGAGAGAAAAAAGTACAAGTATTCCTGCCAAATCCACCGTGCTTCACCCGGTAACCGTCTTTTGCTGTACCACCCGGTATACTGGCCTGGGTGACCGCATCAGCTCCAACTCCAAGCCGATGGACGGCGTCCGGCGCGGGACGAGAGAAGAAAGAAAGCGGGAGCGGGCAGTCGGCTTCGGCTATGGGATATTGCGTTGCATGGTAGCTGTGTACCAAGATGGAAATGAAAAGCGATCATCGACACTGCGGAATACGTGTTTTTATGTAATTATAATAGCGGTGCTAACAGGCAGCATGTTTCAACATGTGCGTCTTTAAATTGTCCCTTCTCTTGGATTTATATAAACATTTTGCACATTCAAACCAAACGATGTCTTCAGCGGCAGCATGTTTTAACATATGCTTTTTTAAATCGCCCTTTCCCTTGAATTTATATGAACACTTTGCACATTGGAACCAAATGATGTCTTTAGCGGAAGCATGTTTCAACATGTGCGTCTTTAAATTGTTCCTTCTCTTGGATTTATATGAACATTTTGCACATTCAAACCAAACGATGTCTTCAGCGGCAGCATGTTTCAACATGTGCCTCTTCAACATGAACTTTTCTTTGGATTTATATGAACACTTCGCACATTGGAACCAAACGATGCCTCCAGCGCGAGCTTTGGCGGCAGCATGTTTCAACATATGCCTCTTTAAATTGCTTGTTAGCTTGGATTTATATGCACATTTTGCACATTGAAACCAGACTATGTCTTCAGCGGCAGCATGTTTCCACATGTGCTCTTTCAAACTCTTCTTATGCTTGGTTTTAAATAAACATTCATCACATTCAAACCAAACGATGTCTTCAGCGGTAGCATGTGTCAACATGTGCCTCTTCAAAATGCTCCTTGAATTGGATTTATATGAACACTTTGCACATTGGAACCAAATGATGTTTCCAGCGGCAGCATGTTTCAACATGTGTCCTCTCAAACCCGAAATATACTTGGTTTTGAATGAACATTCATCACATTCAAACCAATCGATGTCTTCAGCGGCAGCGTGTTTCAACATGTGCTTTTTCAAATAGCTCTTTCGTTTACATTTATATGAACACTTTGCACATTCAGTGAATTTCATCTGTTTATGGGAAGCATGAGTTGACATGTGCTCTTTCGAGTCTCTTCTTTGCCTGACTGTGCTCGAACATTTAGTGCGTGACAAGTCTTCAACAAGGTCAACTGCATTGGCGTGTGTTGGTGTTGCAATAAGTAGGTATCGCAGTCAAAAGATGGGAGTCCGTGTGTTTTATCAGAAGCAATGCGGAATCGGACCTGAACAGGCAACAATCACATAGAAATTTATGGAATTCTTCATTGCAAAACGAGCTTTGTTCAATGTGGTGGTCGTCGATCCTGCCGTGATGATTGTGTTTGCAGTGTTCGTACAAGTCCCAATTGTGGTAACACTTGAATTCGCAGCAAATGCACGAGAACTGCTCCGGTTCTACGATGGCATGGAACAGTTCTGCCGCATAAACATTTTTATGGGCTCTTCGAACGTAGGGTTACCATACGTCCGGATTTACCCGGACATGTTTGGGTTTTTGAGGCGTCCGGGGAAGTCCGGCCGGGAAAGTAGATAGCGTCCGGAAAAATTAAATTATCACGCATTCATCGGGTTATTGCCTATCGGACAACGCTGGCTGGCCGTACCCAACAGCTGATTTTGCTATTCCGAATTTGGCGCATCCCGTTGCGCGCAGTAACTTATTACAGCAGTCGTACCACCATAACCGATAATGATCAAGTCGGCAAGTCCTCAATCCACGTTTCCCGAAAGGTTTCTGCGCATACCTGTGGAAGTAGGACGTTGCCATATCTATATCACGACAACAAGTTGACAACACTGTAATACGGTGTGCGTGTGTAACGTCACGCAAATTTCAGCTGACAGCGCTTGACGTCGATTTGACGTTTCGACAGATCTAACCAAATAACGCTCTTGTTTCGTCGATCGCCTTGCAGCTCGTTGTGTTTCGTATCACCTGAATCTTTTTTGCGTCTTTCTGCCATACGGCACGTCGTAACATTTCATTCTGAACAATATTAAATGTTGAATGGTTAGGAGGTTATGTTTGTTGTTTGTTTACATTTCGATTATTGATTGACAGTTGCCATTGACAGTGACACTTCGTGCGTCAAAATTGAAATTACCGCGCTCTGCAGGTATGCGTTCTCATGTATGCGCTGAAGTGATGTACGTGATGGTAAACGTGGATTTATTTCTTATTTTGATCTTCCAATCCTTGTGGCACGATTTCTTTTGCTAACCTTGCAGTATGTCTAATAATTTCATAAATAAAGTGAGAACAAAAAATAAAAAAATAAAAAAGGTCATGCTATGTGCACTGTGGCAATTGCTAATATAATTAAGTAGGTTATTAATAGTTCCGGGCAAATGTGAATTCAACTTAGCGAGATAAGGCCGAGAGTGGCTTGAAAGAAACCCAACGCTGAATCGAGTTATATGAGCCAGGCTGTTAAAAAAAACGGAGAGCTATAGAAAACCCGGCAGAGTCCTTGAATAATAGAGAAATTGCTTCGGTTTGGCCGTGAGAAGTAATAACTAACTTGTGGACAAAGAAGTGTTTATCTAAGTTTCGAAAATTCGGGCAACGGTGTAGTTAACGCCCGGATGCGACGGCATAAAACGCCTGCTGGTTTATGATATACTGAAAGGCCGCATAAAAGGGCCGAAAAGGGCCGTTGCCATGTGGCCAGCACCTTGCCGACTCGAGAATTTCGCTTACAAGAAAATTAAACGCGGTTAATTACCAGTTTCCAAATTGAAAACTCGTAGATGTGATTGTATGGTGGAAAGAGTAAGTTTACAGATTAGGGTGCGAAATGAGAGTCAAGTAGACACCAAACAAGAAAGGGTTTCATTCAAGCGATTCTGCCCAGTCCGGCCAGGTTGGATTACACTATTCGGGTAATTTCTTTATGTTTAGACATAAGCCCGGAAGTTATAAACGTAAGCTAAAATATCTTGATATGTCAGCAGTCAGATGGGAGTGGGGAGGTATCGATAAGATTGTAATTATCCAAATTGGTGTGGAAAATGAGACGACTGGCGCCATCTGACGGTGAATGCTATAAGGAGTGCGGCCAGAAGGGCGATATTTGCAAGATCGAACGTGGTCGACAGAATCCAATACGCGATCGATATCAGGGGGTGGAAAATTTGTGATTGGACGAGACTAGGGTTGGCTAAGTCTCATTGGTAGAGGTGAAGGACTTTCGGAAGTGGAAATGAGGGTGTAGCTCAGGGGATGTGGGCGAGCTCTCGTGGCTTTTTTGCTTGAGCTCTCATCGTGACAAGTTGCATTGAAAAACGTGAATCCAAGTCCTCTGGGGATTTAAGATTTTGTTCTGTCAAGGCAGTTTTTGATAAGTACAAGCGTGAAGCTAAAATTTACTAATTTACTCACTGAGTTAAATAACAGATTTCAGATCGTTGTTTGCATTTAAAGAATTCAAATTCCAAGTCAATTAAACAGATTAAAGTCAGTTCGGTGGTCGGAAATTTCCACAAAAGTCAAAAAGGAGTTTCAGTGAAAATTTCGTGTGTTCAGATTGCTAAATTAAATCAGGGTTAATTCGCGTGGTGGGTTTGGTGTAAATTCAATTAGAAAGAGGTGATATTGTGTGTGTGTTGGAGACAGCACAACAGGCAGCAGGCTTCAAGTCGAAATTCTGAGCATCGGGACCAAGGAATAGGAAAATCGCTGCTACTCCGCCGGTCGTCAAATAAAGGTTGGTCTCGTTTTCTGCACTAATTGAGGTTTAAAATATTATTAATTACCGGCCGTGGAAACCAATGCTGCTGAAAAATTAAATAAGGATTAGAAGTCCACAGAAAATTGTAGCTAAGTGTAATTCGAGGGTACCAGCCGAGAAATTTGGTATTGCCTTCCCGCCAATGGCTCAGCCGGCTCACTGCCCCGAACACGTGAAAGTTCATCAAATGAATTAAATGCACCCTGATTGGCCACTAGGTGAGCGCCATTATTGTTCCATCTTACAACAACAAAAATTACTTCCGTCACAGGCTAAAGAATCGGCCGGACACCATCGGCAAGGCGAATCTCCAAGCCTCATCATGCGAATGAAATTTCAAGCCTTTTTTCTTTCTCTCGATCAAGCAGACGACCGCAATGGCAAAGAAAATTTACAGTTCAAGTCCACCAAAAGGGCGGCTGCAAATTGCCCACCTTTAAAGACATCACCTATAAACACCGCCAAAATGCGAAAGTCTCGCGCGAGATTCGATAAACGAAGGGTTGTGATCAAAAAGGGTTCAACATAACTCCGTGGGGGCGCGTCGCGAGAATCCGTTGGGTCATCAAAGACTTGAGCTGAGGCGCGACGCCCGAAGAGACCAATAGCGAGAGCGTCGTAATTACTTCCCTCCAAATATCTGTTGAAAAATTCTGTCCAAGGATTGTTATTTTCTGCCACCGGCAACTTCAGCCACGTCGAGATAAAATTATTCAAAGAAAGCCACCGTGATTCTCTTAGCAGTATCGAGGTTTCAGGTGAACTCGAGCCGTTTTGTGGTAAAAAAACCATACCTGCACTTTCCTTCGGCGCCGTTAGCTAGGTGTAGTGTAGGAGACATTTACTGTTGTTTTTGAGAGCCATTAAAATGGTATTTGAAGTGTGAATCCGGCAGTCATAATGCCGTTAGATGATTAAGTTATTGAAATGGGAAAATATCCCATATCTCATTGTTTGAAGGCATACGATCAAAGCCGAAGCTGTCGTACAAAGCCAACGAGTGAAAAATTACAATCAAAATTTGACGATTATCAAAGTCAAGTCAAAGCACGGCAAATTATTGGTTTCCAGGACAGGTGGTTGATAGGGCGTAGGTGATCTGTAAGCCTGCGTCAAGCGACAGAATTGTGTGATAACATTAGTGTGATTACTGACATGAAATTCAATGTTTATTGTTGTTACTCTGGGCGTCATGTTTTGTAAAACGTCGCTACGTTCCGTATTTCGAGCAGTCAAGTGTTTAATTGGCGTTGCGGTTTAGGTAGAGTTTCTTCCCCTTTGGCTTAGCTCAAATTTGAATTGTTGTTAAATTTGGATAGGGTTTTCTTTCAGGTATCATGGCAACGTCCTCCGTGTTATTTCAATAAGTTAGGTCGTTTACAATAGGGATTTAATCTGCGGGTAGGCAGAGCTGTACCAACTGTAGCAAGTCCCTGAAATCACAGCACAAGACCATCCTGGTGGGTTTTCCGTGGTTTCCCCACCAGATCAATAGGCGAATGCCATGGTTACATTTTCCACGAGGAGGTCAGTATGACTCCGATTACGCTAATTAATTAGAGGACTGTGATTTGATTTAAGATAGGATGTTTAAAGAATTCTCCCACTGACTAGGGTAGGATTAAGGACCTGTGTATCAATTGTCTTCTCTCTATCATGACTTTGTTGTAATAAACAGGATTGTGGTTGACTTTCGTGTTATGTCTCTCTGTTTAGTACCTGTTCTCTTGTGTCACTTATCAATGAAAGAACAAGCGGTTATGAATTAATTTGACAACGTAGGGGAAAGTGGAATGGGACTCTATCAGCGGAGCTTCTCGTACTGTCACTTTCTTTGACAGAGCCAGTGAAAGGGTTAGTGAAAGAAAAGGGGTGGCTCTATTAGCGGAGTCCACCTCAGTGTTTGTGAATCTACTGTAAGAGGCCAGACAGCAGTTAAGTATGGTTTACACTTTTGTTAGACGATCACGCCGGAATGTCAACTGACGGGTTAGGAGAAAGGGGTTGTACCGTTACAGCACCTACGTAAGTATGTCCGGATTTTGTCCGGATTTCAAGGATTTATTGTCCTGGAAACTGAAAAAGACTTATGGTAACCCTATTCGAACGTGGTGTTTCAGTTGAAACTTGAGTTCAAACTCATATGGACATTGTTGACACCGATATAGTTCAGCCATGACCGTTGATCTAAAATAGCCATTGGTTAGTAAGTAGGTAACTACCCCACAATAAATACAGTTCAGTACACCCCAACTGTTACACACTTCAATTGGATTTCAACCACACTTATTAAGACATACCTAGGTATACAGTCTAGTTCTGATGAATATGATAAGATAGTCATAAGATGTAGAGCTAGGTATTCGGTTGATTTCGATGTTTTTTAAGAAGCGATTTATAATGAGTAACCGTACAATTACATTGTAGGTGTAATACCTACACGATTGAATGACACCATTTTGTAATGGTCATCTACTAGCTACCTAGACCTAACGCGTACGAAATGCAGTAGTCGCACTACGTCTTCGCTGCGCGCGCAGCGAAGGAAGAGCGAGGGGAAAAGCTAACGAGCGATCATAAAATTCTCGTCAGAAATGCAATGCGATGCGATGTGCGAAAAAATCTTGAACGATAGATGCTGACACAACAGCTCGTTTTTTTTCCATGTTCTGCAGTTTCTAAGCGTAACATGACGCTTGTGCGCTTCAAAAAACCAAGGGCCCAATCTTTAGAAGGATAAATCTCTTTGAATTGGGAAACAGTTTTTCCCGTTTTGGATAAATAGTATAGAAGATCACTTTCCTTGTGTCCCGCAAATTCAAAAGGAGCTCCCACTCTCCCAGGGTTTGCAAGTTTTTGACAATAAGCATTTCCTCTTTCTGGGTGAGAGCAGGGGGGCAGCCTTGTTGGGAAATTTTTCTCCAAGTTTGTGGCTTAAGGTCCCTAAGAGAATCTTATATTCTTTGCTGGCCTCTCGCATTGACATTTCTTTCTATCAAATTTTTCTCAAGGCCTCGGCCAGAATTTCCGGGGTATAATCTGCGTAGCTTCTCATTCTCGCACCTACTTTTCTTTGCTATGATGCTATGAATGAAAGAACCATCTGAGAGAAATTATATTACCTAACTTGGAATACAGGTTTCCTCAAAAGAGAGATGGAGAATCCGCGATTCCGCGCAGCTGTTTTCGGCACGTTCTGCGCACCGTGTGCCATGAGTGATCGCGTCATTTGTATTTACATTGCTCCGCCGTGTTAAAAGTGCGTTTTATTTTTAGAATTTTGAAGCCAACCATGCTGTAAAGTCGCTAAAAAATATAACGAACTTCTCAATGAATATTGCAAATGAATATTCTGCAAAGAAGAATTTGCCAGAGAGGCATTTGATGCGCGTATACAACTATTTTTGTAATGAATATATCAACGATATATGGATGTGCGCAGAAAGCACAGGGCCGCTATTCTTGAATCGTATGAGAAAAGTCCCTGGAAGTTTTATATAATCCGTCCTACACTTCTGTAGCGAAAGTTGCCTAAAAACCACGATTTTAGGCAACATTCGCTGCATCAGTGTACTGCGGAATGTATTTCACTCTCAGGGACTTCTCTCACACGATTCAAGAATAGTGGGCCAGGTAAATGCGTGCCCCATGTCCCACTTTTAATATTTTTTATGGTGTTTGATGCAAAATTGTGGCCAAGTGTACCCTTGAATTATTGATACTTGATGAACTAAGCAGGAAGCTCCCTACTATTATAACGCTGAAGAGCTTGTGGTTCTTTTTGCTTCACGTTGTATTTTATAGATCCATGCTTAGGGACACATTCGCTGTATAACTTGTGGACTTGTATAGTGGCCCACAACATTTATTTTCCATAACTTCTTATAAAAACTGTATAAATACCAATAATAACACCATCAAAACACACGTTCCGCTTATGGCATCGGGGCAATGTTGGCATACTAGGACTGCGACGATTTACTGCGCAATCGAACGTGACGTCACGGGCCAGAAAAAGACGCTCAATTTAGGAAACCTGTATTGGTTATCAAAAAAAAGAAAGAAATCATCAACTGAGGCTTCATTGAACACCCATTCAAACTAACCCAAAATTGAGCCTCAAATGCACTGTTTAAAAAATAATAATAATAATAATAATAATAACACGCTCAAATCACGAGCAGCCCCGGAAGAGCCCGTCGACGTTGCCCATGTTCCAGTTCTAGAAGAGCTCGTCGACGTTGCCGATGTTCCAGTTCCAGAGGAGCTCGTCGACGTTGCCAATGTCCCAGCCGACGTTTCGTGGCCGGAGCCAATTTAGCCACCGCCGATTGCCGTGAGACGGTCGACAAGAGACCGACGACTTCCGTCACTTCTAAAGGATTATCGGGCTGACGCCTGAATTCAGAAGGGAGCAGGTGTTAGCAGCCCTGGACTTGACAACTGACAGAAGACAAAAGACCGCAACGTCAACCACATACTTAAATAGCGTGTACGAGTTTTCCTGTGTACGAGTACGAGTACGAGAGAAAAAAAGTACAAGTATTCCTGCCAAATCCATCGTGCTTCACCCGGTAACCGTCTTTTGCCATACCACCCGGTATACTGGCCTGGGTGACCGCATCAGCTCCAACTCCAAGCCGATGGACGGCGTCCGGCGCGGGAGAAGAAAGAGAGCGGGAGCGGGCAGTCGGCTTCGGCTATGGGATATTGCGTTGCATGGTAGCTGTGTACCAAGAAGGAAATGAAAAGCGATCATCGACATTGCGGAATACGTGTTTTTATGTAATTATAATAGCGGTGCTAACAGGCAGCATGTTTCAACATGTGCGTCTTTAAATTGTCCCTTCTCTTGAATTTATATGAACATTTCGCACATTCAAACCAAACGATGTCTTTAGCGGCAGCATGTTTCAACATGTGCATCTTCAAATTGTCTCTTCTCTCGGATTTATATGAACATTTTGCAAATTCAAACCAAACGATGTCTTCAGCTGTTATATACCCCCCCCTACCCCCCTGACATGACATTAATTTGGCCATTTGTGATCGTCCGAAATCTGAAATTTGGAACCCTTCGTCGTGCCCGTTTTTGTTTTCGTTGCGCCCGCGTTGAAACCCGGGGTTCAAAACCCTTAGATTCGCTTTTGCTCAGGGATAAGACGACCCGGAGGGAGAGAAGAAGGAGGTTAATGAAACACGCTCATTGCACTGATATTCACATTTACTCAAACAAAATAAGTGCAAAAATAATTCTTTTATGGTTCTTTTCTCAAAACACCTAACACAGGACCGACAGAGTGCAAAACGACACAAAACGAGCAACATGAATAAAAACAATTAAAACACAACAAAATATTATGTCAAACTGTCAGTCAAAGAAAAAAGGAGAGTGACGAATTCGGAAAAGGCAACTCTCTGGAAGAATTCGCCGAACAAATCAGTGAGTTAGGCCCAAGGAAGAAGACTCGCAAATATCAGACAAAACGTCTCACTGATAATTTAAGGTATCCAATGTACGTCATTAGTAAAACAAAACCACAGAAACATCAGTAGATAGATAAATGTAAAAACAGCAAAGATAAAATGTATAAAAATAAAATCAATAAGGAATAAGATCCACAAGGTGTATAATAAAATCAGCAATAATAAAATATCAATGGAGATCGTGGAAAATACATAGGTACATCAAATAGCTGACAAAATTAGCAGTGAGCATCGCAATGACATGAAAAAAATATCGAGCCACAAAAACAGACGGAGGACAATTGACAATTAATTTACGTGACAATCAAATCATGACACAGACCAAAATACGGCGTACAAAAACAGTACAGTCAAGTAAGATGTAGTGTCACGACTCAAAAAGTCGCGCCAACGGAAATTCTTTTATTTTGTTATTTTGATTAAAATTGGTTCCGCTAGATGGAAATGGCTGTCCGCAGGCGTAGGTAAATAGGTACTCTTGCCGCGCGAGTTTTAGGTTTGAACAAAAAGACAAAAAGGGAGATAAGACTTTTTACCATTCTGGCGTCAGGTGAAATTACGAATGTGCATGGTGCCAACTCTTATGAGGATATAAGTAATTTCACCGAGTTCATTACTCCAAACAATCAATTTGGTTGTGTCGAAATTGTGCCGTTGTGACGGAGGGATCGTTTGGAGTGTCCAATTAATTTGGGATTTGAATACGTCGATTCAGCGTGAGTGAAAATGTTTTGTCTCTTGACAACAATTCTCGTCAAAATTAATATTATTTGCAGGCCTTTCTTCGGAAATACAAATACCTACCGTTTTGTGATCGCTATTGTTGTTAGCGGAAATTATTGTGTGTTGGCGAGACCCTTTTTGAAAGGTTAGTGCTTATTCGTTCAAACTTAAAAAGAGAAAGTTATCAGTTCTCAATTTTCTCCTGAGTCGCCGAGGGATTTCCATTTATTGATGGAGAATGTATATTTTTTTAGGGTTCTCCGGCCTAGTTGTTCCCCAGCCCAGCTTTCCGGCAGATTTTTGCCGCTGGAGTTGTCGAAAATTGCAAAATTCTCGAAGTGGTTTTTGCCACCCTTGGAGCTGTGAAGGGAGATAGGAACGCCGAAAGGCCTGGAAACTGTTGCTGTCTTCTTCCTTCATACCACCTACCTGCTTTACTACCCGTCATCCATCATCGAGTATCGGCAATTGTCATCGATTGACGACGAATTTACGAGGGACGTCTTTTGTCACCTGGAGGATTTGTGACCGCCTTTTTTTTGTCAACTGCCAGATAAGCCCTACTTTTAGTTATTTTCAATTTATTATTTGCGCGCAATTTAATTGTTATCGTAACTGCGTATTTATTTGCGCTGAACTTTGAGCGACGTGTACACGGCCGGTCGGAAGGAAACGCGATAAATTTTACCGGTTATCGTAGCGGTTATCGTAGCCATTTTTAAATTTGAACACGCTGTACCTACGATAAAAACGGCGCAGAGGACAGGCTTTTTGGTAGTTTTAGAACGGTTCCATTGGACCTAGGCGACCTCCATTATTTTTATTATTTTTCTTTTATTCTTTCTTCAAAAGAATAATCTTTACGATACGTCCATTTTGCTAATTTTTTTTGTTATTCATTTATTGATTGCCTGATTTAATTTAAAACCTACATTTTTTTCCCTTTTCAATATTATCATTACATTCTTCTTTAATAATAATCTATTTAAACGTATTTTTCCTAGTTCTTTTAAATTATTTTCCATTCCTTGTGCGACAGCCCAGTGAGATTTGATTTGAAACTTTTGAAGCTTTCCGTTTTTGAGCTTCGTGGAGAAAAAAAGCGGTGGCGCCTATTTTCCCTTCTAAATAAAACAAAAAAAAAGGGAATCAGTCAGTATAAGACCCACCCCCAAACCCTGACTAACCGGAGCAACACAGTCCACCTCGAATTGGGTGTGACAGTAGCAAGCAAATTTCACACAAAAGAAATGCATTATTTAAAATGTACAGACAAGGTGAAATATTCTAGCCCGACACGGCTTCAAGACAAAGACTTTTAGAGCTTTGTTGTGCTATAAATAGCCACCAGCAAATAAAAATTTATTAGACAAAAATGTAAATTACCCGAAGAAATGATAATTTAGGTACATTCAAAATCCATTGCAATGTTCAAAAACGAGACGAAATTAGTACAGACATAAAAAATAAATAACAGTACGTACCATGGATATACACAAACAAAAACACAACTCCTCCGGCCAGCAGGAGCCGAGAGAGTCCCTGCATTTTTTCCGCCCAGCGCTTAGCTCTCCCAAAGCCGACACCCTCTTGTTCCCGCTGTCCACCAGCGGTCGACAGAAAAGCGCGGACCCCAAAGTCGTAAAATCACACGTTCCAAGAATTCGAACATATACAAATTTCAAAGCTATCGACGGCGCGCTTATAGCTAAAATACATGCCTAAAATATTAAAATTAATATAGGGTGAAACCCTACACAGCGGCAGCATGTTTCAACATGTGCTTCTTTAAACTGCTCTTTTCCTTGAATTTATATGAACACTTTGC
Source organism: Anaspis maculata (assembly GCA_949128115.1). Lineage (NCBI taxonomy): Eukaryota > Metazoa > Arthropoda > Insecta > Coleoptera > Scraptiidae > Anaspis > Anaspis maculata. The sequence goes on along the minus strand of OX421967.1, from coordinate 59,301,361 downwards.
ACATTGGAACCAAACGATGTCTTCAGCGGCAGCATGTTTCAACATGTGCGTCTTTAAATTGCCCCTTTGCTTGGATTTATATGAACATTTTGCACATTCAAACCAAACGATGTCTTCAGCAGGAGCATGTTCCAACATGTGCCTCTTCAAAGTGAACTTTTCTTTGGATTTATATGAACACTTTGACCTTGAAACAAGAGTATCTATTTCATGACATTACGCTATTTCAGTATCGTAGGTACTAATTCTGGTACCAGACCCAACATTGCGACCCATAATGGTTAGGCATTGACCGCGGGGGTAGCTTTTTTAGGGTTGAGTGAGGAAAATGTTGAAAAGAGATAGTTCTAATTTCAACTTCAAATTTGATAGCAGGCAGTTTTGCAATAAGTGTACATCTCAGTGTACATTGAAGAAAAAATGGTACAACTCTGTCCAAAATCATAATAATGGTGAAAATCAAAAATCGTTCCGAGGGAAGACATCATCAATGTTCATATTCTAGGTGCTGGTATCGATCAAAAAAATGTTTTGCAAAATGGGGCATAAACAAATCTTCAATAGTTTTGCACGGTTCTACTTGACACCATGTATAAACTTTATTTGACTTTTCTTCTATTCTACAGTACTTGTATCCGATAGCTAAAGAATGGTGCTATTCATCAGTTCAAACAGATCCAAAATCCACCAAAAGAATCCAAAGCTGTCTGGTTTTGAAAACCGATGGAAATATCGACTATGACACTTATTTTGTTGACCACTTTATGAGAGCTATGAAGAAATGGATGGTACCTTCTCGATCGTTTTTGAGACGAACTCAATGGTGAAGACTAGAACCATTGTATAACTACTCCTAGTAGGCCAGCCGCCGTTCAAATTGTGCAATTTTCGGAAAGCACGGGCAGGTGGCGTGTTCAGCATTTGTCGTTTGGTCGCTCAAATCAGTAATGAATCACGCTGTCTTCAAATTTCAACGTGGCGCCCAACTTACTGATAGATGTTGATGGCTGATGATTTCTTGCGAGCTAATTGCTCTAGGCGACATCTGGCGACAAAATCCCAAATTCGAGGCTGACCGACTAGTAATAGTTATACAATGCTAGAACTTGCTATCATCTTTTGTTTTCGAGCTATATTCAAAAGTTTGATTTTTCACGATTTCGATGAATGTCGATATCTTTTTTGGTTTCCAAGTTACATAAAAGATATTTACACTTTCTTCAGGCACTTTCTTGAGTAAAATGAAATTACCTTGACAGATTTGAAGAAACTTTCTTTGTTTTTTGGTTATAACACAAAGTTGTATTTTTTCATAGACAAGTCATAGTTGGCCATAGACAAAATAAATAGAGTGTTTTAGTCTCTTTACAACAACATATATATAGCATGTCTGTCAAAAACTTATGAAAAGTTACATTTTACAAAATAAACTGAATTTGTCATTGTTACCTGAGACATTTTTCACTGTTTTGACTCTTCACCTTGAATTTGTCATAGTTACCTGAGACATTTGTTCATTGTTTTGACTCAGTGACTCAGTGACTCAGTTAGTTTATTTTGAAAAATGTAACTTTCCATAAGTTTTTTGCCAGACATGTTATATATCGTTGAAAAGAGAAACTCTATTTAATTAGTCTATAGCCATTATGACTTGTCCATGAAAAAATTAACTTTGTGCTATAACCAAAAAACAAAAGAAGTTTTTCAAATCTGCCAATAGGTATTTTCATTCTATTCAAAAAAGTGACTCATGAAAGTGTGAATATGTTTTCTGTAACTTGGAAACCAAGAAAGATATCGACATTCATCGAAAAATCAATGAGTCAAACTTTTAAATATAGCTCGAAAACAAAAGACGATAGCAAGTTCTAGTTTTCACCGTTGAGTTCGACTCAAAAAAAGCGATCAAGAAGGTAGGTACCATTCATTTTTTCATAGCTCTTATAGTTACCGAGATCTCCTAGAAACATCCAAATTTGCCCACCCATAGGTATAAAGTAACGAGTATTTTTTTAAATGAGTATTCGGTACTTCGGAACCAATGAAGTAACGGATACTTAGTAACGGTAGTTATGTACAATATTGACATCTCTAGGAGCGAGCAGTCGGCTATGAGATATTGCGTTGCATGGTAGCTGTGTGCCAAAAGGAAATAAAAAGCGATTAGCCGACACTGCGAATAGGTATCTACGTGTTTTTATGTAATTATAATAGCTGTGCTAACAGGCAGCATGTCTCAACATGTGCCTCTTCAAAGTGCCCTTTTCCTTGGATTTATAAGTACATCTATCACATTCAAACCAAAAGATGTCTTTCTCGGCAGCGTGTTTCAACATGTGCGTCTTTAAATTGCTCCGATGCTTGGATTTATATGAACATTCATCACATTCGAACCAATCGACGTCTTCAGCGGCAGCGTGTTTCAACATGTGCTTTTTCAAATTGCCCTTTTCTTTGGATTTATATGAACATTTTGCACATTCAAACCAAACAATGTCTTCAGCGGGAGCATGTTCCAACATGTGCTGTTTTAATTTGCGCTTTTCTTTGGATTTATATGAACACTTTGCACATTCAAACCAAACTATGTCTTCGGCGGCAGCATGTTTCAACATGTGCTCTTTCAAACTCTTCTTATACTTGGTTTTAAATGAACATTCATCACATTCGAACCAATCGACGTCTTCAGCGGCAGCGTGTTTCAACATGTGCTTTTTCAAACTGCCTTTTTCTTTGGATTTATATGAACACTTTGCACATTGGAACCAAATTATGTCTTCAGCGGCAGCATGTTTCAACATGTGCTCTTTCAAATTCTTCTTATACTTGGTTTTAAATGAACATTCATCACATTCGAACCAATCGACGTCTTCAGCGGCAGCGTGTTTCAACATGTGCTTTTTCAAACTCTCCTTATACTTGGTTTTAAATGAACATTCATCACATTCAAACCAATCGATGTCTTCAGCGGCAGCGTGTTTCAACATGTGCTTTTTCAAATAGCTCTTTCGTTTACATTTATATGAACACTTTGCACATTCAGTGAATTTCATCTGTTTATGGGAAGCATGAGTTGACATGTGCTCTTTCGAGTCTCTTCTTTGCCTGACTGTGCTCGAACATTTAGTGCGTGACAAGTCTTCAACAAGGTCAACTGCATTGGCGTGTGTTGGTGTTGCAATAAGTATCGCAGTCAAAAGATGGGAGTCCGTGTGTTTTATCAGAAGCAATGCGGAATCGGACCTGAACAGGCAACAATCACATAGAAATTTATGGAATTCTTCATTGCAAAACGAGCTTTGTTCAATGTGGTGGTCGTCGATCCTGCCGTGATGATTGTGTTTGCAGTGTTCGTACAAGTCCCAATTGTGGTAACACTTGAATTCGCAGCAAATGCACGAGAACTGCTCCGGTTCTACGATGGCATGGAACAGTTCTGCCGCATAAACATTTTTATGGGCTCTTTGAACGTGGTGTTTCAGTTGAAACTTGAGTTCAAACTCATATGGACATTGTTGACACCGATATAGTTCAGCCATGACCGATGATCTGAAATAGCCATTGGTTAGTAAGTAGGTAACTACCCCACAATAAATACAGTTCAGTTCACCCCAACTGTTACACACTTCAATTGGATTTCAATTGCACTTATTAGGACATACCTACGTATACAGTCCAGTTCTCGGTCCAGTTCTGATGAATATAATAAGATAGTCATAAGATGTAGAGCTAGGTATTCAGTTGATTTCGATGTTTTTTAAGGAGCGATTTATAATAAGTAACCGTACAATTACATTGTAGGTGTAATACCTACACGATTGAATGACACCATTTTGTAATAGTCATCTACTAGCTACCTAGACCTAACGCGTACGAAATGCAGTAGTCGTACTACGTCTTCGCTGCGCGCGCAGCGAAGGAAGGGCGAGGGGAAAAGCTAACGAGCGATCATAAAATTCTAGTCAGAAATGCAATGCGATGCGATTTGCGAAAAAATCTTGAACGATAGATGCTGACACAACAGCTCGTTTTTTTTTCATGTTGTGCAGTTTTTAAGCGTAACATGACGCTTGTGCGCTTCAAAAAACCAAGGGCCCAATCTTTAGAAGGATAAATCTTTTTGAATTGGGAAACAGTTTTTCCCGTTTTGGACAAATAGTATAGAAGATTACTTTCCTTGTGTCCCGCAAATTCAAAGGGAATTCCCACTCTCCCAGGGTTTGCGGGTTTTTGACAATGAGCATTTCCTCTTTCTGGGTGAGAGCAGGGGGCAGCCTTGTTGGGAAATTTTTCTCCAAGTTTGTGGCTTAAGGTCCCTAAGAGAATTTTATATTCCTTGCTGGCCTCTCGCATTGACATTTCTTTCTATCAAATTTTTCTCAAGGCCTCGACCAGAATTTCCGGGGTATAATCTGCGTAGCTTCTCATTCTTGCACCTACTTTTTTTGCTATGATGCTATGAATGAAAGAACCATCTGAGAGAGATTATATTACCTAACTTAAAATTGGTTATCCAAAAGATAGAAATCATCAACTGGGGCTTCATTGAACACCCATTCAAAGTAACCTAAAATTGAGCCTCAAATGCACTGTCTAAAAAAAATAATAATAATAAAAAGTGTTGAGAATACAGTAATTCCTTTCAATACATCTTTGTCGCAACATTTCAAAGGTTGTGGTGCCCAGGGAGAGAAAATAGCTCTTAATAGTCTAATAAGAGTAATCACAAAACTATCCTTATCAATACCTATATCCTTTTCATTTTAATGCCATCTTGGCGCAAGAGTCAGCAGGGTAGTACAAATTCTGACAGACGACAGTTAGCGGCGAAACAACAGAAATCTTAGCTTAGTTTTGACACATAGTTTTGAAGTTATGTCATTTCGGAACGCGATTTGCTCAGAAAAGCAGCTTCCTTATTAATCCTACACTGCAGAAGGACCTTATATGGTAATTCCATGCTCTAATCGTCCTAACAAGCCCAACTGGAAAACAAATTGTCAACACATCTACTGTTTCAAATGTTTGTAGGTATCAATATTCACGAAGGAGTCAAACAGTAATCAAAGTTGGAGCTCGTAATAGGAAATATTGGCAATATTTTGTACTTTTTAGGAGCGACACATATTGACATTTTGCTAGGTAATTGGCAGTTACCGCTGGAGACAACCAGATAGGGTAGTGCAATCCTTCCATTTACATTTCAAGAGTGTTGTAAGTGTTCATATCATATCGCAGAGGAAGTCATTTCCAAAATCATCGCTTATGTTTTTACGTTTTGAAATTATATCGAATGTAAATAGTAATATAATGGTAGGCTAATGGGTGGGTGAATCTATCAAATACATGAAAAAGTTTTGTACCTAACATCGCTATCAATCACTTTCGCGTATGTTCTAGTCGATTTGTACCAATCTGTTCGAATATTCAATTACGCGCCGGGAATCTTACTCATTTGACAACCGAACGCAAGCGCACTGTAATAGGAAATAGTGTATTCCTTCATTAGAATTCGCTTTAGTTGCAATTTAAAGTTCATCAAATAACCCTTCAGGTTCTAGACGTCAAGTGAAGCATTGTTTTTTCATAACGAAGCCACGAAAAAATTATAATTATTACAAATAGAAAGCGACCAGGAAAGCGAGGTTTTTCAAAGAACAAACTGATGCAAGCTAACACAGACGCAGCTGCAAAAATTCTTAGAGCCAATTCAAAGATAAACCTCATTCAAGTTCACATCACGCCACGAACAATATCAAGAATAGCTGGAGAGCCCAGACGTACGCTAACGAAGATGAGTCTGAGTTATAGCCCAACATACAATAGCAATGACGTACGTTGTGCAATTACGCGATTAGAAATTTCCTATCTGAAAGTTCCCCCTGTAGAGCTAATTCTGAGAAAACCCTGAATTATGGGGGAATAAATGTCAAGTACTAAAGCCAAAATTGTTAAACTGAAGTGTTTTTCCGTTGAATCGACGGCCGTTGTAGAATAGATAAGGCACATTTCTGTACAGCACAAAGAGACAAAGGATTTCCCCATCTGTAAAGAGGAGCGTCCTATCCAGGAACCAGTATCAACAGTCATTCGAAACCAGAGACATGGGCGTCATATTCGAAGCGTTTCACTTTTTTTTTTGTGGCCAACGGCGTGACAGATGCTGCTATGAAAAGGGCCGTGTTACTAAGTACATTATATTTGTGGACCGGCGACCTTTGAGATTGTAAGATCATTTGGAGCGGTGGTAGCCGAGTGGTACAGGTGATGGCAAGCCAAACCATTCGCGCTGCCCTGTGTGGGTTCGAATCCTACTTCATCCATGGATATTTTGTGCTGTCCCCGAGGTTGCATGGTAGAGCAGCTTATAGCTGAATGCCGCCTCGTAAAATAAGACAATTAAATAAATAATTAAATAAATTTGTATCTGCCGAGTCACCATCGGCCAAATCGTACGACGAAATGAAACTGCTAAAAGATCATTTTTCACCAAAGCATTCGGAGATCGTCCAACGTTTCTTATTCAACAAAAGGGACCAGCAGTCGGATGAAAAAATATAGCAGCGTATTCAAGACCGTCATGGACTTGGCTTTGTCTGCGTAGGCAGCCTCACAGCATATGCATGAGTTGAGACCACCATCGGCCCTAACTGAGGTTGGAAAGTTACACAAAGGAAGGCCGCGCCATGGAACGCCGTTAACAAAATAAGAGTTTGACATTGTTGAAGATGATTTATGGGAGAGCATTCACCTTGCAGACAGACCATAAACCACTACTGGCAATATTTGGTTCAAGGAAGGGAATACCGGGGTACACAGCAAGCGGATTGCAGAGATGGGCCTTGACCTTGCTCGCTCACCAGTTTTGAGTTGAATACATCAGAACCGAACAGTTTGGACATGCCGACATGCTGTCGAGACTTATGACAGATTGTCCCAGACCAAAAGAAGACTGTGTGATCGCAGTGATACAGTTGGAAGAAGATGTTGAAGAAGTTGTCGAGTCAGCTTCAAGTTGAACGCCGATCCTCTTTGCGAAAATTTAGGAGGAAACAAGAAGAGACGAACACCTTCAAAATGTAATCAAATACATGCAAGAAGGTAAATTCCTGATGAGTGCTTGAAGATTTTCCATCAGCAAAGAGACTCACTCTCCGTCCTTTAAGATGCCCTTTTATTCATGGAAAGAATGGTGATCCCAAAGAAGTTCCACACCAAAATTCTGCAAGAATTGCATGAGGGTCATCAGGGGATAGAGCAGATGAAATCGTTCGCAAGATCGAGCGTCTACTGGCCGAATATCGATAGGGACGTCGAGACCTGCGTCAAGAGCTGTTCAAGATGCATGGGAACAGCTGAAACTTCAGTTGAAGTACCGCTAGAGCCGTGATGGCCGGTACCTGAGAAGCCATAGCAACGAGCCCACATCGATTATGCGGGACGGATCGACAACGAGTATTATCTGATTGTGGTGGACGCGTACTCTAAATGTCCGGAAGTTCTTTGACACGCAGCATCACTGCACAGCAAACTGTCAACATGTTGGAGCGGATTTTTGCTACGTTCGAACTTCCGGAAGTATTGGTCTCGGACAATGGAACTCAGTTCGTTGCGGAAAACTTCAGAGACTTCTGTATCTTAAACGGAATCAACCACCTGCGCACACCACCATCCCATCCCCAGTCGAATGGACAAGCAGAACGCTTCGTTGATACGTTCAAACGCGCCATCAAGAAACTGGGTGAGGGAGAAACACTTGGGAAGCATCTCAACACTTTCCTGACGCAATACAGAGCTACGCCAACTGGGAGTGCTCCAGGAGGAAATTCACCGGCAAAGCTGATGTTTGGTAGAACAACGCGAACAACGTCAGACCTTGTCACGTAAACCTTGTCAGACCTTTTGTAGTGCCATCGAGGACATCTCGAGATGAGTTAGGATGAAGCAAGCCGAGCAATTCAACCGAAAACATGGTGTCAGAGAAAAATGTTTTTCGCCACAAAATCCTGCCTACGTCAAGAGGTATTCGAAAAACCATTTCCGATGGGTTCCTGGTGTCGCATAGTGGAGAAGATTGGAAAAGTAATTAACAACGTACTTTTGGAAGATGCGCGACGCCGCCCTGTTCGAGCGCATGCCAATCAAATCCTAGCACGTCAAGACGTGACAGCTAGCCCTAGCCGTCGTACACCGCGGATCGAAGAAATGCCTCCTCGAGTTCTACTGGAGGTTTTCAAGGTTCCTGACCCTAGACCGGACACGCTCAAATCACGAGCAGCCCCGGAAGAGCCCGTCGACGTTGCCCATGTTCCAGTTCTAGAAGAGCTCGTCGACGTTGCTTCCGTCACATCTCAAGGATTATCGGGCTGACGCCTGAATTCAGAAGGGAGCAGGTGTTAGCAGCCCTGGACTTGACAACTGACAGAAGACAGAAGACCGCAACGTCAACCACATACTTAAATAGCGTGTACGAGTTTTCCTGTGTACGAGTACGAGTACGAGAGAAAAAAGTACAAGTATTCCTGCCAAATCCACCGTGCTTCACCCTGTAACCGTCTTCTGCTGTACCACCCGGTATACTGGCCTGGGTGACCGCATCAGCTCCAACTCCAAATCGATGGACGGCGTCCGGCGCGGGACGAGAGAAGAAAGAGAGCGGGAGCAGGCAGTCGGCTTCGGCTATGGGATATTGCGTTGCATGGTAGCTGTGTACCAAGAAGGAAATGAAAAGCGATCATCGACATTGCGGGATACGTGTTTTTATGTAATTATAATAGCGGTGCTACCAGGCAGCATGTTTCAACATGTGCGTCTTTAAATTGTCCCTTCTCTTGGATTTATATGAACATTTTGCACATTCAAACCAAACGATGTCTTCAGCGGCAGCATGTTTCAACATGTGCTTTTTTAAATTGCCCTTTACCTTGAATTTATATGAACACTTTGCACATTGGAACCAAACGATGTCTTCAGCGGCAGCATGTTTCAACATGTGCGTGTTTAAATGGCCCCTTCGCTTGGATTTATATGAACATTTTGCACATTCGAACCAAACGATGTCTTCAGCGGCAGCATGTTTCAACATGTGCGTCTTTAAATTGCCCCTTCGCTTGGATTTATATGAACATTTTGCACATTCAAACCAAACGATGTCTTCAGCGGCAGCATGTTTCAACATGTGCTTTTTTAAATTGCCCTTTACCTTGAATTTATACGAGGGGTGAACCGCAGGAAGAATTTTGTACACCAAAACTTCCATTTGCATTGACTTCCACTAACTTCCACTGACTTCCGCCAACTTCCAAAAGACTTCCACTGACTTCCACTGACTCCCACTAACTTCCACGAACTTCCAAGACTTTCATGAACTTCTACGCACTTCCGCGAACTTCCATTTTCACAAATTTTCTCAATTTTCGAAGACTTATGAAGTGTGAGCAATGAGAACATTCCTATTGAGTAAGTGGAGTTAGGTCGTGCGATGAGCTACTTGAAAAGGCAAAATCCAAGGAATCTACGCCAACTTGAGGAATTTACTTGCTCATACTAGCTCACATTTCATCTTCCTTGGACTGTGGAAATGATACTTGAGTAGGTAGTAGGTACGATAAGAATGAAGTACTCAAGTCCCGAAATTAATGCAACAAAACTCGAAGGAACATAGGAAATTGAAAAATAAGGGGACTTTCTGGATAAACATACCCTCGCAAGCGTAGGTGGAATAACGGAGATACAGGCCTTCAAAGTTTTTTTTTCAAGAGTTTTTTTGCATAACTTTTGAACCCACAAATCGATTTTATTCCAATTTGAACCAAAGTTTACTTAAACAAGTCTTTGTTGAACAGTAGTAACACATCTCATCAAACATTTTTAGGGGCAAAGATAATAGGGGGTTCCCTCTCCCTTTTCCTCCTATTTTTCACCTTCAATACTTTTGGAAATGGTTCCAATTTTTGAATTGGATGTTTAATTTAGAGGAAAAAGTTACTCGTGCAAAATTTTGATTAGAGTTTAGGTGCTTCAACAGCTATGGTTATTAGCACCGATGGAACTATGTTTAGAACTATATTGTTAATTGTGTTGTTGCATGAGGCTCAGACATATTGATGTTCCTACCCTAACTGTCGACGATGTAAACAAAAATACAAACAATATACAGGGGCACACGCTTCACGTCATGGGGCCCATCATGGCGACTTTTAAATGACAAACAGAGAAGGCCACGGATGTAGGATATCAGGTAGGTGGTTAAACAAAGGACCAGTTCTAGCTAACTGGTGGTCTGGTTCTCATTGACGATGTTATTTTCGTGTGGGGGGTGGATCAGAGTTGGTGATGCAGTCGGTGCTGGATTGTCTTAAATTAGGTGAAATAGGTTGTTTCTTTTCAGTGCCTCCAAAAGTTCCATGACATTTTTCGGTCTCCATAAGATTTCATCGTATGGTACTTGCATCAACTTGAAACACCTAAAAAATGTATTTCAGTTGAAGAATCATGAGTTTTCTTGAATTTAAATTTTTAAGGCCTTTGAAAGTGACGATTTCGAGATGTCTTCCGAAGTTTCAAACTCAAATATTTCAAAAATGAAGTCCTAATCAAAATTTTATGAGAGTAACTTTTTTCTTCAAATTGAACGTGAAATTCAAAACTTGAAACCATTTCTGAAAATATTCAGGAAGTAAAAAATAGGGGAAAAGGGGGAGGGTACCCTTTATTATCTTCGCTCTTGAAAGTGTTTGATGGAATAGGTACGTTATAATTGTTCAATAGAAACCTGTTTTAGTAAACTTTGGTTCAAATTTGAATAAAATCGGTTGAACGGTTCAGAAGTTATGCAAAAAAAATTCTGAATTAAAAAAAACAACTCTAAAGGTCTGTATCTCCGTTAACCGTTAATAATTATTCACATAATAAGACAGGAAAGTGAATCTTCACAGGGATAGTAGGCATATTCAAGGACGAGCGTAAGCGAGGCCTAGAAGCCTACGTGCCCTGTAAAGACACTTTCCTGGCGTATTATGTATAACGTTTTACCCGAAACTACCTCAATAAACCACAAAAAAAGAAATTATTCTGGCACAATTTGGCAAATATCACGTTGCTGGGTCCGGTTTCCAGCAAACAAAACGTTTTTGACGCAGAAAAGTAAGACTTACCTGCATAGGTAGGAAAATCTCACTTTGCTGCGGCAAATGACGCTTTTAATGGACACTTTACCTGTCAGTTTCGGGTAATACACTCATTTATCTACAAGCGTCAAATAATACCCGTCACTTTTAACACGTCGTCATGGGCGACGTGCTAAAAGTGATGATCCTGCGCGTTCCTGTCATATTTTCAATAAATTCTGACATTTACTAAACATTTCAAAGACCATTGTAGATATAATCTTGAACTTTTAAAATCGATTTTTTTCACATAACTTTTGAATGGTTTAACCGATTTTGTTCAAATTTGAACCAAAGTTCACTGAAATAGGTTTCTATCGAACAATATAACGCATTTCAAAAAAAAATAAGTCCAGGGACGTGGATATTGGGGGGGTGTTTCTATTTTTTTACACCCTATTTTTTTATCTCACTGGTTATTTTTCCAAATTATTCTTATTTTTTATTCTACTTCCAATTTAGGGAAGAAAAATTTACTTCTGCAAAATTTTGATTAGAGGCTCCATTGTCGAGATATTTGGGTTTGAAACTTTGGAAAACATCTCGAAATCGCCACTTTCCAGAGCCGAATTTGTTTTTTTTTTCAGAAAGCTTATCGTTTTTTAGCAACAAAATTGTGGTTTATCAACTTGAAAAATCTATGTAACTATTTCAGTTAAAGAATCATGAGTTTTCTTAGTTTCTAATTTTTAGGCCTGGAAAAGTGGTGATTTCGAGATGTTTTCCAAAGTTTCAAACCCAAATGTATCGAAAGTGAAGCCTCTATCACAATTTTGCAGGAGTAACTTTTTTTCAAAAATGACTTTAAAATTCAGCCGAAGTCAATTGAAGAACTGCGGCGTAGAATTACCGAAGAATGTCGCGCGCTTTCAAGAGAAACCGTCGAAAATGTTCGATAAGAGTTCGAGAACAGAGGCTTTATTATTGCCTTGAAAACAACGGCAATCATTTTGGACACTTGTTGTGAACATTCGGTCTTTTTTACGATACCTGTATATTTTTCATTTTTTACTATCTACCTATCTTCCTACCTATGTGTTCGGGCTGTCTGTTTTCACTGAAAAAGATGTGCCGTAATCGGAAAACAAGATCACTGGAATTTGCATGGTTTGGCACCGAGCTCGGCACTCTTCAGCGTACAATATTCCACCATATTTTTCTTTACATGCGCCAGCCGCTGGTGCTTGTATTTGCAATTACACTCAAGTACTTATTGTTGTACACCAAATGTTGATTATTGTTAACAACGAGGTCAACAGTGTGCAAAATAACATAGCCGCGCATGCCCAGTTCTCCAAAGACTTCCACTAACTTCCAGTTACTTCCACGCACTTCCAAAATACTACCATTGACTTCCACTGACTTCCACTAACTTCCACCAACTTCCACCAACTTCCTCGCACTTCCAAAAGACTTCCACTGACTTCCACGAACTTCTGAGCATTTGTACACTAAACTTCCTCAGCGGTTCGCCCCTCGAATTTATATGAACACTTTGCACATTGGAACCAAACGATGTCTTCAGCGGCAGCATGTTTCAACATGTGCGTGTTTAAATGGCCCCTTCGCTTGGATTTATATGAACATTTTGCACATTCGAACCAAACGATGTCTTCAGCGGCAGCATGTTTCAACATGTGCGTCTTTAAATTGCCCCTTCGCTTGGATTTATATGAACATTTTGCACATTCAAACCAAACAATGTCTTCAGCGGGAGCATGTATCAACATGTGCTGTTTTAATTTGCGCTTTTCTTTGGATTTATATGAGCACTTTGCACATTCAAACCAAACTATGTCTTCGACAGCAGCATGTTTCAACATGTGCGGTTTCAAACTCTTCTTATGCTTGGTTTTAAATGAACATTGATCACATTCAATCCAACCGATGTCTTCAGCGGGAGCATGTTTCAACATGTGCCTCTTCACAGTGAACTTTTCTTTGGATTTATATGAACACTTTGCACATTGGAACCAAACGATATCTTCAGCGGCAGCATGTTTCAACATGTGCTGTTTTAATTTGCGCTTTTCTTTGGATTTATATGAACACTTTGCACATTCAAACCAAACTATGTCTTCGGCAGCAGCATGTTTCAACATGTGCCGTTTCAAACTCTTCTTATGCTTGGTTTTAAATGAACATTGATCACATTCAATCCAAACGATGTCCTCGGCGGTAGCATGTTTCAACATGTGCATCTTTAGATGGCTCTTTTGTTTGGATTTATACGAACACTTCGCACATTCAAACCAATCGATGTCTTCAGCGGCAGAATGTATCAACATGTGCATCTTTAAATGGCTCTTACGTTTGAATTTAGACGAACATTTTGCACATTGAAACAATCTCATCTCTTTATGAGAAGCATGAGCTAACATGTGCTCTTTCAAATCTGTTCTTTGCCTGAGCGTGCTCGAACATTCAGTGCGTGGCAAGTCTTCAACCGAGTCTTCAACAAGGTCAACTGCATTGACGTGTGGTCGTGTTGCAAGTACCGCAGCCAGACGATGAGAATCCGTGTGTTTTATCAGAAGCAATGCGGAATCGGACCTGAACAGGCAACAATCACATGGAAATTTATGGAGTTCTTCATCGCAAAACGAGCTTCGTTCAATGTGGTGGTCGTCGACCCTGCTGTGATGTTTGTGTTTGCAGTGTTCGTACAAGTCCCAATTGTAGTAACACTTGAATTCGCAGCAAATGCACGAAAACTGCTCCGGTTCTACGATGGCATGGAACAGTTCTGCCGCATAAACATTTTCATGGGCTCTTTGAACGTGGTGTTTTAATTGAAACTTGTGGTCAAAATCGTATGAACATTGTTGACACCGATGTATTTTAGCCATGACTGACGACCTGGAATAGCCATTATTAGTAAGTAGGTACCTATTTACTCAACAATACAGTTCAGTACACACCCTACTGTTTAATGTTACATAGTTTGATTGTATCTCAACTACATTAACATGGGTATAAAATTCAGTTCTGACTAGCAGCAGTCCTACCCTACCTTATAAATAGGTACGGTACCCATTACAAGTAAGTAGATACTCAGGTACTCACCTAAATGTAATGTTAGTGAAAACCGTTGGATTGATTGTAATTATACGTTTATTAGCACACACATGAGAACATTAGAACTTAGGTTAACACACCGGCTCGATATGCGCTCAGCCGCTTGTCGAGAGGACAAGATGGCGGTGCCCTTCGGGGCAAGGCTGCAACTTAACCGTTGCCAACTTAGTAATAAAGTAATGTTGAATAACCCTAACGGTACATCCTCCTTATCAAGTACAAACGAGTAATATGCGAACAAATTGGTACATAGTGAGGAAGTACAATCAATAAACTTAGCATAAATATTATAGTAACTTAGACTTAAATGACATAAACTGGACACTGAGGGTGAACATGAAGTTATTTTAAATAATAGTCGGACAAATATGTAGGGGTCTTTCGAACACGGGAAGCACGCGATTCAATAGTCACTTCTTGCAGAATATCAGGTGTACGGTCAACAGACGTTGGGGAGGGCGGACTCGCACTATCACATGTTTCCGTGTTCACAGTTTCTGGCACAATTTCTGGTGGAGTTACAATACATTGATCATTCACGGTTACAATGTCCTCAGGTACATTTACAATTTCGGATGTTATTATTGGTTCGGGTGGTAAATCAGGCTGGGGAACAAGTTCCTGAGGAGCACTAATCAAAGCCGTCCGATTACGGCGATAAGTACCCCTTTGAGTTTGAACAATGTACGAGCGGGGCTCGTCCGCTTTTTTCTTAACCTGACCATAGCTTTCAAGGTCTGAAATCCAGACTGATTGACCAGTAGCCAATTCAGGTAATTCTTTGACTCTATGTCTTTTATTGTAGTTGTCGGCTTGTTTTTGTTTGCTTTTCTTTTCCCTCTCCTCAAACAATGATCTGGTGTTGACGACTTCGTTTAATTTTGAGGGTAACATCGGTAAATGTGTTTTTAGCTTTCGAGACATCAATAATTCCGCGGGAGAAAAACCACATTCGAGAGGGGTACTTCGATAGGCTAACAAGGCCACGAATATATCGGTATTTTTCTTTATCAAGCTTTTGGCTACTCGGACGGCTGCCTCGATGCAGCCGTTGGATTGAGGATAATACGGGCTGCTCGTTATGTGTTGAAAATTGAACTCAGCAGCAAATCTTTTGAATTCAGTTTGAAATTGAGGCCCGTTATCTGACCTCACGACTTCGGGAATTCCATACCTCGCGAATAATTCTTTTATCTTTGAAATGATTACGCGTTCGCTCATACTATTCAAATCAAAAATTTCGAAGAATCGCGAGTAATAGTCGGTTACAATGAGAAACCAGGACCTGCATTTAAATAAATCAATGGCAATTTTTTGCCAAGGTCTTTGAGGAAGATCTTCTTTAATGAAAGGCTCTTTTTTGTTGTGGCGTTCTTGAATGCAGTTTGGGCAACCGCGTACGAGACTTTCAATTTGAGTCGAAAGTCCCAACCACCAAACTGACATTTTTGCGCGCTCACGACATTTCACAATTCCCTGGTGCCCGGCATGAATGAATTTCAAGACTTCAGATTGCAGTGGGGGCGGAATTATCACGCGCGAGCTTTTCAAAAGAAGCCCCTCACTGAATGAAATTTCATTTCGGTACTGAAAAAAACGGGGTTAGTTCCGGAGGGATCTGACTTTTCTCTGGCCAACCCGATTGCGCGAATCGTCGTAATCCCTGGCAAATGGGGTCTTCGGCCTGATTTTCAACAATTTTTTGCAAGTAATAGTCGCGAATAGGGAGACTTTTAACGATTAGTCTGACATGAGCCTCCACTTCGTCAGTGAGTTCTCCCGGTTGCTGATTAAGAGGTAAAGGATTCCGAGAAAGAGCATCTGGGACCAGCAGATCTTTACCCGGAGTGTACACTACAGAGTAGTCGTACCGCATCAGTCTTATTCGGAATCTTTGGAGTCGCGGGGATAGTTCGTCAAGATTCTTTGTTTGCAAAATCTGCAGTAATGGCTTGTGGTCAGTTTCGAGTACAATAGGAATGCCAATGAGGTACTCTTGAAATTTCTCACAAGCCCATGTCAGAGCAAGAGCTTCGCGTTCTATCTGAGCATATCTGCACTCAGTGGCGGAGAGTGTCCGCGAACTATACGCTACCAATTCGCGTTCATTTTTTTCGTCAATTTGGAAGAGTACGCTGCCTAATCCGAATGAAGACGCGTCGGCGCTGACAACGATTTTCTTTGAGGGGTCAAAGAATGCCAAAAAGGGAGCTTTCGACAAGCGTTCGGTGATTATTGCAAAGGCCTTTCTTTGCGGATCACCCCAGGCAAATTCCACGTCATTTTTTAGAAGATAAGTGAGTGGTTCTAAAATGGTGGATTTATTGGGAATGAAGCGAGCTGCAAAGTTGATCATTCCCAATAATCTCATGAGTTCTTTTTTGCCTGAAGGTTCCGGAAATTTAGTTATAGCTTCTACACGATCTGGATCGATCGAAACGCCGTTTTCTGTCACCGTGTGACCCAAAAATTTGATTTTTTTCACTCCAATCACGCATTTAGCTTCATTCAGCGTAATTCCCTCATCGTCGAGTTTTTTGAGGACTTTACGAAGGATTACATCATGCTCCTGGATAGTTTTCGCGTGAATCAATAAATCATCTACGTGCATTTCTACACCCTCAATGTCAGAGATGATTTTTGAAAATTTTGTGCAAAAGTACTCCGGTGCACATGAAATACCAAATGGTAACCGCAAAAACATGAACCTTCCATAAGGCGTGATAAATGTGGTTAATTCGCGACAATTTTTTGTAAGCTTTATTTGAAAGAAACCCGAGTTAGCGTCCAGTTTTGAGAAAAATTTGGATCCACGTAGCCTTGCAAGAGTTGTTTCTACCTTCGGAATCGGGAAATACGGCCGCAAAACGCTCTGGTTCAATTTAGTGTAGTCGCAACATAACCGGATTTTTTCTTTCTTAGGCACAACCACGATCGGCGCTACCCATTCCGTCTCCCTTTCGACCTTTTCTATTATTCCGAGTTTAGTGAGACGCTGTAGTTTGGCTTTCAGTTTACCCATGAGTGGAATAGGCACGACCCGGGGAGTGGTTTGAGTGAACGGTTTAGCGTCCGGTTTGATTTTAATTTCGACTTCATCCCGGAAGTCGCCAATTTCCCTGAATAGTTTGGAAACTCCCGTAGAGGTTGAACAGATGACTCAAATTTGCTTATGGCATTGACTGACGTGCCAGGCTCAATTTTGCTATCAAATTGGAGGATTTCGAGTTTTTGTATTCCTGGCCTTCCCAGTATCGGAGTTTTCAAGTCTTTGATTACATATGCTTCGAGTTTTGACAATTTTTTGTGAGATCTCACATCTATATACAATTTACCGAACAATTTGAGGGGTTTGCCATCAGGGCCTGATATTCGCTCCGTGCACGACGCCAGCGTCACCTAGCGTACGCAACTTTGTAGGCGCGAAACGTCACTCACGTCCTAAATTACAGATCGCTGAACTGTTATAAATGACAGATCGCTGGCTGGACTGTCATTATTTTGTGGATTGTGGTTAAGTGCTCCAAATGGGTAGACCGCTTACTGCCGAAAACTTTAGCGTCGAAATATACAGCGTCGACGCAGAAATGACGGGAATCGTGCCCTTTTCAATTTTTGGGACAATCTGCCAAAATAGTGTCAAAAAACAACGAACTTGTTTGCTTGACTGAGAAATTGTTCCAAAAATTGTACAAGATGTATTAGTGCTTGAAGATCGAAACGATTAATATGATTTTTGGTAGAAACCGCCTACAAAAATTCCACGACACATAGTTGTACACAATCATGATACCCTGCAGTTTATTTGCTGGTTGCTGCCAAGATTTGGGGGTTGAAATTATTGTTTTCCCATCCCCTTCAACTTTCAATAACACAAGTTCTGTGACTTCTGTGTGTGCGGGTTTTGTGGCAATGTTGCCGGCTTCCCAAGATGGTTTATCAAAGGGGTGTGACCTGACCAAGTGACCACTGTCATTATCTGTCACTTTCGGTGCTGTGTATTTTCGACGCTAAAGTTTTCGACGCTAAACGGTCTACTCCTTCAAACATCAGGAAATTGACAGCCCAATCACGCAGCGCCGAGCCATCAATGTTGCTCTTTTTGTCCACATAAAGCGCTGTGATCGGTTTCGTTACTCCCACTCTGTACTTCGCACGGAGCGAATAACATCTCTCCATTGCGTGAGTGACTTTACCATTCTTTGCGAGAGCAATGCTAGAGGGATGCATGTTATATCAGCCCCCGTGTCTACTAAAAAGGAGACCGGTGTCTCCGAATTATTTACAAACAATTTGCACATCCAGGGGTTGGATCGTGTAACATGCGTAGAGTTTACCGCAAAATGTGAGATGCTTCCCACAAATGAGTTGTGACTTTCCTCGTGTGGAGATGGATCGCTGGCTTCCAGGTATCGGACTGACTTCTTTTTTGATCTGCACATCTTCGACCAATGCCCTTTAGTTGAACAGCTTCTGCACATTGAGTTTCTGGCGGGACATTGATTTCGCTCGTGCCGAGATAGCCCACAGTACGTGCAGCTGGAGGTGTTGTAGTTGGAGTTGTTGCTCTGCGGAGTGTTCGCCATCGACTTATGACGAGAATGCTGAGAGTGCCCGTAGCTAGGTTTCTTGTCGCTCGACTGTGGCTTCTTGTGGATGGCGTTGACGAGTTGGGCCCTTCCATCCTTCCGGAGAATATCGTTTTGCTGGTGTTGGCTCTCCGCTTGCTTGGCGGATAGGATCACGTCGGCTAGTTTAAGAGTGCCTGTGTGTAACTGGAGTCTCTCACTTGTCTTAGTGTCGGCCATCCCGACAACGATTCGGTCTCGAATCAACTCATCCTTGATTGAGCCGTACTCGCAATGCTCAGCTAGCGTGTGTAATGCTGTGATGAAGCTATCGACGCTTTCCCCAGCGTTTTGTACACGAGAGTTGAACTTGAATCGCTCGAAGATGACGTTTCTTCTCGGTATGAAGTAGTCTTCGAACGCTTTCAGAGTGTCCTGGAACGTTACTGGAGTCGTCGGGAACTGGATGATCACATCCTCGCTTCCTTCACCCATCACGTAAAGCAGGATATCGATTTTTTCGGAGTCGGGCTTCGATAGCAATCCGGACACGGTTAAATACCGCTCGAACCGCTTTCTCCACTGGGGCCATGACGCTGGAGTCGAGAAAGGGCGCTTTCCATTTAAAACATTTGTGTCGGTTTGTGTCAGCTTGTGTTAGCTTGTGTCGATGAGACAAAGGAAAACAGATCAAATGGAACACATTTGTGTCGATTTGTGTCAACACAAGTCGACTTGTGTCGGTAAATGGAAAGCACACAAACTGAATTTCTCTGGAGGACTCACCCCGATGACATAACCTCCTGATGATGGAGTGCTCGAAGCCGCAGTTTCTGTATTTTGTACGCTCATAGTTGGTTCTTCTTAAGTTTTTACCGCTGCCACCATGTAATGTTAGTGAAAACCGTTGGATTGATTGCAATTATACGTTTATTAGCACACACATGGGAACATTAGAACTTAGGTTAACACACCGGCTCGATATGCGCTCAGCCGCTTGTCGAGAGGACAAGATGGCGGTGCCCTTCGGGGCAAGGCTGCAACTTAACCGTTGCCAACTTAGTAATAAAGTAATGTTGAATAACCCTAACGGTACACTAAATAATATGTAGAGGTAGGTAGTCAGCTGAATTTGATGTTCTTAAGTGCAAATTAAGACGTAAAACTACTTTTTAGGTTTGAACAGCACCATTTTGTAACGGCTGCTTACCTACTACCTTCGCTTCGCACCACATACGTCCATTCTGCGCGCGCAGCAAAGGTAAAGCTAACGAGGGATCGAAAAATACTGTGACGGTGCATAAAGGGGACATCGATTTCGATCATTCCAAAAGCAAGAATACATCCTTTCCATAATAAGGCCATCTTAGCGCAAGCGTCAGCAGGGTAGTACAAATTCTGACAGACGACAGTCAACGGCAAAACAACAGAAATTTTGGCTGTGTTTTGACATATATTTTCAAGGTTATGTCATTTCGGAGCGCGATTTGCTTAGAAAAGCAGCTTCCTTATTAATCCTGCACTGCAGAAGGACCTTATATGGTAATTCCATGCTCTAATCGTCCTGACAAGCCAACTGGAAAACAAATTGTCAACACATCTGCTGTTCCAAGTGTTCGTATCAATATTCAGGTAGAAGTCAAACAGTAATCAAAACTGAAGCTCGTAATAGAAAATATTGGCAATATTTTGTACTTTTTAGGAGCGGCACATATTGACATTTTGCTAGGTAATTGGCAGTTACCGCTGGAGACAACCAGATAGGGTAGTGCAATCTTTCCATTTACATCTCAAGAGTGTTGTAAGTGTTCATATCATATCGCAGAGGAAGTCATTTGCAAAATCATCGCTTATGTTTTTACGTTTTGAAATTATATCGAATGTAAATAGTAACATAATGGTAGGCTAATGGGTGGGTGAATCTATCAAATACATAAAAAAGTTTTGTACCTAACATCGCTATCAATCACTTTCGCGTATGTTCTAGTCGATTTGTACCAACCTGTTCGAATATTCAATTACGCGCCGGGAATCTCACTCATTTGACAACCGAACGCAAGCGCACTGTAATAGGAAATAGTGTATTCCTTCATTAGAATTCGTTTTAGTTGCAATTTAAAGTTCATCAAATAACCCTTCAGGTTCTAGACGTCAAGTAAAGCATAGTTTTTTTTTATAACGAAGCCACGAAAAAATTATAATTATAACAAATAGAAAGCGACCAGGAAAGCGAGGTTTTTCAAAGAACAAACTGACGCAAGCTAACACAGACACAGCTGCAAAAATTCTTAGAGCCAATTCAAAGATAAACCTTATTCAAGTTCACGTCACGACACGAACCATATCAAGAATAGCTGGAGAGCCCAGACGTACGCTAACGAAGATGAGTCTGAGTTATAGCCCAACATACAATAGCAATGACGTACGTTGTGCAATTACGCGATTAGAAATTTCCTATTTAAAAGTCCCCCCTGTAGAGCTAATTCGGAGAAAACCCTGAATTATGGGGAAATAAATGTCAAGTACTAAAGCTAAAATTGTTAAACTGAAGTGTTTTTTCGTTGAATCGACGGCCGTTGTGGAATAGATAAGGCACATTTCTGTACAGCACAAAAAGACAAAGGATTTTCCCATCTGTAAAGAGGAGCGTCCTATCCAGGAACCAGTTGTTATGTCGTTTTCTCCTTCTAGTCCGGATGCTAGTTGAAAGTACCTTGCATTTTTTGATGAGAAGATGCCACTTGGTGGAAATGTTCTTTGCATTGTACTCTTCCGATTCAGAAAGGTAGCCATCAGCGCCATCCAAGCCCGCGGCGTATACAGGGTGATACAGAAAAAAAAAAGTTGAAGAATTATATTTAATTACCCGAAGCATGTGGAGACGTGTACTTCACCACATATAATAACTGTTTTATGCTTATGAAGTCACAGCAAACTGTTCTTGATTACCTTGAACCGTCTTTGAAATGTAGGGGAAAACCTGAAAAAAAAACAAGAACACTCTTTTTTCCATAAATAAGTAATTCTTCGAGATATTGACACAATACTTGGTATTTCTACGAAAAGTAATATTAGAAATGATATGAGCTGGGTAGCCAATTTCTAAGCCAACTATTTCCAGAAATACGATTGCCAACTTTTTTTCCCTCCTGAGCACCATCTTGAATCTGCCCTGTAAGGCATCGTTGAAAAAGTGATTGGTTATCATAATAATGGTAATATGTGATCATTGCATCGTAAAAACAACCTCCTCATCATAACTTAGTGACCTCTTCGGCGGGAAAGAATTGTCATTTACGTGTTTTTTGGCTCTTCAAAGCTTTAGTGCCCGTGATAGCATTTGCAACATCTGGAATGGTGAAATATGTTACGCATTATGAACCTTGATGTACTTTGAGGTAGCCTACCAAGTTTCGCCATCGTCAATTGGAAGGTTTGGTCTTAAAAGCTGTTTGAACAAAATTTGTTTAATTTTTTTATGGAAAATACAAAATTTTGGATCTCTCACCCTTATTTGATCCCTCGTTGCGGGAAGCCTGAAACCGAAAGTCTCCGAAATTTTTATGATAATGGTTCAGTGGGAAGTGTTCTTCAATGTTTAGTTGTCAAAAATTGCATAGTTGCGTTCAGATTCCACACAGAGAGCGACAAAGAAGTTCATGCAGTAAAAAAAGACATAAATTACATAAACAAGTCCAGGGCTAGACTGAAAGCTGTCTGGAGACCTTGCTTTTTATAACATAAATGTACAATTTGGTACACTGTTAGAGCCTTAAGTTAGTAATATTTCATGCCTTTCACCCATGCCTAAGAGTCTCCCAGAAGCTGTGTATTGCGGGAAGCCTATCTGAAAGGGACATTTCCGGGATTTCTCCGTTGCACTGAAAGTTGTGTCTTTTTTCACTGCATGAACTTCTTTGTCGCTCTTTGTCTGGAATCTGAACGCAACTATGCAGATTTCGACAACTACACATTGAAGAGCAGTTCTCAGTGAACCATTAGCATAAAATTTTTGGAAACTTTCGGTTTCAGGCTTTCCTCAACAAGGGATCAAATAAGGCTGAAAGATCCAATATTCTGCATTTTCCATAAAAAAATTTAACAAGTTTTGTTCAAACAGCTTTTGAGAACAAACCTTTCAATTGATGATTGCAAAACTTGGTAGGCTACCTCAATGTACATCAAGGTTCATAATGCGTAACATATTTTACCATTCCAGATGTTGCAAATGCCATCATGGGCACTAAAGCTTTGAAAAGCCAGAAAATACGTTAATGGCAATTCTTTGCCGCAGAAGAAGTCACTAAATTATGATGAGGAGGTTGTTTTTACGATGCAATGATCACATATTACCATTATTATGATAACCAATCACTTTTTCAACGATGCCTTACGGGGCAGATTCAAGATGGTGCTCAAGAGGAAAAAAAAGTTGACAATCGTATTTCTGGAAATAGTTGGCTTAGAAATTGGCTACCCAGCTCATATCATTTCTAATATTACTTTTCGTAGAAATACCAAGTATTGTGTCAATATCTCGAAGAATTACTTAATTATGGAAAAAAGAGTGTTCTTGTTCTTTTTTCAGGTTTTCCCCTACATTTCAAAGACGGTTCAAGGTAATCAAGAACAGTTTGCTGTGACTTCATAAGCATAAAACAGTTATTATATGTGTTGAAATACACGTCTCCACATGCTTAGGTTAATTAAATATAATTCTTCAACTTTTTTTTTCTGTATCACCCTGTATACGCCGCGGGCTTGGATGGCGCTGATGGCTACCTTTCTGGATCGGAAAAGTACAATGCAAAGAACATTTCCACCAAGTAGCATCTTCTCATCATAAAATGCAAGGTTCATTCCATTTTATGCAACTAGCATCCGGACTATTCGTGCTTTCTGGTTGTTTCTCAACGGTGGTTGGTACGCTTGGTTACTAGAATTGACAGCCGACAGAGCGCTGTCACTGTCACGGCCAATTCTAACCACAAAAAAAGGTAGTAAACAAAAACACACGCTAGCTCGAGAGCTTTGAGACTACAGAATTAAAGTGACGGTGATGCTGCGGCAGTTAAATTTCGTATATTGTGACACTTCAGTATATACAAGGTGCGTCCGCTGGCAGAATATACAATATACAAATTGCAATTTAACTAAGATTTTCAGGAAAGTGCCAGGTGGTCGGTGGTCTGTAGAAATGGCTTGGGTTCATAATGCGAAAGGCCCTATCTGTACTATTTACAGAGTCCCTACAGCGAAAGAATTCGGTGGTTTGAATAACGACGCGGCCACGGGTCTTACTTGAGAGCTCTCCTGTCCGAGGTGACCGAAAAACGCGACATAAATAAATAACCCGAGCTGAAATTCGTTAATTCACTGCAGAAAACCAAGGCAATAGCAAGATCGGCTTACGAACGTGTTGAAGTGATGAAAGCCTCCTTCCACGTGGCCTCCCAAATCACCGGTAATGCCAGAGAGCGGGACGGGGCCCTTCCCTGGAGATGTAAGCGTGGATTCGGCTCGACGGCGAGTGGGACGCCTGCCCGGCGTTCGATGGAAGGTCCTGGTGAAGTGCGAAGACGCCGTAGTAACCAGAAAACGCTGGACCCCCAGATACAGGTGATTGTCGGTTTCCTAACCGCAAACCGAGGGAACAAGCAGCACAAATGGTACGTGGATGGATACAACGCCAAACTTGACGGTACAATAAAAACCTGGAAGATTTACCTTTCAGCACAACGAGCTAAAAGAAGAAACCACAATGCGACATACCCTATAAGATGGTGAGGTTTTTTTTTCCAGAACAGGAACAGCGGGTGGGGTTTTTCGAAGAATTCTTCGCCGGCTTCGTCGTCGGCCGTGTCTTCTTTACGCAAGACTCGCGGCTTGGGAGCAAGAATAAGAAAATTTCAACTACTCTATTCTGCCCTAAAATCGCTGCACGGTCGAAGAATAGCCTCACCGCTTAGATGTCAAATACCAAAAAACAATCGTTCATGAATTATCAAATTCATGACCAAAAAAACCGCCGTCCCTTCCAGAACACGTGAGCGCCAGCCTGTCAAGTGATGACAGCTCTCAGTGACAGGTGGTTTGTTTGTTCACGTGCTGGAAAAGCGACTTCGCGAATAAAAGAAAAACAGACGATGGAAAAGAACTTGTGAAAATTTGATCGATAGTTGGAAATCGACTAGCCGAGGCCCAACCGCTGCCAAGGTAGGCGAACCGGTTGTGTTTATCTAGGAAGATAACCTCTTTATTTGTTGGTTGCAGATGACGATGCTCTTGTGACAATTTTTGTGTAACAAATCCCCCTCCAACCTCCTAGAAATTTCCGAGGGAAATTTCCAACACACAATAAAAACTAATCCGGGGGAACATGCGGCTTCAGGTCCTTGGCATGGTATACCCCCAGCCGCTGACCGTTCTCCCTGGAAACCTCGTATGTCCACGGGGAAAGCTTCTTTGAAACAACGAATGGGCCCAGAAATTTCGGTGCCAACTTCGAGGAAAAATATCGACCCGCGTCTGACTGGGCGAAATTTCGGTGCCAAACCTTATCCCCCTCAGCGTACTGAACCGACCGTCGACGGAGGTCATAATTGGCCTTGCTGCGGTCATGCTCCTGTCTCAGCTTGAGACGGACTTTTCGATATACCCTCTGCAGTCGCTCCTCCCGGGGTTCGGGAACCTCATCATCGCCCTTCAGTTGATTCGTAAGGTGGTAGTCATCCCCGTGGGTGCACATCTGCCGGCCGAAGTTCAGAAAGTAAGGAGTAAATCCTGTTGCTTCGCTTCGAGAGGTGCGCATGGCGCATGCGGCTTTCTGCAGATGAAGCTCCCAATCGCGGTGGTTCTCCTTCACATATGATGCCAGCATCGTCTTGAGCGTTCGGTGGTATCGCTCGACGGCATTGGCCTGGGGTTGATGGAGGGCCGTATAAGAAATTTTCATCCCGTATCGCTCGGCAAGGTCTTTAAATTCGCGAGACACAAACTGCTTGCCATTGTCCGTCACAATGGTCTTTGGGATCCCAAACAGCAAGAATACTTGGTCCTCCAACAGCCGCACGATGCCTTTTGCCACGGCCGTACGAATTGGCAGGAAGATGCTAAACTTTGTAAAGTGATCGAGGACCGACAGGATATATAAATTGCCGCCATGTGATTTTGGGAGAGGTCCAACGAGATCCAGGTAGATTAGTTCCCACGGATCGGAGACATCCACTCGCCCGCACATATGGCCTGCGGGAGCCTTTTGCTCTGGCTTCTGTGCGAGGCAAATCGTGCACTTTCGGACCCAGATCGCAACATCCGAAGCCATCCCCGGCCAGTAGAACTTTTGCGCGACTCGGTGCAAGGTTCTCGATATCCCCCCGTGTCCGGACGTTGGAGCCTGATGAGCCTCCTCAAGAATTCCGTCCCTCTGCTCTTTGGGAACTACAATCCTTCAGCTTCTCGCGTAGCCGCTGTGTGAACTTGGTGCCTTGCAGTTTTTCAAGAGGGTGTTGCCCTCCACTCTCCACAAGGGAAAATCGAGCGGGTGGTCCGCTACTCTCCGCCGCATATCGAGGTACCACTCGTCAGTGACCTGGTCAACATCAATGGCAGCAACCTCCGAGACCCTAGGAACAGCCCGACTCAGCGCATCGGGTAGGACATGATCAACTCCACGACGATGAACGACCTCGAAGTCATATTGTTGGAGCCGAACACTCCACCGCGCTAGCCTTCCGTTCGGGTCCTTCAGATTGTGCAACCATTTCAGTGCAAAATGGTCGGTCACGACTGTGAAGCGGGTGGCTTCAATATAGGGACGGAATTTTTCGATGAACCATACCACTGCCAACAGCTCCTTCTCAGTCGCGCTGTATTTTCGCTCACAAACGTTCAACGAGCGACTGATGTACGCAATAACATGCTCGCCCTTGTCATCTTCCTGCGTGAGTACCGCGCCGACTCCGTAATCACTAGCGTCGCATTGAATGGAAAACGGTCTCTTGAAGTCTGGACAGGCCATGACGGGAGCTGCTATTAAGCATTCCTTGAGCGATTGGAAGGCCCTCTCACAATCTGCACTCCACTCAAACGGGACGTCCTTCCGCAACAACCTGGAAATGGGGGCCACGACGGACGAAAACTTCGGTACGAAACGACGGTACCAGCCCGCCATTCCCAAGATGCGACGTACTTCTTTGACCCGCCTGGGGGGAGGGATGTCGACGATGGCTTGGACCTTCTCGGGATCGACATGCAGGCCTTGTCCGTCGACCACGTATCCGAGATACTTCAACTCGGATCGGCAGAGTTTGCATTTGTCTCGGCTAACCACGAGGCCTGCCCCCCTCAGACGCTCCAAGACCTCACTCAAGACGATCAAATGTTGGTCGAAGGTCTCCGTAGCAATCACGATGTCGTCCAGGTAAACAAACACCGACGGCTCCAGCTCAGGTCCCAGGACGCGGTCAATTAGTCTCTGCCAGGTGGCCGGAGCGTTATGTAGGCCGAATGGCATCCGCTTGAATTGAAAAAGTCCACGCCCCGGAACTGTAAAAGCCGTCATCGGTCGGGAGGACTCTTCGACTCGCACCTGCCAGTAGGCAGACTTGATGTCGAGGGAGGACAGGTAGCGGGATCGTCCGAGACGGTCCAGTATCGACGTGATGTAAGGCAAGGGATAAGCATCGCGGTCGGTTACCGCATTAACCCTGCGATAGTCGATGCAGAAGCGATACTGACCAGGTGATTTTTTGACCAACACAATCGGTGAAGCCCACGGCGACTTCGACGGCTCCACCACCCCCATCTCCAGCATCTTTTCCAACTCTGCGTCGACGTGATGCTGAAGAGCCGGAGATAAGGGATAGTAGCGTTGTTTGACCGGCTCCACCCCTGGCTTGAGTCTGATCCGGTGCTCCACCAAATCCGTACACCCCAACGTTTGAGAGGAATCCGAGAGAAACCGGTCCAAAAGCGCCGCCAACCGCCGCCGCCGCTCCTCCGAGAGCTCTGCCTCCGCCGTCACGCTGGCGATCTCCGCGACTCCTGATGGTGCAGCAATGAAGTCCCCTGACAAATCCAGGACTAACTTCATGCGACGGATGAAATCCGAGCCCAGCACAAGGGTATGGGAAAGACTTGGAAGCGCCAGTACCTCGAACAACTTCTCCACAGGACCAACCGCAATGGGCACCCGGTAAGCACCGCGAGTTTCGACTCTCTGTCCATTGGCCACGCGGCAATCGGCGATCCGAGCAGAAACCGTTTTGCAGCCCATTCCTTCCAGAAGTCGAACACCCTCGGGTCCCACGCAGGTATGAGAAGCTCCCGTGTCGAGTAACCCAACCATCTCAACCCCCCAAATGCTCACTCGAACATACGGTCGAACATCCTCAGGTAGATGGGCCAACCGATAACGTAGATTATTGACCGATACAGGTTTGCGCGGAGGTACTCGTCGGTCTCGAGTACTTTCGCTGTTCAGTTTTCCGACGACTGAGATTTCGAGTTGGACTTTGGCTTGCAGGTCGGACAGCGTGTATAGGACGTTCCCTGCGCTCCGCAGCGGTGGCAATATAACGTCTCTGGAGCTGTGCACACCCTGGCGGCATGTCCTAACTGTCGACAGTTCCAACAGACGAACTCTTTTTTCCGGGTCGCCGGCACTTCGGTGGGTTTCGGTCGAGGCGAGGGTGATCGAATCTCGGAAATCTTCGCAGGAGCAGAAGACGTAGTTGGCAGGCCTGTGAAGACCGAGACTGGCTCTCTAGATCTCATTCCACTCGGTGGTCTCGCAAATGATAAATCCGGCTCCAGCAGCTGACCTTTATCCACCGGAGGTGGTCTGTATTTTGCCGCAGCCTTCCGGCTATCTTCAATCATGCGACAAAATCGAAGCAACTCATCAACTGTCTGTGCCGTACATTGGTGCATCTCCAATTGAAGGTAAGGCAAAAGGTCGCCTTTGATTGTGGATAGGCGGACCGATAGAGGAGGTGGTGTTGAAAGGCGAGCGAAGAGGTTCTCCAGGGTGCAGATAAATGACAGTACTTCTTCTTCTGGATGCTGAGTCCGCTCGCGAACCTCGTCCCACAACCTCCTGTCGTAGTCGACCGGTTGGAACGCAAATCTTAAGCCGTCCACTAGGGAGTCCCACGACATAAAGTTGGATCGGTTCGCTCGAAAATAGAGCAAGGCATCGCCAGACAGGATCTCCGCCGCAGAATAAAACAACTGCTGCTTGGTCACGCCCCTGGAAAAACATAGTTCCTCCGCCCTCTGGATGAATGCAGCCAAACTCAAACTCTTGCCGTCAAAATTCAATCCCCACTTCCACGCAGGAACTGGAGAAGCAGCGTAAGGCATGTTCAGTGTTGGCACTGCGGAAACGCCTGGAGGATAATTTTGTTGCGGTGCAGCAGTCGAAGTATTTATTCCTGTTGATGAATACCAAGGAGGTAGCTGTTGTTGTAAATGTTGAGAGAGTTGTGGTAGTTGCGGCTGAAAAGGTTGAGCAAATTGTGGTGGTTGTTGCTGAAACTGTTGAACAAGCTGTTGTGACGGTTGTTGAAAAGGTTGCGCAACTTGTGGTGATTGTTGCTGAAACGGCTGAGCAAGTTGTGTTAACTGCGGTTGGAACGGTTGAGCAAGTGGTGGTGGTTGCTGTTGTGGTTGCGGCTGAAAAGGTTGAGCAAGCTGCTGTGGTTGTGGTTGAAACGGTTGCGCAAGTTGTTGTGATTGCGGTTGAAGTTGCTGTGGTTGCTGTTGAAAAGGTTGAGCAAGATGTTGTGGTTGCTGTTGTGGTTGTGGTTGAAACGGATGAGCAAGTTGCTGTGGTTGTGGTTGAAACGGTTGAGCAAGTTGTTGTGATTGCGGTTGAAGTTGCTGTGGTCGCTGTTGGAAAGGTGGAGCAAGTTGTGATGGTTGTTGCTGGGAAGGTTGAGCAAGTGGTGGTGGTTGCCAAACCTGTTGCGGAAGATAAGATGGTAGCTGATAATACGACGAAGGCTGTACAAAAGCAGAGGTCAGCGTAGTTGTTGCTGGATGGAGAACTGCCTGCGATGAAATCGGAGGCCTCACTGAAGGGCTAACCAGGGGCATCGTGCTCAACGCAACGCTCGTTGTTGATGTTCCTCCCCCGCTTGAAAGATAAGCCACAAACGGGATCGTATTGATGGCTGACGAAACTGTGGTAATTCCCGTCGTTGTAGTACCTTCCGGAATACTCACAATCGGGGTCGGTTGCAGTACATTCAAATGCTCCAATCTTTCCAGAAGCTCCTCGCTGATGTTGAGCAGTTCCTCGGTCACCACTTCCTGAGTGACGGGTTTTTTAGGACTACTGCGTTCTTCGTCTTTACGGTCTCGGCCTCCAGCAGCCTCATCCCCCTCTTCCGGCTCCTCAGTCATGCTCTCTGTTCGGACGAAAACATCCGTGAGGCGGACTGCCAGCTCCTGACTCAATCCCAACAACTCATCTCGCACCTCAACGCCATCTGCTGGTACTGAAAGTCGAGTGAGCCGTCCTCGGACATGACATAGCCTCGTGCTGATGCTAGCATAATCGTTCAACCGATTATCGATGCTAAACTCTTGGATTCGCCTCGCCAGCTCTTCTAATTTCGACTTACACTGAAGCATCTCCGCATGCGGGTCCTGCGCGATTTGAGTGTATCGTACCTCGTCCTTCAAGGCATCCCTCAACAACTGTCGGTTCCCATCGACACGTGTTGCCGGTGAAATACCTCGTGCAAGAAGTTCGAATTTCAATTCGTCACTCAGCAGACGGTTTGGATCCATTTTCGAAGATGATCCCATCAGCACAAAACAAAACAATCAACTCAATCAAGACTTGAGGTGCTTACTCACTCTCAACTCGAGAAAAAACAACAAATCGATCAAAAATATTCAAATATTCAAAAATTAAAAGTCAGGTGTTTACTTTATTCAACTCTGTACCAAACAAAAATAAACGAAATCGTTCACAATGATTCGCTTTAGGTACCTATAATTGATGGAAACTTAAACGCATAAGTTCCACTTTCTTTAATTTCCCAAAAAAAGGAAATTTAGCCGAGAAATTTCGGTGAAATCCTTGAGTTTAAAATTTTTCTGCGAAGGTTGAAACTCACCCCCTTCAACAAAAACAAAACCCAATAAACCCAAAAATTCTCAAAACCAGAGAATAAAACCCGTGTGGTTTTTCAGAAAACGCTAGCTAGACGTCTCCCTAAAACCCAAAACTTAATCTAGAGTAGGCCTACCTAAAATTAACTGTACACCAAAGTTTGGTTTTCATTGAGAAAATCAAACTAAAAAATAAACTAAAAATTACGAAATTCTGACCGTATTGCTGTACCCAAAAATAGTAGACACGAAAACAAACCGAAATACTTTCGTTCATGAATTATCAAATTCATGACCAAAAAAACCGCCGTCCCTTCCAGAACACGTGAGCGCCAGCCTGTCAAGTGATGACAGCTCTCAGTGACAGGTGGTTTGTTTGTTCACGTGCTGGAAAAGCGACTTCGCGAATAAAAGAAAAACAGACGATGGAAAAGAACTTGTGAAAATTTGATCGATAGTTGGAAATCGACTAGCCGAGGCCCAACCGCTGGCGCTGCCAAGGTAGGCGAACCGGTTGTGTTTATCTAGGAAGATAACCTCTTTATTTGTTGGTTGCAGATGACGATGCTCTTGTGACAATTTTTGTGTAACACAGTATCAACAGTCAGTCGAAACCAGAGACATGGGTGTCATATTCGGTGCGTCTCACTTTTTTTTTGTGGCCAACGGCGTGACGGATGCTGCTATGAAAAGGGCCGTGTTACTAAGTACATTATATTTGTGGACCGGCAACCTTCGAGATTGTAAGATCACTTGTATCTACCGAGTCACCATCGACCAAATCGTACGACGAAATAGTGAAACTGCTGAAAGATCATTTTTCACTAAAGCATTCGGAGATCGTCCAACGTTTCTCATTTAACGAAAGGGACCAGCAGTCGGGTGAAAAAGTATAGCAGCGTATTCAAGACCGTCATGGACTTGGCCTTGTCTGCGGAGGCCGCCTCACAGCATATGCATGAGTTGAGACCACCATCGGCCCTAGCTGAGGTTGGAAAGTTACACAAAGGAAGGCCGCGCCATGAAACGCCGGAAACAAAATAAGAGTTTGACGGAAGGATGAACTGTTTCCGGTGTAACGGAAGGCACGACGCCGGAACATGCCGTTTCAAAAATTTCCAGTGTCAACTCTGCAAAGGTGCAGGGCACCTCGAACGGGCCTGTATTAGGAAGGAGGAGAGTAAATCAATGAAAGCAATGACAGACACCCAGGAGTCTGAGGAGGAACAAGATGATTACGGAATCCATCAGGTGGGCGAACGGTTCAAGTGTGAGGTAGCCAACGTACAGTTTAACGGAAGATGGTGTGAAATGCAAGTCGACAGCCATTGGAGAGCCCAAACTACAGCGTTTCGAAGGAGTGTTGGAGGATTATCAACAGCGGCGATTGAAAGTATTGGGAAAAGGAACGGCTCATGTCACAGTGCGGTACGGACGTGAAAAATCAGAACTGTCATGATCGTCCTGCGTGGCCCCCGCGTGGACTTACTGGGTCGAGACTGGTTCAAGCCTTTGAAAATTTCCTTGACGGAAGTGTATAGGTGCCTTGTTGAACCAGAGACAGACTTCGATTCCGAAAAAGAATTCCCCGAGGTTTCCCAAGAAGGAACCGGAACCTTTAAGGGCCCCCCAGCTAAGTTGCCAATACGAAAAAATGCTGTTCCAGTGGTAATGAAAGCACGCCGAGCGCCCTTTGCGTTGACAGATCGGATGGATGCGGATTTCCCCTACCAGAAACAATTTTTGCGGAAATGGAATGACTAATTGCGCAATTTTTAGTCAGTTGGATCTCTCCGATGCATATCTACAAGTTGACGAAGAATCAAGAAAGTACCAGACGATCAGCACGCACAGAGGATTATTCCAATTCGCCAAACTTCCCGCAGGTATCAAATCGGCACCTGGATTTTTCCAACGGATCATGGACGCTATAATAGCTGGAATTCCAAGAGAAGGTACATACCTAGATGACATCATAGTCGGAGGTGAAGATGAACGGGAGCACAACGCGAATCTGACCAAACTCCTGCAAAAGCTCCAGGAATATGGATTCCGTGTGAGAAAAGACAAGTGCAAGTTTGCGATGTCAGAAATCCGGTATCTAGGAAATATTCTGGATGAGAGTGAACTGCGGCTGGATCCTGATAAAATCAAATCAATCGTCAGCCCACCTCCACCTCACAATCTGTCCACACTTCGACATGACAGATTGTCCTAGACCAGAGGAAGACTATGTGATCGCAGTGATACAGTTGATGGGAGAAGATGTTGAAGAAATTGTCGAGTCAGCTCCAAGTTGGACGCCGATCACCTTCGAGAAAATTCAGGAGAAAACAAGAAGATACGAACACCTTCAAAATGTAATCAAATACATGCAAGAATAAAAATTCCTGATGAGTGCTTGAAGGTTTTCCATCAGCGAAGAGACTCACTCTCCGTCCTTCGAGATGCTCTCTTATTCATGGAAGGAATGGTAATCCCAAAGAAGTTCCACACCAAAATTCTGCAAGTATTGCATGAGGGTCATCAGGGGATAGAGCAGATGAAATCGTTCGCAAGATCGAGCGTCTACTGGCCGAATATCGAGAAGGTGTTACGGGCACAATTTCGGATGTGGGGCTGTGATCACAATTTCAAATATTGGCGCGTTATCGGTTGGCGCATTTGGACGAGATGGGTTGTTTTTGCGGCTCCAGACGTCTGGGAGATGAGAGATCTGACTGTCGAAAAAGAAAAAGACGATTTATTGTTATACCGGTCACCTCGACTTGAAAGAGTGGATTTCTTTTGGAAAAATCCAGCAGTGCAGGCTGGTGCATGTTGTGCATTTTTGGAGCATTGTCCACGGCGAAGTCGAGGTAAGGTGTTTCTCCGACTGATGTCCTCCAGCGCGGAGCCGTGAAGTTCTATTCTGTCCAACTCAGGTGCTAATCCCGGGCCCAAACGCCACCCACTGACATCATCCAGTTCCTTGGCTCCTTGGAAGAAGGCGGAAATAGTCCGGTGCGTTGACATTTTGTGGTACGGTGCCATCGGCATCATTTCTGTCAGTACCGGACTCCCGAGGGCTGTTGAGACCTTTTCGGGGGCTAGAGCGTGCCCAGTGGAGCCGTGTACTTCTCCCAGGACTGCGCCCCTACGCCACTCGTTTGGCACGACGTCCACCGGCTCGACGCCCAGCGGCCACACAAGCACCCAACTCGATCCACCTCGGCGGCCACCATCATTCCCCCAGGACGTTGCGACTGCTCGGATTTGGCGTGAGGTCGTTTCATTTTTACCATCCACTGACCGTAGCGATTAAGATCTTGTAGAGCGTGCTTTCCCCTTTGTGCACGGTGCAGAAAACGCACATTAACCACTCCAGTAGGATAGGAAACCGTTAAGAACCAGTACTTGAGCTCAGGTAGGGGTAGTAGGCGGGTAGACCTTCCGAAGGGTGCGGGTACTTTTTGGATCGCGTTCTGCAGGTTTTATTGTGGCGGGCACGTGTTTGATACCCATCACCCATCGGAACCCCACGTCGAACTCGGGTGGTACGCCTCTCGTCGGTCTGGTGCCAACTACAAAGAAGCCAAAGAGATCCGGCGTCACGCCTTGTGAACGCGCATCAATGGTATACGTACCGGCCCTGTTTTAAGCAATAATTAACTCAATAAAGTAACGTTATTTGTCTCGAATACTTGGGTTGTTTACTTTTCGTTGACAGCCTTCACTTTGGATCCGTCACCTGTCACCCGTGACACTGATGGCCGGCGCTGTCACCGCTTGGTAGGGGAGAGTGGGGCAACCGCCGGATAGGGGAAAGCAGAACAACCAGGCACAGCCGAACCCACGCGGCTAATTCATTTCCATTGGAATAATTTGGGTAACACCAACAGGGTGGAACAGCAACAGTTACAAAGGACATCGAGACCTGCGTCAAGAGCTGTTCAAGATGCATGGGAACAATCTAAAACTTCAGTTGAAGTACCGCTAGAGCCGTGATAGGTGGTACCTGAGAAGCCATAGCAACGAGTCCACATCGATTATGCGGGACGGATCGACAACGAGTATTACCTGATTGTGGTGGACGCGTACTCTAAATGGCCGGAAGTTCTTTCAACACGCAACATCACTGCACAGCAAACTGTCAACATGTTGGAGCGAATTTTTGCTACGTTCGGACTTCCAGAATTATTGGTCTCGGACAATGGAACTCAGTTCGTTGCGGAAAAACTTCAGAGACTTCTGTATCTTCAACGGAATCAACCATCTGCGCACACCACCATACCATCCCCAGTCGAATGGACAAGCAGAACGCTTCGTTGATACCTACGTTCAAACGCGCCATCAAGAAACTGGGTGAGGGAGAAACACTTGGGAAGCATCTCAACACTTTCCTGATGCAATACAGAGCTACGCCAACTGGAAGTGCTCCAGGAGGAAATTCACCGGCAGAGCTGATGTTTGGTAGAACAACGCGAACAAAGCTAGACTTTGTCAGACCTTTTGTGAAGCCATCGAGAACATCTCGAGATGAAGAAGTTGGGATGAAGCAAGCCGAGCAATTCAACCGAAAACATGGTGTCAGAGAAAAATGTTTTTCCTCACAAAATCCGGTCGACGTGAAGAGGTATTCGAGAAACCATTTCCGATGGGTTCCTGGTGTCGCATAGTGGAGAAGATTGGGAAAGTAATTTACAACGTACTTTTGGAAGATGCGCGACGCCGCCTTGTTCGAGCGCATGCCAATCAAATCCTAGCACGTCAAGACGTGACAGCTAGCCGTCGTACACCGCGGATCGAAGAAATGCCTCCTCGAGTTCTACTGGAGGTTTTCGAGGTTCCTGACCCTAGACCGGACACGCTCAAATCACGAGCAGCCCCGGAAGAGCCCGTCTACGTTGCCCATGTTCCAGTTCTAGAAGAGCTCGTCGACGTTGCTTCCGTCACATCTCAAGGATTATCAGGCTGACGCCTGAATTCAGAAGGGAGCAGGTGTTAGCAGCCCTGGACTTGACAACTGACAGAAGACAGAAGACCGCAACGTCAACCACATACTTAAATAGCGTGTACGAGTTTTCCTGTGTACGAGTACGAGTACGAGAGAAAAAAGTACAAGTATTCCTGCCAAATCCACCGTGCTTCACCCTGTAACCGTCTTCTGCTGTACCACCCGGTATACTGGCCTTGGTGACCGCATCAGCTTCAACTCCAAGCCGATGGGTGGCGTCCGGCGCGGAAGGAGAGAAGAAAGAAAGCGGGAGCAGGCAGTCGGCTTGGGCTATGGGATATTGCGTTGCATGGTAGCTGTGTACCAAGAAGGAAATGAAAAGCGATCATCGACATTGCGGGATACGTGTTTTTATGTAATCATAATAGCGGTGCTAACAGGCAGCATGTTTCAACATGTGCGTCTTTAAATTGTCCCTTCTCTTGGATTTATATGAACATTTTGCACATTCAAACCAAACGATGTCTTCAGCGGCAGCATGTTTCAACATGTGCTTTTTTAAATTGCCCTTTACCTTGAATTTATATGAACACTTTGCACATTGGAACCAAACGATGTCTTCAGCGGCAGCATGTTTCAACATGTGCGTGTTTAAATGGCCCCTTCGCTTGGATTTATATGAACATTTTGCACATTCGAACCAAACGATGTCTTCAGCGGCAGCATGTTTCAACATGTGCGTCTTTAAATCGCCCCTTCGCTTGGATTTATATGAACATTTTGCACATTCGAACCAAACGATGTCTTCAGCGGCAGCATGTTTCAACATGTGCGTCTTTAAATTGCCCCTTTGCGTGGATTTATATGAACATTTTGCACATTCAAACCAAACGATGTCTTCAGCGGGAGCATGTTTCAACATGTGCTTTTTTAAATTGCCCTTTCCCTTGAATTTATATGAACACTTTGCACATTGGAACCAAACGATGTCTTCGGCGGCAGCATGTTTCAACATGTGCTGTTTTAATTTGCCCTTTTCTTTGGTTTCATATGAACACTTTGCACATTGGAACCAAACGATGTCTTCAGCGACAGCATGTTTCAACATGTGCCTCTTTAAATTGCTCCTATGCTTGGATTTAAATGAACATTTTGCACATTCAAACCAAACTATGTCTTCGGCAGCAGCATGTTTCAATATGTGCCGTTTCAAACTCTTCTCATGCTTGGTTTTAAATGAACATTCATCACATTCAATCCGAACGATGTTCTCAGCGGTAGCATGTTTCAACATGTGCATCTTTAGATGGCTCTTTTGTTTGGATTTATACGAACACTTTGCACATTCAAACCAATCGATGTCTTCAGCGGCAGAATGTATCAACATGTGCATCTTTAAATGGCTCTTACGTTTGAATTTATACGAACATTTTGCACATTGAAACAATCTCATCTCTTTATGAGAAGCATGAGCTAACATGTGCTCTTTCGAATCTGTTCTTTGCCTGAGTGTGCTCGAACATTCAGTGCGTGGCAAGTCTTTAACAAGGTCAACTGCATTGGTGTGTGGTCGTGTTGCAAGTAACGCAGCCAAACGATGAGAATCCGTGTGTTTCATCAGAAGCAATGCGGAATCGGACCTGAACAGGCAACAATCACATAGAAATTTATGGAATTCTTCATTGCAAAACGAGCTTCGTTCAATGTGGTGGTCGTCGATCCTGCTGTGATGTTTGTGTTTGCAGTGCTCGTACAAGTCCCAATTGTAGTAACACTTGAATTCGCAGCAAATGCACGAAAACTGCTCCGGTTCTACGATGGCATGGAACAGTTCTGCCGCATAAACATTTTCATGGGCTCTTTGAACGTGGTGTTTTAATTGAAACTTGTGGTCAAAATCGTATGAACATTGTTGACACCGATGTATTTTAGCCATGACTGACGACCTGGAATAGCCATTATTAGTAAGTAGGTACCTATTTACTCAACAATACAGTTCAGTACACACCCTACTGTTTAATGTTACATAGTTTGATTGTATCTCAACTGCATTAACATGGGTATAAAATTCAGTTCTGACTAGCAGCAGTCCTACCCTACCTTATAAATAGGTACGGTACCCATTACAAGTAAGTAGATACTCAGGTACTCACCTAAATAATATGTAGAGGTAGGTAGTCAGCTGAATTTGATGTTCTTAAGTGCAAATTAAGACGTAAAACTACTTTTTAGGTTTGAACAGCACCATTTTGTAACGGCTGCTTACCTACTACCTTCGCTTCGCACCACATACGTCCATTCTGCGCGCGCAGCAAAGGTAAAGCTAACGAGGGATCGAAAAATACTGTGACGGTGCATAAAGGGGACATCGATTTCGATCATTCCAAAAGCAAGAATACATCCTTTTCGTAATAAGGCCATCTTAGCGCAAGCGTCAGCAGGGTAGTACAAATTCTGACAGACGACAGTTAACGGCAAAACAACAGAAATTTTGGCATATATTTTTAAGGTTATGTCATTTCGGAACGCGATTTGCTTAGAAAAGCAGCTTCCTTATTAATCCTGCACTGCAGAAGGACCTTATATGGTAATTTCATGCTCTAATCGTCCTGACAAGCCAACTGGAAAACAAATTGTCCACACATCTGCTGTTCCAAGTGTTCGTATCAATATTCAGGTAGAAGTCAAACAATAATCAAAGTTGGAGCTCGTAATAGAAAATATTGGCAATATTTTGTACTTTTTAGGAGCGGCACATATTGGCATTTTGCTAGGTAATTGGCAGTTACCGCTAGAGACAACCAGATGTACCCAGGGTAGTGCAATCCTTCCATTTTCATCTCAAGAGTGTTGTAAGTGTTCATATCATATCGCAGAGAAAGTCATTCGCAAAATCATCGCTTATGTTTTTACGTTTTGGAATTATATCGAATGTAAATAGTAATATAATGGTGGGCTAATGGGTGGGTGAATCTATCAAATACATAAGAAAGTTTTGTACCTAACATCGCTATCAATCACTTTCGCGTAAGTATGTAGGTACTAGTCGAATTTGTACCAACCTGTTCGAATATTCAATTACGCGCCGGGAATCTTACTCATTTGACAACCGAACGCAAAGTCGCAAGCGCACTGTAGTAGGAAAATAGTGTATTCCTTTATTGGAATTCGCTTTAGTTGCAATGGGAGGCATGGACGATTTTGCTCCCACCAGGAGGCGCTGCAGTTGGTTGGGACCTCTAGGGATTTTATCTCGCCTAGGTTGCATAAACAAGCGCGTTGTGTCAAATCGTCAAATCAATAAACGTCAAATATTTAGAAATGTCACCGTGAACATAAATTGTGATTTTTGAGTCGTATCGTTGAATCGTTCATGAGGATGCTGTAGGCTCTTGCGACGAGGGTCAGGACGCGGCCCCAAACTCCGGGAAAGCTCAGTTTGACTACCGAAGAAAAAAATACATTTTTATTCACTTAAAATCAAATCAATCGTCAGCCCACCTCCACCTCACAATCTGTCCACACTTCGACATTGTTGGGAGCCATTAATTACTACGGCAAATTCATCCCTCAGATTCACGATCTTCGCAACAGCTTCTGGACAGCCTATTGGAGAAAAAAGCTTCTTGGAATTGGTCGACACAATGCCAAAAAGCCTTCAAGACATTCAAAACCATTCTCCAATCAGATTTGGCACTGACGCACTATAATCCCAAACTGGAAATTATCGTGGCAGCGGACGCTTCGCGAGATGGAATCGGCGCGTGCATCATGCATCGTTTCCCAGACGGAAGGATCAAAGCGAGGATCAAAGCCATCAGTCATGTCTCAAGGACGCTTACAGTTCCAGAACGTCACTATAATCAAATCGAAAAAGAGGCCCTATCGATCATTTTTGGAGTCACAAAATTCCACAAGATGATTTATGGGGAAGCATTCACCTTGCAGACAGACCATAAACCACTACTGGCAATATTTGGTTCAAAAAAAGGAATACCGGTGTATACAGCAAGCAGATTGCAGAAATGGGCCTTGACCTTGCTCGCTTACCAGTTTCAAGTTGAATACATCAGAACTGAACAGTTTGGACATGCCGACATGCTGTCAAGACTTATGACAGATTGTCCCAGACCAGAGGAAGACTGTGTGTTCGCAGTGATACAGTTGGGAGAAGATGTTGAAGAAGTTGTCGAGTCAGCTCCAAATTGGACGCCGATCACCTTCGAGAAAATTCAGGAGAAAACAAGAAGATACGAACACCTTCAAAATGTAATCAAATACATGCAAGAAGAAAAATTCCTGATGAGTGCTCGAAGATTTTCCATCAGCGAAGAGACTCACTCTCCGTCCTTCGAGATGCTCTTATATTCATGGAAGGAATGGTTATCCCAAAGAAGTTCCACACCAAAATTCTGCAAGTATTGCATGAGGGTCATCAGGGGATAGAGCAGATGAAATCGTTCGCAAGATCGAGCGTCTACTGGCCGAATATCGATAAGGACATCGAGACCTGCGTCAAGAGCTGTTCAAGATGCATGGGAACAGCTAAAACTTCAGTTGGAGTACCGCTAAAGCCGTGATGGCCGGTACCTGAGAAGCCATAGCAACGAGCCCACATCGATTATGCGGGACGGATCGACAACGAGTATTACCTGATTGTGGTGGACGCGTACTCTAAATGGCCGGAAGTTCTTTTAACACGCAGCATCACTGCACAGCAAACTGTCAACATGTTGGAGGGAATTTTTGCTACGTTCGGACAGAATTATTGGTCTCGGACAATGGAACTCAGTTCGTTGCGGAAAAACTTCAGAGACTTCTGTATCTTAGACGGAATCAATCACCTGCGCACACCACCATACCATCCCCAGTCGAATGGACAAGCAGAACGCTTCGTTGATACCTACGTTCAAACGCGCCATCAAGAAACTGGGTGAGGGAGAAACACTTGGGAAGCATCTCAACACTTTCCTGATGCAATAGAGCCACGCCAGCTGGGAGTGCTCCAGGAGGAAATTCACCGGCAGAGCTGATGTTTGGTAGAACAACGTGAACAAAGCTAGACTTTGTCAGACCTTTTGTGAAGCCATCGAGAACATCTCGAGATCAAGAAGTTGGGATGAAGCAAGCCGAGTAATTCAACCGAAAACATGGTGTCAGAGAAAAATGTTTTTCCCCACAAAATCCGGTCTACGTCAAGAGGTATTCGAAAAACCATTTCCGATGGGTTCCTGGTCGCATAGTGAA
This sequence comes from Anaspis maculata, assembly GCA_949128115.1. Classification (NCBI taxonomy): domain Eukaryota; kingdom Metazoa; phylum Arthropoda; class Insecta; order Coleoptera; family Scraptiidae; genus Anaspis; species Anaspis maculata. Next base: position 59,260,238 of record OX421967.1, on the reverse strand, counting down.
GAAGATTGGAAAAGTAATTTACAACGTACTTTTGGAAGATGCGCGACGCCGCCTTGTTCGAGCGCATGCCAATCAAATCCTAGCACGTCAAGACGTGACAGCTAGCCGTCGTACACCGCGGATCGAAGAAATGCCTCCTCGAGTTCTACTGGAGGTTTTCAAGGTTCCTGACTCTAGACCGGACACGCACAAATCACGAGCAGCCCCGGAAGAGCCCGTCGACGTTTCCCATGTTCCAGTTCTAGAAGAGCTCGTCGACGTTGCCGATGTTCCAGTTCCAGAGGAGCTCGTCGACGTTGCCAATGTCCCAGCCGACGTTTCGTGACCGGAGCAAATTTAGCCACCGCCGATTGCCGTGAGACGGTCGACAAGAGACCGACGACTTCCGTCACATCTCAAGGATTATCGGGCTGACGCCTGAATTCAGAAGGGAGCAGGTGTCAGCAGCCCTGGACTTGACAATTGACAGAAGACAAAAGACCGCAACGTCAACCACATACTTAAATAGCGTGTACGAGTTTTCCTGTGTACGAGTACGAGTACGAGAGAAAAAAGTACAAGTATTCCTGCCAAATCCACCGTGCTTCACCCTGTAACCGTCTTCTGCTGTACCACCCGGTATACTGGCCTGGGTGACCGCATCAGCTCCAACTCCAAATCGATGGACGGCGTCCGGCGCGGGACGAGAGAAGAAAAAGAGCGGGAGCAGGCAGTCGGCTTCGGCTATGGGATATTGCGTTGCATGGTAGCTGTGTACCAAGATGGAAATGAAAAGCGATCATCGACACTGCGGAATACGTGTTTTTATGCAATTATAATAGCGGTGCTAACAGGCAGCATGTTTCAACATGTGCGTCTTTAAATTGTCCCTTCTCTTGGGTTTATATGAACATTTTGCACATTCAAACCAAACGATGTCTTCAGCGGCAGCATGTTTTAACATGTGCTTTTTCAAATTGCCCTTTCCCTTGAATTTATATGAACACTTTGCACATTGGAACCAAACGATGTCTTTAGCGGAAGCATGTTTCAACATGTGCGTCTTTAAATTGTCCCTTCTCTTGGATTTATATGAACATTTTGCACATTCAAACCAAACGATGTCTTCAGCGGCAGCATGTTTTAACATGTGCTTTTTTAAATCGCCCTTTCCCTTGAATTTATATGAACACTTTGCACATTGGAACCAAATGATGTCTTTAGCGGAAGCATGTTTCAACATGTGCGTCTTTAAATTGTCCCTTCTCTTGGATTTATATGAACATTTTGCACATTCAAACCAAACGATGTCTTCAGCGGCAGCATGTTTCAACATGTGCCTCTTCAACATGAACTTTTCTTTGGATTTATATGAACACTTTTCACATTGGAACCAAACGATGCTTCCAGCGCGCGCTTCGGCGGCAGCATGTTTCAACATATGCCTCTTTAAATTGCTTGTTAGCTTGGATTTATATGCACATTTTGCACATTTAAACCAGACTATGTCTTCAGCGGCAGCATGTTTCCACATGTGCTCTTTCAAACTCTTCTTATGCTTGGTTTTAAATAAACATTCATCACATTCAAACCAAACGATGTCTTCAGCGGTAGCATGTGTCAACATGTGCCTCTTCAAAATGCTCCTTGAATTGGATTTATATGAACACTTTGCACATTGGAACCAAATGATGTTTTCAGCGGCAGCATGTTTCAACATGTGTCCTCTCAAACCCGAAATATACTTGGTTTTAAATGAACATTCATCACATTCAAACCAATCGATGTCTTCAGCGGCAGCGTGTTTCAACATGTGCTTTTTCAAATAGCTCTTTCGTTTACATTTATATGAACACTTTGCACATTCAGTGAATTTCATCTGTTTATGGGAAGCATGAGTTGACATGTGCTCTTTCGAGTCTCTTCTTTGCCTGACTGTGCTCGAACATTTAGTGCGTGACAAGTCTTCAACAAGGTCAACTGCTTTGGCGTGTGTTGGTGTTGCAATAAGTATCGCAGTCAAAAGATGGGAGTCCGTGTGTTTTATCAGAAGCAATGCGGAATCGGACCTGAACAGGCAACAATCACATAGAAATTTATGGAATTCTTCATTGCAAAACGAGCTTTGTTCAATGTGGTGGTCGTCGATCCTGCCGTGATGATTGTGTTTGCAGTGTTCGTACAAGTCCCAATTGTGGTAACACTTGAATTCGCAGCAAATGCACGAGAACTGCTCCGGTTCTACGATGGCATGGAACAGTTCTGCCGCATAAACATTTTTATGGGCTCTTTGAACGTGGTGTTTCAGTTGAAACTTGAGTTCAAACTCATATGGACATTGTTGACACCGATATAGTTCAGCCATGACCGTTGATCTAAAATAGCCATTGGTTAGTAAGTAGGTAACTACCCCACAATAAATACAGTTCAGTACACCCCAACTGTTACACACTTCAATTGGATTTCAACTACACTTATTAAGACATACCTAGGTATACAGTCTAGTTCTGATGAATATGATAAGATAGTCATAAGATGTAGAGCTAGGTATTCGGTTGATTTCGATGTTTTTTAAGAAGCGATTTATAATGAGTAACCGTACAATTACATTGTAGGTGTAATACCTACACGATTGATTGACACCATTTTGTAATGGTCATCTACTAGCTACCTAGACCTAACGCGTACGAAATGCAGTAGTCGTACTACGTCTCCGCTGCGCGCGCAGCGAAGGAAGAGTGAGGGGAAAAGCTAACGAGCGATCATAAAATTCTCGTCAGAAATGCAATGCGATGCGATGTGCGAAAAAATCTTGAACGATAGATGCTGACACAACAGCTCGTTTTTTTTTTCATGTTGTGCAGTTTTTAAGCGTAACATGACGCTTGTGCGCTTCAAAAAACCAAGGGCCCAATCTTTAGAAGTATAAATCTCTTTGAATTGGGAAACAGTTTTTCCCGTTTTGGACAAATAGTACAGAAGATCACTTTCCTTGTGTCCCGCAAATTCAAAGGGAATTCCCACTCTCCCAGGGTTTGCGGGTTTTTGACAATGAGCATTTCCTCTTTCTGGGTGAGAGCAGGGGGCAGCCTTGTTGGGAAATTTTCCTCTAAGTTTGTGGCTTAAGGTCCCTAAGAGAATTTTATATTCTTTGCTGACCTCTCGCATTGACATTTCTTCCTATCAAATTTTTCTCAAGGCCTCGACCAGAATTTCCGGGGTATAATCTGCGTAGCTTCTCATTCTCGCACCTACTTTTCTTTGCTATGATGCTATGAATGAAAGAATCATCTGAGAGAAATTATATTAACGTATGGTCCGGAAGTTTTGGGAATTTTTTCAAAGGCTAATAACTTTTTTTGGATAGTTTCAATTTTGTAACTTGATATTGCAAAAGCTAGCATCATCTTCAACAATTTCAAATTCATATTCAACATATTGAAGATGAGCCATTATCTTTGATGGCTCTCAGTTTTCTTCTGCCATGTTTGATCATTCTCTGGACAACATCAGGAATAATTTCACAGAGCTCCTGCCTCCCAATGTACCGCAAGCTCAACCAATATAAGATTTTTGGTAAGTATTGAGCAGGATAGTATACGACAAGGGATGGGAAGCTGCAAATGAAGACCAATTATGGCGTCACATTTTTCCGTAACATTAGAGAATTTCGCATTTGAGAAATTGATACAGAAAATTATGGAACATGGCAGCAGAAGAAAATTGAGATCCATCAAAGATATTGGTTCATTATCAATATGTTGAATATGAGTATGTTATTGTAATATACCGGGTGATCATTTGAAAACTATCCACCTGCAATAACTCCAGATTCCTAGTGAATATCTTTCCGAGCAAAAACAGGTCGATTTTTATATTGGGGGGGACATCTAAAACTTACATTGGCAAATTTCTATATTCACCCCCCTCGCCCCCACTCACCCCAACTTTGAAATTTCAAATGACACTACCTACCTTGTGATACATCAAATTGGAGAGAATTAAATTCTCTTTCTAAAAAAAATATTTCCAAAATTTTTAACCCCACCCCCTTTTCCTAAAAATTCTCTGACTGTCCCATTTTATATTCTAGACCCCTAATTTTTTTCTTAATTTAGTCGGTGTCATCCTAGATAGCATCGAAGAAGAAAATTTTCGGTGGAAAAAGTGCTACCCAAATTCACCCCTTTGCTCTCCCCCACCTCAACTTCCAAATTTCACAAAATACCACCTACATTGTGATACATCAAATTGAAGGAAATTGAATTCTCTTCCCGAAAAGTATTTTTTTTAAATTTTCCACCCCTCCCCCAATAAATTGGCCATTTGGAGTATTCTAGGGGGGAAATGGGGGGGCTTTGAAAATTGTCAAAAAAAAATTTTCAGGTAGAGAATTCAATTTCCTTCAATTTGATGTATTACAAAGTGGGTATTGACATTTTAGATTTTCAAGGTCAGGTGGGGGGAGCGAAGGGGTGAATTTGGGTGGCACTTTTTTTATAGAGAATTTTCTCTTTCGATGCTGTGCAAGATGACGTTGACTGTGTTGAAGGGAAATGGAGGTCAAGAATGTTAACTTGGACACTAAGAGAATTTTAGGAAAAACGGGGGGTGGGGTTTAAAAATTTCAAAATATTTTTTTTAGAAAGAGAATTTAATTTTCTTCAATTTGATGTATCGCAAGATAGGTAGTGTTATTTGAAATTTCAAAGTTGGGGTGAGTGGGGGCGAAGGGGCTCAAGATATAAATTCTCCAATGTATGTTTTAGATGTCCCCCTCGATATAAAAATCGACCTGTTTTTGCTCAAAGACATTTGCACTAGGAATCGGGAGATATTGCAGGTGGATAGTTTTCAAATGATCACCCGGTATGATGTAAACTTTTGCAATATCAAGTTCAAAAATAAAGACTATCCAGAAAAAGTTATTAGCTTCAAACAATTTCCCAAAACTTTCGGACCATACGTTACCTAACTTGGAATACAGGTTTCCTCAAAAGAGAGATGGAGAATCCGCGATTCCGCGCAGCTGTTTTCGGCACGTTCTGCGCACCGTGTGCCATGAGTGATCGCGTCATTTGTATTTACATTGCTCCGCCGTGTTAAAAGTGCTTTTTTTTTAGAATTTTGAAGCCAACCATGCTGTGAAAGTCGCTAAAAAATATAACGAACTTCTTAATGAATATTGCAAATGAATATTCTGCAAAGAAGAATTTGCCAGAGAGGCATTTGATGCGCGTATACAACTATTTTTGTAATGGATATATCAACGATATATGGACGTGCGCAGAAAGCACAGGGCCGCTATTCTTGAATCGTATGAGAAAAGTCCCTGGAAGTTTTATATAATCCGTCCTACACTTCTGTAGCGAAAGTTGCCTAAAAACCACGATTTTAGGCAACATTCGCTGCATCAGTGTACTGCGGAATGTATTTCACTCTCAGGGACTTCTCTCACACGATTCAAGAATAGCGGGCCAGGTAAATGCGTGCCCCATGTCCCACTTTTAATATTTTTTATGGTGTTTGATGCAAAATTGTGGCCAAGTGTACCCTTGAATTATTGATACTTGATGAACTAAGCAGGAAGCTCCCTACTATTATAACGCTGAAGAGCTTGTGGTTCTTTTTGCTTCTTCGAGTGTCACGTTGTATTTTATAGATCCATGCTTAGGGACACATTCGCTGTATAACTTGTGGACTTGTATAGTGGCCCACAACATTTATTTTCCATAACTTCTTATAAAAACTGTATAAATACCAATAATAACACCATCAAAACACACGTTCCGCTTATGGCATCGGGGCAATGTTGGCACACTAGGACTGCGACGATTTACTGCGCAATCGAACGTGACGTCACGGGCCAGAAAAAGACGCTCAATTTAGGAAACCTGTATTGGTTATCAAAAAAAAGGAAGAAATTATCAACTGAGGCTTCATTGAACACCCATTCAAAGTAACCCAAAATTGAGCCTCAAATGCACTGTTTAAAAAATAATAATAATAATAATAACACGCTCAAATCACGAGCAGCCCCGGAAGAGCCCGTCGACGTTGCCCATGTTCCAGTTCTAGAAGAGCTCGTCGACGTTGCCGATGTTCCAGTTCCAGAGGAGCTCGTCGACGTTGCCAATGTCCCAGCCGACGTTTCGTGGCCGGAGCCAATTTAGCCACCGCCGATTGCCGTGAGACGGTCGACAAGAGACCGACGACTTCCGTCACTTCTAAAGGATTATCGGGCTGACGCCTGAATTCAGAAGGGAGCAGGTGTTAGCAGCCCTGGACTTGACAACTGACAGAAGACAAAAGATCGCAACGTCAACCACATACTTAAATAGCGTGTACGAGTTTTCCTGTGTACGAGTACGAGTACGAGAGGAAAAAAGTACAAGTATTCCTGCCAAATCCATCGTGCTTCACCCGGTAACCGTCTTTTGCCATACCACCCGGTATACTGGCCTTGGTGACCGCATCAGCTCCAACTCCAAGCCGATGGACCGCGTCCGGCGCGGAACGAGAGAAGAAAGAGAGCGGGAGCGGGCAGTCGGCTTGGGCTATGGCATATTGTGTTGCATGGTAGCTGTGTCTCAAGAAGGAAATGAAAAGCGATCATCGACATTGCGGAATACGTGTTTTCATGTAATTATAATAGCGGTGCTAACAGGCAGCATGTTTCAACATGTGCGTCTTTAATTTGTCCCTTCTCTTGGATTTATATGAACAGTTTGTACATTCAAACCAAACGATGTCTTCAGCGGCAGCATGTTTCAACATGTGCGTCTTTAAATTGCCCCTTCGCTTGGATTTATATGAACATTTTGCACATTCGAACCAAACGATGTCTTCAGCGGCAGCATGTTTCAACATGTGCGTCTTTGAATCGCCCCTTCGCTTGGTTTTATATGAACATTTTGCACATCCAAACCAAACGATGTCTTCAGCGGGAGCATGTTTCAACATGTGCCTCTTCAAATTGAACTTTTCTTTGGATTTATATGAACACTTTGCACATTGGAACCAAACGATATCTTCAGCGGCAGCATGTTTCAACACGTGCTGTTTTAATTTGCCCTTTTCTTTGGATTTATATGAACACTTTGTACATTGGAACCAAACGATGTCTTCGGCGGCAGCATGTTTCAACATGTGCTGTTTCAATTTGCCCTTTTCTTTGGTTTCATATGAACACTTTGCACATTGGAACCAAACGATGTCTTCAGCGACAGCATGTTTCAACATGTGCTTCTTTAAATTGCTCCTATGCTTGGATTTAAATGAACATCTTGCACATTCAAACCAAACTATGTCTTCGGCAGCAGCATGTTTCAACATGTGCCGTTTCAAACTTATCTTATGCTTGGTTTTAAATGAACATTGATCACATTCAATCCAAACGATGTCCTCAGCGGTAGCATGTTTCAACATGTGCATCTTTAGATGGCTCTTTTGTTTGGATTTATACGAACACTTCGCACATTCAAACCAATCGATGTCTTCAGCGGCAGAATGTATCAACATGTGCCTCTTTAAATGGCTCTTACGTTTGAATTCATACGAACATTTTGCACATTGAAACAATCTCATCTCTTTATGAGAAGCATGAGCTAACATGTGCTCTTTCGAATCTGTTCTTAGCCTAAGTGTGCTCGAACATTCAGTGCGTGGCAAGTCTTCAACAAGGTCAACTGCATTGGCGTGTGGTCGTGTTGCAAGTACCGCAGCCAAACGATGGGAGTCCGTGTGTTTTATCAGAAGCAATGCGGAATCGGACCTGAACAGGCAACAATCACATAGAAATTCATGGAATTCTTCGTTGCAAAACGAGCTTTGTTCAATGTGGTGGTCGTCGATCCTGCTGTGATGATTGTGTTTGCAGTGTTCGTACAAGTCCCAATTGTGGTAACACTTGAATTCGCAGCAAATGCACGAAAACTGCTCCGGTTCTACGATGGCATGGAACAGTTCTGCCGCATAAACATTTTTATGGGCTCTTTGAACGTGGTGTTCCAGTTGAAACTTGTGGTCGAAATCGTATGAACATTGTTGACACATATGTATTTCAGCCATGACCGAGGTCATGACTGACGACCTGGAATAGCCATTATTAGTAAGTGGGTACCTATTTACTCAACAATACAGTTCAGTACACATCCTGTTTACTTCCTTACTGTTACACACTTTGATTGTATCTCAATTACAATAATATGGGTGTAAAATTCAGTTCTGACTAGCAGCAGTCTACGTTATAAATATGTACGGTACCATTACAAATAAGTAGGTACTTAGGAACTCACCTAAATATTATGTAGAGGTAGGTGATCAGCTGATTTTGATGTTTTTACAAGCAAATTCAGACGTAAAACTACTTTGTAGGTTTGAATGACACCATTTTGTAACGGCTGCTTACCTACTACCATTGTCTACTACCTTCGCTTCGCACTACATACGTCCATTTTGCGCGCGCAGCAAAGGTAAAGCTAACGAGGGATCGAAAAATACTGTGACCGTATCATAAAAGGGGCCTCGATTTCGATCATTCCAAAAGTAGGAATGGTCTACAAACAGTGGCCAAGAAGTTTTTTTGGAAGAAATTTTGCGGGAAATCCACAAACTTTCGAGAAAAAATAATGAAAATTCAGGAAACTACGCAGTTAGGTATGCAGCGCATTTTTAGCGCCGGGCGGATATGTAACTTCCCGAACGAAGTGAAAATGGTACTAAACTGAAGATAAAGCACACCAACGGGACCGGAGAGTAAAATAGGGGTGTTGGGCGGGAAGAAGCTATAGATAACTGGTCATAAAACAAAGAACATGGCGAAAAATCGCAAGTAATCATGAGAAAAGCATTAAAAAAACATTGTTTGGTGGCATTACGCTACCAAAACACACCAACGGGACCGAAAAGCAAAATAGGGGTGTTGGGCGGGAAGAAGCTATAGATAACTGGTCATAAAACAAAGAACATGGCGAAAAATCGCAAGTAATCATAAGAAAAGCATTAAGAAAACATTGTTTGGTGGCATTACGCTACCAAAACACACCAACGGGACCGAAAAGCGAAATAGAGGTGTTGAGTGAAAAGAAGCTGAGAAGAACGCGTCTTAAAACAAGAAACTGCTAAAAACCGCCAACGATCGTGAAAAAACCATTGAAAAGAATGGATAAATTACACGAAACGGGGATAAAGTGCAAAAAAAAGCAGTCGACATCCAGGGCCGGGCCTAGCAGGCGTGCAGTCCGTGCCTGCACGCAGGCGGCAAGTCATAAGGGCGGCAATATACAGGGTGTTTCAGCAATGATAGCAAAAAATAAACTGTAAGTAGATCTATTCCTCGATCTCTTCAAAATATGTCAAAAACTCATACTTATATCATTTTGCAACTTTTAGTTTTCGGATTTCAAAAATTTGTAACTCAGGAAGGTTTCAATATAGACCAAGAGCTAGCAACGTTTTATTTACCTCATAAGCAAAATGCGGTTTGACCCCAGGAGCATATAAAGTTTTTGATGGGATTCTATTAAATGTTTGTCTTATGAAGCAGACGCCTTGCTTTCGTACAGGGTGGGGGATGAAAAATGGTAAATTTTACCATTTATTTACCTCATAAAAAAATGGATGGGATCAAATCTGGTGTAAAGCTCTGATGCCCAGGACAAGAAAAATGCTAAATCTGACAAAAAAATGCCTTGCTTTCATTGAATCTGATCGACCTCAAGTGGACTCAAATCTGCATTTATTTACCTTATCAGCAAAATGGATGGAACCTTCACTTTAAATTCGCCACAAACTGCCTGAACATGAAATGAACAAATCTGACAACGAAATGTCTTGTTCAAGGCCAATCAGACATGAATTTTTACTAATACTGTTGTAGGCCGGAAGCCGTTGTTTATTTATTATAGGAAAGCTAGACATTATTTCAGGGGGCTGAATTTCTGCAAAAATCATCTGAAACGCATGTTCTCTACCACCGACAAAAAATCACTCGCTGTCTCACTGGCGCTAGCCAAGTTACGGGGTAAAAACTAAAAACCACCCCTGACGATGACATGGTGTTGGTTTTTCGGATATTCTAAGGAGTTCAATTTAAAAGCGTTTGATTTTGGACGTGACCTTTCCAATAGGCTAAGGAAGACAGTGACGCATCAAATTGTACGTTGAAAAGTACTTCGCAAAGTTTCTATTGGAATAAAAAAGTATCAGTACTTATACGCAGAAAAGTTGAAAATTCGTAAAATTTCACAATTTGACTAAGTACCTGTACTGGGGGAGGGGGGGGAGTGAAAATACCTGGGGAGGGGGGGGGGGGATTGGAACGTCGACCCCCGATCACCAGAAATGCCGGGTATTTCGCCACGCTAATCTGAGCTATCGGCCCACTGTGGACCGTGGTGATAACATCTCAAGCGACATTGTGAATTTCTAAGCGATTAATAATTGTGTGCGTTATTTAGTTGTATCGATCGGTAGAAGTGAATGAAGTAAAGTTTGTTTACAAGTAAATCAGCGCGTTCAATTTCGAAATAGGTGAACCCGAATACCGTAACAATTGGTGGCAGAAGTGGATATTTCGAAATTTGGAAATTTCAACTGCTGATTTCGAGGTAATCGATCAGTGACTACGCCGATTGTCGGAACATTCGAAAAATCGTTTGATGACGACCAGAAGCATGACACAAAAAGAAACTGAAAAGGTCGAGGAAAAGGAAGAATTGAAGAGAGTTCTAGAACAGCAGGAGCAGAGACGGCTCGAAGAAAAGATGGAATTGAAGAAAGTTCTGGAAGCCCAGGAGCTACTCCGTCTCGTTGATGTGGAAGCCACCTAGCAGCCTTCTACTGAGTGGGAAACTTGATGAAGACGATTGCGTTTTGGTTATTGACATCGGAGCCACAAAGTCAATCGTTCGACGTGGAATGCTTCGAAAACAACGATCGTGACGTTAAAGAACGGCACTCGCTTGACTACGGCCACTGGAGAGTCGGCTACATTGTACGGAGAAGCTGAAGTAAGCATTTGCTTCGGACGGTTTCTGCTGCGAGATAAGGTTTTGGTGGCTGACATTGTTGACGACTTCATACTTGGCCTGGACCTGATGAATAAGTGCGGACCTGGATGTTGGTCAGCGGACACTGAGAATTGGAAACTAGGAAATTGCTCTGAAAATATTCATGAAGACTGCTGAATAAATCCGTCTACTTTCTGCTGAAACCGTACGTGTGGCCGCTAACTCTGAAAAGATCGTGTGGGCAACACTAACTGGACAACCTGGAGGACATGTCGCCAGCATTGCTGAACCCGACGCAGATGCCAGCTGTATCATGGCTAAGACATTAATCAACATGGATATGACGAGAATTCCGATTAGAGTCATTACCCCGGACAAGACATGCAAAACGATCAAGGAAGGAAAAACTATGGGCAAGTGTGAACCCGTAGAATGGATCTCACGCTGCGAAGATGGATTGCCAGAAGCTCCAGCTCCGAAACTTCTGGGGAAGAAGGTCGAGGAGATGTTCTCGTCCCAGTGGGAGCACCTGAATGACAAAGAAAAGGAACTGGCATCGAAATTTGTTCAAGAAGAAGCAACAGCCTTTGCGATGGAAGGCAGTCCAACTGGGAGGACTAGTGTGATTCAACGTCGCATTAACACGGAGAACGCTGCTCCGATTCGGCAACCTCGCAGGCGCCTACCATTGGCAAAGCAAGAGGAGATGTCCAAGCTTCTGAAGAACATGCTGGATGAAGGCGCGATTGAGGAGTCAACAAGCCCATCGTCTTCTCCGGTTGTTTTGGTTAAAAATAAAGACGGGAGTACAAGGTTTTGCGTGGACTACCGCAAGCTGGTTCTCAACGTAGGACTTGAAGAGTGGCTACTGGCAAGTCGGACTCCGCCATGAGGACAAAGAAAAGACCGCATTCTCAGCGGGCAGCGGTCTTTACCAGTTTACGGTGATGCCTACCGGCCACGTTCAAACGTTTGATGGAGTGCGTTTTGCGAGGTCTTACATGGGAGACTCTGCCTGGTCTACCTTGACGACGTGATGGTCATCGGTCGGACGTTTGAAGAACATCTGAAGAACCTCCGCGAGGTGTTTCGACGACTTCAAGGTACTGACCTAAAACTGAACCCAAGGAAGTGCGCGCATTTCCAGAAGCATGTCAAATTTATGGGACACGTCGTATCAGCCAAGGGAATCGAAACCGACCCATCGAAGTTGGACGCTGTTCGAGAATGGCCACGACCGAAGAATCAACATAAAGTCAGGAGTTTCTTGGGCTTATGCACATACTACAGGAGATTTGTGGAGAAGTTCGCAGACATTGCTAAGCCCTTGAAAATTTTGTGCCACACCATGGAACATGTGCCGTCTGGTGGTATTTGTACCGTCTAGGTGGAAAGCACCCAGTGGCGACGTTTACACCGTGGCTTTGATCCGCGACCTAAGCACTAAATTTGACAAAATAAATTTAGTCCACGTGGTGTAAACGACCACGGACTGAGATCGAGTTGTTTGGGTCAGGTCTCTTGGCAGCCGTGGACTGACCTGAATTTAGTCTGGACCAAATCCTCAAAGATGCGGTGTATGTAAATGGTACCGGACTGGCCCAAGCCGCAAAAATCTGTGTTAGCATCAGTTGGCCGGTTGTCAGTCAACCCGACTGATGTTTTCTGACAGGGCTGTTTCAAGCGGGCGTGCAACTCGTGCATGGCACAAGGGCGGCCAGATTCAGGGGGCGGCATATCGGGGCAAAATGTGTTTTTTTCAATTTTTTTGCTATTCATATTTCACCTCCGCAGCCGCTCCTGAACATTTTGAAATTTTTCGTTCGTGAAAAAAATTTCACGAACCGTCCGGTAGGTAAGTTAACTTTCGTTTATTTGTTTATCATAATATATCGTTACTGACTAGGTCCCCACCTACTCAATAAAAAAAATTGGTTCAAAATGCGAAAATCGCAATTCCCGTCGCTGTTTCTGTTATTTTCATAAAATAAAATTCAAATTAAAGAAGCTGTAATGTAACCCACTTATCGACGTTTGGCCTCGATCGTCATCACCCCCTCCCCTTCCTACGTTGTCTACCTTTTCCCTACGTTGTGAATTTCTTACTCTAGATGAGAATGTGAATTTGGGGATGGTGCTGAAATTTCTTAATGAAACGCGAATGAAGGCAAGCAAAATGAAGTTTTTTTATTTGAATCGTTTGCAATGTTTTTAATGAATCTGTTTCTTTTCTCAAAACACCTCACAACAATAAACTGACAGTGACAAAATGACATGGCATGGATCAAAACAAACAAAACACAAACACAAATGAAACAAGAAAGGCATTAAAAATCATTTAGACAATGCAGGAATCAACAACAATAAAATAAACACATAATTTGATCAACAAAGCACAACAAGAAATCATAAAACGCATCAAACTGTCAGTAAATACAAAAGAATAGTGACGTATTCGCTGACAGGCACACATGGGAAGAACACGTCAAAGAAACCCCTGCGTATTGCCTGATTGAGTGCTGAAAATCACTTCCCAAATGATATTATGAAAATTGAGTGTAAATGAGTCATGGTGGAATGACAAAGAAGTCACCCTAGTAATGCATTCATCAAGCCAGTGCAAGTCGGTACTCAAACGTCTTTAAATGTTCGCTTAGTTTGCCAATTATTTACGCAACAACAAAGGAAACTCGCTCGCCTACGCTTTGGTGAAACTTTACGCTCAGGATTCAATGTTTACGCTTTACGCTCAAAAGCACACTCTTTCGCCACTCCGCATCTCTCAAAGCAGAAAGCAATTAGTAGACACATGACACTCAACTAAACCAAGAAATATAAATAAAAATATAAATGAATATAAATCAAGGCTCTGGGTTCCCACAGAGTAGGTTTTTGCGTGTAAAGGCTCAAGGGACCGCTGAAAAGACCTAAACCCAATAGCTAGGTGTCCCCCTAGAGTTGAGACCGATCTATTACTAACCTGAAACTGCTCCCCCGATTCCCGACCCTCCTTAATTCCCCAAACAGTAAACAAAAAGGAAACAAAACATGAAACACAAAAGTCAATAACATTTGAACAATTCCTGAGCAGCCAGGGAGTGTTGGCCCGTACACGACTTCAAGGATACATCGGGCATGATAAACATAACATGATAAACATAAATGTTAAAAGCTAGCTCACACACACATGTTCAGGTTCAACCAGGCTCTTTCAGATTTCGCTTTGCCGCTTGCAGAGTTTGTAGTACCAACAAACACTGTCATGACAACGTACACTCCTGAGTAGGAGAATGAGTGAATTAATGAATGAATGAATGAGATACCCATTTTGTATTGTAACCCAACGAGTAAACATCTTTGACTAATCAAGGAAATTGAACGTGTTCTGAATCTGGACCTGGCGAGAATTCCAGACAGCGCGGCGCTACCTACGTTGTAGCTACCTACCCGACAGGTAAGGCCCTTCTCCCAAAAACGAACTGAACAAATCGTACAAGTAATGTTTTTTCCGTTCTCTACGCGGCTTGATTTCCACTAGGGCGAAAATCCCAAATCCTACATTTTCCTTGTTTACGTCGCCATTTGCAATGGCGCCCGCCGAGACCAGGAAAACCTACTTGAAATTCGCAAAAATGGGACATGCTACATTGACCGGGCCACAAATTTACGTGCCAAGGCAAGCAACACCTTGAGGAATATAATCAGCAAGGAAATCAAAATAGAACCCACCTGTATCCACGACTTTTCGGCACAGAACTTGGAACACCGCTGCGTGTTGTCGGAAATTCCCTCGTTCCCCCCTTTCTCTACCCCGACCGTCTCCGCCTAATCTCAATGGTGACGTTTCTTGTCGATTTCTGGTCGTCTACTTAGGCAACCAACAAATCATTTCTCGCGCGAATTTAAAAGGGTATCTTTTTTAAAACTAGGCGCAAAAGTGCGATCCCTTACAAAGCTATATACAAAATTTAACATTTAAAAAAATGAAGAAAGGGTCGGCTCAACAGCTTTTGCACGAGGGCGGCCAAAATGTCTAGAGACGGCCCTGCTTCCTGACTATCGAGCAGGGATCACGCCTGTCGAGGCTATGTAATATCTGGTCGAGTATTCAAGACAAGATTGCCATGGACCAAATCTGGACTATATTTTAAAACAGGTCGACCATTAGTCTACTGGTGTAAACGCTGGAAGAGAAGGGCCATTTTAGGTGGAATTTGGGTCAGTGCTTGGGTCAGTCTGGCTTCAGTCCTCTGGTGTAAACGTAGCCATTGTCTAATTCAGTGCATTTTTCCTGGTGTTTTTTTAAACGAGTCACTAAACCTTGTAATTCAGGTTTACACACTTTGCAAATCGCTCTGCTTTCTGCTTTCTCCGGAACCGTTTTCTTTATAAAATATCGCCAGATATGATCCCCTTTTCGTCCCGACATTTTCTACGAGTGCTGAGCTAATCATAGAATACTAAGAGCAAATATAAAATCCCGTATGCCACCACAACCAGCCTACCCCACCCCCGACACGAACGACGAACTATCCTCAAAAAATTTGCTTATGTTCAAAGAAGTGTTCACTTCACCGCTGCAAAGATGTATAACAAAATACCGCAATCGATCAGAAGTCTTCCGGTACAAAAACTGAAGATTGTTTTAATGAAAATTTTCATCAAGAAAGCATACTACTCGATAGATGAATATCTCAGTGATACAGCCTTTTTGTAATAATTTTTCATAATATTACGTATTCTAGTCAGATCTTGTGATCCATTGTACTTACCTGATATTGTGATTTGTGCCTTTTTTTTGTATGTATACCACTGCATGCACTTTTTTTTTGCGCTGTCCATCTTTATATATTAAGTATGTAGGTACCTCATTTTAAATTGACCGCTCTACACCTCTTTAGGTAAATTATTTTACAATGTAAAATTTATTCGAGTAAATAAATAGATCTATCTATCCATCTATCAAGACGTGGCGACACCACGGATTTCTGAATATAGAGCTGGATAGCCAATCACAATATACCCCCCCCCACAATTTATGTCCGACGCTTGTTGGCCGCCATACTGTGCTAGTTTTTAGTGACTTTAATGCTTGTGGGTTGGCAAAACTGCGAATAATTGCCATCCCTGAGTGTCACTTTGACAAATGTCACCCAAATGTCAATCTATTGTCATTTCTTGACGTTTTTCTTGTTTATCCGTTTCTTTGTGCGAAGTTTTCTTGGCATTTTTCAGTGATTTGTTGACGAAAAAGACTTGATGCCGTCCTGTTTTGTGCCCAGTTGCAAAAATAGCGACTAACAAAACAAAACCGGCATCATAACCTATCATGTGTAAGTTCGATGTTTTCATCCGATTTTTCATTTATTACAAAAGAATTAATTCAGGTTTCCGAAACGATCAAAGTGGAGTGGCTCCAGGCCATCAGTAGGGATCAACAAACATTTATTCAGCAGCGTAACAGTGAGAGCGTGTTTGTTCGGATCATTTCTTGGATGAAGCCTTTGAGCGAATTGGATTGCTTAAGAAACTGAAACCCAATGTAATTCCTTCACTTGATTTGCCTACCCTGAGACCCATTCCAGTAGCTTCAGAAAGTCAAGCTATCCAGGAAGCTCCAACAACTACAAGCCAAGTTATGCCGGAATCATGACCAGATCAAGCTATGCCGAAAGCATCAACAAGCCAAGCTATGTCGGAATTATTATCAAGCACAAATAGGGGAAGAGAGGCGAATATCGACCGGCAGTCTAATATCGACCGCACCACTGTGGCCCACCCTGTAAGTTTTTTGGAATCATGACACAGGCTGCCATCTAGCATTTTGCAAGTGAACTCCAGCACAGCTGTCGGTCAGCCATTTATTTGAAGCGCTTGACTGACAGAAACGAATTATTGTTTCCAGTCAATATGATATAAGTTCAGGAGTGTTTATGATAACGTATTGCAGACTTTTCATTGTAGTTAGACTTAGGTCTCCTGGTGTAATGTACCAAGGATCATTGATAGTAACTTTGTGTAGTAGGCCTAGTTCCATAATCTAACCTGGTTCTTCATCGTCAAAGAATTGTTTTTTGCTTTTGTTGTCGGCCAATATCGACCAGGTTGGTCGATATTGTACAAATGGAGTTTTATACATCATTTCAGATGCCTCGCGGAAAATATCGGCGAAAAACGAATCGCGCCTCGTGTGGTGCGAAAATGACCTGATGAGGTTCCTGTGAGTACTCACCTGAGAATTATTTTTAATTTTATCTGTTAATCTTATAGGTTCCTATCATGGGAATCGTTCCTGGTAAATGTTAGGAAAAGGGGGGCAAAATCAAAATCAAAAACTAGATTTTTTTTCGAAAAGAGATGTTTTGACTTGTATTTTTGTGCTTTTGCTAAGCATGCAGACTACAAAATGGCTAAGAAAACGTGCGATCGATATTATCCGACCTGGTGGTTGATTTT
The DNA here is from genome assembly GCA_949128115.1 of Anaspis maculata. Classification (NCBI taxonomy): domain Eukaryota; kingdom Metazoa; phylum Arthropoda; class Insecta; order Coleoptera; family Scraptiidae; genus Anaspis; species Anaspis maculata. Next base: position 59,242,791 of record OX421967.1, on the reverse strand, counting down.
ACCCCACTGCACTGGTCGATATTACCCGCTGAAATTTTCACTTTGCTTTCGAATTTTTTTCACAAAAATGTTTCTACTTAGTGAGTGACTATTCAAGGTTTTTGGTAGTTAAATGGTTGGGGAATATGGTACAAAACGTACAGCCTTGACAGTCCACATGGCGACTGGTTTTGAATTTTTTGCCTTAAGTGGTCGATATTCACCTGCTCTCCCCTAAACAATTATGTTATACTTCAATGATTGTTTTCATTTTATTTTTGTGATATAAATCAGGTTCGTGTTTGTGTTGTTTATAGCGTTCTCAAATCACTAGAACCGAACCAGCTCGGCTCTAAAATCAGGGATAGGTTCTCGAAAATCCTTGCCCAATCAGTAATAGCGATTTTCGAGCTGAACTGGCTCCGTTCTGGCCAATCGAAAACGCCATTAGTTTTATGCTTGAGTTTCTACGTTTTGTCTTTGAAACAATTCAACAAATACCTAACGTTTCCAACATGTATGTAGTTAAAGGTGGGTTCAGTCAGCTTGGTTTTAGTTTTAGTCGTAGTCGTTGTCGTAAATTTGAAAGTAGAAAGCACGCGTCATATGCGCGGCGTTCATACAGAGTTTAAGTTTTAATTTTAGTCGTAAGAATTCCGAACTTTGTCCTATGATGCCGACTTGCAGGTTGCGTAATTACCGGTATAAGGTATGAGCATGGATGGTGATGGTAATGGGTTGTATGTATCAATAAAAAAATAGCATAAGCATTTGCTTCGATTTTAGAGGAGTTGTACTCCTCATCAATGTAAGTAAATACTTATTTATGCTTATTTTTTTACGAGTTTTTATATTAATACTACCCATTATGAACACGGACCGTATGAAGATGAAGGTTCGCGCAGTATCATTCGAGCTCCTATTGGTCAATTCTTACGACTAAATCTTGCTGTATGAACGCTCTTCTTTGTTACGACAACGACTAAAACTAAAACAGCGACTAAATAAGCTGACTGAACGCACCTTAACTATTCCGAAATAAAATGAGTTGCAATTTGTAATGAACAACATTAATGAAATCATAACCACTAACCAATAATTAAAAGATGATGAATAATAAGAAGATTCAAGAACCAAGAATCATTCTACGAACAAAAGTACAACCATCTTAGCTTTCTCCCTGTAGGATTCGTCCAGTTCCAGGTAATTATTATTCATTATTATTTCACAATTAATATTTGAAAAAAATTTAAACACCAATGCACAAAAGACGGCGGTTTATCATTTGAATCCGATTTGTTGCCGGTCAGCCAATAACATTTTAGCACAGTTTAGCAGTACTCGAGGCGCAGGGTAACTTGAATGGGCCAGCGTGATGCCTGGTCGCATCCCCACTTGGCTACAAACACGCGAATATTTTCCGAACTGGTCTATATGAAGACCTGCGCACGACCTGCGAGCAAAGGCAACTGCCTCATACAGATGAGAAAGTCTATATAAAAAAAATCTGATTAAAATAAAAGAAAATCCGATTTTACTCAAAAAAATCCGATTTGAATAAAAAATAGATTTTTTTGATTTTTTATTTGAATTGCGTTTTTTTTTGCACCCTGTAGGTACCTTCCCACTTAATACCTAGGTATAGGTAGGTACCTCGCTACCGAGCTCGCTACTTTGTTTACATTGACATGAACATTATAGGTATTATTATCATAATATATATTATCGTTTAGACCGTCGACGGCAGACTCATCCATCACATTCGAATCAATCGCTGCCTTTAGCGGCAGCATGTTTTAACATGTGCGTCTTTAAATTGCCTTTATGTTTGGATTTATATGGACACTTTGCACATTCAAACCAATCGATATTTCCATCTGCAGTATGTGTCAATATGTGTATTTTCAAAGTCACACGATGCTTGGCTTTGTATGAACATTCATCACACTCAAACCAAACGATGTCTTCAGGGGCAGCATGTTTCAACATGTGCGTCTTTAAATTGCCCTTTTGCTTGGATTTATATGAACATTTTGCACATTCAAACCAAACTATCTCTTCAGCGGCAGCATGTTTCAACATGTGCCCTTTCAAACTCTTACTATACTTGGTTTTAAATGAACATTCATCACATTCAAACCAAACGATGTCTTCAGCGGTAGCATGTTTCAACATGTGCCTCTTCAAAGTGCTCTTTTTTTTGGATTTATAAGTACATTTATCACATTCGAACCAAACGATAGCTTCAGCAACGGCATGTTTCAACATGTGCATTTTCAAATTGCCCTTATGTTTGGATTTGTATGAACATTTTGCACATTCAAACCAATCGATCTCTTCAGCGGCAGCGTGTGTCAACAAGTGCGTTTTCAATGGCCATATCTGTTTGGATCTATAAGAACATTTATCACATTCAAACCAATCGATGTTTCCATCTGCAGTATGTGTCAATATGTGTCTTTTCAAAGTCACACGATGCTTGGCTTTGTATGAACATTCATCACACTCAAACCAAACGATGTCTTCAGATGCAGCATGTTTCAACATGTGCTTCTTTAAATTGTTCCTATGCTTGGATTTATATGAGCATTTTGCACATTCGAACCAAACTATGACTTCGGCAGCAGCATGTTTCAACATGTGCCGTTTCAAACTCTTCTTATGCTTGGTTTTAAATGAACATTCATCACATTCAATCCAAACGATGTCCTCAGCGGTAGCATGTATCAACATGTGCTTCTTCAAAGTGCTCCTTTGATTGGATCTATACGAACACTCAGCACATTCAAACCAATCTATGTCTTCAGCAGCGGCATGTTTCAACATGTGCGTCTTCAAACAACTTTTACGTTTGAATTCATACGAACATTCAGCACATTGAAACAATCTCATCTCTTTATGGGAATCATGAGCTGACATGAGCTCTTTCGAATCTCTTCTTTTCCTGAGTGTGCTCGAACATTCAGTGCGCAGCAAGTCTTCAACAAGGTCAACTGCATTGGCATGTGGTCGTGTTGCAAGTACCGCAGCCAAACGATGAGAATCCGTGTGTTTCATCAGAAGCAATGCGGAATCGGACCTGAACAGGCAACAATCACATGAAAATTTATGAAGTTCTTCATCGCAAAACGAGCTTCGTTCAATGTGGTGGTCGTCGATCCTGCTGTGATGTTTGTGTTTACAGTGTTCGTACAAGTCCCAATTGTAGTAACACTTGAATTCGCAGCAAATGCACGAAAACTGTTCCGGTTCTACGATGGCATGGAACAGTTCTGCCGCATAAACATTTTTATGGGCTCTTTGGACGTGGTGTTCTAATTGAAACTTGTGGTCGAAATCGTATGAACATTGTTGACACCGATGTATTTCAGCCATGACTGACGACCTGGAATAGCCGTTATTAGTAAGTAGGTACCCATTTACTCAACAATACAGTTCAGTACACACCCTACTGTTTAATGTTACATAGTTTGATTGTATCTCAACTACATCAACATGGGTATAAAATTCAGTTCTGGCTAGCAGCAGTGCTACCTTATAAATAGGTACCTACGATACCCATCACAAATAAGTAGGTACTTAGGTACTCACCTAAATAAGATGTAGAGGTAGGGTAGTCAGCTGATTTTGGTGTTTTTAAGATCAAATTTAGACGTAAAACTTCTTTGTAGGTTTGAATGGCACCATTTTGTAACGGCTGCTTACCTACTACCTTCGCTTCGCACTACATACGTTCATTCTGCGCGCGCAGCAAAGGTAAAGCTAACGAGGGATCGAAAAATACTGTGACCGTATCATATAAGGGACCTCGATTTCGATCATTCCAAAAACAGGAATGGTCTACAAACAGTGGCCAAGAAGGTTTTTCGGAAGAAATTTTGCGGAAGATCCACAAACTTTTGGGAAAAAAATATGAAAAATAATAGGAAACTACGCAGTATAGGTACGCAGTGCATTTTTAGAGCCGGGCGGATACCTATATGTAACTTCCCAAACGAAGTGAGAATGATACTAAACAAAAGATAAAGCACACCAAAATCACCTACCGGAGAGCAAAATAGGGGTGTTGGACTGGGAGAAGCTAAAAATAACTGGTCATAAAACAAAGAACAGGGCGATCGCAAGTAATCGTAATACCTACAAGCACTAAAAGACACTGTTTTTGTGGCAATACGCTAGCAAAACACACCAACGGGACCGGGAAGCGAAATGGAGGTGTTGGGTGGAAAGAAGCGCTAACGATCGTGGAAAAAAACATTGAAAAGAATGAATAAATATTACACGAAACAAGAAGAAAGTGCAAAAAAGGCAGTCGACACGTGTTAACAAGGAATTAAATGTAAGACAAAATAGCCGAAAAGCGCAAAGAAGGAATAACAACGCATGGAAAGTGTCAGGCAAAATGATAAAAAAGGAGATTAGGAATGTTAAAAAAATAAATAAAACACAAAACGGGAAGAAAGTTGCAAAAAAATTGGTAGTTCACACGTTTGATTCCCCTATTTGCTTTCCAATAATTGGTGGTTTTTTATGGCAATAATGCGTTCTCCTGACCCGACGGCGCAGATGCAACATGGACGCAACTGTCGCTATTTAGTGCCAAATTTGAAACATCCAGACAAATATCGACTTTTCTATGGAATACCAGCCTTTTTCATGACTAAGTCTCCAGATAGATACAAAAAAGTTATTAAAAATGTGAAGAAGAACCAGTCGCAAGCAAAATTTCTATTTTGTATAGTTCTTTTTCACAAACTAATAAAAATATTGGAAGTTCCTTGCTTACTTCGCAAATGATCCACAGTCTGTTAATCGCGATGTTGTCAGATTTGGCATGGCCGCCGTTACCAATAATACGTTATATTACATATACTGTCACCTCAAATAGTCACTATAAAATCAATTTGTTTTGGAAGATGTTTCCTTGCGCTCTTCTAATTAGGGAATCTGACACCATACTGAATGAAAGTTCAAAATTGGGAAATTATTATATGGAAGTAATTGAAATTTATATTTCTTGTTCACTTGGCAACCCCGAATACGGCTTCTGCCGTTCTCCTGCCTAGCTTCTGGGCCGGATAGTCTTATGCAATCCGCAGTACATTCATGTAGCAAGGATTGCCTGAAACGTACCATATGAGAGTGGCTCTCGCGGCTCGCCTACCTTTGGCCCCAGAGGCTTTCAGTTAGAGGAGACTCGGAGAGGGCCCTGACCAAAACTTCCACGCCACGTGTTCGCGGAAACGGAATAAAATTAAACCTTTTTCTTCATCGTATCGACTCTCGCTTCTACACTTGTGATGACGCAGTGTTTATTTCCATTCTTTCTTGTAAGAACCGAAAGCGTGCCTTCCTATTCCACCTTCAAAATGATTGTTTTTCATGTTTAAAAGATTGAAATAACATTAGTCTCACAACTCACAAACAGTGAGCATCAATTGTTGAAAATTTCACTTACACAAACGATTATTGATAGTTTTTCTGATCATGTTTACGTGTTAACAGACGCTATTTGTCTGGAAGTTTCATATCAAGCGCCTAATTCTACGCGCATGGGCCCGGATAACACGTAAGATACACAGTCCTATAACCGAGGCATTACGTACTGCGCTCTGTGAAGCACATGCATTTTCACATTTTTCGCATAGCTCTCATAGGCAATCCACCTTTCCTATTTACACGCCCCCTCTGACGTCATAGAAAGATGCGTACGCGCACGTTGCACCGTGCCCTGTCTGTGTGTTGTGTTTTGACATATGTTTTAAGGTTATGCCAAATCAGAGAGAGATTTGCTTAGAAAAGCAATTTGCTCTTTACTCCCACACTGCAGAAGGACCTTGCTTGCATGGTAATTTCATGCTCTAAGCGTCCTAACAAGCCCGACTGGAGAACAAATTTCCAACACATCTACACTGTTCCAAATGTTCGCATCAATATCATTTGAGTAGGAGTCAAACAGTAGTCAAAGTTGAAGCTCGCAATAGAAAATATTGGCAATATTTTTGTACTTTTTAGGAGCGGCACATATTAGCATTTTGCTAGGTAATCTGCAGTTACCATTACGAGGCAACCACATATACCCAGGGTAGAGCAATCCTTCCATTTTTCAATTCAGAGTGTTGTGAGTGTTCATATCATACCGCAAGGAAGGACTTGCATCATCACCGCCGAATGTGATATATGGACACTTGCAGCAAAGATGCAGCAGCCAGACGACAACATTATGTTATAGCCAGCACAACAGAGGCTACATAATGTTGTAACAACATAATCTTATGACGAAATTACAGAATCACCTCAGCCAGAAGTGAAGTGAAAGTGACATTTTATAAACATAACCTTGAATTTCGTGCATCAGCAGCATGGCAAACTGGTAAAATTGAAACATAAATGGGTCCTAAATGTTGCATACGTTCTTGCCGTAAGAAAACACAAACGGGCCAACAGAATTTTGTTTTTTGTTTGGGTTTTTTGAGAGAAAAAAAAGCGGAGAGGCGGCTGACGACGGTGCAGTATGCGCGCGCTTGCTGTAGGCATTTTTTTCCATCTCATCGAAAGTGAGCATAAGACCCTTTCACTCTAGCAAATAGAATAGGTGAATTCACCTTTCCTATTTACACGCCCCCTCTGCATGACGTCATAGAAAGATGCGTACGTGCACGTTGCACCGTGCCCTGTCTGTGTGTTGTATTTTGACATGTTTTTAAGGTTATGCCAAATCAGAAAGAGATTTGCTTAGAAAAGCAATTTTCTTTTCAATCCCACACTGCAAAAGGACCTTGCATGGTAATTTTATGCTCTAATCGTCCTAACAAGCCCGACTGGAAAACAAATTTTCAACACATCCACTGTTCCAAATGTTCGCATCAATATAGTCGCATCAATATCATTTGAGTAGGAGTCAAACAGTAGTCAAAGTTGAAGCTCGTAATAGAAAATATTGGCAATATTTTTGTACTTTTTAGGAGCGGCACATATTAGCATTTTGCTAGGTAATCTGCAGTTACCATTACGAGGCAACCACATATACCCAGGGTAAAGCAATCCTTCCATTTTTCAATTCAGAGTATTGTGAGTTGTGAGTGCTCATATCATACCGCAGGGAAGGACTTGCATCATCACCGCCGAATGTCATATATGGACACTTGCAGCAAAGATATGCAGCAGCCAGACGACAACATTATGCTATAGCCAGCACAACAGAGCTATGTAGCCTCGTATGTGGCCACCATAATGTTGTAACAACATAATCTTATGACGAATTGATCTTATTACAGAATCACTCCAGCCAGAAGTAAAAGGAAAGTGACATTTATTAAACATAACCTTGAATTTCGTGCATCAGCAGCATGGCAAACTGGTAGATCCCAGTTTCCCTGTCCTTCTCAATCCTTCCCTAAACCAGCTAATATACTTCGCTAGGATCTTTCATAAAAAGAAATGAAAAAACCCATGTCCACTAGCCTATTCTGACAGACGACAGTTGACAGCGAAACAACAGAAATTTAGCTGTGTTTTGACACATATTTTGAAGGTTATGTCATTTCAGAACGCGATTTGCTTAAAAAAGCAGCTCCCTTATTATCCTGCACTGCAGAAGGACCTTATATGGTAATTCCATGCTCTAATCGTCCTAACAGGCCCAACTGAAAAACAAATTGTCAACACATCTACTGTTCCAAATGTTCGTATCAATATTTACGAAGGAGTCAAACAGTAATCAAAGTTGGAGCTCGTAATAGAAAATATAGGCAATATTTTGTACTTTTTAGGAGCGGCACATATTGGCATTTTGCTAGGTAATTGGCAGTTACCGCTAGAGACAACCAGATGTATACCCAGGGTAGTGCAATCCTTCCATTTACATCTCAAGAGTGTTGTAAGTGTTCATATCATATCGCAGAGAAAGTCATTTGCAAAATCATCGCTTATGTTTTTACGTTTTGAAATTATATCGAATGTAAATAGTAATATAATGGTGGGCTAATGGGTGGGTGAATATATCAAATATACATAAAAAAGTTCTGTACCTAACATCGCTATCAATCACTTTCGCGTATGTTTTAGTCGAATTTGTACCAACCTGTTTGAATATTCAATTACGCGCCGGGAATCTTACTCATTTGACTATACTTCGAAACCGACTATCGAAAAAGCCAATAAGGGGATTTTTTGAGACTTTGGATAATATGTTGATATCAATCATAAAATTTCATGATTTAATTTTTCTGACCCTTGAAACTATCGATTTCGCATAGAGATGTAGGCAACTACATATACAGGTTCGTGATGCTGGTAGTATACCTGTATACCCCTGATTGGTTTTATCATTTTATTTTGTCTCCAATTTTCCGAATATAATGGTTCTGTTGGTATCGAATAATTACTTTTGACGTTCCAGCAATGAATTTTGTATTATCAGAGCTTCAATATGCGCTATAAACCAAAAATAATAGTTCAAAGTGAAGAAAATGCTTGCTAACACCTTGTTGCCAACATCGCAGCAACAAATACCCTGCTGCTCCTGTCGAGAGTGACAGTTCAACTGTCACTTGTCACCAGATGACAACCGTGACACACAAGACACATGCCCGTGACAACGTAACCTAGAAAAAAGCATGTGTTTGTAAATAGCACGCTGAAAAATGGGCAAAACGAATAGAAAGAGGTACAACTGGGAATCGCGACAGGCCGTCGAGACCGTCGTCGATAATTCCACAACAGAAAAGGTAATTCCTCCGTAAATTGTTGCGATATAACCTCACACAAAGTTGTTATTTTGCAGATCAAGTTAGATTTGGACGTGTCCGGAGGCAGATACGATGAAAGCAACGCTCTGGTGCTGCCGTCGGCCAAGCGAAAGACCAAGGTCAAAGCGAGGAAGGGGCCGGTGCAGAAGATCTTGTCGAAAAAGCACCGGAAGCGTCTGGAACAGATCGTCGACAAGAAAGCCAAAAAAGCAAACGTGAGTCTCACAAAGACGCTTGGAAGTAGCTCAGGTGTAAAGAATTGTTTGGTTTTAGCGTGCAGCTCTGTTGGAATCCTTGGCTAAAGTGCAAGCAACGCCCGAAGAGCTTTCGCAGTTGACTTCGTTGTCGCACATTCAGACCAAAGGCTTGAAGCGGTATTACCGCGAAGAAGAGCTGAAGCTGGCTTATAAAGAAAGCGGCGAAGTTGAGATAGTGCCTAATGCAATCAGAGGTGCGAAAAGGCGGCGAATTGAAGTGAAACCGAAGTACGATAAAGACGATCCGAATGTTGTCGGGTTGGATACGGAATCGGACTCGGATTTGGAATCGGAGCCAGAAAGCGTAAAGGACGAACCCGTGGAAGTTGTCACGGAAGCTGAGCTTGTTGAGCCGCCCAGTTTGGAGCCTCAAGCTCCCGAGCCGCCGGTTCCAAAACCACCGGAAGCGAAAAAGCTGAAAGCTCCGAAACCGAAAATCAAGAAGCCGGCAGTTTTCGTTGACGTGTACCGCGACGAAGCGATACAGCAGGTGCGTCTCAAGCTGCCGATTCTGGCGGAAGAACAACAGATCATGGAAATAATCAACGAAAACCCCGTGGTCTTGATAGCCGGTGAAACCGGCTCGGGAAAAACCACCCAAGTCCCCCAGTTTTTGTACGAAGCCGGCTACGCTTTGAACGGCAAAAAAATTGCCGTGACCGAACCGAGGAGGGTGGCCGCCATTTCCATGTCGAAAAGAGTCGGCCAAGAAATGAACCTCGGTCCGGACAAGGTCTCCTATTTGATCCGGTTCGAAGGCAACGCCACCGAAAACACGGAGGTCAAGTTCATGACCGACGGCGTGCTGCTGAAGGAGCTGCAGCAGGACTTTCTGCTGTCCAAGTATTCCGTCGTCATACTGGACGAGGCCCACGAACGCAGCGTCTACACCGACGTTCTGATCGGGCTGCTGTCTCGCATCGTGCCTCTGCGAAAGAAGCGAAACGATCCCCTGAAGCTGATCATAATGTCGGCCACTTTGCGCATCCAGGACTTCACGCAGAACAAGAAGCTGTTCAAGGTCGAACCGCCGGTCGTCAAGGTGGAGGCCCGCCAGTTCCCGGTCACCGCCAAGTTCGCCAGGTAGGTAGTACAGAAATTTTAGCTGAAATATCACTTCAACCTCAAAAAAAAATTGTCGTCGTCATGTCTGCCGCGGGGCTTCTCATCGTAGCATCCTACCTGCTGCAACGTCTTTGAAGACCAGTATCCTGGAGCCTATGGAAAATTTTATTCCAAGTTGGAATTAGGGTCCGAATTTTCATATCAAATAATTGCCGGGTATCTATACTGGAAGGCAAATACTGTGGAAACAATTATTTCAACAATTGTATCTATTCACTTTCCAGATCCCTTAGAGAGAAAGATTGAAAATAATTTGGAGAAAATTGAAAATTGTGTTTTGGAAAAATCGAATTTTCCGGGAAAAACCTCGAAAGTTTTTTCGAACCATTTGATTGTGAAAATCACTTCACTCTGAGCTCCCATCATTCAAGTCCGGTTTCAAAAATCCAGGCCGGTTTCAAATTTTCAACCGGGAAATTCCCGGGAAATTGGAAGAAATTGTTGGAAGATGTTTAGAAACCAGTTACTCTTTGTTGATGTAGTGTCCAATCATCTCGTTTCTCGTCTGTAATTTTCGAATTTCGCGTCAAATCAAAGGATGCTACATTCTTCATTGGAGAAATTATAATTTGCCAAAAAGGCAAAAATAAGCAATTGAAATAGACACCAATAGGAAGCAGAGTCTTCCGTCTCTATGAAGTGTCCAATCACCTCTTGTTTCTTTTTGTTTCTCGTCTGTAATTTTTGAATTTCGCGTCAAATTAGAAGACGCTACATTCTTTATTGGAAAAATTATAATTAGCCAAAAAGGCAAAAATTAGCAAATGAAATAGACACCAATAGGAAGCACAGTCTTCCTTCTCTATAAAGTGCCCCATCACCTCGTGCTTCTTTTTGTTTCTCGTCTGTTATTTTCGAATTTCGCGTCAAATCAAAGGATGCTACATTCTTCATTGGAAAAATCATAATTTGCCAAAAAGGCAAAAATATGCAAATGAGATGGACACCAATAGGAAGCAGAGTCTTCCTTCTCTATGAAGTGTCCAATGACCTCGTGTTTCTTTTTGTTTATCGTCTGTAATTTTCGAATTTCGCCTCAAATTAAAAGACGCTACATGCTTTATTGGAAAAAACATTATTTGCCAAATAGGCAAATATATGCAAATGAAATAGACACTAATAGGAAGCAGAGTCTCCCTTCTCTATGGAGAGTCTGACCACCTCGTGTTTCTTTCTGTTTCTCGTCTGTAATTTTAGACTTTCGCGCCAAATCAAAGGATGCTACATTCTCTATTGGGAAAATTATAATTTGCCAAAAAGGCAAATGTGGGCAAACGAAATCGACACCAATAGGAAGCAGCATCTTCCTTCTCTATGAAGTGTCCAATCACCTTGTGTTTCTTTTTTGTTTCTCGTCTGTAATTTCCGAATTTCGCGTCAAATTAAAAGACGCTACATTCTCTATTGTAAAAATTATAAATTGCCAAAAAGGCAAAAATATGCAAATGAAATAGGCACCAATAGGAAGCAGAGTCTTCCTTCTCTATAAAGTGTCCAATGACCTCGTGTTTCTTTTTGTTTCTCGTCTGTAATTTCCGAATTTCGCGTCAAATTAAAAGACGCTACATTCTCTATTGTAAAAATTATAATTTGCCAAAAAGGCAAGAATATGCAAATGAAATAGACACCAATAGGAAGCAGAGTCTTCCTTCTCTATGAAGTGTCCAATGACCTCGTGTTTCTTTTTGTTTCTCGTCTGTAATTTCCGAATTTCGCGTCAAATTAAAGGACGCTACATGCTTCATTGGAAAAATCATTTATTGTCAAAAAGGCAAATGTATGCAAATGAAATAGACACCAATAGGAAGCAGAGTCTTCCTTCTCTATGAAGTGTCACATGACCTCGTGTTTCTTTTTGTTTCTCGTCTGTAATTTCCGAATTTCGCGTCAAAGTAAATGACGCTACATGCTTTATTGGAAAAATCATTTATTGCCAAAAAGGCAAATGTATGCAAATGAAATAGACACCAATAGGAAGCAGAGTCTTCCTTCTCTATGCAGTGTCCAATGACCTCGTGTTTCTTTTTGTTTCTCGTCTGTAATTTTCGAATTTCGCGTCAAATTAAAAGACGCTACATACTTTATTGGAAAAATCATTATTTGCCAAAAAGGCGAATGTATGCAAATGAAATAGACACCAATAGGTAGCAGAGTCTTCCTTCTCTATGAAGTGTCACATGACCTCGTGTTTCTTTTTGTTTCTCGTCTGTAATTTCCGAATTTCGCGTCAAATTGAATGACGCTACATGCTTTATTGGAAAAATCATTTATTGCCAAAAAGGCAAATGTATGCAAATGAAATAGACACCAATAGGAAGCAGAGTCTTCCTTCTCCATGAAGTGTCCAATGACCTCGTGTTTCTTTTTGTTTCTCGTCTGTAATTTTCGATCTTCGCGTCAAATTAGAAGACGCTACATTCTCTATTGGAAAAATTAAAATTTGCCAAAAAGGCAAGAATATGCAAATGAAATCGACACCAATAAGAAGCAGAGTCTTCCTCCTCTATGAAGTGTCCAATCACCTCGTGTTTCTTTTTGTTTCTTGTCTAGAATTTTCGAATTTCGCGTCAAATTAAAAGACGCTACATTCTCTATTGGAAAAATTATAATTTGCCAAAAAGGCAAGACTATGCAAATGAAATAGACATCAATAAGAAGCAGAGTCTTCCTCCTCTATGAAGTGTCCAATCACCTCGTGTTTCTTTTTGTTTCTTGTCTGTAATTTTCGAATTTCGCGTCAAATTAAAAGACGCTACATTCTCTATTGGAAAAATTATAATTTCCCAAAAAGGCAAGAATATGCAAATGAAATAGACACCAATAGGAAGCAGAGTCTTCCTCCTCTATGAAGTGTCCAATCACCTCGTGTTTCTTTTTGTTTCTTGTCTGTAATTTCCGAACTTCGCGTCAAATTAAAAGATGCTACATTCTCTATTGGAAAAATTAAAATTTGCCAAAAAGGCACGAATATGCAAATGGAATAGACACCAATAGGAAGCAGAGTCTTCCTTCTCTATGAAGTGTCCAATGACCTCGTGTTTCTTTTTGTTTCTCGTCTGTAATTTCCGAATTTCGCGTCAAATTAAAGGACGCTACATGCTTCATTGGAAAAATCATTTATTGTCAAAAAGGCAAATGTATGCAAATGAAATAGACACTAATAGGAAGCAGAGTTTTCTTTCTCTATGCAGTGTCCAATGACCTCGGGTTTCTTTTTGTTTCTCGTCTGTAATTTTCGAATTTCGCGTCAAATTAAAAGACGCTACATACTTTATTGGAAAAATCATTATTTGCCAAAAAGGCAAATGTATGCAAATGAAATAGGCACCAATAGGAAGCAGAGTCTCCCTTCTCTATGAAGTGTCACATGACCTCGTGTTTCTTTTTGTTTCTCGTCTGTAATTTCCGAATTTCGCGTCGAATGAAAGGATGCTCCATTCTCTATTGGAAAAATTATAATTTGCCAAAAAGGCAAAAATATGCAAATGAAATAGACACCAATAGGAAGCAGAGTCTTCCTTCTCTATGAAGTGTCCAGAGACCTCGTGTTTCTTTTTGTTTCTCGTCTGTAATTTTCGAATTTCGCGTCAAATTAAAGGACGCTACATGCTTTATTGGAAAAATCATTTATTGCCAAAAGGGCAAATGTATGCAAATGAAATAGACACCAATAGGAAGCAGAGTCTTCGTTCTCTATGCAGTGTCCAATGACCTCGTGTTTCTTTTTGTTTCTCGTCTGTAATTTTCGAATTTCGCGTCAAATTAAAAGACGCTACATTCTCTATTGGAAAAATTAAAATTTGCCAAAAAGGCAAGAATATGCAAATGAAATAGACACCAATAAGGAGCAGAGTCTTCCTCCTCTATGAAATGTCCAATCACCTCGTGTTTCTTTTTGTTTTTTTGTCTGTAATTTTCGAATTTCGCGTCAAATTAAAAGACGCTACATTCTCTATTGGAAAAATTATAATTTGCCAAAAAGGCAAGAATATGCAAATGAAATAGACATCAATAGGAAGCAGAGTCTTCCTTCTCTATGAAGTGTCACATGACCTCGTGTTTTTTTTTGTTTCTCGTCTGTAATTTCCGAATTTCGCGTCAAATTAAATGACGCTACATGCTTTATTGGAAAAATCATTTATTGCCAAAAAGGCAAATGTATGCAAATGAAATAGACACCAATAGGAAGCAGAGTCTTCCTTCTCTATGCAGTGTCCAATGACCTCGTGTTTCTTTTTGTTTCTCGTCTGTAATTTTCGAATTTCGCGTCAAATTGAAAGACGCTACATACTTTATTGGAAAAATCATTTTTTGCCAAAAAGGCGAATGTATGCAAATGAAATAGACACCAATAGGAAGCAGAGTCTTCCTTCTCTATGAAGTGTCACATGACCTCGTGTTTCTTTTTGTTTCTCGTCTGTAATTTCCGAATTTCGCGTCAAATTGAATGACGCTACATGCTTTATTGGAAAAACCATTTATTGCCAAAAAGGCAAATGTATGCAAATGAAATAGACACCAATAGGAAGCAGAGTCTTCCTTCTGTATGAAGTGTCCAATGACCTCGTGTTTCTTTTTGTTTCTCGTCTGTAATTTTCGAATTTCGCGTCAAATTAAAAGACGCTACATTCTCTATTGGAAAAATTAAAATTTGCCAAAAAGGCAAGAATATGCAAATGAAATAGACACCAATAGGAAGCAGAGTCTTCCTCCTCTATGAAGTGTCCAATCACCTCGTGTTTCTTTTTGTTTCTTGTCTGATATTTTCGAACTTCGCGTAAAATTAAAAGACGCTACATTCTCAATTGGAAAAATTATAATTTGCCAAAAAGGCAAGAATATGCAAATGAAATAGACACCAATAGGAAGCAGAGTCTTCCTCCTCTATCAAGTGTCCAATCACCTTGTGTTTCTTTTTGTTTCTTGTCTGTAATTTTCGAACTTCGCGTCAAATTAAAAGACGCTACATTCTCTATTGGAAAAATTATAATTTGCCAAAAAGGCAAATGTATGCGGATGAAATAGACACCAATAGGAAGCAGAGTCTTCCTCCTCTATGAAGTGTTCAATCACCTCGTGTTTCTTTTTGTTTCTTGTCTGTAGTTTTCGAATTTCGCGTCAAATTAAAAGACGCTACATTCTCTATTGGAAAAATTATAATTATCCAAAAAGGCAAGAATATGCAAATGAAATAGACACCAATAGGAAGCAGAGTTTTCCTTCTCTATGAAGTGTCCAATCACCTCGTGTTTCTTTTTGTTTCTTGTCTGTAATTTTCGAATTTCGCGTCAAATTAAAAGACGCTACATTCTCTATTGGAAAAATTATAATTTGCCAAAAAGGCAAGAATATGCAAATGAAATAGACACCAATAGGAAGCAGAGTCTTCCTCCTCTATGAAGTGTCCAATCACCTCGTGTTTCTTTTTGTTTCTTGTCTGTAATTTCCGAACTTCGCGTCAAATTAAAAGATGCTACATTCTCTATTGGAAAAATTAAAATTTGCCAAAAAGGCAAGAATATGCAAATGAAATAGACACCAATAAGAAGCAGAGTCTTCCTTCTCCATGAAGTGTCCAATGACCTCGTGTTTCTTTTTGTTTCTTGTCTGTAATTTTCGAATTCGCGTCAAATTAAAAGACGCTACATTCTCTATTGGAAAAATTAAAATTTGCCAAAAAGGCAAGAATATGCAAATGAAATAGACACCAATAGGAAGCAGAGTCTTCCTTCTCTATGAAGTGTCCAATCACCTCGTGTTTCTTTTTGTTTCTTGTCTGTAGTTTTCGAATTTCGCGTCAAATTAAAAGACGCTACATTCTCTATTGGAAAAATTATAATTATCCAAAAAGGCAAGAATATGCAAATGAAATAGACACCAATAGGAAGCAGAGTTTTCCTTCTCTATGAAGTGTCCAATCACCTCGTGTTTCTTTTTGTTTCTTGTCTGTAATTTTCGAATTTCGCGTCAAATTAAAAGACGCTACATTCTCTATTGGAAAAATTATAATTTGCCAAAAAGGCAAGAATATGCAAATGAAATAGACACCAATAGGAAGCAGAGTCTTCCTCCTCTATGAAGTGTCCAATCACCTCGTGTTTCTTTTTGTTTCTTGTCTGTAATTTCCGAACTTCGCGTCAAATTAAAAGATGCTACATTCTCTATTGGAAAAATTAAAATTTGCCAAAAAGGCAAGAATATGCAAATGAAATAGACACCAATAAGAAGCAGAGTCTTCCTTCTCCATGAAGTGTCCAATGACCTCGTGTTTCTTTTTGTTTCTTGTCTGTAATTTTCGAATTCGCGTCAAATTAAAAGACGCTACATTCTCTATTGGAAAAATTAAAATTTGCCAAAAAGGCAAGAATATGCAAATGAAATAGACATCAATAGGAAGCAGAGTCTTCCTTCTCTATGAAGTGTCCAATCACCTCGTGTTTCTTTTTGTTTCTTGTCTGCAATTTTCGAATTTTGCGTCAAATTAAAAGACGCTACATTCTCTATTGGAAAAATTATAATTTGCCAAAAAGGCAAATGTATGCGGATGAAATAGACACCAATAGGAAGCAGAGTCTTCCTCCTCTATGAAGTGTTCAATCACCTCGTGTTTCTTTTTGTTTCTTGTCTGTAGTTTTCGAATTTCGCGTCAAATTAAAAGACGCTACATTCTCTATTGGAAAAATTATAATTATCCAAAAAGGCAAGAATATGCAAATGAAATAGACACCAATAGGAAGCAGAGTCTTTCTTCTCTATGAAGTGTCCAATCACCTCGTGTTTTTTTTTGTTTCTTGTCTGTAGTTTTCGAATTTCGCGTCAAATTAAAAGACGCTACATTCTCTATTGGAAAAATTAAAATTTGCCAAAAAGGCAAGAATATGCAAATGAAATAGACACCAATAGGAAGCAGAGTCTTCCTTCTGTATGAAGTGTCCAATGACCTCGTGTTTCTTTTTGTTTCTCGTCTGTAATTTTCGAATTTCGCGTCAAATTAAAAGACGCTACATTCTCTATTGGAAAAATTAAAATTTGCCAAAAAGGCAAGAATATGCAAATGAAATAGACACCAATAGGAAGCAGAGTCTTCCTCCTCTATCAAGTGTCCAATCACCTTGTGTTTCTTTTTGTTTCTTGTCTGTAATTTTCGAACTTCGCGTCAAATTAAAAGACGCTACATGCTTTATTGGAAAAATCATTTATTGCCAAAAGGGCAAATGTATGCAAATGAAATAGACACCAATAGGAAGCAGAGTCTTCCTTCTCTATGCAGTGTCCAATGACCTCGTGTTTCTTTTTGTTTCTCGTCTGTAATTTTCGAATTTCGCGTCAAATTAAAAGACGCTACATACTTTATTGGAAAAATCATTATTTGCCAAAAAGGCGAATGTATGCAAATGAAATAGACACCAATAGGAAGCAGAGTCTTCCTTTCTTATGAAGTGTCACATGACCTCGTGTTTCTTTTTGTTTCTCGTCTGTAATTTCCGAATTTCGCGTCAAATTAAATGACGCTACATGCTTTATTGGAAAAATCATTTATTGCCAAAAAGGCAAATGTATGCAAATGAAATAGACACCAATAGGAAGCAGAGTCTTCCTTCTCCATGAAGTGTCCAATGAACTCGTGTTTCTTTTTGTTTCTTGTCTGTAATTTTCGAATTTCGCGTCAAATTAAAAGACGCTACATTCTCTATTGGAAAAATTATAATTTGCCAAAAAGGCAAGAATATGCAAATGAAATAGACACCAATAGGAAGCAGAGTCTTCCTCCTCTATGAAGTGTCCAATCACCTCGTGTTTCTTTTTGTTTCTTGTCTGTAATTTCCGAACTTCGCGTCAAATTAAAAGATGCTACATTCTCTATTGGAAAAATTAAAATTTGCCAAAAAGGCACGAATATGCAAATGGAATAGACACCAATAGGAAGCAGAGTCTTCCTTCTCTATGAAGTGTCCAATGACCTCGTGTTTCTTTTTGTTTCTCGTCTGTAATTTCCGAATTTCGCGTCAAATTAAAGGACGCTACATGCTTCATTGGAAAAATCATTTATTGTCAAAAAGGCAAATGTATGCAAATGAAATAGACACTAATAGGAAGCAGAGTTTTCTTTCTCTATGCAGTGTCCATTGACCTCGGGTTTCTTTTTGTTTCTCGTCTGTAATTTTCGAATTTCGCGTCAAATTAAAAGACGCTACATACTTTATTGGAAAAATCATTATTTGCCAAAAAGGCAAATGTATGCAAATGAAATAGACACCAATAGGAAGCAGAGTCTCCCTTCTCTATGAAGTGTCACATGACCTCGTGTTTCTTTTTGTTTCTCGTCTGTAATTTCCGAATTTCGCGTCGAATGAAAGGATGCTCCATTCTCTATTGGAAAAATTATAATTTCCCAAAAAGGCAAAAATATGCAAATGAAATAGACACCAATAGGAAGCAGAGTCTTCCTTCTCCATGAAGTGTCCAATGACCTCGTGTTTCTTTTTGTTTCTCGTCTGTAATTTTCGAATTCGCGTCAAATTAAAAGACGCTACATTCTCTATTGGAAAAATTAAAATTTGCCAAAAAGGCAAGAATATGCAAATGAAATAGACACCAATAAGAAGCAGAGTCTTCCTCCTCTATGAAGTGTCCAATCACCTCGTGTTTCTTTTTGTTTCTTGTCTAGAATTTTCGGATTTCGCGTCAAAAAAGAGACGCTACATTCTCTATTGGAAAAATTATAATTTGCCAAAAAGGCAAGAATATGCAAATGAAATAGACACCAATAGGAAGCAGAGTCTTCCTCCTCTATGAAGTGTCCAATCACCTCGTGTTTCTTTTTGTTTCTTGTCTGTAATTTTCGAACTTCGCGTCAAATTAAAAGACGCTACATTCTCTATTGGAAAAATTATAATTTGCCAAAAAGGCAAGAATATGCAAATGAAATAGACATCAATAGGAAGCAGAGTCTTCCTTCTCTATGAAGTGTCCAATCACCTCGTGTTTCTTTTTGTTTCTTGTCTGCAATTTTCGAATTTTGCGTCAAATTAAAAGACGCTACATTCTCTATTGGAAAAATTATAATTTGCCAAAAAGGCAAATGTATGCGGATGAAATAGACACCAATAGGAAGCAGAGTCTTCCTCCTCTATGAAGTGTTCAATCACCTCGTGTTTCTTTTTGTTTCTTGTCTGTAGTTTTCGAATTTCGCGTCAAATTAAAAGACGCTACATTCTCTATTGGAAAAATTATAATTTTCCAAAAAGGCAAGAATATGCAAATGAAATAGACACCAATAGGAAGCAGAGTCTTTCTTCTCTATGAAGTGTCCAATCACCTCGTGTTTTTTTTTGTTTCTTGTCTGTAGTTTTCGAATTTCGCGTCAAATTAAAAGACGCTACATTCTCTATTGGAAAAATTAAAATTTGCCAAAAAGGCAAGAATATGCAAATGAAATAGACACCAATAGGAAGCAGAGTCTTCCTTCTGTATGAAGTGTCCAATGACCTCGTGTTTCTTTTTGTTTCTCGTCTGTAATTTTCGAATTTCGCGTCAAATTAAAAGACGCTACATTCTCTATTGGAAAAATTAAAATTTGCCAAAAAGGCAAGAATATGCAAATGAAATAGACACCAATAGGAAGCAGAGTCTTCCTCCTCTATCAAGTGTCCAATCACCTTGTGTTTCTTTTTGTTTCTTGTCTGTAATTTTCGAACTTCGCGTCAAATTAAAAGACGCTACATGCTTTATTGGAAAAATCATTTATTGCCAAAAGGGCAAATGTATGCAAATGAAATAGACACCAATAGGAAGCAGAGTCTTCCTTCTCTATGCAGTGTCCAATGACCTCGTGTTTCTTTTTGTTTCTCGTCTGTAATTTTCGAATTTCGCGTCAAATTAAAAGACGCTACATACTTTATTGGAAAAATCATTATTTGCCAAAAAGCCGAATGTATGCAAATGAAATAGACACCAATAGGAAGCAGAGTCTTCCTTCCTTATGAAGTGTCACATGACCTCGTGTTTCTTTTTGTTTCTCGTCTGTAATTTCCGAATTTCGCGTCAAATTAAATGACGCTACATGCTTTATTGGAAAAATCATTTATTGCCAAAAAGGCAAATGTATGCAAATGAAATAGACACCAATAGGAAGCAGAGTCTTCCTTCTCCATGAAGTGTCCAATGAACTCGTGTTTCTTTTTGTTTCTTGTCTGTAATTTTCGAATTTCGCGTCAAATTAAAAGACGCTACATTCTCTATTGGAAAAATTATAATTTGCCAAAAAGGCAAGAATATGCAAATGAAATAGACACCAATAGGAAGCAGAGTCTTCCTCCTCTATGAAGTGTCCAATCACCTCGTGTTTCTTTTTGTTTCTTGTCTGTAATTTCCGAACTTCGCGTCAAATTAAAAGATGCTACATTCTCTATTGGAAAAATTAAAATTTGCCAAAAAGGCACGAATATGCAAATGGAATAGACACCAATAGGAAGCAGAGTCTTCCTTCTCTATGAAGTGTCCAATGACCTCGTGTTTCTTTTTGTTTCTCGTCTGTAATTTCCGAATTTCGCGTCAAATTAAAGGACGCTACATGCTTCATTGGAAAAATCATTTATTGTCAAAAAGGCAAATGTATGCAAATGAAATAGACACTAATAGGAAGCAGAGTTTTCTTTCTCTATGCAGTGTCCATTGACCTCGGGTTTCTTTTTGTTTCTCGTCTGTAATTTTCGAATTTCGCGTCAAATTAAAAGACGCTACATACTTTATTGGAAAAATCATTATTTGCCAAAAAGGCAAATGTATGCAAATGAAATAGACACCAATAGGAAGCAGAGTCTCCCTTCTCTATGAAGTGTCACATGACCTCGTGTTTCTTTTTGTTTCTCGTCTGTAATTTCCGAATTTCGCGTCGAATGAAAGGATGCTCCATTCTCTATTGGAAAAATTATAATTTCCCAAAAAGGCAAAAATATGCAAATGAAATAGACACCAATAGGAAGCAGAGTCTTCCTTCTCTATGAAGTGTCCAGAGACCTCGTGTTTCTTTTTGTTTCTCGTCTGTAATTTTCGAATTTCGCGTCAAATTAAAGGACGCTACATGCTTTATTGGAAAAATCATTTATTGCCAAAAGGGCAAATGTATGCAAATGAAATAGACACCAATAGGAAGCAGAGTCTTCGTTCTCTATGCAGTGTCCAATGACCTCGTGTTTCTTTTTGTTTCTCGTCTGTAATTTTCGAATTTCGCGTCAAATTAAAAGACGCTACATACTT
Organism: Anaspis maculata; assembly: GCA_949128115.1. Classification (NCBI taxonomy): domain Eukaryota; kingdom Metazoa; phylum Arthropoda; class Insecta; order Coleoptera; family Scraptiidae; genus Anaspis; species Anaspis maculata. Next base: position 59,221,421 of record OX421967.1, on the reverse strand, counting down.
TATTGGAAAAATCATTATTTGCCAAAAAGGCGAATGTATGCAAATGAAATAGACACCAATAGGAAGCAGAGTCTTTCTTCCTTATGAAGTGTCACATGACCTCGTGTTTCTTTTTGTTTCTCGTCTGTAATTTCCGAATTTCGCGTCAAATTAAATGACGCTACATGCTTTATTGGAAAAATCATTTATTGCCAAAAAGGCAAATGTATGCAAATGAAATAGACACCAATAGGAAGCAGAGTCTTCCTTCTCCATGAAGTGTCCAATGACCTCGTGTTTCTTTTTGTTTCTCGTCTGTAATTTTCGAATTCGCGTCAAATTAAAAGACGCTACATTCTCTATTGGAAAAATTAAAATTTGCCAAAAAGGCAAGAATATGCAAATGAAATAGACACCAATAAGAAGCAGAGTCTTCCTCCTCTATGAAGTGTCCAATCACCTCGTGTTTCTTTTTGTTTCTTGTCTAGAATTTTCGGATTTCGCGTCAAAAAAGAGACGCTACATTCTCTATTGGAAAAATTATAATTTGCCAAAAAGGCAAGAATATGCAAATGAAATAGACACCAATAGGAAGCAGAGTCTTCCTCCTCTATGAAGTGTCCAATCACCTCGTGTTTCTTTTTGTTTCTTGTCTGTAATTTTCGAACTTCGCGTCAAATTAAAAGACGCTACATTCTCTATTGGAAAAATTATAATTTGCCAAAAAGGCAAGAATATGCAAATGAAATAGACATCAATAGGAAGCAGAGTCTTCCTTCTCTATGAAGTGTCCAATCACCTCGTGTTTCTTTTTGTTTCTTGTCTGCAATTTTCGAATTTTGCGTCAAATTAAAAGACGCTACATTCTCTATTGGAAAAATTATAATTTGCCCAAAAGGCAAATGTATGCGGATGAAATAGACACCAATAGGAAGCAGAGTCTTCCTCCTCTATGAAGTGTTCAATCACCTCGTGTTTCTTTTTGTTTCTTGTCTGTAGTTTTCGAATTTCGCGTCAAATTAAAAGACGCTACATTCTCTATTGGAAAAATTATAATTTTCCAAAAAGGCAAGAATATGCAAATGAAATAGACACCAATAGGAAGCAGAGTCTTTCTTCTCTATGAAGTGTCCAATCACCTCGTGTTTTTTTTTGTTTCTTGTCTGTAGTTTTCGAATTTCGCGTCAAATTAAAAGACGCTACATTCTCTATTGGAAAAATTAAAATTTGCCAAAAAGGCAAGAATATGCAAATGAAATAGACACCAATAGGAAGCAGAGTCTTCCTTCTGTATGAAGTGTCCAATGACCTCGTGTTTCTTTTTGTTTCTCGTCTGTAATTTTCGAATTTCGCGTCAAATTAAAAGACGCTACATTCTCTATTGGAAAAATTAAAATTTGCCAAAAAGGCAAGAATATGCAAATGAAATAGACACCAATAGGAAGCAGAGTCTTCCTCCTCTATCAAGTGTCCAATCACCTTGTGTTTCTTTTTGTTTCTTGTCTGTAATTTTCGAACTTCGCGTCAAATTAAAAGACGCTACATGCTTTATTGGAAAAATCATTTATTGCCAAAAGGGCAAATGTATGCAAATGAAATAGACACCAATAGGAAGCAGAGTCTTCTTTCTCTATGCAGTGTCCAATGACCTCGTGTTTCTTTTTGTTTCTCGTCTGTAATTTTCGAATTTCGCGTCAAATTAAAAGACGCTACATACTTTATTGGAAAAATCATTATTTGCCAAAAAGGCGAATGTATGCAAATGAAATAGACACCAATAGGAAGCAGAGTCTTCCTTCCTTATGAAGTGTCACATGACCTCGTGTTTCTTTTTGTTTCTCGTCTGTAATTTCCGAATTTCGCGTCAAATTAAATGACGCTACATGCTTTATTGGAAAAATCATTTATTGCCAAAAAGGCAAATGTATGCAAATGAAATAGACACCAATAGGAAGCAGAGTCTTCCTTCTCCATGAAGTGTCCAATGAACTCGTGTTTCTTTTTGTTTCTCGTCTGTAATTTTCGAATTTCGCGTCAAATTAAAAGACGCTACATTCTCTATTGGAAAAATTAAAATTTGCCAAAAAGGCAAGAATATGCAAATGAAATAGACACCAATAAGAAGCAGAGTCTTCCTCCTCTATGAAGTGTCCAATCACTTCGTGTTTCTTTTTGTTTCTTGTCTAGAATTTTCGAATTTCGCGTCAAATTAAAAGACGCTACATTCTCTATTGGAAAAATTATAATTTGCCAAAAAGGCAAGAATATGCAAATGAAATAGACATCAATAGGAAGCGGAGTCTTCCTTCTCTATGAAGTGTCCAATCACCTCGTGTTTCTTTTTGTTTCTTGTCTGTAATTTTCGAATTTTTCGTCAAATTAAAAGACGCTACATTCTCTATTGGAAAAATTATAATTTGCCAAAAAGGCAAATGTATGCGGATGAAATAGACACCAATAGGAAGCAGAGTCTTCCTCCTCTATGAAGTGTCCAATCACCTCGTGTTTCTTTTTGTTTCTTGTCTGATATTTTCGAACTTCGCGTAAAATTAAAAGACGCTACATTCTCTATTGGAAAAATTATAATTTGCCAAAAAGGCAAGAATATGCAAATGAAATAGACACCAATAAGAAGCAGAGTCTTCCTCCTCTATGAAGTGTCCAATCACCTCGTGTTTCTTTTTTGTTTCTTGTCTGTAATTTTCGAATTTTGCGTCAAATTAAAAGACGCTACATTCTCTATTGGAAAAATTATAATTTGCCAAAAAGGCAAGAATATGCAAATGAAATAGACACCAATAGGGAGCAGAGTCTTCCTCCTCTATCAAGTGTCCAATCACCTCGTGTTTCTTTTTGTTTCTTGTCTGTAATTTTCGAACTTCGCGTCAAATTAAAAGACGCTACATTCTCTATTGGAAAAATTATAATTTGCCAAAAAGGCAAGAATATGCAAATGCAATAGACACCAATAGGAAGCAGAGTCTTTCTCCTCTATGAAGTGTCCAATCACCTCGTGTTTCTTTTTGTTTCTTGTCTGTAATTTTCGAACTTCGCGTCAAATTAAAAGACGCTACATTCTTTATTGGAAAAATTATAATTTGCCAAAAAGGCAAGAATATGCAAATGAAATAGACACCAATAGGGAGCAGAGTCTTCCTCCTCTATCAAGTGTCCAATCACCTCGTGTTTCTTTTTGTTTCTTGTCTGTAATTTTCGAACTTCGCGTCAAATTAAAAGACGCTACATTCTCTATTGGAAAAATTATAATTTGCCAAAAAAGCAAGAATATGCAAATGAAATAGACACCAATAGGAAGCAGAGTCTTCCTTCTCTATGAAGTGTCCAATCACCTCGTGTTTCTTTTTGTTTCTCGTCTGTAATTTTCGAATTTCGCGTCAAATTAAAAAGACGCTACATTCTCTATTGGGAAAATCATAATTTGCCAAAAATTCAAGAATATGCAAATGAAATAGACACCAATAGGAAGCAGAGTCTTCCTTCTCTATGAAGTGTCCAATGACCTCGTGTTTCTTTTTGTTTCTCGTCTGTAATTTTCGAATTTCGCGTAAATTAAAAGACGCTACATTCTCTATTGGAAAAATTAAAATTTGCCAAAAAGGCAAGAATATGCAAATGAAATAGACACCAATAAGAAGCAGAGTCTTCCTCCTCTATGAAGTGTCCAATCACCTCGTGTTTCTTTTTGTTTCTTGTCTGTAATTTCCGAATTTCGCGTCAAATTAAAAGACGCTACATTCTCTATTGGAAAAATTATAATTTGCCAAAAAGGCAAGAATATGCAAATGAAATAGACACCAATAGGAAGCAGAGTCTTCCTTCTCTATGAAGTGTCCAATCACCTCGTGTTTCTTCTTGTTTCTTGTCTGTAATTTTCGAATTTTGCGTCAAATTAAAAGACGCTACATTCTCTATTGGAAAAATTCTAATTTGCCAAAAAGGCACGAATATGCAAATGGAATAGACACCAATAGGAAGCAGAGTCTTCCTTCTCTATAAAGTGTCCAATGACCTCGTGTTTCTTTCTGTTTCTCGTCTGTAATTTCCGAATTTCGCGTCAAATTAAAGGACGCTACATGCTTTATCGGAAAAATCATTTATTGCCAAAAAGGCAAATGTATGCAAATGAAATAGACGCCAATAGGAAGCAGAGTTTTCTTTCTCTATGCAGTGTCCAATGACCTCGGGTTTCTTTTTGTTTCTTGTCTGTAATTTTCGAATTTCGCGTCAAATTAAAAGACGCTACATTCTCTATTGGAAAAATTATAATTTGCCAAAAAGGCAAGAATATGCAAATGAAATAGACACCAATAGGAAGCAGAGTCTTCCTTCTCTATGAAGTGTCCAATCACCTCGTGTTTCTTCTTGTTTCTTGTCTGTAATTTTCGAATTTTGCGTCAAATTAAAAGACGCTACATTCTCTATTGGAAAAATTCTAATTTGCCAAAAAGGCACGAATATGCAAATGGAATAGACACCAATAGGAAGCAGAGTCTTCCTTCTCTATAAAGTGTCCAATGACCTCGTGTTTCTTTCTGTTTCTCGTCTGTAATTTCCGAATTTCGCGTCAAATTAAAGGACGCTACATGCTTTATTGGAAAAATCATTTATTGCCAAAAAGGCAAATGTATGCAAATGAAATAGACGCCAATAGGAAGCAGAGTTTTCTTTCTCTATGCAGTGTCCAATGACCTCGTGTTTCTTTTTGTTTCTTGTCTGTAATTTCCGAATTTCGCGTCAAATTAAAGGACGCTACATGCTTCATTGGAAAAATCATTTATTGTCAAAAAGGCAAATGTATGCAAATGAAATAGACACTAATAGGAAGCAGAGTTTTCTTTCTCTATGCAGTGTCCATTGACCTCGGGTTTCTTTTTGTTTCTCGTCTGTAATTTTCGAATTTCGCGTCAAATTAAAAGACGCTACATACTTTATTGGAAAAATCATTATTTGCCAAAAAGGCAAATGTATGCAAATGAAATAGACACCAATAGGAAGCAGAGTCTCCCTTCTCTATGAAGTGTCACATGACTTCGTGTTTCTTTTTGTTTCTCGTCTGTAATTTCCGAATTTCGCGTCGAATGAAAGGATGCTCCATTCTCTATTGGAAAAATTATAATTTCCCAAAAAGGCAAAAATATGCAAATGAAATAGACACCAATAGGAAGCAGAGTCTTCCTTCTCTATGAAGTGTCCAGAGACCTCGTGTTTCTTTTTGTTTCTCGTCTGTAATTTTCGAATTTCGCGTCAAATTAAAGGACGCTACATGCTTTATTGGAAAAATCATTTATTGCCAAAAGGGCAAATGTATGCAAATGAAATAGACACCAATAGGAAGCAGAGTCTTCGTTCTCTATGCAGTGTCCAATGACCTCGTGTTTCTTTTTGTTTCTCGTCTGTAATTTTCGAATTTCGCGTCAAATTAAAAGACGCTACATACTTTATTGGAAAAATCATTATTTGCCAAAAAGGCGAATGTATGCAAATGAAATAGACACCAATAGGAAGCAGAGTCTTTCTTCCTTATGAAGTGTCACATGACCTCGTGTTTCTTTTTGTTTCTCGTCTGTAATTTCCGAATTTCGCGTCAAATTAAATGACGCTACATGCTTTATTGGAAAAATCATTTATTGCCAAAAAGGCAAATGTATGCAAATGAAATAGACACCAATAGGAAGCAGAGTCTTCCTTCTCCATGAAGTGTCCAATGACCTCGTGTTTCTTTTTGTTTCTCGTCTGTAATTTTCGAATTCGCGTCAAATTAAAAGACGCTACATTCTCTATTGGAAAAATTAAAATTTGCCAAAAAGGCAAGAATATGCAAATGAAATAGACACCAATAAGAAGCAGAGTCTTCCTCCTCTATGAAGTGTCCAATCACCTCGTGTTTCTTTTTGTTTCTTGTCTAGAATTTTCGGATTTCGCGTCAAAAAAGAGACGCTACATTCTCTATTGGAAAAATTATAATTTGCCAAAAAGGCAAGAATATGCAAATGAAATAGACACCAATAGGAAGCAGAGTCTTCCTCCTCTATGAAGTGTCCAATCACCTCGTGTTTCTTTTTGTTTCTTGTCTGTAATTTTCGAACTTCGCGTCAAATTAAAAGACGCTACATTCTCTATTGGAAAAATTATAATTTGCCAAAAAGGCAAGAATATGCAAATGAAATAGACATCAATAGGAAGCAGAGTCTTCCTTCTCTATGAAGTGTCCAATCACCTCGTGTTTCTTTTTGTTTCTTGTCTGCAATTTTCGAATTTTGCGTCAAATTAAAAGACGCTACATTCTCTATTGGAAAAATTATAATTTGCCAAAAAGGCAAATGTATGCGGATGAAATAGACACCAATAGGAAGCAGAGTCTTTCTCCTCTATGAAGTGTTCAATCACCTCGTGTTTCTTTTTGTTTCTTGTCTGTAGTTTTCGAATTTCGCGTCAAATTAAAAGACGCTACATTCTCTATTGGAAAAATTATAATTTTCCAAAAAGGCAAGAATATGCAAATGAAATAGACACCAATAGGAAGCAGAGTCTTTCTTCTCTATGAAGTGTCCAATCACCTCGTGTTTTTTTTTGTTTCTTGTCTGTAGTTTTCGAATTTCGCGTCAAATTAAAAGACGCTACATTCTCTATTGGAAAAATTAAAATTTGCCAAAAAGGCAAGAATATGCAAATGAAATAGACACCAATAGGAAGCAGAGTCTTCCTTCTGTATGAAGTGTCCAATGACCTCGTGTTTCTTTTTGTTTCTCGTCTGTAATTTTCGAATTTCGCGTCAAATTAAAAGACGCTACATTCTCTATTGGAAAAATTAAAATTTGCCAAAAAGGCAAGAATATGCAAATGAAATAGACACCAATAGGAAGCAGAGTCTTCCTCCTCTATCAAGTGTCCAATCACCTTGTGTTTCTTTTTGTTTCTTGTCTGTAATTTTCGAACTTCGCGTCAAATTAAAAGACGCTACATGCTTTATTGGAAAAATCATTTATTGCCAAAAGGGCAAATGTATGCAAATGAAATAGACACCAATAGGAAGCAGAGTCTTCTTTCTATATGAAGTGTCCAATGACCTCGTGTTTCTTTTTGTTTCTCGTCTGTAATTTTCGAATTTCGCGTCAAATTTAATGACGCTACATGCTTTATTGGAAAAATCATTTATTGCCAAAAAGGCAAATGTATGCAAATGAAATAGACACCAATAGGAAGCAGAGTCTTCCTTCTCCATGAAGTGTCCAATGACCTCGTGTTTCTTTTTGTTTCTCGTCTGTAATTTTCGATCTTCGCGTCAAATTAGAAGACGCTACATTCTCTATTGGAAAAATTAAAATTTGCCAAAAAGGCAAGAATATGCAAATGAAATCGACACCAATAAGAAGCAGAGTCTTCCTCCTCTATGAAGTGTCCAATCACCTCGTGTTTCTTTTTGTTTCTTGTCTAGAATTTTCGAATTTCGCGTCAAATTAAAAGACGCTACATTCTCTATTGGAAAAATTATAATTTGCCAAAAAGGCAAGACTATGCAAATGAAATAGACATCAATAAGAAGCAGAGTCTTCCTCCTCTATGAAGTGTCCAATCACCTCGTGTTTCTTTTTGTTTCTTGTCTGTAATTTTCGAATTTCGCGTCAAATTAAAAGACGCTACATTCTCTATTGGAAAAATTATAATTTCCCAAAAAGGCAAGAATATGCAAATGAAATAGACACCAATAGGAAGCAGAGTCTTCCTCCTCTATGAAGTGTCCAATCACCTCGTGTTTCTTTTTGTTTCTTGTCTGATATTTTCGAACTTCGCGTAAAATTAAAAGACGCTACATTCTCTATTGGAAAAATTATAATTTGCCAAAAAGGCAAGAATATGCAAATGAAATAGACACCAATAAGAAGCAGAGTCTTCCTCCTCTATGAAGTGTCCAATCACCTCGTGTTTCTTTTTTGTTTCTTGTCTGTAATTTTCGAATTTTGCGTCAAATTAAAAGACGCTACATTCTCTATTGGAAAAATTATAATTTGCCAAAAAGGCAAGAATATGCAAATGAAATAGACACCAATAGGGAGCAGAGTCTTCCTCCTCTATCAAGTGTCCAATCACCTCGTGTTTCTTTTTGTTTCTTGTCTGTAATTTTCGAACTTCGCGTCAAATTAAAAGACGCTACATTCTCTATTGGAAAAATTATAATTTGCCAAAAAGGCAAGAATATGCAAATGCAATAGACACCAATAGGAAGCAGAGTCTTTCTCCTCTATGAAGTGTCCAATCACCTCGTGTTTCTTTTTGTTTCTTGTCTGTAATTTTCGAACTTCGCGTCAAATTAAAAGACGCTACATTCTTTATTGGAAAAATTATAATTTGCCAAAAAGGCAAGAATATGCAAATGAAATAGACACCAATAGGGAGCAGAGTCTTCCTCCTCTATCAAGTGTCCAATCACCTCGTGTTTCTTTTTGTTTCTTGTCTGTAATTTTCGAACTTCGCGTCAAATTAAAAGACGCTACATTCTCTATTGGAAAAATTATAATTTGCCAAAAAAGCAAGAATATGCAAATGAAATAGACACCAATAGGAAGCAGAGTCTTCCTTCTCTATGAAGTGTCCAATCACCTCGTGTTTCTTTTTGTTTCTCGTCTGTAATTTTCGAATTTCGCGTCAAATTAAAAAGACGCTACATTCTCTATTGGGAAAATCATAATTTGCCAAAAATTCAAGAATATGCAAATGAAATAGACACCAATAGGAAGCAGAGTCTTCCTTCTCTATGAAGTGTCCAATGACCTCGTGTTTCTTTTTGTTTCTCGTCTGTAATTTTCGAATTTCGCGTAAATTAAAAGACGCTACATTCTCTATTGGAAAAATTAAAATTTGCCAAAAAGGCAAGAATATGCAAATGAAATAGACACCAATAAGAAGCAGAGTCTTCCTCCTCTATGAAGTGTCCAATCACCTCGTGTTTCTTTTTGTTTCTTGTCTGTAATTTCCGAATTTCGCGTCAAATTAAAAGACGCTACATTCTCTATTGGAAAAATTATAATTTGCCAAAAAGGCAAGAATATGCAAATGAAATAGACACCAATAGGAAGCAGAGTCTTCCTTCTCTATGAAGTGTCCAATCACCTCGTGTTTCTTCTTGTTTCTTGTCTGTAATTTTCGAATTTTGCGTCAAATTAAAAGACGCTACATTCTCTATTGGAAAAATTCTAATTTGCCAAAAAGGCACGAATATGCAAATGGAATAGACACCAATAGGAAGCAGAGTCTTCCTTCTCTATAAAGTGTCCAATGACCTCGTGTTTCTTTCTGTTTCTCGTCTGTAATTTCCGAATTTCGCGTCAAATTAAAGGACGCTACATGCTTTATTGGAAAAATCATTTATTGCCAAAAAGGCAAATGTATGCAAATGAAATAGACGCCAATAGGAAGCAGAGTTTTCTTTCTCTATGCAGTGTCCAATGACCTCGGGTTTCTTTTTGTTTCTTGTCTGTAATTTTCGAATTTCGCGTCAAATTAAAAGACGCTACATTCTCTATTGGAAAATGTATAATTTGCCAAAAAGGCAAGAATATGCAAATGAAATAGACACCAATAGGAAGCAGAGTCTTCCTTCTCTATGAAGTGTCCAATCACTTTGTGTTTCTTTTCGTTTCTTGTCTGTAGTTTTCGAATTTCGCGTCAAATTAAAAGACGCTACATTCTCTATTGGAAAATGTATAATTTGCCAAAAAGGCAAGAATATGCAAATGAAATAGACACCAATAGGAAGCAGAGTCTTCCTCCTCTATCAAGTGTCCAATCACCTTGTGTTTCTTTTTGTTCCCTGTCTGTAATTTTCGAACTTCGCGTCAAATTAAAAGACGCTACATTCTCTATTGGAAAAATTATAATTTGCCAAAAAGGCAAGAATATGCAAATGAAATAGACACCAATAGGAAGCAGAGTCTTCCTTCTCTATGAAGTGTCCAATCACCTCGTGTTTCTATTTGTTTCTTGTCTGTAATTTTCGAATTTCGCGTCAAATTAAAAGACGCTACATTCTCTATTGGAAAAATTATAATTTGCCAAAACGGCAAGAATATGCAAATGAAATAGACACCAATAGGAAGCGAGTCTTCCTTCTCTATGAAGTGTCCAATCACCTCGTGTTTCTTCTTGTTTCTCGTCTGTAATTTCCGAATTTCGCGTCAAATTAAAGGACGCTACATGCTTTATTGGAAAAATCATTTATTGCCAAAAAGGCAATTGTATGCAAATGAAATAGACACCAATAGGAAGCAGAGTTTTCTTTCTCTATGCAGTGTCCAATGACCTCGGGTTTCTTTTTGTTTCTTGTCTGTAATTTTCGAATTTCGCGTCAAATTAAAAGACGCTACATTCTCTATTGGAAAATGTATAATTTGCCAAAAAGGCAAGAATATGCAAATGAAATAGACACCAATAGGAAGCAGAGTCTTCCTCCTCTATCAAGTGTCCAATCACCTTGTGTTTCTTTTTGTTCCCTGTCTGTAATTTTCGAACTTCGCGTCAAATTAAAAGACGCTACATTCTCTATTGGAAAAATTATAATTTGCCAAAAAGGCAAGAATATGCAAATGAAATAGACACCAATAGGAAGCAGAGTCTTCCTTCTCTATGAAGTGTCCAATCACCTCGTGTTTCTATTTGTTTCTTGTCTGTAATTTTCGAATTTCGCGTCAAATTAAAAGACGCTACATTCTCTATTGGAAAAATTATAATTTGCCAAAACGGCAAGAATATGCAAATGAAATAGACACCAATAGGAAGCGAGTCTTCCTTCTCTATGAAGTGTCCAATCACCTCGTGTTTCTTCTTGTTTCTCGTCTGTAATTTCCGAATTTCGCGTCAAATTAAAGGACGCTACATGCTTTATTGGAAAAATCATTTATTGCCAAAAAGGCAATTGTATGCAAATGAAATAGACACCAATAGGAAGCAGAGTTTTCTTTCTCTATGCAGTGTCCAATGACCTCGGGTTTCTTTTTGTTTCTTGTCTGTAATTTTCGAATTTCGCGTCAAATTAAAAGACGCTACATTCTCTATTGGAAAATGTATAATTTGCCAAAAAGGCAAGAATATGCAAATGAAATAGACACCAATAGGAAGCAGAGTCTTCCTCCTCTATCAAGTGTCCAATCACCTTGTGTTTCTTTTTGTTCCTTGTCTGTAATTTTCGAACTTCGCGTCAAATTAAAAGACGCTACATTCTCTATTGGAAAAATTATAATTTGCCAAAAAGGCAAGAATATGCAAATGAAATAGACACCAATAGGAAGCAGAGTCTTCCTTCTCCATGAAGTGTCCAATCACCTCGTGTTTCTATTTGTTTCTTGTCTGTAATTTTCGAATTTCGCGTCAAATTAAAAGACGCTACATTCTCTATTGGAAAAATTATAATTTGCCAAAAAGGCAAGAATATGCAAATGAAATAGACACCAATAGGAAGCAGAGTCTTTCTTCTCTATGAAGTGTCCAATCACCTCGTGTTTCTATTTGTTTCTTGTCTGTAATTTTCGAATTTCGCGTCAAATTAAAAGACGCTACATTCTCTATTGGAAAAATTATAATTTGCCAAAACGGCAAGAATATGCAAATGAAATAGACATCAATAGGAAGCAGAGTCTTCCTTCTCTATGAAGTGTCCAATCACCTCGTGTTTCTATTTGTTTCTTGTCTGTAATTCTCGAATTTCGCGTCAAATTAAAAGACGCTACATTCTCTATTGGAAAAATTATAATTTGCCAAAACGGCAAGAATATGCAAATGAAATAGACATCAATAGGAAGCAGAGTCTTCCTTCTCTATGAAGTGTCCAATCACCTCGTGTTTCTTTTTGTTTCTTGTCTGTAATTTTCGAATTTCGCGTCAAATTAAAAGACGCTACATTCTCTATTGGAAAAATTAAAATTTGCCAAAAAGGCAAGAATATGCAAATGAAATGGACACGAATAAGAAGCAGAGTCTTCCTCCTCTATGAAGTGTCCAATCACCTCGTGTTTCTTTTTGTTTCTTGTCTGTAATTTTCGAATCTCGCGTCAAATTAAAAGACGCTACATTCTCTATTGGAAAAATTATAATTTGCCAAAATGGCACGAATATGCAAATGGAATAGACACCAATAGGAAGCAGAATCTTCCTTCTCTATGAAGTGTCCAGTGACCTCGTGTTTTTTTTTTTTTTCTCGTCTGTAATTTCCGAATTTCGCGTCAAATTAAAGGACGCTACATGCTTTATTGGAAAAATCATTTATTGCCAAACAGGCATATGTATGCAAATGAAATCGACACCAATAGGAATCTGAATCTTTCTTCTCTATGGAATGTCCGATCACCTCGTGTTTCTTTTTGTTTCTCGTCTGTAATTTTCGAGTTTCGCATCAAATCAAAGGATGCTACATTCTCTATTGGAAAAATCATAATTTGCCAAAAAGGCAAATGTAGGCAAGTGAAATCGACACCAATAGGAAGCAGAATCTTCCTTCTCTTTGAAGTATCCAATCACCTAGTGTTTCTTCTTGTTTCTCGTCTGTTTTAGAATTTTGCGTCAAATCGAAGGACTCAATTCTCTGTTGGAAATCTCATAATTTGCCAAAAAAGGCAAATGTATGCAAATGGAAAGCTCATTAAAAATTAAGCCCAATTTGAAATTGTTTGGAATGATCAATTTTCAGATTTTTTGCAACTCTAAAATAAGCCTCCGCTGGGATTTTTCTGATGCCCAAAAATTTGGAAAAAGCACAAAATTCTGAACAAAACCTGTGATTTCCACTTCATTATTTTTTTTTTGACTCCAAAATCTATTTTTCTTGGGTTTAGGGTGACCAAAGACGATTACCCGGACGAATGCCTGAAGAAAGTCAAAAAAATCCACACGAAAATGCCGGGCGACGGCGGCATCCTCGTCTTCCTCACCGGGCAGATGGAGGTCAACACGCTGGTGAGGAAGCTGCGAAAGGCGTTTCCGCTCCGGAACAAGAAAGCCGAAATCAAAAGGATGGAAGAGAATCCCGATGAAAACGCGGGAGAAAATGCAGAAGACCGAGCCCTGGATCGGATGCAGAAAAAGAACAGGAGACGGCGGAAGGTGATGATCGTTCCGAAAATCGACTTGGAAGATTACAGCCTGCCGGACGACGACGAGGAAGGCGGTTCCGGAAGCGACAACGGTGACGTGGACAGCGACGACGAGATCACGCCCACCGCGAACGCCAGTCCGCTGTGGGTGGTGCCGTTGTATTCCATGTTGCCGTCGGAAAAACAAGCGGAAGTCTTCAAACCGCCTCCGAGAGGTACGTGTTTTGCTGTCGTTTATTCCATACTCTTGAAGTGTTTATTTTGCTTCTGTTCAATTTTTGTACGCATTTGTCACTTTCTTATCTGTCGCCTTTCTGTACTCATCTGTCACTTTCTTGTACTCATTTGTCATTTAATTGTACCCATATATAGAAGCCCGGGTGAGTTTTTGCAGGTTTTCGCGGGCTATTTATGTGAGCTGTGAATTTGTGAGCTGTGAATTTAACCTGAGCTTTAACGAAACTTACCACCTCGCCATATTCTGGGATCTTCGATTTATTGTCACGAGTTAACTCAAGAGATTATACCGTTTCAGCATCTAATTTGGACAAAGCTAGATTAGTGAAAATGAAATCACTCAAATCATTCAATTTCAATTTGCGAAGAGCTGAAACCGAAGTGTCAAGTTTGTCCAGAAAGGCGCTAAGTGCATTGAACGATTCACCACTAATTGTTCCAAATTTCAAGATCTGTCGCTGGTAATTATTTGCCAACACCCTATCATCGTGGTATTTTTCTAGCAGGACTCTTCAAATTATATCATAATTGTCAGAAATTGGAGGAATTCCGGAACAAATTGTTCTTGCCTTACTCACTAGTTTGCCAGCCAAGTAATGGACCTTATCCGCTTTGGTAAGATCTGGATTCTCGTGGATCAAATTCGTGAAAGTCTCGTAGAACAACGGCCAGTCACCAAATTCTCCAGAGAACTCAGGCAACTCAATTTTTGGCAGTTTTGCAGTAGTAGCTTCATCAGAAGGAATTACGTGTTCTTCTTGACAAACCGTTTTGGCTACATACTTGATTCGACAATATAATTCTTCAGCTGATTCCCAACTTTTGACATCAGGTTTATAGTTTTCCTCTAATTCTAGTCGAAGCAAATTGATTCGGCGAACTGTGTTGATGAATAATTTTATGATTTCATCTACGCTATCAATTTTTATTTTGAAAACTTCAAGCTGTTTCGGATCATTTACCTTTTTACTGGTGTCATATAAAGACTGCAGTCGAGTATACAAAGAATCTCGTTCTGCTAAAAGAATGGTCAAAGTTCTTTCTTTCTCAGTCATTTTCTTCATTTGAACATGCCTAAAAAAGTAATGAAACGCCACCGTATTCTACAAGCTAACTACTTAGAGCGGTGTAGAGCGCAAAAACTACAATGAATGATGAAAACTACCAGCGCGATAAAACCTACTATGAATGGTAATTTTTTCAAATCCGGCTCGAAGGACCAGATGTTGCGGCGCGAAACCAAACTATACAAAAAAACAAACGAGCAAAGTGGACTGTATAACTGAACCAAACTAAACTTACCTTATGGCCCGTTGACGTATATCATTCTAGAGCGTTGAGGTTAAGGGATGGGAACAGAAAGGATTATCAACGCACTTACCTCCACGTTTCATGGAACCATGAAGTTTTTCTATGCACATAAGTCGCTATAAGGTCATAATTTTTTAAACCAAAATTGAAATTAGGAATTTTATGCTACCGCACTTCTCCAACTAAACTGCTCAAAAGTGAATAGCGGTAATCAAAAATTTCGCGTTTTTCAAAATGGGAATGTGTTGAAAAAAAATTACCTGATTTCAAAAAGGAAGACGACGCCAGATAGGGCCCTCTTCCAGCTACGTGGTGATGAATAGGATAATTTCATTATTAAAAATGTACATGATATACAGGGTGTCAAAAGGGGAAGTGTCCAAAGGGTCAATTTTCAACGTTGTGCCATTTTTCGGAAAAAAAATTGTAGATCATTTCTAAAGTCATTTTTGGAAAGGTAGCATTAATATCTCGAAACGGTTTTTCAGTTTCACATATATTTATCTCGTTTTAAAGGCTATGTGATTTTTTTCTGACAGTTTTTTATTGCGATTCTCTCATTGGCCATATTATTGGCTTAAATGTGGCAGACATGCATGAGTTCACTTAATATACCTTCCCACGACAAAATTCCATCTCAACGACCCCCCAAGGGGGCTACCCCTGGTTGACGCCAGCAACCAGCAACCTCTTTACGGATGAGTTGAAATGAAGCATGTTGTGGTGGTTACCATGAATTTTCCAAATCAGGATTGTTGACGTAACGTCAGTAACTTTATGTCCAGCCATAGTTACGATCATGGTTACCATATCAGCCCCCTTTTGAACATTTCTTACAGGGTGTTCACGCGAGACGGATACCCCCTCAATAAAAACTTTCCCTTCGTGATAATTCAAAAAAGAAAAAACTATCCTTCCGTAGTTTCTGAAAATGTCAAGTATAATTTCCCATTTCGTGCCAAATACAGGGTGTCGCATTTTTTTGCATTTTTTCGAAACACCCTGTATTTCGTCATCAGCATCACAGTCGATTCACATTCTCAACCGGATTACAGAAATGCATGACACTTCTAATTTTTTTTGAAAAAATTGGTAAATTCACAGTGGCATCTCAAAAATATTTTTTTTTAGAATGATGGATACATTTTAGAAATATGTCCCGGATATTTTATCAGTCATTCCTTGTCATTTAGTAGTAAAACAGAATTTTCTGAACATATTTGAATTCTGAAATGGATCCATCATTAAAAAAAAATGAAATAAACCACGCAACACTCAAAGCGTCGTCCTCGAAAATTTTGCCCTTTTTGAATTCGATGTAACTTTGGATTACAACTAACAAATTGAATTCTGTTTTAAGCATTTTTTAGCACATTTCTTCAGCCATCAGTTAGTTGTTTTTCTAAACATCAGATATTTCACATGAAAATTGTACAGGGTGTTAAGTAAATCAGTGCAAATTTTCTAAACCGTCAAGAAGCTCCCGTTCAGAAAATAATTTCTTTTTCTTGAATTTCAACCACAAAGATACCGAGGTAGAGCTTGAAGTACGGGATGGTGTTTGAGTTTTCCGCTCATCTCCTTTCTTTACCGGGTGAACACAAAAAATCATATTTTTGGTTTTTTAGTGATAACTTCTTTCCACGTCAACCGATTTTGAAAATTTGCAGTTCATATTGAAGCTGAAACTTTGGGTAAAAAAACCTGAGGATCAGAATTGACTCGAGACAAACAGTCAGAACCGAGGTCAGAACTTGAACTTCCATAAAAGTCGGCTCAAATCTGAAACGCCGTCTACAGTCCGAAAAATTTGGTAAAGAAAACCGTTTCTTTCGGAGAAATCATTTATTCTGAATACGTTACGGTTTTTCTTGCTTGCCCTAGTCAAGAATTGGAGGTGAAGGAATCCAATTACCAATTTATGTTCAAGAAGGAAAAACAGGCCCTTGATCACCTAAAAATGGTCGTAACCAACACTACAAAAATCAAAACAATGAGTAATAGACATACCAGTTGAGGTAATTCATTGTTTTGATTTTTGTAGTGATGGTTACGGTCAATATCAGGTGAACAAGGGGCTGTTTCTCCTTCTCGAACACTCAGTTGTAATTGGATTCCCACACCTACAATTTTTGACTGGGACATGCAAGAAAAACCTCAACGTATTCAGAATAAATGATTTCTCCGAAATAGACATGACTTTCACCAAATCCTTCTTCCAAACGGGCTGTCGACGGAGTTTCAGATTTGAGCCACTTTTTATAAAACCCTCAATTCTGACTGTTTGTCTCGAGTCAGTTCTGATTCTAAGGTCATTTCACCTGAAGTTTCAGCTTGAATATGAGCCGCAAATTTTGAAAATCGGTCAACGACGAAAGAAGCTATCGTTGCACTACCAAAAAGACGATTTTTTGAGTTCACCCTGTAATAAAAGCGATAAGCGGATAATTCAAACACCATCCTGTACTTCAAGGCCTACCTCGGCATCTTTTTGGTTAAAATTCAAGAAAAGAAAAATTTTTTTCGAACGGGAGCTTCCTGACGGTTCGGTAATTTTGCACTGTCTTACTGAACAACCTGTACGAACCTTATATCAAGGACCTAGTGTCTTACAAAACCACGGATTGATATCCAAAGGATTGAGTAATCGAATATTTCAAACAGAATACAAATTTATTATTGTAGCAGTCCAAAGTTACATCAAATTCAAAAAGGGCAAAACTTTCGAGAACGACGCTTTGACTGTTGCGTAGTTTATTTGTAAATTTTTCAATTTTTTTCAGAAATTTTTTCAGAAGTGTCATGCATTTTAGTAATCAGGATAACAGTAGGTATGCATTAATTGTGGTGATGAAATACAGGGTGTTTCAAAAAAAATGCAAAAAAATGCGACACCCTGTACATGCATGGCACGAAATGGAAAAATATACTTGACATATTCAGAGACTACGGAAAAAATTGTTTCAGAGAAGTTTTTTCTTTTTTGAATTATCATGAAAAGAAAGTTTTTGATAGGGGGATATCCCTCTCGCGTGAGCACCGTGTACAAAGAAAGTAAACCTACCAAAAGTGGGCTGATATGGCAACCATGATGATAATTATGATTTGACATAAAGTTACTGATGTTACGTCAAGAATCCTGGTTTAGAAAATTCATGGTAACCACCACAACATGCTTCATTTCAACTCATTCCTAAAGAGGTCGCTGACGTCCACGAAGGGTAGCCCCCTTGGGGGTCGTTGAGGTGGAATTTTGTCGTGGGAAGGTATATGAAGTAAATTCATGCGTATCTGCCAAATTTATGTCAATAATATGGCCAATTGAAGATTTGCAATCAAAAACTGTGAATTTGAAAAAAAATCACGTAGCCTTTGAAATGAAAGAAATATTCGTGAAACTAAAAAATCATTTCGAGATATTAATGCTATCTTTCTAAAAACGACATCAGAAGTAATCTACAATTTTTTCTCGAAAAATGGCACAACGTTGAAAATTGACCCTTTGGACACTCCCTCTTTTGACACCCTGTATATCATGTACATTTTTAATAATGAAATTATCCTATCCATCACCTCGTAGCTGAAAAAAGGCCCTATCTGACGTCGTCTTCCTTTTTGAAATCGGATAATTCTTTTCGGAGATATTTCCATTTAAAAAAAATGCGAGATTTTTTATTACCCCTATTCACTTTTGAGCAGTTCATATCTACCAACTGATGATGTTTATCTTTCTTTCCCAACAAAACAATGTAGCTTATAAAAGTCAGTGGCGTAACCATCTGCCTTATACCTTGTACGCTTCTGCAACTTACCTGTATTCATCTTTCACTTTCTTCCACCCCCCATTTCTTTGTTGTACACATCTCCCATGTTTCATGTACACATCTGTAACTTTCTTATACTCATCTGTCACTTTCTTGTACCCATCTGTCACTTTCTTGTACCCATCTGTCATTTTCTTGTGCTCATCTGTCACTTTTCCGTACAGGGTACGAGCGCCTGTGCGTGGTTAGCACGAACGTGGCCGAAACGAGCCTGACCATACCCGGCATCAAGTACGTGGTGGACTCGGGCAAGACCAAGGCCAAGCTCTACGACAAGGCCACCGGCGTCACCACCTACGCCGTCACGTGGACGTCCAAGGCCTCCGCCGAGCAGAGAGCCGGCCGCGCCGGCCGAACCGGCCCCGGCCACTGCTTCCGCCTCTACTCCAGCGCCGTCTACAACGACCTCTTCCCCGAATTCACCAAGCCGGAGATCGAAATGAAGCCGATCGACGACCTGTACCTCCAGATGAAGTGCATGCACATCGACCGCGTCGTCAACTTCCCCTTCGTCACGTCGCCCGACCTCGTCCAGCTGGGCACGGCCGAGAGACGCCTGGCCGTCCTCGGCGCCCTCGACGCCCACAGCAAGAAGGTGACCGATCTGGGCCGCGAGATCGCCAAGTATCCGGTGCTGCCGCGCTTCGGCAAGATGCTGGCCCTCAGCCACCAGTTCGATTTGCTGCCGTACACGGTGTGCATAGTGGCGGCGCTGTCGGTGCAGGAGGTGCTGCTGGAGAAGCCGCTGGCGGACGGCGAGGCGGATCGGGTGAAGGACTGGCTGGAGATCCGGCAGCGTTGGGCGGACAAGTCCAACTTTTTGCTGCTGGGCGACGTGATGGTGCTGCTGAAGGCGGTGGGCGCCGCCGAGTACGCCAATTCGCAGGGCAAGCTGCAGGAGTTCTGCGAGAACAACGGGCTGCGGCCGAAGGCCGTGATCGAAATCCGCAAGCTGCGGCTGCAGCTCTCCAAGATCATTTCGGAGAACTTCAAGATCGACGTCGTCGTCGATCCGCAGCTGAAACCTCCCAGTGACGTCCAAGCTAAGCTTTTACGGCAGGTAAATTGTTTAATCGAAGAGCTTTTTTGCATCCGGTACTAATATGGCCTCATAAATCGTAACGGTTCATTTTCTTCCAGTAACTATGCTTCTGTTGAATAGCTTGCAGAATAAATTGATTGAAATGAAACGCAAGACTCGCATAGACGGTCAGGCATCGGCGCTGCAAGAAGCAGCACGGGGCGATGAACAATTAGTGTATTAATTTTAAACTATCCGTTTGCCTCATCACAAGCTGCTGTACAAGGAAATATCTTGCCTGCATCATTAAGAACGGCGAAAAAGACAGTGGGTGTATTGTCAGTGCCAAACCTTACCTTCTAAAGCCGAGTCGATGTACTGTGATTTCTTAAATAATTTCGATGGTGCAATAAAAAAAATCGTTGGAATTTATGAGGCTGCGATAGCACCAAATTTCAGCACCAGCACCGATCAGTATCTGATTTCTTTTCAGATTTTGCTGAGCGGAACCGGAATTCAAGTTGCTCGCAAGCTGGACGGCGACGAAATAAAAGACTCCAAGGAAAAGAAAAAGATGAAGTACGCGTACTGCGTGCCCGGCATGGAAGAGCGGGTGTTCATGCACCAGAATTGCGTCTTGAGGAGGACCTTGCCCGAATACGTGATATATCAGGAGCTGTACGAAACTAACAGGTAATGAGGTTTTTTAATCATCGACATCTAGCGAAAGTTGTGAATAACATCGTTGCCAATCGAATAAAGCGACAAAAAACACGCGTATTGTTAAGTGGCGAGCTTAGAATATCGCGTCTCAAGCAGAGAAATTTGATCAATGTTGGTACAGGGTGTTCACGTATAAATTATGCCCCCCTCTGGAGGCTTCCCCTTGAAGATAATTTAAAAAAAAAAACGATTCTTACATGGTTTTTTCCGTAGGCTGCGAATCTGTCCGCAAAAATTTTCTGTGGTATACAGGGTGATTCATGAGTGACCTTACATAGGTTTATGGGAGATAGAGGACTTCGAGGCAAGTCAGGATCCACTGAAGAAATTTTGTTTTCTCCATTGGTTACGATGATACAGGGTGTTTTTTGTTTCGTATGAAACTTTGATAAGCGATATTTCTGAAACGGCTAGAGATTATGTCCGGTCGAAAATGGGAACTCACCCACAAATATTACTTTTAATTTTATTGTCGAAACGGTTTAGGTGTGCCATCTAAATTGAAGAGTGATTCTTGAAGCATTTTTCCCTACCTTTTTGGATCAGATAGCAGTTTTTTAGGAAAGCGGTCAGAAAATGTACTTTTTTCTGGAGAAAACAAAATTTCTTCAGTGGATCCTGACTTGCCTCGAAGTCCTCTTTCTCCCTTTAGCCTATGTAAGGTCACTCATGAATCACCCTATATTGCTTACTGCAACATCGAAAATTTATGTCAAATTGGACACCCTGTATTTCAATATGGAAATTGATTCTGCTTTTCTTCTTGATTGTGAATATATATCACACTTGATAGGTTAGTCGACGAAACACTTGTGGAAAAATTATTAAAATTTTGAAGAATATCAAAAAATGATATATTTTTTCAAGAGTAATTCAGTGAAGTTTCTATCATTTTGGTAAAATGGATATAATTATAGTTTGAAACTTTCACCTGACTGAACTCAACTCCACTAACTCAAAAAAAAATCGATTTTTTTTAAATTTCAGTAAATTTTTTCAAACCTGAACATTTGAACGAATCGTGTGAAACAACCTTAATAATGGGTCACCACCGGCGAGTTCTTCTAAGACTTGATGAACGTGTGAAATGATCTTAATGACGGCTGGCGTTCTGCAAGTTTCTATGCATAGCGTGTCAAGTGTGAATTAGCCTTTAGATCGCCTTCGGCGATCCAATCTATTGTTAGCAGTCGTGTGTAACAACCTTAATATAATAAGTCGCCTTCAGCGACTTCTTCTAGACCTTGAGGAAAATGTGAAATGGCCTCAATGATGGCTGGTGATGGCTGGCAAACTGCAAGATTCTTTACATAGCGTGTTGAGTGTGAACTAGTCTTTAGATCGGCTTCGGCGATCAATTCCATTGCTACAAATCGTGTGAAACAACCTTAATAATGGGTTGTCTTCGGCGAGTTATTCTAAAACTTGAGGGACGTGTGAAATGACCTTAATGACGGCTAGCGCTCTGCAAGTTTCTATGCATAGCGTGTCAAGTGTAAACAAGCCTTTAGATCGCCTTCGGCGATCAATTCCATTGCTACAAATCATGTGAAACAACCTTAATAATGGATTGTCTTCGGCGAGTTCTTCTAAGACTTGATGAACGTGTGAAATGATGTTAACGACGGCTGGCGCTCTGCAAGTTTCTATGCATAGCGTGTCAAGTGTGAAGTAGCCTTTAAATCGCTTTCGGCGATTAAATCTATTGTTAGCAATCGTGTGTAACAACCTTGATATAATAAGTCGCCGAAATTGAGGTAAATGTGAAATGGCCTCAATGATGGCTGCAAACTGCAAGATTCTTTACATAGCGTGTTGAGTGTGAACTAGTCTTTAGATTGGCTTCGGCGATCAATTCCATTGCTACAAATCGTGTGAAACAACCTTAATAATGGATTGTCTTCAGCGAGTTCTTCTAAGACTTGATGAATGTGTGAAATGATCTTAATGACGGCTGGCGCTCTGCAAGTTTCCATGCATAGCGTGTCAAGTGTGAATTAGCCTTTAAATCGCTTTCGGCGATTAAATCTATTGTTAGCAATCGTGTGTAACAACCTTGATATAATAAGTCGCCTTCGGCGACTTCTTCTAGAAATTGAGGTAAATGTGAAATGGCCTCAATGATGGCTGCAAACTGCAAGTTTCTTCACATAGCGTGTTAAGTGTGAACTAGTCTTTAGATCGGCTTTGGCGATCAATTCCATTGCTACAAATCGTGTGAAACAACCTTAATAATGGGTTGTCTTCGGCGAGTTCTTCTAAAACTTGAGGGACGTGTGAAATGACCTTAATGACGGCTAGCGCTCTGCAAGTTTCTATGCATAGCGTGTCAAGTGTAAACAAGCCTTTAGATCGCCTTCGGCGATCAATTCCATTGCTACAAATCATGTGACACAACCTTAATAATGGATTGTCTTCGGCGAGTTCTTCTAAGACTTGATGAACGTGTGAAATGATGTAACGACGGCTGGCGTTCTGCAAGTTTCTATGCATAGCGTGTCAAGTGTGAATTAGCCTTTAGATCGCTTTCGGCTGTTAAATCTATTGTTAGCAATCGTGTGTAACAACCTTAATATAATAAGTCGCCTTCGGCGACTTCTTCTAGACCTTGAGGTAAATATGAAATAGCCTCAATGATGGCTGGTGATGGCTGCAAACTGCAAGTTTCTTTACATAGCGTGTTAAGTGTGAACTAGTCTCCAGATCGCCATCGGCGATTAATTCCATTGCTACAAATTGTGTCAAACAACCTTAATAATAAATCGCCTTCGGCGACTTCTTCTAAAGATTGAGGAACGTGTGAAATGACCTTGATGGCAACTGGCGTTCTGCAAGTATCTATGCATCGCGTGTCTGGTATAAAGTAGCCTTTAGATCGCCTTTGGCGATCAATTTCATTGCTAGAAGTCGTGTGAAACAACCTTAAAATGGGTCGCCATCGGCGAGTTTTTCTAATGGAACGTGTGAAATTACCTCAATTACGGCTGGCGCTCTACAAAATTCTATTCATAGCGTGTCAAGTGTGAACTAGCTTTGATATCGCCTTTGACGATCAATTCCATTGCTACAAATCGTGTGAAACAACCTTAATAATGGGTTGTCTTCGGCGAGTTCTTCTAAAACTTGAGGAACGTGTGAAATGAACTTAATGACGGCTAGCGCTCTGCAAGTTTCTATGCATAGCGTGTAAGTGTGAACTAGCCTCTATATCGCCTTCGGCGATCAATTCCATTGCTACAAATTGTGTGAAACAACCTTAGTAATAGGTCACCTTCGGCGCCTTCTTATAAAGATTAAGGAACGTGTGAAATGACCTTGATGGCAACTAGCGTTCTGTTAGTATCTATGCATAGCGTGTCTGGTATAAAGTAGCCTTTAAATCGCCCTCGGCGATCAATTTCATTGCTAGAAATCGTGTGAAACAACCTTAATAATGGGTTGTCTTCGGCGAGTTCTTCTAAAACTCAAGGGACGTGTCAAATGACCTCAATGACGGCTGGCGCTCTGCAAGTTTCTATGCATAGCGTGTTAGTGTGAACTAGCCTCTATATCGCCTTCGGCGATCAATTCCATTGCTACAAATTGTGTGAAACAACCTTAGTGATGGGTCGTCTCCGGCGAGTTCTTCTGAGACTTGAGGAACGTGTGAAATTACCTTAATGACGGCTGGCGTTTTGCAAGTTTCTATACATAGCGTGTCAAGTGTAAATTAGCCTTCATTCACTCCATTGCTGTGAATCCGTTCTTACAAATCGTTTGAAACAACCTTAATGGTGGGTCGCCTTAGGCGATCTCTTCTAAAGATTAAGGACCGTGTGAAATGACCTTCATGGCATCTAGCGTTCTGCAAGTATCTATGCATAGCGTGTCTGGTATAGAGTAGCCTTTAGATCGCCTTCGGCGATCAATTCCATTGCTAGAAATCGTTTGAAACAACCTTAATAATGGGTCGCCTCTGGCGAGTTTTTCTAAAGGAACGTGTGAAATGACCTCAATGACGGCTGGCGCTCTGCCAGTTCCTATGCATAGCGTGTCAAGTGTGGACTAGCCTTCAGATCGCCTTTGGCAATCAATTCCATTGCTAGAAATCGTTTGAAACAACCTTAATAATGGGTCGCCATCGGCGAGTTTTTCTAATGGAACGTGTGAAATTACCTCAATTACGGCTGGCGCTCTACAAAATTCTATTCATAGCGTGTCAAGTGTGAACTAGCTTTGATATCGCCTTTGACGATCAATTCCATTGCTACAAATTGTGTGAAACAACCTTAGTAATAGGTCACCTTCGGCGCCTTCTTATAAAGATTAGGAACGTGTGAAATGACCTTGATGGCAACTAGCGTTCTGTTAGTATCTATGCATAGCGTGTCTGGTATAAAGTAGCCTTTAAATCGCCCTCGGCGATCAATTTCATTGCTAGAAATCGTGTGAAACAACCTTAATAATGGGTTGTCTTCGGCGAGTTCTTCTAAAACTCAAGGGACGTGTCAAATGACCTCAATGACGGCTGGCGCTCTGCAAGTTTCTATGCATAGCGTGTTAGTGTGAACTAGCCTCTATATCGCCTTCGGCGATCAATTCCATTGCTACAAATTGTGTGAAACAACCTTAGTGATGGGTCGTCTCCGGCGAGTTCTTCTGAGACTTGAGGAACGTGTGAAATTACCTTAATGACGGCTGGCGTTTTGCAAGTTTCTATACATAGCGTGTCAAGTGTAAATTAGCCTTCATTCACTCCATTGCTGTGAATCCGTTCTTACAAATCGTTTGAAACAACCTTAATGGTGGGTCGCCTTAGGCGATCTCTTCTAAAGATTAAGGACCGTGTGAAATGACCTTCATGGCATCTAGCGTTCTGCAAGTATCTATGCATAGCGTGTCTGGTATAGAGTAGCCTTTAGATCGCCTTCGGCGATCAATTCCATTGCTAGAAATCGTTTGAAACAACCTTAATAATGGGTCGCCTCTGGCGAGTTTTTCTAAAGGAACGTGTGAAATGACCTCAATGACGGCTGGCGCTCTGCCAGTTCCTATGCATAGCGTGTCAAGTGTGGACTAGCCTTCAGATCGCCTTTGGCAATCAATTCCATTGGTACAAATCGTGTAAAACAATCTTAGTAATGAGTCGCCTCTGGCGAGTTCTTCTGAAACCTGATGAACGTGTGAAATGACCTTAATGACGGCTGGTGTTCTGCAAGTTTCTATATATAGCGTGTGAAGTGTGATTCAGCCTTCATTCACTCCATTGCTGTGAATCCATTGCTACAAATTGTGTGAAACAACCTTAGTAATGTGTCGTCTCCGGCGAGTTTTTCTGAATCTTGAGGAACGTGTGAAATGACCTCAATGACGGCTGGCGTTCTGCCAGTTTCTATGCATAGCGTGTCAAGCGGCGATCAATTCCATTCCTACAAATCGTGTGAAACAACCTTAGTAATGGGATGGGTCGTCTCTGGCGAGTTTTTCTGAAACTTGATGAACGTGTGAAATGACCTAAATGACGGCTGGCGTTCTGCAAGTTTCTATGCATTACGTGTCAAGTGCGGACTAGCCTTCAGATCGCCTCAGGCGATGAATTTCATTGCTGGTAATCTTGTGAAATAACCTCAATGGTGGGTCGCTTTCGGCTACTTAAAATTTACTAGGCGTGTGAAATGACCTTAATCATGACTTGCCTTCTGCGAGTGCCTTTGCATAGCATGTCAAGTGTAAAGTAGCTTTTAGATTACCTCAGACGAACAATTCTATTGCCAGTAATCGTGTGAAACAACCTCATGGTGGGTCGCCTTAGGCCAGCTTAGAGATTCAAATGCAAGCGACGCTTCAGACTAGCAAGCAATGCTTCAAACTAGAAAGTTAGTGGTGTGTCGCCTTCGGCTAGTGCCAGTAACACCAGTTCACAATTTTATGGATTCAGGTGCAAGCGAGGCTTCATACTAGAAGGCCTGGTCGGTCGTGTCTCACCTTCAGTGGGTACCCTAGAAACTTCAGCTCGAAGAATGAAAGCTTGGTTCACTCGATGGAGGCAGCTTGCATTTGTACTGCTCCTTGACTAAAGCTCGATTCACACGTCTCAGTTTAGGCAATACAGTTCGACTACGTCGTGTAAACTGAGCTTCACTGTAGGGTAAAATATTCGATATACTTCATCGATTTGTAGGTCGAGTTCGGACAGTCGTCTGTGTAATTAAACAACGCTATTGCTATAGAATCCCAACTGACTGTCTTGAGTTTGTACTTCAAATTGGTGACGCAGGCGCTAGCTGCTTGAATTTGAAGTGTACTACAGTCACGCAACGCCACCTTAGATCATTCGTTTTGGAACTAAAGCTCAATTTACGCCTCTAGAAGCTACTTTACAAGCTGTTCTAGATTTGTAACAGGCTACTCTAGCGTCGCTCGTTAGACAAGCTGCTTCAAAAATTCAAGCTCGATTTAGACCTGTGAAGGCTTCAGCGTTACTACCCTAGCCATTTAGACGAATTAAGGGCTGATTCACACCACTACTCTATAAAAAGTTGATTTACACCGTAACGTTTTCCGTTGGACTTCTTTTAAAGCTTTTTTGTCAATTGCAGGATCTACATGCGCGGTGTGACGGCGATAGAACCGGAATGGCTGCCGATATACGTGCCGGCACAGTGCCAGATGGGCGAGCCGCTCACCGACCCCGAACCGCACTACAAGAACGGCAAGATTTTCTGCAAAATCGCCGCCAAGTTCGCCAACAACGAGCTGCCGCTGGTTGAAATGGAGTACCCCGAGTGCCGGGACAAGTACAAGTGGTTCGCCAGGTTCCTGCTGCAAGGAGAGGTGTTCCCGAAGCTGAAGAAGTTCGCCAAGAATCTGCTGAGCACGCCCGGCATAATGGTCAAGAGCTGGGCCAAGCTGCAGCCGAGGACCGTGGCCGTGCTGGACAGGCTGATCGACAGGAGGGTCTCGTCCAGGGAAAGTTTGCTGAAAGCCTGGGGCGAAGAAGAAAAGTATTTGCTGGAAGAGTACCTCAAGTGGGTGCCGGAGACGCTGCAGAGCGAGGTCGCGGCCTTGTGGCCGCCGTTGTAAATATTGTATAAATATATATATTTTAAACGTTCACGTTTGAGACATTTACGAATTTGTGAATCCCGAGCATGGACTCGGTGAAAAAGGATCGAAAAATGAAATCGGTAATTTTTTGCCGAGACTCAGATACAGGAAAAAATACTATAAATAAGAATAAATAAATAATAATTAAATAAAAAGATTGCTGCTGTTTCCACCAGAGAAGTCTGCAAGTAATAATACGGGGCCCAGCGGCTTGGACAGAGGCCTGGGTCCCATTCGCTACAGGTTCGAATAGGTTTCGCTCAGATTCCTTACTGTCAGGTTCATAAAATTCTATAGGTGGTAACTGGCCAATGTCTCTAGTCTCGTGACATCGCCTGATTTTTTCACAAATTTTCAAACTATGATTTTCGAAACATGCAGGACCTCTGAATTTCCTGTTGCAACGGTCACACGGAATTTTCACCGTTATAAGGCACGCAGGATTCTGCTGGCAACATGGACAGGTGCTTCAGCAGCAGTGGTCACTTCGGTTGTCAAATGGTATGTGGCAGTGCTCACAGTAATAGTTACAACAGAAAACAGTTGTCAATGAAATGATAACGTTGAAATGATTTTTATGGAAGAGCAGGTTCAGTTTTCTTCATCTTCAGGGCCCTCATTAACTACTTCCCGCCCTTTGGTATCATACTGATGAACCACAATTTGATAGGCGGGGGGGTATTTTTGAAAAAGTTCAATTTTCACACCCGATTTTTCCATCAGTTGTCGCGCTTGTATCGACTGCTTCTGGGAAACGGTTTTATCTTCAATTCAATTTCACGATCACGTGAATTGGAACGTTTCATGGTAGTCATTTGGTCTCTGATTATCAAAAAAAAATTATTCTTGAAGCTGTCTTGCGACTGTTCACTGCAAAGTACAGAGCAGTTTTGAACCTCGACGAGCTAGACGACCTGTATTTATGGAGCTGTATAGGTGACGGTAGGAAAAAATACAAAATATTGATATAATGAAATTTATTTGCAACAGCATTAGAAATATAGACAATAACTTATCGTTTACGGAGTCAGTGACTTTGAGATTTGAACATATCATCGTCGTCAGTCGTGTCAGCCGTGGTTGTCCCGGTAGTGGGTGACTCTGCTGGTCTGGAACACAATTTTTTTTGTTATAATTTCTGTTGAAACGTACAAAGTTGAAACGGTAAAAGGTTGAGACGTGCAAAGTTGAAACGTAGAATTTTTTTTCACTTACTGGTTTTTAGAACCATCAGACGGCTTGCGAGTGGAATATCGCGAGGTGTTGTCGTCCCGATTGGTGTACCGCGAGGCGTCGTCCCGATTGGAATATCGCGAGATGTCGTCCTTGCGGTTGGAATACCGCGAGACGTCGTCGTTACGATTGGAATACCGCGAGCCGCCGCCGTCGTCGCCGTAGTTGTCGCCCGGGAACGTCTCGTCTTGGTCGTAATCCCGGCTGTTTGCGCTCTCCTCCGAATCGTTCGTTCCCGAACCGCACGTCGAACATATGCATTTCGACGGTTGCTTTTTCTTGCCTGCGGTTCAAAATCAGATTAGCAAGGCACTCCCGCATCCTTGCAGAAAAGTGTGCATTGTTGTAGATAAGTATGCGTCGTTGTAGGGAAGTGCGATGCCGGGTCGACATTTTAGGGTAGGGGGAGATGTCACGTATGGGTTGACGCCGCCCTTTCCCCGCGAATAGGGGGAATTTTATAGAAAGAATGATTTAGATTGCTTTATTTCCAAGGAAGATATTATGTTTTGCGGCGAATCCATACGGACAGGGAGCCCTGGCTGGCCGGTTAGTTTGCGAACAACGACGCTTCGCCGTAGGTACAAACACCTAGTACTCAGTGGCTTCATTTATTGCACTCTAGGCGTTCCTACTGTAGGCGCCGATGAGGAACCAAAACAACCACAACAAAAATTCCAGGAGAAAATTTTCGCGGTTTTTATGGCTCACTCGGTGGATAGTGTACATTGTTTCAAGGTAGAAAAGTATGCATTGTTGTAGAGAAGTATGCATCCCTGTATAGAAGTGTGCATCGTTATAGAGAAGTATGCGTCGTTATGAAAAAAATGTGCATCGTTGTACGAAAACGGGCATTGTTATGTAAAAAATTATGCATTGTTGTAGAATAGTTCGCATTGTTGTAGAGAAATATGCATCTCTGTATAAAAGTGTGCATCGTTGTAGTTTGAAAAAAATATGCACTGTTGTTGAAAAGTGTGCATCGTTGTAGGGAAGTATGCGTCGTTATGAAAACAATATGCATCGTTGTACGAAAACGGGCATTGTTAATATGTGAAGAATTATGCATTGCTGTAGAATAGTTCGCATTGTTGTAGAGAACTATGCATCCCTGTATAAAAGTGTGCATCGTTGTAGTGTAAAAAATTATGCGCTGTTGTAGAAAAGTGTGTATCGTTGTAGAGACGTATGCGTCGTTATGGAAAAAATGTGCATCGTTGTACGAAAACGGGCGTTGTTATTATGTAAAACATCATGCATTGTTGTAGAGAAGTATGCTTTACTGTAGAAAAGTGTGCATCGTTGTAGTTTGAAAAAATATACGCTGTTGTAGAAAAGTGTGCATCGTTGTAGAGAAGTATGCGTCGTTATGGAAAAAATGTGCATCGTACGAAAACGGGCATTGTTATTATGTAAAACATCATGCATTGTTGTTGAATAGTTCGCATTGTTGTAGAGAAGTATGCGTCCCTGTATAAAAGTGTGCATCGTTGTAGTGTAAAAAATTATGCGCTGTTGTAGAAAAGTGTGCATCGTTGTAGAGAAGTATGCGTCCCTGTATAAAAGTGTGCATCGTTGTAGTGTAAAAAATTATGCGTTGTTGTAGAAAAGTGTGCATCGTTGTAGAGAAGTATGCGTCGTTATGGAAAAAATGTGCATCGTTGTACGACAACGGACATTGGTGTTATGTAAAACATTATGCATTGTTGTCGAATAGTTCGCATTGTTGTAGAGAAGTATGCGTCACTGTAGAAAAGTGTGCATCGTTGTAG
Source organism: Anaspis maculata (assembly GCA_949128115.1). NCBI lineage: Eukaryota > Metazoa > Arthropoda > Insecta > Coleoptera > Scraptiidae > Anaspis > Anaspis maculata. The sequence continues at coordinate 59,191,135 of OX421967.1, read as the reverse complement.
TGTAAAAAATTATGCGCTGTTGTAGAAAAGTGTGCATCGTTGTAGAGAAGTATGCGTCGTTATGGAAAAAATGTGCATCGTTGTACGAAAACGGGCGTTGTTATTATGTAAAACATTATGCATTGTTGTAGAGAAGTATGCGTCCCTGTATAAAAGTGTGCATCGTTGTAGTGTAAAAAATTATGCGTTGTTGTAGAAAAGTGTGCATCGTTGTAGAGAAGTATGCGTCGTTATGGAAAAAATGTGCATCGTTGTACGACAACGGACATTGGTGTTATGTTAAACATTATGCATTGTTGTCGAATAGTTCGCATTGTTGTAGAGAAGTATGCGTCACTGTAGAAAAGTGTGCATCGTTGTAGTGTAAAAAATTATGCGCTGTTGTAGAAAAGTGTGCATCGTTGTAGAGAAGTATGCGTCGTTATGGAAAAAATGTGCATCGTTGTACGAAAACGGGCGTTGTTATTATGTAAAACATTATGCATTGTTGTAGAGAAGTATGCGTCCCTGTATAAAAGTGTGCATCGTTGTAGTGTAAAAAATTATGCGCTGTTGTAGAAAAGTGTGCATCGTTGTAGAGAAGTATGCGTCGTTATGGAAAAAATGTGCATCGTTGTACGAAAACGAACATTGTTGTTATGCAAAACATTATGCATTGTTGTCGAATAGTTCGCATTGTTGTAGAGAGGAATGCGTCCCTGTATAAAAGTGTGCATCGTTGTAGTGTGAAAAACTATGCGCTGTTGTAGAAAAGTGTGCATCGTTGTAGAGAAGTATGCGTTGTTATGGAAAAAATGTGCATCGTTGTACGAAAACGGGCATTGTTCTAATGTGAAAAATTATGCATTGTTGTCGAATAGTTCGCATTATTGTAGAAAAGTATGCGTCCCTGTAGAAAAGTGTGCATAGTTGAAGTGTAAGAAATTATGCGCTGTTGTAGAAAAGTGTGCATCTTTGTAGTAAAGTATGCATCGTTGTAGAAAAGTGTGCATCTTTGTAGTAAAGTATGCATCGTTGTAAAAAAAAGTGTTCATCTTTGTAGTAAAGTATGCATCGTTGTCAAAAAGTGTGCATATTTGTTAAAAAAATATGCATTGTTATAGAAGAAAAGTGTCCGATGTTGTAATCTAGAAAAGTATGCATTTTGGTAGGAAAAAAACCATACGAAAGCAGTTCAGCTTGTTCAACCACCGCTTCGGGCAGCTCTCGTCTTCGTCGTCCTCTTCGTTTTTCGTCAGACACTTGCACCGCGGACATTTGAAGTAATCCTTCAGTTCTTTCGGTTCATCTTTCGTCGAACCTTTTAAACCAATATGTTATTTTTTTTCTTCAAATCCAGTTTTGAAAAGATGATGAAAGAGCAGTTATTCTTACCGTCTTCGCTGCCTCGTCCGCGGCACATCCTACAGCACAAAATGCTCAGCCCAATCACCAACATAATTATGATGATGATGATGACGATCATCAGGATGATCGTCTGGTTCGAGATCTTCCTCGCTTCCGTGACCTCGGCCATCAGGCCCTTCCCGCCGCCCTCTTTGACGTGCTGCTCCAGCTCCAGCTCTTCGTTCTCGATGTTCGCCTGCTTCATCCCGATGCGTTTGATCGTCGTCCTGACCCGCAGGATGCCGCCGTAGATCGAATAAAACTTGTCGTCATCCAGCATCGGCACCTGGTCAGGTACCGTAGGTTCAGAAAACTGATCCCGTGGGCTTCTTCGTGAAGGTGGCAAGAGACCTTTCATTTCATAGAGTCCTATACCTATAGCCATTCTCATATACCTGGGGTCCTGGGTTCAATTGAATTGAACTAGTGAGTTTAGTCTATGGTAAGACCTGCGCACGAGCTGCGAGTAAAGAGAACCGCCTATATGAGATGGTCTATGTAGGACTATAAGAAATACAAGGTCTCTTGCCCCCTTCACGAAGGAGCCCACGGGATACCGAATGACCCCTGACTAACCGCTTTCTTGTCGATCCACATGCAGAACTGCGATATGAAGTTGTCGTAGCTCTCGGGCGGCGTGTTCAGGCTGCCGAGGCACGAGAACGACTTGATGAAGAACTTCATTATGAGATAGGCCGAAGTGTTGGCGCCGGTGTTGTACAGCGCGCACTGCTTGTAAGGCAGCGCCACGGCGCTGGGACGCGTCGTAGAGTCGAAGAACGGCATCGGAATGGAAACGCCGCAGTTGCCGTGGGCCGTTTTCTCGTGTTCGGAGAGCACCAGGCCGTTGCAGGGCTCCAGCAGCTTGGCGTTGATCGAAATCCTCGGGCTGGGGAAGTTGTCGACGTTCTGGCGCAGCGGCTTGGCCCAGCCGTGGCCGTTCGTCCGCAGGTAGTACTTGATCTCGTCAAAGAGCAGGTTGAGGCTCTCCACGGACTCGTAGTCGATCATGCCGGCGTAGTAAGCGTACCTGGCGACCGGCAGCACAGCGTGGTAGAGGTAACCGCCTGGAATTCACGGAACAGTTCAGTTTGAACCGAAGTTTGGACGGAACATGACGTCGCTGAAACCATTTCGGGTTTTTCAGAGCCTGGGTGGAGGCGTGCGACCCGGGTAGACTGAAATCAGAGCCACTATCACGGCGTAATGCGCCGAAACCGCTACGCACATGTTTGTAATGTTCACGGCGAATTTATTGGCTTTTAAAAGCAAAAGACGAAATTGCACTTCAAATTTGGAATTTTTAAATTGACATTGACAGATGCGCATTCGTACCAACATTGATATAATTCTTTATGATTTTCGGAAATGTTGCTGTGAAGTACTATTTTTTAGGCAGACCTATTTTTCAAAAATAATTACGATTCTCGGCGATGTTGCTTCGCGAGTTTCGGATATTCTGTTCCGCCGCAAACATGTAACAAGTTTCTATATGGTCCCAAAAAACAATGCCCTGCGATTCTCGAAGATATTTGCTCTGAAGAGCTCGAAGTAGTGCTCTACGATCGTGAGAGATATTCTCCCTTGATCCTTGGATATAAGTCTCTACAAGTATCGTATATTTTATTCTACAAACATAACTCTTGATGATCCTAAAAAACATTGCCCTGCGATTCTCGAAGACATTTGCTCTAAAGAGCTCGGAGTAGTGCTCTACGATCGTGGATGATATTCTCGTTTGATCCTTGGAGATACGTCTCTACAAGTATCGTATATTTTGTCCTATAAACATGATTCTCAATGATCCTAAAAAACATTGCCCCTCGATTCTCGAAGATATTTGCTCTAAAGAGCTCGAAGTAGTGCTCTACGATCGTGGGTGACATTCTCCCTTGATCCCTGGAGATACGTCTCTACAAGTATCGTAGATTTTGTCCTACAAACATGATTCTCAATGATCCTAAAAAACATTGCCCTGCGATTCTCGAAGATATTTGCTCTAAAGAGCTCGAAGTAGTGCTCTATGATCGTGGGGGATATTCTTCCTTAATCCTTGGAGATACGTCTCTACAAGTATCGTATATTTTGTCCTACAAACATGATTCTCAATGGTCCTAAAAAACATTGCCCTGCGATTCTCGAAGATATTTGCTCTAAAGAGCTCGAAGTAGTGCTCTACGATCGTAGGAGACATTCTCCCTTGATCCTTGGAGATACGTCTCTACAAGTATCGTATATTTTGTCCTACAAACATAATGCTCAATGATCCTAAAAAACATTGTCCCGCGATTCTCGAAGACATTTGCTCTAAAGAGCTCGGAGTAGTGCCCTACGATCGTGGGAGATATTCTCTCTTGATCCTTGGAGATACGTCTCTACAAGTATCGTATATTTTGTCCTACAAACATAATGCTCAATGATCCTAAAAAACATTGTCCCGCGATTCTCGAAGATACCGGGTGTTTATAAACGTCTGTGATCGCGGCAGGCTTTGGTCAGGCCAAAAGTCGCAGTGAAAGGCACGATTTGAAAGAGTGATAGGAGATTCCAAAGGCGATATGATAACAAACGTTTATAAACACCCGGTATTTGCTCTAAAGAGCTCGGAGTAGTGCCCTACAATCGTGGGAGATATTCTCTCTTGATCCTTGGAGATACGTTTCCACAAGTATCGTATATTTTGTCCTACAAACATGATTCTCAATGATCCTAAAAAACATTGCCCTGCGATTCTCGAAGATATTTGCTCTAAAGAGCTTGAAGTAGTGCTCTACGATCGTGAGAGATATTCTCCCTTGATCCTTGGAGATACGTATCTACAAGTATCGTATATTTTGTCGTACAAACATGATTCTCAATGATCCTAAAAAAACATTGCCCTGCGATTCTCGAAGATATTTGCTCTAAAGAGCTCGAAGTAGTGCTCTACGATCGTGGGAGATATTCTCTCTTGATCCTTGGAGATACGTCTCTACAAGTATCGTATATTTTGTCCTACAAACATGATTCTCGATGATCCTAAAAAACATTGCCCTGCGATTCTCGAAGATATTTGCTCTAAAGAGCTCGAAGTAGTGCTCTACGATCGTGGGAGATATTCTCCTTTGATCCTTGGAGATACGTTTCTACAACTATCGTATATTTTGTCCTACCAACATAATTCTCAATGATCCTGAAAACATTGCCCTGCGATTCTCAAAGGTATTTTCTCTAAAGAGCTCGAAGTAGTGCTCTACGATCGTGGGAGATATTCGCCCTTGGTCCTTGGAGATACGTCTCTATAAGTATCGTATATTTTGTCCTACAAACATGATTCTCAATGATCCTAAAAAACTTTGCCCTGCGATTCTCGAAGATATTTGCTCTAAAGAGCTCGAAGTAGTGCTCTACGATCGTGGAAGATATTCTCTCTTGATCCCTGGAGATAGGTCTCTACAAGTATCGTATATTTTGTCATACAAACATGATTCTCAATGATCCCAAAAAACATTGCCCTGCGATTTACGAAGATATTTGCTGTAAAGAGCTCGAAGTAGTGCTCTACGATCGTGGGAGATATTCTCCCTTGATCCTTGGATATACGTCTCTACAAATATCATATATTTTGTCCTACAAACATAATTCTCAATGATCCTAAAAAACATTGCCCTGCGATTCTCGAAGATATTTGCTCTAAAGAGCTCGAAGTAGTGCTCTACGATCGTGGAAGATATTCAACCTTGATCCCTGGAGATAGGTCTCTACAAGTATCGTATATTTTGTCCTACAAACATAATTCTCAATGATCCTAAAAAAACATTGCCCTGCGATTCTCGAAGACATTTGCTCTGAAGAGCTCGAAGTAGTGCTCTACGATCGTGGGAGATATTCTCTCTTGATCTTTGGAGATACGTCTCTACAAGTATCGTATACTTTGTCCTGCAAACATGATTCTCAATGATCCTAAATAACATTGCCCTACGATTTACGAAGATATTTGCTCTAAAGAGCTCGAAGTAGTGCCCTACGATCGTGAGAGATTCCTTCTCGATTCTTCGAGATACCTCTCTACAAGTATCGTTATTTTGTTCTACAAACATGAGGGAACTTGCTCAATGATCCCATATAATCCAGTCCTGTGATATTTGAAGTTATATGCTCTACACAGCCGAAAGCGGAGTTCTACTATCTTCGAAATAGAGCTCTGCAGAGTTCCAAATAGTTTTCCACGATCCTTGTAGAAATTGCTCTTGAATCCTCAGAGATATATATTTTTGCTTCACGATTCTCAAAGATATTGCTTTACGATCCTCCAAGATATTGCTCAACGATCCTTGGAGATCTTGCTCTACGATTCTCGGAGATGTCTCTCGACGATCCTCAAGGAAGTAGCCTCGCAGTTCTCCGAAATTATGCCCTGCAGAGTCTGAGGTAGTGCTCTACGATCGTAAGAGATATTGCTCCACAATTCTCGAATATATTGCTCCACGATCCTCCAAGATATTGCTCTACGATCCTTGAAGATATTACTCTACGATTTTCGGAGATAGGTAAAGCTTCACGAGTTCTTCGGAGCTCTTGTTTCTCAACGATCCTCAAGAAGGCAGCCTTGTGGTTCCCTGGAATTATGCCCTGCAGATTTTGAAGTAGGTACCGCTCTACGATCTTTGGAGATATTGCTCTACGATTCTCGGAGATTAGTATCGCTTCACGAGTTTCTCGGAGATGTTTCTCAACGATACTCAAGGAGGTAGCCTTGCGGTTCTCCGAAATTATGCCCTGTAGAGTTTGAAGTAGTGCTCCACGATCTTTGGAGATATTACTTCACGATTCTTCAAGATATTGCTCTACGATCCTTGGAGATATTGCTCTACGATTCTCGGAAATAGGTATCGCTTCACGAGTTTCTTGGTGATGTTTCTCAACGATCCTCAACAAGGTATAGCCTTGCGGTTCTCCGAAATTATGCCCTGCAGAGTTTGAAGTCAAGCTCTACGATCTTTGTAGATACTGCTTCACGATTTTCAAAAATATTGCTTCACGATTATTCAAGCTATAGCTCTACGATCGTTTGAGATAGTATTTCTCTACGATTCTCGGAGATAGGTATCGCTTCACGAGTTTCTCGGAGATGTTCCTCAACGACCCTCAAGAATAAGGTAGTCTTGCGGTTCTCAGAAATTATGCCCTGAAGAGTTTGAAATAGTGATCTATGATCTTTGGAGATATTGCTCCACGATTCTCAAAGATATTGCTTCACGATCCTCCAAGATATTGCTCTACGATCCTTGGAGATATTGCTCTACGATTCACGGAGATAGGTATCGCTTCACGAGTTTCTCGGAGATGTTCCTCAACGACCCTCAAGAATAAGGTAGTCTTGCGGTTCTCAGAAATTATGCCCTGAAGAGTTTGAAATAGTGATCTATGATCTTTGGAGATATTGCTCCACGATTCTCAAAGATATTGCATTACGATCCTTCAAGATATTGCTCTACGATCCTTGGAGATATTGCTCCAGGATCCTTGGAGATATTGCTCTACGATTCACGGAGATAGGTATCGCTTCTCGAGTTTCTCGGAGATGTTCCTCAACGACCCTCAAGAATAAGGTAGTCTTGCGGTTCTCAGAAATTATGCCCTTGAGAGTTTGAAATAGTGATATATGATCTTTGGAGATATTGCTCCACGATTCTCGAAAATATTGTTTTACGATCCTTCAAGATATTGCTCTACGATCCTTGGAGATATTGCTCTACGATTCTCGGAGATAGGTATCGCTTCACAAGTTTAAGGAAATGCTTTTCAACGATCTTCGAGAAGGTAGCCTAGCGGTTCTCCAAAATCATACACTACAGAGTTTGAAGTAGTGCTCTACGATCTTTGGAGATACTGCTCCACGATTCTTGAAGATATTGCTTTACGATCCTCCAAGATATTGCTCTACGATCCTTGGAGATATTGCTCCACGATTCTCAAATCTATTGCCCTACGATTCTTCAAGATATTTCTCTACGATTCCCGGAGATAGGTATCGCTTCACGAGTTTCTCGATGTTCCTCAACGACCCTCAAGAATAAGGTAGTCTTGCGGTTCTCAGAAATTATGCCCTGAAGAGTTTGAAATAGTGATCTCCGATCTTTGGAGATATTGCTCCACGATTCTCATAGATATTGCTTCACGATCCTTCAAGATATTGCTCTATGATCCTTGGAGATATTGCTCTACGATCTTTGGAGATATTGCTCTACGATTCACGGAGATAGGTATCGCTTCACGAGTTTCTCGGAGATGTTCCTCAACGACCCTCAAGAATAAGGTAGTCTTGCGGTTTTCAGAAATTATGCCCTGGAGAGTTTGAAATAGTGATCTATGATCTTTGGAGATATTGCTCCACGATTCTCATAGATATTGCTTTACGATCCTTCAAGATATTGCTCTACGATCCTTGGAGATATTGCTTTACGATCCTTGGAGATATTGCTCTACGATTCACGGAGATAGGTATCGCTTCACGAGTTTCTCGGAGATGTTCCTCAACGACCCTCAAGAATAAGGTAGTCTTGCGGTTCTCAGAAATTATGCCCTGAAGAGTTTGAAACAGTGATCTATGATCTTTGGAGATGTTGCTCCACGATTCTCAAAGATATTGCATTACGATCCTTCAAGATATTGCTCTACGATCCTTGGAGATATTTCACTAGGATCCTTGGAGATATTGCTCTACGATTCACGGAGATAGGTATCGCTTCTCGAGTTTCTCGGAGATGTTCCTCAACGACCCTCAAGAATAAGGTAGTCTTGCGGTTCTCAGAAATTATGCCCTGGAGAGTTTGAAATAGTGATCTATGATCTTTGGAGATATTGCTCCACGATTCTCATAGATATTGCTTCACGATCCTTCAAGATATTGCTCTACGATCATTGGAGATATTGCTCTACGACCCTTTGAGATATTGCTCTACGATTCACGGAGATAGGTATCGCTTCACGAGTTTCTCGGAGATGTTCCTCAACGACCGTCAAGAATAAGGTAGTCTTGCAGTTCCCAGAAATTATGCCCTGAAGAGTTTTAAATAGTGATATATGATCTTTGGAGATATTGCTCCACGATTCTCGAAGATATTGTTTTACGATCTTTCAAGATATTGCTCTACGATCCTTGGAGATATTGCTCTACGGTCCTTGGAGATATTGCTCTACGATTCACGGAGATAGGTATCGCTTCACGAGTTTCTCGGAAATGTTCCTCAACGACCCTCAAGAATAAGGTAGTCTTGCGGTTCTCAGAAATTATGCCCTGGAGAGTTTGAAATAGTGACCTATGATCTTTGGAGATATTGCTCCACGATTCTCATAGATATTGCTTTACGATCCTTCAAGATATTGTTCTACAATCCTTGAAGATATTGCTCTACGATCCTTGGAGATATTGCTCTACGATTCACGGAGATAGGTATCGCTTCACGAGTTTCTCGGAGATGTTCCTCAACGACCCTCAAGAATAAGGTAGTCTTGCGGTTTCCAGAAATTATGCCCTGAAGAGTTCTAAATAGTGATATATGATCTTTGGAGATATTGCTCCACGATTCTCGAAGATATTGTTTTACGATCCATCAAGATATTGCTCTACGATCCTTGGAGATATTGCTCTACGGTCCTTGGAGATATTGCTCTACGATTCACGGAGATAGGTATCGCTTCACGAGTTTCTCGGAGATGTTCCTCAACGACCCTCAAGAATAAGGTAGTCTTGCGGTTTCCAGAAATTATGCCCTGAAGAGTTCTAAATAGTGATATATGATCTTTGGAGATATTGCTCCACGATTCTCGAAGATATTGTTTTACGATCCTTCAAGATATTGCTCTACGATCCTTGGAGATATTGCTCTACGATTCTCGGAGATGGGTATCGCTTCACAAGTTTAAGGAAATGCTTTTCAACGATCTTCAAGAAGGTAGCCTAGCGGTTCTCCAAAATTATACACTACAGAGTTTGAAGTAGTGCTCTACGATCTTTGGAGATACTGCTCCACGATTCTCGAAGATATTGCTTTACGATCCTCCAAGATATTTCTCTACGATCCTTGGAGATATTGCTCCACGATTCTCGGAGACAGGTATCGCCTCACAAGTTTCTCGGAGATGTTTCTCAACGATCCTCAAGAAGGTAGCCTTGCGGTTCTCCGAAATTATGCCCTGCAGAGTTTGAAGTAGTGCTCTACGATCTTTGGAGATATTACTCCACGATTCTCAAAAATATTGCTTCACGATCCTTCAAGATATTGCTCTACGATCCTTGGAGATATTGCTCTACGATTCACGAAGATAGGTATCGCTTCACGAGTTTTTCGGAGATGTTCCTCAACGACCCTCAAGAATAAGGTAGTCTTGCGGTTCCCAGAAATTATGCCCTGAAGAGTTTGAAGTAGTGATATATGATCTTTGGAGATATTGCTCCACGATTCTCTAAGATATTGTTTTACGATCCTTCAAGATATTGCTCTACGATCCTTGGAGATAGTGCTCTACGATTCACAGAGATAGGTATCGCTTCACGAGTTTCTTGGAGATGTTCCTCAACGACCCTCAAGAATAAGGTAGTCTTGCGGTTCTCAGAAATTATGCCCTGAAGAGTTTGAAGTAGTGATATATGATCTTTGGAGATATTGCTCCACGATTCTCGAAGATATTGTTTTACGATCTTTCAAGATATTGCTCTACGATCCTTGGAGATATTGCTCTACGATTCACGGAGATAGGTATCGCTTCACGAGTTTCTCGGAAATGTTCCTCAACGACCCTCAAGAATAAGGTAGTCTTGCGGTTCTCAGAAATTATGCCCTGAAGAGTTTGAAACAGTGATCTATGATCTTTGGAGATGTTGCTCCACGATTCTCAAAGATATTGCATTACGATCCTTCAAGATATTGCTCTACGATCCTTGGAGATATTTCTCTAGGATCCTTGGAGATATTGCTCTACGATTCACGGAGATAGGTATCGCTTCTCGAGTTTCTCGGAGATGTTCCTCAACGACCCTCAAGAATAAAGTAGTCTTGCGGTTCTCAGAAATTATGCCCTGGAGAGTTTGAAATAGTGATCTATGATCTTTGGAGATATTGCTCCACGATTCTCATAGATATTGCTTCACGATCCTTCAAGATATTGCTCTACGATCATTGGAGATATTGCTCTACGACCCTTTGAGATATTGCTCTACGATTCACGGAGATAGGTATCGCTTCACGAGTTTCTCGGAGATGTTCCTCAACGACCGTCAAGAATAAGGTAGTCTTGCAGTTCCCAGAAATTATGCCCTGAAGAGTTTTAAATAGTGATATATGATCTTTGGAGATATTGCTCCACGATTCTCGAAGATATTGTTTTACGATCTTTCAAGATATTGCTCTACGATCCTTGGAGATATTGCTCTACGGTCCTTGGAGATATTGCTCTACGATTCACGGAGATAGGTATCGCTTCACGAGTTTCTCGGAAATGTTCCTCAACGACCCTCAAGAATAAGGTAGTCTTGCGGTTCTCAGAAATTATGCCCTGGAGAGTTTGAAATAGTGACCTATGATCTTTGGAGATATTGCTCCACGATTCTCATAGATATTGCTTTACGATCCTTCAAGATATTGTTCTACAATCCTTGAAGATATTGCTCTACGATCCTTGGAGATATTGCTCTACGATTCACGGAGATAGGTATCGCTTCACGAGTTTCTCGGAGATGTTCCTCAACGACCCTCAAGAATAAGGTAGTCTTGCGGTTTCCAGAAATTATGCCCTGAAGAGTTCTAAATAGTGATATATGATCTTTGGAGATATTGCTCCACGATTCTCGAAGATATTGTTTTACGATCCATCAAGATATTGCTCTACGATCCTTGGAGATATTGCTCTACGGTCCTTGGAGATATTGCTCTACGATTCACGGAGATAGGTATCGCTTCACGAGTTTCTCGGAGATGTTCCTCAACGACCCTCAAGAATAAGGTAGTCTTGCGGTTTCCAGAAATTATGCCCTGAAGAGTTCTAAATAGTGATATATGATCTTTGGAGATATTGCTCCACGATTCTCGAAGATATTGTTTTACGATCCTTCAAGATATTGCTCTACGATCCTTGGAGATATTGCTCTACGATTCTCGGAGATGGGTATCGCTTCACAAGTTTAAGGAAATGCTTTTCAACGATCTTCAAGAAGGTAGCCTAGCGGTTCTCCAAAATTATACACTACAGAGTTTGAAGTAGTGCTCTACGATCTTTGGAGATACTGCTCCACGATTCTCGAAGATATTGCTTTACGATCCTCCAAGATATTTCTCTACGATCCTTGGAGATATTGCTCCACGATTCTCGGAGACAGGTATCGCCTCACAAGTTTCTCGGAGATGTTTCTCAACGATCCTCAAGAAGGTAGCCTTGCGGTTCTCCGAAATTATGCCCTGCAGAGTTTGAAGTAGTGCTCTACGATCTTTGGAGATATTACTCCACGATTCTCAAAAATATTGCTTCACGATCCTTCAAGATATTGCTCTACGATCCTTGGAGATATTGCTCTACGATTCACGAAGATAGGTATCGCTTCACGAGTTTTTTGGAGATGTTCCTCAACGACCCTCAAGAATAAGGTAGTCTTGCGGTTCCCAGAAATTATGCCCTGAAGAGTTTGAAGTAGTGATATATGATCTTTGGAGATATTGCTCCACGATTCTCTAAGATATTGTTTTACGATCCTTCAAGATATTGCTCTACGATCCTTGGAGATAGTGCTCTACGATTCACAGAGATAGGTATCGCTTCACGAGTTTCTTGGAGATGTTCCTCAACGACCCTCAAGAATAAGGTAGTCTTGCGGTTCTCAGAAATTATGCCCTGAAGAGTTTGAAGTAGTGATATATGATCTTTGGAGATATTGCTCCACGATTCTCGAAGATATTGTTTTACGATCTTTCAAGATATTGCTCTACGATCCTTGGAGATATTGCTCTACGATTCACGGAGATAGGTATCGCTTCACGAGTTTCTCGGAAATGTTCCTCAACGACCCTCAAGAATAAGGTAGTCTTGCGGTTCTCAGAAATTATGCCCTGAAGAGTTTGAAACAGTGATCTATGATCTTTGGAGATGTTGCTCCACGATTCTCAAAGATATTGCATTACGATCCTTCAAGATATTGCTCTACGATCCTTGGAGATATTTCTCTAGGATCCTTGGAGATATTGCTCTACGATTCACGGAGATAGGTATCGCTTCTCGAGTTTCTCGGAGATGTTCCTCAACGACCCTCAAGAATAAAGTAGTCTTGCGGTTCTCAGAAATTATGCCCTGGAGAGTTTGAAATAGTGATATATGATCTTTGGAGATATTGCTCCACGATTCTCATAGATATTGCTTTACGATCCTTCAAGATATTGCTCTACGATCCTTGGAGATATTGCTCTACGATTCACGGAGATAGGTATCGCTTCACGAGTTTCCCGGAGATGTTCCTCAACGACCCTCAAGAATAAGGTAGTCTTGCGGTTCCCAGAAATTATGCAGAGTTCATGCCCTGCAGAGTTTGAAGTAGTGCTCTACGATCTTTGGAGATATTTTCCTTCCATTCTCAAAGATATTGCTTTACGATCCTACGAGATATTGTTCTAGAATCCTTGGAGATTTTGCTCTACGATTTTCGGAGATAGGTAACGCTTTACAAATTTCTCGGAGATGTTTCTCAACGATCCTCAAGAAGGTAGCCTTGCGGTTCTCATCAATTATGCCCTGCAGAGTTTGAAGTAGTGCTTTACGATCTTTGGACATATTGTTCCACGATTCTCAAAGATATTGCTCCACGATCCTCCAAGATATTGCTCTACGTTCTTTGGAGATATTGCTCTACGATTCTCGGAGAACGGTATTGCTTAACAAGTTCCTCGGAGATGTTTCCCAACGATCCTCAAGAAGGTAGCCTTGCGGTTCTCCGAACTCATGCCCTGCAGAGTTTGAAGTAGTGTTCTCTACTATCTTTGAAGATACTGCTTTACGATTGTCAAAGAAATTGCTATACCTACTCTTTCTGGATATAGGTACCGCCCTGCGATTGTCAAAGTCATATTGCTCTACAACTTTTGGAGAATCGCCCTGCAATCCTCTGAGCTAGGTATTTACGATCTTTGGAGATATTGTCCAGCAATTCGCGGAGATAACGCTTCAAGAGTTTCGGATATTTTATTCTGCCGACATGTGGGAAGTTGCTCAACAATCTCCATTGATTTAGCCTCGGATTTAGCTCTGTAATTCTCGGAGTTATCGCTTTACACAGTTGGAAGAGGTTTTTAGGATCTTTACGGGATGAATTTTGGATAAATTGTACCTCTTTACATTGTTACGAGAAATGTCAGTGTTGGTCAAGAGACTTCGGTGCCAGAAAAGAAGCGAAGCGTCCAAAATTGTGGAGGCGCTGCTCAGAATCCTCCACGGCGCACTGATACCTCTCTAGAGAACTTGCGACACTCCGGTGTATAACTGGTTGCCTGCATGCTAGGCGTATTTTGAGTTTCACATCAAAATTTGACCAAACTCACTCTACAAAGCCTTTTCTAACTAGCAATAAATCGAAATGAATAATTTATAGCACTAGATACATTGCGGCTTGGGGTTTCAAGCTAAAATAATGATTGTGCCGCAATAAATAGCTACTTTCTTTCGTACCTTAGGTACTTATACCCACTTTTGCAGCTTTTCTGACAATGTGAGCTACTCAGCATACTCACCGAGCAAATCGGTCAGAGCCGTGAGCGTGATTCGCTTCGTCTTGCCGTAGCTCTCGGCCTTGACGGCTTCGATTATCAGCCGAAAGTACTCGACCAGATCGCTCACGAATTCGTTGCTGTCGATGATAATCACCGCCGGATTCGGCAGCAGATCCTCCAGGATCATGCGGGACGTCAGCAGGGCAATAGTCTCCGTTTGCCAGCATTCTCGCTTGGTGTCGGCCAACGTGAAAAGCGTCGTTCCCACATTGACGCCTGCCGATAAGCACACACCACTCAACAGTAAAAAAAACGTAAAGGAAACCTTTGACATTGCATGTCAGAACTGCGTGTCAGAGCTCGGAAGTAAAACACAGCCAGCTTTTTTGCCACACACATCAATCGTTTAATGAACTACAGAATTCAACGGTTCCGCTTTGATGTTGGATAAGTTTAGCCGGTTGTCCAGGTCCTCGTCGATCAGTCCCACGATTGCTCTGGAATTGTACAAGGAATGGATTAGGCAAAATCCCGGGAATGAAGTGCAGGAGCTTACACATTATCCCCGCGGATTATGTGGAGACCCAGCATGACTTGTTCGACTCCGGTCGTCGTAGAGTAAACCCGTTCGTGTGATTCGTCAATTATTATGTTGATGGTCTGATCGAAGCCTTTGAGCGTACCCTAAAACAAGAAAGCGTAAGTATGGGGCTGTTTTAAGGAAGGAAAGGCTCACGATGAAATTTCGTCCATCAGAAGTGATGATCGAAACGGTGTCTTTGAATGAGTTAAGGCCAATTTGAGGACTGTCCGCTTGATACCTGATTGAGAAAGAATAGAAAAGGATACGGTTTACGAAAGAATCGAGTCCTGAAGCCATCGTTTTCGAATTTCCAGAGGCGCAAACAAATCGAGAGCGAAACGTCAAAGTTTGAGGTTATGTCGTCGCTGCGAGCTGGGGGGAAAAACGAAAAGCACCAGATCCGAGTGGCAGGTGTCACGGTGCTGTCACTCTGACACCTGTCACTTCCTGTCACACCTTTCACAACAAGGATTTTCCGTGTTTCCTTGCGGTTTCCACAATGAGCGAGCTAGTTTGGGGCATCAAGAATGGTGATCTGGAACAAGTCAAAGATATCGTCGACAAAAAGGTACGGTTTTCGCACTTTTCCACCCGAAACCGCCGGTAACATGCAATTTACCTGTTCCCGGTAATTTACAGGCGGTGAACGTGAACGACCAGATCGACGGCCGTCCTCCCATCCTCTACGCCGCCGACTACGGCCAGGTGGACGTGATACAGTACCTGATTTCGGCCGGGGCGGACGTGAACGTAAGCTCTGGCTCGGTTCCGTTGCCAACAAAAATATCGAAGCTGAATTTTGTTGCAGAGCAAAGACAAGCATGGCATCACGGCCATCCTGGCGGCGATCTGGGAGGGACACAAGGACTGCGTCAAGCTGCTGCTGGCGCACGGGGCGTCCAAGGACGGCACGGCCCCCGACGGCAAGTCGTACGTCGACTCGGCCGAGAACAACGAGATCCGGCAACTCCTCCTGGCCTAGATTCCATTATAGATTCTGTCCGTTTGATGATTCATGAATATATCGAAACATAGAGTGCTTATCGAAAGAAACTAAACTAAACTGAGAAAAAAAATGTATTTATTTTAAGTTGTGTAGGACGTACGATTGATTTTATAATTTTTAATAACTAAGAATGAAGCTGCTGAATTTGGATAAAAAAAAACAATTTGAAAGACGTGTCGTTCTTTTGTTGTTTGTCGTGCCTTGTGGTGGCTTCCTCTTTGGCGACTTTGTTGCTCCCTTGGAACCTCCTCAAGGAGAAGAGTCAGGGAAACAAAAATTCGTTTCAAGTGCCTGCAAATTTGAGCATGGCGCCTGCAAAGTAGAATCCTGCATTTAATTTGACAGCTGGCGGCGCAGATAATCTGCGCACATGAGCTAATTTGAACATACGTTCCAAATTTGCATGAGAGAAGCACATGGTCTCGCGTCGCAAGTCACACCGGGTGCCTAATCGCGCAAAAAGTTTGCGCGGAGGAGGACCGCAAATGCGTTCAAGTCTGGACACACGTCCCAGATTTAAATGAGAAAGCACACGAACTCGCGCCGGGTGCCTAAATTTTTGGAAATTCGCGCGCGTGGATTTTTATTTCAACAGTGTAGAGCAATCGGAGGCGAAGGAGGTGCACATATGAGCTAATTAGAACATACGTTCCAGATTTGCATGAGAGAAACCGTGACCGGACTTCCGGGTTCCTGGTTCCAGCCCTACATGCTGAGCCCCCTTACATCTTTTCGTGGCTTTCGAAGCAGTAGTAAGAACCTTGTGCCTCTATGTGATATTCGGAGCCCTCTCGAAGCTCCATAAGACCCCCTTGTGTTTTCAATATCGTTTGAAGCCTTGCTGAGCCCCGTTGCATTTTTTCGTGGCGTTCGGATCTCTGTCGGAACCCCTTGCATTTGCTTATGATTTTCAAATCCTTTTATTGAGCCCCCTTGTGTCTTCATGTGTTATATAGCCCCCTTACCTTCCGAAGCCTTCACTTGCGACGAATTGTCCGTGAGACGAATTGTCCGCGGGACGAATTGTCCGCGGGACGAACTGTCCGCGGGACGAATTGTCCGCGACGAATTGTCCGCTACGAATTGTCCGCGGGACGAATTGTCCTAGCACCAGAGAAACACATAGCCTCTCGACGGGTGCCTAATCTTGCAAAATTGAAAATTTGCGTAGAGGAGGTCCGCAAGTGTTCAAGTCTGGACACACGTCCCAGATTTGGATGGAAGAGCACACAAACTTGCGCCGGGTGCCTGATTTTGTGAAAATTCGCGCGCGTGTTTTTATTTTAACAGTGTAGAGCAGTCGGAGGCGGAGGAGGTGCACACATGAGCTAATTTGAACATACGTTCCAGCTTTGTACGAGAGAAGCACATAGCCTCTCGACGGGTGCCTAATCTCGCAAAAATTTTGCGCGGAGGAGGTTCGCAAATGCTCAAGTCTGGACACACGTCCCAGATTTGGATGGAAAAGCACACAAACTCGCGCCGGATGCCTAATTTTTGGAAATTCGTGCGCGTGTTTTTATTTTAACAGTTACTACGTTTCCATGGAGAATTGAAATCGATTTGAAAACGGTATCGGGATTGAATACGGAAGTGTTCACATGAGTGGTTCGAACTCGGTATTCAAATCGATTTGAATTCTGTTTACATATCTGTCATGTAAGTCTAACCCTAACCTAAAACTATCCCAATCTAACGTATCAAAGAAAGTGCAAATACTCTGCAAACTGCAAGTGTGCAGAAGGCAGAAGTGCAGACAACAGGTGCAAGTATGAATGCGACCCTCGATGCGACCAGAACAGCGGTTTTACTCATTGCTATGTGTCAGTTTCTGTTTGTTGATGTTTCGATCCAATCCAATTGGGTTTCCATGAGTAATTTCGATCCGATCCCGATACGATCCCAGAATTTGCCGAATCGACCTTGAAACTCAAATCGATTTGGATACAGTTCTGCAAGTGTTTACATGCAGTTTTCAATCGCGATACCGTTTTCAAATCGATTTCAATTCTCCATGGAAACGTGGTGAGTGTGTAGAGCAGTCGGAGGCGGAGAAGGAGAAGGTGCACACACATGAGCTAATTTGAACATACGTTCCAGCCTTGCACGAAAGAAGCACATAGCCTCGCGTCGGGTGCCTAATCTCGCAAAAATTTGCGCGGAGGAGGTCCGCAAGTGCTCAAATCTGGACACACGTCCCAGATTTGGATGAGAGAGCACACAAACTCGCGCCGGGTGCCTGATTTTGTGAAAATTCGCGCGCGTCGAATTTTATTTTAACAGTGTAGAGCAGTCGGAGGTCGGAGGCGGAGGAGGTACACACATGAGCTAATTTGAACATACGTTCCAGATATGCATTAAAAGCACAAGCGCGGGCAATAGTTTTGCCAGCTCAAATCTCAAGCAAAATTTCAGTTTATTCAAAACAAATCGAAAATTCTATCCAACTTAGATTACGTGAGTTACAGCAGTGTTTTACTGGTTGCCTATCTCAACTCATTAGTCGCTTTTGTGTTGGCTGTTTTGAAAACACCGTTTTGTTGTTGACATCCATCTGTCACTCCGACAGCGAACTGTCACCGAGACGTCATCCGTAATGCTCAGTGGTGAAAATTCGTGAAAAAACTGGTTTTGTGATCGAATTCCGCTGGTTCTCAGTGCTCCGTCCATCCGCCCCAGGGCCCCGACATGAACCTGGCCGCGTCGCATTGAGGATTTCGGCGTCATGTCGGCCTCCGCAGGCCATCAGTTCTCGCTCGGGTCTCACCACCAAAACAACCGACAGCAGAAGCGCTTTTCGATAGACGACGCCTTCGAGGAGGAGACCGACGAGGCCATCAAGGTGTACGGCGCCACGACGCCCCGCAGCCCCACGGCCGAATCGCCGCCGGTGGAGATCCGCGTCGAAAATGGCAGGTCGGCGCTTCGTTTCGGGCTTCGGCCCTTGGAATGTAGTACGTTTGTAACTCAAGCATTTGCGGTTTCAGGGGGTACAAGCTGGCCACGAACGATGCTTCGCGCGACAGCGATTCGCTCATCCAGGACTGCTATGACAGCTCAAGCATAGAGAACACAGAACGGTCGTGCTTTCACCATCCCAAGGTTGGTTCCAAAGGTTGCAAGTTTTGACTCACTTTCGACTCTTGTATTCTCACGCTGTCCTGTTCTTTAACGAAATACCCACATAAGGTTAAGTTTTGACTGGTAAACAAGTCATGGTATAATACAAGAATTTAATTGAACGGTTGTTTCAGGTCAGAGAGAACTGGAGGATGGTCCTGGCCGCGGCCACCCTGCTGGTCATAGGCGTGGGCCTGCTGGCCACCGGCACGGTGTCCTTGGCGGAGCCGAATTCCGGTCTGCAGGGCTCCGTGTTTCTGCTGGCCGGGTTCATATGCTTCGTCCCGGGGGCCTACCACGTCGTATACATATACCTGGCGGCCAAGGGCAAGCGCGGTTATCATTTTCACAATCTGCCCCTTTTCACCTGATGAGAAAGTGTCGTTCTTCGTGTTGCTTTCTTATAAACCGTTAAGAATTCTCTGCGCCTCTCCTTTTCTCACCTAATTCGATAAGGTACAAACACAAGACTTATTTTTTACGTATATTATAATAATATTATTATTATTATTGATGGAAACTTTTTTAAATGGCGTGCGTGTGTATGTGGCTGGCAGGGTACCAAAGACTTGTAATAGAGGTATCTAAAAAAAAAACATCTTCTCGATTCTCATGCTTGATGATTGATTTTTTTTTGTTTGTTCAAGAGTATTTATTATGGATTAATTATTATATTATTATGCAGAGTAATAACGATTACTTAATAAAATTTTATTGAGAATAAATTGTCTTTATCGTAGCTTTAGGTACATTTTCATCCTTACTTACAATTTTCCTTATCCATTTTTCTGAAAAACTGCGTAATTTTACGGCTTGATTTGAATTTCCGACAATCAACAAATAAATCAAAGCATCCTTAGCCCAGGTATTTTAGGTGCTATTCAAGTCAAAGCGTGAACTAATTTATGGTCGGCCAAATTTTTCATAAAACGACAGTAAAGAGTGTCTGCTATAACATACCAAAAGTCCCCTAAGATCCCGTGTCGGCGTCCCCCTTTTTGGGGCGTTTTTTTCTGAAATATGACAGTTACGTTATAAGTATAACTCACAGATATTGGGACGCGCGCCTGTCACCCGGAATAGCTCAGTGGCAAAGGCTTTGATTTCCGATTGATGGATCGCTGGTTTGAATCTCGTTCAGGACACAATTTTTTTTTCGTGGAAGTGATTTTTTCCTTCTCCTAAAAATTATCCAAGGGATGAGAGTGCTTATTCTGGAGCATTTTCAACTTTTTTCTCGAGAAAATAAATCTATTAATACGAGTTCTGGACACATAATAAACAATAAGCTGTAATGCCATCATGGCTTTTTCGTCACATTTTTCAGCTCATAAAATGTAGTTACATGTCCATTGCGAAATTGTATTTAGGTATTTTCAATAATAATGCTGGACGAGCATTTCCACTTGTCCTTGTCAATCAATTATCAATAATTATCATTATCAATTTAAAATACAGGTGATTCCAAATTGTCGGGTTATCGCTAGGGTGTTGCTAAAGGGCACCCGTTTGAGTACAAATGTGCAAAATATTTTATTTTCGCGATATCCGAAATGTACAATAATGATTAAAGAAGAGTAACAAAAATAGACCTTTTGAAAGGAAGGCCTAAAAAAATTAAAGCCAGTTTTGAACCAAAAATAAACTTTGTAGAAACATTTTTGTGCCCATAGGTAAATAACAAGAATTAATTGAAGAAGTCATCCTCGTCTTCGTTCGTTCGTTCGCCAAAAATTTTGAGGTGCCTCCTTACTCAGAGTTTTGGTGAAGTAGTGTTGTTAACATATCAAATTTGATTAGAGAAACCAGCTGAATCCAACGGTCTTCACCGCAACTCGCTATAACTTTAACGGATATTGAGAAAAATGGGTGTGGACATCTTTTTTGAATGACCCGTATATAAGAAAAGGAAGTGGTTCAGATTGTAGATTGTAGATAAGAGGTGGTTGTTTGGTCTCGGAGGATCCTTTCTGCACTGCGACCTATAAGATCTTTTCTGCGTGACCATGCTTCTATTTAATGTCCCAGGAAATCCACCTTGTGTGGAGTGGTTCAAAGAAATGGGACAGTATAACAAGCTAGAGGACAAGTGGAAATGCTCGTCCAGCATTATTATTGAAAATACCTAAATACAATTTCGCAATGGACAGGTAACTACATTTTATGAGTTGAAAAATGTGATGAAAAAGCCATGATGGCATCACAGTTTATTGTTCATTATGTGTCCAGAACTCGTATTAGTAGATTTATTTTCTCGAGAAAAAAGTCGAAAATGCTTCAGAATAAGCACTCTCATCCCTTGGATAATTTTTAGGAGAGGGAAAAAATCACTTTCACGAAAAAAAAAATTGTGTCTTGAATGAGATTCAAACCAGCGATCCATCAATCGGAAATCAAAGCCTTTGCCACTGAGCTATTCCGGGTGACAGGCGCGCGTCCCAATATCTGTGTGTTATACTTATAACGTAACTGTCATATTTCAGAAAAACGCCCCAAAAAGGGGGACGCCGACACGGGATCTTAGGGGACTTTTGGTATGTTATAGCAGACACTCTTTATTGTCGTTTTATGAAAAATTTGGCCGACCATAAATTAGTTCATGCTGAAACTCGATAGTACCTGGGCTACCTGTGACACTTCACAGTTGAGTAAAATAATGTTCAATTTTTTTAAGCAAGTTTGATTTCGCTCAATGGAAGCATCGACCCTTTCGCCTGTTCCAGCCGAATTAACCTGGAGAATTATTGGCAAAACAAAGCCGGCGGTCTGTCATGAGTAGCAGGATTTACGTGTAAAAAGTTGGCTAATCGAAATATTTTTTTTTTGCGTTGAACATCATTTGAGCATTTATTCAATTGTTGCAAATAAAAGTCTGTAGGTGTTGAAAATAAATTGAATTCAATCACCGGGAAGCGCTTTTTCGCAATACCATCTCAGCCTGGAGTCGGATATATGGCGATATAACATGGCCCGCTGAGTCGCACGATTCAATCCCACCTGATTTTTTGTTTATGGGCAATATTGGAATAAATATGAAAGTTCGCCAACAGGCCCCGTGCATCAATAGGCACTATCATTTTACAACACTCTCACTTCGCCTGATGAGCTCAGCTGGACAGAGAAGAAGCGACAAATTGCGGCTTGTTGACTGCAAAAAGGTTTCAAGTGACAATTTTGTAGCAAATTTATACTAAAATGGGCGTTCGAAGCTATTATACAACTTGAAATTATTGAAAACGGAGTGTCTGGTTAGTCGAACAACCAACCAAAAATCCGAATAACTTCAAGTTCGTCTTATGGCTTTTTGGCGGCAAAAGGGTTCAAGTGACTTTTTCGTATTGAAATACCATGCGTTCGAAGCTGCAAGGCAGCTAAGAATTGTTGGAAACAACGTTTTTGCTCAGTCGAGTAACCCACCAAGTCTTGAAAATCTCAAGTTCACTTCATTACTTTTTGGCTGCAGAAAGGCATCAAGTGACATTCATGAATAAGAAAAGTTTTATTGAATTATGCGTCCAAAGCTGCTATACAGCTGAAAATTGATGAAAATGGCATCTTTGGTTAGTCAAACAACCTACCAAAAATCGTATTAAAATCTCAAGTCGCTTCATAGCTTTTTAGCGGCAAAAGGGTTCAAGTGAAATTTTATATTGAAATTAGAGTTCAAGATTCAATACAGCCAAAGATAATTGAAACAATCAGTCGACAGTTGAAAATGGGTGAAAGTCACTTGAATTATGACCAAAAATCGTAAAAGATCCCATGTTTGCTGTATGACTTTTTGGTGGCAAAAAGGTTCAAGTGACTTTCTCGTTTTGAAATACCATGCGTTCGAAGCTGCAATACAGCTGAGAATTGTTGAAAACGACGTTTTTGCTCAGTCAAATAACCCATCGAGTCTTGAAAACCTCAAGTTCACTTCATTACTTTAAGGCTGCAAAAAGGCATCAAGTGACATTCATGAGTATGAAAAGTTTTATTGAATTCTGGGTCCAAAGCTGCAATACAACTGAAAATTGTTGAAAACCGCGTCTTTGATTAACCTAAGACCTCGTCGAAGATTTTACAAAGACCCTAACAATAATTAGTGCGCTTCATGGCTTTTTGACGTCTCTGGTTAGTCGAAGAACCTACCAAAAACCCTAATAATTTGAAGTTCGCTTCATGACTTTCTGGCGACAAAAGGGTTCAAGTGACTTTTTCTTATTGAAATACCATGCGTTCGAAGCTGCAATACAGCTGAGAATTGCTGAAACGGCATTTTTTCTCAGTCGAATAACCCATCAAGTCTTGATAATCCCAAGTTCACTACATTACTTTCTGGCGGCAAAAGGGCATCAAGTGACATTTTGCAGAAAAATCTGTTATGAAATACGCGTGCTAAGTTGCAATATAGCTGAGAATTGTTGAAACTGGCGTCTCTGCTTAGTCGAATTCTCCACCAAATTTTGATAATCTCAGATTCGCCTTAATATTTTTTGCCTGCAAAAAGGTATCAAGTGACAACTTGTAGGAGAACTTGTACATATTAGAATTTGTTTCAGTACACCTGAAACTTGTTCAAAATGGAGTATTTGGTTTGTCGAATGATCCACCAAAAGTCTCAATAACCTCAAGCTCGCTTTCATCATTTTTTGGTTGCAAAAAGGGATCAAGTGACATCTTCTAGAAAAATTTGTATTGAAATATGCTCGATAAGTTGCAATACAGCTAAAAATTGTTCAAACCGGCGTATTCGATGGGTCGAGTGCCAATCAGAAATCTTGATGATCTCAGGCTGGTTTCATCACTTTTTGCCTGCAAAAGGGTATCAAGTGACATCTTGTAGAAGAATTTCTATCGGAATTTGCCTTCAATACATCTGAAACTTGTTCAAAATAGTGTATTTGGTTAGTCGAATGACCTACCAAAAGTCTCAATAATTTCAAGCTGGCTTCATTACTTTTTGGCTGCAAAAAGGCATCAAGTGACATCATGTAGGAGGATTCGTTTTGGAATTTGCGTTCAATACAGGTGTAACTTGTTCAAAATGGAGTATTTGGTTTGTCAAATGACCCACCAAAAGTCTCGATACCTCAAGCTCGCTTTTATCATTTTTTGCTTGCAAAAAGGCATCAAGTGACATCTTCCAGAAAAATTGGTATTGAAATATGCGTCCAAAGTTGCAATACGCCTGAAAATTGTTCAAAACGGCGTATTTGATGGGTCGAGTGACCCACCAAAAGTCTCAATAACCTCAAGCTCGTTTCATTACTTTTTGGTTGCAAAAAAGCAACAAGTGACATCTTCTGGAAAAAATTGTATTGAAATGTTCGTCCAAAGTTGCAGTAAAGCTGAAAATTGTTCAAAAGTCTTGATAATCTCAATTGGCTTCGATACTTTTTGACTGCAAAAAGGCATCAAGTGACATTTTTGCAGAAAAATCTGTATTGAAATATGCATTCTCAGTTACAATACAGCTCAGAATTGTAGAAAACGGCGTCTTTGCTCAGTCGAATAGCCTACCAAATCTTAGTAATCTCAAATTCGCTTTATTACTTTTGACGTGTAAAAACGTATCAAGCTTGGTATCAAGTGACATCTCTAGGAGCATTTGTATTGAAATTTGCGATCAATACAAGTGAAAATTGTTCAAAATAGCGTATTTAGTCAATCGACTGACCCACCAAAAGTTCTAATAATCTCAAGCTCGCTCAATTACTTTTGATTGCAAAAAGGCATCAAGTGACATCTTCTAGAAATTGTATTGAAATATTCGTCCAAAGTTGCAATACAGCTGAAAATTGTTCGAAAGTCTTGATAATCTTGAATTCGCTTCGATACTTTCTGACTGCAAAAAGGCATCAAGTGTCATTTTTGCAGAAAAATTTGTATTGAAATATGCATTCTTAGTTGCGAAAACGGCGTCTTTGATTAGTTGAACGATCTACCGCCAAAAACCCGTATAATCTCAAGTTCGTTTCATGGCGGTTTGGCGGCAAAAAGGCTTCAAGTGACGTTTTCGTATTGAAATTCTTTGCGTTCAAATTTGCAATAGAGCTGTAAATTGTTGAGAACGGCGCCTTTGCTTGGTCGAATAGCCCTCCAAGTCTCAGTGACCTCATATTTGCTTGATTACTTTTTGCCTGCAGAAAGGTATCAAGTGACATCTTGTTGGAGGATTTGTATAGGAATTTGCGTTCAATACATCTGAAATTTGTTCATCATAGCGTATTTAGTCGAACGAATGACCCACCGGAAGTCTTGATAATCCCAAGCTCGCTCAATTACTTTTGGTTGCAAAAGGGCATAAGTGACATCTTCTAGAAAAATTTGTATTGAAATATTCGTCCAAAGTTGCAATACAGCTAAAAATTGTTCAAAACGGCGTATTTGATTTGATGGGTCGAACGATCCATCAGAAATCTTGATGATCTCAAGCTGGTTCTATAAGTTTTTGCCTGCAAAAAGGTATCAAGTGAAATCTTATAGAATTTCTATCGGAATTTGCCCTCAATACATCTGAAACTTGTTCAAAATAGCGTATTTGGTTAGTCGAATGACCAACCAAAAGGCTCAATAATTTCAAGCTGGCTTCATTACTTTTCAGCTGCAAAAAGACATCAAGTGGCATCTTCTAAAAAACTTGTATATTGAAATAGACGTACAAAGTTGCAATACAGCTGAAAATGGTTCAAAACGGTATATTTGATCAGTCGAATGACCTACCAAAAGTCCAAATAATATCAAGTTTGCTTCATGGCAGTTTGGCGGCAAAAAGGCTTCAAGTAATATTTTCCAGTTGAAATAATATGCGTTCAAAACTGCTATTCAGCTGCAAATTGTTGAAAACGGCGTCTTTGCTGAGTCGAATAGCCAACAAAGTCTTGATAATCTCTAATTCCTTAATTACTTTTTGGCTGCTAAAAGGTATCAAGTGACATATTGTAGAATTTTAATTGGAATTTGTATTCAATACATTTGAAACTTGTTCATAATAGCGCATTTGGTTTGTAGAATGACCCACCAAAAGTCTTGATAATCTCAAGCTCACTCCATTACTTTTTGGTTGCAGAAAGGTATCAAGCGACATCTTGTAGGAGGATTTGAATTGGAATTTGCATTCGATACATTTGAAACTTGTTTAAAATAGCATATTCGGTTAGTCGAATGACCCACCAAAAGTCTTGATGGCCTCAAGCTCGTTTTATTATTTTTTTATTGCAAAAAGGCATCAAGAAATATACGTTCGAAGTTGGAATACAGCTGAAAATTGTTCAAAACGACGTATTTGATTGGTCGAATGACCTACCAAAAACTGTAATAATCTCAACTTCGCTTCATGGCTGTTTGGCGGCAAAAGGATTCAAGTGAAACTTTGTATTGAAATTGACAGTCGACAGTTAAAAATGGGTAAAAGTCACTTGAACTATAACAAAAAATCGTAAAAGATCCCATGTTTGCTGTATGACTTTTTGGTGGCAAAAAGGTACAAGTGACTTTCGGCTGGGGAATTTGTAACCAAATACGTTAGCTTCATCAAGGAATTGAAGTTTCGCGAAGCACGAGAATGGTGTTTCAACTTTTGGCCAGGCAAGGAAGATATGGATAATCGGCCGTTTGGGAATCAGAAGGTTGAACCCTTTTGTTCCAGAGGAATCGAAAGGAATCACAGCATGTCATATAATAGATTTTATTGAAACACCCAGCCCGTTTGTTGTTATCATTATATATTCATAGAGCTGTTTATATTCAAATTATAATGATAATAATAGTAATTAGTTTCACTTTTACGCAGAACGTCGGCCAAGCACCACAAGACCAAAATGCGTCTTCCCTTGTAACAGTTACAAGAATTCGACGCACGCCAGCCAATCACACGTGTGTGACAATTCGCGCAGACAGATTGTTGGAAACGTAACATTTTCCGTTGATTTTTTTTTTCTAGCCGGATAAACGATCAAAAGAAAATGAAACCGGGAACCTACCCACGCGCGTGTGTGTAACCGTTTCATCAAACAATTATTATTATTTTGCCTACATAATCCGAAAGTTTGCTCTCATATTTTCTGTTTTTAGCTTTCTTTATTTTGTATCATACGAATTGAAATTTTTCTAACATTCCTGCTGCTGCTTCGTGGCAGTCTGCTGGGCCGAGTTCCGGAATCCCGGCGGGCTCGAGATTTGCGTCGTCGTCTGTCCGTTCAGCTCTGTCGTCGTGCCGAACCATGTGTTCAGATTGTTGGACTGTTGTTGGTTTGCGAACGCTGTTGTGAAATAATTTGGCTGCTGTTGTTGTGTCTGTTGTTGTTGTTGTTGTTGGTGTTGTTGTTGCTGTAACTGCTGGGCGAAATTGGAAAATGCGTTGCTACTGTAATCCGACGTCGATCTGTGGGCCGCCGTTGTCGGCGGTGGTATAGTACTGCTGCTGAATGCACTGCTTGTGCCGCCATTCAACTGCGCCGATCCCAGACCGCCGACCATTGAACTTCCTAAATGTTGGAGTGCATTTGAAAAATGATCCCTCAAAGGCGGCGGGGGGCAATGACGGGCCGCCGTCACTATGGCCGAGTCGATTTCTTTCCAATCATTGAAACTATTCATAGCGGGAAGAGCTAAAACAACATTCAAATGAGGATCGTCTAAATTCCATGTGTGTGTGTGTACCTATAATCAATTCCACGGCTTTCTTCATTCAAGTAAGGCTGGATTCCCAGTTGCGAATATTCGGACAGAAAATGCGAAATTTAATGTCAAAGTCGTCATATGGGCCAATCAGAGCCTTCGAATTCAAAATTTGACACATAAAATCGCATTTTCTGTCCGAATATTCGCATCTGGGAACTCAGCTTAAGCCGTAGAAAAAATTTGTTGGCTGGTACGAATGATGGGTGCGTCGCTAATTTAATGCTAACATCTTGGCAGCTGGCTGTCCACATGTGCTAGTACAAGCTAGAGTGCTTACTACTCGGTAGTGAGCGTCAGAAAGGCATTTTCATTCAGTTATCTTTAGCACCGTCACGCTTCAGCACCGTTTTTTTCAGTGGCCACCGCTACCTAACAGCATCAGCGAAGAGCCACCAACAAGTGGAGACGATTTTCGCCACGTAATTTCGAACATTTTCAATTCCGCGTGCATACATTACGTCGCGGGTGACAGCTGTCATGTTTAACACATCTATCAAGACGTTAGCATCAAGTTAGCACGGAACCATTCGTGCCAGCACAACCATTTTTCCATGGCAAGCTCTAATGAAAAAGCACTGATTATATGTGCGTATCTTGAGTAAAATTAGCTTAGTGCCGAGTTATGAGAACAATATTAATAATTGGAGAAAATCTGTTATTTGAACACGTTCGTTAGCAAAGCTCTCAATACATAATTCTTTACACGATTTCGTATTTGTTTCACCCGTTTTGACATTAAAATGATGACAATCACCATTCTTGAAACAAATCCAGAACAACCCAAGCATTTTCGGTTTCATCAGAGCCAATTTTCAGGCAAACCTTACTTTTCCCTTATACTCGAGCGAAATTTTAAAATTTGTGTCTTTGCGACTGAGTAGGATATCATTGTGACTGAGTAGGATATTGAAATATCATTGCTTGGCGACCAGCTGCCGCTACGTAACGACCAGCGCCGTTGCTTAGAAACCAGCCGCCGTTGCTAGGCAACCAGCGCCGTTGCTTGGCAACCAAGCTGCCCCCGCCAACGTAATATTCGGTTTTGTTTCAAGGGTGAAGATTTTCGTCAAAATTTAGTCGCTAATGACGTCAATTGAATATTCAGAACAGCCGAGAGCTCTGCCGAACGTATCGATAAAACGTGCCGTTCCCGCGTAATGTTAATAATTATTGTGACGGCACTTACTTTTATGCTGTTGTTGCTGCTGTTGTTGTTGCACAGTGTTGTATCCCGACCAATTCTGCGTGTGATTTGAACTAATTTGTTGACTATTTGACATATTTAGGAAGGGTAAAATTTTGCTACCTGCAAAGAAAAATGCAAACAATTATTATCGACTATTATGCTCCTGCAGCTCGTGTAATTCCATGAGATCCTGAATCAGGAACAAGCATACATTCCTCGATAACTGATAAAAAAAAAACGGGAGCAAGTTTTTGGGCGGGAAGTTAGGCACCTAAAAAACTCGATTTCTCGATATTGTCAGGAATAAGTGGCTCAGTCGGAAAATCATCGCTGGGTTGTGTGGTGGGACGCCTTAAAATTATAAAATAAAAGGGAATTAAATATTAAGGAATAAATTAAAATTACGGGCGGAATTGGGAAGTGACGAAATTGTACACGGGGTGATGGGGAGTCAGAAAATGTATGCGGGCGCATTGGTTTGGTAGGCCCGGGGTTTGAGACGTGAGAGGGAATGAGCGCAAGGAAGAAATGGCCGAAGGGAAGAACTCGGGGGTGGTGAGAGGATTGGCGTGAGAGTGCTCGACAACGGCAGACGTGTGTAAAGAAAAAATTATCACTCGTCAAGAATAAGTTAATCAAAAGTTCTAAACACTGTTGATAGTTGTAGTGCATCAGTTACGAGGAAAAGAGATATTAAGGCAAGTCTGACTTCCATTTGTAATCAAATGCGAATTGTTTAAATAAGGTTGAATTGCTTTGTTTATAAAATGATAGTGGGTTTTGTTTTGATATTTAGATCAGCCCTCGTAAGCGTCAAGCCGATTTCAATTCCCTGTAGTTGCTTTAAGCTTTTAAATGCGGTCCCTTTTTTTGCAGCTACCTGCCTTCAAGACGCCAGAAAATGGTGAAAACTTCATTAACCCTTTCGAAAGATCTCCTTTCCGTCAGACTGATTTCCCTAGGTCAGTTCTGCTGAAAATTCAGCGCTCTCGACATATATTTGGATCAAGTCTGGACGACATTTCTCACGCGAAATTTTCCCCCATAGAATGAATGATTTAACCCTTTCGCGCGACAAAAAGTTTAAAAGAAAAGGTTGAGTTCCGAAAAAGTGAACCCCTTGAACCATGCCAAGAAAATTCAGTGTCGCTTCGAAACACTTCAAGATAAGAAACGAATATAACATCAATTTTGCAGGCTGTTTGATTAGAGGCTCATTGAAACAAATTGTACTCCGGATTGTAGATTTGCGTGAAGGCATTGAACCTAGCGTGAAATAGAGCTGCTGGATACAAATTTATGGAATGTCAACACTCAAATTTTATGTGAATTATTTGATCAAGAATTAAAATAATGGCTATGATTTCGAAATGACAGGACAATACCTGATGAACAACCATCTCTCTCTAAGTACAATTAAATAGTAAAGATTTCTTTTGGTACCAGTGAAAATGGGCGAGAAGGAAGAAAGAGTTGAAATTAAAACTGAACGAAGGATTAATAAATTCGGCAGGGAATAAAACTCAAGTGCGTTATGAAACGGGTTCATAAATAGTTCTGAAAATTAAGAAGAAAGCGAAATGGAATTAAATTGAACGGGTTGAATTAATTAGCCGTAGGGTTTTTGCGCGTGATTAAGCTGTACTTTTCTTTCAGAAACCGAATGTAAACTTGAATAATTCCGAACGCTAGCTGATGTCAGCACGTCTGGAAATTATGCAATGAATAATTAGGATGAACTTGAAGATGAAGATGAATGATTTTACTAGCGACACCAAATTTTTTTTGAAGTTTCAATAAATCATATCTTTACACAATTGGGAGATGACAACCCTTTGAAAGCCGAGTCGGCATTGTAAGGTAGGGGGAAATGTCACTTGTATGGTTTGACGTCAGTCCTTCCCCCGCGACGAAGCAGCCGCTACCACTCGACATACGCTGCGCAACTTACTGGCGGGGAGTCGACCCTCATGCACATGGAAGAAGAGAACCACCGTGTTCCTTCTTCTCTCGTGAACCATCAAGGAAGCAAGTCGGCCATCATGATTTCGCGTCATCTTTTTATTACATAAAAGTTCGTCAAGTTGATACTTGACATGTTAGATATTACGTAAATACAGTTCGCTAAAAACAATTAGTCGTGTGTGTTCAACATGATTTCCAGTGAGCTATCTGACCATGTGACCCCGACGATTTTCTGCTCTTTCGCCGGGTCATTTCCTGATTGGCGGGCCACTCACGGCCATCCCAGAGCCGAACCTCCAAAAGACGTCACCGTCAATCGTCTGTCCAGTTGGCAGAGGCTGCAGATGACACAGCACTTTCGGCAGCCGATTTTGTATGCATGTAAATTAGGGTGACCTTACTGTGCGGAGTTCGAGTGCAGAAACCAAAAAGCAATAACTAGGTAAAATTGCGGACCATAAAACCTATTACTTGGGAACTTGCGCATATAGTCGCTGAGCGCAATAGGAAAGTGACAATTTATAACGAATGTACAACTTATCCGCAGTAGAACGTGACAATAATTCCATAAGTTGTTGGAATAGTTGTACAAGAATTTAATCACGTGGTTTTCAAGATTATAGATCCAGCGTAGCAATTCCTTCTGCTCCACCCTGTACAAATCCCCAGCCACGATTTCAATTCCACTTTTTCATTCACAATCCCATGGAATACGGAGCATTTTTTCAATTTCACTGTACACCAAGTGCAACGCGACCGGGAAAACGATCGCTTTTCTTACCAAAAGAGTTCATGTGTGTTGTTGAAGTGGACTGCTGAACGAAGCCCGGTGGAGGCGGCAAATGGCCGTTTCCGCTGTGATTCTGGAGCACCCCATTTGACATACTGTTTCGGACTGCAACACAGAAAAATCCAATTCAATTTATACGTCGTTCTTTACACACATAATCAATTTCACGGCTCTCTGCATTGGAGTAAGCCATGAAAAAGTTGTGTTGTGTTGGTACGAATGATACGATGACAAGGGGATGCCAGCCGGTTGTCTGCACGTGCAATTTTTAATGTGACACCTTGTCACCGTGTCGAGGTATCATGTACGCAAATGGTAATTTTTTTTAGCATACGCTAGGAATCGTGAGTTTCTTTGGAGTGCTTTGCAGTGTGGACGATAAGGGACATTGTCTTTACTGGTTGGTGGGTCTCCGCCAAGGTTGTTAGGTTCTTGGCGGCTACTAATGAATGATGTCGAATATAGGCAGGATACTGCTCAGATGAAAAGGCCCACCGAGCCCTGCAGTAGTGAGTACTAGGTACCTACTCTAGCCCTAGCTCTACCTATTATACCTACTGCAACAGCAAGCAAGGTATGATGACACATGCTGGCAGACAACACAGTGTACCTATCTACTCACGCCCAAATTGTCTCTGTACAGTTCAACTCCATAAATTATTGTCCTACTATCCATATTGTCCATCTAAAGAATA
This sequence comes from Anaspis maculata, assembly GCA_949128115.1. Lineage (NCBI taxonomy): Eukaryota > Metazoa > Arthropoda > Insecta > Coleoptera > Scraptiidae > Anaspis > Anaspis maculata. The sequence goes on along the minus strand of OX421967.1, from coordinate 59,159,009 downwards.
ACTTTCCTTTTGGGCAGTGGGTTTTTTTTACATCCCATTGGCATCACGGACTTTCGGCATAATTTTCTCAGTGGCCGGCAAACACCTAACAGCCTTGGCGAAGACTCACCAATCAGCGAAGACAATGTCCCTCATCGTCCACACTGCAAATCACTCGAAGGAAACTGACAATTCCTCGCATATTCTCGGAAATTTTCACTTTTACGTACATGACTCCCCGAGACGTTGACAATGTCACATTGAAAATTGCACATGAAGACGGCTGGCTGCCAACAAGTCGTCAACGTGCCATTCGTACCAACGCAACCCATTTTTACAAGAAAATCTCACCTGTACTAGTATTAGTTTTGCCAGCTTCACTGCCCATCAATTCCGCAAACGCCTTTTGCGTCTCTTTTATCGGATCAAAATCCAGTTCGTCTTCGGCTACGACGTGCTGTTGCTGATGATTACTCCTGCTGCTGCTGCTGCTATTACTGTGAAGACTGTTTCCAATCTGGCTCTGAATGCCGCTTTGAGCTTGGTGATGAAGATTCGAATGGTGATTCGTCAATCCTTGTTGTTGTTGTTGTGGTGACTGTTGCTGTTGGTGATGGAAAGATGCATGCAGCCCGAAAGGTCCTGGTCCTACGCCGGTTCCGACAAATCCGTTCCTAGGTTGTTGCGAAGGCAGCGGTGGCGCCACCTGGTGGTGTTGTTGTTGTTGTTGCTGCCCTCCTCCTCCTACTACTCCTCCTCCGTTCAAATCCGTACCGACTCCTCCGTTCAAAAAATTGTTGGCGTAATAAGAGCTGTGCTTCAATTCGAGATTCATCCGCTGCTGTTTCTGGTGCTGGAGCAGCTGGAGCTTTTCTTGCGTGAGGAACTGTTCCAGGCACTGCTGCGTTTGTTGCGGATTGAAGGGGTAAGCGCCGTTCGAACCGGCCGTCGAGGCGGCTCCTATACTACTGTAAAGTCCATCTAATTTGTGCTGGCTGTGTTGCTGCTGTTGTTGCTGCTGTTGCTGGCCGTTTTGGTAATCAACAAAGAACTTTGACGTGTTCGATCCCATTCCATCGTAAGATGCCGGTTTCACTCCTGTTTTTTGTTTAAAGAGAAAAAACATGTTTAGAAAGGGACGTAACGGGAAACACATTTTTCGAGATGAAAATACGGTAAAAATAAGAGAGAAATGATGATTAATATCGGAAAAATTCCAAGTTGAATTAATGTTTATCGTACCTGTACATGCTAAGAAACTCTCCTGCACTTTAGCCATGTCCATCAGCCCCAGATCGGTCACAGATTCGAAATTGTGTTGTGGCACTGTCTGCTGCTGTGAAAATTCAACGACAATCAATAACAGCAATTTCATGACATACAAATTTTCAAATTGTAAAATTCTATCGTCTCATAATTTGAGCAAAATAATTTTACAAACTGCACTTTGACGTCCCGTTTGCAGTGCCGTTTGGTTCATTTCGATATCATTAATGGCGTAGGTGTAATTGAGCTCGCCCATATCGATGACTCACCCTGTAGACCTCTGGGCGTATACCAAGTGAGTTCTACGGCCCCCCAAAAAAATGAGCAAAACCTTTGTTGGCGACATGGTGGAGGCGCCGGGTATCGAAGGCAATCGATTGTCGACTTTCTTCGAGCGCGGCCGTAGCCTTGAAAGTGTGTGAATGAATGTGGAGAGCTCAAGTGGGTACCTAGCCTTCAGCAGTCATGTAATAAGCATTATATGGAAAAAACAAGGTATTCATTTCAAAACTCCCCACCCCAGATTCCTCGTTACCAATTTTTTTTTTTCAGAAAAACGACGAAACAGGTCGATTTTTATTTCAAGTGGAATATTGAAACACGTATTGTCAAGTTTTTTCTTTCATTTCTTCGCCCCCACCCTACCCTACTTTAAAATTTCAATTGGCATTACATACCTATCTTGTGATACATCAAATTGACGGTAATAAAATTTCATTTCTGTCGAACAGCATATTTTCGAAAAAAATCAACTAGGTACCCCCAACCCATTTAAAAATCCTCTCATTGTTGATCAATGGACAGTTTTTTCCCTATTAGCTCCCGATTCCTGAGGGACAGGTTTTCCAGCAAGAACAAGTCGATTTGTAATTCGAGGGGACATCTTAAGCACTTATTGTCAAATTTTCATCTTCAACTCAATTAGAAAAGGGCTAGAGGGTGGTTTCAAAATTTTAGGGAAAATTTCAAAGAGAATTTTATTACCTTCAATTTGATGTGTCACAAGGCATGTAATGCCACTTGAAATTTCAAAGTAGGGTAGGGTGAGGGCGGGAGGATTGAAGATAAAAATTTGGCAATACGTGTCTTCGATGTCCCCCAAATCTGTGGTGGGAAGTTTGGAAATGAACACCCTGTATAATTTTTATAAACCTTTGGGCGTAGCCCACCGACTTAGTTCTACGACCCCCTCTAACAAGATCGCAAAACCCTTGTTCGCAACATGGTGGAGGCGCCGGGTGTCGAAGGCATCTGGAGATTTGATTGATTAACCTTCTTCAAATGCGGACGTAGCCTTGAGTGTGCAAACAAAGTTATAACGAATGTAGAGAATTGAAGTAAGTACCTACGTAGCCTTAAGTAGCTATGCAATATAGGGAAATATGAGGATATTTTATAGACCTTTGAGTTTATACAAACTGAGCCTTACAACCCCAACCAATAAGATAGCAAAACCCTTGATCGCGACATGGTGGAGGCGCCGGCTATCAAAGGTAATCGGGAGTATATTGGTTGATCAACTTTCTTAGAACGCAAGCGTAGCCTCGAGAGTCTGTGAATGAAGTTATGACGAATATGGAGAGTTGAAGTACGTATTCTCAAGTAGCCGTGCAATAATGATTATTGGGACATATACAGATGTTTTATAGACCTTAGGACGTTCGCCGACTAAATCTTAGGACCCCTTAGCAAGGGAGGAGCTGAACCTTTGTTTTCGACATGGTGGAGGCACCGGGTATCAAAGACAATCATGCTGGCTTAGCGATCCGTTCACAACCACAACGATTGCTGGAATAATGTCATGCCATTTAATCTCAAGCTTGAGCGTCAGGGTAGACTTAACCCTAAATCTGGACTATTGAAGCTCCAGCTTCAGATTCCTTGGCTGCACCTCGGGATTCACTGTCACCTCATTTATTCACCCTCGCCAAACTCCAAGTTTGAACTTAGTCTAAATAGTAGACTTGACGAATCAATTGAACTTACGTTACGATTTTCGCTGCCCCTGTACCCGAACGTGGCCGCCCAGTCTTCGCCGATGTTTATGTTCGACAGCAGATTCGCAAAGATGCTGTCGTCCTGTCGACTGTTGATTTCCGTGTGGTGATGATGGTCGTCTTGGTGCTGTTGAGGCATCAATTTGCTATTTTGGAACGTATTGTGCGAGAAAAAACTGGAATTGTCATCGTCCACCATCGCCGCCGCTGCACTAACCTTGGTAGAGTGTAATTTTTGCTTCAGAACCTTGTCACTACTGTCGTCTACTATTTTCTTTATTTCTGTAAATTCTTCTTTAGATGCTTGCTGTTGTTGATTTATAATAATAGAACTGGAATCTTCGACTGTGGCTGCTGCTGCTGTTGTTGTCGTCGTTGTCGGTGGTGGTGATATTTTCGCGAAATTTTCACTTTTTTTGCTGTGACCGATGCTGCTGCTGCTGCTGCTCGTGCTACTGCTGCTGCTGCTACTGCTGATGCTGTGATCCTTTGATTTTTCATTGCCTCTTCCTCCGGTACCGGTCGATTTCGTTTTATTCCTTTTTTCCTTGTCCTTTGTCTTTGTGTCTTTAGTGGGAGTAACGCCGGTTATATCTGATTTATCCAGTTGTGGCCAGCCATCTTTGCTCTGTTGTTGTTGTTGTTGCTGTTGTTGATGTTGTACAGTGTTGTTCCCTCCGCCAGATTCTTTGCTCTTTGCCGTATTGTTATTCACAGTTTTCTGTTGTTGTTCGCTACCAGTACTATTCCCATTACCACCACCGTTATTTCCGCCGGCACCGCTGGCCCCGCTCGCTTCCGCTTTGGCCGCCGCCAGGGTGCGCTGTTGTAGCGAATCGTGCAGTTTTTTCTCGTACTCCGTGTGCCTGCCCAAATGCATCTGCTCTTTCGTGAAACTGGCTTCTGGGTCTCCTTTAAACCAAAACAGAAACACAAACGCACTATTAATGGGAACTGGTCGATCACTATGCCCTTTTTGATCTGTGTTACAGATTAAATTTAGTAGTAAGTAAGTACCTACCTGATAATCGTAACTATCTACTGGAAACATGCAAAAATGTTAGCGAAAAATTGCAAAAAAAAAAACAGCGTTGGAGCGAATGACAGAGATAAAAAGTGTTGGGAACCGCCCGGGATTCGAACTCGCGTCATCTGATCGCTCTGCCGCTGAGCTGACAAGGACAACACCAATCTACCCTGCCATTACTCCATCCACAAATCGTGTCACCAAAAAATTGCTAGTTTCAAAGAGTGAATAATAAAGTCCTTGCATGAACTTGAAACATTTATTTTTGGACTCAAATTTCACAAAATCTTGAAGTGAATTCAAATGTGAAACAAGCAAACTGAAATTGAAGAAATTTTGGCCAAAAATTCAATTTTTTCAATTTTTATGCGTCCCATTTTGACGTAAGAGCTTGGAATTTTCATCAATCAAATAATGGTCAATTTATTTCAATTTGGAACGAGATCCTGAGCAGTTTGATACCAAACTCGACATGTCTACGATCAAAATTGCGAAATATCCAAAAAGACACAGCCTGCTGTTGAAAAGTAGACTTTAATTCCGTTAGAGGGTCGAGAAAGGTTTACTAAGACCGTATATGGAGAACTGAACCGGAAATATAAAACCGGAGCCGATTTACGCTGACATTGCATTTTGATCGAGTTGGCTGTGGAATTTGAGACAGTTTTAGTCATATCTCTGTCATTTTTCGTAATAAACCAGTCGAGTTTCAACTCAAATTTCACAAAATTTTACGGTGAATTCAAATTTGAAAGAAGCAAACTGGAATTCAACAAATTTTGGCAAAAAACCCAAAAATTTTAATATTTTAGCCGCCCATCTTGCAAATGTGAGATGGAAATTTTCATCAATCGAATAATTGTCAATTTATTCGAGTTAACGACAAAATCCTGAGCAATAAACTCGACGTGTCTACGATCAAAATTGCGAAACATCCAAAAAGTCACAGACTGCTGTTTTCAAAAAATAAAACTTTAATCCGCTAGAAGCTCGAGAAAGCTTCAAGGCCGTATATGAAAAGCTGGACCGGAAATATAAAACCAGAGCCGATTTATTTACGCTGACATTTCGATCTGAGTTGGCCGTGAAATTTAAGACAGTTTTAGTCATATCTGTTATTCTTCAAAATAAACCAGTCGAGTTTGGACTCAAGTTTCACAAAATTTTAAGGTGAATTCAAATTTGAAACAAACTGAAATTCAACAAATTTTCGCAAACAATTCAATTTTTTCAATTTCTGAATTGTTCGATTTTGACATTGAGCTTGTAATTTTCATCAACCAAATATTGGTCAATTTATTTAAATTTAGAAAATAAATCCTGGGCAGTTTGAAATACCAAACTTGACATCTCTACAATCCAAATTGCAAAATATCAAAAAAAATCACGGCCTACTGTTTTCAAAAGTAAACTTTAATTCCATTAGAAGGTTGAGAAAGTTTCACAAAAGCTGTCTACAAAAAATCGCAGCTGAAATGTGAAACCAGAGCCAGTTTACGCTGAAATTACATTTCGATCAGAGTTGGCTGTGGAATTGAAGACAGTTTTAGACATATCTCTCTCATTTTTCAGAATAACCCTGTCGAGTTTAAGCTCTTTCACAAAATCTTGAAGTGAATTCAACTAACACCGCAACGGACCTCAATTCGAGGAATAAGTCGTAGCTCACTGACCAATTATTGATGTTTTTGTTAGTTATTTCGTCACTTTTCGCTTGTAGACTCCATTGAGGTGGTAATAAATGCCGAAATCGTGTTCGGCGACATCAATTTAGTGAGAAACGACACCCCACTTGCTTTTCCAGAAAAATACCAAAAAGTCAAAATTTGACGTTTTCAAAATGCAAGACAGTCTTGAGCAGTGGCGACCTGATTTTGACATTTTTGAAAAATGCAAGCGGCGTATCGTTTCCTACTAAATCGGTGACTGGCAACGCGATTCTGAACTTGAATTTCACGTCAGAAAACCACTGCACGAGTAAAATCTACAAAAATTGAAAAAACATTGAATCAAGTTGAAAAAAGGATTTCTCGAGCCAGTTGACCACTATTTCCATCATTACGCGCCCAGTAACCGCATTTTAATTTGAAGCGGTATTTCTTGGGACACCTCAACGTCACTGTATGCAACGTCCCAAAACTCAAACTGTTTCCAAGTTTTGAACTTCCAATAATTTCGAGAGAAATAAACAAATAAGACAGCGTCAAGTTTCTGATCAAGCAAGAACCATATTATGCTTTCAAACTTTGTCATAGACATTTCGAGCTCGAGTTCGAGCAAGCGGTGTCTATCACTCACCAAAATCGTGAAGATACATACAATCTGGCTTCGGACAAGTCTGGTTTTTCATAAAATGACTGCAATACTTTGTGGTACCGAGGCTGGATTTTATGACCCTGCCGTCAATCGCCACGTTGTTGACCGCCTCGATCGCCCGCAGTGCGTCGTCACTTTTCATGTACGTCACATAGGCACCTGTTGACATAACCAATCTCAGCATACGGATTTCCAAAAAACAAAAGATCAAAGATACAAAGCAAAGCTCGGTTTTTGGCTTGGTTTTACCACACAGAACAGCCACTGTGCAATGAAAAAAATTGTATGATAATAACGAATTTACTAGTGAGCAGCGGCGTTGTTACTCAGCAACACTCGATTGTTACGCCCGACCTGCAGTGTGAAATAAGCGCCGTTATTTGACGTTCAATTTTTTTTTGTCAAGGTCGAACATTTTCACCCAAATTTGAAAGCTTTTCACCCAAGGCAAAAAAAGTCTGTATAGAAAGTGGTAGAGTGAAAACCGTGCACCGCTTACTTTCACAAAGTTTGTGCGCGAGTACTAATTTAGCAAACTGAGATCCCACTTCTGATGTCAATGCGCTCATCACACTCATCTTACAGAGAGCTGCATAAGGCTACCCGCGGTCAAACACAACGGTTTTGATGCAGTGGTTCTTCTGTGTACAGCGGCTGGAGAGCCATCGACGGAGCTTTGCTTACACGCCGATCACCGCCGACAAAGTCATACGTACTTGCACTGGGACCCTGCGAGCCGGCGTACGTCGTCGACTGGTTGATGACCACCTTGTGTATCTTCCCGAATTTCCCGAAATACTCGTGCCGCTTGAGCACCTCGGCGTCGGCCAGGCGCATCGGAAGTCCGACGACGAACACGAGGTTCTTCTGCACGACGCGCACGCTGGCCAGGTGCTTGCGGCTCTCGCTCAGCTTGGCCTTGCGCTGCTGGTCGCGGGCCTTCTTCCTCGCCTTCATCTCGGCCATCTGCTCCTGGCTCATCGGCTTGTAGGCGGCCGGGTCCTCCGAATAGGCCTTGCGACAGGCCGGACACAGGCCGCCGTTCTGGTCGTCGTTACGGATCCTGTGCCAGCAGAACCTGCAGATCTGGTGGACAAAAAAAACTTCCTTAAGCATTAACCAAGAACAATTCTCTACCTCGGTAGCTTTATAGCAAAAATTGAGCCTTATTTCTTCCAGGAAATGAAGCCCATTATTTCTTAGAGAAATACAAATCCATAGGCACTGATGGAAAGTATTTCTATCTCGATAGTTTTTATAGTGTGAGTGTAGCATTGGTTTTTCCAGGAGATTTCGAAGCACTAGTCAAAGAAAACACTTCCTTAAGCATTAGTCGAAGACAAGCTACAACCTGACCAGCTTTAATAATGAGAATGAAGCCTTTGTTCTTCCAGGAAATCTCTAGGCACTAGCCAAATACACTTCCTTAAGCAGTAATCAAGAGCAAATCACTACCTCAGTAGCTTTATAGCAAAAACTGAGCCTTATTTCTTCCAGGAAAGGATGCCCATTATTTTTTAGAAGAAATACAAATTCTTAGGAACTGATGAAAAATATTTCCATCTCGAAATCTTTGATAGTGAGTGTAGCCTAGGTTATTCCAGGAGATTTCGAAGCACTAGTCAAAGAAAACATTCCCTCAAGTATTAGTCCAAAACAAGCTACCACCTGACCAGCTTTAATAATGAGAATGAAGCCTTTGTTCTTCCAGGAAAACTCGAGGCACTAGCCAAATACACTTCCTTGAGCATTGACCCAGAACAATTCTCTACCTCAGTAGCTTTATAGCAAAAATTGAGTCTTATTTCTTACAGGAAATGAAGCCCATCATTTCTTAGAAGAAATACAAAATCCTTAGGCACTGATGAAAGATATTTTTATCTTGATGGCTTTGATAGTGTGAGTGTAGCCTTGGTTTTTCCAGGAGATTCCGAGGCACTAGTCGAAGACAAGCTACCACCTGGCCGGCTTCAATCATGAGAATGAAGCCTTTGTTCTTCCAGGAAATTCCGAGGCACTAGCCAAATACACTTCCTTAAGCATTAACCAAGAACAATTCACTACCTCAGTAGCTTTATAGTAAAAACTGAGCCTTATTTCTTCCAGGAAAAGATGCCCATTATTTCTTAGAAGAAATACAAATCCTTAGGAACTGATGAAAAATATTTCCATCTCGAAATCTTTGATAGTGAGTGTAGCCTAGGTTTTTCCAGGAGATTTCGAGGCACTAGTCAAAGAAAACACTTCCTTAAGCATTAGTCGAAGGCAAGCTACCACCTGACCAGCTTTAATAATGAGAATGAAGCCTTTGTTCTTCCAGGAAAGCTCGAGGCACTAGCCAAATACACTTCCTTAAGCTTTAACAGAGAACAATTCTCTACCTTAGTAGATTAATAGCACAAATTGAGCCTTATTTCTTAGAAGAAATACAAAATTTTAGGCACAGATGAAAAATATTTCGATCTTGATATCTTTAATAGTGTGAGTGTAGCCTTGGTTTTTCCAAGAGATTTCGAGGCACTAGTCAAAGAAAGCACTTCCTTAAGCATTAGTCGAAGACAAGCTATCACCTGACCAGCTTCAATAATGAGTATGAGGCCTTAGTTCTTCCAGGAAATCTCGGTGCAGTAGCCAAATACACTTCCTTAAGCATTAACCAAAAACAGTTCACTACCTCAGTAGCTTAATAGCAAAAATTGAGCCTTATTTCTTCCAGGAAACGAAGCACATCATTTCTTAGAAGAAATACAAATTCTTAAGCACTGACGAAAAATATTTCTATCTTGATAGCTTTGATAGTGTAAGCGTAGCCTTGGATTTTCCAAGAGATCTCGAGGCGCTAGTCGAAGAAAACACTTCCTTAAGCATTAGTCAAAGGCAAGCTAGCACCTGACCAGCTTTAATAATGAGAATGAAGCCTTTGTTCTTCCAGGAAAGCTCGAGGCACTAGCCAAATACACTTCCTTAAGCTTTAACAGAGAACAATTCTCTACCTTAGTAGATTAATAGCACAAATTGAGCCTTATTTCTTAGAAGAAATACAAAATTTTAGGCACAGATGAAAAATATTTCGATCTTGATATCTTTGATAGTGCGAGTGTAGCCTTGGTTTTTCCAAGAGATTTCGAGGCACTAGTCAAAGAAAACACTTCCTTAAGCATTAGTCGAAGACAAGACATCACCTGACCAGCTTCAATAATGAGTATGAGGCCTTAGTTCTTCCAGGAAATCTCGGTGCAGTAGCCAAATACACTTCCTTAAGCATTAACCGTGAACAATTCTCTACCTCAGTAGCTTTATAGCAAAGATTGAGCCTTATTTGTTCCAGGAAATGAAGCCCAGTATTTCTTGGAAGAAATACAAATCCTTAAGCACGGATGAAAAATATTTCTGTCTTGATAGCTTTGATAGTGTGAGTGTAGCATTGGTTTTTCCAGGAGATTTCGAGGCACTAGTCAAAGAAAACACTTCCTTAGGCATTAGTCGAAGGCAAGTTACCACCTGACCAGCTTTAATAATGAGAATGAAGCCTTTGTTCTTCCAGGAAATCTCTAGGCACTAGCCAAATACACTTCCTTAAGCAGTAATCAAGAGCAAATCACTACCTCAGTAGCTTTATAGCAAAAACTGAGCCTTATTTCTTCCAGGAAATGGGGTCCATTATTTCTTAAAAGAAATACAAATCCTTAGGCACTGATGGAAAGTATTTCTATCTCGATAGCTTTTATAGTGTGAGTGTAGCATTGGTTTTTCCAGGAGATTTCGAGGCACTAGTCAAAGAAAACACTTCCTTAAGCATTAGTCGAAGACAAGCTACAACCTGACCAGCTTTAATAATGAGAATGGGGCCTTTGTTCTTCTAGGAAATCTCTAGGCACTAGCCAAATACACTTCCTTAAGTAGTAATCAAGAGTAAATCACTACCTCAGTAGCTTTATAGCAAAAACTGAGCCTTATTTCTTCCAGGAAAGGATGCCCATTATTTTTTAGAAGAAATACAAATTCTTAGGAACTGATGAAAAATATTTCCATCTCGAAATCTTTGATAGTGAGTGTAACCTAGGTTATTCCAGGAGATTTCGAGGCACTAGTCAAAGAAAACATTCCCTTAAGTATTAGTCCAAGACAAGCTACCACCTGACCAGCTTTAATAATAAGCCTTTGTTCTTCCAGGAAAACTCGAGGCACTAGCCAAATACACTTCCTTAAGCATTGACCCAGAACAATTCTCCACCTCAGTAGCTTTATAGCAAAAATTGAGTCTAATTTCTTACAGGAAATGAAGCCCATCATTTCTTAGAAGAAATACAAAATCCTTAGGCACTGATGAAAGATATTTTTATCTTGATGGCTTTGATAGTGTGAGTGTAGCCTTGGTTTTTCCAGGAGATTCCGAGGCACTAGTCGAAGACAAGCTACCACCTGGCCGGCTTCAATCATGAGAATGGAGCCTTTGTTCTTCCAGGAAATTCCGAGGCACTAGCCAAATACACTTCCTTAAGCATTAACCAAGAACAATTCACTACCTCAGTAGCTTTATAGTAAAAACTGAGCCTTATTTCTTCCAGGAAAAGATGCCCATTATTTCTTAGAAGAAATACAAATCCTTAGGAACTGATGAAAAATATTTCCATCTCGAAATCTTTGATAGTGAGTGTAGCCTAGGTTTTTCCAGGAGATTTCGAGGCACTAGTCAAAGAAAACACTTCCTTAAGCATTAGTCGAAGGCAAGCTACCACCTGACCAGCTTTAATAATGAGAATGAAGCCTTTGTTCTTCCAGGAAAGCTCGAGGCACTAGCCAAATACACTTCCTTAAGCTTTAACAGAGAACAATTCTCTACCTTAGTAGATTAATAGCACAAATTGAGCCTTATTTCTTAGAAGAAATACAAAATTTTAGGCACAGATGAAAAATATTTCGATCTTGATATCTTTAATAGTGTGAGTGTAGCCTTGGTTTTTCCAAGAGATTTCGAGGCACTAGTCAAAGAAAGCACTTCCTTAGGCATTAGTCGAAGACAAGCTATCACCTGACCAGCTTCAATAATGAGTATGAGGCCTTAGTTCTTCCAGGAAATCTCGGTGCAGTAGCCAAATACACTTCCTTAAGCATTAACCAAAAACAGTTCACTACCTCAGTAGCTTAATAGCAAAAATTGAGCCTTATTTCTTCCAGGAAACGAAGCACATCATTTCTTAAAAGAAATACAAATTCTTAAGCACTGACGAAAAATATTTCTATCTTGATAGCTTTGATAGTGTAAGCGTAGCCTTGGATTTTCCAAGAGATCTCGAGGCGCTAGTCGAAGAAAACACTTCCTTAAGCATTAGTCAAAGACAAGCTACCACCTGACCAGCTTTAATAATGAGAATGAAGCCTTTGTTCTTCCAGAAAAGCTCGAGGCACTAGCCAAATACACTTCCTTAAGCATTAACCGAGAACAATTCTCTACCTCAGTAGCTTTATAGCAAAGATTGAGCCTTATTTGTTCCAGGAAATGAAGCCCAGTATTTCTTGGAAGAAATACAAATCCTTAAGCACGGATGAAAAATATTTCTATCTTGATAGCTTTGATAGTGTGAGTGTAGCATTGGTTTTTCCAGGAGATTTCGAGGCACTAGTCAAAGAAAACACTTCCTTAGGCATTAGTCGAAGGCAAGCTACCACCTGACCAGCTTCAATAATGAGAATGAAGCCTTTGTTCTTCCAGGAAATCTCGAGGTACTAGCCAAATACACTACCTTAAGCATTAACCGAGAACAATTATCTCTACCCAGTAGTTTTATAGCAAAAACTGAGCCTTATTTCTTCCAGGAAAGGATGCCCATTATTTTTTCGAAGAAATACAAATTCTTAGGAACCGATGAAAAATATTTCCATCTCGAAATCTTTGATAGTGAGTGTAGCCTAGGTTATTCCAGGAGATTTCGAGGCACTAGTCAAAGAAAACATTCCCTTAAGTATTAGTCCAAGACAAGCTACCACCTGACCAGCTTTAATAATGAGAATGAAGTCTTTGTTCTTCCAGGAAAGCTCGAGGCACTAGCCAAATACACTTACTTAAGCATTAACCAAGAACAATTCTCTACCTCAGTAGCTTTATAGCACAAATTGAGCCTTATTTCTTACAGAAAATGAAGCTCATCATTTCTTAGAGGAAATACAAATCCTCAGGCACTGATGAATTATATTTTTATCTTGATAGCTTTGACAGTGTGGGTGTAGCCTTGGTTTTTCCAGGTGATTTGGAGGCACTAGTCATAGAAGACACTTCCTTAGGCATTAGTCAAAGACAAGCTACCACCTGACCAGCTTTAATGATGAGAATGAAGCCTTTGTTCTTCCAGGAAAGAATGCCCATTATTTCTTAGAAGAAATACAAATCCTTAGGCACAGATGAGAAATATTTCTATCTTGATATCTTTGATAGTGTGAGTGTAGCCTTGGTTTTTCCAGGAGATTTCGAGACACTAGTAAAAAAACACTTCCTTAAGCATTTGTCGAAGACAAGCTACCACCTGGCCAGCTTTAATAATGAGAATGAAGCCTTCGTTCTTCCAGGAAAGCCCGAGGCCATAGCCAAATACACTTCCTTAAGCATTAACCAAGAACAAATCACTACCTCAGTAGCATTATAGCAAAAACTGAGCCTTATTTCTTCAAGGAAATGGAGCCTATTATTTCTTATAGTCCGGTGGATTAGCGCAAAAAAATGCCTAAACTATGCATTTTGTGATAAAGCAACGGGCTTCTGGATTTACGTCCTTGAGATTCAACTTGACAATTCCAGAATTGGCGCCAACGAGTTTAGTGTGGCAGGCGACCTCAGGAGCCATCCTTAAGGATGGAAGAACAAAAATTTTGTTGCCCTTATTCAAAAGCTCGCATATGACCACCAAATATCAATTTGTATCGTGTTGCAGCCTTTCTTGTTAGAAGCAGTCCTATTTGTGTTGCTTGTGGAGTTAGTATAGAAATCAAGCATGTTGATGGCCTGTTCTTGAGGAAGAATTGATTTTTATTTTAGTTTGATAGAGCAGTGAGCATTTTACACATTTTGCTAGACTTTTATATTGATTTCTGTTCTTGTTCATCAGTATTTATTATTATCATGATATACAGGGTGTTCCGCTACATTACAACCAGTTTTTGGGGGGCCTTTTTCTTTGCAGTGATCTCAAAAAAACCTTCCATTGTCAATTTTCATGAAGATTCCAAAACACTAGTTACCTATCTATAATTTTCTGCCTCTTGTCATGTACAGGATGTTACAGATTGTTTACAGCCTGCAGGTCACAGGGTGTTACAGATTGTTGACAGCCTCCAGGTAGGCTATAACATATACCTAATACCTTGAGGGTGCTATTTGATGTGGATGAGATGATGACTCATGTCATGTGCACTATGGGGATGTGCTCAACGTATATCCATGTGCACCATGGGGATGTGTTCAATGTATTCATGAGGATGTGACTATGGTTGGTGCACATGAGCACGTTGAGCAGATCCCTATGGGTATTTTGAGCACATCCTCATGATGCACATGGGAATGTTGAGCACATTCTCATGGTGCACATGGGTACATTGGGCACATCCCCATGGCAAACAATGCCATGGTGCACGTGGGTGTTCCAAAATGTGCCCATGGGCACTTTTCTATTATACTCACGGAATGTGATTTGGTTGGATAGGTACTCAATAGAACATCATGAATTTATCGTTTCCTTGTCCAAAAGAAAAGAACAGGTAAACCTCAACCAAAGAATGTTTTTCACGAGGTTTTTCTCAAGTTTGGAAAATGAAACGAACACGACGACAATTGCAATTGCAATTGCACATGACGATACTCAATGGTCGTTTTGTGAAAGTTATTGCATCTTCAAAGTTTAAAGGGCCCCCATTCGCCTCCTTATCGACGAAATTTCAAGTTCTGGGTCAAATCATGCCAATTGGTATAAGGTTCACATGTGAAAAAATTCGTTGCCCTAACCCAAAATGAAGTATCGATGTATCCTTGAATCGCATTACTTGGTATTTCGATTCGAAAAAAAAAACAGGGAAAATATCAAAGTTTTTAATGCAGGCTTATTAAGTTTAGAAGACATTTGGAATGGAAATTGTTATATATTGTATCAGTCTTAGGTCTCTTAATGATGGAAAGCATACACTGGATGTGTTTTTTGTTTTTACAAGATGATTAGAAGGATTTGTTCCGAAAGTTATTTTATGTCAACTTTGAACACTGTAATTAACGCACTCTCACACAAAAAGTCATATTGTGCATGCGATACAGCTCCGATATCATGTTGGTTGCTTTTACAAGGAGGAACAATTCTTCCTCTGCAAGACAAAGTTCAAAACCGTACAATAGAGCCTTTATTAATGACGCAACACGTTTTTAAATTGAAGCATGCGTCACTGATCAGGTGCCGTGTTGACGCAAAACCGCCCTCGCGACTAGACACTTCTATGAGCTTGTAAAGATGAGAAGCATATCTGATGTATTGTTTTCAGTCGAAGAAAAGTTGAAAGTATCTGAATATGCAAGAATAAATGGAATGCCCATGGTGAGGAGTGAAAACCATGAGGTTAAAGTTGAATATCAAAAAAGCGTGTTTTTTCAGACAAACTTGTTCAAACATGATCCGAACGTAATTTGAACACTTTATTTGAACTCAGAACGTCGATTTTAGTCGAAAATGATACCAAACTTCTTCATTTTCATTCAGGATTGATGAAAACCATAACTCGCCTTCAAAGACAAACATGCCTTCTCCTCAGCCCCCTTACGTGATTAGCATCGACATATTTCATCAATTCCTCCCCATAGGCTATCAGCGCATCGAAGTATGATGTATTTGGGTGCCTTCGGGGAACATGAAAGATTTTGGTTCTTTTACAGCTCTGGATGGCTCCTGAGGTCACCTGCCACACCAAACTCGTTGGCGCCATTTCTGGAATTGTCAAGTTCAATCTCAAGAATGTAAATCCAGAAGCCCTTAGCTTTATCACAAAATGCATAGTTTAGGCGCTAATCCACCGGACTATTATAAGAAATACAAATCCTTAGGCACTGATGAAAAAATATTTCTATCTTCATAGCTTTGATAGTGTGAGTGTAGCCTTGGTTTTTCCAAGAGATTTCGAGGCGCTAGTCGAAGAAAACACTTCCTTAAGCATTAGTCAAAGACAAGCTACCACCTGACAAGCTTTAATAATGAGAATGAAGCCTTTGTTCTTCCAGGAAATCTCGAGGCACTAGCCTAATACACTTCTTTAAGCCTTAATCCTTAACCAAGAACAAATCACTCAATCAGTAGCTTCATAGCAAAAACTGAGCCTTATTTCTTCCAGGAAAGGATGCCCATTATTTCTTAGAAGAAATACAAATCCTTAGGCACAGATGAGAAATATTTCTATCTTGATATCTTTGATAGTGTGAGTGTAGCCTTGGTTTTTCCAGATTTCGAGACACTAGTAAAAAAAAAAACACTTCCTTAAGCATTTGTCGAAGACAAGCTACCACCTGACCAGCTTTAATAATGAGAATGAAGCCTTCGTTCTTCCAGGAAAGCTCGAGGCACTAGCCAAATACACTTCCTTAAGCATTAACCAAGAACAAATCACTACCTCAGTAGCTTTATAGCAAAAACTGAGCCTTATTTCTTCAAGGAAATTGAGCCTATTATTTCTTAGAAGAAATCCAAACCCTTAGGTACTGATGGAAAGTATTTCTATCTTGATAGCTTTGATAGTGTGACTGTAGCCTTGGTTTTTCCAGGTGATTTGGAGGCACTAGTCATAGAAGACACTTCCTTAGGCATTAGTCAAAGACAAGCTACCACCTGACCAGACAAGCTACCACCTGACCAGCTTTAATAATGAGAATGAAGCCTTTGTTCTTCCAGGAAATCTCGAGGTTACTAGCCAAATACACTTCCTTGAGCATCAGTTCAAAATAAGTTACTGCCTCCCTAGCTTTAGTGACTACTTCCAGGAAGTACACCTCCTCAAGGACTAATCAGATTGATCACTTACTTGGGAGCTTCAGTTGCGTAAATGAACTCGTAAATGAAGCCTTAGTATTTACTAGATAATAAACAAATGAGTCATGACCATTTATGAATGGCTGAGCCTAATTGCCAGCCAAATGAAGTACGAAATTTTGCATAAAATATTTTTCTCATTACCTGACTAGAAACCTAGAAGTGATTACATCGACATTACATACAAGTACATTATTGATTGAATATTTGAAATTCCCCGCGTTGTTTATTATTTATATTGATAATGAGAACTGTCAAGGATGACAGCTGTCACGAATGACAGATGTCAGCTGAGTTTTTCAAAATTTCTCTGATTTATGAACCTTCATTTGTCGACGTTTACTAGCACAACTTCAAGTTCTGGCTATGAACCACACAGAAAAAAGGATCTGATTTCAAATCAAACCGGTTTTAGAGTTTCTTCACGTAAATTTCATTAATAAAACAACAGGTTGGTACCCTGGATTAAAAATCCAAAGCTACTTGATACTTTCATGTCCGCTTACTGTCAGAAACACTTTGTACGTTTTACAATTTCACCAAGTAAAAAGTGTCTAAATAAATTTTGTCACAAGTAGGCCGTGGTCTAGTTTAACTAGTTATGTTTTCTAACCGGGTTTCTGGTAATCTTGACTGACTCGATTGTGCAAGCCATTTTCTGTATACATCCTGTAATATTTTATGAATCAAAGCAGGGCTTGGTATAAGATGACACAAGTTGACATTGACAGTTGCAACAAGTCGTGTCAAATTTTGAAATTACAATTCCAAGGCCTGCTGGCGGCAACAACAAAAAGGGGCTCTGTTCCAGGTTGTTTCCGGGGAGAGCTCCAACTCACTTGATATCCACAAGTGCACGGATAGAAATGCACGTCGTCCGCCTCAAACGGCTCCATACACAGCGGACATTCCTGCGGCTCCTCCTGGCTCTCGTTCATAACAGACATCGTCTCTCTTCTCTCGCGAAAAGTCGAAACGCTGCTTCCCTTCTTCGCTCTGCTGCTGCTGCCAATGCACACAATATAAACACACAATCTCTTCCGATTCTATCTAGTCTTCTCTTCCTTTCGGAACAAAGCAATCCTCTCTAGTTGAACTCTAGCCTGCGACAAACAAAAAAAAACAACATTGGCGATTTGGAAGTGGGCGAGAAAAAATCAGTGAAAAACGCGGAAAAGCGGGGCCCCCAATGAATCACGGCCGAGCTTCCAGCAGGGCGCAATCACGCACATTAAAAACTCTTCTTTATGCAATAATCCTGGAGCTGTCAAATTTGGCAAAGCACACACATATACACACACACGCAAGTAGTGGTGTTGGGATATGTGGCACTTTTTTCCGGGCCCGTTCCTCGCCGATCCGGGACGTCGTCGTGGCACTCCGATCGGGTTTCCGACGGCGGTTTCGGGGGGCGCTTTTCCCGTAATTTTCAAGAACAAAGGGATTATTTACTTACTGGATTTTTAGATTAGACAGATTGGAATATGGCGACTGTGATCTGGAATGGTGGTGACGCAGGCGCAACTGTCAAAATCATCTGTCGTCGTGCTGGTGCCCTCGATTGACGTTTGGGGGAGGGCCGGCCAGCGCGACGGCTCCGGCACCCCGGAACGGGAATTCGGAGCCGGAGGCCCCGTCAGTTCTTGCGCGCATTCTGCTCCGACAATGTTGCGAAACGGACGAGCGGGAGAGTCACGACCGGGCCCCCCAACGAATTTGCGCGCGGAGATTCGAATCTGTCAGATGTCAACGTCACCTGGTGCGCATCCGTTGGCAGGTCCGTCACGTCACACGCGAATTCAAAATTGGGGCCGTGAATAGCCGAAATCGGCGGTGCTGCAGCAAACGGCAACTCACACCGAGCTTGCCGTTCCATACGGCTCGCATACGGATGAAAATTCTCCCAGCAGCTTTTTCCGTTGGCATTCCAGCTCAGGCTCGAACCAAACCGCTCATCAACGTGCGTATTAGTTACCACCACCGCTGTCAGGTGGCAGCACTGGCAGCGTCGGCGGTCGGCGCTCACTGCGGCAGGGTGGGCTTGGGCTTGGGTTGCTCATTACAGAATCCAGGGACGTAGCAGGGCGATCAGGGCTTCAATTTAATCAGATGATTTTATTTTATTTAATTTTATCATTCAGTTTTAACCAATCACCGTCAGTTCCACAAAAAAGATGATCAGCAATCGAGGCTGATTGCAGATTAACTGAACTTTTTTCTGCTGAATGCTAGGTGGTTACTCACAAAAAATGCCTGAAATCTGTACTAGACCCATAATCTTTCCATTATTGAGTGATAAACCAGCATTTCCATTGATCAGTCAGCTACAAATTGACAAACAAAAATCGCAAATCAACTAATCTCGTATTATCTGTTTTGTGGAATCGACGGTCAGGACAGCTGAAATGGGTCTAGGTTACTTGCTTTCAGCTATCGATGATAAAAAGTGAAAAAATCATACCAGCTGCATTTTCCCCGGTTGCACCTTGTCTACGGGTTGCACCATACCAATAGGCGATTGACCTTATTCTTATTGGGGAAAATGGCCTCTTCGTGGAGGAAGTTTTGGAAAATTGATTATTTCAGGAGGTCCAAGCAGGCAACGTCGGCTGTTAACGTCAATAGGTGGCACGTCAAAACTGTCACTTTGCTGTCTTGTGCAGTCCACTACAAGCAAACTTTTGTTCCTGTGAACCCTTGGGACCCCGTAGGCTCTTTATTTGGCCCCATGTTGATGACCAGCGTCGTCGCAGACCTTTATTATCTAAATCATCCGTAGCTTCGATTCGTCCAAGGGAGAGCAACAGACTGTCACATCCGCACGGAGGGAAACACACAACAAGCCAGCCTGCCAGCCAAGAAAACGTCACCACGGGCTAGCAGTGCAGAGTCAACCACCGCCAACCTTTTTTCCTCGCTTTTTTCTTATCAAGAATTCCTGCTTGGACTTCAGCTGATGGAGATCCGCATTTTTCATTCTAATAAGCTCGCCGTAGCTACCATTGTATTCGGGACGCAAACGTTGCCTTTTTGACCGCAATCAAAATGTAGTGCATTGCTGGGGGCGTAGTCTTTCAGCTGCGCACCTCTGGAGCTAGATCTACTACAAGCCTGCTAAATACGCTAACCATAACATGAAATGAGAGACACAAATGCAAACCCCTTTTCACATTTATTCTACTTGTCAAATTTCCATGTCAATTTTGTGGGTATTGCAGGTATCTACCAGTGCCCACCTAGGCTACTAAGTCTTCCTTTCAGTTATTTTAATACTTTCGATAATACTGCAGCTTACATAAGTCTCATCAGTCAATTTATTGTTATGATCGATTTTCATGTTTTTTAGCATAAAATTCAGTTTTTTCTTGGAAATGGTTGACTTTAGAGCTTTGGACCAGGAGTACCTTTTTTGCTTAGAATTGTCCGGGGAATCGGAAAATGTTATCAAAGATTGATTTTATTCCAGTGGCGTGCAGATAACCGGGGTTAATTGGTGGGTAGCCCTAATATCTACGCCACTGGTTTTTCAACAAATAAGTGATGGTGAATCCTAAATGAAAGCTAATCAATAGTGTGTCAATCGTACCAAGTTTGGTTTTCGTGAAAATAGTAGTTCCTAAGTTATAGCAAAAAAAGATTTTTTTTCTAATTTTAACCCTCTAACTTAGAAACTGGAGCCCGAAAAAAAAAATTATGAGAGAAATGTTTTTGCATTCGGCCAAAGAGTACAACTCCACAGTTAGAGCACTTAAACCGTGGACACCCTGTATAAGAATGAGGAAAAAGGTGCGCGAATGACCTTGTAGTCGCTCACTGTCATCTCTGATCATGAACTACTCTAGATTACTGGATCTAGATTCTAGCTGCATGATTTTCGACAATTTTTCCCCGACTTGAATTATTGACACATTGTCGATTCAAATTTCTAAGGTTATGTTTGTTAGGTTTGTGGCTGCGGGTTGTATATTTGAGATTCAAATGCTGTTCCAGATTGTATTCGACTTGAAAAAGTCGACCGGATCCAGCCTTTCAGGGTGTGCAAAGACAGGCTTGCCATGCAATGCGTCGGTAAAAGTGATGGTTGAGCTCGATGACTTGGCTTCGTACATTGAAAGACGGCGTTATTTTGCCAGGTGTACTGCATTCATGTCCTTATTTATTGTTACGGATTTCGCCTTTGAGCTCTTTTATAATTGAGACGATCGTTTTAAAATACACTGTTAATTACTGCGTACTACCGTAAATACACGTCAGAAACTATTTGCGCTCAGGTCGCTCAGGTCATATCGCTTAAACTTCGCCTTTCTACCCGGTCGTTGTCGCTTTGGATTTAACACGGGTCTGCTGGCCGCTCCATTGTGCTTATATACCTCTCCGACTGCCATTCTGAAATTTTCATCAGTTCTTTTGCAAATTCCACACCAAGCCGCGGCCCGCGACATGTGGCTTAGGACGTCTCTCGAACAGTCCAGCACTTTTGCGTGTATTAACCAGCGTGTTATGGAGCTATATTATGTTATGTTTAGTACTCGGTCATTGGAATCTCCAAATGGTCCAAACCTTCGCGTATGTTTTCGAATGCCTAGAGCTTCGCAACTCATAACCCGGCGACTGAATGGTCAAGAAGGATCAGGTGTGCTCTCGAATGCATGCCAGGCTCGCCATTCGTAACATTGATTTCATTTTCAAAGCCCATTGCCGATGTACCTCTACCTCTAGATACCAATATGGCCTCGCACTCCTCGCAACGATATACAACGATCAGAAAACTTCTTAAAGTCGAGCAGCAAGAAACTTTACAATTATAATCTATAAAATCTCAACTGACATGTGTTTATTCAATGCGCAGGAACAATTGTCAAAACATACCATTGGCAACTAGATCCAGTATTTGGGCGTAGTTTGAGTTTCTCATCCCTCCCGCGCGTGACTGTGACTTCACTTTTCCCCGCTAGTAAGCTGGTTTAGCTTCCCTTCCTGTTCTTTAATCCTCCTAGAACTACAAACTGATGAAATCTCACTAGCATCTTACAGGATTACAGCGCCCGACTGAGATGTTTTTGGGGCCTGGAACTGGCTCAATCATTCTGAAACGTTCCCAGTTTTGCTAATTAAGATTTATCAGCTTCGCTGAATTAAATGTCACCCATGTAAACTGCCCACGAGAGCTTCCACTGCCACCAGTGCCGCTGATCGAGTTATTTATGGGCTATGCGCATGCGCATGACCTTGAGCGGTCAACGCGTAGGACATACAGATAAGAGCCCATAGTGGTGAATGTAAGAAATTCTTGTTGAACTACTTTGACAGCAGACAGCTTTGACGTGGTTGCATGGTTAGATACTATTGTTTTGACATTTATTTCTCGTGTATTTGTTTGTTGTGATGGGCAACTGCAAAATGGTCGACGGTTGACAAAATGACGGAAGTGAAAAGTGACGTTTTTTGTCGACATAAGCGCCACCTAGTGAGATGTTCGCTAACTAAATCGAGTCTAACAAGAGCTTTACATTTTGCCGCGGCGCTACATGTCATGCACGTAGCCCATACCCGTGTACCTGACTACCTACTGCAGAGTCAAATTATAACCAAAATAACATAAGTAACAACGCAAATAATATTGTTCAAGGAGACTGGCTGTTTCAATTTAAATATTTCATGCAATAATAAATAATAAAAACATGCTCGACTTCATCTTAGCATCTCTACTCCTAATTTTTGAAATTACTGACTGCTCAGAGCTCTACTTCGCTTCCTAGTCGACGTTTTTTTTTGCCTTGTTGCTCTCTACCCCTAGTTGCTCCCTTCTCCTAAATTACTACTTTTCGTATTTCTTTTTAGTTTCTTATCCACTCGGCACTCCAATTCGCTTTGTGGTCCAATTATTTTCTACATTTTCTGGTAATTTTCTCAAATTTTTATTTTTCTTTAGAAAATTTTCAGTTCAGGTCTTGCATTTTCCACCATTCCAGCAACTTAATTTGCTCCGTGGTCGCGTAGTTTCATTTTTTTTTTAACTCTTTTGCTTCGTGGTCCCGTAATTTTATTCATTTTCTTGATTTTCAACACTTAACTGTGAAATTATGGTGACCGTGTCATAAAAGGGACCCAAAAGCCGCTCATTTTACAGCAACGATTCCACCACCATTCTCTTCCTTATGCAATTTTGATTCGATCTAGGGACGGAAGAATGCGATCTACTTAGTAACGTTAACTATTCCATTTTCGCACTTGAACATCGCCCACTTTCTTTATTCGTCGGCATGGTATAACCACTCTATTTTCACTGCTCCTTTCTTTGACAACTAACGTTTCATTCACAACTGTAAACGTTTGACAGATAGCTGACAGCTGCATGCGACATTGCTCATTGCAGGTGATTGTGCCTCTCAAAGTGTATGCTGTAAAGAAGGAAACAGAATACGTGCCAGATATTTCAGCTTTTGTGTCATTCACGGCCAATACAAAACTCTCGATGGGCTTCCACGGGCTCGACGTGGGCAACAGTGAGAAAAACCTGTATTGTTGCCTATATCACTTGAGCGAATGTGAAAATATACAGGTGATCCAAAAGTGTCAGACCACCTTGAAGGTGCGTAATATGGAAGTGTAGTAGAGTGCTGGAAAGTTGTGAAAAAATTCTATATCTTCTAATTTTGAAGTTATGGAGGGATAAAAGTTGGTCATTCGATCGCTTCTATTTTCGTTGTTTCACAAGATTTTGGTAAACTGTTTATGGAAAAACAATGAGTACCTACACAAAATCAACGTCTGAATCTGCAAAGATTTTCTGTTTTGTATACAGGTGTGTCATGAATCCTGGAAGTTATTTTTTTCTAAAAGTGCCTGAAAACAGCCACATTGGTCCCATAACCTATGTCGAGCACAATTAAACTATAAAACACTATTCATTTTAGTAGATATCTTTTGCTTCTGGTTTTTTGGAAAAACTGAATTTTTGTGTTTTATGATTCACTCTGTATAGAAAACATAAATTTAATGCAGATTCAGCGGTTGATTTTTTTTCACATTTTTCCACAAACAGTTTACTGAAATCTTTTGAAACAACTGAAATAGAGGCAATCGAAGGACCAACTTTTGTCACTCCATAACTTCAAATTACCAAAAAGATATAGAATTTTTGTAACCATTTTCTAGCACTCTACTACACCTCCATATTACGCAGCGTCAAGATAGTCCGATACTTTTGAATCACCCTGTATGTGCTCCACAAAACGCAATACGTTATTGCTATGGCGCGATGTGACGGAGAAAAAGTGTCTACCCTGACCGGGACTCGAACCCGGGTCTTCCATTTGCCGGATGGATACTCTGACCACTAAGCTATCGGGGGAGACAACAGTTCCTCCGTCACATGCCCACATGAGAAAGCCGCCACATTGCCATTGAAAAAAAACACCGATATGAATTGAAACGCAATTGGAGAAATCACACTCGTCAACTAGGTATAGGTAACTATTTTTCGCGACTTTCTTCCTGTTTCCTGTGTTATATGTTCCTTCTTTTTAAACGAACTCCACCCCTTTTGCGTGATATTTTTCATGCGCTGTTATTCTTTCTTTGCCCTTTTCCGCTATTTTTTTCCCTGTATTTCATTCTTTTTTTACACGTATCGACTGCCTTAATCCCGGCTTTCTTACCGTTTCGCGTGATTTATTCCTTCCTTTCAATGGTTTTTTCAACGATTGTTTTAGCCGTGTTTCTTGTTTTACGACGTGTTCTTTCTAGCTTCTCCCCGCTCAACACTTCCATTTTGCTCCTCGGTCCTGTCGGTGTCTATTGGTTGCGTATTTTCACAAAAACAGCGTCTTTTACTGATTTTCTGCCGATTTCTTGCGATTTTCCGCTCTGTTTTTGGTTTTATGACGCGTAATTTTTAGCTTCCTCTTCCCCCCCGCCCAATACCCCTTATTTGCTTCCCGATCCCGTTGACATATTTCATCTTTTCTTAAATACCATTTCCACTTCGTTCGCGGGGTTGCATATCCGCCCGGCGCTAAAAATACACTGCGTAGTTTCCTAACATTCATAATTTTTTTCTAGACGGTTTGTGAATCTTTCGCAAAATTTATTTTGAAAAATCTTCTTGGCCACTGTTTGTGTAGTTCATTCCTACTTTTGGAATGATCAAAATCGAGGTCCCCTTTACGACACGGTCACCTGAATTTCTGATTGATTTTCGCCTTTTTTTTCTTTATTACCCGCCCAGTATCCCAATTCACTCCGCGGTCTCGTCATTTTAATCAATTTCTTTGATTTCCAACGCTACCAAGCTATTCAACTTTTACTCCAATTATTCTCTCAATTTTTCACCTTCCTTGCCTTTTTCTACTTTTGGAATTTTTCAGCAGACCAGAAAAGTGATGACGTCACAACATGGCGGTTGACGTTTGTCTGACATTTTCAGGGGCCTTATTTCTAGAAGGGAGCGATCACCGGGCGATCGCCGATCGCGGTTCAGCCAATCACAGCCCTGGTTGCCTAGCAACTTCGCATGTGAACGGATCACATCCTGTCTAGAAATAAAGCATAGTTTATAGTCCATAGTCGACGCAAGCGGATACGGAACCGCATACGGTTACGCAAGGCAAAACTTTGACGAAATGAAAACGCCGCCATGGTTTATAGTGAACGCAATGCCCGCAACCGTATCCCGTATACGCAAGGAGTTGGCCAACATTCAACTCTTTTGCGTTGCGGATACGTAGGTAAATGACCTTGGTTTCCACCAATCAAAATTTGAGTTTGGATGGCCCCAGCAATAGGACCTCTTCTGTCACGTCCATGGCACTCGTCGAAGAGTATGGCTCTCGCTACAATCTTCAAAAAGTTATTGTGTTCATTAATCCTCTCCAAAAATTTTTATAACGTTTTAATATCTTTCAGGTAATTGTTGTTGTTTGGTCTTCACGCTTTCAGCTTTCAGGTTCAAATAACAATCATAGCTGACAATTGACAAGTAGTTGAACAGTCATGACACACTCAGGCAAACAAATCCCCTATGATTCCTTCTCCTACTACGCAGGCGTGCGTTTATGGAAGCGTTCACTATAAACTAGCGGTTTTGCTTACGCTACCGTTTGCGTAACCGTATGCGGTTCCGTATCCGCTTGCGTCGACTATAAACTAAGCCATACTTCTGGCCCCTGGGGGTTCTGTGGGGGTCTGGTCTGCCAAACACAAACAAACACAGAAATGTCACGTTCATGTCACGTTTGTTTGCCTCCGGAAAATGTTAAACAAATGACAAATGTCAACCGCCATGTTCATGTTGTTAGTAGGTAGGTACGTCACGTCACACTTCTCCAGCCTATTTAACACACTGGATACAATTAGTGATGACGTCAAAAGTTGGGATTTGTATGAAAACAATCTCTGCTAGGTTGGCAGCACTTACTGTCACTTCTATGCTATCACTCCTGATTCCCACCCTCTCCCCTCCCAGCCCTCTCCTCTTCCCATATCCCCCACTGTAGCCTGTAGCTGCCAAACAAAATGCAAAATGTATTTAACCAGCATTATCCCATTATCCCACCCTCGAAGGCCTTTTTGGTTACGAAACACCCTACAGAGTAGCTGTACCCTACAGGGAGGCTATTTCTAGGAAGGATGTGATCCGTTCCCATGTGAAGTTGCTAGGCAACCAGGGCTGTGATTGGCTGAATTGTGATCGCCTGGTGATCGCTTCCCGCTAGAAATAAGGCTCCAGGGTAGCTATTCTTGAAAGTGTGCGAGGAACTCCCTGGGAGTAAAATACATTTCGCAGTACACTGATGTAGCAAATGTTGCCTAAAATCGTGTTTTTTAGGCAACTTTTTCTACAACTATGTAACTAGTACGGATTATATAAAACTCCCAGGGAGTTTCTCCCACGCTTTCAAGAATAGCTACCCAGGAAGGTCGTTGTATCTATTGATCCGCAAATATTCCATTGGCTGTCACTTTGACAAGAAGTATTGCCAACTTACTTGTTCGTTGTTTTCATACAAAACAACAAAACCCACGTTTTGACGTCACACTGATTAAGCGTTAACGAAAATGGCAACCAGTGCTCGAAACGAAAAAGTGATCGTTGCCAACTGTCACTTGTGACATGACACAAATGACTTTTTGTCCTTTCTAACAATAAAAACAACAAAAGCACTTGAAAACACCGCGAAAACAGCCGAGACACCGAAACACTGCAAAGAACGTTAAATGCGGAATGAGTCATGCATTGACACTAATGGCCAGGGCTGTGATTGGCTGAACTGTGGTGAACCTGTGATCGCCTGGTGATCACTCCCCTCTAGAAAGAAGGCCCCAGTAGCTAGCCAGAGGGAGGGGCTGGCGCTGGACGGTAGCTGTAGACTGGACGCTGGACAGAGCATGCAGCGTTGCCATTTAAATTGACAGGTGAACGATTTTTTTTTCATTTCACGCCGTCACGCATGTGCACCTGCTTTAAGCTCAGGTGCCGCAGGGATTCGAATCGATTTGTCGCTCTGCTGATAATAAAATCAAATAAATTGATAATAAAAGGCATTTGGTTCGGTTTTTCGAGAAGGCTTGACAGTTGGCAGCCATGACACTTAAGTTGGCGCCGCTGAGTGTCAACGTCAACGTCACTTCATTATGTACCGGTCAAACTGAAAATTCAATTTCCAAAACGATTTCCCGTCCAAATTCCAGTGTGATTCGCGCAAAAACCGCCGCCGATCGATTCCCCAACCGATTCTCCACGTTTCGGTGCATAATTTCGAGTGCTTTTCTTGTTTTTATCGTCGAAAAAAGTTCCAACTGCAAAGTCCTGAAGAGAACTCCATGCTGGGCCCCTTCCTGCTGCTTCAGTAAGTTTTGGCTTTGTTTTCAAACTAGTTTCGCTTAAATTTCAAACAATCTATTGAGACTTGAACTTTTTTAACACGTCGTCTTTACCGGCAAGACTAGACAGGTATCCGTTTACGGTTCGAATGAACCCAGTCTTTCAGCTGCGAACAAATCAGCCCTCCGAGGATGATCTGTGTCGGGTGGTAGACCAGCAGGGGCAGCGAGATCTGGCTGAGGTGCGCGTATCCGTGGAACATCAATCGCAATATCGGTATGCCCAAAGTGAGCGATTTGTGCGTCGAGCAGAACATCAGAGCGATGCGGTCCTGAACCGTGAAGTGGTTTTTGTAAAACAGGCCCAGCCAGTAGCTCAGCAGCGTGAAGAACATCTGCATCAGTACCACTGAAATGCATTCAATTAATCATTTCTAAAACAATCAAATTGAAATACGTACCGGTTAATACTGTAATTAGAACGTCCGAAGCCCCCAAGCCGGTTTCTGTGCTCGTGAAAGTGTCACAAAACGTGGTGTAGATTACGAAAAGCAGAGCCGCCTGGCCGATTGTGTTGAGCGGAAGAGTGTGCCCTCGAAAGTTGGTGTACTGCCTGATTTTTTGGCCGACCAGCAAAGGTAAGAGCACCGTCAAACCCAAATGGAATATGGTTTCAGCCGGAATGATCGTAGTAAATCCTAACTGAAACAAAACATTTTCAGTTCCAGATTTGTACAAACGAACAGGAAAGCTCATGGAAAGCTCCGAGGAAAGCTAGCTCACATTAAAAAGCAGCAGGAATGGCGTGAAGAGGATGCCGAGGAAGCTGCCCAGGACCGAGTTGAAGATGGCTCCGGTTTCGTTGCCTCCGGCGGCCCGGGTCAGGATGACGGCGCTGGAAACCGGAGGCGGCATGCAGGCCACCGTCACCAGTCCCTTGAGCACCCAGGGGTTCACGCCGAAGGAGCCGAGCAGTCGCGTCAGGATCTGCGTCACGATCGGAACGACGACGAAAGTGAAACTCTGAATCACCAGGTGCAGCTTGTAGTTGCGGAACGTGTCGGCCAGGCTGTCGGTTTTCAGCTGCAGGCCGCTTATCAGGAAGATCAGCGACACGGCTCCGAATTTCACCGTCAGATCCGTGTGCAGCGGGCCTGAAAATGTCCATTTTTACCACAAAAAGCGCTTGTTTTTACCGCCAAAATTGCGAGTGAAATCGCTCGTTTTTTCAATCACATGTCGTATATTGTTTACCTTCTTTCGAGCCCAGCTCTGGGTACAGGGCCGCCAAGAATATGCACGTCAGAATCCCCACCAGAAGCCATTGTTTTCGCAGGTATTCTTGCACGGTGATCCTGTGTCTTTGTCTCATTTTATCGATGCTCGGGGGGCTCTGGAAGGGCTTTTTCGATCACATTTTTTGTTTGTTGTGTTTTTGTGAGGTTAGGTCGGCTGTCACGTTGACAACTCCTGTCAGGTTGACAGCCAGACAGCTGCTCGCGTGTGACGTCACCCTGTGGCTTGCGCAGGAGCGGATCGGGTGGGCCGGATTTGAATTTATTTCGGGGCCGGCCGACTCGTTAAAATCCACTGGGTTGTTCCTTGTTTACATTTCCCTGTCCCTTGAAAAGTCTCCTTCAGAACCCACACTTGATGGGTGTTTAAAAATTCATGATAAATTTTTTTTTGTCATTCTCAAGAAATTATGTTTCCTTACTTTCCCGGCTCTCGCCCCCTCCCCCCACTAAAGAAAGTATTTTGAGCCTCTCCCAGGACGATTAAAGCCATTTTTGAAGTGAAGTCTGTCCGTGTGTAATCTCCGTCGGTAACTGCCGACTCGACTGCCGAGGCGTTGATTGATTGAGTTGAAACTTGGTAAGTAGGCAGCGTTTCCGCCTGGAATGCGACCATTCGTTTTTGGCTGTCATCTGTCAAATGGAAGTGTCACTGAGATAAAAAATGACATAAGCTACATGTAACATGATTGTAGTTTGAATGTATACCCTTCAGAAACTGTATTAAGAATAGTAGTTTCTCCCATTTGTCATCTGTCAAAAATTAAGAAATGTCAAAGTTTGAAACTTTGACATTCAATAACTCAAGAACTACTCAATGGATTCGAACGAAACTCGGCAAGAAGCAACTGGTTCGAATTCAGCTTCTAGTGTCCTTTGGAAACATATCAAATCATGCTGAAGTCCAGTTTACACGACGAATTATTATTAGCAAGGCGCCATGTGACGCCTGCCGACGAATGATATTGGTTTAGGTTTGGCAAGCGAGTCTTTAGTTCGAATTCCTTGGTCACGTTAATTTGCGAGTATCGTTTGAAAACCTTTCAAATCATGCTTAAGCTTGGTTTACACGACAAATTATTGCTACCAGTGAAGGCTATGTGACGCCTTCTGGCGAGTACTATTGGTTGATTGTAGCCTGAAATTGAAATGCAAGCGCAACTTAATTTTAAATTATTTTATAAATAAATGTTTAATTTTTTTATAATAAATGTTTTTCTTCTTCTGAACCTTATCGCGGTTATAGGAGTTTCTTTGCCATTTATTGTATATCTCACATTACAGAAAAAACCATTTTTTACAAACACAACACCCAGACCTATGCTGTGGGGAATCGAACCCCAAAGTCTTGCGTCAAAGGCGGATACACTACCGCCTTTGCCATGGACCCGTCTTTTAAATTATTTGGAAGCGTTTTTTTTTCAAATATTTCGAAACATAACTAATTATACTAAAGCTCAGCCTACACGACATATTGCCACTAGTGAAGGGTATGTGACGCCTTCTGGGAAGTGCTATTGGTTGATTGTAGCCTGAAATTGAAATGCAAGCGCAGCTTCAGCTTGAATCACTTGGAAGCGTTTTTTTTTCAAATATTTCTCAATATTTGTTATTATACTAAAGCTCAGTTTACACAACATATTGCCACTAGTGGAGGCTATGTGACGCCTTCTGGGGAGTGCTATTGGTTGGTTGTAGCCTGAAATTGAAATGCAAGCGCAGCTCAAGTTTAATTTATTTGGGAGCGTTTTTTTCCAAATATCATTTTAAAACATTTCTAATTATACTAAAGTTCAGTTTACACGACATACTGCCACTAGTAAAGGCTATGTGACGCCTTCTGAGGAGTGCTATTGGTTGATTGTAACCTGAAATTGAAATACAAGCGCAGCTTTAGCTTGAATCATTTGGAAGCGTTTTTTTTTCAAATATTTCGCAACATTTTCTAATTATACTAAAGCTCAGTTTACACGACATATTGTCACTGGTGAAGGCCATGTGACGCCTTCTGAGGAGTGCTATTGGTTGATTGTAGCCTGAAATTAAAATGCAAGCGCAGCTTTAGCTTTAATCATTTGGAAGCGTTTTTTTTTCAAATATTTCGCAATATTTGTTATTATACTAAAGCTCAGTTTACACAAAATATTGCCACTAGTGAAGGCTATGTGACGCCTTCTGGGGAGTGCTATTGGTTGATTGTAGCTTGAAATTGAAATGTAAGCGCAGCTTTAGCTCCAATCATTTGGAAGCGTTTTTTTTTTCTTCAAATATTTCGCAACATTTCTAATTATACTCAAGCTCAGTTTACACGACATATTGCCACTAGTGAAGGCTATGTGACGCCTTCTGGAGAGTGCTATTGGTTGATTGTAGCCTGAAATTGAAATGCAAGCGCAGCTTAAGTTTAATTTATTTGGGAGCGTTTTTTTTCCAAATATCATTTTAAAACATTTTTAATTATACTAAAGTTCAGTTTACACGACATATTGCCACTAGTAAAGGCTATGTGACGCCTTCTGAGGAGTGCTATTGGTTGATTGTAACCTGAAATTGAAATACAAGCGCAGCTTCAGCTTGAATCATTTGGAAGCGTTTTTTTTTCAAATATTTCGCAACATTTCTAATTATACTAAAGCTCAGTTTACACGACATATTGTCACTGGTGAAGGCCATGTGACGCCTTCTGGGGAGTGCTATTGGTTGATTGTAGCTTGAAATTAAAATGCAAGCGCAGCTTTAGCTTGAATCATTTGGAAGCGTTTTTTTTTCAAATATTTCGCAATATTTGTTATTATACTAAAGCTCAGATTACACAAGATATCGCCACTAGTGAAGGCTATGTGACGCCTTCTGGGAAGTGCTATTGGTTGATTGTAGCCTGAAATTGAAATGCAAGCGCAGCTTCAGCTTGAATCACTTGGAAGCGTTTTTTTCAAATATTTCGAAACATTACTAATTATACTAAAGCTCAATTCACACGACATAATATTGCCACTAGTGAATGGTATGTGACGCCTTCTGGGGAGTGCTATTGGTTGATTGTAGCCTGAAATTGAAATTTGAGCGAGGCTTGATTTTGATTTATTTGGAAGCGTTTTTTTTCTTCAAATATTTCAAAACATTTGAAATTATACTAAAGCTCAGTTTACACGACATATTGAACTAGTGAAGGCTATGTGACGCCTTCTGGGGAATACTATTGGTTGATTGTAGCCTGAAATTGAAATGCAAGCGCAGCTCAATTTATAGCTAAATCTTAAATTATTTGTAAGCATTTTTTTCAAATATTCCGAAACATTACTAATTATACTAAAGCTCAATTTACACGACATAATATTGCCACTAGTGAAGGGTATGTGACGCCTTCTGGGGAGTGCTATTGGTTGATTGTAGCCTGAAATTGAAATGTGAGCGAGGCTTGATTTTGATTTATTTGGAAGCGTTTTTTTTCTTCAAATATTTCAAAACATTTGAAATTATACTAAAGCTCAGTTTACACGACATATTGAACTAGTGAAGGCTATGTGACGCCTTCTGGGTAGTACTATTGGTTGATTGTAGCCTTAAATTGAAATGCAAGCGCAGCTTAATTTTAAATTATTTGGAAGCGTTTTTTTTCTTCAAATATTCCGAAACTTTACTAATTATACAAAGCTCAGTCTACACGACATATTGCCACTAATGAAGGGTATGTGACGCCTTCTGGGGAGTGCTATTGGTTGATTGTATCCTGAATGAAATGCAAGCGCAGCCTAATTTATTTGGAAGCGTTTCTTCCAAATATAATTTCAAAACATTTCTAATTATACTAAAGCTCAGTTTACACGACATATTGCCACTAGTGAAGGCTATGTGACGCCTTCTTGCAAGTGCAATTAGTTTAATAAAGCCTGGAACTAAAAGGCAAGCGAGGCTTTGGTTCAAATTCCTGGGTTCCATTTATTCTGACTCTCCATTAAAAATTTCCCAAATCGTACTAAAGCTTAGTTTACAAAATAAAGGATAACTATAAAGAAGGTCATGTGACGCCTTGCAAGTGCCAATAGTTTAATAAAGCTTGGAATTAAAATGCAAGCGAGACTCAAATTACTTGGTCGCATTTATTTTGGAGTGTCTAACAAAAATATTTCAAATCATACTAAAGCTCAGTTTACACAACAAATTATAACTATAGTGAATGCCATGTAACCGTTTCTGTCAAGTGCTATCAGTTTAATAAAGCCTGGAATTGAAAGGCAAGCGAGGCTTTAGTTCAAATTACTGGCCTCGGGTTCCACCAAACTTTTATCAACGCGATAACTTTATCACTCTGATAGTAACTAAGCAACTGGCCATCCTATTGGCTGGTGCATAGCAACTATCAGCGTGATAGATTTAATCTGCTCTTAAAATTTTGGTGGAACCCGAGGTGGGTCGCATTTATTTTGGAGTGTCTATCAAAAATATTTCAAATCGTACTAAAGCTTAGTTTTCACGACAAATGATTACCGTAGTGAAGGCCATGCAACGCCTTCTGGCGAGTTTAATTAGTTCAATAAAGCCTGGAATTAAAATGCAAGCGAGGCTTTAGTTAAAATTCCTTGGTCGCATTTGTTTTGGACTCTCTATCAAAAATATCTCAAATCCTACTAAAGCTCACTTTACGCGACAAATTTCAACTCTAATGAAGGCTTTAGTTCAAATTACTTTGTCTCATTTATTTTGAAGTGTCTATTCAAAATATTCCAAATCCTACTAAAGCTCAGTTTACACGACAAATTCTAAGTATGTTAAAGGCCATGTAACGCCTTCTGGCGAATGTCATGGGTCAATGAAGCCTGGAATTACAATAGAAGCGAGGCTTTAGTCCAAATAATTGGTCGCATTTATTTTAGACCTTGTTTTGGACTCTCTATCAAGAATATATCACTTCCTGCTGAAGCTCAGCTTACACGACCAATTTTAACTCTAATGAATGCTTTAGTTCAAATTAATTGGTCTCATTTATTCTGAAGTGTCCATCAACAAAATTTAAAATCGTACTAAAGCCCAGTTTACACGACAAATGATAACTATAGTGAAGGCCATGTAACGCCTTCTTGCAAGTGTCATTGGTTCAATAAAACCTGGAATTAAAATGGAAGCGAGGCTTTAGTTCAAATAATTGGCCGCCTTTATTTTCAACAATCGATTTTTTTTTATTTTTTATTTTCGATTCGAAATATTTCGAATCACACTAAAGCTCAGTTTACACGACAACCCATCGTCATTTCAAACGCCGTTTGTTTGTGAACTAGCGGCTGTGATAGGTTTGGATCTGAGCTGCAAGCTGGGCTTTAGTACGATTTTTTTTGCCTTTTCCAAATATTTTGAATCAACGAAGTGCGAAATTGACATGCGAGCGGGGCTTTAGTTCAAATCACTTGACCGCGTTTCCAGGCCATCATTTTGAATCCTACTGAAGCTTACTTTACACGACAACTTATCGCCGTTAATGCCCTGTTCGCGAACCGTTGGATTTGGTAGGTTTGACTGTCACGTTGACAGCTGCGTCATTTGTGACAGGACTTGAACAGAGGCGAATCAAGCAAGCCGGATTTCGATTTTTTTTTCAAATTAGTTTATTCACTCTTGACTAGTAATTCTATTGTACCGGTTTTGCCGCACAGCAGGACCGTATCGCCGGTTTTGAACGTCCTAGTTGCACCTTTGACGCCGACTATTGACGGCAGGCCGTATTCTCTTGCCACTACAGCTCCTGAAATGATTATTTTTGTTGAATAAAAGCTTCCATTGAATTTTGTGCCTAGCTCGGCTCGGCACGGTTTTTGAATTTAGCGCGCTAGGGCGGGCGTCTTGTTGATGCCGGTTTACTGTGCCAATGAAAACCGAGAATGCGCTATTTCTAGCGCGCTATATTCAAAACTTAGAAAAAAATTAAAAGTTAGATACATACAAATTAAGTGAACAATAACAATTGAATGAATAAATTAAAAATAAAATAAATATCAAAAACAAGATAAACATTGGGACCTAGGGATAAAATTGATGAATACAAAAAGAAATTATTGAATTATGAAAATGAAATGATGAATACTTCATATCAAATAAATAATGAAAATAGAATTGAAAAAATTTTGAATGAAATAAATATCCAATGAAGATAGATTGATTGAATGAAAATATAAAATAAATCGAATAAATGAAACTATGATACGAATGAATAAAAAAAATCGTTAAATCGATACTTTAAGAAATCAAACGGGTTGATAAATATGAAAATAAATTGAACACTTGAAACATAATAAATGATGAAATTGAAACATTAAATTCAGGTATTTGATAAAGATAAAATGAATGAAAAAATACAAACAAAATCGAATCAGTTGTATGAAAATAAAATGAGTTTTAAAATTTGAATAAATAAACACAAGATAACATTATTATACGATATTGTACAGAACTTTTTGAATATATCAATTTTAAAGATAACATTAAAAAGTGAAAATCAAATAAAACAAAAAATATTTCTACCTCGAAGAAAAAACTTGGATGAGCTACAAGTATTCAATATACATAAATTTAATCAATAAATATGAAAATAAACTGCTTGACAATTGAACTGCAACACCTGAAAATTAGGTGCGTTTTCAAATTGAGATAGCTCGAAAAATATTTGACGGATTTCAGAAATTCAGGCATGTGAGGAAAGGTCATTCCTTTGACTATCGAGTGCTGGTATTGATGATAAGTTTGATTGCACAATTTGTCATATACAGGGTGCCAACGGAGAGCGTGCAGATATGGGCAATCTTTCACCTTGTACAACTTTCGAAAAAAAAATCCGAGCTTTTTTCTATCGCCTGCTTTTGAAAGGTTGAATCATTATGCCGAAACGGTTTTGGAATTTTGACCCTAACTTTTTTTTTCAAAAAATTGTGCTAAATTTTCTGAAATATGCACTTTCTGATTAAGAAAAAGAAATAGAGAAATTGTTTGTTTTCAAACGGCGTCCATGTTGAATTTTCTTACGAAGATTTTTATTTGAGCCTCCACATCCCCTAGAAACTACCCCTTTTGGAACACCGTCTCACAACAAGATATGCAATGCTTCATTTAAAAGGCATAAGGTAATTACTCGTCAATAATTGGATTGAAATAAGGATACTGCGATGACCCCACACGTACAGCTCCCTAAAAACCACCCCTTGACTTCAAGGGACAGGGTTGGTATGATAAGACATGCAATATGTACATGAAAATTTCAAAAAACGTCTTTTTCAACTGTTCCACTGAAAAAGTGATGCTACACGATGACCCTCTGCGTAGGTCATCCCAACAGTAGCTACCCTCTCGGAAAAAGAACTACCCTTTAAAAATCCAGTACATACTCCCGCAATACCTCATTTGTTGGAATTTTTTAAAAATCTGTCGCAATAGTTTGCCGCTACGATGATTTCATTCACATTTCTACCCGAAACTACCCCTTCAACTACCCTTCCAATATCGCATAGCCTTTACCTTGATGCGTGTAAGGTCATCGCGAAATCATTTTGAACTTATTCAATCGCACTTTCTCTGAGCTTCCAAATGAGGTATTGCGTACCTTTTACTAAAGGGGCGATTTCTAGGGGTAGTTTCAGAAAAGGTTTTGTACTATCATCGTAGAAAACACCGTCATTTCAATGAAACGCTTAGTAGGCAAAAGTTCTTTCAACTCGTAAATAACGCATCAAGGTAGAGGCTATGCGATATTGGAGGGGTAGTTGAAGGGGTAGTTTCGGGTAGATATGTGACTGAAATCATCGTAGCGGCAAACTATTGCGACAGATTTTTTAAAAATCCTAACAAATGAGGTATTGCGGAAGTACTGGTTTTTTGAAGGGTAGTTCTTTTTTCGAGAGGTTAGGTACTGTTGGGATGACCTACGTAAAGGGTCATCGTGTAGCATCACTTTTTTAGTGGAACAGTTGAAAAAAACGTTTATTGGAATTTTCATCTATTGCATGTCTTATCATACCAACCCTGTCCATTGAAGTCAAGGGGTGGTTTTTAGGGAGCTGTACGTGTGGGGTCATCCTAGTATACTTACTTCAATCCAATTATTGATGAGTACTTTTCTTAGGCCTTTTAAATGAAGCATTGCATATCTTGTTGTGAGACGGTGTCCCAAAAGGGGTAGTTTCTAGGGGATGTGGAGGCTCAAATGAAAACCTTCGTAAGTAAATTCAATATGGACGCCGTTTGAAAACAAACAATGCCTCTATTTCTTTTTCTTAATCAGAAAGTGCATATTTCAGAAAATTTAGCACAATTTTTTGAAAAAAAAAGTTAGGGTCAAAATTCCAAAACCGTTTCGGCATAATGATTCAACCCTTCAAAAGCACGCGAGAGAAAAAATCTCGGACTTTTTTTTCGAAAGTTGCACAAGGTGCAAGATTGCCCAAATCTGCACGCTCTCCGTTGGCACCCTGTATATGACAAATTGTGCAATCAAACTTATCATCAATACCAGCACTCGATAGTCAAAGAGATGATCTTTCCTCACATGCCTGAATTTCTGGAATCCGTCAGATATTTTTTGAGCTATCTCAATTTGAAAACGCACCCAATTTTTAGGTGTTGCAGTTCAATTGTCAAGCAGTTTAGTTCGAATAGTGGAAATAAAATAAGAAAACACGGAATAGAATTTTGGAAAAAAATAAAAAATTCAATAAAATCAATAATCAGTGGAGATAAATTTTGTGGATGAATATATAAATCCAGCGAATCGTGTAAATAAAATGGATAATAATAACAAAAAACTTAAATTGAATAAACACTTATTACAATGAATGAATAAATACAAACATCGATTGAATTATGGAAATCAAATAAATGGTAGATTGAATAGTGTGATAAAAATAGAATCAAAAACATTATGAAACTGAAAGTTTGAATTAAATAAAAAATCCTACGTGGAAAAACTTGAATAAAATAAATATTCAATGAAGATAAATTGTATAAATTGATATAAAAATATTCGAATAGTGAAAATAAAATGATTTATAAAAATTGAATGAATACTTGTTACAATGAATTGTACAATTCAAAAATTGATCGAATTGTGGAAATAAAATGGATAATAGATTGAATCGATCATGAATATATGATAAAAATGGTAAAAAATGAAAATTTGAATGAAATAAAAAAATTCTTACCGAAAAGAACAAACTTGTATAAAAGATTGAAAGTAAGAATTCAGTAGAAATAAAATTCATAGATGAATATTGAATATAGAAATAATCGAGAAGTTGAAAATAAAATGATTATTGAGAATTGACACTCAAATTCAAATTAATTCAAGAAATGAATTGAATACTTGATGGGGATTAAATAAATGGATGAATACAAAAATAATATGAACCATGAAAATAAAATTAATAATCAAGATAAAATGAATAACGAAAATTGAATGAAACACCTGAAATGAAATATTTTAATGGAATAAAAAAAGTACCGGTCAAAAAAAACTTGAATAAAATAAATATTTAAATAGTGATCAATTTCATGAATGAATATAGAAGTTTATGGAATATTGAAAATAAATTGAATAATAAAAAATGGAATAAAAAATCACGAAATACAAAAATTCAGATGAAATGAAAAATCCCAACAGAAAAAACTTTAATCAAGTAAATATTCAACGAAGATAAGTTTAATGAATACATGAATAAATGAAAAAACGGATAGTGAAAATATAATCAAAATGAGAATGAATGGTGTAGAAGAAATAATGGAATGAATACTTAATAAGGATAAAATGAATGAATAAATACAAAAAAGCACTGAATAATAAAAGTGACATGAATAATTGTGAAAAAATCATAACGAAAACAAAATTGATAGAAATAATAAAAATATAAAACTACTTTGGAATAAATGCTCTACAGAATGAATGAATAAAAAATCCCCACATGTAGAAGAGAAACATGAACAAAAATTATATTCAATTGAGATAAATTTAATGAAAAAGTATAAAAATTGATCAAGTAGTGGAAGTAAAATGAATAATTAATATGAAAAAATCATGAAATGAATACTTACTTGGCAGAGATGAAATGACTAAAATGTTCTATTAGCGAAGAGAACGTTACTTACCATGTGAAATTAAACCGCCCAGTTCAGTAACGATTCCGGCAAGCATTGGAAAATACGGCGACCAGCCAATGTCGGTGCAGTACGTAATCAAAATGTCACCTGTAAATTGCGATAGGTTAGGTTGCATTTGATTGAAATCGCCTGCGTCGATCCAACAATCATTTTTGGCTTACCGTTCTGTAATTGGTCGATTTCATCCAAGCCGGTGATCACGCAGGCCCTGGCTTTGACGGTTCCGTTGCAGACCGGCGTGCCTTCCAGCTTGACGTCCGAGCCGCAGCCCGCTAGATCGCGGTAGCTCTCGTCGTCTTCGGGTGTCGGCAGGCCGTAGCTCAGCTCCGGAAACCTGAGCTTGTTCCAGGCGGGATGCAGCCGCCGCCTTCGCCACGCCTTCTGGATCAGCTGCGGCGCCCTCTTCGATCGATCCACCGCGATCTGCTTGATCTCGTGGTGGGACAGGTGGAATATCAGGTCGGCCTCGGGTATCAACCCCTCCTCGGCCATCCTCGCCGCCAGCTTCCGGTAGGCCAGCCGGAACTTGTGGATCGCTCTGACGGCTTCGCATTTCGACTGTTCCCTGGCGCCGACGGCCTTTCTCGATTTCTTCAGCAGGAACTTGAGGATTTTGCGGGCGAAGTCGTTCTTGGGCGATTTCAGGTCGGCGATGATGGCGTCGACGGCGGGTTTTTCTAGCGGCGGTCTGCTCGTGGCGTCGACGGCGCAATTGATCTGGATCATCTTGATGATCTGGCTCGGGTCCAGACCCCAGGGGCTTTTGTAAATGTCGAACTGGAAAACAACGCGGTGAGATCGTGAAGTAAACAATGGTAAACTGTCGTAAACAATGCAAACAACTGTAAACTGTTGTGAACTATTGTAAACAATTGTAGCTATAGCAAACAATTGTGAGCTATTGTAACCAACTGTAAACTGTAACAAACAATTGTGGACTACTTGTACCTATTGTAAACCTATGGCAGACAGTTATGACTAAAATTGTAAACAACTGTAAAGTATAGCAAAGAGTTGTGGACTATTGTAACCAATTGTGAACTATAGCAGACAATTGTGGACTATTGTTAACTACAGCACACAAATGTGAACAACCGCAAACAATCGTAAACTACAGGAAACAATTGTGAACTATTGTAAACAACTGTAAACACGGTAAGGATCAACAACTGAGGGAAGAGATTACTTCGCCTAGAACGCGGTGGCCGTGATCGCGTAAGAATTTGTCCAGGATCTCGGACGCTTCTGGGCAGTTGGCTTTGAGCCAGGCGACGCCATCTTGCGGAGCGACTTTCAAAAACTCGGTTCGTTTTTGTTCCAAAGCCTTGGCGATTTTTTCCAAGCTCGTCGGGATTTCGGCCGAAATCACGTCGTCGTTGGAAGACAGTATCAGGGCTATGTCGTTGTAGTGCTCAGCTGTTATCTCTGAAATTGAAACAGAGTCAGTGGGTGAGATTGTGGAACAATTGTAATCTATTGTAAACAATGTGACTCATTACAAGCAATTGTAAACCAAATATAAACAAACGTAAACAATTGTAAACTACCTATTGAAAACTATTGTAAACAATCATGAGGTATCGTGAAGTATTATTACTTCGGCAAACAATTGTAGAAAAAAAGGTATTTCTTGCATACAAAGATCATAAACAAACTTGGATCGGCATTTTTTGGGCGGTTTGTATTCAGAATTTATTTAAATGTAAACCAGGCTTTAGTTTTTTATCAAATTTATCTTGTTAACACATATGGATTTCTCTTGAATTCAAACAAAAAAGCTACGTTTACAGTGAAGTTTAAGTTGTGCTTTGCCTAAAAGCGAGTCACTAATTTCATGACAAACTGTAAACTAGGCTTTAGTTAATTTTATCAATGAAGCCACGTTTATGGTAAATTCTAGTCATGCTCAGCCTGAAAGTGAGTAGTGTCTAGCTTTATGCCAAAATGTAAACTAGGCTTCAGTTAGTTTAACCAAATTTATTTGGAGACCAAAATTTCTAATGAAATCGTATCAATAAAGCTGCGTTTACATCGTGCCTAGCCTCATAGCGAGTGCCTAGCTTCATCACCAAATGGTAAACTTGGCTTTAGTTAGTTTAACCAAATTTATTTCGGAACCAAAATTTCCAATGGACCGTATCAGTAAAGCTACGTTTACAGTAAATTCTAGTCGTGCTTAGCCTCACAGCGAGTCCCTAGCTTAATGACAAAATGGTAAACTTGGCTTTAGTTAGTTTGAGACCAAAATTTCTAATGAAATCGTATCAATAAAGCTACGTTCACAGTGTATTCTTGTGTGCTTAGCCTCACATTTAGTGCCTAGCTTCATGACAAAATGGTAAACTAGGCTCTAGTTAGTTTGGACAGATTTATTTCGAGACCGAAAATTCTAATGAAATCGTCTAATAAGGTACGTTTACAGTAAATTCTTGTCGTGCTTAGCCTCACAGCGAGTGCCAAGCTTCATGACATATTGTAAACTAGGCTTTAGTTAGTTCAACCAAACTTATTTCGAGGCCAAAAGTTCTAATGAAATCGTATCAATAAAACTACGTTTACATCGTGCTAGCCTCACAGCGAGTGCCTAGCTTAATGTCAAAATGGTAAAATTGGCTTTAGTTAGTTTGGCCAGATTAATTTCGAGACAAAAATTTCTAATGAAATAATAAAGCTACGTTTACATCGTGCCTAGCCTCATAGCGAGTGCCTAGCTTCATCACCAAATGGTAAACTTGGCTTTAGTTAGTTTAACCACATTTATTTTGAGACCAGAATTTCTAATGTGATCGTTTCAGTAAAGCCACGTTCACAGTAAATTCTAGTCGTGCTTAGCTTGAAAATGAGTGCGTTGTTTCATGACATATTGTAAACTAGGCTTTAGTTAGTTTGGACAGATTTATTTCGAGACCAAAAATTCCAATGAAATCGTATCAATAAAGCTACGTTCACAGTAAATTTTTGTCGTGTTCAGCCTCATAGCGAGTGCCAAGCTTTATGACAAATTGTAAACTAGGCTTTAGTTAGTTCAACCAAAATTATTTCGAGGCCGAAATTTCTTATGAGATCGGATCAGTAAAGCTACGTTTACAGTGAATTCCAGCCGTGCTTAGCTTGAAAACAAGTGCGTTGTTTAATTACATCTTGTAAACTAGGCTTTAGTTCATGCAACCATATTTTTTGTACAATAAAGTAACGTTTACAGTAAATTCTAGTCGTGAGGCAAGCGAGTGCGTAGCTTCACGAAGAACTGTAAACTACGCTTTAGTTGATGTAACCAAAATTCTTTTCTGACAATTTTTTTGTGCGGAATCATTATAATAAAGCTACGTTTACAGTAAATTCTAATCGTCCTGAGCCCAAAAGTGAGTGTCTAGCTTCACGACAAACTGTAAACTAGGCTTTAGTTGATGTAACAAAATTTCTCTCGAAACAAAAATTTCTAATGAAATCCTATCTACAAAGCTACGTTTACAGGAAACTCGGCTGGTGCCCAACGCCATGGTAAACTGCAAACTAGGCTTTAAATAATTGCACCAAATTTCTTTCAAAATAATGACATGTAAAATCGGACCAATAAAGCTACGTTCACAAATTCGTAAATTAGGCTTTAGTTAATTTGACCAAGTTTTTTTGGAGACAAATGTTGCTTGCGAAATCGCATCAGTAAAGCTGCATTTACACTGAATTCTACTCGTGCAAAGGCCGAAGAGCGAATTAAAAAGACTGCTAGCCCAAGCTCCGTGACAAATTGTAAACTAAGCTTCATCACTTGATTCAGCCAAGCTTTAGTTGATCATGAAAATTTTCTGGAGACAATAATTTCTTGTGAACTCGCATTAGTAAAGCTGTGTTTACACTGAATTATAATCGTGCATGGTCTGAAGCGAGTGTTAACCCATGTTTTATGACAAATCGCAAACTGAGCTTTAGTTAATTTGGGCAGGCTTCAGTTGATCTAGCCAAATTTAGACAACAGTTCCTTGTGAATTCGC
Organism: Anaspis maculata; assembly: GCA_949128115.1. Lineage (NCBI taxonomy): Eukaryota > Metazoa > Arthropoda > Insecta > Coleoptera > Scraptiidae > Anaspis > Anaspis maculata. The sequence continues at coordinate 59,116,133 of OX421967.1, read as the reverse complement.
ATCAATAAAGCTGCGTTTACACTGAATTCTAGTGGTACACTAAGGCGACTGCCAGCCCAAGTTTTATGACAAACTGTGATTACAAGCTTCATTAATTTTTGCCAAGCTTTAGCTGATGAAATAGATGAAATTTGTCTCGAGACAACAATGACTTGTGAACTCGCATCAGTGAAGCTGCGTTCACACTGCGCTCTAGTCGTAGGCTAAAACGAGTGGTAATCCAAGTTTTACGACAAACTCCAAAACAAGCTTTAGTTCATCCAGCCAAGCTTGAGTTGATGTCACCAAATTTCTCTTGAGACAATAATTTATCATGCGCTCGCATCAATAAAGCTTTGTTTACAATGACTTATAGTCGTGTGTAAGTAAGCTAAAGCGAGTGCAAACCCAAGTTCTTTGGCAGAATGTGAGCTTAGCTTTACTTAATTTAGCCAGGCTCTAGACAAATTTCTTTTGAGACCCCAATTTCTTGTATACGTGCATTACTAAGGCTGCGTTTACACATTGAACTTTAGTTTAGTAATGACATTGTGAGTTTGGTAAGCTTAGCTTTAGCAGTAACTAGCTCGGTTTACTTATAGCCAACGCACTTTAATGTATTTCAAACTAAGGCTCACTTTACATGATTTGGTTTGGATTTTGGAAGCGACAAGCATTGCCTTCGAGAATCGTGCCTGAGCCAGCGCTACCACCCCGGGGGTCTCGGGATCGAATCCTCATTGAAAACTTTCCGAGAAGTGTTTTACGCGAGGATTCCGAATAATGATGAAAATGGGTTCAGAGTAGTTAAGGGAAATGCTTTAGTTGAACCATTACCCCGAGGGTCTCGGGATCGAATCCTCACTGAAAACTTTTCGAGAAGTTTTTGACGCGAGGATTTCAAATAATGATGGAAATGTGTTCAGATCAGTTCGGGGAAATGCTCTAATTGAACCATCACCCCGAGGGTCTCGGGATCGAATCCCCACTGGAAACTTTTCAAGAGGGGTTTTACGCGGGAATTTTAAATAATGATGAAAGTGGGTCCAGAGCAGTTTAGGGATGTGCTTTTGGTCAACCATCACCCCGAGGGTCTCGGGATCGAATCCTTATAGAAAACTTTTCGAAAAGTCTTTCACTCAAGGATTTCAAATAATGATGAAAATGGGTTCAGAGCAGTTTAGGGAAATGCTTCAGTTGTACTACCACCCCGAGGGTCTCGGGATCAAATTCTCAATTAGAAACATTTTTAAAGGTGTTTCACGCGGGAATTGTGAATAATTATGCAAATGGGCTCAGAGCAGTTTGGGGAAATGCTTTAGTTGAATCAGTACCCCGAGGGTCTCGGGATCGAATCTTCATTGAAAACTTTTTGAGAAGTGTTCTACGCGAGGATTTTGCGTAATGATGAAAATGGGTTCAGAGCAGTTTAGGGAAATGCTTTAGTTGGACCATTACCCCGAGGGTCTCGGGATCGAATCCTCACTGAAAACTTTTCGAGAAGTGTTTTACGCGGGAATTTTAAATAATGATGAAAATGGGTCCAGAGCAGTTTAGGGATGTGCTTTTGGTCAACCAATACCCCGAAGGTCTCGGGATCGAATCCTCATTGAAAACTTTTCGAGATGTTTTTGACGCGGGGATTTCAAATAATGATGGAAATGGGTTCAGATCAGTTCGAGGAAATGCTCTAGTTGAACCATCACCCCGAGGGTCTCGGGATCGAATCTTTATAGAAAACTTTTCGAGAAGTCTTTCACTCGAGGATTTCAAATAATGATGAAAATGGGTTCAGAGCAGTTCAGGGAAATGCTTCAGTTGTACTACCACCCCGAGGGTCTCGGGATCAAATCCTCAATTAGAAACATTTTTAAAGGTGTTTCACGCGGGAATTGTGAATAATTATGCAAATGGGCTCAGAGCAGTTTGAGGAAATGCTTTAGTTGAATCAGTACCCCGAGGGTCTCGGGATCGAATCCTCATTGAAAACTTTTCGAGAAGTGTTTTACGCGAGGATTTGAAATAATGATGAAAATGGGTTCTGAGCAGTTATGGAAATGCTTTAGTTGAACCATTACCCCGAGGGTCTCGGGATCGAATCTTCACTGGAAACTTTTCGAGAAGTGTTTTACGCAAGAATTTTAAATTATGATGAAAATAGGTCCAGAGCAGTTTAGAAATGTGCTTTTGTTAAACCAATACCCCAAGGGTCTTGGGATCGAATCCTCATTGAAAACTTTTCGAGAAGTTTTTGACGCGGGGATTTCAAATAATGATGAAAATGGGTTCAGATCAGTTCGAGGAAATGCTCTAGTTGAGCCATCACCCCCGAGGGTCTCGGGATCGAATCTTTATAGAAAACTTTTCGAGAAGTCTTCCACTCGAGGATTTCAACAAATGATGAAAATGGGTTCAAAGCAGTTTAGGGAAATGCTTCAGTTGTACTACCACCCCGAGGGTCTTGGGATCAAATCCTCAATTAGAAACATTTTTAAGGTGTTTCACGCGGGAATTGTGGATAATTATGCAAATGGGCTCAGATCAGTATGAGGAAATGTTTTAGTTGAATCAGTACCCCGAGGGTCTCGGGATCGAATCCTCATTAAAATCATTTCGAGAGGTGTTTTCTGCGGGAATTTTAAATAATGATGAAAATGGGACCAGAGCAGTTCAGGGAAATGCTCTAGTTAAACCATTACCCGGAGGGTCTCGGGGTCGAATCCTCATTGGAAACTTGTCGAGAAGTGTTTTACGCGGGGATTTCAAATAATGATGAAAATGGGTTCAGAGCAGTTCAGGGAAATGCTCCAGTTGTACTACCACCTCGAGGGTCTCGGGATCAAATCCTCAATCAGAAACATTTCTAAAGATGTTTCACGCGGGAATTGTGGATAACTATGGAAATGAGCTCAGAGCAGTTCAGAGAAATGCTTCAGTTGTACCACCACCCCGAGGGTCTTGGGATCAAATCCTAAATCAGAAACATTTCTAAAGGTGTTTTACGCGGGAATTTTGGATAATTATGCAAATGGGCTCAGGGCAGTTTAGAGAAATGCTTTAGTTGCACTACCATCCTGAAGGTTTCGGGATGAAATCCTCGATTAGAAACATTTCTATAGGTGTTTCACGCGGGAATTTTGAATAAATATGGAAATGGGCTCAGAGCAGTTTAGAGAAATGTTTCAGTTACACTACCACCCCGAAGGTCTCGGGATCGAATCTCCATTGGAAACTTCTCTGAAGGTGTTTCACACAGAGATTCTAGATAATGATTCGTAGAGCAATTCTGAACGAACAAAAATTGCTAATCCGAATTAGTTTTACTTCTGCCTTCACTTTTTCTATACACACTAAAAATGCTAATACGAACCTTCACTGGAACCGACCAAAATACTCATCTCGACCATTTGATAGAAAACGGACGTGCTGGTGATCGGCACGTGGTACTTGAACACGTCGACCAATTTCGGCAACACACGATCGATTTTTCGGTACATCTCTTCCGTCGTATCTTTCGCATCGATCCCGTCGTCCAAATCGCGTGCCTCTTTGGTGATCGCGGCGACGTGCCGCGCATTCTGCCACGCGTTCTTGATCATCTTCCAGCTTTCCTTCTGGTTGTCCCTCGTCGTCTTGATCCCGAACCTCTGGATTCCGATGTTGTTGATGCGTTCGTTGATCACCGGGTGTCCGAAAACGGCCAGGTCCAGCAGCTTGGCGGTCATCTGGATCGTCTCCTGCGGATTCCTGTGCAGGCCGTTGACCGCGTCGATGAAGACGTGGTTCTGGAAGATCGACAGGCATTTCATGGCGCTCGCGTCGGGTTTATCCAGGACCGTGGTCTGGATGGCCGTGTCGATGGACTGGCACACCGAGGAGAGCGTCAGGGTCGACTGGCAACCCGGAAACACCTCGCCGGTATTGGCCACGGTGTAAACAACGTCGTCTGTGAAAGTGGGCGTGTCGAATTCGTGCAGCAGCTCGGAATCAGTCCAGCTCTGCAGCGTCGTGATTGGCCGCGACTGAAGCAAGTACAGCTGGCTTTGGCTGTACGCCCACTCGATGTCGCGTGCGTCGCCGAAAGCCGTTTCGATCGCCACGCCCACTTCAGCCAAATCCACGCACTGCTCGTCGCTCACGCAAATGTGTTTCCCACCATCAGTCGTTACGGTTTCCGTTCCACTCTCACCGGACATTCGAATGGAAATCTCTTTGCTGCCCAAAGTTTTCGTCATGGTTTTCGAATAACGATCGACAACGATCGTGTCCGGTTCGCTTTTGCCGGAAACCACGCTTTCGCCCAGTCCGTAGTTGGCGGTGATCAGGATTTCGGAAGGGTTTCCGCTTGAGGGATGGCAAGTGAAGAGGACGCCTGCGACCTGCGACGGAACCATTTCTTGGATCACCACAGCCATCTGCGATTTGACCGGCAGGCCGTGCTGGTGGCGGTACTTGACGCTCTGGTACGAAAACAGGGACGCCCAGCATTTCGAAACCGAAGCCGGAATTTCGTTCCGCGTCACTCCCAGGAACGTTTCGTTCTGTCCCGCCGCCGAGAGCTCTTCCGTGTCTTCGGACACTCCCGAAGATCTGACCGCGTATTTGGTCGTGTCGCTGCAAGCTTTGGTGATTTGTTCTGCCAATGTTTCGCTCATTTTCTCGGTTTCGAACAGTTTGACTGTTCTGTAAGCAAGAGCGAGTTAGACGGTTTTGATGGCACATCCACCTTTGCTAGAAATGACTGGTCGCACGCAAAAGGTCGTAGTTTATTGTTATTGTTCTTGACGCTTTTCTGATCATGGATTTCGAGGTCGAAGTCAAAAGCTTTTGCGCCTGAAGTCGAAATTTCAAATGAAAATCAAGTTTTTTTGTTTGAGTACAGTTTTCATGTTTGAAGTCGAAATTTTTATGTTTAAAGTCGAAATTTTGTGTTTGAGCCAAAGTTTCGAGATTTAGGTCAAGTTTTTCTTGTTCCAAGTCAAAATTTTTCAATACAAGTAGAGGAATTTATTTTTGGAGTCGGAAGTTTCAAGTGATGAAAATTGAAATTTCGCGATAAAACGTCCAAGGTTTTGCGTATGGAGTAGAAATTTCCTGCTTGAAGTCTGTGGGATAACCTTATACCACTCCCTGTATGTGTAATTTACGTCTACCTATCATTACCTGTTCCCTATAAAAGGAGATCCTTCGTTGTAATGAGCACTGAGCAGTTTAAATAAACATCTCATAGTTGCAGAAACAATTCAAATCGCCCAACTACTTCACTTTGCTGGACCAGAGCTGCAGAAAATTCACCAAACTTTTCAATTCAACGAGGAAGAAAAAGACAAATTAGAATCCGTGATCGAAAAGTCCAACAGATACTTCAAGCCAAGAGAGAATTTATGTTTTCTTCGTTATAAATTTTTCCAGTCGCACCAAGGAGAGCAGACCCTCGAGCAATTTGTCACATATTTGAAGAAACAAGCCTCACTGTGCAAATTCGAAAAATTAAATGACGACTTGATAACATGCCTGCTAATCAGTGGTAGCAACAACTCCGAAATCCGAGAAAAATTACTACAGCAGGAAGATTTGAAGCTTGAAGAAGCAATCAAAACATGCGCGATTCACGAACAAGCCAGGAAGCAGTCAAAGAAAATTGAAAAGGACAACAACCATCAATACCTGAGCGAAGACCCATCAGTTGGTGCCATAAATCATTCCATCAAACAAACAATGAACAGGCGTTCACATACCAGACAACCTGTTGGAAATCGTTCCAGTAGCACTAGGAGACGGAGTAATTCAAACAGAAGACATCAGGTATCAAGGTCAGACAATGTAATTAACAACTGTACTAGATGTGGATCGTCACATCAAATTAACAAGTGTCCAGCGTATTCAAAAACGTGTATAAAGCGTAAAAAAAACAAATCATTTCGCCTCAATGTGTAGGTCGTCAAGGAAAAATCAAATCAGTGCAGTTTTAAGTCATAATAATTCAAATGATACGACAGAATTCTATGCAGGTAGTATAAATAGTCAGAAAATTGAGCATACTCAAATTAAAAATGTTAATGCGGGTGGTTGTTCCTGGATAACAAAGTTAGCAATTGAAAACAAACAAATCAAATTCAAAATAGATAGCGGAGCTTCAGTGAATCTAGTGCCTATAAATATGTACAAAAACGTTTTGAAATTGCCAATCAATGCATTGCAAACTCCTAAATTAAAACTAACTTCATACACAGGAAATCAAATCACTGTAGTTGGAACATGTGAATTAATTTGTTTAATTGAAAATGAAAAAAATCTAATTAAATTCGATGTAGCTGAAAGCAATTCAGAACCTCTTTTAGGTTTACCAACGTGCATAAAGCTGAAACTCATCCAAAATACAGATACGTCGTGTATCAATGAAAATGAAGTTCAGGTGCATAATATTCGACATACAAAAGATACTGTCATGGAAAAATATGGAGATTTGTTTTCGGGAATAGGTGAGATAAATCCACCCTATCACATTAATTTAATTCCAAACGCACAACCGGTGATCACCCCAATAAGAAAAGTACCATTTGCTTTACTTGGCCGAAATTCATTTTTCCCGGTTTTTCCCAGCACTAATTAGAACCAAACGCGAATCTCGTTTCCAGTCATTTCTAGCGCTGAAGTGAATCTATATAAAATAAAGACTTACTCATCACAGGCTGCTTTGAGGTCGCCGTCTGTTCTGCCGAAGCACAAGTCTTCCAGTATGCACAGAGCTTTTTTCAAATTGAAGTTTTTTTCGCAATGGTCTCTGAAAGCTCTCGTGGTCACTACAAATCCGTCTGGAACTTTGAACTAGAAAAACAAACAAAACTGTAGAGAGCACCTCCTTTTGAAAATTGATCCCCGCTTCTTTTTCCTCACAATTAATTTTACGAGGCATTTTATACCGCATTATCAATGGTGTCAGCCGTTAACCTGACATTTGGTAGAGGCGCCTGAACCCCTTTTTTTCTCATATGGAAAAACAAGGTTTTTTCAAAGCCAGGCGAGCTACTGAGTTTCAAGAACTTACATTTTGGGACCGCATGGCAGTCAGCAGAGCCAACGAACTGCCTTTGCCTCCGGTCAGGCTGGGAAATTTGGCGTCTTCGTCTTTGAAGTCGATCAGGTGAGCTCTGGATTCCACGTATTTTTGCTTGTCGTGCTGCAAACCGCTCGTTATCAAGGGCGCCGGCAGATCGCATCCGGGGCCGTCTTGTCTGTACCAGAATTCGATCGTGGCCTTGCCCTGCGTGCTGTTGAGGTCGCATTCGGCTTCGCTCTGTATCACCTTGTACCCTTTGGCTTCCGAACTGACGGTTTTCAGCGAGTCTTTGATGTGAAAGACGCAGCTGAAATCTCTGTTGTTTGCTACAACAAAACAGATTCAACAATAACAAAAAATGAAGCAAAAAAAAAGTGAGAAAATAAGTGAGGGGAGTCAATTCAAATAAATAAGACAATAAGAATTGTTAATTTTTTTGTAAACACAAACCTTTGAAATTAACGGTGAATACCGGAGGAATGGAACCTTGTTGGGCCACGAATCGCAGTCGAAAATCGCAGTCGGCTATGGTGGTCGTGTTTCCGGTGTTGAGGAGAACGTTTCCGTGTTTGATTCTAGAATAATTCAAGGCAATTAGAGCAGTGTTTACAGCGGTGACGGACTGACAGACAAGAAAAAGAAGAAAAACTGTTGTCGCGACACAATATTGACTCAGTCGGAATAAGTTGGGTCGAAACACCTTGAAACGTGTTTCGCTCTATGGCAGCTCGTCAGTGCTGATGAAGCATCCAGGTTAGGCAGCCCGATGAAGCAACAATCAAGATAAATATTTGTCAGGTGACGTACATACACAAGCAGCCGGACAGACAGGTGAACATACAGGCAGATCGACATGCAGACAAGCAGACAGATTAACATGCAGACAAGCAGACGGATCGACAGAACTCGCAAAAAATTGAGTTTAGTGAAAATAACAGGCGTGCTTACGATTGGCAACCCTTCTTCAGGGATTTTATCCACACGTTGATGCCGGTACCGTCGGAGGCGACTACGAACAAGCGCACGCTGCGGTTCAGAGACAGGTTCTCACTGGTTCCCCAGAATCTCGTCCTGCACGCCGGCAAGTTCAAATTCAGCTCTTCACCGAACGCTTCGCCCCGCACGCTGCCTCGCAACGTGCCGAATTGTTCGTAACCTCTCTCGTCGCCTCTGAAAAATACCAAAGAAGATATAGTGAAAAATGTGAAAGGGTATATTCCAAGTAGTCAGCACATGCTCAGTTCGACACCTTTTTCAAATTGGACGGGTTGAAGAGCGTCAGTAGAGTGGTTATCTGTTCAATTTTATTTTATGAAAGCTGAGCTGTTCACATTCAGCTTGAAGCTCAGCACGTGCTCAGTTCGACACCGTTTTCGAATTGAGCGCGTTGGGAAGAGGGTCGTCAGTAGTTTCTAGTAAAAATAGAGTGCGTTTCCATCATATGGTCTTGTTTTTATTTCTTCTGTTAGAACTAGATGTAGAAGGATATTCTGTATCGAATTTCTAGCTCGGCACATGCTCAGCTCGACACCGTTTTCAGACTGAGCGCGTTGGGGAGAGCGCCGTACTCACAATAAATTCAGCCAGTGCCCGTCGCGCCAAGTCTCGCTGGCTATGGAATCGGCCATGCCGTTCGTGCTGGCATCTTGCGGGTAGAAAGTTGGCAACCCCGTCGAAGTGAATCTGTCAACGGAAAACGTCAAATTAGAAAACAAAAACGGTTGCCAGCACTGCACAAATCATATCGCTTCTCTGCGAATCTGTGATTTGAACGTTCAATTCGAAGGTGGCTTTGGGAACAGAATGGAAACAGAATTTTCAGCTGAACAACTTTTGACCGCAAATTTAGACAGGTAGCAAAGCCAACTTCAAACTAAAATTCCAATTGATGTGAAGTAAGCAATGGAAATTGGCATTAGAAATGTCATTTGGAAATGTCAATTCGCATGGCTTGCTCAGTGGAAAAAGCCGTGATTGAGGCTAGCGAAGCATGGATACCAACATGAAGTTGAACTGGACGTGCTGCAGTGATCCGGCTTTTGTTTCGTGTCGTGCGCCTTCTCCGGTGCTTCTGAGCAGCAGCATTCCGTTGTGGGTGATTCTGAGACGTTTCAGCGGTTCCAGAACGTCGATGCGCACGCCGCCGGCTTTCCATTGCCACTTGGAAATGCTGGACAACCTCGCTGCGTCTAGAAATTGGATAAAGTAGTGAACTCGAGTCACCTCATCGCTTATTCTCTAATTAAATGAGACTTTTGTCAGAGAAACTTGTCAGTTTCTGTAGTCGGTTCAACTTGGGAATTTTTGGTTGCCAGCATTGAATTGTCTAGGGAATTTGGTTGTTTTGGGCCATACCTGGTAGAGTATCAGTGGCGCCATCTGATGCCCACTTTTCAGATACTCGACGCTCAGCAAACAACCAGTTGGTTGGAGGACCAAGTGAACTTCGGTCACTAAATTTTGGTCCAGGGATTACTGTTCTAATTAGAATTTCCACCAGAGGGTTTCTTGTAGTTTTTTAAGGTCGATTCAAACGTCAATGGGAATTTCAGGCTGCCAACAATAACTTTTGTAGGGAATTTTGTTATTTTGGATCATACCTGGTAGAGTATCAGTGGCGCCCTCTGTTACTCGGAAGATCAAGTGAACTTCGGACACTAGATTGTGGATCTTGGACCAGGAATTACTGTCAGGCTTAGAATTTTCACCAGAGGGATTTTTTTTCGGTTTTTAGGGTCGATTGAAGAGCCACTTTGGGAATTTCAGGCTGCCAACATAAGTTTAGCTATGTTTGAGCTAGGGAATTTTGTTGTTTTGGGTAATACCTGGTAGACTTTCAGTGGCGCCATCTGTTGGTTGGAGGACCAAGTGAACTTCGGTCACTAGATTTTGAATTTTGGTCCAGGGATTACTGTCTGAATTAGAATTTTCGTCAGAGGGGTTTCTTGTCGTTTTCTACGGTCGACTCAACAGTCACCTTGGGAATCTTTAGGCTGCCAACATTAGTTTTTCTAGGGAATTTTGTTGTTTTAGACCATACCTGGTAGAGTATTAGTGGCGTCCCGAGTGACGTCTTCTGTAAGTCGGAAGACCAAGTGAACTTCGGCCACTAGATTGTGGATCGTAGACCAGGGATTACTGTCAGGCTCAGAATTTTCGCCAGAAAGATTTTTTTTCGTTTTTTTTTTTCGGTCGATTGAAGAGTCACTTTAGTAATTTCTGGGAATTTCAGGCTGCCAACATTCGTTGAGCTAGGGAATTTTGTTGTTTTTGGCCATACCTGGGTAGACTATCAGTGGCGCCATCTGTTGGTTGAAGGACCAAGTGACCTCCGGTCACTAGGTTTTTGGATTTTGGTCCAGGGATTACTGTCTGAATTAAAATTTTCGCCAGAGGGATTTCTTGTCGTTTTCTACGGTCGATTCAACAGTCACCTTGGGAATTTTAGGCTGCCAACATTCGTTTTTATAGGGAATTTTGCTGTTTTGGATCATACCTGTTAGAGTATCAGTGGCGTCCTCTGTTAGTCCGAAGACCAAGTGAACTCCGGCCACTAGATTGTGGATTGTGGACCAGGGATTACTGTCAGGCTTAGAATTTTCGCCAGAAAGATTTTTTCGTTTTTTCTTTTTCGGTCGATTGAACAGTCACTTTGGGAATTTCAGGCTGCCAACATTAGTTTAGCTAGGGTTGAGCTAGGGAACTTTGTTGTTTTGGGTCATACCTGGTAGACTATCAGTGGCGCCATCTGTTGGTTTGAGGACCAAGTGAACTTCGGGCACTAGATTCTGGATTTTGGTCCAGTTATTACTGTCTGAATTAGAATTTTCGCCAGAGGGATTTTTTGTCGTTTTCTACGGTCGATTCAACAGTCACCTTGGAAATTTTAGACTGCCAACATTAGTTTTTCTAGGGAATTTTGTTGTTTTTGATAATACCTGGTAGAGTATTAGTGGCGCCGTCTGTTAGTCGGAAGACCAAGTAAGCTCCGGCCACTAGATTTTGGATTTTGTTCCAGGAATTACTGTTTGGATTAGAATATTCGTCAGAGGGATTTCTTGTCGTTTTCTATGATCGATTCGAGTGGCGTCCTCTGTTAGTCTGAAGACCAAGTGAACTTCGGCCAGTAGGCTGTAGATTTTACATCAGGAATTACTGTCAGGCGTGCAATTTTCGCCAGAGGTGTTTTTTTTTTCGTTTTTACGGTCGATTGAACAGTCAGTTTGGGAATTCCAGGCTGCCAACATTAGTTTAGCTTGGGTTGAGTTGGGGAATTTTGTTGTTTTGGGTCATACATGGTAGACTATTAGTGGCGCCATCTGTTGGTTGGAGAACCAAGTGAACTTCGGTCACTAGATTTTGGATTTTGGTCCAGGGATTACTGTCTGGATTAGAATTTTTGCCAGAGGGATTTCTTGTCGTTTTCTACGGTCGATTCAACAGTCACCTTGGAAATTTTAAGCTGCCAACATTAGTTTTCATAGGGAATTTTGTTGTTTTGGATCATACCTGGTAGAGTATGAGTGGCGTTCTCTGTTAGTCGAAAGACCAAGTGAACTCTGGCCACTAGATTGTGGATTGTGGACCAGGGATTACTGTCAGGCTTAAAATTTCCGCAAGAAAGATTTTTTTTCTACAATCTATTGAAAAGCCACTTTGGAAATTTCAGGCTGCCAACATCAGTTAAGCTAGGGTTGAGCTAGGGAATTTTGTTGTTTTGGGTCATACCTGGTAGACTATCAGTGGCGCCATCTGTTTGTTGGAGGACCAGGCGAACCTCGGTCACTAGATTTTGGATTTTGGTCCAGAGATTACTGTCTGAATTGAAATTTCCGCCAGAGGGATTTCGTGTCGTTTTCCACGGTCGATTCAACAGTCACTTAGGGAATTTTAGGCTGCCAACATTAGTTTTTCTAGGGAATTTTGTTGTTTTGGATCATACCTGGTAGAGTATCGGTGGTGCCCTCTGTTAATCGGAGGACCAAGTGAACTTCGGCCACTCGATTGTGGCTTTTGGACTAGGGATTACTGTCAGGCTTAGAACTTCCGCCAGAGGGATCTCTTGTCGTTCTCTACCGGCGATTCAACAGCCACCTTGGGAATTTAGGGCTGCCAACATTGCTTTGTCCAGGGAAATTTGTTGTTTTGAGTCATACCTGGTAGAGTATCAGTGGCGCCATCTGTTGGCCGGAGGACCAAGTGAACTCGGCCTCTGGGATTTTGGTTCAAAAATTTTGTCAGGCCAAGAATTTTTGTGAAAAGGGCTTCTTACTGGTTTCTATAAGGCCCTATTTTTAGAAGGGATGTGATCCGGTCACATGTGAAGCTGCTAGGCTGTGATTGAAGGAATTTTTTTGGGGGGGGGGGGGCTTTCGTCATACCTGGTAGAGTATAAGTGGCGCCATCTGCCAAACGGAGGACCAAGTAAACTTCAGCGACTAGATTTGCCCTGATTGTTATTTTCAGAGATAACGAATTGCCTTTTTGGTCCAATCCATAGATGTAGTGGTTGTCTCTGTACTGGAATCATGAATGATATCAAAAATATACCAAACACGTGGGCAGCCACAAAAAATATAATCCTACTTTGTCCGAGCGAATTTTTTTAACTTTTTCCATATCTTCACGCGTGATCTCTTTGGCCGTTCTCGAACACTTGTCTTGGTACTTCTTCACCGCTCTCCTCGCGTAGAAGTATTTAATGACGTAGAACCAATCTGGAATATTTAAAAAATCAGATTTTTTCAAGTTTTTTCTTCAAGTTTTCACTCCAGTTTTTACTTCAAGTCCATTTGATTTTTCAATGTAAATCCAGCTAGATTTTTGTTCAAATTACGTAATAAACATACCTCGATTGCTGTATCTGCTTTTCGTCCTGGTTCGAACCAAACAATACAGCATTATTGGCAGCAAAAAAAGCGCCAGATAATAGCTCCACGTCCAGACCAGGTCCAGCATGTTTAAATTAATTTCACCCACTGACTTTAAAAGCATGGCATTGAATAAAATGATTTTGCTCAAAGAAATTACTAGAAATGATTCTCAGGGATTGGTAAAGGCAGATACGCCTGTAGAATGATTAATAATTACAACATTTCAGATATGGCATGTATGCGATAATAACTCGTTCACTATCAACAAAGAGGCGATGGATAAATCGATAAGATAACGTTTTTGTGCGATACCTCTACTCATAAGTGTCTAGAAATGTACTAAAAGTGGAAAGTTTGTTGAACTTTTTTCTCCATACAAATATACAGATAGAGACTGTCCTATCATGTCATAGCTGCGCAATACTAATTTAGGTTTATTACATGCTTGCAAAGAGATAAGTATGGGTCTGCGTGACCTTGACTGAGATGCGCTTTTTTTCGTTAGGTAACTATAGTAGTTGAGCCCACACGCATCGCTAGGATTTGTAAACATACGTGTGTCCTCAATCTTTCATTTTTGTATGCTTCTAAAATTTAAATTTGAATAAAACATACAGTAGTACGTACAGTACATACAGTACTACCTACGGAAGTATCTTATTTGAATTTTTTCCTTGAAATTTACTTCGTAAGTATAATTTTTGGTAAAATAGATTCAATAAGTACAAATATCTAGCTAAAATACGAAGAAAAAGTGAAATGCTTTGCCCGCGAAAATTGAATTTGTATTTTGCATTTTCAGAAGAACCGCAAAAGCTATGCAAATGTATAACTGGTTGCCTACCTACTAGTAATCGCGATTAAACTCTTGAATGTTTTAATATCCCGTAATTTCATTAGATACGTACTTGCGCCTATTAATAACGGGCCGCGCTATGTCATTTAACACAGAAATGCTTCGGAAATTTTTTTTTGGAAAATAAATTGCCAATGCGTCGTTTCGAGACTACATCGTGAATCTCTACCGGTACAAAATGCCAATGTATAGCAAGTTGCATACCCAATAATGATTTCTCTTGATTTTTTCCCAATGTAATCATACTCTGTGCTCTTCAACGAGTACTCAGATTTATTCATAATTAGCCGGACACTGTTATTGAACCAGCATCCAACATTAAACGACAATCGTTCTAAAAAAATTGAATACGCAAATGCGTCGTTTCAGGACTGCACCGTGAATCTAGCAAGTCGGAAGTTTGACGTGTGACAGCCGACTCGAATCTGTCAACTTGACAGTGTGACAGCTGCGTCATTGTCAAACTCTAACCTAACTTTTCGGTTGTTGTTTATCGCAAGTGCTTCTTGTGCGTTCAACGCAAAATTTGCGGAAAATCGAAAGCGATCAGTGCAAAATGGAAACGGAAGCCGCGCCGGGACCCAGCGGCGATGCGGCGGCGCCTCCCGCGAAGACGTCGCCCCCCATAAACGTCGTTGTCTTGGGTATGGCCGGCAGCGGGAAGACTTCTCTCGTTGCCAGACTGGCCGGGGCCCCCCAGAAGCCCTACGTCGTGAATCTGGACCCGGCCTGCTTGAATCTGCCCTACGTCGCCAATATCGGTGAGTTTTTCGACTTTTATTGTAATTTTCCTCGACATGAATTATTGTTGCTTCGTTTCAGACATCCGGGACACGATAAACTACAAAGAGGTGATGAAGCAGTACAGCCTGGGACCCAACGGGACCATTGTGACGTCGCTGAACTTGTTCGCGACGATTTTCGATAAAGCACTGGCCTGCATCCAGAGGGCCCCGCAGAAACTGTGCGTGATAGACACTCCGGGGCAAATAGAAGTTTTCACTTGGTCCAGTTCAGGTAGGTTAAATTTAAAGTTGGGTAGGGGGAGGGGGCGAAGGGGCTGAAAATAAAAATCTAGCAAAACGTCATCTAGATGTTACCCAGTTCCCCTCGAAATAAAAATTGCGAGGGGTTGATTTCCCCGGAATTCAGTGTACAGGGTAATCACGCGAGAATTCACCCCTCTACTGGAGGCTTCCCCTTTGAGATAATTTGAAAAAGAAAAATTTCTCTTCAACAATTTTTTCTGTAGATTTCAAAATTGGGACCTAGGTATATTATTTTACAAGCTACAATACAATACAATCTTTATTTGTTCTATTATGTACAAAATAACATTCACACCCGTCAAAACAACAAAAAAAAAATGAGATACGGTAATAAAGTAGGTAAATACTTGAATGGCAAATAAACAATTAATTTTTGGTAAGTGTGGTAAGTTGGTATTTGTGACACCAATATACAGGGTGTCACAAAAAACTTTTTTTGTTGATGCGACACCCTGTATATTCGAATTGCAATAGATGTAGGTTTTCATTCTGAATACAAATATATATTCCACAGTGTTGAGTTATTTTCAAAGGCAAATTGTCAAAAAAATCTCGAAAATCCTGTAATACTGGCCTAAATTTACGTTTATTTCAATAGAAATTTCTCAAATCTGTTTGATTTTGTTTTTTTTTTTGGGAAGATATTTTCTTTTAAAACTTGAATGAACTTACTGGTGCATTCCCTAGCACCAGAAAAAAATTTGTGGGGTCAAATTTTAGAACTTTTTTAGTCCAATAAACGTAAATTTAGGCCAGTATTACAGGATTTTTGAGAATTTTTTGACAATGTGCCTTTGAAAATAGCTCACACTGTGGTATTCAGAATAAAAAACTACATCGATTGCAATTCGAATATACAAGGTGTCGCATCAACAAAAAAGTTTTTTGCGACACCTTGTATATTATAGCTTGTAAAATATTATAGGTCCCAATTTTGAAATTAACAGGAAAAATTGTCCAAGAAAAGTTTTTTCCCTTTCAAATTATATCGAAGGGGAAGCCTCCAGTAGGGAGGTGAATTCTCGCGTGGATCACCCTGTACGTTTCATTTCGGAATTCCCGGAATTCTTTCGGAAATCACCGGAAATCATCGGAAATCCCGGAACTTTTTCGGAAATCACTGGATTCCCGGAAGTCGTTTGGAAATCACCGGAATTCCCTCGGAAATCACCGAAATTCCCAGAATTCTTTCCGAAATCACCGGAATTCCCAGAATTCTTTCGGAAATCACAGCACCGGAAAACCTGGAAGTCTTTCGGAAATCACTGGAATTCCCGGAAATCTTTCGGAAGTCATCGGAATTCCCGGAATTCATTCGGAAATCACCGGAATTCTCGGAACTCTTTCGGAAATCACCGGAAATCCCGTAACTCTTTCGGAAATCACTTGAATTCCCTGAAGTCGTTTGAAAATCACCGGAATTCCCTCGGAAATCACCGAAATTCCCGGAATTCTTACGGAAACAGCACCGGAATTCCTGAAAGTCTTTCGGAAATCATTCAGAAATCACCGGAATTCTTGGAAATCTTAAGGAAATCACCGAAATTCCCAGAATTCTTTCGGAAATCACAGCACCGGAAAACCTGGAAGTCTTTCGGAAATCACTGGAATTCCCGGAATTCTTTCGGAAATCACCGGAATTTTCGGAAGTCTTTCGGAAATTACCGGAAATCCTGGCAGTCTTTCGGATATCACCAGAAATCTTGGCAGTCTTTCGGATATCACCGGAAATCCCGGAACTCTTTCGGAAATCACCGGAATTCCCGGAAGTCATTCGGAAATCACCGGAATTCCCGGAATTCTTTCAGAAATCACAGCATCGGAGTTCCTGGAAGTCTTTCGGAAATCACTGGAATTCCCGGAACTTTATCGGAATTCGCGGAATTCTTTCGGAAATCACCGGAATTCTTGTAAATCTTTCGGAAATCACCGGAATTTTCGGAAGTCTTCCGGAAATCACCAAAATTCCCAGAAGTCTTTCGGAAATCACCGAAATTCCCAGAATTCTTTCGGAAATCACAGCACCGGAAAACCTGGAAGTCTTTCGGAAATCACTGGAATTCCCGGAATTCTTTCGGAAATCACCGGAATTTTCGGAAGTCTTTCGGAAATTACCGGAAATCCCGGCAGTCTTTCGGATATCACCAGAAATCTTGGCAGTCTTTCGGATATCACCGGAAATCCCGGAACTCTTTCGGAAATCACCGGAATTCCCGGAAGTCATTCGGAAATCACCGGAATTCCCGGAATTCTTTCAGAAATCACAGCACCGGAGTTCCTGGAAGTCTTTCGGAAATCACTGGAATTCCCGGAACTTTATCGGAATTCGCGGAATTCTTTCGGAAATCACCGGAATTTTCGGAAGTCTTCCGGAAATCACCAAAATTCCCAGAAGTCTTTCGGAAATCACCGAAATTCCCAGAATTCTTTCGGAAATCACCAAAATTCCCAGAATTCTTTCGGAAATCACCGGAATTCTTGGAAATCTTTTGGAAATAACCGGAATTTTCGGAAGTCTTTCGGAAATCACCGGAATTTTCGGAAGTCTTTCGGAAATCACCGGAATTCCCAGAAATCTTCCGGAAATCACCGAAATTCCCAGAATTCTCTCGAAAATCACAGCACCGGAATTCCGTGAAGTCTTTCCGAAATCTTCCAGAAATCACCGGAATTCTTAGAAATCTTTCGGAAATCACCGGAATTCCCAGAATTATTTCGGATATCGCAGCACCGGAAAACCTGGAAGTCTTTCGGAAATCACTGGAATTCCCGGAAATCTTTCGGAAGTCATCGGAATTCCCGGAAGTCTTTCAAAACTCACCGGAATTTCCAGAAGTCTTTCAGAAATCACCGGAAATCCTGGGAGTCTTTCTGAAATCACCGGAAATCCCGGAACTTTTTCGGACATCACTGTAATTCCCGGAAGTCGTTTGGAAATCACCGGAATTCCCTCGGAAATCACCGAAATTCCCGGAATTCTTTTGGAAATCACAGCACCGGAATTCCTGGAATAGTCTTTCGGAAATCACTGGAATTCCCGGGTATCTTTTGGAAGTCATCGGAATTCGCGGAATTATTTCGGAAATCATCGGAATTTTCGGAATTCTCTCGGAAATCACTGGAATTCCCTGAAGTCGTTTGGAAATCACCGGAATTCTCTCGGAAATCACCGGAATTCTCTCGGAAATCACCGAAATTCTCGGAATTCTTTCGGAAATCACAGCACCGGAATTACTGAAAGTCTTTCGCAAATCACTGGAATTCCCGGAAATCTTTCGGAAGGCATCAGAAATCGCACAATTCTCTCAGAAATCATCGGAATTCTTGGAAATCTTTCGGAAATCACCGGAATTCTTGGAGATCTTTCGGAAATCACCGAAATTCCCAGAATTCTCTCTGAAATCACCTGTGATTTCCGAAAGAATACTGGGATTCTTTCGGAAATCACAGAACCGGAAAACCTGGAAGTCTTTCGGAAATCACTGGAATTCCCGGAAATCTTTCGGAAGTCATCGGAATTCCCGAAATTCTTTCGGAAATCACTGGAATTTTCGGAACTCTTTCGGAAATCACCGGAAATTCCGGAAGTCTTTCGGAAATCACCGGAAATCCCGGAACTCTTTCGGAAATCACTTGAATTCCCGGAAGTCGTTTGAAAATCACCAGAATTTCCTCGGAAATCACCGAAATCATCGAAATTCCCTCGGAAATCACCGAGATTCCCGGAATTCTTTCGGAAATCACAGCACCGGAATTCCTGGAAGTCTTTCGGAAATCACTGGAATTCCCGGAAATTTTTCGGAAGTCATCGGAATTTTCGGAAGTCTTTCGGAAATCACCGGAATTCCCAGAAATCTTCCGGAAATCACCGGAATTTCCTGAAATCTTTCGAAAATCACCGGAATTCCCAGAATTCTCTCAAAAATCACAGCACCGGAATTCCTGGAAGTTTTTCGGAAATCATCCAGAAATCACCGGAATTCTTGGAAATCTTTCGGATACCACCATAATTCCCAGAATTCTTTCTGAAATCACCGTAATTCCCAAAATACTTCCGGAAAGCACAGCACCGGAATTTCAAAAAAAAAATTGGAAATCACCGGAATTCCCGGAAGTCATCGGAATTCCGGAAGCCAAAATTTTTGTGTACATTTATTTCTCGGGAAATCAACCCCTCGAAAAATCGACTTGGTTTCGCTGGAGAATCTATCTCTCGAGAATCGGGAATCTACAGGGGGAAAACTTCTCTTCAATAATTAAAATTTAAAGATTATCACAAAATGGGTAATGTTATTCGAAATTTTGAAATGGGATCGGGGGGAGCGAAAGGGCTGACCATTGAAATTTGCCACTATTTGTCTTCGATATCTTTTTTTGAATAAAAATCGACCTGTTTTTGCTAGAAAGTCTTTTTCGAAAATCGGGAATAAATGGGGGGGGGGACTGCTCTTTAATTAAAAATGAAAGAATGTTAAGGAGGTTTGAGAATGGTTTGAAAAATTTTGAAAATAGTTCTTCAGAAAGTAAATTTTATTACCTTCAATTTGATGTCGCTCTTCTCCTGGAAAAGAATTTGGCGGCGAGAAATCTGAGTTAGGAAGTTAAAATTGAACAGCCTGCATAGAAAAGCCCCAAAATGAACTTGAAAGCAAGTGGAAGGCGGCGGTTTGGTCATGGTCATCTGGCTCTGAAAAGATAAAAACGGGTGTGAGCATAACGCATAAAAAGATCGTAAATGGCTCGGCTTTCAAGATACAATCGTGTTAAATGTGGGAGTAAAAATTAGTTCTTTACCATCACTCACTTGCTCACATGCCATTTTCGTTTCAATTGCAGGTTCGATTATAACCGAATCCCTGGCGTCGACCGCCCCGACGGTGGTCGTCTACGTCATGGACACCGTCCGCAGCACGTCGCCCGTCACCTTCATGTCGAACATGCTGTACGCCTGTTCGATCCTGTACAAGACCCGCCTGCCGTTCATCGTTGTCATGAACAAGACCGACGTGGTTTCGCACGACTTCGCGATGGAATGGATGCGCGACTTTTCGGTTTTCGAACAGGCCCTGGCGGCTGACGACAGTCACATCACCAATCTGACCTACTCCATGTCGCTGGTCCTCGACGAGTTCTACAAGGACCTCAAGGTGTGCGGCGTCTCGGCCGTCACCGGCGCCGGCATGGACGATCTGTACCGGCTCATCGACGAAGCCAAAGTGCTTTACGATACGTGAGTTCAATGCGAAATGGGCACAAGCAAAACTGTGATTTGAGTGGTAAAAACCCTGGTCGATGTAAAAAAAAGTGTCGCAATGGAAGCGCTTGCGGTTTCCGCCTGCTGCGGCCGAAGCGCCGCTCAAAGCCTCGCTGAAATAATGGATGAACCATAGACATTGCAAATCGTGAACTTCGATTGCTTCTAATAATTCAAATTTCAAAAAAACAAGCTGCTGAAAGTTGTATACTGGAGCGAAATCACTAGTTACACTTTTGACATTTTGTTATTTCCGCCCCGTTTTGGGCCCCCAAGGGGCGGGCTTTATACACGACGTTGACATGTTTTTGCAGCACCCGATTCGCATTTCCACGCATGACACAGTGAAATTTTCAAAGATTTCAACCCTGATTTCAGAATTTCTATGTCAATTTGTCGAGCAGTGTTACTTTTGCACCAGCCAATTCCACACCAGGTAAAAAGCGGCAAGTCCAAAATGCTAAACTCAAAAATTCGCCCAGGTCACTCGAATCACAAAGCTGCTAACTGGGACGACCTACTTGTACCTACTATACAAAACAAAATAATTAGTGCATATAATCAGTTCCACAGCTTGATCATCAGAGCAAGCTATAGAAACAATGCGTCGTGTTGGTACGAATGGTACGATGCTACCTTGATGCTAACGTCTTGGCAGCTGGTTGTCCACATGTGCTGTCTATAATTTGACATATATTTGGTTTGCACTGGGCATTCTCATTGAATTTTCTTAATTACCGCCACGCTTGGCAATCATTTTCTTCAGTTGCCACCATTACCTAACAGCATTAGCGAAGAGCCACCAACCAGTAGATACGATTTCGCTACGTAATCCCGAAATTTTCCGCTTGCGCTTACGTTACGTCGCGATTTCAACAACTGTCACAATTTACATAGCATATCATGAATACGTTAACATCAAATTAGCATGGTGCCGTTTGTACCAACACACCTTTTCCGCAGCTTACGCTAATGAAAGCCGTGAAATGGATTCTATAGCTGACGAAATGATATTTGCAGCGACTTCAAGAGCGAATGGGAAAAGCTGAAGGCGGAAAAAGTGAAGAGAAACAACTGCTTGAAGCCGGAAACCGGCGGTAAGTCGCTTTCGGAGTACCATTTGAGGTATGCCGGAGACGGAAGCAGTTCTGAGGATTCGGAAGGCGAGGAAGCCCCCTTCGAGGAAACCGTGGTGGATCCGGATAAGGAAGACGAAACGTTCAGGAAAAGGGTGCAGCAACAGAGGGAGATGCAGATCAAGAGGGCGAAGGAAGCCCAAGCTAAGAAAGGAGGTGCAACTTGATCTGACTTTTTCTCTCGTCGCTAGATTGTAAGGATCACGCTTGATAATCAGAAATAAAGTTTAATTTCATTTAATTTCTTGTGCTACATACAGGTCATAGTCCCAATGTGAATTTTTGGTTTTCTCAGTCTTCCCATAAGTTTTATTGTAAAGACGTTATTTGTTTATACTAGCCGGTTTTGAGAGCCTCTGGTCCCTCTTCGTCAAAGTCTACATAAGAAATAAAATATAAGAATGCAAATGGAATGGAAATGTAACAGTACATAACCAAAAAGTGAATGTAAGAAGAGATAAAAAAGTTGTTGTATAATATATTCGCAGGAATCTGACTTATAAATTTAATTAAAGATGTTACTATGTGCCTGATTAAGGTAATTGTTAATAATGGTGTTAACTATTGGACAAGTATTTCAAATGGTCGTGCCGAATCTACACCCAACGACCCCCACAATGCATTAGATAATAGTTAACATCATTATTCACTCAACAATTATCAGGCACATAGTGTAAGACACCTAATTTTTATAACAATTGGCCACAACAGTTGGTTGTGTTTTGTTTACCGTTGTGTGCAAAATTATGCGTAGTTACTGACAAGGTGCATTTTTTTCTGTGACAAATTACGAAGCTGTCAGCATCCAAACGGTGACTCTTCTCACGGTGCATATACCTACTCATTCGATGTAATTGATTACGCTTGTGTAAATAATTAAACATGAGAACCTCAGCCTTGCTTATACAGAGTGGACGGTTGAGGTTTTGTCTGAACTAATACGCTACAGGGGCCTTGTGCGAGTATCCCCTGGCTTCATTGCACGAATCGGCACAGGGTCAGGTTATTTGTATCGGAGGCGATCACCCGGCTGGACAAACCAAGAAATAATTACAGTCACGCTTGATACACGTGATGTGGTGTTTGAAATAGGTGCCATTGCACTGTTGAAGGCACATTGCACTTTTCATTATCACGGAGATGTGGTATTTGAAATAAGTACCATTGAACTGTTTGGGGGGTACATTGCACTTTTAATTATCACGGTGTTTACCGACTCTGGCTGGGCCAAGTCGCGTATTCAGTAAAGCTGAGTGGAATATCATTTTAGGGTCATATTGATGTAAAACTGGTTGAAGTTGAAAACAACACTGAATTGACCTGAGTTCAATTCATGAGTCGCGTAATGCTCATACCCGTTTTTATCTTTTCAGAAATGTCAATTTCGCAGGTAACAAACTTCATAGATGTCTAGATCATCAAGTAACGTGAGGGTTCCGAAAATATCATACTTGTGTGATTTTTGGGACTTTGGAAAAGTCAAGACCATGTAGAAAACGTCCCTTTCGTGGGTGGTCGTAGGAACAACCATTATTTTGGGCGATAAACAACAAGTTTTCATAAAACTTTTTTTTTGGCTCATGTAAATGGGTGTTTCTGATGAGATGATTTCCAAGCATTCAGATTCAGATATCTCAAAAACGAAGTCTTGAATCAAAATTTCACAATCGTAACTTTTCCCTTCAATTTGAAAAGGAGTCAGAAAATGCAATCAGCTTTGAAAAATCTCCAGTGGCGTAGAAAGTGGGAGGACAAAAGAGGAGCGCCGATTTCCAGTGACTTGGATTGGGGATTTCAGTGATTATTCGTTGGCCATACTGATGGAAAACCTCAGTAACTTGAGCGTCGCAGTGCTTCCACGCTTCGAATTCTAGTTTTGAAACTGTCAGAAATTTGGAGTAAGGAGAAGAAGAAGAAGAGTAGAAAAGCACCGATTTTGAAAAACTCGTAGGGGGATTTCACTAGTTACGTTGGCAAGACTGGTGAAAAACCTCAGTGGCCTCAGCACCGCAGTGTTGGCAACGCTTCGAATTCTAGTTTTGAAGCCTGCCATAATCGCAAGCTAAAAATAACACCATTTTGCCACCGATTTTCCGATATTTTCGCGTGATGAATGGCGAAAACTCTATTTCCAATGAATTCATCAATTCATCCATTGAATTGCGATTTTATTTTGGCAATTGCTATTTTTTTCCTGTCAATTGACACTTTATTCTGGCATTTGACACTTTTTTCTGTCAATTGACACTTTTTTCTGGCAATTGCGACTTTATTCTGGCATTTGACACTTTTTTCTGTCAATTGACACTTTTTTCTGGCAATTGCGACTTTATTCTGGCATTTGACACTTTTTTCTGTCAATTGACAGTTTTTTCTGGCAATTGCGACTTTATTCTGGCAATTGCCACTTTTTTCTGTCAATTGCGACTATTTAGCACATTTCGGTAGAAAATGACGTTTATATGGCTGGTTTGTTTGTATGTCTGTCTGTCCGTCCGTCCGTCTATTTGTTTTGAACAATGAACCCGTAAGTGTTATACAGGTGTTTCGCAATCACGGTTACAAACTTCTAGGGGAGATTCTCCATCAAAAATGGACCAGGAAAAAATATAACTTCGATGTCCTAAAATGCTCCGTTACAAAGATACAGGGTGTTCAAGTTGACTTTTTTAAATCAATTTTTTGACATAACTTTTGAACCGTTCAACTGGTTTTGTTCAAATTTGGAACAAAGTTAACCAGAATAAGTCTCTATCAAATAATAGCAACGTGTTTAGAAAACAAAATTCAGGGGCGTAGATAATGGGGGGTGTCTTCATATTTCCCTCCCTATTTTTCACCTTCCTAGCTATTTTCCCAAATTGTTCTAATTTTTGGATTCTACCTGCCATCCAACCGTGTCGCATTAGTCGTGAATCACCCTGTATATTGAAATAACGAAAATAGAAGCGATCGAAGGACCAACTTTTGTCACTCCACAACTTCAAAACTGAAATATATAGAATTTTTCCAACAACTTTCCGACACTCTATTACATCTCCACATCACGCACCTTCAACGTAAGTTCCATGTTTCAGGAAAATCATTCCACTGGTAAGAAATTTCAATATGACCACCAAGATAGAGGCGCTACCATTCAGTCTGCCCATTGGCCACCCTTGAGAACCTAAACTATTAATCGGAAAGAATTCTGCAGTGATGTGAGTCGGGTATTTACCGGGTAGGTAGGTAAATATAAATCGGGTATTTACCCGGTATTTTCCCGAGCGATATTTACCCACCCTACCCACTTTGATAGAAAAGTTGACACTGTTGACAGCTCGGTTGACAGTGTTGACGGTTAAAGGTTAAATGATTCTTTTTCCAAGTTCCAAGGCTTTATAAACACAACCTCCAAAGCACTTACTATTATTTTCTGCTGTGAGCAAATAATCATAATTGTTTGTTGTTGTTTCTCCAATTGTTAATAACAATTAATGAAAATAGATACCCTATTAGAGACCCGATTTCGGGTAAATATCGGGTATTTACCCTTAAATATAAAACACGAGTATTTTACATCACTGGCCCTAAGGCTCTAGCTTCATTCCCTGAGGAGGAGTAGGTACAACCTCTCAACTTCTACACGGACAGACAGACGGACGAACAAACTGGCCACAGAAACATCATTTTTGATCGAAATGTGTTAAATAGTCGAATTGACAGAAAAAAGTGTCAATTGACAGAAAAAAATGTCAATAATTGACAGAAAGAAGTGTCAATAGACAGAAAAAAGTGCCAATTGCCAGAATAAAGTGGCAATTGACAGAAAAAAGTGGCAATTGCCAGAATAAGGTCGCAATTGACAGAAAAAAGTGTCAATTGGCAGAAAAAGTGGCAATTACAAAACAATAACTTTTATGTCCGCTCTGCGCCTTCGTACTTCTGTGTAAGCTTTTCACGATTTTCCCGACTAGAATCTGATTTTCGCAGCTTTCTCGTTCCTCCCGAGAATCAAAATCAAGTTGCTTTGCGCGGTGGCCTGACACGTCACAGTGACTTTTGATTCGTTACGTTGGCGACGCCCGAATGACAGTTCGAATTTATTTTTGGAAAATCGCCGCTTTTACGCGCCATTTCCTCATTTGTGCCGTAATTTCTTTCGAAATAACACCAAGAAGTACTTTCGGAGCATTCCAGATGCACGCCGTGCGTCGAATTTTGTTTTCGAACAACATTTTATCGGTGACAAGCGCAAACGTCAGAACCGCAAGGGGAACTGTCAGAGCCACGAAGTTTTCCACCGAAAATTCCGTTAAAATGAGCTACAGCGAGGAGGCTTTTCACGATTTTCCCGACTGATATCTGATTTTCACAGTTTTCTTGTTCCTCCCGAGAATCAAAATTCAAAATCAAGTTGCTCTGCGCGGTTGCTCGGCACTCACAGTGACTTTCGATTCGTTACGTTGGCAACGCCCGATTGACAGTTCCAATTTTATTTTTAGGAAATCGCCGCTTTTACTTGCCATTTCGGTATTTGTGCCGTAATTTCTTCCAGAAAAACATAAAGAAGTGCTTTTGCAGCGTTCGAAATGAACGCAGCGCGTCGAATTTTGTTTTCGAACAAAATTCTCTCGGTGACACTGACAAGTGCAAACGTCAGAATCGCAAGCGGAACTGTCAGAGCCACGAAGTTTTCCACCGAAAATCCCGTTAGAATGAGCTACAGCGAAGAGCTTTTGTGATAAGCTTTTCACGATTTTTCCGACTGAAATCTGGTTTTCTCAGCTCTCTCGTTCCTCCCGAGAATCAAAATCAAGTCGCTTTGCGCGGTTGCTCGGCACGTCACAGTGACTTTCGATTCGTCACGTTGGCAACGCCCGATTGACAGTTCAATTTTATTTTTAGGAAATCGCCGCTTTTACTTGCCATTTCGGTATTTGTGCCGTAATTTCTTCCAGAAAAACATAAAGAAGAACTTTTGCAGCGTTCGAAATGAACGCAGCGCGTCGAATTTTGTTTTCGAACAAAATTCTCTCGGTGACACTGACAAGTGCAAACGTCAGAATCGCAAGCGGAACTGTCAGAGCCACGAAGTTTTCCACCGAAAATCCCGTTAGAATGAGCTACAGCGAAGAGCTTTTGTGATAAGCTTTTCACGATTTTCCCGACTGAAATTCGATTTTCGCAGCTTTCTCGTTCCTCTCGAGAATCAAAATCAAGTTGCTTTGCGCGGTTGCTCGGCACGTCACAGTGACTTTCGATTCGTCACGTTGGCTACGCCCGATTGACAGTTCCAAGTTTATTTTTGGAAAATCGCCGCTTTCACTTGCTATTTCGGCATTTGTGCCCTAATTTCTTCCAGAAAAACCCAAAGAAGTGCTTTTGCAGCGTTCGAAATGAACGCAGCGCGTCGAATTTTGTTTTCGAACAACATTTTATCGGTGACAGGTGCAAACGTCAGAAGCACAACTGTCAGAGCATCGAAGTTTTCGACCAAAAATCCCGTTAGGATGAGCTACAGCGAGGAGCACTTACGTGGAAAACTTCTCAAGGAGCTCGACGCGTCGTTCGTGGTAAGTTCGATGGTGAATTGCCGATTTTTTCGGGTTTAAAACCGGGTATGTGTCTCAGCGGTGGTAGCCATAACCTCACTTTCCACATCATCATCACACGGAAGGGTAGCCGAGCATGTTCGGCGTGAAAATCGGAGCCGACACGTGGCTGGTGGTCTTCGGAGGGCTGCTGGCCGTCCTCCTGCGCTGCCTTGTCGGGCTGCATCCGTATTCCGGCCAAGGCAAGCCTCCCATGTTCGGAGATTACGAGGCCCAACGGCACTGGATGGAAATCACCACCAATTTGCCCGTGAACGAATGGTACAGGAACTCGACGAGGAACGATCTGGAATACTGGGGTTTGGACTATCCACCGCTGACGGCTTACCACATGTTTATGCTCGGCAAGCTCTCCGGACTCCTCAACAAAAACTGGACTTTATTGAACAAGTCGCGAGGATTTGAAAGTGAACCGCATAAACTATTCATGCGCTGGTCCGTTCTGTCCACGGATTTGCTGTACATAGTCTCGCTAATATTTTATTTTTACGTTACCAAACCAAAAAAGCTGTCCATTAGTATAGTTTTAGGCCTGCTGTATCCCGGTTTGATTTTAATCGACCACGGCCATTTCCAGTACAATTCAATCAGCCTAGCCCTGTCAATTTTAGCGGTGAGCTTTTTAATGAGACGCAGCAACTTGCTTGCGTCTCTCTGCTTTTGTTTGTCATTGAATTACAAACAGATGCAGCTGTACCACAGCTTGCCGTTTTTCATGTATTTACTCAGCACTTGCGTTCCGAAACCAGGCCAGAGCTTCCTGAGTGCCGGCTTTCGGTTGGCTAAAATCGCAAGCACCGTACTCGTAACGTTTGCTTTGTTATGGGCCCCGTTTCTGTTCAGCTCCAACGATTTTTTGGCTGTTATTTCAAGACAGTTTCCAGTCGCCCGTGGTGTGTTTGAAGACAAAGTATCGAACGTTTGGTGCGCACTCAACATTTTTTACAAGCTCAAGTCGATAGACAACTATAAAATGATGCGTATATGCTTGTTTTCTACGGTCTTAGCCGTCGCGCCCAGTTCACTTGACCTGTTCCTCCGTCCGAACAAAGACAAATTTGTTCTGGCCCTGATCAACTCTTCGTTGGCTTTCTTCCTGTTCAGCTTTCAAGTACACGAAAAAACCATCTTAATCGCTGCGATTCCGGTAGTTTTGTACTTTCCAAAACAGCCGTTTGTCTGCTTTTGGTTCTTGTGCCTGTCGGTGTTTAGCATGATGCCGCTTTTGTACAAAGACGGTTTGCTGCTGGCCACAACGGCTCTGATGGTTTTCTACGCGGTGGCGTTCAAAGTGTCGCTGGAAATGAAGAATTTCAAGTTCAAAGATTACGTGGAGCTGATGCGAAAAGGCGATTTGAACAGTCTAGCCGGCGTCGCATTTGACTTCGCCATGATCACGTCTCTAGTAGGCTGTGTAGTTTTGTCGCTCACGTTGGTAGGACTGAAACCGCCCGATAGATACCCGGATCTGTGGACTTTACTGATCAGCGTGTACTCGGCCCTGCATTTCGCAGGATTTTTCGTTTATTTCAACGTCAAACAGTTCGGAATACCCCAAGAGTTCGAAGGTGTTGTTAAAGCTAAAGATTTGTAAATAAATGATTTTTATTTGAATTGGTAATTTTTCTTCTTTGTCCCGTTATCTGAAGTTCAACATCAAGGTGAGAGTAAGCAGCGTTATTGGTTACTACTAGAAGCCCAAGTTCAATTCATTTATTCAATTTTGTGGTTCAGACGCATTTAAAACTGAATTCAGACTGAGCCTCTACCGGCCGTAAGTTTATCACTGATAAAGTAGTGAATTGAAGCTGGAATGAGTGGCTGAAGGTCATGCTAATGATATAAAAAAGTGATCCAAACGCAGCAAGCCAAAGCGTATTTGTCCGACATCTTAAACGTTGGACTGGAATTGGTCCGACCACGCATTTCTCCCCGTTCATGCGTGGTCAGGCAAATTTCGGTCGGACGTTTGAGCTCTGGGAGACTCGCTCGTTTGCTTACCGTGTGAGAGAACTGCGTGGTCGGACAAAATCTGGTCGGGCGTTTGAGCTTTAGGAGACTCGCAAGAGAAATGCGCAGTCGGACGTTTGAGCTTTGGGAGACTCGCGCGTTTGCTTTCCGCATGGGAGAATTGCATGGTCGGACTAAATTCGGCTTTGGAAGTTCATGTCGGATGAATGCGCTTTGGCTTGTTGAGTGTGTTTTCTGAAAAATGATAAGAGTATTTGATGAAGGATAAAGAATTTGATAGATGAGACAAAAAAATATAAAATATGATTTTTTTTACAGGAAGTTGTGGACGAATCGGACGGCTGCGGAGGAAAATTCTCGTGTACCGTTGTTTCGTCAAAGTTCGAGGGCAAGCCGTTGCTCCAGCGCCACCGTTTGGTCAATTCGGTGCTGCAGGAAGAGCTGAAGTCCATACACGCTTTTTCCCAGAAGACTCTGACTCCGCAGCAGTGGGAGGCGGAGAAGAAGAACTGATAGAAAATGTCGTCGTCTCAAACCTCCATCATTAGTACTACCCTTAAATGTAAGTTCTGGAAAAGGGAATGTGATTTATTTCTCTTCGAAAACTGGTACGTTCAACCGAAGTGTGATTCGAGTTGCCCGGGAGTCTCTCCATGCGACCCGTTTAGAACCACATTCCCACATTGAAACCAATAAAAACATTTATGATAATTCATAGTCGTGTCTATGAACTATTTTTCAATCCAGCGATATTTTCCCATCCAAATCATTTCATCATACATAGAAACCTGTAGAATTATATCGTGTGATCAATTGAATTTCCAATTTAGGCGGGCTGTGCCCTAGCCAAATGCAGCTTTGCACTCCTGGTTTCGACTACGCCACAGCTTGCTAAAATCAGGAATTCAATTGATCACGCGATGTAAGAGAACTGTATTAATAATACCAGAACTGTGACAATTCTATACGAATCTTCCTACAGACCCGTACAAAATGTCCGTTGTCAAAGCAGTACCCTCCCATAGTAAACTACAATAAAACCAATAGAGAATCCTGTGAAGTTCAATGTGTTTTCTATTGGTTTAATAAGGTATTGACAGTCATAGATCATAACTAGGGATGGGCGATATCGTGGTTCGGGTATCAAAGTTTGATGAGAAAAAAATAACGATAATTATTGATATATCAAATATCTATAATTATCAAAGTATCAAACATTGATAATTATCAAAATATCAATATGAAAATAAGGATATCAAGTGCTAATATGAAAAAAAAACATCTATGTTCAATCTAGACTCACATGATAAGTGAAACTTACTTCTTTGGCGGTCTTTGGTCTTTATCTTTGATTTAATGATATTTTAATGTTATGATTACCATTGTCTATACTTTGATATATGTTAACATTTATCGATATTTGATATTTTGATGATTATCGACATTTGATATTTTGATAATTATCGATATTTGATATATCGATATATTGATATATTAATTGATATATCAATAGTTTTGCCCATCCCTAATCATAACTAGGGATGGGCAAAATTATTGATATATCAATTAATTCATCAATATATCGATATACATATCGATAATTATCAAAATATCAAATGTCGATAATTATCCAAATATCAAATGTTGATAATTATCAAAATATCAAATATCGATCAATGTTAACATACAGGGTGAGTTTTTTAAAACTTACCAGTGGCTTATTTTCTAAACCCGAGCGAGAATAAGAAAATGCAAAAACAGGTCAATTTTTATATCGAGGGGGACGTTTTTTACGTGTAAACCACATTTGTAAAATCATCCCTCTAATCCCTAGCGGCTACCCTTAATTTTTTTTCAAATGACACTACCCTACTTGTGATACGTCATTTGTTAGGAAATTTGATAAGAAATTTAGTCATGTACTTGTTATTTAATTTAAAGCAAATTTTGATACAAAAAAAATTAAAACTAAACTTGAAAACTTATCATTTGGCAATAATTTTTTTAATAGTTTCATTTTCTTTGTGAGACGTAACTTTTTAGAAAATTTGATTAACGGTCTAGTAAATCAGTAAATTTTACTTATTTAAACTTTTATTGAACAGAAAAAATTGAAAAAGAAACACATTTCAAGTTTTAATTTCAATTTATCAATAGCAATGTCAGTCGATTGTTTTAACGAAACGAAATTATTATTCTATTGTTATTTAAACAAAAATCTATTCAACAGACAAAAAATTTACAAGAATTGTTGAAAATGATTACCGTATTTTCCAGCATTTCACGATAACGTTCTCCATTTAAATTGCCGTCTATGAAAACAGGGCCGATGATAGCGTTTCCCAAAATTTCCGCCCAAACGTCAAGTTTTTCGGGATATTGAGAACGTAGAATCCGAAAATTTTAACAATTTTAAAAAATAATTAGGGGAGATGAAAATAGGGGCGAAAATAGGGGACAGTCCCCTATTATCTGCTCCTCCAGAAATTTTTGATGAATTGTGGTATTATTATTCGATGGAGACTCATTTGACTAAACTTTGTTCCAAATTTGATTGAAATTGGTTTAACGGTTCAAAAGTTACGGTGAAAAAACCATTTGAAAAAATCAACTTCAACACCCTGTATCTTTTCAAGAAAGCATTTTAGAACCATGAGTTTTTCGTTTTTTCGGTTTTATTTTTTATGGGGAATCATCCCTCAAAGTTTTTAATAACCAGACCCGAACACCCTGTAGGTTTGAAATTTTTTTGGGGTATTTTAGAGCACTTTTACTATTTTGCGCGTTGATCATGAAGCAACACTTACTTCCGGAAGCAACCGGAAGTGACATCAACTTTTGATTTTCAAACAGAACACCCCGTTTATTTTTTGATATTCGGATAGAGATTCTTTTATTGACACAGTGGTGGTCTTGAAAACCCTCTATGATGAAAAATGACGATTTTAAAGCGGGTTGAATATAATTGAATTATTATTACCAAAGGTGGCTGCGACCGCAAATGAAAATCTGAAGTTTATAGGTCTCTTGATTGTCTATGTCAAGAAGCGTTGCCAGGTTGAAATCGACGTACACAATAAACGAAATTCCAACTTCTGATTTTTATTTGTGGTCTCAGCCACCTTCGGTAATAATTACAATTCAATCGAATTCACAATAATCGATTTCAACCGGCAACGCTTTTTAACATGAACGATTGACAAACTTCTAACTTCATGTTTTTATCTGTGGTCGCAGCCACTTTTTGTCATAATAATTACTTTTTTTTCAATCAGCTATAAAATCGTCATTTTTTATTATAGAGAATTTTTGAAACCATCACTGTGTTATTAAAAAAAATCTCGATCCAAATATCAAAAAACTTACAGGGTGTTCCATTTGACAATCAAAAGTTGATGTTACTTCCGGTTACTTCCGGGAATGAGAGCAGCTTCATGATCAACGCGGAAAATAGCCAAATTGCTATCAAATACCCCATAATAACTTCAAATCTATGGGAAAAAATCCCATAGGAAAAAAGTATAGGCTGGCTGGTGCGATTTTCGAAAAACACACGGTATGTAGAATCCATTGAGGTTTATTAGGTTTTTATTGGTTTAATAAGTACAGATAATTAAACAGTTCATTGTCGTACATGTATACGAACTATTTTTCAGTCCAATGGGATCTCCCTATCCAAACCATATTATCGTACTATAACAGGATCCTGGTCACGGCACCAACTGTAAAAGATCCTAGGTGATCAAGCACTAACTGTAAAATCCTAGTCACTGGACCTACTGTAAAGTTCTGAGTCACCGACAACCATTTGTAAGATTCTGGTCATCACGGCAACTATTTTGTAACATCCTGACCTCACGGTAACATTTTGTGATAAACCTCGTCACCGGCCCCAATTTTGTGATATCCCCTCCCTTCCCTACAATAAATTAATTAAGCTGTGATGCGTCTAATTACCCTAAGTCGTATTTCGTTGTGCCGTAGATTTTATTTTACCTTTACCTAAGTTATTTAACCCGATTACACCTACCTCAGCTTCACGTCGTGCTAATACCTCAAGCCTACTCTAGTAGTAACCTCACGTTCTTTTTAAAGGGAATGAATTGAATAAATATTGAAAAATAAACAAAGTCATTTAACCACACCTCTTCTTTATTACAAATTAATCAATCATCGCCAACTTAATTAAATTCACCTTAATTATTCATTTTATAATTTCCTGACGTGCTGACATTCAGCTAGCGTTCGGAATTGTTTTATTCAGTTTACATTCGGTTTCTGAAAGAAAAGTACATCCTAATTCCGAGTGCAATCCTACGACGAATTTGTTCAACCCGCGATTATTACCCGCGATAATTGCGAATTAATTCCGTTCTCATTCTCACTAATTTTCAGAATTATGGGTGAAGCCATTTCCTAGTTCACTTGAGTTCAATTCCCTGCCTAATTTACTTATCCTTTTTCCAGTTGTTTATTTCAACCCTTTCTCCCCTTTCTCCCATTCCCCTGGTACGAGAAGAAATCTTTCCTGTTCAATTGTACTTAGAGAGAGATTGTTGTTCACTGAGTCTTGTCTTGATCTTTCGAATTTACAGCCATTATTTTTAATTATTGATCAAATAATTTACATAAAATTTGAGTGTTGACATTCCATAGATTTTATATCCAGCTGGCGCTATAGTCTATAATTCAAAGACTTATCAGCAGATCTGTTTCATGCTAGGTTCAATACCATTACACAAATTTACAATACGGAATACAAGTCATCGCAATGAGCCTCTAATTAATTAGCCTGCAAAATTTTGTGTCTCGTTCATTTCTTATCTTGAAGTGTTTCGGAACGACACTGAATTTTCTTAGCATTACTCAAGGGGTTTCTCTTTGGAAACTCGGCCTCATGCCTTTAAATTCTTTGTCGCGCGAAAGGGTTACATATCTTATTCTATGGGGAAAATAACGCGTAATCAAGATTTTGCCCAGGTTTGATTTGCATAAATACTGCTAGTGCTTGTCTCAGCTAATAGAGTCTACAAAATCATGCTCTGTCGGAAGCCAAATCTCTTAAAAGGGTTGCTGAGGTTTCACCCTTTTTCTTGCATCTGGAAGGTAGTTATCTGAAAACAAGGGGCCGCATTTTAAAAGCTCAGAGCAATTACAAAGAATTCAAATCGGCTTGACGCTTATCATGGCTGTTCAAAAGATCAAACAAAACCTACTATCATTTTTTTAAACCAAAACAATTACTTCAACCTTATTTAAACCATTCGCATTCGATTACAATAGAAATCAGACTTGCCTTAAGGTTTTCCTTCCACGTCACTGATTTACTACAAATCTATCACAGTGTTTTAGCACTTTTCTTAATTTATTCTTCTACAAAAATATTAGTTTTCTTCCCGCAAAATACACCCGTCGTGCTCGACTCTTACCACTCGAATCTCTTCCTCACCCCCGTCTCTATTCATGGACCCTTCCTGTTACCACACCCCCGTCTCCCGTCACAACCCTCTGGCCTACCAACGTCGATGCCTGCCTGCTTTCTTGCATCCGGTGTCACTCCGATGCTGGCCGGCAAAAATCGATATATTTCGCATTCCTCAACCAAATTTCTTTCCTTTCCTTTACCGCCCGTAATGCTAATTTTATCCCCAAATATTTCATTCCCCTTTATTTTATAATTCTAAGCCGTTCTGCCACAGTACATAGGACCGTTGAAACCTGTCGAATCCAATAGGGACTGTATCGATGAAGAACTGTAACAATTCGGAAAGGTTTTTCCTACATACCCGTATACAGGGCTCCCGCTAGTCTGGAAAACCTGGAAAAGTCAGTGAATCCACTGTTTGAAATTTTGGTCGGGGAATTTTGGAAAAAGTGGAGGAAGTCAGAAATTTGTTCCGGGGGTCAGGGAATTCGTAAATTGAGCAACTTTCATAGATTTTTTAAATCTGTCATCGCATCTTGTTATCAATCATGCAGTAAACATCTTTGAGTTTGCCTAAAAAATTGACCGATTTCATTTTACCTGCCACCACAACGATAATTTGGTGCTTGAGAATTTTTTTACTCAGTAGACAGGGAAAACCCACATTTTTGGTCTGGAAAATCAGGGAAATTTGACTCCATCGCCTAGCAGAAACCCTGGTATAGAATATATGTTGCCAAAGCGGTACCGTTCCATAGTATCTCACATTAAATCCAATAGAAAATAGATTGACGTTTAATATGGTTTCTATTGGTTCAATAAGGTACAGACAATAAAACAGTTCAATGTCGTACATGCGTATATGAACTATTTTTCAATACAATGGGAATCATCTACCCGAAACATTCAATCACACATAAAACCGTAGAAACTGGTAGAATCCAATAAGAACTGTATTGATAATTCAGAACTGTAAGGTAAGGTTCTTCCTACACCCGTATTAAATATTTGTTATCAAAGCGGTACCGTTTCATAGTATCTCACATCAAAACCAATAGAGAATTCTATGAGAATCAATATGTTTTCTATTGGTTTATTAAGGTAAAAAAATTAAGATACTCCATAGTCATAGATGTCTAGGAACAATTTTTTTATTCCAATGGGTCCAAACCATTTCGTCGTACATATAATGGTAGAAACCTGTAGAATCCTATATAAACTGTATCAATAATACAAAACTTCAACAGTTCGGGAAGATTCTTCCGTTCCATAGTATATCACTTTAAATCCGATAGAGAATCCATTGAGGTTTAATATGGTTTCTATTGGTTTAATAAGGTACAGACAATAAAACAGTTCATTGTCGTGCATGTCAATGAACAACTTTCCAATCCAATGGGATTTCCCTATCCAGACCATTTCATCGTACATAGAATGGTAGAAACCTTCAGAATCCAATAAGAACTATAATAATAATTCGGGACTGTAACAATTTGGCAAGATTTTTCCTACAGACCCATATAAAATATTTATTGCCAAAGCTTACCGTTCCATAATATCTCAGATTAAATCCAGTAGAGAATCCATTGAGGTTTGAATGTTTTTTATTGGTTTAATAAGGTACAGAAAATAAAACATTATTATAGTCGTAGATGCCTAGGGACTATTTTCCAATCCAATGGGATTTCCATATTTAAATAATTTCATCGTACATAGAATCGTAGAAACCTGTACAAACCTATAAGAACTGTAGTAATAATTCAGAACTGTAACATTTTGGCAAGATTCTTCCTACAGACCCATATAAAATATTTGCTGCCAAAGCGGTACCGTTCCATAGTATCTTACGTTAAAACCAATATACAATTCATTGATGTTTAATATGTTTTCTATTGGTTTAGTAAGGTACAGACAATGAGACAGTTCATAGTTTTCTGTTGCTGTTGACGATTTGCTTTGTTGAAAATTTACAAAATGAATTTCCAGATGTGAATTTGAAAGTCTCCGCCCCTGGAAAAGTCATACTCCACGGCGAACATGCCGTCGTCTATGGAAAATTGGCCGTGGCCGCCAGTCTCGGGATGAGGACGCACGTCGAGCTGATGACCACCGATCCGATCATGGGCATCGAACGTTTCGACGTTCTCCTGACCGATATACCTTATCACGGGTCGTTCGAGCTCGATGTAAGTTTTCTCCGCCTTTTTGGCGTATTTTAATTATTTTTTTTTTACCACTTCTCAGCGCTGAGCGCACGAGAGGTATCTGAGTTGTTGGTTGTGAATGGCAGTGAGCGCAATACGCAGTGTATTTATTCAGAAGTGTGGATAATGTAGCAGGTACAATCAAAATATTCAAATACGGACTTGTGATGCTATAAACAACCCCTGCAGCCTCTTAATGGCACACCTGACGTGACATGGTGGAGGCGCCGGGGACATTAGCTACATTATAATTACATTTAATAACTACTTATACTACCATTTGATAGATAGCGCTTTGGTAACTCCAGTTCTTGTGCTAAGCTGTTATCGGTAATGCAGATTTCTGCAATTTTCTGACAAATTTCATTAATTGCTAGAAGCGCCTGCAACGCCGTTCCAGTATTTCAAAATTAATGATCATTTTCCCATTTACAGAGCATCAAAGAGCTCTTGGAAACACCGACGCCGACGGTTCCGGAATGCAATTTGAATCTGTCGAAGCCGGAATGTCTGGACCACGACGCCCTGATCCACATCGTCAGGACGTTCCTGGACAAATCGGCGGCCACTCTGGGAAACGCCACGTACACCAAGCTCACGGACAACGAACGGACGGCCGTCGTGGTTCTGTTTTATCTGTTCAAAGCCATCATGTCGGCGAGCGGCGCGCAGGTGGCGCTCGAACAGATGGTGGTCAGGGTGAAATCCGAGCTGCCGTTGGGCTGCGGCACGGGCAGCTCGGCCGCCTACGCCGTCGCCCTGGCGGCCGCCTTCATGCGCTTCGCGATCGACGCGGGCTCCGTGGACGAACTGGGACCGGCGAACGTGTCCAAGTGGGCGTACCAAGCCGAACGGATCATTCACGGAACTCCGTCAGGTGGGCTCAACGTTGGTCTCGAAAGTCCGGCGAATAGTGCTGCCCTTCTGGCTCCCCTTACATTCTCGACTCGAACACACGTTCACTGACAGACACGGAAACAATCCTCTCTTTCTTGGAACGGTCGGACAGGCCCGATCCGCTACACTACAACACTCGTTGAGACTCAACCCGTTTCCGTCGCACTCATTGCGCGATGCTTTTACTAGCGAACGCTTTGTCGCGGAGTCAACCCTGTTTTAAACAAAGTCTCAGTCCATAATAAAAAAAGAATAGTTTTAGATGTTCATGGTCATGCGATAAAATCTTTAGTGACAGTAATCTGTGGCTAGTAAAGCCGTTCCAAATTTTTGGGGACGGGCTGTCTTCATTGACGACGTAGGTTAAGGAATTAGGAAATGTCACTTTTTTGACCTTCGCCTGAATACACTGTCCTCGCTCATTTTCACACTTTTGTTATAACCGAAGTGGCTGTAATGTATTTTACCCAGGATTTCTTTTCTCAATGACCTTGGAATGACGCATGCTTGCACTTTATAAATAATACCGTTATTTATTGTTAGTTCGCTCTTGTATTTCGTATAAATTTCAATTTTTTCGTTCACTTTATTGTTATTTGGCCAGCCCCTGGTAACAATTTGAGAAAGAATCTTCAATTCTTCATCTTTTTCGGTTCCAATTTTTATTTTTCCGAGATATTCATCTGTAATATTTGAACCTGAATTAATTACGCATATTTGTTCGTTTTCATTTATTGACATATTTTCTTCGTCATTTGAGTCCGTTTCAGGCAAAAAGGCTCGCGACAATGCGTCTGCAATTATCAGTTCGCTGCCTCTTCTGTAATTTGAAGTGAATTGGTATTTTTGTAATTTTAGCAGCAAACGTTGTAGTCTGGGCGGACATTTATCGATTGGTTTTTTAATTATGGCCAAAAGTGGTTTATGGTCACTTTTCACTATGACTTGTCTTCCAGAAACATAATCGTGAAATTTTTGCAACCCGTATAAAACTGCAAACATTTCTTTTTCTATCTGGGAATATAATTTCTGTGTTTCGAAATGATTTTGATGAATAGCAGACAGGTTTGTTTTCTTGTAGTAGGTATGCACCTACGACGTTTTGACTTGCATCTACTGACACCGTGATATTTTTCTTGGGATTAAAAAACTGTAAAACAGGGCTTTGGGTTGATTTTTTCTTAATTTTTTCAAGAGCTTGTATTTGAGGTTCTTCCCAACTGAAGTGTGTATCTTTTTTCAGAAGATCTCTAAGTGCTTGTGTTTCTATTGAATAGTTTTGAATGTATTTATTTACATAATTCACAACACCGATCAAACGCTGAACGTCTTTTTTACACTTTGGTGTGGGCATTTCTTTTATAGCTTCAACTCGATTTGTATCAATTTCTATTCCTTTCTCATTTATAATGTGTCCCATAAATTTAATTTCATTAACCGCATTAGGTAGGTTTCATAGGTAGGCAACATCTACAATAGGTAGATGTAAATTACACATACAGGGTGTGGTATAAGGTTATCCCACAGCCATCTGCGTTTTATGTGAGGAAGGTCATGTCATCTGATTCACATCCTGCCTAGATTATTGACCTTTGGCCTGGAGGTGTCATATTACAACACCGGTTCTGATTTCATCCGGTATCAATAACCTCAGGCTTTGACCTTGGCCAGAGCTATCGAATATACTGTGCTGGTTCTAGATCACTATGGCGGCCATCTTGTGATCCAGAACCAGCCTTGTTTATCTACTGAATTGACATATCGTTGTCAAAAAAAAACTACTTTTCTGTCACCGATCGAGAGTCTTCGGCTAGCCAAGCGGGTCGCAACCGGCCGCCAAAGACAAACAGTTGGTGCCCTTGTGAGCTCGACGTGTCCTCATTACAACAGAAAAGCACCGGGACGCAAACCCCTGCCACTTAGTCAGAAAAAGCTCGCAATAGGGCACCGCGCTCCGATCGACGCCTCACAAATGCACAAGCCACCTGCACTTTCAACGGCCAATTACGCTGCCTAGAACTCGACGCATCTTCCGACAGCCAGTACGAACTGTCGAGAAACATGTGAGCTCCAATGTTCCATGACCTTCTCCGCATCGACGCACATGGCTCAAACCATTTTCGATAGGTTCGTCAGTAACAGCGTTGACGTCAAATAGAATAGAATTTCATTTGTACGGGGCCTAGGATTTGCGGGACACTCTGTCTATAGAAGTGATTACATAGAAGACAATAATTTTGAACCGCCCTGTATTTTGTTGACGTAGGGAAATGTTTTCACAGATTCGAAAGGCTCATGGAAGACTGATACAGAAGTTTTTGAATGACAAAAATATTTCAATAGGGAAAATAAAGAGGGGAACACCTGTGAGCGGGACACTATGTCTATAGAAATTTGCACAAATGAAAAAGTTTCTCGCATACCCTAAAAACTGATACACATTTGATTATAATTGAAGAAATAATAATTAGGTTTATCAATACGATTCTTTCGTGCGCAGGCGTTGACAACTCGATCTGTACCCACGGCAACTGGCTCAAGTTCGTCAAGGGTGGCAGCATGGATCTGCTCAAGTTGACCAATTCGCGGTTCAAGGTCATCCTGGTGAACACGCTGGTGCCGCGCAACACCAAAGCTTTGGTCGAGCAGGTCGGCGTTCTGCGGCAGAAACATCCGCGCATAATCGACGCAGTTTTGGACATCATC
Source organism: Anaspis maculata (assembly GCA_949128115.1). Classification (NCBI taxonomy): domain Eukaryota; kingdom Metazoa; phylum Arthropoda; class Insecta; order Coleoptera; family Scraptiidae; genus Anaspis; species Anaspis maculata. The sequence continues at coordinate 59,076,129 of OX421967.1, read as the reverse complement.
GACATGATTTCCAGAGACGCGCTGACGGCCCTGATGAACATCAACGGAGGCTCTGGAGACGTCCTGGCGTACTACGAGAAGCTACAGGTGAGTTCTGGCTTGTGAACGATACAGCGCGGAGCTTATTATACAGAGCTCTGTAGCTACTGTAGCTTACAGAAAAAGCCACTTGCCGGAGTTGACTAAAAAAATTGATCTAGATTGCTTGGCATTTGGCATTAGCTCTTTTTTTTTCTGGTTGCGTTGTTGGATTAACAAAACGAAAAATTTCAGGAACTGAGCGACATGAACCATCACATGCTGCAGGCCTTGAGCGTTTCCCATCCCAGGATCGAGCAGGCTTTGGAAATCATGGCGGCGAACGGTCTGAAAGGGAAACTGACGGGGGCCGGCGGAGGTGGCTGCGCCCTTTGCATGGTGCCCCCCTACGTGGACCGAGAGGTCGTCGAAAAGACCCTGAAACTGCTGCACACTCAGAACTTCAGCGCCCATTTGACCGATCTAGGTGGCGAAGGTGTTCGGTTTGATGATTGACATTCGAATTTGAAATAAACCTTATTCTTTTTTACACCTCGGTACTGGCCAGTCTTCTTTTCGGTTACCCGTTGTTTAGATATCTAAAACTAGGCTGTGAGTGGATCAAGACTGAAAACCACCTAGCAACGCCTGACATATCCTAGCAACCCTCAACACAGCCCTAGCAACGTTTAATAAAACCCTAGCAACGCCTTTCACAGCCCTAGCAACGCCTAAAACAGCCCCAGCAACGCCTAACACAGCCCTAGCAACGTTCAACAAAACCCCAGCAACGCTTGACACAGCTCTAGCAACACTTAACACAGCATTAGCAACACCTGACACATGCCTAGCAACGCCTAGCACAGGCTCTAGCAACTAATTTGCCATTTTACTCAGGTTTCGCAGCGCCCCCGCTAATTCCTGTTCACTAGCGGCGAGTAATGAGAAACAACCAAAATTAAAATTTTATTTAAATAGAGGACATTTTTGGTTTTCTTCTGTTCATCATTACAATCTATCGACAGTGATTGACTAGTGCGGTTTTTTGGGTTTTGTTGTTTTGTTTTTTACAGTTTTAAAATGAAAAAGGCTAAAATTGCTATGGCCGCCGCCACGCTTGATGTTGGCGGGAGCGGCGACGATGCGTTCTTCGGCTTCGCCCAGCCCTGCTGGTTCGGCTCGTCCACTTCGTTGACGAGTTGATCGCCGGCGGCCGGGTACCACGTCGTTCCGCTCTTGTCGGCGCCGTTGCTAGGCTGCCAGGAGACGGTCGCCCAATCGGGACGCGAGTTTTGCGTGCTCGGTGACGTCAGTTCGGGAAACATCTGCACCGTGTTGCCGACCGTTTGCTGCGGCTGGTTGTTGTTGTTGTTATTGTTGTTGTTGTTGTTGTTCTGCTGAGAATTCACTTGTTCTTGCCAGCTGCTCGAACGGCCGTAGGAAGCGGGGCGTGTCCTTGAACCCAACGTCTGCGTCGGTTCCTGCGCAATTTGTTCAGTTTCATTCTCCATAGCAATTTTTGAATTTTTCAAAAATTCAGAATTGATTTTTTTTATTGAAGGGCAATGAAATGATAACAAGGGCAGCATTGCTTTATTCATCTCGATTACTACTACTACCTACTGCGGTAGAGCAGGCCAAGCAAATATTCATCTTCATCATAAATGAAGTAGGCGCTATTCTTGCTGCCGAGTGTACGACCCGATAACATGCGAACTTGTTGGACCTGACTCGGTTTTTATCAATAAATAATTATGGTAATTACCGGGCTAATTGGAAGGCTGGAAGATGGAAGCCAGGCAGTTTTGGAAGGGCTGGCGCCCAAATCTTTCGGCGCCATTTCCGGTTGATATTGCTGTTGCTGTTGGACGGTACTCCAGGGGTAGACTTCGCTCGAAGACGTCGAAATCATGCCGGGCTCTGAATAATCCGTCGTTATGTGATTGCAGTCTCCCGAATTTGGTCTAGAAAGTAGTATTTTATAGTTCATTACTCGTTACACAATTGAATATTTCATTGATACCCAATTGTGCATACATTTTACAATATTTGTCACTTTACCCAAATGACTCGTTGAAAAAAAAATTGCTTCAATCAAAAACGCACAGGCCGGCAATTTAATTCAATTGAACGTAAAAATGATTCCAGAATCGTGATGCTGATGGTCGATTTAGCAGGAAACGATACCCCACTTGCGTTTTTCGAATATATTTTTTTACGCATCTGTCGTAAATTTTTGCATCTGTCAAAAAAATTTCGAAAAAATCAAATTTTGACTTCTTGGAAATGGCAAGAGGGGTATCGTTTTCTAGTAAATTGAACACGCTGAACACGAATATGTTGGTTATTTTTCCGTAACCTGAAGAGTTGCGTTGTTTGACGTTTTTCTTTGAACAATTTTTGGATACATTGTTGCGTGGAAAATAAATCAAAAATCGCAATGCTGATGTGTGGTTCAGTGTAAAACCATACCCCACTTGCCGTTTTCGAAAAAGTGAAAATTTTCCAAATCTGTCAAGAATTTTTGAAAACGTCAAATTCTGACTTTTTGTAAATACCAAGTGGGGCATCGTTTCTTAGTTTATTGAGTGAGCTGAACACGAATATGGTAGTGGTTTTCACTTCATCAGATTATTTACGACGATTTTCCTTCAAGTCACGAGAGTATCCACGGCGATTGCTATTTTTTGTTCGACATTTTCAACAATTCATGTGAGTGAATGAGAAGCAGAGCGTTTTACAATAGCAAAAAGTTGTTTTTTCCACAATGAAAATCCGCGGAAGTTTTTGTCTGTCACTGCTACAACTGTGGTTGTCTGGACATTTAGCGGCAATTTGTCAAACGTCACATTTTGGCTTTGCACAACGCAAGCGGATCGTCATTTTATAGTAAATCAAGCACGCTGAACAAGAATATGGCAGCTGTTTTCAAGTCACGAGAGTATCCACGGCGATTGTTGATTTTATTTTGTTAGACATTTTAAACAATTTTTGCAAGTGAGTAAATAGCTAGAGCAGAGCGTTTTAAATGGCAAAAAGTTTGTTATTTTTCACAATTGAAGTCGCGTAAGTCTTAGTTCGTCAGTGCTTCAACTGTGGTTGACTGGTCATTTAGCGGCAATGCGTCAAACGTCAAATTTTGGCTTTCGCACAACGCAAAAAGAGTATCATTTCTCAGTAAATCGAGCACGCTGAAGAAAATGGCAGCTGTTTTTAGGTCACGAGAATATTTACGGCGATTGTTGATTTTTATTTGACATTCTCAACAATTTTGGTGAGTGAATAAATCCGCCTTTTTTCAACAAAACGACCTGATAAGTCATTATTAATCGCAATTAGCATAAAACTGCGGTACTAGAAACACCTAATTTCTATTACTAAGCATCAAAGTGAATAAATAACTAAAGCAGAGCGTTTTACAAGAGCAAAAAATCTTTTTTTTTTCACAATAAAAGCCACAAAAGTTATTGTTTGTCAGTGCTACAACTGTGGTTGATTGGACATTCAGCAGCAATTCGTCTCAAAAACGTCAAATTTCGACTTTGCACAACGCAAGCGCGTTCTTACTCAATCGAGCACGCCGAACCAGAATATGCCAGCTGTTTTTACGCCACGAGAGTATTCACGGCGGTTGGTTATTTTTCTTTGACATTTTTAACAATTTCGTTGAGTGAATAAATAGCTGAAACAGAGCGTTTACAAAAGCAAAAACTCGGGTTTTTTATAATAAAAAGTCGCGGAAGCTGTTGTTTGTCAGTGCTACAACTGTGGCCGACTGGACATTTAGCGACAATTTATCCCAAATACCTAAAATTTATGCTTTTGCGCAACGCAAGCGGTGTATCATTTCTAGCAAATCGAGCACGCTGAATAATGAAATGTATTTACGGCGATTGTTACTTTTTCTTCGACATTTCCAACAATTTCAGTAAGTGAATAAATCGCTAAAGCAGAGCGTTTTACAAGAGCGAAAAATGGTTTTTTTTTTTGTACAATAAAACTTCGCGAAAGTTATTGTTCGTCAGTGCTACAATTGCGGTTGACTAGACATTCAGCGCCAACTTGCCCCAAAAACGTCATATTCTGGCTTTTGCTAAACTCAACCTCAACCGGGTTATCATTTCTTAGTAAATCGAGCTCGCTTGATAAGAATATGGCAGCTGTTTTCAAGTCACCGGAGTATTCACGGCGATTGGTCATTTTTCTTTGACATTCTCAACAATTTCGGTCAGCTCATAAACAGCTGAAGCAGAGTATTCCACAAAAGCAAAAAATCGTTTTTTTTTCAACAATAAAAAGTCGCGGGAGTTATTGTTCGTCAGTGCTACAACTGTGGTTGACTGGACATTCAGCAGCAATTTGTCCCAAAAACGTCAAATTTAGGCTTTTGCACAATGCAAGCGGGGTATCATTTCTTGGTGAATCGAGCACGCTGAACAAGAATACGGCAGCTGTTTTTTGGTCACGCAAAAATTCATGGCGATTGTTGATTTTTCTTTGAAATTCTCAACAGCTCCGGTCAGCTTATAAACAGCTGAAGCTGAGAATTTCACAAAAGCAAAAAATCGTTGTTTTTTTTTCACAATGAAAAGTCGCGGGAGCTATTGTTTGTCAGTGCTACAACTGTGGTTGACTGGACATTCAGCAGAAATTTGTCCCAAAAACGTTAAATTTAGGCTTTTGCACAATGCAAGCGGGGTTTCATTTCTCAGTGAATCGAGCACGCTGATCACGAATACGGCAGTTGTTTCTAAGTCATAGGAGTTTTCACGGCCATTGTCAATTTTAATTTTTCTTTGACTTTTCAACAATTTCGTAAGTGAATAAATAGCTAAAGCAGAGCGTTCAACAAAACCAGAAATTCGTTATTTTTCTTACAATTAAAAGTCGCTGAAGTTCAAATTGTTCCGTCAGTGCTACAACTGCGCTTGACTGGACATTTAGAGGCAATTTGCCCCAAAAAACGTCAAATTTTGGCTTATGTGCAACGCAAGCTAGATATCATTTCAAGTAAGTCGAGCACGCTGAACAAAAATTTGCCAGTGCTGCAACTGTGGTTGACTGGACATTTAGCGCCAACTTGCCTCAAAAAGCAGTAACTTGGCGTAATCGCGCCGAGTTTGGTATCGTCACAAAGCTTCTCACAATCGTTTTCCAACTAGGTTGCATTACAATCAACAGCACCGTTCCAAGTTGAAATTTTTCAAAGTAATTTGGCCGAATTTTCGACAGCACAGCCAACCATGCAAATACCGTTGACGCCGTACTACTTGTACTCACATGTAATTGTAGCACTGGTCCTGGAGGAAGCTCAGAGCCTTGTCGATGATTTGACTGGAAAATCGCGATGCCGGTCCGTCCGGTGCGCCCCTGTCACACAACCGCCTCGTTTCCCTGGTGACGCATTGTTTGAACCTATCATGCGAGCTGAAATGTCACGGTCGCGTTACAGTAATGCCAACACAAACCAATTTCAATTCTAACACAAGCCAACTCTATTACTCTAATTCTGAAATTCTACAGCAGCGCCAACTTTACGGGGCAATCCCTAGGCAATCAACAGGCAATCAGCATTAATCAGTGGTGCCAATTCAACGGACGTGTACATACCAGCATAGCGTAGATTTCGAAATTATTTCGCCCTGGCTGACCTGATCGACCAGCAAATTGTACTGCGGACCGCAATGTGCCATTTCCGTCACGGTCGATTTTATACAGGGTGCGTATTGCAAGTACTCTGCAAAATTCATGTTTTAGTACTTTCAGCCGAGTATCGAGTTGAATAAACAGTACCTTTTTGATAGCTGGGCTGCATGCACATTTGATGGACGCTTTCGATTGGATTTTCAACCGCCTTGTTGAACTGGCGGCGTTGCTGTTCGGTGAAGCAGTTGTCCGTGTAGACCTTCAAGCAGTCTACAAATCTTTGCAAAAATTGAAAAAATAATCATCGAGAGCACGAATCAAACAGTGCATCTACCTGTTCCAAGTCCGACAAACCAAGTCGATGTCGTTGATGTTATCCGGGAATATCAAATGTGCCTCTTTGACCAGGGGATCGGCGATCCGGACGCACTGCTCGTATCCGTTTCTGGAGCAGTCCGCTCTCTGGGCTTCGGCCAGTAGAGGCATCAGCAGCAACGTCCAAATCATTCTGGAAAAAAGATCATCATTGAAATATAGACGAAATCGTTTTTGTTGTGCTGGTACGTTAGGTTGGCTGCTAGAATTGTTTTGCTAACAAACTTGGCGTGCTGGAACAGGTCAAAGGGCCGATGCTTTCATTGAATCATTATTTTTTTTTTGAACGAAGGGTTTGCATTTTTTAGTTTGTAGCATCGAAAAATCGAACTCGCTTCAAGAGGTTGAAGATCTTTTAACCAACTGTCAAATGCTACAGCCTGCTTTGATTTATTTATTTTCCAGTGCAGCCAACCGCAAAGTTTTGGAGATTTTCTACATTCCACATTTGGAAACCAATCTCGCAAATTCGAATCGCACTCAAGGTGAATACTCAACTAAACTATTATTGATCATTCTCATTATAGAGCGAACCACCCTGTATATATCGAGACGCCATCGAGGCCTTGTGCGCGATTTTTTTATTACCATACCTTCGTGCACAAGTACAATTAGCGGCATTGGCCCAGTACGATTTTTCAGAAGCCTTGGGCTCTTACAAAACGTACATTACTCACGTGGTCTGCTGTTTCCGGTCAGCCAGATCCGGAAGCACGCAACTTTGATGGTGTGTAGCGAGAGAGGTGAAATGGGAAGGGGGAAAAGAGCTTGAAGGGTCACTCGTTATGCTTCGAGTTTGACCCCTTTTCCCATCCAACACTTGAATGTAAGAACCACACAATAAGAGTCAATACCACTCAAAATTATTAGCGCTCAAGATTTTATTACAACTTGAAAATTAGATTTGGAATTTTCTTGGAAATTCTATTATATACAGCTGCAGGGTATTGTGAAAAATTTGAATTGCTAATTAGGGTGCTTGCTTAATAACTTAAGGTAATATTACCCTTTCGTGCCATAACAGCCCCGCATATTAGCATGTCTGAGTCACAAAGTCCTTGTATTATATGAAGTGGATGGCTAAAAAATTTGGTTGGCGTTGGAAATTTATGCATCAGAGATTGTTTCGGCGATGAGACAATTTCCGGTGTTGATGGAACCTGCATGAATTTCTATTTGTTTCATTTTTGTATGCTTATTGTTATAAATAATCCTGGTAGGCTTTGTTTATAAAAAAAACATAGTAGGCCTTGTTCGCTGGCAACAGTGACAGCTGACAAGCAAAGCAAAGCCAATTCGATCATGCACCCCTCAGGCCAAGGTGGCACGTTATTGCGAAATTCTAGCAGGCTGAGAAATCAGCGCTATCTTGATTGTGTTCCATTCCACAACTCCACACACCCCCTAGTCCAAGGTGATTGCTGAATGCCTATAAGGGTTTTTCCCAGAGGTCATTTGATTACTCACACACGATTTTATTGGAAGAAATAAATTTTTTCAAATCTCGCGGCCCAAATCTAAAGACACGCATTGTCTCTAAATTCTTCGTTTCACAATTTAATCACCGCTTCTTGCGCACGTAAGTCCACGATAAATCTGATACCGATATAAATTATAGCTACGACACTTTTAGATTAGAATCTTGGAAACTAGAAGTGAATTATTATGCAGTTGGTCTGGTTTTGCTTTTTGTTACTTGGAGTAGAAAGAAAAACGCGCGCTCGCGAGGCGTTGACTGAAAACTAATAATGATTTCTTTTTTTTTTCCGTTTCCAAATAATAATTAAGCTCACAAATGACAATTAAGCTTGCAAATGACACAAAGATTGGCTATTGTTTACAGAGTTGGAGCTCTCGATTCGAACGATGAATGAAAAGAAAAAAGTGAAAGTCTCGAGAGGACTTGATGCGGAAATAAGGCAATGGTACGAGGATGAGCATGTTAAATCCAAGAGTGCTGTGCCTTGCACCGCCTACCCCGCAAACTGACCCGTGTGTGCGGTTCAAAGCCAGCTCGGATCAAAAGTAAGTTTTCGCGCCGTGGTGTTAAAATGTCACTGAACTTGCATTTTCCATTCAGAACCGCAACTCCGTAACGATTAATGCTAATAATGCGCAAAATAACAAAAGAAAGGTACATGTGTACCGGTGTACCTACCTGGTGGTATATCACCGCATATATGAACCTCGGTATAATAATAGACGACAAATAATTTTCCTGGCTGAATAATAAAAAATGATTTCCGGGCTCCAGATAGTAGGTATGTATTAGTTCTTTTGTTCGATGACCCTCGCCACTTTAACCTGTCAATGAGGCAGTTTGATGGGTACATATGCGGGGGTGAACGGTAATTGATTAAAGTTTCAGCGAAATGTGAATAATTGAATCCATAACAGCTTTGTGATCGATTTTGGTATAAGATACGTTTTCGTGTGGAACCCGGCGGTTAAGTGTGATTGAAGAATTAATTCTTTAGCTGTTTGTAATCGAGATGTTGCCATTAGAAAGAAATCAGAATGCGAATTATTGGCCACTGGAAGAGGCCCGCAGCCTTCTTTCTGCGTAGTTTTATGACTTTTGGCTTACTTTATAGGTCCATGCTGTAACAAAGAATGAATAAACTGAACTGAACTGAATTTGGAAAAACTTGTTGCAAAAGCTATAAACAATTTCATAGCTTGCATTGGCCAAAATTTTAAATCAAAGCTTTCTTTATGTAAAGTTCACGAAAAGCTTTCTTTGATAACCGAATTCAAGCCTAATTAATTGTAATCACTCTTACTTTTTATGGTAGGTAACGATTGATGAGCATGGGTGTATTTAAATCATTGATCAATGGAATACAACAAAACTGTTTTTTTTTCTCAAGTTATATTCCGTTTGGAATATTTTGAACTGGTACTTAGCAAGAAAATTTTAAGGTAGCTACCTATTTAATAATAAACTTACATTGTTATATTTTAGAAGCACTTTTTTTTAGTTTAAATAATCCAAATGGTCACATTTAGACCGAAAAAGCACACGCTTAAACCACCGATACCGAAAACATGTTGCTGTTTCAGGAAACGCGTTCAGAGTTTCAGACCTTCGCACTTTGGTGGTCAGCAGAGGAATGGATGGATTCAATTCGTTGGCTTTTACGCTTGGCGAATCTGTAACAATCGATGGCGCGGCTTTAATTTACTTGGCTGCATTAACCGTGTATCGTGATAAAATGACCGACCGAGGATGTTTTTTGCATAAAGGTGAGTATGAGAGGCGCATAAAGCGTAGTCAAGTATTTACCCTCAATCTAAACAAGCTTGCGCTTCAAATTCTCAAAAATCTAATAGTTACGTAATTAATTTTCGACTAATAAGAGACATATCAGCTTGTATGTGCTTGGATATGTTGTTTATGGTTGACTGATCGTCCTCAAATGCACTGGGTGTCGAGCAAGATGTAAAATTCAAAATATTTCGCTCGGGACATATGGAAGATTGTTACAAGATAGATATGCGAGGAACTTTTTCATTTGTACAAATTTCTATAGACAGGTGTTCTGCTCTCTATTTTCTTTTTTCTTGAAACAATTTCGTCTTTCAAAAAATTCTTAATCAGTTTTCCATGAGCTTTTCGTATCTCTGAAAACATTTCTTCTCGTCAACAAAACACAGGACGGTTCAAAATTATTGTCTTCTATGTAACAACCCAATTAAATCCTCAAGTATAATCGAATGTATCAGTTTTTAGGGTATGCGAGAAACTTTTTTATTTGTGCAAATTTCTATAGACAGGCTGTCCCGTTCACAAGTGTTCCCCTTTTCATTTTCCCTATTCATGAAATATTTTTGTCATTCAAAATTTCCTTTATTAGTCTTCCATGAGCTTTTCGAATCTGTGAAAGCATTTCCCTACGTCAACAAAATACAGGGCGGTTCAAAATTACTGTCTTCTATGTAACAACCCAATTATTTGTTCAAGTATAATCAAATGTATCAGTTTTTAGGGTATGCGAGAAACTTTTTTATTTGTGCAAATTTCTATAGACAGGCTGTCCCGTTCACAAGTGTTCCCCTCTTAATTTTCCCTATTCGTGAAATATTTTTGTCATTCAAAATTTTCTTTATTAGTCTTCCATGAGCTTTTCGAATCTGTGAAAGCATTTCCCTACGTCAACAAAACATAGGATGGTTCAAAATTATTGTCTTCTATGTAACAACCCAATTAAATCCTCAAGTATAATCGAATGTATCAGTTTTTAGGGTATGCGAGAAACTTTTTTATTTGTGCAAATTTCTATAGACAGGCTGTCCCGTTCACAAGTGTTCCCCTCTTTATTTCCCCTATTAATGAAGTATTTTTGTCATTCAAAATTTTCTTTATTAGTCTTCCATGAGCTTTTCGAATCTGTGAAAGCATTTCCCTACGTCAACAAAATACAGGGCGGTTCAAAATTACTGTCTTCTATGTAACAACCCAATTATTTCCTCAAGTATAATCGAATGTATCAGTTTTTAGGGCATGCGAGAAACTTTTTTATTTATGCAAATTTCTATAGACAGGCTGTCCCGTTCACAAGTGTTCCCCTTTTCATTTTCCGTATTCATGAAATATTTTTGTCATTCAAAATTTCCTTTATTAGTCTTCCATGAGCTTTTCGAATCTGTGAAAGCATTTCGCTACGTCAACAAAATACAGGGCGGTTCAAAATTATTGTCTTCTATGTAACAACCCAATTATTTGTTCAAGTATAATCAAATGTATCAGTTTTGAGGGTATGCGAGAAACTTTTTTATTTGTGCAAATTTCTATAGACAGGCTGTCCCGTTCACAAGTGTTCCCCTCTTAATTTTCCCTATTCGTGAAATATTTTTGTCATTCAAAATTTTCTTTATTAGTCTTCCATGAGCTTTTCGAATCTGTGAAAACATTTCCTACGTCAACAAAATACAGGGCGGTTCAAAATTACTGTCTTCTATGTAACAACCCAATTATTTCTTCAAGTATAATCAAATGTATCAGTTTTTAGGGTATGCGAGAAACTTTTTTATTTGTGCAAATTTCTATAGACAGGCTGTCCTGTTCACGAGTGTTTCCCCCTTCATTTTCCCTATTCATGAAGTATTTTTATCATTCAAAATTTCCTTTATTAGTCTTCCATGAGCTTTTCGAATCTGTGAAAGCATTTTCCTACGTCAACAAAATACAGGGCGGTTCAAAATTACTGTCTTCTATGTAACAACCCAATTATTTCTTGAAGTATAATCAAATGTATCAGTTTTTAGGGTATGCGAGGAACTTTTTTATTTGTGCAAATTTCTACGGACAGGCTGTCCCGTTCACAAGTGTTCCCCTCTTCATTTTCCCTATTCATGAAATTTTTTTGTCATTTAAAATTTTCTTTATTAGTCTTCTAGGCCAGGCGGTATGTCGGTAAAATCACTACAATCTGGAAAAAACTCCGACCAAAGCTTTTATGGTGTCAAACTCTTCGTAAGGTCAGTAGTTATCTACCACTGAGTTTCCGCCCAAAAACGAGTTGTGCTGATTCCTCCACATCTGCGCGAAGGTAAAGGATGCCTCAAAAGTGCAAAAAGACCTGTTAAACCTTCGTACTTTTTCGTTATATTTGCCTAAATGCAAACGTACAACTCTTAGGCAAACATTGAAAGCATCTGTCATCATCTCTGTGCCAGTCTTACTGTTGAAAAAAAATATTTCTTTGTGCGGGTCAGATAAATCACACTTAATCGTTTTTCCACACAAGAAAACGATGGAGCATCATGTATTTTGTATGTTTTCTAATAACTCGTATCCATTGAACCCATTTATGACATTAAAATTTCAATAACAGCATTTTTGAAGATGTTGCCAGCAAAAAAGTGAATAATTTTTACCCGCCTGTTCAGCAGCATTTTTTTCAATTTTACCAAACACCGTTTGCGAAAATTTCATAAGGAATGAAAAGCTCAAACTCTCCTCTAACGATATCGTGCCTGGCTTAACCGCGGCACGCACTTAAAAGTCTAAAAAACTGATTTCTTTTCGAGAGGTCCTGTTTCACCAGCGTGCGGCCGTGCCTACTTGACATAGACCGGACTGATTACACGAGCTTGGAAATGTACTCTTTTACAGCTTTAAAACGCGACCATTATTATTAAGACTTTGTACATTGATTTATGAAGAAATTATATATTATTTTATCATTAATGGTCGTGTTTTAAAGCTGACAATGCGTACATTTCCAAGCTTGTGTAATCAGTCCGGTTTATGTCAAGTAGGCACGGCCGCACACGGGTAAAATAGAACCGCTCAAAAAGAAATCAGTTTCCTACACTTCCAAAAAGCGTGCCGCGGTTAAGCCATATATAATATCATCAGAAAACAGTTCCAGCTTGTCATTCCTTGTAAAATTTTTGAGAACGGTGTTTGGTAAAATTGAAAAAACTGCTGCTGAACAGGCGGGTAAAAATTATTCACTTCTTAGCGGGCAACATCTTCAAAAATGCTGTTATTGAAATTTTAACGCCATGAATGGGTTCAGTAAGCACAAGTTATTAGAAAACATCCAAAATACATGTTGCTCCATCGTTTTCTAGTGTGGAAAAACAATTAAATGTGATTTATCTGACCTGCACAAAGAATTTTTTTTTTCAACATCAAGACTGGCACAGAGATGATGACAAATGCTTCCAATGTTTGCGTTAGAATTGTACGTTTGCATTGAGGCAAATAAAATGAAAAAGTACGGGGGTTTAACAGGTCTTTTTGCACCTTCAAGACATCCTTTACCTTTGGGCAGATGTGGAGGAATCAGCACAACTCGTTTTTGGGCGGAAACTCAGTGGTAGATACCTACTGACCTTACGAAAAGTTTGACACCATAAAAGCTTTGGTCGGAATTTTTTCTATCCAGAATGACCTACCGCCTGGCCTATTCCATGAGCTTTTCGAATCTGTGAAAACATTTCCCTACGTCAACAAAATACAGGGCGGTTCAAAATAACTGTCTTCTATGTAACAACCCAATTATTTCCTCAAGTATAATCGAATGTATCAGTTTTTAGGGCATGCGAGAAACTTTTTTATTTATGCAAATTTCTATAGACAGGCTGTCCCGTTCACAAGTGTTCCCCTCTTCATTTTCCCTATTCATGAAATTTTTTTGTCATTTAAAATTTTCTTTATTAGTCTTCCATGAGCTTTTCGAATCTGTGAAAACATTTCCCTACGTTAACAAAATACAGGGCGGTTCAAAATAACTGTCTTCTATGTAACAACCCAATTATTTCCTCAAGTATAATCGAATGTATCAGTTTTTAGGGCATGCGAGAAACTTTTTTATTTATGCAAATTTCTATAGACAGGCTGTCCTGTTCACAAGAGTTCTCCTCTTCATTTTCCCTATTCATGAAATATTTTTGTCATTCAAAATTTTCTTTATTAGTCTTCCATGAGCTTTTCGAAGCTGTGAAAGCATTTCGCTACGTCAACAAAATACAGGGCGGTTCAAAATTATTGTCTTCTATGTAACAACCCAATTATTTGTTCAAGTATAATCAAATGTATCAGTTTTTAGGGTATGCGAGAAACTTTTTTATCTGTGCAAATTTCTATAGACAGGCTGTTCCGTTCACAAGTGTTCCCCTCTTCATTTTCCCTATTCATGAAATATTTTTGTCATTCAAAATTTTCTTTATTAGTCTTCCATGAGCTTTTCGAATTTGTGAAAACATTTCCTACGTCAACAAAATACAGGGCGGTTCAAAATTAATGTCTTCCATGTAACAACCCAATTATTTCTTCAAGTATAATCAAATGTATCAGTTTTTATGCGAGAAACTTCTTTATTTGTGCAAATTTCTATGGACAGGCTGTCCCGTTCACAAGTGTTCCTCTCTTCATTTTCCCTATTCATGAAATATTTTTGTCATTTAAAATTTTCTTTATTAGTCTTCCATGAGCTTTTCGAATCTGTGAAAACATTTCCCTACGTCAACAAAATACAGGGCGGTTCAAAATTACTGTCTTCTATGTAACAACCCAATTATTTCCTCAAGTATAATCGAATGTATCAGTTTTTAGGGCATGCGAGAAACTTTTTTATTTATGCAAATTTCTATAGACAGGCTGTCCCGTTCACAAGTGTTCCCCTCTTCATTTTCCTATTCATGAAATATTTTTGTCATTCAAAATTATCTTTATTAGTCTTCCATGAGCTTTTCGAATCTGTGAAAGCATGTCGCTACGTCAACAAAATACAGGGCGGTTGAAAATTACTGTCTTCTATGTAACAACCCAATTATTTCTTCAAGTATTTATTAGTCTTCCATGAGCTTTTCGAATCTGTGAAAGCATGTCGCTACGTCAACAAAATACAGGGCGGTTGAAAATTACTGTCTTCTATGTAACAACCCAATTATTTCTTCAAGTATAATCAAATGTATCAGTTTTTACGGTATGCGAGAAACTTTTTTATTTGTGCAAATTTCTATAGACAGGCTGTCCCGTTCACAAGTGTTCCCCTCTTAATTTTCCCTATTCGTGAAATATTTTTGTCATTCAAAATTTTCTTTATTAGTCTTCCATGAGCTTTTTGAATCTGTGAAAACATTTCCTACGTCAACAAAATACAGGGCGGTTCAAAATTACTGTCTTCTATGTAACAACCCAATTATTTCTTCAAGTATAATCAAATGTGTCAGTTTTTATGCGAGAAACTTTTTTATTTGTGCAAATTTCTAAGGACAGGCTGTCCCGTTCACAAGTGTTCCCCTCTTCATTTTCCCTATTCGTGAAATATTTTTGTCATTCAAAATTTTCTTTATTAGTCTTCCATGAGCTTTTCGAATCTGTGAAAACATTTCCTACGTCAACAAAATACAGGGCGGTTCAAAATTACTGTCTTCCATGTAACAACCCAATTATTTCTTCAAGTATAATCGAATGTATCAGTTTTTAGGGCATGCGAGAAACTTTTTTATTTGTGCAAATTTCTATAGACAGGCTGTCCCGTTCACAAGTGTTCCCCCCTTCATTTTCCCTATTCATGAAGTATTTTTATCATTCAAAATTTCCTTTATTAGTCTTCCATGAGCTTTTCGAATCTGTGAAAGCATTTTCCTACGTCAACAAAATACAGGGCGGTTCAAAATTACTGTCTTCTATGTAACAACCCAATTATTTCTTGAAGTATAATCAAATGTATCAGTTTTTAGGGTATGCGAGGAACATTTTTATTTGTGCAAATTTCTATGGACAGACTGTCCCGTTCACAAGTGTTCCCCTCTTCATTTTTCCCTATTCATGAAATTTTTTTGTCATTTAAAATTTTCTTTATTAGTCTTCCATGAGCTTTTCGAATCTGTGAAAACATTTCCCTACGTCAACAAAATACAGGGCGGTTCAAAATTACTGTCTTCTATGTAACAACCCAATTATTTCCTCAAGTATAATCGAATGTATCAGTTTTTAGGGCATGCGAGAAACTTTTTTATTTGTGCAAATTTCTATAGACAGGCTGTCCCGTTCACAAGTGTTCCCCCCTTCATTTTCCCTATTCATGAAGTATTTTTATCATTCAAAATTTCCTTTATTAGTCTTCCATGAGCGTTTCGAATCTGTGAAAGCATTTTCCTACGTCAACAAAATACAGGGCGGTTCAAAATTACTGTCTTCTATGTAACAACCCAATTATTTCTTGAAGTATAATCAAATGTATCAGTTTTTAGGGTATGCGAGGAACATTTTTATTTGTGCAAATTTCTATGGACAGGCTGTCCCGTTCACAAGTGTTCCCCTCTTCATTTTCCCTATTCATGAAATTTTTTTGTCATTTAAAATTTTCTTTATTAGTCTTCCATCAGCTTTTCGAATCTGTGAAAGCATTTTCTTACGTCAACAAAATACAGGGCGGTTCAAAATTACTGTCTTCTATGTAACAACCCAATTATTTCTTGAAGTATAATCAAATGTATCAGTTTCTAGGGTATGCGAGGAACATTTTTATTTGTGCAAATTTCTATGGACAGGCTGTCCCGTTCACAAGTGTTCCCCTCTTCATTTTCCCTATTCATGAAATTTTTTTGTCATTTAAAATTTTCTTTATTAGTCTTCCATCAGCTTTTCGAATCTGTGAAAGCATTTTCCTACTTCAACAAAATACAGGGCGGTTCAAAATTACTGTCTTCTATGTAACAACCCAATTATTTCCTCAAGTATAATCAAATGTATCAGTTTTAAGGGTATGCGAGAAACTTTTTAATTTGTGCAAATTTTATCGACAGAGTGTCCCGCTCACAGGTGTTCCCCTCTTCATTTTCCCTATTCATGAAATATTTTTGTCATTCAAAATTTTCTTTATTAGTCTTCCATGAGCTTTTCGAATCTGTGAAAGCATTTCCTTACGTCAACAAAATATAGTGCGGTTCAAAATTACTGTCTTCTATGTAACAACCTGATTATTTCTTCAAGTATAATCAAATGTATCAGTTTTTAGGGTATGCGAGAAACTTTTCTATTTGTGTAAATTCATTTAGACAGGTGTCCCGCTCACAGGTGTTCCCCTCTCCATTGTCTTTATTTTTGAAATATTTTTGTTATTCAGTAACTTGTTTATCAGTCTTCCATGAGCTTCTCGTATCTGCGAAAACATTTCTTTGCGTCAACAAAGCAAAGGGCGGTTCACAATTATTGTCTTCTATGTAACAACCTAATCATTTCTTTCAGTATAATCAAATGTATCAGTTTTTATTGTATGCGAGAAACTTTTTCATTTGTGCAAATTTCCATAGACCGGGTGTCCAGCTCACAAAAGTTTCCCTCTTTATTTTCCCTATTCTCGGAATATTTGTGTTATTTAGAAACTTTTCTTATTAGTTTTCCATGAGCTTCTCGAATCTGTAAAAACACATCCCTACGTAAACAATACCTTTCGTTCACAATTATTCAAAGCTCAAAATTATTTTTTCATGTAGCAACTTAAATCGGTATCTGGAAAAAAACGCCCCCAGCAAACACCCCCGGAAAAAAGCCCCCGGAATAAACACCTCCAGGAAAAAACACCCCTGAGAAAAAATAACCCCGGGAAAAAACGCTCCAGGAAAAATCGCCCCCAGAAAAAAATCCCCAGAAAAACCGCCTATGGGAAAAAAGGCCCCCGAAATAAACGGTGCTAAGACAATTCGTCGCAAGCGAGGTCGCAAGAGGAACGACAAAAAACAAAGAAGCCACTAAGCCCTCGGAGCGTAAGGGGCCTTATTACACATGTAACCACAATGGGGCTCAAGAAAGGGCTCTAAAAAACAATATCAAATACAAAGAGGTCCGATAGAGTTCCGAAAGTCATCGGAAAAAGCAAGGGGGCTCAGCAGGACTACAAACAGAATTGAATACACAAGGGGGCCTTATGAAGCTTCAGATAACAAGGGGAGGCAAATGGGGTTTACTGCTACTCTGAAAACCAATAATAGTCTGAGTGGCAGGCTAATTATTGCTCCATACTATACTTGAGAGACAAGGGGGCTCGATAGGGCTTTGAATACCACATGAAGACACAAGCTGCTTACTACTGCTCTGAAAGCCACGAGAAGATGTAAGGGGGCCCAGCGGAGCTTCAAGAGACGTTGAAAAAATAAGGGGCCCAGCGAAGCTTGAGGAGACGTTGAAAAAACAAGGGGCCCCAATGAAATTATGGACACACACAAGAAGGCAACAGGGGACTTACGAATGTCACCAAAGCAGAAGGTGCTCATGACTGCCCCGGAAACGGATGTTAGGGGGCTCAGCAGAGCTTCAAAAGACTTAAAGGGGGCCTAATGGAGCCCTGGATAACCCAAGAAGGCAAAAGGGACGTACTGGAATTTTGATAGCTGAAAGAAAAACACAAGGGGGCTCAATAGGGCTCCAAACTACACTGGCGGACGCAACGGGGTCCGATAGAGCTCCGTATATCACATGAAGGCGAAAAGGACTTACACTAGGGCTTCCAGCAATGCAAGAACGCACAAGATGGCTTAATGGAATTCTGAAAGTCACGAGAAAACATAACAAGGGGGCCAGTCGTGCATATTGTATGACATAAGATGGCGAAAGGGGGCTTAGCGGAATTCTGGAAGCCATCAAGCACATAAAGGGGGCTCATTAGGGTTCCAAATTATACTTGAAGACACCAGGAGGAGGCCTAATTTGGGACCCGATATAACATAAATGCACAAAGGTCTTATTAGTTCTCTGAAAGACTCAGAAAAGTGCAAGGGGGCTCAACAGAACTTCAAACTTCATTGAAGACACAAGGGGGCCTGATGGAGGTCTGTACCTATTACAAAATCACGCAAAATGGGGTTTACTGGTATGTACTTACTCCGTGAGCCATGGAAAAACCGAGGAAAAAACCTATAAGGGGGCTCAACAGAGCTCCAACTACACTTGAAGACACAATGGGGCCCGATAGGGCTCCGCGGACATGACTTAACGGCACAACGCTGCTCGGAAGTCATGGAAAATTCAATGGGGAATAGGGCTTAAATTACGTTGAAGACAACATAGGGGGGCGTTTTTGTTTTCCAGGGGGTGTTTTTTTCGGGGGCGTTTTTTCCTGGAGGCGTTTTTTCCTGGAGGTGTTTTTTCCCGGGGGTGTTTATTCCGGGGGCGTTTTTTCCGAGGGTGTTTCACTGGGGGCGTTTTTTCCTAGATCCACTCAATTCTTTCTTTTACTTTCTATGGATCCTTCTAATGCCAAGCCGAATGCAAAAATATGCACCACTATCGTAATTGTATGCTATTCAACGTCAGTTTCTCACGCGATTTCACGCTATCCCACGCCATATCGAAATATCACGGTATATTGTTATCCACGCAATCTCACGTCATCATCCAGCGCTTATCGATTATACGTTCTCCCACACAATCCTACGCAATCCAACGTCTGCTTCAACGCGATTGTATCTAGTCTCACGCATAGTCGCACTAACTTCTCACGCATTCTCATGCTATTTATTCACGCGATCTCACGCCATTATCCCACGCAAATATCGCACGTCCTTCCATGCAAAAACACGCCATTCCTTGCAACCTCTTGCCATTCCGTGCGTCCACATGCCATTATCTCACGCTATATCACGTCTCTGAGGATTCTACACCACGCTGTCGTTCCACGCGATCATACGCCATTCCACGCAATCTCACGTCATTATTACACGTGAACGGACGTCATTCCACGTCTCACGTTATCTCACGCCCCCCCATCCCACGCGGTTTCGCATCATTCCCTAAAATCGCACCTTATCGACTCATGCGATCGCATTCTATTTCACACTCTGTTCCACGCGATCACAAGCACTCCCATGCACGCTACTTTTCCACGTTATCTCACGTCATTTCCCTCTTTATCGCTTCTAGTAGACGTTCCACTTATGCTACCGGTTTTGCTGTATTGGTAGGGATGGTACGGTAACTGTTTTGCGCGATTGCATGTCAGTTTCCTCAAACAAATTTCTCACGCTAGATCACGTCACTGTGTGTGTCATTCTTCACCACGCCATTGTTTCACGCGATCTCACTCTTGTCTCATGCCATTCATCAGAAGCCGTCATTATGTCATTCCACCCAATCTCACGTCTTCATCGCACGCGCTCTCGGTCTTACGCTTTCTCACGCTATCAACCTACGCGGTCTCATGTTATCATTCCAAGCCATATTGCGTCATTACCGGCAATCTCACGCTGTCTCACGCCATCCTACGCAATCCCACCTTATCAACCTGCGTGATTTCATGTCAATATTACACACGATCTCACTACTACAATTCACAATGGATACATAATATGTCATCCCACGCGATGCATTATCATTATCCCACGCCGTGATCTCACGTAATTACTTAACGACATCTCCCGCGATCATACGCGGGCTCAAGCAATCACTATACGTTATCTCACGACATTTTCACTCTTTATTGCTTCCAGATCTTCTAAGCTATCCAACGCTATCTCATTCTATAAACTCACGCAATCCTAATCGATAGCACGTCTTCCCACGCAATCACACACCATCGGCAAGCGCGATCGTACGTAGTCTCACGCATACTCACAAAAAAAATCACGGGATCTCACGCTATTCTCCCACGCACTTCCACGCAATCAATCCACGTAATCCCACGCCAATATCGTACGCTATCTCATTCGAAGACACGCGATGTCTTGCGATCTCTCGCTATTCCTTTTGCTCACGCGCCATTATTTCACGCTGTCACGTCAGCCTGGGCGATTCTAAACAAGTTTCCCTTGCGATGTCACGCGGCTATGCGCCGTACATGCAATCGCATGCTAAGATCCGCACGTCGTCTTCTCACGCAATCACACGCCGTTTCACTACGTAGAAGCGATCATACGCCATTTCACGCACTCTCACGTCATCTCACGCAGTCTTGCTCCGCCTTTTTACACGATCTCATGCCGTTATGCCACGTAATCTTTTACCAATGTCACATGAACGGTCGCTTCAGCAGGTAGCTAGCATATTACACATCATCATATTAGTTGCGACTTACACCTGTGAATCGTTCACTTGTCATATAAAAATAACAACAAAAAATTGTCAACAAGAATCCGTTCCTCAAAAACATTCACATGAATCTTTACGAAATAAATCTGTTCTGACCTATATTGGAGTTTACTCAAGAAGCCCCCCCTATCACCCACGAATCGTTTGGTTGAATGCATTATTCTGAAAAAAAAATCTTGTGCTACCCTTTTCTCATTTTCACGCCGAGTAGGTAATGAGTCACTTCCCGCCCTTGACAACTTTTTTTTCAATCTCTAGAGCTCTGTAGCTGCATACTGGAGTAATACTGGTTTTCCACTCGCTGTTTGGTTGAATGCATTATTTTGAACAAAAAATTCCTGTGCTATTTTTTTTTTAATTTTCCCGCGGAGTAGGGAATGAATTACCTCTTGCCTTTGGATAATTTTCCAATATTTTGAGTTCTGTAGTCCTGTAGGTACTGGACACTGGAGTAATATTGATTTATTCACAATGAGTTAGCAATCGATACATTCCTAACTTTTAAAAAGTTGGGAAATGATGTTACTTTCAGACCACGGGCCGAAAGTGACGTATGAGGAGAGGTGATCTGATCTAAACAGCTGTCGCGAAGCGCGTAGTTTTGATGGACGCATTGTTTGTAAAGGTTGCCTATGCCTACCTGATCAAAACGCTTCACGCAAGAAACTTTAAATACAGCCAATTATTTGCATTTAAACTGCCATAAGTACCTACTGTAATGATCGAGTTAGCAATAAAGCGGGGTAAAGCGTATCATTAGGTACAGCCTACGGGATTCTATCTCACCTCGGCGCACCTCGGTAATACATTGAATCCCTTGGCTGTAATGAGACGCTTTTCACCTCGGTATTGTTACCGGCCCGGCCGGAAGGAGGCGGAACCAACGCTCGCCCCTTCGCTCCTGTATAAGCCGACGCTTACATGATTCTCCCCAATCGTTCAGCAGTCCTGAGCCGGCACACATCGCCGCATCGACTTCGCACCACACGTTCGCAGATGGCCTTCGCCCTGATGCTTCCCATCAACAGTCACCTGTACCAAACCATTGGCCCTTTTCAGGGCCAAAGCATCGGCCCCTCTTGGGGCCACCCTTCCCGACCATCCGCCGAGCGGACAACGTTCGCTAGCGAGACCTCAGGTCTCACCACCACCATCAAGAGCGCGTTTCCGCCAGAGTCTGAAAGCTCCGCCTTTCCCCCTGGCCGCGCCTCCTTCGCCCTTGGCATCAGTATGTGAAAATATACTATAACGTATAGTCTGTCTAGGATATAATGAAATGAACTGATTTGTGATACCTAAAAATACCGTCCGATTAATCTACCTCGGGGTATCACTAAGGTGACCAGACGTTCCGATTTGATCGGAACTGTACCGTTTTCGGGAGACACTTTCCGATTGGACTTTCTGTTCCGTAAATGTTCCGATTTGAGTAACTGTTCCGTAAATGCTCCGATTTCCGATTTGAGCAACGAACATTTCAATTTTTTTTCACCTATTCTATATTTTCGATAAATTTGGTTGAAATTCATGTAGATTGTAGTTTATTCACAATATTGAATTTATTTCGATTGGCACCCACGGTATGCAAGTGGGTCTCGACCGAGGTCTCGACTGTCTCTGTGTTACTCAAGGGAGGCTGTGGCCTGGCCAAAATCAGCCTCGTTTTCCCGCCAATCAATGACCAGGACCACAGCCTTGCAGCCTTCCTTGAGTAAGAAAGTTTTTGATCATACGGTACATGTTGTTTCAAAAAAGCATATTTTTAATAACAACATTATTTCATTATTATTGGTATTATCATGAACACTGTTGGTTGAAAAGGGGACAAATAAGGGACAGCACTTACCCGCCCTCCTGCTGGTTTTTTTTGCAGAAAAATGATCAGAAGAACTAAGTTTCAGACTCGGTTTCAGATAATATCCCCAAATATCGGTTTATCCAACAAGGAACAGACGCGAAAAAATGAGGAATAAATGGTATATCCCATACACTTTCTATTTTCAGTAGAATGACTTTTTGGAGCTAAAATAAAGTGACAAGCTGGAACGCTGGGAGAATACGGCCGATGCCCGCTGATAGTTTCGCTCCCAAACTTAGTAGGTTCCATCAGCCGTAGTCGTAGCGCCCCAGCTTGTCGCTTTATTTTTGCTCCAAAAAGTAATTTTACTGAAAATAAAAAGTGTATGGGATATAGGTAGGTGCCTGAAAGTTCTAAATCAGCAAATAAAAGGTACGCCCCTTGAAAAAAAAAAGTCTCCCCATGTTCCGATTTTCTCACTGAGAAATCTGGTCACCTTAGGTATCACTCGTAGGCAACCAAGTATACTTCATCAACATGAGGATGTTTGAGAATCGCTGGATTCTGGTTTAACGTATTGATTTTATCCGTCTCCGTCAGATGCAGCTTTTGTCTATGAATCCATCCATTAATTATTCACCTCCCGATTTGTTGCATGTTTTGAGCAAAAATTGAACAATATACTTAAGGGTGACTACTGCGGATACGATCCAATCTGGTATCTATAATCAGATTCGAGTTCATCTCTTGCAACACGTCACGATTTGAGGACTAGGCATGGAACGGCCTAGTGTGATCTTGAAACGGCCAGATTTGGATGGGGCTGTTGCGGGGACAAGCAAAGATGTCGGAACAACCGAATCGGACATGTTGAAAATGATGTACGACTCGATTGAAAACGTCAATCGGGTTCAGTGCGACCATTGTTCGTATCGAGGTAGGAAATCGTCTTTGAAAAGGCACTACAAGTTGAAACATACAACGGATGAAGAAATCGAGTGGCTCCAGTGCAACGATTGTTCGTACCGAGCCAAACTGAAGGCGCAATTGGAAAGGCACATCAAGTCGAAACATGCACCGAACGAGCCACCGAATGAAGAAATCAAACGGTTCCCGTGTAAAAATTGTTCGTTCCGAGCCAAACGAAGAGGGGACTTGAAAAGACACATGTTGAAACATGCTGCGGATGAAGAAATCACATGGTTTCACTGCAACGATTGTTCGTACCGAGCCAAGACCAAGAAACTCTTGAAAGCGCACTTCTTGCAGCATGCAACGAACGAGGAAATCAGCTGGTTCCAATGCAGCCATTGTTCGTACCGAGCCAAACGAAAGTCACGTTTGAACATGCACAACACGTTGAAACATGCTGCGAATGAGGAAGTCGACTGGTTCCAGTGCAAGGATTGCTCGTACCGGTCCAGAAACAAGTTCAATTTGAAAGAGCACCGCAAGTTGAAACATGAAGAAATCAAGTGGTTCCAGTGTAAAAATTGTTCGTTCCGAGCCAAGCGAAGAGGGGCTTTGGAAAGACACATGCTGAAACATGCTACGGATGAAGAAATCGCATGGTTTTACTGCAACGATTGTTCGTACCGAGCCAAAACCAAGAAACTCTTGAGAGCGCACCTCTCGCAGCATGCAGCGAATGGGGAAATCAACTGGTTCCCATGCAACCATTGTTCGTACCGAGCCAAACGCAAGTCACGTTTGAACATGCACAACATGCTGAAACACGCTGCGAACGAGGAAGTCGACTGGCACCAGTGCCAGTATTGCTCGTACCGGTCCAGAAACAAGTTCAATTTGAAAGAGCACAGCAAGTGGAGACATGCTCCGCATGAAGGAGTCATCTGGTTTCGGCACAACAATCGTTCGTATCGAATCAAACAGACGTCTTCCAGAGAAGTCGGCTGGTTCCGGTGCAACCATTGTTCGTACCGAGCCAAACAAAAGTCACGGTTGACAATGCACATCACTGCAGAACACGCTGCGAATGAAGAAGTCGACTTGCTTCAGTGCAACGATTGTTCGCATCGAACCGAAGAAAATGCAAATTTGAGGAGGCACACGGTGATTAAACATGCTGTGAATAAAGAGACTGGTAACTGAAGAGAGAAAGTGCACGTTTTGACATTACCATGTTTTCAGTGTAGTTATGAAGAAACATTCTTAGATGTGACTGATGCGTAATGGCGGCTTTACAGAACTTCGTATGTCGCCGGCGACAGTGTCGCTGGCCAATAGGATTCGACCTGCCTGTACTACCCTACCTCCCTCCATAATTCCCGCGACACGAGTTTCTGTCGTCGTGTCGTTCAAATTAGTCAACTACAGTGGAGTGGGGGGGACTATCGCCGGCGACAAACGAAGCTCTGTAATGCCGCCATATAGGCCTTTGTGTTCTGTATGTTGACAGTTCAGCTATCAACGCGACAGACTAGTCAAACCCTGAAATAGGTCTTTGTCGCGAAAAAAATTGAGAAATCTCTGTCGAGAACCAGAAAACATTCCGTGTCAGGTGTGTCAAGTTTTTGTCCTTCGATTTTCTTCTAAACCGTCAGACCGGTTTCGACCAAATTTGTTGTGCATATAGGTACCCACGGTCTATGGTAGGTAGATAGTTGAAAGTAAGCTTTCACCGTGATCTATTCGATGTATCAATTTCGATGTCTGATGGCTCATTCTGAAGTCGTTGAAACTGTATTCAGAACAGTTGAAAGTAGTTCTCCAACTGTCACATGTCAATAATTAAAAAAATGTCAAAACTATGATCTTGCTGATTTTCATTACACATACCTGCTGGTGAACGGTTCCAGAGCTTCTCAGACTAATGCTGAGCAACAAATAAGTAACATACCTATAATATACCTCGGGGCACTATGAAGATGATAGATTTTGTCCTGAATGAAAAAGGATAGGCAACCAGATATACTACTTCATGGTCATGGGGATGTTTGAGAGCCGCTGGACTCTTTGTTCGTCAGAGCAGACAGGTTTCTTCCAGCCATGGATTGAAAGCACTTCCCGGATTTTTGCATGCACCGCTCTTGATCATCAGAACATGTAAGTTGTTTTGGTGAATACTTGAATACACTTAAGACGTTGTTATAGTAAATAAGTCTTGACTAGTTTGGATCAGCTTCTATTCCTGAGCCATTTTAGGTTACAATCCCCTGAAACTGTGGACGCGTTCAACTGTTCGCAGTGTTCGCATCAAACTGAATCCGGCTTCCAGCTGAACCACCACGTCCAGAGGAATCACAAAAATGTTTATGCTGCCGAACTGTTCCATGCCATCGTTGAACCGCAACAGTTCCCCTGTATGTGCTGCGATTACAAGAGCTACTATCAGTTCGAGTTGTACGAACATTGCAAACATTTGCATAATCTGGGGACGACCGGAAGCAACGAAAATGGGACGTTTTGTGAAGAAATCGAAAAGTATAAGTGTGACTACTGCGAATACGAATCGGATTCGAGTTTATCGCTTGCAGAACATCACGATTTGCGTGGAAAAAAGCCGACGACGGGGGAGCAAGAAGAAACCGCAGGAGGGGACGGAGGCATGGAACGGTCAGATTTGGATGGGGCTGTTGCGGGAACAAGCAGAGATGTTAAAGTAAGCCAATCGAAGGTGTTGATGCATGATTCAATTGGAAAAATTGACTGGATTCATTGCAACCATTGTTCGTACCGAGCTCAATATAAGTCATATTTAAAAAAACATTATATGATGAAACATGCCACGGATGGAGAAGTCAGGTGGTTCCAGTGCAACGATTGTTCGTACCGAGCCAAAAAAAAAAGCCAAATTTGACAGTACACGTGATGTCAAAACACACTTCAAATGAAGAAATCAAGTGGTTTCAGTGCAGTAATTGTTCGTACCGATGCATGAACTAGTACCGTTTGAGAGAGCACAACACGCTCAAACATGCTCCGGATGATGAAACCAGATTGTTCCAGTGCAACGATTGTTCGTACCGATCCAAATCGAAGTCAAATTTGAAAGCGCATATCATATCAAAACATACTTCAGATAAAGAAGTCACCTGGTTCCAATGCAACGATTGTTCATACAGATCTAAGAGCAAGCACACTTTGAAAAAGCACAACACGTTTAAACATGCTCCGAATGAAGAAGTCACCTGGTTCCAGTGTAACGATTGTTCATACAGATCTAAGGACAAATACACTTTGAAATGGCACAACACGTTTAAACATGCTCCGAATGGAGAAGTCACCTGGTTCCAGTGCAACGATTGTTCGTACCGAGCTAAAAAAAAGTCAAATTTGACAGTACACGTGATGTCGAAACACTGCAAATGAAGAAATCAAGTGGTTCCAGTGTAACGATTGTTCGTACCGAGCTAAACAGAAGTCATATTTTTGAAAACACGTGATTTCAAAACATCCTTTAAATGAAGAAATAAGATGAGAATAGATAATTTACTTAGATCTCATTGAAAAAAATATATATTATGAGGATTTGTCATTATTAGAGAATAGGTACCTACCAAGGTAGATAGGATACCGAGTGGGCCATAAAAAACCGTTCTAAATTTTTTATTTCGCCACCGGTATTCACGAACTTCTCAGCATTGGCTAGCCAATTGAATAGGCTATCATTATGTATTTCAAAATGGCCGACATATCAAAATTCAAGATGGCAGAAACAATAGGCTACTGGACATCAATCGCATTTCAGTATAAAAGTATCATAAACCTGATAAATATCGGAACGACGAATTTGTAGTTGGAAAAGTTTTT
The DNA here is from genome assembly GCA_949128115.1 of Anaspis maculata. Taxonomy (NCBI): domain Eukaryota; kingdom Metazoa; phylum Arthropoda; class Insecta; order Coleoptera; family Scraptiidae; genus Anaspis; species Anaspis maculata. Next base: position 59,048,974 of record OX421967.1, on the reverse strand, counting down.
CGAAATATGATTTCATTTCGGTAAAAAATCAATTTGAGAGTAGACTTATTCAAATCAGGAATAATATGCTACGTCACAGCTTGAAAGTGGGCTAGGAGGTGGAAGGGAGTCAAGTGACACATTTGACATTTGACCGAAGCATTCGTTCTATATCTATAACGTTGTGGTGTATTTTCACGTGCGAGCACAACTTTATCACAAGGAACTTATTTTTGATGCCATTGCATGGAGTTATTATGTATTATGAAGCGAAATTGTATTAAAAAAAACTAGATCATTTGACGGGGGGGTGACATATGGCATGCGACACTCGCAGTACTGCCACTCATATACGGCACTAATAACACTGTTGTGACATTAATCCGAAGCCTGCACGAGCAAAAATAAGTGAATTTTAAGGAAGAATCGACCAAAATGTGAGGTCAAACCATAGCCCTCCAGCATTTCATTATATTTTTTTGGTATAAATCGGTTCAAAACGAAAAGGTGTTCTTCAGTCATTGAATGACTAACTAGAGTTTCTATTGGCGCTTCAAAATGTGACGTCACGCACTTGCCGCGCCATTCAAACAGACAATTCTTTTTCATGTTTTTTTTATATGTACAAAAACTTTTTTGAACAGAATTATCTTGCCAATGCACCAATTCTGGGAGGATCTTTCATAAAAAAAAATTAAAAAAAAACATGTCCACTAGCCTATTGAAAATAGGCCCTCATTGCTCATTTGTTCTCGTTGCTTTTTATTTACAGTTACCAGAAGGTCAAAACCAATAATGTATTATGAAGGAATAGAACTTTCTTGTCAATTCAAGACCACAACTAGTAAAATCGGGTCATCGGCTAACCCAGACAGCACATAAACATTTTCAAAATGTTTGTGAAATATTAAAAGCCAAATATTATAATATTTATAAAATATTGGAATTCATTCAGTAAATATTGTATAAATATTTATTGAATGTTTTGATGTCCCGCTTTTTAATATTTGTACAATATTTGCCAAAAATATTTTTAGAACATTTAGAACCGGGTATTTTTAGAAATTGAAAAAAAAGTTTGTTTTTCTTCTTATCTGCCTTTTTTGGCCATAGGAGCTCGCCTTTATTTCATATACAATTGATTTAGCTGAAAAATTGCCTTTCAAAGACGACACAACGTCCAGGCTACAACAGGAATCGAACCCGCAATCTCCGCACCACAGGCAGATACTGACCACCTGTGCTACGGGGCCGTTGAGAAGATTCAGTGGTTCTGAGTAAACTACTATGTGAACACGCAGATGTCCGCTATATGAATTTTGCTAACTATATATCTGAAAGATTCAGCGGCTCATCCACTTTTAGGGATACTCGGCTACCGCCTCGTCCCTAAACACGCGGATTTATCCGCGTACTTGCTACATAAATTACCAATTGGTGTCGAAATAAATTAAAGTGACATATTTGTACGAAACAAATAAAACAACGGATGTATTTCACGACATTATGACTCATTTCAACCGTAACATAGAAAAAACCTATTGTAGGCCGTTAAAAAGGCAATTTCAGGACCGCAAACCGAGTTTTGCTAATTTAAGGCAAACTACACTTGAAGTCAAAGGGATGTGAAACGCTATCTATTCAACACAAAACACAACACAACTATATATTTCAAAGCTCCGTGCAAATGACCAAAAGAAAAACCGAAAACGACATTGTCTGGAATACTGTAAATATTAGCGAAATTAGTTCACTAAATATTTTGATAATATTTATTGCTAAATATTCAATAAATGTTCAAAATATTTGCTGAATGTTGGTACAATATTTCACCTTAATATTTCTGTAATATTTGTGACAAATATTTTGTAAACATTTATAGAATGTTGTAAATATTCATCAACTACTATCAAATATTTTCAAAACATTTCGTGCTGTCTGGGAAGGAGCTATTGCGAGTTGAAGCGAAGCCTTCTTTCCGTTTTTTTCCATTTCCGCATAATTGATCCAAATTTAGGTATCCTGTCCGCTAATCCGCTATTTGCTCATTTCTCAACCGATTTTCTCGAATTTGGTATCAATGGCTAGCCCATTGGACAGGCTATCTTTTTCATATGAGAAAATGACGTACATGTGGAAATCCAAGATGGCGGAAGCAATTGAAAATAGAATTTCTTTTGTCCTTATTGCTTTTAATTAAAAATTGGCAGAAAGTCAAAACCAATAATCATTATGGAGGAATAGACCTTCCTTGACAATCCAAGACCGCAACCAATCAAATCAAGTCATCTGCTAAAGAACTACGGCGAGTTGAAGCGAAGTCTACCTACCGGTTCCTTTATTCCCGCATAAATGACCCAAATTTAGGAATTCTGCCCGCCATGTCCTTATTTTCCAACCGATTTTTCCAAATTTGGTATCAATGGCTAGCCAATTGGACCGGCTGCCATTTTCATAAAAGAAAATGGCCAACATGTCAAAATTTAAGATGGCGGAAACTATTGAAAATGGGTCTTATTCGTCTTTCTTGGAATAGAAAAACGGAAAGTAGGCTTCGCTTCAACTGGCCGTAGCTCCACATCAGATGAACCGATTTGATTGGTTGCTGTCTTGAACTAAAAGGGCATCTTGAAGGACAATCTGTCACAAGTCTCGACAGCATGTCGGCATGTCCAAACTGTTCAGTTCTGATGTATTCAACTTGAAACTGGTAAGCGAGCAAGGTCAAGGCCCATCTCTGCAATCTGCTTGCTGTATACATCGGTATTCCCTTTCTCGAGCCAAATATGTATTGCCAGAAGTGGTTTATGGTCTGTCTGCAAGGTGAATGCTCTCCCATGAATCATCTTGTGGAATTTTGTGACTCCAAAAATGATCGATAAGGCCTCTTTTTCGATTTGACTATAGTTACGTTCTGGAACTGTGAGCGTCCTCGAGACATGACTGATGGCTTTGATCCTTCCGTCTGGGAAACGATGCACGCGCCGATTCCATCTCGCGAAGCGTCCGCTGCCACGATAATTTCCAGTTTGGGATTATAGTGCGTCAGTGCCAAATCTGATTGCAGAACGGTTCTGAATGTCTCGAAGGCTTTTTGGCATTGTGCTGACCAATTCCAAGAAGCTTGTTTTTTAAATAGGCTGTACAGAGGTTTGCGAAGATTGTGAATCTGATGGATGAATTTGCCGTAGTAATTCATGGCCCGAAATTCTTCGGTGATTCTACGACGCAGTTCTTCAATCGACTTTGGATGAGTTTCAAAAACAACAAACTTCAAGTGATCCTACAAGTCTGGAGGAGTCAAGTCCGGTGATCTAGGAGACCCTTCGGTGGCTCCCCTTTTGCCAATCCACCGATCTGTATAATAATCATCTAACCATTGACCAACTGGACATGGTGAGGTGGAGCTCCATCTTGTTGCGAATGGAGTGAATCCTTGGTCAAATCAGGTTTCTTATTTAGGTATACATCTGATTCTTCAATTCCTGAACTATTGGGGTTTTGATGGCGATTTTCAACATTTCTGCATAAAGTGCACCATTCATATTCCTATCTATGAGTATTGGGCCAAGTTTTTCGGGGTACTGGGTATGTTTTTCCCGGCAAACGTGAGGTTTATCGTCACTTCAGTAGCAACAGTTTTCTTTGTTCACATCACCATTATATCCTAGTAAAAAGTACTTTCCTCGCCGAAAGAAACGTTTTTCACGAGTTGAGATTCTGCGGTGATTCGTTGCATCAGAGCTTGACAAAACTCAATCCGCCTGTCAGGATCATCATCCCCCAAGTTCCTATAATAGTGCAGGAATTAGGAAATCAGTCAGACGGACCTAGATGGAAACCCGAGTGGAAACCCTAATTTGGCCGAGGACTTACTTCACTTCCAACAAGACAGAGCTCCACCTTACTATGTCTAGTTGATCAATGGTTAGATGATCATTATACAGATCGGTGGATTGGTAGAAGAGGAGACCCATTGCATGGCCTCCCAAATCACTAGACTTGACTTCTACAGATTTCTTTCTGTGTGATCACTTGAAGTCTGTTGTATTTGAAACTCAGCCGAAGTCGATTGTAGAACTGCGGCCTAAAATTACCAAAGAGTGACGGCCGCTTTCAAGAGAAACCTTCGAAAACGTTTGCAAAGAGATCGAGAACACGCTTTATTTATGGCCTTGAAAATAACAGCATTCACTCGGGCAATCATTTTGAACACTTATTGTGAACATTCGGCCTTTCTTTTTGGTTCGAAGTAGTTAAAATTTGATTTATTGTGGAGTGGAATACATTTAAATCAATGTTAACCCATTAGACAGTTTTTTCCTAAATTAGTCGAGAACTACTCAAACAAAATATGGAATTGGTACCACTGGGAAGCATTTTTCAAGGGCTTCCCAACGATGGATCACAAGTGGGGGGTTGTTATTTGAAAAATAATAGTGGAGGGGGCTGGGGCTCAGACACTGGGTGGGGGTTAGTCACTGATTTCATTATTATGGTTCCCCCTCCATTCTGTCGAAACAGTTTTGGGCGAATTTCAATATCTGCTTTTGTTTCAGACTTACAGGCAATTGTGAGTTTTGAATTTGACACCCTGTATAATCCACGGTCAAGATAATTATTATAGCTTCAGCGCCTTATATCTAAGCTTCTACTGGCCATTTGCACCCCTCGACGGGATTTTCCATGTCCAACGTCTGCTCATTGGCGATCGAAATATCAAAATACTCATGTCAGAAGGCGTCACTTGCCGATACTTCTTACTGATATCCTAATTTCTGATCTATATTTCCGAATGTTGTATTGCCACTTTCCCATTTTTCATTTTTATGTAAATCGAATGAAATTGCCGAAAACCAGATGAAGTCCCTCCAATTTAGAGAAATTTACCAACAAGCGGCAACGCTGCTCGACATTGACAGTTGCTAGGGACTTTAAGATATTTTGTTCAGATTTACCCAAAGTGTCCTACTTTCATTCGTGTGATTTCTGCACACGGCTGCGCCTCGTGCCTTGACTCACACACTCATGCCTAATGTATCACTTTCCGTACTTGTTACATAATGTACCATTATGAGGGTGGTCGTGGGAAAAAGTATTGTGTCGCACACGTTATAGGTTTGTTCCATCAGCAGTCCCTGACTGTCCGTGGACGTCAGCAGCCTGCGCATTACGATTTATGGAACGCCAAAATCGTAATGCGCATGCGCCGACGTCCACGGACAGTCAGGGACTGCTGATGGAACAAACCTTATATGAGTAACGAAATGAATTGATATGTCATACCAAGGAATACCGTCCTGGCCTAATGTATTACATTACAATTTCTTTGGGAAGAAATTTGCTGTCAATTTGACACTTTTCACTTTCGCAACTGAGTGGCTGGTATTCCGCTTCCTAGTTTTTCGTCGAAAGGTTTCGACTGTTGTGCGACCACCTCTCGATATCAAGGGACCACAACGTGAGGGCGACAGGAATCCACTACTCTACTGGCCCACTCCATCCGACGGGTAAATATTTCTCTCTGGAAAATACACCCAGTTAGTTGGTCACATAACAAGGCTCAAGTACTATACACGTACTTTACCAGCTTCACCCTGGGCATTACGGTATCCTTTATGGTTCAGAACTACGCCAAGTTGCCATAAACCATTCGAGCTGTCATCGTTCTCCGCATTGAGGATTGAGGCTTTTCCCGACTTTCTTGCAGTGTAGGCTTTCTTTCCATTCGGTGTTGATTACGCGTAGAGTAAGTCGGCTTTTGCGGTAGTGAGATCTCACTGGGTGAATAAGCGACTTCGCTGAAGTCTTGCCGATCATCACCGGAAAGGTTTATCGTCCGAGATCCTTCCTGGTACTGTAGGTACTCGTGAATAAGTTCGGTTGTCCGTTTTTCGCCAGTCTTTGCGAGCTGTTGGGGTCGAACCTCTTGCTGAGGACAGGAAATCGTACCAAAACGCGTGTATCAATAATTGTCTCCGTTGAACTCACCTGAGTCAGCCTGTTTTCGGCAAAATCGACGTTCATTGTAAATACATACATTCTTATATGAATCCTCCATTATAATCCGTTGTTTTTGATATTAACGGGGCACGAAGTCACGGAACAAATGCAAAATACACAACGCACTCAACGCAGCGTCAAGAAGTCAACAAGGCAAGTTGTCGAGTAGTTACTACGGCGTTCTGTCAGAAGCTCTACAACCACTACAACAATCTGACCCATAGAGCGGGAAATTTGAATATCGTTGGTTTTCACAGAAAAATCTATGACACACGTGGTAAGATGTTTTATGAGCGAACAGTGTCCCGTAAATAGTCGATCTGCCCATCTTAGCTGGTTTTTGCTAAGATATATTAGTTCTGTGGCTTTTTCCCTGGAAGGTCCGGCGATAAACATTCGCGACTGCTCGGTTCAGGAGCGTTCGTCCAGTGTGAGGTGTGTTTGTTCTTCAACAGGTTTTCCATTACCCCCGGACTGTTTGATATGACAAACAGCAGGACGGTTCTGGCCCTGTTGAAGGAATTTTATAGATTAGCGCTTTGTGGTCAGTAAAAATCTGGAAGTGACGCCCCAATAGGTAGCTTCTCCACCTACGCAAGGCCCAAACCAAACACAAGGCCTCCTTTTCGTTTACGCTATAGGCTCTTTCGCGGTCAAGCAGTAACCGGCTACCGTAAGCGATGACACGCTTGGTCCCGCCCACCATCTGGAACAGCTGAGCCTCCAGTCCATAATCGCTAGCGTCCACGCCAACAGAAAAAGGAAGATCATTCCTGGGATACGCCAACAAAACGTCTCTGGAAATGAGGGTCTTCAACTCGTTAAAAGCGGCAGTCTCGATCTGCCCCCAGCTCCACTTCTTTTTCTTCTTCAGTAAGGCGTATAAAGGTTCGGCCACGGCGGAAAATCTTGGACAAAAGGAACGATCGTAATTAGCCAGGCCCAGAAACGCTCGGAGCTGCTTGGAGTTTTTAGGGGCGGGAAACTCCAGAATGCCCTGCACACGAGAAGGATCTGAACGCATGCCCTCAGAATTTATAACATAGCCCAAAAAGTTGATCTGCTGGACCAGGGAGTGGCATTTTTTCAGCCTAAGCGTGAAACCTGCCTCCGACAGGCGAGAGAAAACAAGCTCCAGATGGTTCGGGCGTTTTACCAAAAGTTCTTGAAATGATCAACAGGTCATCGACGTAAGACACTGTGAAATCACGAAACTCTGAAAGCACCAAGTCCATAGCGCGGGTGAAGGACGAAACCGCAGTCTTGAGGCCAAAAGATGAGACGCGAAACTGATACACCCTGTTGGAATACGTAAAGCCAGTATACTTTCGGTCCTGCGGGCGTAACGGGATCTGCCAATAGCTACTGGATAAATCTATAGTGGACATGAATATTGAACACCCATACCTCATACCTACTACCGTAGTACCTACTACAGAATTTTCTCCGTCAATTAAAAGACTTTTTTCCCTCCAAATGCTGATAACCAAAGTTATAACCGCAGCGTTTTAGCGAGAAATGTCATATGTCAAAAGAATGACACTACGTGTCAATCTAATGTCAACCGCCAATAACCAACCGGTTACAAAAAATTACTCGCTCGAAAAGACTTATGTCTGGCATTGAAACGCGAAAGCAAAAGGCACTAGTGACGATATTTCTACTTTCGCGCACAGTGTTTGCAATTGGCACGTTTCGCGCCTACTATACCGTACAGGAAGTAACGTTTTCGTGGGTGGGCGTAGGAGAAAGTATTAGGTTTGTTTTGGCAGCGAGTTGCGGACGGTTTGCTAACTGTGATTCAGCGCGCATACTCGACTCCAACCAGTTTTCAAGTGGTTGGAAAGTTTTTGCTGCAAGAACGCGTAGCGAGCGGTTCCAGTTGAAACTAGGGACACAACAACTTGTCAAGTTTTCCCCGCCGGTCTTATTTAAGGGGTTTCTGATGCGACTAAAAAAGTTGTCGACGGAAATCGGTTCTATTTTATTTTTTTCGTCAAGTACAAACTCATCAAAAAAAAAATGTACAGACATTGCTATCAAATTTTTTATTTTCCAAAATATTTTAAAAATATTTGAATTTGATTTTTGAAAATTCAAGAACTATATAGAATCGACAATGTATCTTTCCTCAAGAAAGTCGCATGCAATTTGAACTTTCTATTTTCAAAAAAAAGGTACCAAAAATGACTTCTACTAATTCACTTTTTCATGTCTACAAGAAATCATTTTTGGTGCCTTTTTTTGAAAATAGAAAGTTCAAATTTGGCATGCGACTTTCTTGAGGAAAGATACATTGTCGATGCTATCTAGTTTTTGAATTTTCAAAAATCAAAATTAAAATTTTTCAAAATATGATAGCAATATCCGTACATTTTCTTTTTGGAGGAGTTTCTTCTTGACGAAAAAAAAAAAAAACCGATTCCCGTCAACAACTTTGTTAGTCGCATCAGAAACCCCTTAATAAATTTACCGAATTAATGTAAATATGTAACTTTCAGCAGGTAAAACTATTTTAAATTAACCTCGAAAATGCGTCTTTATTTACCTTTACTGTCACACTGTCACATTACGCGCCACGCCATCAATCAAAGATCGCCCGATTGCGAAGAAAGGCGTACGCATGCGTCTGATCACCAGTTTCTTTTTAATTCTCAAACTGCTCTGACCGTCCACAAACTGTTTTCGAACCGTTGGAGGCACCTGCCCAAACAGCTTACCAACAGTTGGCAACTCGAAGTTTACACTGCCCGAACGGCTTAACGGAAGCGCGCAGAATCCAAACGGTTGGAAACGGTTGTGTATCGCTGCCAAAACAAACCTATTGTGTCGCACACGTTATATGAATAATGAAATGGATTGGATATGTCATACCTAGAAATACCCTCCTATTAAATCAATCTTGGGGAACCTACCACAAACACGATAGAGTAGTCGCAATAATACATCGCCCCATCATAGGCAACTAAATGTACATCGTGGCCATGAGGATGTTTGGGAGCCGCTGGCTCTGGCCTCATCTATTGATTTTGTCCGTCAGAGACAAGTTTCGTTTTCCATCCATGGAATCACTTGCTGATTTGTTGCATGTACCTACCTCCTCTTGATCATCAGAAAATGTAAGTTGTCTTCGTGAGCACTTGGAGACAATATAGTGAACATGTCTTGGATGGTTTGGGCCAAGTTCTATTTCTGTGCAATTTTAGGTTAGAATCCCCTGGAATTGTTGATGCGTACAACTGTTCGCAGTGTTCGCACCAAACTGAATACGCCTTCCAGCTGAACCACCACGTCCAGAGGAAACACAAAAATGTTTATGCAGCCGAACTGTACCATGCTATCGTCGAACCGCAACAGTTTCCCTGTTGCTGCTGCTATTACAAAAGCTACTATCAGTTCGAGTTGTACGAACATTGCAAGCAAGTACATAATGTGGGGACGACCGGAAGCCATGAAAATGGGACGTTTTGTGAGGAAATTGGAAAATATAATTGTGACAGCTGCGTATACGAAACGGATGCGAGTTTATTTCTTGTGAAACATCACGATTTATGTGGAAATGAGCCAACGGGGAGACCACAACAAACCACAGAAAAGGCTGAAGACAGGAATACGCCAAATTTGGATTGGGCTGGTGAAAGAAAAACCGTCAGAGATATTGGAGTATTAGAATTGAACACGTTGACGCATGATTCAAGTGGACAAATCTACAAGTATAATTGCAAACTTTGCTCGTACAGAGCTAAACAAAAGGCCCTTTTGAAAGTGCACATGATAACTAAACATGCTGCGGATGAAGAAATCACCTGGTTCCAGTGCAACCATTGTTCGTACCGAGCCAAACAAAAATCAACTTTGGGAAAGCACCTGATGACAAAACATACTGAAAATGAAAGAATCAACTGGTTCCAGTGCAACCATTGTTCGTACCGAGCCAAACTAAAATCATCTTTGAAAACGCACCTGATGTCAAAACATACTGCAAATGAAAGAATCAACTGGTTCCAGTGCAACCGTTGTTCGTACCGAGCTATACAGAAGTCACTATTGAAACGACACGTAATGTCGAAACACGCTACAGATGAAGAAATTAACTGGTTCCAGTGCAACCATTGTTCGTACCGAGCTATACAGAAGTCACATTTGAAACAACACGTAATGTCGAAACACGCTACAGATGAAGAAATTAACTGGTTCCAGTGCAACCATTGTTCGTACCGAGCCAAACTAAAATCATCTTTGAAAACGCACCTGATGTCAAAACATACTGCAAATGAAAGAATCAACTGGTTCCAGTGCAACCATTGTTCTTACCGAACTATACAGAAGTTACATTTGAAAGGACACGTAATGTCGAAACACGCTACAGATGAAGAAATCAACTGGTTCCAGTGCAACCATTGTTCTTACCGAGCTAAACAGAAGTCACATTTGAAACGACACGTAATGTCGAAACACGCTACAGATGAAGAAATCAACTGGTTCTAGTGCAACCATTGTTCGTACCGAGGCAAACGGAAAGCGGTCTTGAAACTTCACATGTTGCAACATGCTACGGATGGAGAAATCAGATGGTTTCAGTGTAATGATTGTTCGTACCGAACAAAACAAAAGTCACATTTGAAAACGCACCTGTTGCGACATGCTATGAGTAATTAAATCAACTGGTTTCAATGTAACCATTGTTCGCACCGATCTAAAATCAAGTGCAATTTGGCACAACACGTATTGTCGAAACACGCCACAAATTAATTAAGAAATCAACTGGTTCCCGTAACGTTCGTTCTTACAGAACTAATTGAGATCAATAATAATAATAATAATAATAATAATACTGTCTATTGTTCTTTCAGTGGTAACACTATGAACAAGGAAGTAGAACGGAAATCAAATAATTCAATAAAATTAGATAAAATAACTAAAAACATCACAATAGTGCTGTATGGCATAGAGGAAAAATAAATAAAAAAGGATGTAAAAAGACTGATTGCTCTTAACTTGAGCATTCCCACAATGAAATTAACAATTTTCATGATATCACTCTTATCATTATCCTCAATGACACGTAGAAGCACCGCCAGATTGTCAATATTGCTCATGTAATGTGATCTCAAAGGTCTGTAAATTGGACACTCAAAAAGAAGGTGATCCAAGGTTTCTTTTTTGTTCAGATTACAAACAGAACACAGATCTGATCTGAGAAAATATTTCAGAGGCCATTAGATTGAACTGTATTCTTCACGAAAATCATCCATCAATCTGTAACTTTGTTTTTCGAGATAGAAAAAATCGATTTGAACTTGAGTCGGCACAGCCCGTCGTCTACTACTGACCAGAACACTACACCATGCATCTTCAAATGAAAATAGCCCAAACTATCTGAAAAATTATAACTCATCTTTGAAAGTTCGAGGATCTGTACAGAACTGAATTCCCTATAACATAAACAAAATCGTCATAAATCGCAATGCAGGGTATTGAGTTATTAATTGAAAGTGCATGCTGAAGTGTTCTGGTCATTAGTAGACGCCGGGCAGTGCCGACTAAAGTTCAAATCGATTTTTCCTACCTCGAAAAACAAAGTTATAGATCGAATGGATGATTTTCGTGAAGAATACAGTTTAGTCTAATGGCCTCTGAGATATTTTCAAAGATGAATACCTCTCACAGTAAAAAAAAGTTTTGTGAAAATTGTCAAAGAAAAGACAAGTTTTCTCAAGTTAACTTGTTCGAACTTGTTTTTATCCAAATTGACACATCGGGTTCAGGACATTGAATTTAGTCGGAAAAGATACCAATCTTGTCGTGATCGATTCTTCATGGCCCAGGAAGAAAAAGAGCCACCCAGCCGAGTTTCGCCCTTCCCCACGACCCCCCTTCAACATTGATCGACACTTTTTGTGTCAAAATTGTATCAACTGGCTGTGATGCGTCGAACTACGACGTATTTGCATCCATTGGATTGCCAGGTTCCATCGGGTTCTATACCTTTAATTTTGAGTTGCAATTTTTTACCCCTCCAATAACTCCAATAACTCGAAGCCTCGGGGTGCGATTTTTGGCAATTTTAGATATGTAGTAGGGCACCACGGATTTCTGAATATAGAGCTGGATAGCTAATCACAATATACCCCCACCACAATTTTTGTCAAACGCGTGTTGGCCGCCATACTGTGCTAATTTTTAGTTACTTTAATGCCTGTGGGTTGGCAAAGCTGCGAATAATTGTCATCCCTGAGTGTCACTTTGATTGCAAAATGTCAATCTATTGTCATTTTTTGACGTTTTTCTTGTTTATCCGTTTCTTTGTGCGAAGTTTTCTCGACGTTTTTCAGTGATTTGTTGAAGAAAAAGACTTGATGTCGTCCTGTTTTGTGCCTAGTTGCAAAAATAGCGACAAACAAAACAAAACCGGCATAACCTATCATGTGTAAGTTCGATGTTTTTATCCGATTTTTCATTTATTACAAAAGAATTATTTCAGGTTTCCGAAACGATCAAAGTGAAGTGGCTCCAGGCCATCAGTAGGGATCAACAAACATTTATTCAGCAGCGTAACAATGAGAGCGTGTTTGTTCAGATCATTTCCTGATGAAGCCTTCGAGCGAATTGGATTGCTCAAGAAACTGAAACCCAATGTAATTCCTTCACTTGATTTGCCTACCCTGAGACCACGGTATACCTGAGACCCATTCCAGTAGCTTCAGAAAGCAGTCAAGCTATCCAGGAAGCTCCAACAACCACAAGCCAAGTTATGCCGGAATCATGACCAGATCAAGCTATGCCGAAAGCATCAACAAGCCAAGCTCGACATTGTCGGAATTATTATTAAGCACAAATAAACAATTATGTTATACTTCAATAATTGTTTTCATTTTATTTTTGTGATATAAATCAGGTTCGTGTTTGTGTTATTTATAGCGTTTTCAAATCACTAGAATCGAACCAGTTTGACTCTAAAATCAGGAGATCCGATAGGTTCTCGAAAATCCTTGCCCAATCAGTGATAGCGATTTTCGAGCTGAACTGGCTCCGTTCTGGCCAGTCGAAGACGCCATTAGTTTTTTGCTTGAGTTTCTACGTTTTGTCTTTGAAACAATTCATCAAATACCTTACGTTTCCAACATGTATGTAGTTAACTATTCCGAAATAAAATGAGTTGCAATTTGTAATGAACAACATTAATGAAATCATAACCACTAACCAATAATTAAAAAATGAATAATAGGAAGATTCAAGAACCAAGAATCATTCTACGAAACAAAAGTACAAGCATCTTAGCTTTCTCCCTGTAGGACTCGTCCAGTTTCAGGTAATTATTATTTCACAATTAATATTTGAAACAAATGTAAACACCAATGCACAAAAGACGGCGGTTTATATTTTGAATCCGATTTGTTGCCCGTCAGCCAATAACATTTTAGCACAGTATGGCGGCCAGCTGGGTTCGGACAACACGCATGTGTTGTATTAGCTATCCAGCTCTATATTCAGAAATCCGTGTAGGGCACTCAATTCTGAACAGAATATCTAATTTTCAGGACGTTCATATCTTTGCCGAGGTTTTGGCAATTTTTTCACCATGTTTCCTGTACTAAAACAAAGTTGGCCTTAAAATGTATTGCAACAACGTATAAAGACAGCATTTAGAACTTTGCTTCTGAAAATGCACTCCTCACTCATTTCTACATGTAGTTTTAGCTAAACAGAACTAAAAAATACCAAGTGCGGTACCAGAGACCAGCCAGGAACCATTTTTGCAGAATTTACCCCTAGCAGGTATATTAACCGCAATACAGTGCCCCTGGTGCGAAATCTTGCGTGGCGCCACATCTGGAATTGCAGAGGAGGGTCTTCTGAACACGTATGCCAAATTTCACGCTTTGATCACAAAATGCCCAGATCATTCCATTTTTGGCCGTTAACCCCGCCACTAAACCGCAGGTATGGTGAGCAGCCAGTACTGAAGGCGAAAGAACTGTACAATGTGGAGAAATTGGAGGATTGCACCCTATTCAGATCATTGTGATGAAGACGTTCCGCATAACGAGCAAGAATCTCCTCCCTGTGTCTCATCAAGCTTTGCAAGTTTAGACGCGGCCACAAATCACCAAAACCAACGGACCGGAAGAGCAGCTTCATCTGAGTAGCCCAACTGTATTTAGCTTCCTCCAAATCAAGTTGTACCAAACGCTTGAAACATATCACTGGAAAACGGCTCGAGTCCATCAGAAAGAGTTTCTCCAACCAGTTTAAGCATGCCCTGAAAGTAAAGAGTGCTAAATCCGGAACCCCCATCTCTAACCTCACAGAGGTCACCCCAAGATCTGACAGCCTGCGTCGTAAAAAAAAGTGTTTGAGGAAATACGTGTTTCCGAAATGTAAATCGATTGGTAAAACTCTTCCCAGGTTTCAAGAGGTATTATGTCCTTATTACAGGTTGTTCCACGGAACGATCTAAGAGTTTTCCAGAAAAGTGCCGAGTTCCTAACATTGCTTAAGGCTTCGATGTGTTATTTCTTAAATTCAGACTTTTTGAACTTTAGTAACCTGTTGTATTGCTTTTTTGCTGTAAGGTATTTGTTTACAAAGACTTGCGAAAAATGGTTATGTTTACAAATATTTAACGTTGTCTTAAGTTCTCTCTTAGTTGAAATGCAATCCCGGTCGAACCATTTCTTTGGGCTTACTGCTTTTTTACCATCCGAGACATATTTCACGAGACCAACTTTTTTCCTAAGTTCAGTTATTGTTCGGCATAAATTGTCATACATTTCTTGAGCAGAGCCACCCCTAGCTACGTTTGGTAAATGTTGCATTTCAACCTTAAACTCCGTACCTAACTCATTCCTCCATCTCAGACGCACTGTGCGCCTGAGCATTGGAAACATATAGCCAAGTTTATATGTTCTTGTACGTATAGCTTCAAAAGATCGTGGTTTTGAAAACATCAGGGGGTGTTTGTATGATCCAATTTTCTTTGCCAGGATTTCTGCAGTTCTTCTTTGCAATTATGCGGATTGTCTCCAACAATCTTTGGCCGCCAAACTTCGATCGAAATT
Source organism: Anaspis maculata (assembly GCA_949128115.1). Taxonomy (NCBI): domain Eukaryota; kingdom Metazoa; phylum Arthropoda; class Insecta; order Coleoptera; family Scraptiidae; genus Anaspis; species Anaspis maculata. Next base: position 59,033,930 of record OX421967.1, on the reverse strand, counting down.
CCTCATTCTGCTCAATTATTATTTTTTTGAAATCTGAATCTTCGTATCTTTTTTCTACTCCGGTTATAACGAGCATGGGGTCAGAGTTTTGGACCTCATTTACAGTTATCTCCGTGAAATCTTTGAGTACGTTTCTCAGTTTGTTTCTCTGTTCCTCATTCTGACTCTCTCTATAATAACATTGCCATTTCGCAATGTTCTTGCACTTTTGAGACCACGCTGTATGTCTGAGATTTTAATGCCTTTCTTGAGTTTATCCCAAGTTTCTTTTGTGCTTTCTTCGTTGATGGATTTTATCATCACTTCAAATTTTTTTTCGAACTTGGGTGATGTCCAGGCTTCTTTTGTGTCTTGTTTTTCTCGCGTGTGTTGTGTACCGTACGTTTTTTCCTTTTCCAGCTTGGTTGTTGCTGCTGTCTGTGCGTAGGATCTTTTCCGCTGGTCTAATTTGATAAGATCTCGTTGTTGTGTTTGCCGATTAAAACGATGGTGTTTTTGTTCATGGTGCAGTCTGTGGAGTTCCATTTTTAGTTTCGAGTTCTCCGTTTCGATTTGTTTAGAACGAGAGTTGAGCAGAATTTTGTTTTGGTAGATAGTTTCCCTAGCGTTGGTCAGCTCTTTGTATCTTCGAACCCCAGCTTCATCCATTGCAACGCTATCTGTGGCATATTTGACTACATTTAATGCCTGTATTATCTCGTTAAGCATTTCACTTTCATTCTTCTTGAACTCGGTCTCTTCGTCCCACCATCTCAACTCTGGGGCGGATACATACCGACTTTTATCCATCGAGTGTTCCAAAACATCCTCGAAAACATCAGTATTTTGAGTACCATCGATCGGAAGGTTATTCACGGTCAAGTCCGCAGCCGCTGGATCGCCAGAGTTTAGCTAGGTGTCATCCTTGAATTTTTTCTTTGGTCTGCCCGAATCCGCAGGTGACGTACTTGCCTGACGATAGGAAGGGGGGCGGTTTGCCATAGTGAGAGTGTGGTACCCCGGCGCTCACAACGCAGAGGCCCCAGTGGCCATTACTGGGAAGGAGCTCAGGAGTACAATCACCGTGCAGCAATAATAATTATTTAGCGTGCATACAAGTCCGAACTATCCAAAGATAAGAACGATCAAATTCAATAACAACAATGGCGTGCTCCAACACGCGGTCGGTCGAACTTTTCCCAAAAAGAGGCTCCAAAGCTCGCTCGAAATCACCAGATCACAGAGGGATGTGTGCCGTCACTGATGGCACAGTTTCGTGAATTTTAGCCACTTCAAGCCATGACAGAAACACAAACAAGAAAGAAGACCCAAAAAACAGTACACAGACTGGACATTCACCTATGGCGCGATGTGACGGAGAAAAAGTGTCTACCCTGACCGGGACTCGAACCCGGGTTTTCCATTTGCTGGATGGGTACTCTGACCACTAAGCTATCGAGGGAGACAACAGTTCCCCCGTCACATGCCCACATGAGAGCCGCCACACACCCTTCTCGAGGTGTGATTCAAATTAAAATCAAATTCAAGAAGGCACCATAGGTATATCAACATGCTATCAATAAATATACTAACTGAAGAGAGAAGTTGAAAAATCATTTTTCGATGTCACTAGAGATGTTCGTAAGGGGCTTGGGGCATTTGTATCCTGGTATTTATGTTGGCAGTTCAGTTAACAACGCGGCAGGCTAGGTAGTCAAACCCTGAAATAGGTATCGTTTCACCTCTCAGCAAATTATTCGAGAACAAATGAGAGTTACCTATGGTGATGGCTGAAAAAATTTAAAATTTTCATTTGGTTTTTGTACCACACGTTTGCTAATACCTACTTCGAGATCTGTAGAAAACCAAAAAAACAATTTCCGTGTCGGCCGGTCGGTCTGAATTGTGTATGTGTCACGTTTGTCTTGTCCCTTGGTGAAGCCTAGGTCCCATATGCGATATAACGCAGATTTTTTGCGATATATCACAGGATTCAAATATCACTATTTCCCGACATTATTCCCAACTTTCTGCAACTAGTCGCAAGTTCTGTCATCAGTGACATTTCCCATTGACAGATCATGTTGTAAATCTTATTTTTCTTCTCTACCGTGAACCCTACTCGCCTATCAAATTTGGTCGAAATCGATCCGACGGCTTGAAAATAAATGAGGGGGAGGGGTCAAAAAAAAACTGACCTACGCACCAACAGACCGGCCGACACAGAATTGTTTTTTGTTTTGACAGGTCTCAACGTTTTAGCTTACGCGGAGTCTAAAAAACGAATAAGATTTTTTGGAATTAATGGATGAAAAGTAAAAACTACTGTCTGCAACTTTGTCTTTCAGGATGTTCACTCAACTGGGCAGATTTTTCTTACAATTTCCCAATCAAGTCCTGTCGAAGGGTTTCACGATAAAAAATAATTTCTAAAAATAACGTCACTGAATACCACCGGAAAAGTATTGTGTCGCATACGTTATATGAGTAATGGAATGAATTGATATGTCATACCTAGAAATACCCTCCTAACTAATCAACCTCGGGGTACCTACCACAAACACGTTGGAGTGGTCGCAATAATACATCATAGGCAACCAAATATACATCGTGGCCATGAGGATGTTTGAGAGCCGCTGGCTCTGGCCTCGTCTATTGATTTTGTCCGTTATAGACAAGTTCCGTTTTCCATCCATGAAATCACTTGCTGATTTGTTGCATGTACCTCTCAGAACATCAGAAAATGTAAGTTGTCTTCTTGAACATTTGGAGATCTTATTGTGAACATGTCTTGGATGGTCTGGATCAAGTTCTATTTCTGTGCTACTTTAGGTTAGAATCTCCTGGGATTGTTGACGCCTACAACTGTTCGCAATGTTCGCACCAAACTGAATCCGCCTTCCAGCTGAACTACCACGTCCAGAGGAATCACAAAAAGGTTCATGCAGCCGAACTGTACCATGCCATTGTGGAACCGGAACAGTTCCCCTGCATCTGCTGCGATTACAAAAGCTACTATCAGTTCGAATTGTACGAACATTGCAAGCAAGTTCATAATCTGAGGACGACCGGAAGCCATGAAAATGGGACTTTTTGTGAGGAAATTGGAAGATATAATTGTGACACCTGCGTATACGAAACGGATGCGAGTTTATTTCTTGTGAAACATCACGATTTGTGTGAAAATGAGCCGGCGGGGAGACCACAACAAACCACAGAAAAGGCAGAAGACACGAATTCGCCAAATTCGGATCGGGCTGGTAAAAGAAAAACCGTCAAAGATATTGGAGTATTAGAATTGAACATGTTGACGCATGATTCAAGTGGACAAATCTACAAGTATAATTGCAAACTTTGCTCGTACAGAGCTAAACAAAAGTCCCATTTGAAAGTGCACATGATAAATAAACATGCTGTGGATGAAGAAATCAGCTGGTTCCAGTGCAACGATTGTTCGTACCGAGCCAAACGAAAATCAAATTTGAAAACGCACCTGATGTCACAACACACTGCAAATGAAAGAATCAACTGGTTCCAATGCAACCATTGTTCGTACCGAGCCAAACGAAAATCAACTTTGGAAACGCACCTGATGTCACAACATACTGCAAATGAAAGAATCAACTGGTTCCAGTGCAACCATTGTTCGTACCGATCTAAACGAATGACACATTTGAAACGACACGTAATGTCGAAACACGCTACAGATGAAGAAATCAACTGGTTCCAGTGCAACCATTGTTCGTACCGAGCCAAACAAAAATCAACTTTGAAAACGCACCTGATGTCGCAACATACTGCAAATAAAAGGATCAACTGGTTCCAGTGCAACCATTGTTCGTACCGAGGCAAACGGAAAGGGGACTTGAAAAGTCACATGTTGCAACATGCTACGGATGGAGAAATCAGATGGTTTCAGTGTAATGATTGTTCGTACCGAGCCAAGTCGAAGTCACATTTGAGAACTCACCTGTTGCGACATGCTGCGAATGAAGAAATCAACTGGTTCCAATGCAGCCATTGTTCGTACCGAACCAAATTGAAGTCAAACTTGAGAACGCACCTGCTGCGACATGCTACGAATGATGAAATCAACTGGTTCCAATGCAACCATTGTTCGCACCGATCTAAAATCAAGTGCAATTTGGAACGACACGTATTGTCGAAACACGCCACAAATTCATGAAGAAATCAACTGGTTCCCGTAACGTTCGTTCTTACCGAACCAATGAAAATCAAATTCAAGAAGGCACGATAGGTATATAAACATGCCATCAATAAAGATACTAATTGAAGAGAGAAGTGGAAAAATCATTTTTTGATGTCACTAGAAGTGTTCGTAAAGGGCTTGGGACATTTGTGTTCTGTATTTATGTTGACAGTTCAGTTGACAACGCGGCAGACTATGTAGTCAAACCCTGAAATAGGTCGTTTCACCTCTCATCGAATCATTCGAGAATAAATGAGAGGTACCTATGGTGATGGCGAGAAAAAATTTGAAATTTGTTTTTGGTTCTTGGACCACACGTTTGCTAAGACCTACTACGAGATCTGTAGAAAACCAAAAAACAATTTCCGTGTCGGTCGGTCGGTCTGAATTGTGTATGTGTCACGTTTGTCTTGTCCCTTGGTGAAGCCTAGGTCCAATATGCGATATAATGGAGTTTTTTGCGGTATATTATAGGATTCCAAAATTACTGTTTCCTGCCATTATTTCCAACTTTCTGTGACTAGTCGCAAGATATGTCATCTGTCATCAGTGACATTTCCCATTGACAGATCACGTTGAAAATCTTATTTTCTCTTGTCCACCCTGCTCGCATATCGAATTTGGTCGAAATCGGTCCGACGGTTCGGAAATAGATGGGGGGGTCAAAAAAAACCTGACATACAGACCGGCCGACACAGAATTGTTTATTGTTTTGACAGATCTCGACGTTTTAGCATACGCGGAGTCTAAAAAACGAATAAGATTTTTGTTTTCGCGATTACCATTTTTCATTTTTCCAATTGAGGTCTCCAATTTTCTGTTGTCTCTCTTTACTGTGACGTCATGCGTATGAGAGACGGTTAATCGAGGTCATTGGGCGCTTCCCAATAAGGCGTATAAGGACACACTTCGACACATATGGACACAATTTGACACAGCTAGCGTTCCAATAGCAGTAATAGCACCACATGTCGACACAATCGAAACATTGGCGAGGCTGAGTTTAGAATTGAGCTGGCAAGTGCACTTTGACATTGTGTATCCGTCTTGTCGCAGTTATTGGAAAGCGTCCTATGTTTGTTTCTTGAGATATGACATTTCGTTTCTAACAATGGGAAATTTTTCGAATCTGACAAGCGCTCTGTCGTGTATTTATTCGATTTCAGCATGGATTTCATGATTTCACTTGTTCTTACCCTCGTTCTTACCAATAAGTGTGTTATATGTAGTGGAAAACTGAGAAGATACTTACAGAAATGGTTCAAGGGTGTTGTGTCGCTCTATTCGAGTCGAGAATAAGACGAATACGAATACACCCAGCATAACCATGCACCGGTTCACGAAAGACCCAAACTTGATGGAAGTGTGGCTGCACCAGCACCAGCAGGGATCACGCTGCACCAGACACGTGCATCTTACTACGAAAAAACTCTATTACTTCGTCCATTAAAAACTCCCTTATGGGCTTAGTGACTTTCCCCACATGATAATGGGAACAGTATAGCTAACCGATTCAAAATTCCCGCAAAAGTCAGAAACGAAACGTCCAAACGTCATTAAACGTCAAAACGTCAAAGGTGACCTCGAAAAACTATCTATTTTCTATCTCCTAAAATTGGAAAGGTCAATTAATGGATGGTCGATCGAGTGGTTGCAATTATACATCGCCCCATCATAGGCAACCAAATATACATCATGGCCATGAGGATGTTTGAGAGCCGCTGGCTCTGGCCTCGCCTATTTATTTTGTTTGCCAGAGACAAGTTTCGTTTTCCATCCATGAAGTCACTTGCTGATTTGTTGCATGTACCTCTCTTGATCATCAGAAAATGTAAGTTGTCTTCGTGAGCACTTGGAGACAATATAGTGAACATGTCTTGGATGGTTTGGACCAAGTTCTATTCTGGTGCTATTTCAGGTTAGAATCCCTTGGAATAGGTCCCTTCGTTTCGGTTTTTTTGAGTGCGCATGTGTGGCGCGAATTTCATAGTTTCGTACACCGATATTGAAAATTAACACTAAAAAATATTGTAGTGCACCTAAAATTCCACAAATGATTTGGTTGAATGTTGGATACCATTTTTATATTCTATCGGAGCGGTGGTAGCCGAGTGGTACAGGTAATGGCAAGCCAAACCATTCGCGCTGCCCTGTGTGGGTTCGAATCCTACTTCATCCATGGATATTTTGTGCGGTCCCCGAGGTTGCATGGTAGAGCAGCTTATAGCTGAATGCCGCCTCGTAAAATAAGACAATTAAATAAATAAATAAATAAATAAATAAATATTCAAAGGAAATGTTTCATTGAAATTAAGTTCAATGATCATTTGTGGAAGTTCAGGCACAACGAAAATGGCAACAGCGCTCAAAACAACAAGATATCGGCGCCAACTGTCACTTGTGACAATTATGATGACACTTCCCGTTTCTATCTGACCTACATTTGATTATCTCATGTTTTGACGAAAGAACACAACTTGTTGAAAATGGCTGTACCGAAAAGGAAGTTCAAAGAAGTACGAAGAGATGCGTTTACTGTATGTGTAAAAGTGACAGCCAGGAACCAGTATAGTTGGTCAGGCGGCTAGACAGAGCATGCAGCGTTGCCATTCAATTGACAGGTGTACGAAAGTTTTCAAAATCTGGCGCTTTTACACATGCGCACCTGCCCAAACGAAGTAGCCTATTGTTGATGCGTACAACTGTTCGCAGTGTTCGCATCAAACTGAATCCGCCTTCCAGCTGAACCACCACGTCCACAGGAATCACAAAAATGTTTATGCTACCGAACTGTTCCATGCCATCGTTGAACCGCAACAGTTCCCCTGTATCTGCTGCGATTACAAGAGCTACTATCAGTTCGAATTGTACGAACATTGCAAACAAGTACATAATCTGGGGACGATCGGAAGCAATGAAAACGGGACGTTTTGTGAAGAAGTTGAAAGATATAAGTGTGACTACTGTGGATACAAGGCGGATTCGATTTTATCTCTTACAAAACAGTATGATTTGTGTGGTAAGAAGCCAACGATGGGGGGGCAACAAGAAACCGCAGGAGAGGATGAAGGCATGGAACGGCCAGATTTAGATGGGGCTAGTGCAAGAAGAACCGTCAGAGATATTGGAATATTAGAATTGAACATGTCGACGCATGATTCAAGTGGAAAAATCGACAAGTATAATTGCAAACTTTGTTCGTACCGAGCTAAAATGAAGTGGAATTTAAAAAGGCACATGTTGACACATGCTACCAATGAAGATATCAACTGGTTCCAATGCAACCATTGTTCGTACCGAGCTAAACTGAAGGCGAATTTGAAAAACCACATGTTTGAACATGCTACCAATGATGAAATCAACTGGTTCCAGTGCAGCCATTGTTCGTACCGAGGCAAACAGAAAAGGGACTTGAAAAGTCACATGTTGGTACATGCTACGGATGAAAAATCCAGATGGTTCCACTGTAACGATTGTTCGTACCGAGCCAAAAAGAAGTCATATTTGAAAACGCACCTGTTGCAACACGCTACGAATGATGAGATAAACTGGTTTCAATGCAACCATTGTTTGTATCGAGCTAAACGGAAGACACAATTGAAGCTACAAGTGATGTCGAAACATGCTACAAGTGAGCTACAAAAAAGCATGTGGTTCCAGTGCAACGATTGTACCTATAGAACTAAATTCAAGTCAAATTTGAAAAAACACGTGGTGTCGAAACACGCTATGAATGAAGATGTCGACTGGTTCCAGTGTAACGACTGTTCGTATCGAACTAAGGCGAAGGCATCTCTGAAAACGCACATGACGACGAAACATACTACGAACGAAGAAATCAACTGGTTCCAGTGCAACGATTGTTCCTATCGAACTAAACTAAAGTCATATTTGAAAGAACACGTGGTGTGGAATCACGCCACAAATGAAGAAATCAACTGGTTCCATTGCAACAATTGCTCGTATCGAGCTAAACGAAAGCGCTACTTGAAATCACACATCAAGTTGAAACATGCTACCTACAAATCATGAAATCGAGTGGTTCCAGTGCAACAATTGTTCTTACCGATCCAATTGGGAAGTGGACTTGAAAAAGCACATGGTGAAACATCCTGATCTATTATTCTTAGAAGAACTACAATTCTTTACAGAGTCGTGGCTTCCACTTATCACAATAAAACATGCGACAAATTAAAAATGAAAAGTTATATCGAGAGTTTCGAGGAGAGTTTATACTTACATGAATATCACTATATCGCTAAAACTTCATCCAATTTTCTTCTCCATGCATTCCTATCCCTTGCAACCATTCTCCAGTTAGTTATTCCAAACTTTTCTGCATCCTCTTACGGGTACGATTACGCCATCCATCCATCTAAGAGGAGGTCTTCCCAGTCTTCTTTCTCCCATCGGCTTGACATCGAAGATTCTTTGAGGTGGTTTAGTATTACTCATTCTGATGATGTGTCCTGCCCATTCAAGTTGTCTCATTTTCATGTATGTCACTATGTCCTCTCGCTTGTACAAGTCGTAGGTTCAGTTCTGCATTGTATTCAAGGTGTTCGGTACTTGTAGTTGGTTTTGTGTCGACCATTTGAGAGGTAAACAAAACACAGCTGGAAACCTCAAGAGGGTAACCTTGAGAAATGGCTCCTTTTTTCAGGAATTCCTTACCTTTGGGAAGAAATTTGCTGTCAATTTGACACTTTTCACTTTCGCAACTGAGTGGCTGGTATTCCGCTTCCTAGTTTTTCGTCGAAAGGTTTCGACTGTTGTGCGACCACCTCTCGATATCAAGGGACCACAACGTAAGGGCGACAGGAATCCACTACTCTACTGGCCCACTCCATCCGACGGGTAAATATTTCTCTCTGGAAAATACACCCAGTTAGTTGGGCACATAACAAGGCTCAAGTACTATACACGTACTTTACCAGCTTCACCCTGGGCATTACGGTATCCTTTATGGTTCAAAACTACGCCAAGTTGTCATAAACCATTCGAGCTGTCATCGTTTTGAGGATTGAGGCTTTTCCCGACTTTCTTGCAGTGTAGGTTTTCTTTCCATTCGGTGTTGATTACGCGTAGAGTAAGTCGGCTTTTGCGGTAGTGAGATCTCACTGGGTGAATAAGCGACTTCGCTGAAGTCTTGCCGATCATCACCGGAAAGGTTTATCGTCCGAGATCCTTCCTGGTACTGTAGGTACTCGTGAATAAGTTCGGTTGTCCGTTTTTCGCCAGTCTTTGCGAGCTGTTGGGGTCGAACCTCTTGCTGAGGACAGGAAATCGTACCAAAACGCGTGTATCAATAATTGTCTCCGTTGAACTCACGTAAATACATACATTCTTATATGAATCCTCCATTATAATCCGTTGTTTTTGATATTAACGGGGCACGAAGTCACGGAATAAATGCAAAATACACAACGCACTCAACGCAGCGTCAAGAAGTCAACAAGGCAAGTTGTCAAGTAGTTACTACGGCGCTATAGAGCGGGAAATTTGAATATCGTTGGTTTTCACAGAAAAATCTATGACACACGTGGTAAGATGTTTTATGAGCGAACAGTGTCCCGTAAATAGTCGATCTGCCCATCTTAGCTGGTTTTTGCTAAGATATATTAGTTCTGTGGCTTTTTCCCTGGAAGGTCCGGCGATAAACATTCGCGACTGCTCGGTTCAGGGGCGTTCGTCCAGTGTGAGGTGTGTTTGTTCTTCAACAGGTTTTCCATTACCCCCGGACTGTTTGATATGACAAACAGCAGGACGGTTTTGGCCCTGTTGAAGGAATTTTATAGATTAGCGCTTTGTGGTCAGTAAAAATCTGGAAGTGACGCCCCAATAGGTAGCTTCTCCACCTACGCAAGGCCCAAACCAAACACAAGGCCTCCTTTTCGTTTACGCTATAGGCTCTTTCGCGGTCAAACAGTAACCGGCTACCGTAAGCGATGACACGCTTGGTCCCGCCCACCATCTGGAACAGCTGAGCCTCCAGTCCATAATCGCTAGCGTCCACGCCAACGGAAAAAGGAAGATCATTCCTGGGATACGCCAGCAAAACGTCTCTGGAAATGAGGGTCTTCAACTCGTTAAAAGCGGCAGTCTCGATCTGCCCCCAGCTCCACTTCTTTTTCTTCTTCAGTAAGGCGTATAAAGGTTCGGCCACGGCGGAAAATCTTGGACAAAAGGAACGATCGTAATTAGCCAGGCCCAGGAACGCTCGGAGCTGCTTGGAGTTTTTAGGGGCGGGAAACTCCAGAATGCCCTGCACACGAGAAGGATCTGAACGCATGCCCTCAGAATTTATAACATAGCCCAAAAAGTTGATCTGCTGGACCAGGAAGTGGCATTTTTTCAGCCTAAGCGTGAAACCTGCCTCCGACAGGCGAGAGAAAACAAGCTCCAGATGGTTCGGGTGTTTTACCAAAAGTTCTTGAAATGATCAACAGGTCATCGACGTAAGACACTGTGAAATCACGGAACTCTGAAAGCACCAAGTCCATAGCGCGGGTGAAGGACGAAACCGCAGTCTTGAGGCCAAAAGATGAGACGCTTAACTGATACACCCTGTTGGAATACGTAAAGCCAGTATACTTTCGGTCCTGCGGGCGTAACGGGATCTGCCAATAGCTACTGGATAAATCTATAGTGGACATGAATATTGAACACCCATACCTCATACCTACTACCGTAGTACCTACTACAGAATTTTCTCCGTCAATTAAAAGACTTTTTTCCCTCCAAATGCTGATAACCAAAGTTATAACCGCAGCGTTTTAGCGAGAAATGTCATATGTCAAAAGAATGACACTACGTGTCAATCTAATGTCAACCGCCAATAACCATCCGGTTACAAAAATTACTCGCTCGAAAAAGACTTATGTCTGGCATTGAAACGCGAAAGCAAAAGGTACTAGTGACGATATTTCTACTTTCGCGCACAGTGTTTGCAATTGGCACGTTTCGCGCCTACTATACCGTACAGGAAGTAACGTTTTCGTGGGTGGGCGTAGGAGAAAGTATTGTGTCGCACACGTTATATGAATAATGAAATGAATTGGATATGTCATACCTAGAAATACCCTCCTATTAAATCAATCTCGGGGAACCTACCACAAACACGATAGAGTAGTCGCAATAATACAGCGCCCCATCATAGGCAACTAAATGTACATCGTGGCCATGAGGATGTTTGGGAGCCGCTGGCTCTGGCCTCATCTATTGATTTTGTCCGTCAGAGACAAGTTTCGTTTTCCATCCATGGAATCACTTGCTGATTTGTTGCATGTACCTACCTCCTCTTGATCATCAGAAAATGTAAGTTGTCTTCGTGAGCACTTGGAGACAATATAGTGAACATGTCTTGGATGGTTTGGACCAAGTTCTATTTCTGTGCAATTTTAGGTTAGAATCCCCTGGAATTGTTGATGCGTGCAACTGTTCGCAGTGTTCGCACCAAACTGAATACGCCTTCCAGCTGAACCACCACGTCCAGAGGAAACACAAAAATGTTTATGCAGCCGAACTGTACCATGCTATCGTCGAACCGCAACAGTTTCCCTGTATCTGCTGCTATTACAAAAGCTACTATCAGTTCGAGTTGTACGAACATTGCAAGCAAGTACATAATGTGGGGACGACCGGGAGCCATGAAAATGGGACGTTTTGTGAAGAAATTGGAAAACATAATTGTGACAGCTGCGTATACGAAACGGATGCGAGTTTATTTCTTGTGAAACATCACGATTTATGTGGAAATGAGCCGGCGGGGAGACCACAACAAACCACAGAAAAGGCTGAAGACAGGAATACGCCAAATTTGGATTGGGCTGGTGAAAGAAAAACCGTCAGAGATATTGGAGTATTAGAATTGAACACGTTGACGCATGATTCAAGTGGACAAATCTACAAGTATAATTGCAAACTTTGCTCGTACAGAGCTAAACAAAAGGCCCTTTTGAAAGTGCACATGATAAGTAAACATGCTGCGGATGAAGAAATCAGCTGGTTCCAGTGCAACGATTGTTCGTACCGAGCCAAACTAAAATCAACTTTGAAAATGCACTTGATGTCGAAACATACTGCAAATGAAAGAATCAACTGGTTCCAGTGCAACCATTGTTCGTACCGAGGTATACGAAAGTCACATTTGGAACGACACGTAATGTCGAAACACACTACAGATGAAGAAATTAACTGGTTCCAGTGCAACCATTGTTCTTACCGAGCTATACAGAAGTCACATTTGAACGAACACGTAATGTCGAAACACGCTACAGATGAAGAAATCAACTGGTTCCAGTGCAACCATTGTTCGTACCGAGGTATACGAAAGTCCTATTTGGAACGACACGTAATGTCGAAACACGCTACAGATGAAGTAATTAACTGGTTCCAGTGCAACCATTGTTCTTACCGAACTATGAAGAAGTCACATTTGAAAGGACACGTAATGTCGAAACACGCTACAGATGGAGAAATTAACTGGTTCCAGTGCAACCATTGTTCTTACCGAGCTATACAGAAGTCACATTTGAAAAGACACGTAATGTCGAAACACGCTACAGATGAAGAAATCAACTGGTTCCAGTGCAACCATTGTTCGTACCGAGATATACGAAAGTCCTATTTGGAACGACACGTAATGTCGAAACACGCTACAGATGAAGTAATTAACTGGTTCCAGTGCAACCATTGTTCTTACCGAACTATGAAGAAGTCACATTTGAAAGGACACGTAATGTCGAAACACGCTACAGATGAAGAAATCAACTGGTTCCAGTGCAACCATTGTTCTTACCGAGCTGTACAGAAGTCACATTTGAAAGGACACGTAATGTCGAAACACGCTACAGATGAAGAAATCAACTGGTTCCAGTGCAACGACTGTCCATATCGAAGTAAGACGAAGTCATCTTTGAAAAAACACGTGATGTTGAAACACGCTACGGATGAGGAAATAAACTGGTTTCAGTGCAGCGATTGTTCTTACCGAACAAAACAAAAGTCACATTTGAAAGAGCACAACATATTGAAACATGCTTCGAATGAGGAAATCAACTGGTTCCAGTGCAGCGATTGTTCGTATCGAACTAAGAAAAAGTCCAGTTTGACAAAGCACAACACGAGGCACAACACAATTAAACATTCTGCGAATGAAGAAATTAACTGATTCCAGTGCAACGATTCTTCGTACCTACCGAACTAAACTAAAATGTAAGAAAGCACATGATGAATGAACATGCTATGAATAAAAAGAGACTCTTTGAAGACAGAAAGGGCACGTTCAAACATCCATAATCGGACTCCATTGTAGTTGGAGAAACATTTCAGATGTCCACTGTAAGCGTTCGTAAGCGGCTAGGGTACCTATTTGTATTCTTGACAATTGTATAACAACGCGTCAGACTGGTCAAACGCCAAAATAAGTTGTCCTACCATCGAATTAATTGAGAAATGGTAGGTATGGTGATCGCGAAAAAACTGAACATTTTCATTTCATTTTTTTGACTTCCTGTTTGCTAAAACATCGTGATCTGTTGGATAAAAGGAAAGAGAAATTCCGTTTCGGTCGGTTGGAGAGTGGATGTGTCAGGTTTTTCTTGTCCCTCGATTTTTTCTGAAACGTCTGACCGATTTCAACCAAATTTGGTATGCATTCACGGTCTATGGCCACGTTTACACCGTGGCTTTGGTCCCCGACCAAGACACTAAATTCGACCCGAATAATTTTAGTCCACGTGGTGTAAACGACCACGGACTAGGACCAAGTTGTTTGGGTCAGGTCTCATGGCAGCCGTGGACTGACCTAAATTTAGTCTGGACCAAATCTCCAAAGATGCGGTGTAAACGGTACCGGACTGGTCCAAGCCCCAAAAATCTGTACTAGACTTAGTTGGCAGGCTGTCAGTCAACCTGACTGATGCTTCCTGACTGTCGAGGCTATGTAATCTCTGACCGAGTATTTTCAAAAAAAGATTGTTATGAACCAAATCTGGACTATATTTTAAAATAGGTAGGCCTTTAGTCTACCGGTGTATACGCTGGAAGAGAAGGAACATTTTAGGTGGAATTTGGGTCAGTGCTTGAGTCAGTCCGACTTTAGTCCTCTTGTGTAAACGTAGCCTATCTCTAGAAAGGTGAAAATAATAAGCGTAAATAATTATCAGACCGCTAATCAACTATTGAGCCCTACCAATTCATTATGGATACAAATTTCTCAAATCGACACGCCATCAAGTGTCCGGGTAATTATACGAACAGCTTCTAATAGATTTTCCATTTCACGATTAAGCAAATTCTCTTACTTCAAGTGAATGCTGCAACAAATTTATTAGTTCCACGAGAACAAACGGATGTTCCTCTAGATGAAACTCCTCTTCACAACATCGTCGTTAATGATAATTATCTTGTACTCCATAATCCAATCAACATGGAAATCTAAATAACAGCAGTTGCACGCTAGAACAAATTCATTAATTCCAAGGAGGCAATGGGGTGCTCGTTGTCCCAAACTGATTAGTATTGACAATTGCGACTCTACGGAAGGGTCCGACCCTGATGTTGACAAACGCGATTATAGTTATTTCCAATTGTTATTCTTTCTCAGTGCCGTAACTAGGGCGTGGCGAAGGTGGCATTTGCCACAGGCGCAAAAATTTCAGAGGCGCAAAATTAAACCTATTACTTATTTTTATTTCAAATTTTCACTTGATCCTATATTTACTTCTACCTACAACTTCACTAACTTTATAATGAAAAAATCAAAAGCGGCTTTTTCTGCCACCTTTTCATGACATGATTCAAAACAGCAATAAAACGGATGAAATTGAAAAGTACGGCGCTGCAGGAAGTAGCATGCTGAGGATGAGGCAGCGCTCGCGCTCGGCGCTCAGCGCCCTCCGTCAGCGCTGATCGATCCAGGTGCTTTTCGAGTTCCAGCCTGACTATTACCACATGTATTTACTTACACCTCGACTTACACTTTGTACCAAATGAAAATACAGGAGCGCCGAATCAGTCTGAGATGGGGCCTCTCTATATTCTGCAAAAAAATTTCATCTCTTATTCTGTAAATTTGAAGCTTGTCAAGTCGTATTTGCGCTCTTCTGTCGGCCAAGAAAGATTAACAAAGATATCTATACTTTCAATCGATGAAACAGCTACGTCAAGTTTGAATTTTGTGAAATTATAGACATTTTTTGAACCGAAATCTAGAAAATTTTAGCTTGGTGGTTGAAGTTTTAAGATTTTTTCATTTACAATTTTTTTTGTCATAGAATGATTTTCAGTTACTTGGGTATTTTGAAATAGCGGGTAGCAACGTGCATCTTTTTCCATTTTGATTCTAAATATTTTGTCAATAACTTGACAAGTTTTCTTTTGTTGTTCAAAGTTATTGAAGACTTTTTTGTGTAGAAAGATTATCAATTGTTTGATGTTTGTTTTAATGTTTTTATGTCTGGGTTGGGAAGCTTGACTGCAAAAGAATGTATGGCCAGGAGTTTGAAAATTTTTTGTAGGAGCCGAATGAGTTCATTATTGATTTCACCTATTTTTTTATGAAAGGTCGAGTGAAAGATTTCAAAAATATGATAATCATCTTATTGGCTACTTTTAATTTTTTTATAGATCATTGTATTCCCATTGTGACCAAAAATCTGGAGGGGGAGGAAATGGAAGCTTTCAACTCTAAAGAAAGAGACAACTTAAACTTGAGATTATTATTAGCATTATTATCATTATCTGGAAAAAATTTCGCCTGCGGCGCTCTAGCGGAGCCGGCCCCCTTGGGATGTTTACTTCCTTGGGGCGCACAATCGCTACATTGCCACAGGCGCCAAAAAGCCTAGTTACGGCACTGTTCTTTCTGCGCTTCTCCAAATTTAACAACGCGTATCCAGAAGAATCGCCCAAGAGCTCCGTCCAGTTCCAACCCCAACTGCTGGACCGCTGGTACCTACTACCTAGTGAGAAGTTGTAGTCTAACCTCGTGTCGATCGTGGCTCCCTAAGATATCGCGTCATCTCAATCGTAGGCTGTCTGCCCACCACACAAACCACTGGTCCTACACTCCAAGGCAATCACCTCCCAATTTCTCACGTCTCATCTGGGGGTACAGCACAGCTGCACAGCTAGAAGAGGCCATGACCCGAAAGAGTCGAGGCTCATCAGTGCAGCGGACAGGACTCTCCCGAAGGGGTAAAGTCTCTTCCCAGGAGGAGACCCGAAGGGGTAAAGTCTCTTCCCAAGAGGAGAGCGCTCCCCCGGTGGGGTAAAGTCTCTTCCACATAGCTCACGGTGATAAGATGCGAGTGCTCCAGGTGATTTTGAGTGATTTCTCTTATAATTTCATTGTACTGTTCGTTATCTTCGTCAGGGTGTACAATTAGTGATTCACTGTCAAGGTCTCTGTTGAGAATTTTGTCTAGTTCAGTTACGTTGATTCAATTTGTGATTGATCGGGGATGTGAATATGTACATTTACTGAGGTGTTATCATAAACTGATAGGATCATTGTTATGATCAATTTCCAATCAAGTTTATCCAATCCGCATCCTAGTTTGGGGATTGCCAAATGTTTGATTTTGTGTTTGATGCACAAGGTTTTGAGTAAGTCCAGAACTTCTCAAAACGTTTCATATTGTGCTTTATCGTAAAAATTGTCTTTTGTGACCAGATGGTGAATTTTTCTGTGTTCCATGTTTTGGGTAATGATTTCACCAATTTTTTTGGTTATTGATTTCTGGTTTTCCGAATGTTTCTGTGAATTCTGAGGCCACGCCTTTGTTAATTTTCATATCTTTTGATATACAATGTGCAAAAGAATAGTTTTCTGGGGCATTGATGAGATTTTCGTAAATTATCTCAATGTTATCTGTGATCCTTTCATTTTTCGCGTCAATTTCGATTCTGGACAATGCGTCCGCAATGGTATTTGATTTACCTTTTTTATAAAGAATGTCAATATGAAATTCTTTCAATTTCAGACGCCATCGGAGAAGTTTTGAATTAGGTTCTTTCAGATTAAACAACCATTCAAGGGGTTTGTGATCTGTGATGATAAGAAACTTTTTTCCATACAAATAGGGCCTTAAATATCTAGTGGCCCACACTATCGCAAGAAGTTATTTCTCTATAGTGCTATATCTTTGTTCGCTCTCGTTGAGAGTTCGTGAGGCATAGCCTACTGGCAAGTCTTTTCCTACTGGTCCTTGTGACAGGAGTGCTCCTACAGCTACATTACTTGCGTCTGTGGTTAGATTGAAAGGTTTGGAAGAATCGGGGTATTGGAGAATCGGTTCGTTTATCAAAAGATTTTTGCAAGTTTCAAAACAATTTTTAAATTCGTCATTGTGAATGATTTTTGCTCCGTTCTTGAGGCATTTTGTGAGTGGTTTTGTCAAGTTGGCAAAATTGTCAATGAATCGTCTGTAATAGGAGTCCAAGGAATCCTTCAATTTGTTTCGTGGTTGATAGGATGGGATAATTTTTCATAGCTTTTATTTTGTCAGGATTTGGTTTGACACCGTTAGGGGTGACAATATGTCCAAGGTAAGCTACTTCTTTCCGTAAAATTCTGATTTATCGATCTGAATTCTGAAGTTTGATTTTTGAAGTCTTGCGAAGATCTCAATTTCTCCAAGTGTTCTTGGAGCGATGTTGAAAAAACGATGATGTCATCGAGATATACTAGACACTTCTTATTTTTGATTCCACAAAGGATATAATCCATTATTCGCTGGAAAGTAGCAGGGGCTCCTTTCAGGCCAAAGGCCATTCGTAAAAATTCATAATGCTCGTTTTTGGTATTGAATGCCGTTTTCTCTATATCGTCTGGAGACAGTGGGTGCTTTCCACCTAGACGGTACAAATACCACCAGACGGCACATGTTCCATAGTGTGGCACAAAATTTTAGGTCATCCAATGAACGGCGCAGAACCGAGTAGGAACACGTAGATGGAAAGCACCGTTTGGAACCTGCACATGCGTAAATGGCAGGTGTACCGAACTTGGGGCTAGGTGGAAAGCACGCATTTCAATCTGGTGGAAACCGGAAGCAAGGTCAAGTGTCGAAAAGTATTGACATTTGCCTAATTTGTCAAGTAGATCAGTTATATTGAGCAATGGGTAACGATCATCAATTGTTTTTTAGTTAAGCTGACGATAGTCAACAAGTACTTGCCATTTTTGGACATTACTAGCATCCATCTTCCTTGGTACCACCCAGATTGGGCTGGACCCGGGTGAGTTATTTGGTTGTATTATATTTTGGTTCAACATTTTGGTGACTTGTTTCTGAACTTCTTCTTTATGTACAAATGGGTATCTATAATTCTTTGAGTAAATGGGGACTTCATCTTGTGTTCTGATTTTGTGCTTTATTTGATTCGTGTGAAGATCAAAGGGATACCTTCTTCGTAGAAAATATCTTAATATTCTTCACACAATTCGTGGATTGCGTGCTTTTCTTCCAAATTTAAATGATCAGTACGAATTTTTGAAAAGTCCAAATAGTTTTTTTGTGTTTGGTCAAAATTATTAAAATTGATTTCTTGAATTTCACTTTTCTCAAAATTTTTAACAGTCAAAGGTTCTGAAAAATCCAAAGTGGTTAGTTCAGTTGTATTATTCAATATAGTTGTCAATGCTTCACCGTCTTTAGCAAGGGTTAAACATTCTGGTATTTCACAATTATCAATTTTTTGTAGGGGATGATGATTTTGTCTATTTTTAATTTAAGTCATTACTTTTATAACTTGTTCAGAACGGGGTTCAATAGAAATCAAGTTGAGTTCCTTTCTTGTTTCGAGAAAGGATAGTTTTATCCTTGAATGAGGGGTTATCAATGATTCACTTTTCAAATCTAGCTGCGCTTGTAAAAGTTTCAAGTTATCAAGGCCTATTAGACCATCAAAAATATTATGAAATTTGAATAAGTGAAATTGCAAATTTTTAGGGTTTTGTGTATTGAAGATACATGAAATAGGTAAAGTAGTGAAATTGACAGTTGACATTGACAGAATAGATAATATGCGCCGATGCCCATCAGAATTGCCAACCTCAATTTTGAATATAGTTTTATATTGCGTGCGCACTGGGTCCAAAATTTCCCGACGGGATACGTGTATAAAAGACACCATTCAGCAAATCGTGACAATGGGCGCTTTCCATTTAGCGACACAAGTCGACTTGTGTTGACACAAAGCGACACAAACGCGTTCCATTTGATCTGTGTTCCTTTGTTTCATCGACACAAGCTAACACAAGCTGACACAAACCGACACAAATGTTTTAAATGGAAAGCGCCCAGTGGTAGTCGTCGACCTGCGCTGTCAATGCGTGAGCGACTGTCAATTTATTCAATTACCGACATTACAGGGCAGCCAGTGGCGAACCAAGTAATAACATACATTACACATTGATCATTTGGCAAGAATCCATCGAAAGAAATCTCGAGTTAGCTATCAACTGGCTAAATATTTTGGTGGAACCCACGGTATGACGGGCCAAGTCTTGTTTTAGGCATTGTTATGGTAAAGAGTGTATGTTTGGTTGCATATGTTGAGATACGTGAGGTAGATAGAAGAGATGTGCTCCGGGTTCGAGGCTAATGACGTTTAGCAGATAAGCACGAGAGTCGGCCATGTTTACAATGTAATGTACGCTCCTGAGATTTAGAATAAAAGTACCAAGTTCATAGTACCGAAAGTGTTTCAATTATAGGGTGATTGCATGTGGAGGGAGTTTATGGCAAAATGTCAATAGTGTCACTGTCATCTGTCAAGTTTCATCCCGGAGTCAACGCCAACCGGACTACCTCACTAAATACCTACTCTTATTTTTACGTGTTTTGTTCACATACTGTTGGTGGCCTTATGCCTAAAATCGTGTGCCATACGATGAAACATGTGCCGTCTGGTGGTATTTGTACCGTCTAGGTGGAAAGCGTGGTGACCCCATTTCGTCCTTCAAAGGCAGTTTCGTTTTCCATCCATTAAATCACTGCCCGATTTGTTCTTCTCTTGATCATCAAAAATGTAAGTGGTCTGGGTGAAGCTTGAATACAAGAAAGACGTTGTACTTGAATATGTCTTGGATAGTTTGCACCAAGCTCTATTTCTGTGCCATTTCAGGTTAGAACCACCCGACATAGTTGACGCGTACCACTGTTCGCAGTGTTCGCACCAAACTGAATCCGACTTTCAGCTGAACCACCACGTCCAGAGGAATCACACAAATATTAATGCAACCGAACTGTACCATGCCCTTGTCGAACCGGAACAGTCCGCTTGTATCTGCTGCCATTACAAGAGCTACTATCAGTTCGAATTGTACGAACATTACAAACAACTACATAATCCGGAGACGACCGAAAGCAATGAAAATGCGACGTTTTGTGAAGAAATTGAAAGATATAATTGTGACACCTGCGGATACAAATCGGATTCGATTTTATATCTTGTAAAACATGACGATTCATGTAAAGAGCCAACGGGATTGGATCATGGAGTCGTCAGAAATATTGGAATAATAGAACTGAACATGTCGACGCATCATGATCCAAGTGGAAAAATCGACAAGTATAATTGCAAACATTGTTCGTACAGAGCTGAACGAAAGTCAGGTTTAAAAAAGCACATGATAAGTAAACATGCTGTAAATAAAGAAATCAACTGGTTCCAGTGCAACCATTGTTCGTACCGAGCTAACCGGAGATGGGACTTGAAAAGCCACATGTTGCAACATGCTACGGCTGAGGATATCAAGTGGTTTCAATGCAGCGATTGTCCGTACCGAGCCAAGCTAAAGTCACACTTGAAAAGGCACCTGTTGCGACATGCCACGAATGAGGAAATCAACTGGCTCCAGTGCAACCAGTGTTCGTATCGAACTAAATATTACGCATCTCTGCGTAACCACGCGTTGACACATGCTGCGAACGAGGATATCAACTGGTTCCAGTGCAACCATTGTTCGTACCGATCTAAAATCAAGTGCAATTTGAGACAGCACAACACGTCGAAACATGCACCGGATGAAGAAATCAAGTGGTTCCAGTGCAACGAATGTTCGTATCGAGCTAAGTGCAACTCATCTTTGAAGATACACGTGACGTCGAAACACGTTATGAATGAAGAAATCAATTGGTTCCAGTGCAACGATTGTTCGTACCGAGCCAAACAAAGGTCACATTTGAGACAGCATTTCACGTCAAAACATGCTTCGGATGTAGAAGTCGCCTGGTTCCAGTGCAACGATTGTACGTATCGAACTAAGACAAAGTCGTCTTTGAAAACACACATGATGTTGAAACACGCTACAAACGATGAAATCAACTGGTTTCATTGCAGCGATTGTTCGTACCGAACAAAGCAAAAGTCACATTTGAAAACGCACAACATATTGAAACATGCTTCGAATGAGGAAATCAACTGGTTTCAGTGCAGCGATTGTTCGTATCGAACAAAGAAAAAGTCCAATTTGACAAAGCACAACAAAAGGCACAACACGTTGGGACTTGCTCCGAATGAAGAAACCAAATGGTTCCAGTGCAACGATTGTCCATATCGAAGTAAGTGGAAGTCATCTTTGAAAGTACACGTGATGTTGAAACACGCTACGGATGAGGAAATCAACTGGTTTCAGTGCAGCGATTGTTCGTACCGAACAAAACAAAAGTCACATTTGAAAGAGCACAACATATTGAAACATGCTTCGAATGAGGAAATCATCTGGTACCAGTGCAACGATTGTTCGTATCGAACTAAGAAAAAGTCCAGTTTGACAAAGCACAACACGAGGCACAAAACATTAAAACATTCTGCGAATGAAGAAGTCAACTGATTCCGGTACAACGATTGTTTGTACTGAATAAAACATAATTCATATTTTAAAACACCGAGAAAAACACAACTTATTGAAACATGCAACGAATGATGAAACCAAATGGTTCCAGTGCAACAATTCTTCGTACCGAACCAAACTAAAATGTAAGAAGGCACAATCGTGATAAATAAACATGATATGAATAAAAAGAGACTAATAATTGAAGAGAGAAAATGCACGTCTGAACACAGTCCATAATCGGACTTCAAAGTAGTTTTTTATCATTATTTATTATTAATTGACTCATTCCACGAGGCGACATTCAGCTATTAGCTGATCTACCATGCAACCTCGGGGACAGCACAAAATATTCATGGATGTAGCGTGATTCGAACCCACGCAACGCAGCGCGAGTGGCTTGGCTTGCCATTGTAGCAAACCGGGCCTTATTTGCTTGGTTTCTCCTACTCTGGATTTCTTTTAAATAATTACTGAAGCCTAATTTTTCTTGTTGTAGCTTGACTGCTATTTTTCTATAGTTAATTCGAATTATGATAGAGATTCGGAACTAAACTACGACGGCCTTTATTCCCTGTTAAAATTATTCCGACGTCTTGAAGCGACCGGATGAATCAACCAGACGGCGGAATCCGTTCCTTGAAAAACTTGAGGCTTATCATACGCCGTAGACCGAGTGACGGAAAAAAGAACGAAAAACAAAAGGTCGAAAACAAAACATCGAATGCATAAGGTCGAAAAAGAAAAGGTCGAAAAGGACAATATATCGAAAGTGATGATGATCGAAATACATATGGTCGAAAATACATAATATCGAATAACAGAATGTCGAAAAACAAAAGGTCGAAAAACAATTGGTCGAAAAACAATTGGTCGAAAAACAATTGGTCGAAAAACAATTGGTCGAAAAACAATTGGTCGAAAAACAATTGGTCGAAAAACAATTGGTCGAAAAACAAATGGTCGAAAAACAAAACGTCGAAAAGCAATAGATCGAGAAACAAAAAATCGAAAAGAAAAGGTCTAGAAAGAAAAACCGTGAAAATCGAAATTGAGCGCGAAATTAGGTGTATGTACAATTGTTGTGAAGACAAATGATTTGAGAGTTTGGGACGGGATAAGAGAAGCACTGAGTTAAAAATCAACTAGCCCAAATTTATTTCTGTGGAAAAACCTAATCAGGCCTTGAAAAAAAAATACTGAACCTGACAAGATCTGTGTGGTGTGTACACCGATTTATGAGTATAGATCAATTTTGCGTCAAAAAAGCGAATCAGTTTTGCAAAAAAATTACTGAACCTGACGAGGTCCATGTACACAGCTTCACGTTTCAGAGTGGATTTTGCGTCAAAAAAAAAAACGAAACAGGTCTGCAAAAAAAATTACTGAGCCTGACGAGGTCCATGCATGTGTCCAAGTTGATTTTGCGTCGAAAAATCAAATCAGGGCTTCAAAAAAAAAAACCTGACGAGGTCCATGTGCACAACTTGACGTTTCAGAGTTGATTTTGCTTCAAAAAACCGAATCAGGTGTGTAAAAAAAATACTGAACCTGACGAGGTCCATGCACACAGGTTTATAAGTCCAAGTTAATTTTGCGTCAAAACACCAAATCAGGTCTTCAAAAAAAAAACTACTAGACCTGACGAGGTCCATGTGCACAGCTTTATGTGTCCAACTTGATTTTGCGTCGAAAAACCAAATCAGGTCTTCAAAAAAAAAAACTAAACCTGACGAGGTCCATGTGCACAACTTGACGTTTCAGAGTTGATTTTGCGTCAAAAAACCAAACCAGGTCTGCAAAAAAATTACTGAACCTGACGAGGTCCATGTACACAGGTTTATAAGTCCAAGTTAATTTTGCGTCAAAAAACCAAATCAGGTCTTCAAAAAAAAAAAACTACTAGACCTGACGAGGTCCATGTGCACAGCTTTACGTTTCAGAGTGAATTTTGCGTCAAAAAACCAAATCAGGTCTTCAAAAAAAAACTACTAGACCTGACGAGGTCTATGTACACTGCTTCATGTGTCCAAGTTGATTTTGCATCGAAAAACCAAATCAGGTCTTCAAAAAATATATATACCAAGCCTGACGAGGTCCATGTGCACAGCTTGACGTTTCAGAGTGGATTTTGCGTCAAAAGAAACCGAATCAGGTCTGCAAAAAAATTACTGAACCTGACGAGGTTCATGTACACAGGTTTATAAGTCCAAGTTAATTTTGCGTCGAAAAACCAAATCAGGTCTTCAAAAAAAAACTACTAGACCTGACGAGGTCCATGTGCACAGCTTCAAGTTTCAGAGTGGATTTTGCGTCAAAAAACCCAATCAGGTCTGCAAAAAAATCACTCAACCCGACAAGGTCCATGCGTGCACAGGTTTATAAGTCTTAAGTTAATTTACGCTGACGCTGATCAGATTTAAAAGAATATACAGGTGTTTCGGTGGCCTTGCATAATACTTTTAGAGGTGATTTATCTCTGACGAATAAGTCGAAAAGTGAGAGTGAAATTTTTCCTCAAGTGCTCTCTGAGAGAGTCGCAGCTCCTCAGTCGATCCGAATTGTAATCACATTTAAAACAGGTATTTCCAGTTCGACATTGTGCTATTCGACATTTTATTATTCGATGTTTTGCTTTTCGATCTTTTGTTTTTCGATCTTTTGTTTTTCGACCTTTTGCTTTTCGATATTTCACTTTTCGACCTTTTGGTTTTCGATCTTTTGCTTCTCGATATTTCACTTTTCGACCTTTTGGTTTTCGACCTTTTGCTTTTCGATATTTCACTTTTCGATCTTTTGATTTTCGACCTTTTGTACTTTCGACAATAGTGCTTTCGATGTTTTGTGGTTTCGTTATTTTGTTTCTCGACTTTATGCATTCGATGTTATGTTTTCGACCTTTTGTATTTCGATCTTTTTTCCGTCACCCGCCGTAGACCAAACATTCAGAACGGCTACGTGCAGATTTTAGCGTCGCGAAAAACGCTCGACCACCAAAGAAGGTCCGCTCGTATTGGTCCGCCACGCAGCGGAGAGATGAACGAAGTCTATATATAGGACTAACCGACTCGCGATAAGAGACTTCCGATCGAACTCAATAATAACTTATTCACGGTTGATTAACTTAAGTCACTTAAATTTCTACGCCTCGGACAGTGTCAGCGTGGAGGCGTCAAAGTTGGCGGTTCCACGCCGTAAAATTTCAGAATTTTGAGTGGTTAAAGTTCTACAATTTCACTGTTGAAACGCGCGCGAGAAATCAATTGAATCCCTTTCCTTGTACTACACGGAAACTGGACGCGTTATTCGTGTATAGTAATTCATTATAAATCTTGACCGCCACGATCGAGCCGATGCTTTAGAATATTTGAAATTTCCAAGATACGCGAAGACAACGTCAACGTGCAACCTATTCGCCCTAAAAATATTACCCCGTGTTCGTGTAGATTTGATAGCAAATCTATGCAGTATTTGTACTTTTTTATTTTGCTTATTTGAATATATAATGTTTGTTTTGGAAATCTCTTGTTCACCTGACCACCCCTCACGTAGACAGATAATTAAGCTGGATCTACTCGATCCAAATGCCTCGTCTGCCGGACTCAACATGAACGCCTACCTGAAGACTTGAAGCCAAAAATAGAGAAATAGACGCACGCTACCCCAACCTAGATTAAACCCCTGAAAGATGCACCCAGATGGTCTGTTCCCCTCCCTCTATGGATCTGTCTCTCCATATAAAATAACCGAGCCAGTGGTGGCAGTCACGTTACTACCCTTAGATTCAAGCAACCCCTATCCTGATCGACCATACAGGGACATCAATCTACTATAGTTTCCCCAAGCAGTACATAAGGTACAGGAACTTGTAATACTTATCGGTATACATATACCTACTTTATTGTGTTTACATTGTTTAGTTTATTTGAACACCAACCACCCCCAATTTTGCAGTTGGTGGTATTTTCATATAATTTATTACTTTGGAAATGCCTTTGACATATTTCAATTGCGTCGATCGTAAACCGCAATTTCATATTCAAATTAACCCCCTTATCTTGTATAATTTTTATTCGATTTATTGCAATGGTTACATACAGTGGGATATTTAGCTAATACTAAAAAAGTTTTATATTTCAATAGGTAACCCTCAACCCCTTATTTCAAAGAATATTTTTAATATTTCCATCCTATTTGTTACACCATCACCTAGACCTCTCGGCCTCATTTATTTCCAACAGGCAAATATGTGAAAACCCAATTATAGGAAATATACAAAAAAAAGGTATAATATACATATGAAAACTTGCTGTCGAACACGACTCCTAAAGCCTTAAGCCTGGCACAAATAATAAGAATCAATAGAAATTCTCCAGGAAGTTCCGATTTCACAAATGCAAAATAAATGTGTAATCAAATGATTGATTGGGTAGCTGAAGATTCTATACTATGGTCAATTTACCAGGATGACCAAATCGAAATACATTTACCACCAGTTCCATCATATAGATAATTGAGAAGACCAAATTATATCAAGAGTTGTAAAAGGATTTATTGATTTGTGACTTGTAGGTAATAATTAGTACAACTTGAAAAACTTGAAAAAAAATCCAGAAAAAAAGTTGCTCTCACGTGGATTTGAACTCACGATCTTCTTCTTGAAAATCAGATGTCCCAACTATTCGTCTATCTGAACCTTTTGGCTCTTTCCTCACAACTTTTTATATCTTGCCTGGAAGTTTTTCGAAATGGGTGCTGCTCAAACTACTGAATGAGCTTGGTCAAAAACAAAGTGTTTATAATAATTATCACTTGAATTTACAATTTGATGTGGTCTCAAAGCTACGCGGTGAATGCGGGTTTCTTTGCGGTCAAAAGCGGAGTTGAAGAACTTGTCTATAAGTTATTCAACTCAGTGGTGAAAACCTATGAAATAACAATACAAGGTTCAATCTTTCATGTAGTTATGCATTTCTCGACTGGATTCTATATTCCTGGACGCAATTTTATCAACAATGTTTTTCTCGATGGATGGTCAGTTTGTCTAGTAGGTTCCCGAGGGAATATTTCCTACAATCCATGAAATTTACGTGTAAGTCTTGAAAATGAGTGGAAGTCATGGAAATCAGTGGAAGTCTTGGAAATCAGTGGAAATCACCAGGAAGTCATGGAAATCCCGTGGAAATCATGGAAGTCTGTGGAAGTCATGGAAATCAGTGGAAGTCAATGGGAGTCAGATGGAAATCAGTGGAAGTCAGTGGATAGTGGAAGTCTAGTGTACAAAATTTTCCTTGCGGTTTACCCCGAGTAAGCACCTTAGGAGATAATGAAAGCCGTTTCTCATTTTTTTTTTCAACGAGTTTTTTAATAATCTATAACTTTTGTACAATGTATGCAATAGAACTATGAGTAAGTGTGGGTTCAGTCAGCTTATTCAGTTCCAATTTACAATTTTAGCCGTAAGCCCTGCATCGCTTATTGGCTATTTTGAGGAGGCTGGTTCATAAGAGCCAATGGGCGTCGCTGCGCTTGCGACTAAAATTAAAACTTGCGGCTAAATAAGCTGACTGAACCCACCCTAAATGTTGAAGTATTGTGTTGTCTATGCCTGCTAGGTACCTTTTCCTGCCCACAAATTTTGTTTCAATAACTGACATGAACACTATCATTTGAACCATCAACGACGGCCCACCGCAAAATGTGCTTCAGCATGTTGCGCCCCGTCAAATCAAATGCGAAACGATATCTTCAGAGGCAGCATGTTTCAACATGTGCCTATTTAAATGCGATTTTTGTTTGTATTTACGTGAACACTTGACACACTGAAACCATACGATGTCTTCAGCGGCAGCATGTTTCAACATGTGCCCTTTCAAATGCCTTCTCTGCTTGGTTTTATATGAACATTTATCACATTCAAACCAATCAATGTCTTCAGTGGCAGTATGTTTCAACATGTGCCCTTTCAAATTCGTTTTATGCTTGGTTTCAAATGAACATTTATCACATTTAAAAAAATCGATGTCTTCAGCGGCAGCATGTATCAACGTATGCCTTTTCAAACACCCATTATGCTTGGTTTTAAATGAACATTGATCACATTTAAACAAAACGATGTCTTAAGCAACAGCATGTTTGAACATGTGCCCTTTCAAATTCTTTCTCTGCTTGGCTTTAAATGAACATTTATCACATTTAAACCAATTGATGTCTTCAGCGGCAGCATGTATTAATGTGTGCCTTTTCAAACTCTCATTGTACTTGGTTTTAAATGAACATTTATCACATTTGAACAAATTGATGTCTTCAGCGGCAGCATGTATCAACGTGTGCCTCTTCAAATGGTTCTTATCTTTGGATTTATAAGAACATTCATTACAATGAAACCAAACGATATCTTCAGTGGCAGCATGTCTCAACATGTGCCTCTTCAAATCTCTCTTATCTTTGGATTTATAAGAACATTTATCACATTCAAACCAAACGATGTCTTTAGCGGTAGCATGTCTCAACATGTGCCTCTTCAAAGTGCCCTTTTCTTTGGATTTATAAGTACATTTATCACATTCAAACCATGTGCCCTTTCAAATTCCTTTTATGCTTGGTTTTAAATGAACATTTATCACATTCAAACCAAACGATGTCTTCAGCGGCAGCATGTTTCAACATGTGCTTCTTTAAATCCGATTGATATTTACATTTATATGGACACTTCGCACATTGCAACCAATTGATCTTTTCACGGGAAGCATAAGCCGACATGTGCTTCTTTGAATGTTTCTTAAGCTTGGGTTTGCTATAACATCTAGTGGACGGAAAATCAACAAGTTCAAGCGGTTTGACGTGTGGCGGTGTTGCAAATCGATGGGAATCCGTGTGTTTCACCAAATGCAATGCAGAATCGGTCCCAAATCGGCAGTAATCGCATAGAAATTTATGGAATTCTTCATTGCAAAATGAGATTCGTTCGATGTTGTAATCGTCGATCCCGCCGTGATGTTTGTGTTTGCAGTGTTCGTACAAGTCCCAGTTGTAGTAACCCTTGAATTCGCAGCAAATGCACGAAAACTGCTCCGCTTCTACGATGGCGTGGAACAGTTCTGCCGCATAAACGTTTTTATGGGCCCTTTGCACATGGTGTTCTTGTTGAAACTTGAGTTCAAACTGATACGAACATTGTTGACACCGATGTAGTTCAACCATGATCGATGATCTGGAATAGCCATTGTTAGTAAGTAGATGATCACCTCACAATAAATATCTACAGTTCAGTACACCTTAGCTGTTACATACTTCAATTGAGTTTCAACTACAATTACCTACCTACTATGTAGGAGGTAGGTACCTATACCTATTTGAAGTAGGTACCTACTTATAGGTACTTACCTGGATAAGATGTAGGTAGAGGTAGAGGTAATAAGTAGATTTTGATGTTTTCAAGAGCAGATTTTAAATGAATTACCGTTTAATTAGTTTGTAAGTGTAACGCCTACACGATTGAGGACACCATTTTGTGATAGCTTCTGTCTACTAGCTACTGCGCAGGAGACGCAGTGGTCGCACTACGTCCCTGCTGCGCGCGCTGCGAGGGAAAAGCTAACGAGCGAACAAAAATTTGATTTAGGTACCTATCTAAATAAGGTTATTGACATCTGGCACAAATATGGCATATTTCCTCCAACTGACGTTATGGTGTTCCGGCGCAGTTCGCTAGATGGTGCGGCGTGTTCCATGGACAGCTCCTCGTTGACGTTTGCAATGTCAAATTTGGAGGGAACTCCAGTGGCGCAAATAACACTTGCTTCTTGGATGAGAAGTACTTATTTCAAATGCCTCTAAGATCGCTTACGAAAACTCCAATCTGTGTGATCCAGATCACTCACGTCAAGCATAATCCAGTAGGTACCCACTCTATTTGGTATTTGAGACTACTGGATTGGTTGACGTACTTAAAAAGCCCACTCAGCAAGAAAACATCTCTGTGACATCACTTAGATGTTCAAGTCACAACTGCGATGTTGAAAAAAACAGTCTATGATTTTCATGGAGCTTGGGACTTACTCCATCGTTTGGAGCCCTATTGAGCCCCCTTGTGTCTTCAATTATCGTTTGCAGACCAGGTGACCCCATTCTGATTTCTCGATGTTTCTGGAATCTTGGAAAGCTCCTTTGTGCCTTATTAGGTTTTTCAGAGACCTATGTGGCCCCCTGTCTTGATGTTTCATTTGTAGCCCTGCTGGGCCCCTTCCTTTCAACAGCGCGCTTGATGTTCAGGGATATTTCTCGGGATATTTCTCGGTATATTTCATTAGAACTCCAAACGATACACCGAGCCCAAAGAGCCTCGCTGGGGCTCGAAACGTTACAGTGAGACATGAACGGGAGTATCCAAAGTATTCGAAAGCACAATAAGACAAAAAGGGGCCCATTTCATCAATATCCTGATCTACATACGTCTATCGGTTATGGTTCAAGATTTACGATTTTTCAACAGATTTTTTCTACTTCACCCTGTATAACGTGTCTGCACGATTTGCACCGATGTCCCCACATCCAGATTGGTTCAAGGTGGTCTCAGTAACAGGCATGCAAAGTGACAATGCTTGGTATAAAAGTGCAAGGTGTTTCCCACTAACGTCCGGACTGATAACGCACAACTGAGTGAAATGTTTTCATCCATTTCCGAATTAAATCCCACCTTCCCGAAGGGACGCTTCGATCGAAATCATCACTGACGTCCCTGGATACCGCCGGGAAAGTTTTGTGTCACCCCACAACAAATTTTTAATTTTCAGTTGGTAGCACTGCCACAAATTGAAAAAGCAAAAATAGACTTGTAATAGAGCTTGAAGAGCTGAACAAGAAAAATAGATCAAAAGTGGGGCATTTCATTATGAAAAATCTTTGTTATTCTTATAGCGCAAAAATTGACCACCCTGTATAGTTGAAAAGAATTTCATGAGGTAGAACTTTTCAAATCAATAATTTCATGTATTACATTTTTTTCTCTATTTTGCAAGGCAAGGGCGCTAGGAAAGCCCGACGTACTGTTGCAGGACCCTGTATACATGGCACATGCTCTTGATGCCCATATTTTGAGTACTACTGGCATTCCATCGAACGTAGCTTCTGTCAAATGGGGTGCAACATTCCCGATTTGTCACATAAGTTCCTCTTTTGATAATTTCAAAAAATGTGAGTTGTTTTAGTAAACACTTCAATACAATACAGACATTGTAGTTGAATATGTCTTGTTTAGTTTCGATCAAGTTCTATTTCTGTGCTATTCCAGGTTAGAATCACCCGGAAGTGTTGACGCGTACAGCTGTTCCCAATGTTCGCACCAAACTGAATCTGCCTTCCAGCTGAACCACCACGTCGATAGAAATCACGAAAATGCTAATGCAGCCGAACTGTACCATGACATTGTCGAACTGGAACAGTTCGCTTGTATCTGCTGCGATTACAAGAGCTACCATCAGCTCGGATTGTACGAACATTGCAAACAAATACATACTCTGGAGTGGACCGGAAAGAATGAAAATGAGACGTTTTGTGAAGCAGTTAAAAGATATAGTTGTGACACCTGCGGATACAAATCGGATTCGATTTTATCTATCGTGACACATGGTGATTCATGTAAAAATGAGCCAACGGGATTGGATTCTGGAATCGTCAGAGAGTATAATTGCAATTATTGTTCATACAGAGTTAAACGAAAGTCACGTTTGAAAGAGCACATGATAAGTAAACATGTGGCGAATGAAGAAATCAACTGGTTCCAGTGCAATCAATGTTCATACCGAGCCAATCTCAAAAGGTGCTTGAAAAGTCACATGTTGCAACACGCTACGGATGAGGAAATCAACTGGCTCCAGTGCAACCGCTGTTCGTACCGTACCAAATATTACACATCTCTGCGAGGCCACAAGTTGACACATGCTGCGAATGAGGATATCAACTGGTTCCAGTGCAACCATTGTTCGTACCGATCTAAAATCAAGTGCAACTTGAGACATCACAACACGTTGAAACATGCACCGGATGAAGAAATCAAGTGGTTCCGGTGCAACCAATGTTCGTATCGAGCAAAGCAAAAGTCACATTTGAGACAGCACAACACGTCAAAACATGCTTCGAATGTGGAAGTCGCCTGGTTCCAGTGCAACGATTGCTCGTACCGAGCAAAGCAAAAGTCACATTTGAAACAGCATTACACGTCAAAACACGTTTCGGATGTGGAAGTCGCCTGGTTCCAGTGCAACGATTGCTCGTATAGAACTAGGAGAAAGTCATCTTTGAAAACACACATGATGTTGAAACACGCTACGAATGATGAAATCAACTGGTTCCAGTGCGGCGATTGTTCGTACCGAACAAAACAAAAGTCATATTTGAAAACGCACAACATACTGAAACATGCTACGAATGAGGAAATCAACTGGTTTCAGTGCAACGATTGTTCGTATCGAACTAAGAAGAAGTCCAATTTGACAAAGCACAGCAGAATCAAACATGCTGCGAATGAGGCAGTCAACTGGTTTCAGTGCAACGATTGTTTCGTACCGAACCAAACCAAAATCAGATTCAAGAAGGCACATGTTAAATAAACATTCTATGAATAAAGAGACTAATTGGAAAGAGAAAGTGCACGTTTAGTCATCCATAATCGGACTTCATTGTAGTTGAAGAAACATTTCAGATGTCACTGTAAGCGTTCGCAAGGGGCCTATAGCCCGTCCACAATGATGTTAAGGTTAACGTGACGTAATGGCGATGATAATGTTGTAACGGGGGAAACAATAAAAGCCCGTTGTTTACGACGAGCGCTGATGCTCAGATTTTACTCAGGTAGTCAAGGGTTGGTCAACTCTCCTTGCATAGGTTGAAGTTTCTCTTAGCTCAGCTTGCTCGGGCGCCACCCTACTGACAGCAGGGAAAGTAAACTAGCATGTGGTTCAACAAGTCTATTGAACACACAAATAATTTACGTACAAAAGGGTTTCACACAAAATGGCAGTGATTGTTACACAAATATTTACAGCAATTGATACACAAATTACTCAGTCAATAGATGAGAGTAGGTAACAGAAACCTATCCCGCAAAGGATCCTACAAATCAATGCGGGCGCATTGATTTGGCAGGTACACTAGCAGTATTTATGCAAATCAAATCTCATAGAATAAAAGACTTAACCCTTTTCGCATGACAATGAGTGTATGGACATTAAAATAAGCTAGCGTTCCAAAACAAGGAGAACCTCTTAAGAACAATGCCAGCAAATTCAGTGTCGTTTCGAAACACTCCAAGATAAGAAAGGAACATAACATAATTTTTGCAGGCTAATTAATTAGAGGCTCATTGCAATAGCACATTTCGTGGAACTTATGCGCAAGCGTGATATCGAACATTGACGGATAAGCGAGTCTGCCGTCAACTGTCAACTGTCGAATTTTGCGCGAGTTCCGTTCTCTCAGACTCTCACCTGCTCTCTGTTTCGTGATGCGTGATGGCTTCATCCTCCAAGAAAGTGCGAATTCGCTCAAGTGAACATGATGTGCAGCCCCCAAAAGCGCACCAATTTGTAGCGCCTTGTTTTAAAGGATGCACGTTCATTTCCATGTGGAAATTAGTACGTTGGAATTTCACGCTTTGTTGGTTATGTCGGTTTGTTATTGTTATTGACGCGCAGAACTGTCATTTTCTGCCAAAAATCTCGTGCATGCGCTCAGCTCCGTGCAAAAAGTGTGACCTTGAAAATTCCATGAAATGACCTATAAACTGTACACCTGACCGAACCTGAGTGTAGATTTGAGTGGAGTTATCTAAGCCAGCTCGAAATAGAGTTGTTGGGTAAGGCTGTATGTTATAAACTATAGCACCAGCAGGATATAAAATCTATGGAATGTAAACAATTTCATGTAAATTATTCGATCAATAATTAAAATGATGGCTATGACTTCAAAATAACAAGACAAACTCAGTGAACAAGAATCTCTCTTTAAGTACAATTGAATAATCGAAGTTTCTCTTAGTACAAAATGAAGAATGGACAAGAAGGAAGAAAGGGTTGAAATGAAAATTCGACGAAGCACTAATTAATTGAGCAGGGAATTGAAACTCCAGTGCATTAGGACTTGTTTTGAGCTCGGTACGAACAATGGTTGCACTGGATCCGGTCGATTCTTTTTCCACTTGAATCATGCGCCAACATTCTCGATTTGGTTACTCCAACAACTCTGCTTGTCCTCGCAACAGCCCCATCCAAATTTGGCCCTTTCATGCCTTCGTCCTCTCCTGCGATTTCTTGTTGGTCCCCCGTCGTCGGCTTCTTTCCACAGAAATCATGATGTTTTGCAAGAGATATGATCGAATCCGATTCGTATCCGCAGTGGGCACACTTATATCTTTCAATTTCTTCACCAAACGTCCGACTTTGGTTGCTTCCGGTCGTCCACAAATTATGTACTTGTTTATAATGTTCGTACAATTCGAACTGATAGTAGCTCTTGTGATCGCAGCAGATGCAGGGGAACTGTTCCGGTTCCACAATGGCATGGTACAGTTCGGCTGCATAAACATTTTTGTGATTCCTCTGAACGTGATGGTTCAGCTGAAAGACGGATTCAGTTTGGTGCGAACACTGCGAACAGTTGTACGCGTCAATTTCAAGGGATTCTAACCTGAAATTGCACAGAAATAGGACTTGATCCACACTATCCAAGACATGTTCACTATAATGTCTCTAAGTGCTCACGAAGACAACTTACATTTTTTGATGATCAAGAGTGGTAGGTACGTTCAACAAATCAGGAATAGTTCCTGTTCCTATACATAGTGTTCTAGACGCATGTGCAACTTTTGATTAGGCAACTGGTGCTACATTCGAACAAACTGGAAAACGAACAAACGAATCAACCATGTTAAAATTGAAGCAAAAAGTCTATTGTTTACCTTTAATCGACGGACACTTTCCTTTGATGTATGTACTCTGATGTGATGACTTTTCTCGGCCAAATATTTGAGGTTAACACATGGTACATGGCACGTGGGACGTGGGTTTCAAACATAAACAGAGGGCAAACGGTCAACGAGCAGGCAACCAGTTATACAGTCCATCCTCGGATCCGAATCTCACCACACATTTTTCAACTTTAACATCGAAATATATGAAAAATCAAGCAATCATTTAGCTTCTTGCTTACTTTTCTAGCAAAATGTTACACTTTTACATGCTCTAGCACAAATTTTGACGCATTCCATGCATCCATTTGTTAAGTCTCCAAGTGTTAAGTCTTAAGTTTTAGGTGCATAAACAAACGTCACGGAACGCAGTGGTTCAACCTCACTTTTAACTTGATAAGTTTCAAGTGTTACGTGTTGAGTTGTAAGTCTGCATAAACTGGCCATTTATCATCAGAAAATGTAAGTTGTCTTGGTAAACACTTGACTACAATTAAGACATTGTAGTTGGATATGGCTTGGCTTGGATAGTTTGGATCAAGTTCTATTTCTGTGCTATTTCAGGTTAGAATCACTCAGAAGTGTTGACCCGTACATCTGTTCCCAATGTTCGCACCAAACTGAATCCGCCTTCCAGCTGAACCACCACATCGAGAGGAATCATATAAATGTTTATGCAGCCGAACTGTACCATGCCATCGTCGAACCGCTACAGTTCGCCTGTATCTGCTGCGATTACAAGAGCTACTATCAGTTCGAATTGTATGAACATTGCAAACGAGCACATAATCTGGGGACGATCGGGGGCAATGAAAATGGGACGTTTTGTGAAAAAATTGGAAGATATAATTGCGACACCTGCGGATACAAATCGGATTCGATTTTATCTCTTGCGAAACATGACGATTCATGTAAAAATGAGCCAACGAGATTGGATTCTGGAGTCGTCAAAGATATTGGAATAATAGAATTGCATGATTCAAGTGGAAAAATCGACAAGTATAATATATGCAAACGTTGTTCGTACCGAGCCAAACGGAGATTGGACTTGAAAATTCACATGTTGCGACACGCCACGAATGAGGAAATCAACTGGCTCCAGTGCAACCACTGTTCGTACCGAACTGAATATTACGCAGCCCTGCGAAACCACACGTTGATTCATGCTGCGAATGAGGATATCAACTGGTTGCAGTGCAAACATTGTTCGTACCGATCGAAAATCAAGTGCAATCTGAGACAGCACAACAAGTGGAAACATGCACCGATTGAAGAAATCAAGTGGTTCCAGTGCAACGAGTGTTCGTATCGGGCCAAGTGTAACTCATCTCTGAAAAGACACGTGACGTCGAAACACGCTACGGATGAAGAAAACAACTGGTTCCAGTGCAACGATTGTTTGTACCGAGCCAAACAAAAGTCAAATTTGAGAAAGCACAACACATTGAAACATGCTCCGAATGAAGAAATCGAGTGGTTCCAGTGCAACGATTGTTCATATCGAGCTAGGAGAAAGTCATCTTTGAAAATACATATGTCGTTGAAACACGCTACGAATTAGGAAATCATCTGGTTTCAGTGCGGCGATTGTTCGTACCAAACAAAACAAAAGTCACATTTGAAAACGCACAAATTATTAAAACATGCTACGAATGATGAAACCAAATGGTTCCAGTGCAACGATTGTTCGTACCGAACCAAACTAAAATCAAGTTTAAGAAGGCACATGATGAATAAAAAACATGCTATGAATGAAGAAACTACCTAACTGAAGAGAGAAAATGCACTTTCAAATACCTATAATCGGACTTCAGAGTAGTTGAAAAATTTTTTTAGATGTCACAGTACCTAAGCGTTATTGTAAAGGGCTTAGGGTAGGTAGTGTAGTATATCCTGGTTTTCGGGACCATTTCTGTAGTGTAACCCCGTTTTCAATGTTGGCGGTGATCGTCGTTGTTCCTTCCCTTCTCCACTTCGTTTACATTTTACCTACGTTGTGTAGAGTTCTTACTCGAGATGAGAATGTGTCGTTGGGGATGAGATTTGATTCTTGAATGAAACGCGAATGAAATGCAAGCAAAATGAATGTTCATTGAAAATCAATTAGCAAAATTTTAAATGAATTTGTTTCTTTTCTCAAAACACCTCACAACAATAAACTGAAAGTGATAAAAATGACACAACATGAATGAATAGCAACAAAACACAAACTAGAATGAAACAAGAAAAATCATTACAAATTATTTAGACGATTCAAGAACTTACAACAATAAAATGAACACAAAATCAGATCACCCAAACATACAAGAAATCATGAAACAGGTTAAACTGTCAGTTAAGCGCAAAGAAAAAGTGACGTATTCGCTGACAGGCACACATGGGAAGAACACGTCAAAGAAACCCATGCGTATTGCCTGATTGATTGCTGAAAAAATCCCTTCACAAATGATCTGAACAAAAGTTGAGTGTGAATGAGTTATGATGAAATGACAAAGTCACTCCAGTAATGCATTGCTCAAGTCAGCGTGAATCGGGGCTTGAACCTTTTTTGAAACGTTTGCTTCGTTTACAAGTTATTCAAGTAACAACAAAGAAAACTCGCTCGCTTACGCTTTGGAGGCTGAGCAATTTATTTTACACTTTACAAACAAAAGAAGTCAAATTGATAGATGAATAAACAAGAAACAAATGATAAGCAATGGTGTAGGTAAACGAACAAGAAACAAACGCGAGATAAATAGGTAGATAGATAAACAAAGAAACAGGTGAGAGATGAATAAGTAGAGAAGTTGGAGTTGGTCATACTCTCAGTAAGCAAACGGAAGAAAGAAGTATCTATAACGCATTCGCCCGAAATTCCCCAGAAGTTACCCATCACAAACCCCACAGATACATACTTACAGACAAAACAGAACAATGGTTAGTAAACAGTAATCACTAATCACATACAGTAAATAACAGTAAATACAAGAAAATCGACTCGAGCGAACCTGTGGCCCTCTCTTCGTCGTTTTACATAATTCCCCCACCCCCCCAAATAAGAAAAGGTTGGTAGACTCAACAAAGCAGATTCATACAAGTGGTGGACCCCCCCCCCCAGGACACGGAGAAGCGGCAAGTCTCTCTTTCCTTCCTTTACTTTCATGTATAACCCGACAGTGAACAATGAAATGTGAATGAATCATAAAAAGTACCTACTGTTCTCTACTTAGCGGCTGATTTGGCGTAGCAGAGCTTATTCTTTTTGTCGTCTTCCTGTTTGTGACGTAACTTGTGTAAAAGAAACAATAATGAAACCTCGAAATACGCGCGACGGCGCATTCCTGAGGCCGTGTCATGTGTGCGCAAAGTGCACACCCACTAGATTACGGCCTTTATTGCCATCAATATTGAGATCATTTGGGAGTAGATAAATTACACAAAATTCAAAGCAGTGCAAAGCACCTTGATGTCAAAGGGGAAAAATTGCGGGTTATGCAAGCCTGTTAAGAACAAAGAGAACAAAGAATTTCGGGTTATGTACATACAATAATTTTGCGGACAAAATGGGTATCGAAATGCATGATTTGGTGAGCGGGTGGAAGCCAAAATTACGATGCAATAATTGAAGGAAGACCGACCTTAAAATTGTAAAAACGACGCACTCTCGTTGCACTGAAAACAACCTTAATAATCCACCTTTCCCACGACGAAAATCATTTGCGCTTATACCCGTGAGCGCATATACTCTCGCTAGTACAAACAGCTACTTAAGACCGCTAGTTCTGGGCACACAGGTATACGTGAAACTCTCGTGAGAAAGGTGGATTATGACGGCCAAGTCTATTTTAGGTATGTATATTGTGTTGCATACATAGCAGATGCTCTTGGTACAGGCACCTAGAGTAGTCGGAACACCAGAGGGACCTGTGGGCGGAGCCTAACTGCGCGAACTTAGTTCATCCAGTGCTGCACCTAGATTTGCAGTGAGATTTTAGGTTCGCTTGTGACCTGGTAATGGTCCACCACTCCAGCTGACGGACGACGGTGTTGCTTCCCCTATTTCAACACACGGACTCGTCCAAAATGATTTTTGTTTTCTGTTTAGCCCCGCCCACAGGTCCCTGTGGTGTGCCGTCAACGTCAACTCTACTACAGACTACAGGCATTCCGTCGAACGGTATCTAGGTTTCGTTGGACGTAGTTCGTAGCTTCCGCCAACGTGGTGACCCCATTTCGTCGTTCGTCCTTCAGAAGCAGGTTCCGTTTTCCATCCATTAAATCACTTCCCGATTTGTTACATGTTCCTCTTTTGATCACCAGAAAATGTAAGTTGTTTTGGTAAACACTTTTGGATCAAGTTCTATTTCTGTGCCATTTTAGGTTAGAATCACCCGGGATTGTTGAGGCGTACAACTGTTTGCAATGTTCGCACCAAACTGAATCCGTCCTTCAGTTGAACCACCACGTCCAGAGGAATCACGAAAATGTTTATGCAGCCGAACTGTATAATGACATTGTCGAACTGGAACAGTACGCTTGTATCTGCTGCGATTACAAGAGCTGCTATCAGTTCGTATTGTACGAACATTGCAAACAAATACATACTCTGGAGGGGACCGGAGGCATTAAAAATGAGACGTTTTGTGAAGAAATTGAAAGATATCATTGCGACACCTGCGGATACAGATCTGATTCGATTTTATCTCTTGCGAAACATGACGATTCATGTAAAAATGAGCCTACGGGATTGAATTCTGGTGTCAGAGATATTGGAATAAGAGAATTGAACATGTCGACGCATGATTCAAGTGGAAAAATCGACAAGTATAATAATGTCGACCGGTTTCAGTGCAACGATTGTTCGTACCGAGCCAAACGTAGATGGGACTTGAAGATTCACATGTTGCGACATGCCACGAATGAGGAAATCAACTGGTTCCAGTGCAACCACTGTTCGTACCGAACTAAATATCACGCATCTCTGCGAAGCCACACGTTGACACATGCTGCGAATGAGAATATCAGCTGGTTCCAGTGCAAGCATTGTTCGTACCGATCTAAAATCAAGTGCAATTTAAAACAGCACAACACGTCGAAACATGCACCGAATGAAGAAATCAAGTGGTTCCAGTGCAACGAATGTTCGTATCGAGCCAAGTGCAACTCATCTTTGAAAATACACGTGACGTCGAAACACGCTACGGATGAAGAAATCAACTGGTTCCAGTGCAACGATTGTTCGTACCGAGCCAAACAAAAGTCCAATTTGAAAAAGCACAACACGTTGAAACATGCTCCGAATGAAGAAATCAAGTGGTTCCAGTGCAACGATTGTTCATATCGAACTAAGACAAAGTCATCTTTGAAAATACACATGTCGTTGAAGCACGCTACGAATGAGGAAATCATCTGGTTTCAGTGCGGCGATTGTTCGTACCGAACAAAACAAAAGTCACATTTGAAACAGCACAGCATAGTGAAACATGCCATGAATGAGGAAATCAACTGGTTTCAGTGCAACGATTGTCCGTATCGAACTAAGAAAAAGTCCACTTTGACAGAGCACAACACGTTGAAACATGCTCCAGATGAAGAAATCAAGTGGTTCCAGTGCAACGATTGTTCATATCGAACCAAAACAAAGTCATCTTTGAAAAGACACATGTTGCTGAAGCACGATACGAATGAGGAAATCAACTGGTTTCAGTGCGGCGATTGTTCGTACCGAACAAAACAAAAGTCACATTTGAAACAGCACAACATATTGAAACATGCTATGAATGAGGAAGTCAACTGGTTCCAGTGCAACGGTTGTCCGTATCGAACTAAGACAAAGTCATATTTGAAAACGCACAACTTATTAAAACATGCTACGAATGATGAAACCAAATGGTTCCAATGCAACGATTGTTCGTACCGAACCAAACTAAATTCAGATTTAAGAAAGCACGTGATAAATAAACATGCTATGAATAAAAGAGACTAACTGAAGAGAGAAAGTGCAGGTTTGAACACCCCTGATCGGAGTTCGTTGTATCAAGTTGAAGAAACATTTTAAATGTCACTGTAAGCGTTCGTAAGGGGCTTAGAAGGGCTCGCTTGGAGAGTATGGATGTGTCAGGTTTTTCTTGTCCTTCGATTTTTTCTGAACCGTCTGACCGATTTCAACCAAATTTGGTATGCATATACGGTCTTTGGTGGAAAAGTGGAAATAACGAGGAAAATAAGAATTCGTTAGAATTCTGATTGCATCAAAAACAATAGCGTAAATAAAAAATGGAATTGTTTCAATAAATCCTTATTGTTATTATACCTTATTATTTTCATTATTGTCGAGTTCCAAGAAAACGCGGGTGAATTGGTGAGGACAAGCCGTCTCGGTAAAGTCGGTCGCAATTAAAAAAGACATCGTACAGTACGAGCGGGTAGAGAGTACAAGAAGAGGATGAATTCGAGAAAATAGAAGCACTGTAACAAGTTCTATGGGTAACTCCAGGAGCGATATCACCAAACCTTAAACAAGGACGACAACTGTGAACACAAAGACTTCGAAGTGAAACCAAGATTGCCTGCAAGGGATGATCAAGGACGACCCCTATGTTTTAAATGCAAAGCATACGGACATGTCAGCAAATATTGCAGCAAACCAGCAGGAAATCCAAAGGAAGAAGTGAAGATCGATAAAGAAAAAGAAGACGCAGTATAGGTACACACCCTTTCTGGGAACACTCAAGTCGAGAACGAGGAAGCGAAGTACTACAAAAAAGTGATCATCAATGGCGTTACAGCTACGGCGTTTGTCGACACAGGCAGTTCAGTAACGACCATTAGAGAGGACCTTGTAGACCCAGTCAACATGAAGATAACACAAAAGAAGAGACCTCTGTTTGGTTTTGGAGGTGGAGTAGCCGAAACCGTGGGAGCAGTCGACGTGTACGATCCAACTAATGAAGTGTCTGCTGAGGGAGTCAAGTTGTATGTGGTGCCGAAAGGTGTACAACCGTTCAAGGTGATTCTTGGACGCTCTTTCACTGAACTAGCCCGAGTGGTATTCGCAAAAAAGCATGACACATTGAAGTTTGGGCATGTTGATGATTATCCATTCAAGGATATGGATGTAGAAGCAATGGTAATCCCGATTGAACACCGGTTTGATATCATGCGCATTGAAGTAGTTCAAAATTGATATTTTGAACAAACCGATCAACGAACGTTCACAACAAGAACTTGACGCAACAAGGGGATTCCAGCTGAACTAGGGACGGTTGAGAAAAGAGGTGAGCATCGGAGGAAAAATGAAAAGGTTGTTCGTTCTTCCGACCTCAATGAGGAAGAGTATCGTGATAAGATGCCACGATTTGATGGGCCATCTATCACTAGAGAAAACGGTTCAAAGAATTTTGGAACGTTACTGGTTCAGGGGGATGAGACGTTATGTGAAGCAGCACATCCGTAGTCGTGCAGAATGTTTATTCACAAAAGTCCCTGGTTAAAAGCAGCCCGGACATCTGCATCCGATACCGCCACCAACTCGCCCTTTCCGAGAGAGTCCATGCCGACCTGTTAGGGCCCTTTGTGAAAAGCCAAAATGGAAACATGCACGTCATGGTCATTGTAGA
The DNA here is from genome assembly GCA_949128115.1 of Anaspis maculata. Classification (NCBI taxonomy): domain Eukaryota; kingdom Metazoa; phylum Arthropoda; class Insecta; order Coleoptera; family Scraptiidae; genus Anaspis; species Anaspis maculata. The sequence goes on along the minus strand of OX421967.1, from coordinate 58,991,328 downwards.
TGCCTTGACGAAATTCATGCGGTTATTCGCCTTGAAGAGTACCCGTCGTACAGATAGAAGTACTCCGAGCCCTCCAAGAATTCATACTGGATTATGGTCTACCAAAACGAATAGTCACCGATCGAAGAACATGCCTCACACCAACTCTCTTTGAAGACTCTTCCTTCGGCAAGAGGGCGTACATTACACGCTAAATTCCAGCCGGCATCCCAGGGCGAACGGCTAAGTGGAGCGGGTCAACAAACAATAAAAACGAACCAACAACGAACAAAGTCAATCTTTTTCATTTCATTTATTTATAATATAGTATCCCTGTTGCAAATGTCGTATAAAACCATGTAAAAAAATCTATATGGCTTCTATATGGTTTGAATCCGGACTTTGAAACAGAAATTCCATATAAACTTCTCAACAATGAAAGTGTTACAAAGCAAAAATTCACCCAATTTTGAACCACTGTAACTTTTGACTGGCACAAACGATTCTGATTATGTTTCAAGTACTGAAGAGCCCAATCTTTTGGTCATCTTCCTTGTCAATATGGAATCCGTAGAGCTCCTTATAAAACTTCTACAGGGTGATGAACAGAGCAGTGCAAAATTGATGAAAGTTCAACATACCCCCGTTTTTGTTAAAAATTTTTTTCGGGAGTATCAACATCAAATTTATGAAGAATGATGTGTTCCCTCGAAACGGTTTTCGAATTTTCGGGATTCCAGTTGAAACAGCCAGAATGTGATTTTTTATTGTGAATACTGGTATTATTCCTGTAGCAACGCAAAAACATTAGAACTTTTCATATCAAGATGACGCCACTTGGTGGGCTTGTTAACTGAACAATTTGACTTGCAACACGCTCCTATTGTTGTCTAGTGTAGGGGTGAAGAAAAGTCCAATTGGCAGCGTACTTTTTGGTACTACTTATAAAATTCGGGTTTTTAGCATTGAAAAAAGGTTAATTTTTACTCTCTTTAGTCAACATGGGACTACGTCATTAGAATTGGATTAACCACATTTCCGCCATTTTTGATTTTGTTGCCTTCACCTTAAATTTCAAAACATAGGCATGTTTGGCATCATTTCTTGAAATGTTGGTCCCCTAAATGGAATTCTGACAATAAGATCTGTCTATCTGTTTGTTTATCTACAAACAGATACTTATCTGTCTATCTCTTTCCGGAAAAATATTTATAGATTATATTTTCAACCCCACCCCACACTTTCTTCCTGGAATTCTCTGGAGTGTTCAATTTAATATTCTTGACCCCTCAATTCTTTCTAATGCAGTCAAAGTCATCCTGCATGGCATCGGAAAAGATAATTTTCTGTGAAAAAAATGCCACTCAAATTTCACCTTTTCGCTCCCCTCCACCTCATCTCAAAAATCTTGAATAGCAATACCTACTTTGTGATGCATCAAATTAAAGGAAATTAATTCTCTCCATGAACAAAATTTTTCAAATTGTTCAAAACCCCCATTTTCTTCACAAAACACCCCAAATGTCTAATTTATTTGGAGAGGGGTTGAAAATTTCAAAAAAATTGTTTTCGGAAAGAGAATTCATATCCCTTCAATTTGATGTATCACAAAGTAGGTGGTGTTTCGCTAAATTTTGAAGCTGAGGTGGGGGAGAGCAAAAGGGTCAATTTAGGTAGCAGTTTTTCCACCGAAAATACTTTTCTCCGATGTTTCCTATGATGACACTGACTGAATTAAAAACAATTGAGAGGTCCAGAATTAAAAATAAGACAGTCAGAGAATTTTTAGGGCGAAGGAAGGTGGGGTGAAAAATTTTGTAAATTTTTTTTTCGGAAAGAAAATTTAATTCTCTTCAATTTGATGTATCGCAAGGTGGGTCATGTCGTTTGAAATTTCAAAGTTGGGGTGAGTATGGGGGCGAGGGGGCTCAAGATAGAAATTTGTCAATGTATGTTTTAGATGTCCCCTTTCATATAAAAATGGACCTGTTTTTGCTCGAAGAAATATTCACTAGGAATCGGGAGTTATTGCAGGTGGATAGTTTTCGAATGATCACCCGGTGCAGTATTCACAATAAAAAAATCACATTTTGGCTGTTTCGACTGGAATCCCGGAAATTCAAAAACTATTTCGAGGGAACACATCATTCTTTATAAATTTGGTGTTGATACTCCAAAAAAATTTTTTTGCGAAAACGAGGGTAGGTTGAACTTTCATCAATTTTGCACTGCTCTGTTCATCACCCTGTAGAAAATTCATGAAGAGCTCTATGCATTTTATATCGACATGGAAGATGGCCAAAAGATTGGGCTATTCAGTACTTGAAACAAAATCAGAAACATATGTGTCAATCAAAAGTTATAGCGGTTTGAAATTGGGTGAATTTTTGCTTTGTAACGCTTCCATTGTTTTAGATACCATGTACAAATAGTATTTGAAAATCCATATGGGAATACTAGAAAACCATATAGAAGCCATATAGAGTCAGATACGATTGAAAGTCATTCGTGTCTCAACTAGCCCCAGTCTCCCCTATTCGATTCCGACGGAGCTTGCACTCATAGCATGTTCAGATATTGCCAAATTTGCATCCGTAAGTGCCTGGCTTCACCTTCAACTCGACGCTGGCGGGCCCTTGGACATGAAGCGACAGAAACGAAAAAAACAGCTTTTTTGAGCATGGGACTCCGTAAAATGCAGAACGGTCTGCAATCTGCAGAATTCTGCAGAACGACAAAAAATTTCTCAAAAAATTGCCAGAGCTTGCTGAAACTTCGCACTAACAACCACAATGAATACACCATATATATTTATACGTGTACGCCCCCTCCCCCCTTCACCGTTCGTTCTGCAGATTGCAGAATGGACATAAAATGTTGCAGACCAGGTCTTTAGAGTAGCACTAGAAGATCGAAACTTGGTAAGCGCAATCAGCCAGTGATCCCACACATAACGAAGAAGACGGAATTCCGATACCTCCCCCCCTTTTCCGTTCTGCAGATTGCAGAATGGACATAAAATGCTGCAGACCAGGTCTTTAGAGTGGCACTAGAAGATCGAAACTTGGCAGACACTATCAACCAGTGATCCCACACATAACAAAGGAGACAGAATTCCGATACCTCCCCCCCCTTTTCCGTTCTGCAGATTGCAGAATGGACATAAAATGCTGCAGACCAGGTCTTTAGAGTGGCACTAGAAGATCGAAACTTGGCAGACACTATCAACCAGTGATCCCACACATAACAAAGGAGACAGAATTCCGATACCTCCCCCCCCTTTTCCGTTCTGCAGATTGCAGAATGGACATAAAATGCTGCAGACCAGGTCTTTAGAGTGGCACTAGAAGATCGAAACTTGGCAGACACTATCAGCCAGTGATCCCACACATAACGAAGAAGACGGAATTCCGATACCTCCCCCCCCCTTTTCCGTTCTGCAGATTGCAGAATGGACATAAAATGCTGCAGACCAGGTCTTTAGAGTGGCACTAGAAGATCGAAACTTGGCAGACACTATCAACCAGTGATCCCACACATAACAAAGGAGACAGAATTCCGATACCTCCCCCCCCTTTTCCGTTCTGCAGATTGCAGAATGGACATAAAATGCTGCAGACCAGGTCTTTAGAGTGGCACTAGAAGATCGAAACTTGGCAGACACTATCAGCCAGTGATCCCACACATAACGAAGAAGACGGAATTCCGATACCTCCCCCCCCCTTTTCCGTTCTGCAGATTGCAGAATGGACATAAAATGCTGCAGACCAGGTCTTTAGAGTGGCACTAGAAGATCGAAACTTGGCAGACACTATCAACCAGTGATCCCACACATTCCGTCTTCTTTGTTATGTGTGGGATCACTGGTTGATAGTGTCTGCCAAGTTTCGATCTTCTAGTGCCACTCTAAAGACCTGGTCTGCAGCATTTTATGTCCATTCTGCAATCTGCAGAACGGAAAAGGGGGGGAGGTATCGAAATTCCGTCTTCTTCGTTATGTGTGGGATCACTGGTTGATAGTGTCTGCCAAGTTTCGATCTTCTGGTGCCACTCTAAAGACCTGGTCTGCAGCATTTTATGTCCATTCTGCAATCTGCAGAACGGAAAAGGGGGGGAGGTATCGGAATTCCGTCTTCTTTGTTATGTGTGGGATCACTGGTTGATAGTGTCTGCCAAGTTTCGATCTTCTAGTGCCACTCTAAAGACCTGATCTGTAGCATTTTATGTCCATTCTGCAATCTGCAGAACGGAAAAGGGGGGGAGGTATCGGAATTCCGTCTTCTTTGTTATGTGTGGGATCACTGGTTGATAGTGTCTGCCAAGTTTCGATCTTCTAGTGCCACTCTAAAGACCTGGTCTGCAGCATTTTATGTCCATTCTGCAATCTGCAGAACGGAAAAGGGGGGGAGGTATCGGAATTCCGTCTTCTTCGTTATGTGCGGGATCACTGGCTGATTGCGTTTGCCAAGTTTCGATTTTCTAGTGCCACTCTAAAGACATGGTCTGCAGCATTTTATGGCCATTCTGCAATCTGCAGAACGGAAAAGGGGGGGAGGTATCGGAATTCCGTCTTCTTCGTTATGTGTGGGATCACTGACTGATTGCGCTTACCAAGTTTCGATCTTCTAGTGCTACTCTAAAGACCTGGTCTGCAACATTTTATGTCCATTCTGCAATCTGCAGAACGAACGGTGAAGGGGGAGGGGGGGTACACGTATAAATATATATGGTGTATTCATTTTGGTTGTTAGTGCGAAGTTTCAGCAAGCTCTGGCAATTTTTTGAGAAATTTTTTGTCGTTCTGCAGAATTCTGCAGATTGCAGACCGTTCTGCATTTTATTCGCTCCCGTTTTGATCAGAAACGTCAGATTTGACAGCGCAGTTTGAGGTTATGCACTTGTCAAAAACAGCTGTTAATAATTATTTTTAGATTCTGTTTAGATGGTGCAGAGTTTCCTGGTTGTGGTTTCGGAACGCGTAATTTAATCACATCAACTTTATGCTAGATTTGTCTTTTTGAGAATGCTTTTGGTGGGGCTCATGCTCATCGGTCCGGTTTTGGTAAGCCAACTTCGATTGCCCGTCAGCACGTCACTAAGTAATAAATTGCACGTTTGCAGGGAAAAGCCAAAGACGCTTATTACTGCGAATTCGGGCTCTGCGACCAGGACGAAGTCTGCTGTGGCGAGAACAGATGCTGCGATAATTCCTTTTTCATACACTTCAAGTAACCGTTTTCTGCTTAAACTGTAAAATTTGAGTGATCAAAACTGGTTTTCTAGGAATTACATCCTAGGATTCATAGCAATTGTGCTAGTGTGCTTGGTGATAGCGTACTGCATCCGTTTCGCCAGGATGAAGTGGAAAAAGAGACGTACGATGAGCTACACGTTGCTGCTTTCGAAAGCACCCGAGTCATAAGTAAACGACCACTGTGTTATCAGAAACAACAAACGGCGCCTTTATTTGTTAACTACTTTATACACAATTATTTTACATCCAGTCTCGAGGCGGCTGCCGGCATCTCTTACCAGATGATGCTGGAAAAAAGTGAGGTTAGAACTGGCACTTTCTGGGTGCTAATTTTGCGATTGTATTTTTTTTAAGAGTGAAAAGCTTACTTGTAAAGCGCGAACTGGGGCATGCCCGGGTCTGCACCCTTTCTGAAGCCTGTTGAATATAATTTTTGTTAAGATTTTTCTCGTGTTTTCCATCGATTTTTGCACTCACCCAGGTAGATGACGAAGGGGATGAAGCCGTAGTGGACTACGGTTTTGCAGGTGTCGATCACCATGGTCAGGCGTTCCCTGGCGCCGTCGGACATGACCATTTTTGCCGGTTTTTACAAGATTTTTGCTTGAAAAATGCTTGCTTTCGACTTGCGTTCTAGAAGAAGCGGAGAAATGTCATAAATTAGAAACGTCAAACTTGCGTGCGTCAAATCTGGGGGAATCGCCTGGTGACTTTCCGTTTCTCGTGGCGATTTCGAGAATTTATATTCGCAAGCGGATCCCTTTTGGCTTTGGTGTTTTGTTAGCGAGTACTGCGAAGGCTACAGCAACGTTCCGCTAGGAATCGCCTTTCTCAAAAAAGTAGTATTCAAGTCCTCCTAGTATTCAAGTAATCAAGAAATTGCATTTTACCGGTGTGTATATGCAACCAATAATACACCACATCGCTCGTAGTGTCGGAGTTCGTAGTTACCATAGATAAGGCGTAGTTACTGGTCATCACTCATATACAGGATGATTCAGTTCAGGAACAGGGTGATTCAGGAGCAAGGTGAGTCTAGATCAGCAAAAAAATTTTTGGGGAGATTGGTTACGGAGATACAGGGTGTTTCCTGTGTTCGAGTTTCAATTTTATTGTATAACTAGCTTACGCCGCTAAGCGAAACCTACAGTCCTCGTTCGCGCTTCTCGTAGGGTGATATTCTCAAAGGTGACCTGTATTCGCAGTGTTTTGATATTAGATTGTTTCGCATTTCGTTCACTTCGTTGTTCTTCAGTTTCTCTGCTTCTCACGGATTCTGATTCGTTGGGAACGTAAACGTGCTTCGCGCTCTTCGACTTTTCCATTTTTTCGCTGTTCCCCTTTAAGAAAAACTCCAAGTATACTACCCTGTGTGACAGTTCGCTAACCCTTTCCCGCCTACTTATTCAAATTCAAATACCTACTTACTTCCCGCTTATTTGAACTTCTTACTCCGGATTGGCACGTGAAATCATCAAGTGGGAAAGAACACCAATGCTGTTTAGTTCGATACGACGTGACGTAGCTTAATGTCTCACAATAAAATTAGGAATTAAACACAAAATACCTCTGAATGCAATTTATTCAAGCTTCGTTTTGTACGACAACTGCCTTTCAGTTCAGGTAAATTTGTATGTCCTTTTGGCTAGTGACATTGATAAAGATTGTTAAACTTTGAATGGAGAGCCTGGAGGCTTCAACCCTTCGTGTTCAGTTAGGTTTGTTCGAATTAGAGATGGGTTTATTTGTTTTGCAATGAAAACAGATTTGTGAATAGGATGTGCCAGTATTATTCTGTAACACACCAATCTCGCTTTGGAATTCGTCGTCACCTATTGACACCTTTATTTGGAGATTACCCAGGAATTTTTGCTCTGTAAGTAATGTTACCACTATCCAGTTTCTTCTGTAAATAGGGCCTAGGGCCTTACATAGGTAGTAATCAAACCAAACTCTACTGTAATAAGTAGTTGTTGGCTGAACAATTGTGGTTGAAAACCCGAGGTGAAATTCAACAACAATGTGACTGATTTTAGCTCACTAGCTTCGAGGATAAACAGATCAATTAGACTCTGCACGACAATTCCAATTCAAGTATTGAGTAATTGGTAAAAGCATTGCATTGGTAATTACTTCAGACTTCAGTTTCAAGTATCTTTTCAAACCACATTATCATAAGCAATACTGACTGTTGCAAGTTCAGTAAGAAACAAACAAACAAATTATTAGATTATTATTAGATTGCTGAATTAGTTACTCGTTAGGTTGGTGATGCGCGATCCCCGGCTTATACCTGGGGGTGTACTGTCGCTGGTTTCTCGGGAAGGCGGGGCCGTAGGACGTGGGGTCCATCTGGCCGTCGGGACTAGCCATGGAGATGACTTTCAGGGCGGCGTGGCAGATGGGATTCGGGACCCGCGGGTGGCACGGGAGGCCTCGGACAGTGGTGTTGGCAGTAGCGGGCTCGTGTTGTTCGGGAACCTCTGGTGCTATCGGTGATGACGTTGTAGAGAGAAAGTAGAGGTGCGGCGGACAAACTGTACCTAAAAGGCCCAGTAAGCGCCACTACCTATAACGACGGGCTCCCAGCCCCAGCCCCGTCTTTAAACCTCCACGAGCCGACTTCCCGCCTGTTCTCAGCTCCGTCCTCCCAGGACTCCGCGAGCAAACAGCGAGACAGCCCTCAGCTCCGACTTAAGGACTTCGTCACCGAGCCAACTTCTTGCTAGAGATTCCACAGGGATTCTCTCGCGAGGACTGAAACACGGAAATATTTATATGAATATCGTTCTTGCCATCTCTCTTGTGTAATCACGGGAGTTGTGGGTTCTACTCTACAGAGACGTGTCGCGGGGGTTTCTTTCATCCTACAGCTTTCAAAGAACACACGAACAATTTATCTCTTTTTCTCTGACTCATTCCTTGGTGGAAGGATTAGCTGTGTTTATTAGGTTTTTGATTTCTTGTGGTTGCACAGGAACCGACGGAGCTGAAAAGGCCATAAATTGGGAACTTGACAAGGGTGGGCGCCTCAATCGTAAAAACGTAAACTTCCCTGTCTTTCTTAAATCCTCGGGTTTTTGGTTCTTTCTTTGTCGCGTTCTCTTGTAAATGGGCGCGTAGCCTGGTGGGGAAGGGGATGCGTGGTGCGGGTCAGCTCCTCAGCCGGCTCTCGCAAAGTTTGGTGGTGCAGCGGTGTGCTTTGGGGTGGGGGATGAATTCTTTCTCTTCTCTTTTAGAACTGTGGTGAAAGACTGAAACAGAAAAGGTTAAGTGTGTCGGGTTCTAAGCTGTCTCTCTCCTCCGGATCTCGCGCAGCTCTGCACGAAGAGAAAAAATGTGCTCTTCTTTGGTGCTCTGCTCTGGCTCTTGAAGCTTGAAGATCTTTCCTCCGATTGAGTATTACTGGTTGCCCAGCTTCCAGGGGTATCCTTACGGACCGTTTCACCTGGTCGCTTCCCTCTTCCCTTTCTTCATAGCTCAAGCCCCGAGAAGTGAAAACCACCCCTTCGGCTTGGTGGTGGCAGCGATACGCTCGACCCTAGATGTAAGTTACGCTGTTTGACCATAAGAGCGTACCTTTTAATTAATGAGATGATAACCTCACGTGCCATTCAAATATATCGTACAGAACAAGTCTAATAATAAAGAGGTGCATCCTTTTTAAGTAAAATTCACATACTAAGAGTAATGTGAAATGAAAACCTAATAAACTAGTAATCGAAAACAAAAAAAAAACGAGAAAAATAAACAAACGCAAGGTTTTGACTAGGCATCAACTACAAGTTTGATTAATTTTGATCGGTTTCTTGTCCTTCTTAATTATCGATATGGCGCTTTAATTGAGGAAATAAGACGAAATCAAACTTTTTATTTGTGAATTATAGTCGTATACCTGATGCAACGTTTCATCCTAATTTAGGGGTTCATCAGGCTAAAAATGAACATACAGATTAACAATCACAAACAAGATGTGGAGGGGCTTACCAAAATACAAAATTGCAAAGTCAAAGGCATAATATGAAGAGAGACGAGAAGCCAATGTACATAATTTGCCGAGGTGTACTAGCCGTGTGGTCGTTTTTATTATAAAAAGCAAGATAAAATACGAGCTTTTTACTCTCTTCCCTCACACAATGCCCCTTCAACATATAGCAATTAAAAACAATCAATACAAATCTGATTTCAAGACGTCGACAGGAACAATCAACCCCAACCAACAACTAGGAAAAACCAGCGAAATTAACCTTATGGATTAAACCTACGTGAATTAATACGTAGGCGAGGCCTAATACCAAATACCCTAAATTATACCCAATATACCTATACCTAATACCTAAATCAGGGCGAAACGTTGCATTATACGACTATAATTCACAAATGAAAAGTTTGATTTCGTCCTATGTCCTCAATTAAAGCGCCATATCGATCAACTACAAGCTGAAGTTGACTGAAATTTACTTCATTAGGTACTGTGTGAGAATTTGGAAATTGAAGTTCAAGTTTGAAGCCCAAAATAAAGCCTCAATTTTTGAGGTAAGTCAGAAATTGCAAGATTTTTCTCCAAAATTTTTGAGTCGAAGTCTGAATTTTTGAGTTTGATGGCCGAATTTCGAGTCTGAATTTCCGAGATGAAAACGAAATTCTCAAGATAGTTACGTATTTCGCGTACGGGCTCGAATATAATTGAGACGATCGTTTTAAAACACACTGTTTATTACTGCGTACTACAGTAAATACACGCCAAAAATTATCTACTTGGAATTCGCAGGTACTTACTTTGCTTTTATCCGCTCGCTACCACTTCGCATTCCAATTCATAACTGCCCGTGAACTGACGGTTGATGTCTTGTATAGGCCTCCGATTAGCGTTTCTGAACTTTCCATCATCTTCCAGCAATTTCCATAGTGGCCGGCATACGATTTTCTAGGCGACTCCCGAATAATCACACACCTTCCGCGTGTTTCCCGTGTGCTTCGGAATGTCTGCACCTCCGCCAAAATGGACAGATGTTTCTTGATCGAGCGTTGAAGGTTCCCAATGCCGGTGCTAGGACAATTCGTCTCGCGGACAATTCGTAGCGGACAATCCGTCCCGCGGACAATTCTTCGCAAATGAAGGCTTCGGAAGGTAAGGGGGTTGTATTACACATGAAGACACAAGGGGCTCAATAAAGGGATCTAAAAATCATAAGCAAATACAAGGGGTTCGGACAGAGATCTGAACGTCACGGAAAAATGCGACGGGACTCAGCAAGGCTTCAAACGATATTGAAAATACAAGGGGGCCTTATGGAATTTCATATAACAAATGAAGACAAAAGGAGGCTAGCAGATGCTCTGAAGGCCATTAAAAGCTTAAGTGGACCCATTAGTGTCTCATACTACACTCAAGAGACAAGGGGGCTCGATAGGGCTCCGAATATCACATAGAGGCACAAGGTGATTACTATACTGCTTCGAAAGCCACTGAAAGATGTAAGGGGGCTGAGCAGGGCTTCAAAAGACGTTGAAAAAACAAGGGAACTCACGGGAGCTAGGGATGACACAAGAAGGCAACAGGAGGCTCACTGGAATTCTGATAGTCATTGAAAAACATAAGAGGGCTCACTAGGGCTCCAAGCTACACTTATGGAAACAAGGGGACTCACTAGGGCTCTAAGCTACACTATGAACACAAGGGGGCTCACTGGGGCTCCAAACTATACTTGTGGGCACAAGAGGGTCCGATAGAGCTCCGTATATCACATGAAGGCACAAGGGACTTACACTAAGGCTTCCAGCAATGTAAAAGCGCACAAGATGACTTACTGGAATTCTGGAAGCCACGAAAACAAATAAGGGGGCTCATTAGGGCTCCAAACGACACAAAGGGCACAAGAGGCCTAACAAGAATCTGGAAATCACGGAAAAATGCAAGGCGACTCCGTAGAACTTCATATAATATTGGTGACACTAGGCTCTTTTATAACAAGAAAAGGCAGAAGGGGCTTACTGTATGGTACTCTAAAAGCCAACACAAGTGAACTGATTGGGGCTCCAAACTACACATAAGGCTACAAAGGGGACCCGATAGAGCTCCGGAAGCTCTGTAAAATCAAAAAAGGCAAAAGGGGAGTGACTGGGTTTCTGGAAGTCATGAAAAAACAAAAGGGGCTCACTAGGACTCCAAACTACACTTGCCGGCACAAGGGGGTCCGATTGGGCTCCCCATATCACATAAAGGCACAGGGGAGCTCAAGAAGCTTTATATAACAACAGAAAGCAAAAGGGCCTCACTGGAATTCCGAAAGCTGCGATAAATACAAGGAGGCTCATTAGGGCTCTGAATATCACATGAAGGCACAAGGTGGTTACTACTGCTCCGAAAGCCACGGAAAGATGTAAGGAGGCTCAGCAGGGCTTTAAAAGACGTTGAAGAAACAAGGGGGCCCACTGGAGCTCTGGATAACATGAGAAGGCAACAGCGGGCTTACTGGAATTCTGATAGTCATGGAAAAACACAAGGGGGCTCACTAGGGTTCTAAGCTATACTTGTGGACACAAGGGGGCTCACTAAGGCCTCAAACTACACTGGCGGGCACAAGGGGGTCCGATAGGGCTCCGTATATCACATGAAGGCACAAGAGACTTACACTAGGGCTTCCAGCAATGCAAAAGCGCACAAGATGGCTTACTGGAATCCTGAAAGCCACGAAAACAGATAAGGGGGCTCGTTAGGGCTTCAATCGAGGCTTCAATAGACACATATAAGGCAGAAGGGGCCCAATAAAAATCTAGAAATCACGGGAAAATGCAAAGGGCCTCCGTAGAACTTCATATGATATTGGTGACACAAGGGGCTCTTTATAACGAGAAAAGGCAAAAGGGGGCTCACTGTATGATACTCTGAAAGCCAATAAAAGCAAAAGTGGACTAATTAGGGCTCCAAACTACACATAAGGGTACAAGGGGACCCTATAGAGCTCCAAAAGCAATGGAAATACGACAAGGGGGCCCAATGAAGCTCTGTATAATCAAGCTTACACAAAAGGGCCCGATAGGGCTCCGAATATCACATGAAGGCACAAGGTGCTTGCTACTGCTCCGAAAGTCACGAAAATATGTAAGGGGGCTCAGCTCGGGGCTCAGCAGGGCTTCAAAAGACGTTGAGGAAACAAGGGGGCCCAATGGAGCTCCGAATAACACAAGAAGGCAACAAGGGGCTTACTGGAATTCTGATTGCCAAACAAATAACAAGAGGGCTCACTGGGCGCCAAACTACAATCGCGGACACAAGGGGGTCCGATAGGGCTTCGTATATTACATGGAGGCACAAGGGACTTACACTAGGGCTTCCAGCAATTCAAGAACGCACAAGCCACGAAAACACACAAGGGGGCTCCTTGGGGCTCCAAATGACACAGGGCTCAATAAAAAACAGAAAGTCATGGAAAAATGCAAGGAGGCTCCGTAGGGCTTCAAATGATATTGGTGACACAAGAGGGCCCAAGGGTCTTTATTGACCAAAAGAGGGGAGAGGGGGCTCTCTGGTACTTTGAAAGCCAATATGAACATAAGTAAGCTGATTAGGGCTCCAAGCTACACATGAGAGCACAAGGGGGCCCGAATGATAGGACTTCAAATGATGACGACACATGGGTGACTACTGTGCTCTGAAAGTAACGGAAAATACGAGGAGCTCAGCAGGACTCCAAATCACATTAAAGGCACAATAAGGGGGCCCAATGGAGCATGGATAATTGGATAAAACAAGATGGCAAAAGAGGGCTTAGTGGAATTCTGGAGACCATAAGCACATAAGAGGGTTGATTAGGGCTCCAAATTATATTTGAAGACACAAGGGGGCCTCATGGAGCTCTGTATAACAAAATAACGCGAAATGGGGCTTTCTAACAGGTACCTACTCCGAAAGTCATGAAAAAACCGAGGAAAAAACATAAGGAGGTTCAACGGGGCTTTAACTACACCTGAAGGCACAATGGGGCCCGATAGGGCTCCAACATGCCATGACGGTATAACGCTGCTTGTTGCTCCGGAATTCATGGAAAATGCAAGGAGGCTTAGCAAGGCTTGAAATTACGTTGAATACAGAATAAGGGGGCCAGTGGAGTTCTTGATAACACAAGACTGCAAAAAGGGCCTTATGGAAATCTGAAAGCAATGAAAAACATAAGAGGACTCATTAGAGCTCAAAAATTACACTAGAGAAGATGAGGGGCCCAATAGGGGGCAAATATCTCATGAAGGTATAAAGGGGCTCACTGGTGCTCCCAAAGCTCGGTGTACTAGCAGAAATTCTCGGAATAATGCAAGGGGATTAGGCAGAGCTCCAAAGACATGAAGAGACCAGGGTCCGCAGTAGGACTCTAAATACTACAAAAAGGAATAAGGGGGCTTACTTAAGTTCGAAAAGCAACGAGGAAAGACAAAGGGACTTGTTAAAGTTAAGACAAAGGGCAAAACGTTATTTTGCGACGAATTGTCCATGAAACGAATTGTCCGCGACGAATTGTCCGCGGGACGAATTGTCCGGTCACGCCAATGCCAAGCCATCGTGTATACTTCTGGAAACGTCCAGAGCTCCGCACCTGTATCTACGGCGCCACATGATGGATGGAAGAATCCAGAAGGATCGCGTGTTTACCCGAATGCACGGGATCGCCGCTCGTATTACTAGTTTGAAAATTTTCGATTTCAAGTCTAAATGAATTTCTGACATCAAGCGTGAGAAATTCTCTCTAGAATAATTTCTAGAATTTATAATAGAATTTTCGAATTAAAGTCTGAATTTCGGAGTAAAATCAGTATTCTCATGATTTTTTTTTCGAATTTTTGAGTTGAAGTCTGAAGTTTAGAGTTAGGGGCCGATTTTCAAGTCGAATTTCCGACATTAATTCCAAATTCCCAAGATATTCACAGGATATTCCAGTTGAAGTCTACTGAATTTTCGAAATTGTTGGGTCGAATTTCAAGTCTAAAGCCCGAGACGAAGCCTGAATTTTCGAGATAAAGTCGAAATCATCAAGATGATTCTAAATTTTTTGAGTTGAAGTCTGAATGTTCGAGGACCGAGTTTCAAGTCTGAATTTCCGAAATTGAGTCAGAATTCTCAAGAAATTTGCAGAATATTTGAGTTGAAGTCTAAATTTTCGAGCCTAAGAAGTTGAATACCAAGTCTAAAGTCAGAGATAAAGCCTGAGCTTCCATAAGTCTGAGCTGACATAAGTCGAAACTCACAAGATAATTTCGGAATTTTTGAGCTGAAGTCTGTATGTTTGAGACTCGAGCTTCAAGTCTGAATTTCCGAAACTATGTCAAGCGAGATGTCAAGTCAACAAGTCATAGTTCAAGTCTCAAGTCTGAGATAAACCCTGAATCTTTGAGATAAAGTCGAAATTTTCAAGCCATTCCAAAATTTTTAGTTCAAGTCTGAATTTAGGAAATCGAGGCAGGATTCCCAAGAAATTTTCAGAATATTCGAGTTGAAGTCTTGATTTTCAAGTTTGATGAGTCGAATATTAAGTCTGAAGCCCGGGTAAAGCCTGCATTTCCGAGATAAAGTCGAAATTTCCAAGATGATTTCAGAATTTTTGAGTTGAAGTCTGTATATTTGAGAGCCGAGTTTCAAGCCCGAATTTCCGAGATGAAGTCGGAATTCTAAAGATAACTTCAGAACATTTTAGTTGAAGTCTGAATTTTCGACCTTCAGAGGTCGAATTTTCAATTCTGAAGCCCGAGATAAAGCCTGAATCTCACCAAGATACAATCGAAATTTTCAAGATAATTTCAAATGTTTCGATTTCAAGTGTCAAGTCATCAAGTGTGGAAAATTTCAAGTCAAAAAGAGGGAAAATTTCAATTCCAATCAAGTCTGAATTTCCTAGATGAACTCAGAATTTCTGAATTCAAGTCTGAATTTCGGGGTTGAGTCGGAATTTCGGGGTTGAGTCGGAATTAATTTAGAATTTTTGAGTCGAAGTCTGAATTCTGGAGCTTGAGGGGTCGAATTTTCAAGCCAAGCAACAGTGGACGATGTGCGAACTCGGATGGCGACTGTCGTAACAAAAAGGTGCATTTTTGGAAACAATAACAATCATCGCTCATGCAGGGTGCTTTTATTGTTGAACTTTCTATATCATTTTTATCAAACTCCCAATCGTTGAAAATTATCTAAAATTATTTCCTCATCGCAGTCGTAAGAAAAGCGTAGACTGAATAGTATAATCGCATCACCTGTAAAAATCAACCATTACAAATAAACTTACATCATATTACAGACAAACATTACAGCCAAATACGTTTCAAAATTCATAGGCACAATTTTACCAGCCATCAGGAAAGTATTTTTCTGGCTTCTCATTAGAATAATACCAAACGACTTTTTGATGACTGGCGGTTGATTGTACCAATTTGTGCTGTACAGACTGTTCGAAAGTTGTCCAATCTGAAATTTAATTCAATTCAATTCACTTTAATTTTTCAAAAAAATGCAAGACGTGATGCTCACGTGTCCTATGGAAAAAACGACTGACCTCATTCGATAAAAGTTGAGCCGGTAGAAAATTGAAAAAGAACAACTGCAAAACGTAATAGATTATAGAAATAATTTGCTTGGTACTTTCGATAGATGATCTGGAAAAAAATCGATTTGGTTGATACCTTTAAGGAACGGCTAAAGAATCGTTACCTTTCATAACTTCTTGTGGTTAGATCGTACAAAAACAGGCAAGCCCCTGTGATAGACATCCACAGGAATATCAGCTGCATGAGTCCAAATATATCTTCAATTATCTTGACTTGTCTGGAACAGGTGGATCAGTTTATCATAAGCATAATAGAGGGCGAGCCTGAAAAGTCGGATCATAACAGTACCCACTACTGCATAATAGAATCTTCTATGAAGCCCATGAAAGGCACCTAATGAAATTTTTCGACTCTTATTTTCGGAGTTACAAAGCGTGGTCCTTCGATCAAAAATTTCAGTGGGCAGTTGGTTGGCAGAGTAATGAATAACAATTTCAACTGGGTACTCGGTCCTTACGGGATATCCATCAACTTTACAGGATGGTGCTGGGTGACTCATGCAGTGACAAATCCGGTATGTTGGAAACTTCTTCTCAAAACAATTGTTAGAAAACTCTGTGACCATCAGCTTTACATCGGTGTAGGAAACAACAGAATAATTCGGGAACCGGCTATGGAGCCGACGTGAAAAGAACAAGACTTCCACTCACCTGTTCAGAAAAATATGGTGCAGTACACATTCCTTTATCTTCTTACTTTGATATTCTTGGGTTTTCTTGGGTATTTTATCGAACTGATCGCACAAAGTTTTCCGTAGAATTCTGTACTGGATCAAAACCAAAAACACGGAACCGGCAAAAATGCTGTCACATCCACTCGAAATCAGACAAACAACGCCGAAAACAACATTTTTGCACAAATGAAATACTCCGACCGGCATTTTCTCAGGTCGGTAAAACTGAATCAGTTCAGTCACGCTGCCGTAAACTAAACTCAGTCCGGTACAAGCCGACACCACGATAAAACAATATATGGTGAGGAATGTGATTGAAATCTTGACCCGTTTCAGAATTCCGCCGCATTCCTGCGATATTTTCTCGTCCATGGTTTCGTACGGCCAAAACTGTTCCATGTTGTCGACCAAAACTTTGATTTTCGGTTGCATCAATTCCACCGTGAGCAACCTGATGAAAACCTGGAAAAAATGCGAGACAGTCGGGTTTATTTTTTATTCGAGAAAAAAAAGCGCCTGTCCTCACGTCAAAAAGTACGGAAAAGTTCATTGCAAAGTCAATGAAGTGCATGTGGCTGTCGAAATAGAAGCCGAGGATCAAGTCGTAGAACAGTAGCAAAAAAATCGTCGTGTTCAGCACCGAAGCAAAGACTGTTTTTTTCAGAGGATTCAGTTTGATCACACCCATAAGTTTTAGGCCGAAGCTGATGGTCTTCCAGTAGTTGTCGATCATTTTTTTTATAACGCACAAATCAAACTCCGACAACAAATCTCACGAAGTTGAAATGAGGATTAAGAGCTGAACAGCAGAGAGAAGACTAATAACAACTCATGGAATGAAAGTTTTATTCGCTGAGAGAAAAGAAATGCTTAGTGGTACCTAATCGAAGTTTGAATTATGTAAAAAATATTATATTAAAATACGCTATTTATTTGCAGCACGACGATCTCTTGATAAATCATTCAATGACTTCTTATAACTAGTTTAGATATTTACATTCAGTTATTTTTTTATTATCGACGTTTTTAATGAATGTTTTGTTTGCCATAAATATATGCTTTATTAAGTACACTAAATAATTAGCTACTTTTTCATTATTTACGGTAAAAAAATGTTTTGTTTGCTATAATTATATTGTGTCGTATATGTACCTAATTCTAGGGAGTGAGAAAAAATCAATAACGAGAATCGTGTTCTAAGGACAACAATACAATTTATTCCCCACCTCCACGACTAAAGATGAAAAAAATACACAGAATAAGACAGACTTTTTATAGAGGAGGTTCGATTTTTAAAGCCGCTAGGAAGCGGGTTTGGGGTTTATTGGTAATATTGAGTTACGGAATTGAAGCAGGTAATTAGGCAAGTAATCAAGATAATCAAAATTGATTTTTTCAAAATTTGCTTTTTTTAGGATTGTTTGGTGGTACTTGTTGGAAATCTCTGTCTGTTTTCGTTTATATTTCATTTCTGTCACATCCAAGTCCAAGATTAACAATGTAAATAATAATAACAGAGTCTTATCGTCGATTGTCCGTAACATTTTTCCGCCCTTTACTAAATGACGACCACTTTCGTCAGTTCTGAGCTGACCGTTGAATGGCGGCCAAAGAGATGATCAGGAATCCATTTCGAAACGTCCCTTTCGTAGTGGTGACGTCTGCCACTCGCACCTGGTTGTCCTTTCCTTTGTAGAGTGCTCTGTAATCCGCCCAAGCGGCCAAGTGTTTCGGGGTTATGATCCTCGTCCACTATGATCGCCAAGTCATCGATTTTCGGTGGTTCCGTCTTCTCGTGCCACTTACTTCTTTTTGTCAGTTCTGGGAGGTACTCTTCAATCCATCTCCGCCAAGAAGAATTTGTCATGTCGGTGACTTTTTTCAATTGCTTTTTTGTCAAGGCATCGTCGTCAAATCTTTCTACTGAACAATTCCAACAGGAAGTCGTTCGGTGTAAATGGTCGTGGATCCGTGTGATCGACGTACTGGTGAGTTAAGGGTCGACTGTTTATCACGAACTCAATTCTCGTCAGGAAGGTCAGAAGTTCTTCGTCTTTCGGATGTTGTGTGTGTAACACTGCCTTCGGCGCACGTTTAACTGAGCTGATCAGGCGCTCCCAACAGCCCCCCATATGAAGACCTCGTGGAGGAATGAATCGCCATTCAATTCCGTGTTGAATTAAGTTTAGCTTTCTTTGGATGTGGACATGATCCAGGCTTTTCACTGCGTTTCGTAACTCCTTTTTAGCGCCCACCAGACTCGTGCCATCATCCAAAAAAAATCTCTGTCGGACAGGGTCGTCTACTCGTGAACCTTTGAATGGCGATCACACAGCTTTCCCTAGTCAGGGAATGAGCAACTTCCAGGTGAATGGCTCGTGTAGATAGGCATGTGAACAGCACGCCCCATCACTTTTCGTGTCTTCTTCCAACGGCTACTTCTATTGGCCCGAAGTAATCCATACCCGTGAAATAGAAAGCATGCGGCGGTCTTGCCATTCTCATCGATGGAAGAGGGGCCATTTGCGGTGGAATCGGCTCGATTTCAGTTCACACCACGAACATTCCGTTTTCACCTTTTTGACTGTAGATCCAAGACTCCAGCACCCACCAGCGAGCTCGCACTTCGGAGTCTTCAATCCTTGGTGAAAACAAGCTTCGTGATAGTGCTTGACGATCAGTCTTGCTACGTGATCTCTTCCGTCCAATATAATGGCATGTTTCTCTTCTATATCCATTTTAGGTCGATTCCTCGTTCGTCCAGCAAGTCGAATCAGACCATCACAATCGATTGTCAGGGATAGACAGTGCAAGCGGCTTGATCTATGCACAGTCTTCTGTTTGAAAAGCAACGCTTTTTCTGGTTGAAAATATCGATGCTGGGAGATTTTTGCGATGAGAAATTCAGCTCTGCTTATTTCGTTTGGCGTCAATTCGCGAATCTGCTTACGTTCGGGTGTTTCACAATGAGTGTCGTTTTAGCTTCGGCACAGGCTCGTTCTTTCAGTGAATAGACGTATCGGAGAGTCCAAGCTACTGTTCTCCTCAACATCTTCACGATGGAAAATTTGCTCGAAACAAAAACGTCCTCATTTCCTAATTCAAACTGAACACAGACAAAATTCTTCCTTTTCTTATTCTTGCCGTCGATGCAAAGCGTTGCTGGCTGTTCAGGCCAACGACAATTATCGCTGTGTAGGAATGCCGGACCATAGAGCCATGTCTCGAATGCCGGAGGGCTGAACTTGTTTCCACTTCTGGTAGCGATGTCAGAACGTTCAGTTTAGTCGATACCCAGTTCCAATATTTTGGGTCAGAAAGTTCTTTTATTTGACCTAAACGATTCTAAACAAATTGCTTGTAGACGCTGGTGTCTGCCTTCACTCAGTGCAAGACAGTTTGAGAATCGGACCAGAAGTAGCGTTTATGTACTGGAACTTCCAGTCCTTCTACAACAGTTTGTGCCAGTCTGCAGCCCAGTAGCGCCGCTTGAAGTTCCATTCGATGAATAGTGACTCTTTTAATTGGCGCCACTCGCGCTCGAGCCAGAACAAGAGCGCTCTCGCAACTTTCCCCATGCAACTCATTGCTTTCAATGCTAACATTATTATTGCCGAATAACATTACGTCAACAATATTATCTTTCTAGAGGCCATCACATTACACATGTCGCGAAAAAACATATTTTACCGCGACTTTAATGGCATTATAAAGCGTGTCGCGTCTCGCTAAAATCGTCTTGAAAAGGTCCCTTGTCGCGCTATTTCACCTACTTTTCGCGACACCGGTTGCTATTTTCAAATCACTACAGATGTCGCTGGTTGTGTTATTTTCAAAATTGACTTTCTTCAAAAGCTTCGCCGATAAACCACGGTACGCTGTGGCGCCTATCACAATCTCCGTGTGGCGTGCGATATTTAACTTAGTGTACTTCGCCATTACACGCAGTTTGCATGTTTTCGGAAACTAAATTGTGTAAAATTTCTACGGGAGCAGGGAAACATGAAGTTTACTTTTTAAACCTATAGCGTTTTCGACTTACTCAACTAGTGCAGCACTAGGTACCTGCTTACATTTTTCTTCATACCTACCTATTTGGAAAGATGCGATAAGCGCGCTTAGATCAAGGAGAATTACACGAGAACTCCGGGGAGTCCTCAGAATTTACCCGATATTTCCTTCATCCTGTTCCAAAAAGAAAATTAGTCAACATTATAAAAATTACTTTTTTCGCAAAATCAGCTCGAGTTTTCATGAAACTCAGGGGCAGAGTGTCCAGCAGTCCAGTAGCTGTGATATTTTCTACTATTTGGCAAGACGTGTCTCGTTTCTGACTCTTTATTACAAGACAGTCAATAAGGACCAAGATGAAAATTTCATTTTTTAACGCAAATCCGATCTAATTTTCTTGAAATTCAGAGGCAGGGTGTCAGAAAAGGCCGCTATCAATCTTTTCTGACATGATTTCTGATAATCCTTGGAAAAATCGACACGAAATAGCAATTCAAAGTCCAGTTCGATTACGGAATGACGACCTGGTGTTGAAGTTTGATATTTTCACAAAAAAATTGAGATTGAACACCTGAGGACCTCACATTTGATCTGTCTGACCTTGAACAAGTATTATTTTATTCAAAATTGTTGGCGTTGAAGTGGCACAGCTGTGATATTTTTCAATACTTGGCGAGACTTGTCTCGTTTCTGACTCAACATTACGTGACAGTCAATAAGAATCAAAATTAAAAATTCCACTTTTATCGCAAATCAGACCCTATTTCCAAGAAATTCAGAAATAGGGTTTCATAAAAAGCCGCTATCAATCTTTTCTGACATGATTTCTGGCAATCCTTGAAAAAACCGACACGAAATAGCAATTCAAAGTCCAGTTCGATTACGGAATGACGACCTGGTGTTGAAGTTTGATATTTTCACAAAAAAATTGAGATTGAACACCTGAGGACCTCACATTTGATCTGTCTGACCTTGAACAAGTATTATTTTATTCAAAATTGTTGGCGTTGAAGTGGCACAGCTGTGATATTTTTCAAAACTTGGCGAGACTTGTCTCGTTTCTGACTCAACATTACGTGACAGTCAATAAGGGTCAAAATTAAAAATTCCATTTTTATCGCAAATCAGACCCTATTTCCAAGAAATTCAGAAATAGGGTTTCATAAAAAGCCGCTATCAATCTTTTCTGACATGATTTCTGGCAATCCTTGAAAAAACCGACACGAAATAGCAATTCAAAGTCCAGTTCGATTACGGAATGACGACCTGGTGTTGAAGTTTGATATTTTCACAAAAAAATTGAGATTGAACACCTGAGGACCTCACATTTGATCTGTCTAACCTTGAACAAGTATTATTTTATTCAAAATTGTTGGCGTTGAAGTGGCACAGCTGTGATATTTTTCAATACTTGGCGAGACTTGTCTCGTTTCTGACTCAACATTACGTGACAGTCAATAAGGGTCAAAATTGAAAATTCCATTTTTATCGCAAATCAGACCCTATTTCCAAGAAATTCAGAAATAGGGTTTCATAAAAAGCCGCTATCAATCTTTTCTGACATGATTTCTGGCAATCCTTGAAAAAACCGACACGAAATAGCAATTCAAAGTCAAGTTCGATTACGGAATGACGACCTGGTGTTGAAGTTTGATATTTTCACAAAAAAATTGAGATTGAACACCTGAGGACCTCACATTTAATCTGTCTGACCTTGAACAAGTATTATTTTATTCAAAATTGTTGGCGTTGAAGTGGCACAGCTGTGATATTTTTCAATACTTGGCGAGACTTGTCTCGTTTCTGACTCAACATTACGTGACAGTCAATAAGGGTCAAAATTAAAAATTCCATTTTTATCGCAAATCAGACCCTATTTCCAAGAAATTCAGAAATAGGGTTTCATAAAAAGCCGCTATCAATCTTTTCTGACATGATTTCTGATAAACCTTGAAAAAATCGACACGAAATAGCAATTCAAAGTCCAGTTCGATTACGGAATGACGACCTGGTGTTGAAGTTTGATATTTTCACAGAAAAATTAAGATTGAACACCTGAGGACCTCACATTTGATCTGTCTGACCTTGAACAAGTATTATTTTATTCAAAATTGTTGGCGTTGAAGTGGCACAGCTGTGATATTTTTCAATACTTGGCGAGACTTGTCTCGTTTCTGACTCAACATTACGTGACAGTCAATAAGGGTCAAAATTAAAAATTCCATTTTTATCGCAAATCAGACCCTATTTCCAAGAAATTCAGAAATAGGGTTTCATAAAAAGCCGCTATCAATCTTTTCTGACATGATTTCTGGCAATCCTTGAAAAAACCGACACGAAATAGCAATTCAAAGTCCAGTTCGATTACGGAATGACGACCTGGTGTTGAAGTTTGATATTTTCACAAAAAAATTGAGATTGAACACCTGAGGACTTCACATTTGATCTGTCTGACCTTGAACAAGTATTATTTTATTCAAAATTGTTGGCGTTGAAGTGGCACAGCTGTGATATTTTTCAATACTTGGCGAGACTTGTCTCGTTTCTGACTCAACATTACGTGACAGTCAATAAGGGTCAAAATTAAAAATTCCATTTTTATCGCAAATCAGACCCTATTTCCAAGAAATTCAGAAATAGGGTTTCATAAAAAGCCGCTATCAATCTTTTCTGACATGATTTCTGGCAATCCTTGAAAAAACCGACACGAAATAGCAATTCAAAGTCCAGTTCGATTACGGAATGACGACCTGGTGTTGAAGTTTGATATTTTCACAAAAAAATTGAGATTGAACACCTGAGGACTTCACATTTGATCTGTCTGACCTTGAACAAGTATTATTTTATTCAAAATTGTTGGCGTTGAAGTGGCACAGCTGTGATATTTTTCAATACTTGGCGAGACTTGTCTCGTTTCTGACTCAACATTACGTGACAGTCAATAAGGGTCAAAATTAAAAATTCCATTTTTATCGCAAATCAGACCCTATTTCCAAGAAATTCAGAAATAGGGTTTCATAAAAAGCCGCTATCAATCTTTTCTGACATGATTTCTGGCAATCCTTGAAAAAACCGACACGAAATAGCAATTCAAAGTCCAGTTCGATTACGGAATGACGACCTGGTGTTGAAGTATGATATTTTCACAAAAAAAATTGAGATTGAACACCTGAGGACCTCACATTTGATCTGTCTGACCTTGAACAAGTATTATTTTATTCAAAATTGTTGGCGTTGAAGTGGCACAGCTGTGATATTTTTCAATACTTGGCGAGACTTGTCTCGTTTCTGACTCAACATTACGTGACAGTCAATAAGGGTCAAAATTGAAAATTCCATTTTTATCGCAAATCAGACCCTATTTCCAAGAAATTCAGGAATAGGGTTTCATAAAAAGCCGCTATCAATCTTTTCTGACATGATTTCTGGCAATCCTTGAAAAAACCGACACGAAATAGCAATTCAAAGTCCAGTTCGATTACGGAATGACGACCTGGTGTTGAAGTTTGATATTTTCACAAAAAAATTGAGATTGAACACCTGAGGACCTCACATTTGATCTGTCTGACCTTGAACAAGTATTATTCTATTCAAAATTGTTGGCGTTGAAGTGGCACAGCTGTGATATTTTTCAATACTTGGCGAGACTTGTCTCGTTTCTGACTCAACATCACGTGACAGTCAATAAAGGTGAAAATTGAAAATTCCATTTTTATCGCAAATCAGACCGTATTTCCAAAAAATTCAGAAATAGGGTTTCATAAAAAGCCGCTATCAATCTTTTCTGACATGATTTCTGGCAATCCTTGGAAAAACCGACACGAAATAGCAATTCAAAGTCAAGTTCGATTACGGAATGACGACCTGGTGTTGAAGTATGATATTTTCACAAAAAAAATTGAGATTGAACACCTGAGGACCTCACATTTGATCTGTCTGACCTTGAACAAGTATTATTTTATTCAAAATTGTTGGCGTTGAAGTGGCACAGCTGTGATATTTTTCAATACTTGGCGAGACTTGTCTCGTTTCTGACTCAACATTACGTGACAGTCAATAAGGGTCAAAATTGAAAATTCCATTTTTATCGCAAATCAGACCCTATTTCCAAGAAATTCAGAAATAGGGTTTCATAAAAAGCCGCTATCAATCTTTTCTGACATGATTTCTGGCAATCCTTGAAAAAACCGACACGAAATAGCAATTCAAAGTCCAGTTCGATTACGGAATGACGACCTGGTGTTGAAGTATGATATTTTCACAAAAAAAATTGAGATTGAACACCTGAGGACCTCACATTTGATCTGTCTGACCTTGAACAAGTATTATTTTATTCAAAATTGTTGGCGTTGAAGTGGCACAGCTGTGATATTTTTCAATACTTGGCGAGACTTGTCTCGTTTCTGACTCAACATTACGTGACAGTCAATAAGAATCAAAATTAAAAATTCCACTTTTATCGCAAATCAGACCCTATTTCCAAGAAATTCAGAAATAGGGTTTCATAAAAAGCCGCTATCAATCTTTTCTGACATGATTTCTGGCAATCCTTGAAAAAACCGACACGAAATAGCAATTCAAAGTCCAGTTCGATTACGGAATGACGACCTGGTGTTGAAGTTTGATATTTTCACAAAAAAATTGAGATTGAACACCTGAGGACCTCACATTTGATCTGTCTGACCTTGAACAAGTATTATTTTATTCAAAATTGTTGGCGTTGAAGTGGCACAGCTGTGATATTTTTCAAAACTTGGCGAGACTTGTCTCGTTTCTGACTCAACATTACGTGACAGTCAATAAGAATCAAAATTAAAAATTCCACTTTTATCGCAAATCAGACCCTATTTCCAAGAAATTCAGAAATAGGGTTTCATAAAAAGCCGCTATCAATCTTTTCTGACATGATTTCTGGCAATCCTTGAAAAAACCGACACGAAATAGCAATTCAAAGTCCAGTTCGATTACGGAATGACGACCTGGTGTTGAAGTTTGATATTTTCACAAAAAAATTGAGATTGAACACCTGAGGACCTCACATTTGATCTGTCTGACCTTGAACAAGTATTATTTTATTCAAAATTGTTGGCGTTGAAGTGGCACAGCTGTGATATTTTTCAAAACTTGGCGAGACTTGTCTCGTTTCTGACTCAACATTACGTGACAGTCAATAAGGGTCAAAATTAAAAATTCCATTTTTATCGCAAATCAGACCCTATTTCCAAGAAATTCAGAAATAGGGTTTCATAAAAAGCCGCTATCAATCTTTTCTGACATGATTTCTGGCAATCCTTGAAAAAACCGACACGAAATAGCAATTCAAAGTCCAGTTCGATTACGGAATGACGACCTGGTGTTGAAGTTTGATATTTTCACAAAAAAATTGAGATTGAACACCTGAGGACCTCACATTTGATCTGTCTGACCTTGAACAAGTATTATTTTATTCAAAATTGTTGGCGTTGAAGTGGCACAGCTGTGATATTTTTCAAAACTTGGCGAGACTTGTCTCGTTTCTGACTCAACATTACGTGACAGTCAATAAGGGTCAAAATTAAAAATTCCATTTTTATCGCAAATCAGACCCTATTTCCAAGAAATTCAGAAATAGGGTTTCATAAAAAGCCGCTATCAATCTTTTCTGACATGATTTCTGGCAATCCTTGAAAAAACCGACACGAAATAGCAATTCAAAGTCCAGTTCGATTACGGAATGACGACCTGGTGTTGAAGTTTGATATTTTCACAAAAAAATTGAGATTGAACACCTGAGGACCTCACATTTGATCTGTCTAACCTTGAACAAGTATTATTTTATTCAAAATTGTTGGCGTTGAAGTGGCACAGCTGTGATATTTTTCAATACTTGGCGAGACTTGTCTCGTTTCTGACTCAACATTACGTGACAGTCAATAAGGGTCAAAATTGAAAATTCCATTTTTATCGCAAATCAGACCCTATTTCCAAGAAATTCAGAAATAGGGTTTCATAAAAAGCCGCTATCAATCTTTTCTGACATGATTTCTGGCAATCCTTGAAAAAACCGACACGAAATAGCAATTCAAAGTCAAGTTCGATTACGGAATGACGACCTGGTGTTGAAGTTTGATATTTTCACAAAAAAATTGAGATTGAACACCTGAGGACCTCACATTTGATCTGTCTGACCTTGAACAAGTATTATTTTATTCAAAATTGTTGGCGTTGAAGTGGCACAGCTGTGATATTTTTCAATACTTGGCGAGACTTGTCTCGTTTCTGACTCAACATTACGTGACAGTCAATAAGGGTCAAAATTAAAAATTCCATTTTTATCGCAAATCAGACCCTATTTCCAAGAAATTCAGAAATAGGGTTTCATAAAAAGCCGCTATCAATCTTTTCTGACATGATTTCTGATAAACCTTGAAAAAATCGACACGAAATAGCAATTCAAAGTCCAGTTCGATTACGGAATGACGACCTGGTGTTGAAGTTTGATATTTTCACAGAAAAATTAAGATTGAACACCTGAGGACCTCACATTTGATCTGTCTGACCTTGAACAAGTATTATTTTATTCAAAATTGTTGGCGTTGAAGTGGCACAGCTGTGATATTTTTCAATACTTGGCGAGACTTGTCTCGTTTCTGACTCAACATTACGTGACAGTCAATAAGGGTCAAAATTAAAAATTCCATTTTTATCGCAAATCAGACCCTATTTCCAAGAAATTCAGAAATAGGGTTTCATAAAAAGCCGCTATCAATCTTTTCTGACATGATTTCTGGCAATCCTTGAAAAAACCGACACGAAATAGCAATTCAAAGTCCAGTTCGATTACGGAATGACGACCTGGTGTTGAAGTTTGATATTTTCACAAAAAAATTGAGATTGAACACCTGAGGACTTCACATTTGATCTGTCTGACCTTGAACAAGTATTATTTTATTCAAAATTGTTGGCGTTGAAGTGGCACAGCTGTGATATTTTTCAATACTTGGCGAGACTTGTCTCGTTTCTGACTCAACATTACGTGACAGTCAATAAGGGTCAAAATTAAAAATTCCATTTTTATCGCAAATCAGACCCTATTTCCAAGAAATTCAGAAATAGGGTTTCATAAAAAGCCGCTATCAATCTTTTCTGACATGATTTCTGGCAATCCTTGAAAAAACCGACACGAAATAGCAATTCAAAGTCCAGTTCGATTACGGAATGACGACCTGGTGTTGAAGTTTGATATTTTCACAAAAAAATTGAGATTGAACACCTGAGGACTTCACATTTGATCTGTCTGACCTTGAACAAGTATTATTTTATTCAAAATTGTTGGCGTTGAAGTGGCACAGCTGTGATATTTTTCAATACTTGGCGAGACTTGTCTCGTTTCTGACTCAACATTACGTGACAGTCAATAAGGGTCAAAATTAAAAATTCCATTTTTATCGCAAATCAGACCCTATTTCCAAGAAATTCAGAAATAGGGTTTCATAAAAAGCCGCTATCAATCTTTTCTGACATGATTTCTGGCAATCCTTGAAAAAACCGACACGAAATAGCAATTCAAAGTCCAGTTCGATTACGGAATGACGACCTGGTGTTGAAGTATGATATTTTCACAAAAAAAATTGAGATTGAACACCTGAGGACCTCACATTTGATCTGTCTGACCTTGAACAAGTATTATTTTATTCAAAATTGTTGGCGTTGAAGTGGCACAGCTGTGATATTTTTCAATACTTGGCGAGACTTGTCTCGTTTCTGACTCAACATTACGTGACAGTCAATAAGGGTCAAAATTGAAAATTCCATTTTTATCGCAAATCAGACCCTATTTCCAAGAAATTCAGGAATAGGGTTTCATAAAAAGCCGCTATCAATCTTTTCTGACATGATTTCTGGCAATCCTTGAAAAAACCGACACGAAATAGCAATTCAAAGTCCAGTTCGATTACGGAATGACGACCTGGTGTTGAAGTTTGATATTTTCACAAAAAAATTGAGATTGAACACCTGAGGACCTCACATTTGATCTGTCTGACCTTGAACAAGTATTATTCTATTCAAAATTGTTGGCGTTGAAGTGGCACAGCTGTGATATTTTTCAATACTTGGCGAGACTTGTCTCGTTTCTGACTCAACATCACGTGACAGTCAATAAGGGTCAAAATTAAAAATTCCATTTTTATCGCAAATCAGACCCTATTTCCAAGAAATTCAGAAATAGGGTTTCATAAAAAGCCGCTATCAATCTTTTCTGACATGATTTCTGGCAATCCTTGAAAAAACCGACACGAAATAGCAATTCAAAGTCAAGTTCGATTACGGAATGACGACCTGGTGTTGAAGTATGATATTTTCACAAAAAAAATTGAGATTGAACACCTGAGGACCTCACATTTGATCTGTCTGACCTTGAACAAGTATTATTTTATTCAAAATTGTTGGCGTTGAAGTGGCACAGCTGTGATATTTTTCAATACTTGGCGAGACTTGTCTCGTTTCTGACTCAACATTACGTGACAGTCAATAAGGGTCAAAATTGAAAATTCCATTTTTATCGCAAATCAGACCCTATTTCCAAGAAATTCAGAAATAGGGTTTCATAAAAAGCCGCTATCAATCTTTTCTGACATGATTTCTGGCAATCCTTGAAAAAACCGACACGAAATAGCAATTCAAAGTCCAGTTCGATTACGGAATGACGACCTGGTGTTGAAGTATGATATTTTCACAAAAAAAATTGAGATTGAACACCTGAGGACCTCACATTTGATCTGTCTGACCTTGAACAAGTATTATTTTATTCAAAATTGTTGGCGTTGAAGTGGCACAGCTGTGATATTTTTCAATACTTGGCGAGACTTGTCTCGTTTCTGACTCAACATTACGTGACAGTCAATAAGGGTCAAAATTGAAAATTCCATTTTTATCGCAAATCAGACCCTATTTCCAAGAAATTCAGAAATAGGGTTTCATAAAAAGCCGCTATCAATCTTTTCTGACATGATTTCTGGCAATCCTTGAAAAAACCGACACGAAATAGCAATTCAAAGTCCAGTTCGATTACGGAATGACGACCTGGTGTTGAAGTTTGATATTTTCACAAAAAAATTGAGATTGAACACCTGAGGACCTCACATTTGATCTGTCTGACCTTGAACAAGTATTATTCTATTCACAATTGTTGGCGTTGAAGTGGCACAGCTGTGATATTTTTCAATACTTGGCGAGACTTGTCTCGTTTCTGACTCAACATTACGTGACAGTCAATAAGGGTGAAAATTGAAAATTCCATTTTTATCGCAAATCAGACCGTATTTCCAAAAAATTCAGAAATAGGGTTTCATAAAAAGCCGCTATCAATCTTTTCTGACATGATTTCTGGCAATCCTTGGAAAAACCGACACGAAATAGCAATTCAAAGTCAAGTTCGATTACGGAATGACGACCTGGTGTTGAAGTTTGATATTTTCACAAAAAAATTGAGATTGAACACCTGAGGACCTCACATTTAATCTGTCTGACCTTGAACAAGTATTATTTTATTCAAAATTGTTGGCGTTGAAGTGGCACAGCTGTGATATTTTTCAATACTTGGCGAGACTTGTCTCGTTTCTGACTCAACATTACGTGACAGTCAATAAGGGTCAAAATTAAAAATTCCATTTTTATCGCAAATCAGACCCTATTTCCAAGAAATTCAGAAATAGGGTTTCATAAAAAGCCGCTATCAATCTTTTCTGACATGATTTCTGATAATCCTTGAAAAAATCGACACGAAATAGCAATTCAAAGTCCAGTTCGATTACGGAATGACGACCTGGTGTTGAAGTTTGATATTTTCACAAAAAAATTGAGATTGAACACCTGAGGACCTCACATTTGATCTGTCTGACCTTGAACAAGTATTATTTTATTCAAAATTGTTGGCGTTGAAGTGGCACCATTTTCAATACTTGACGAGACTTGTCTCGTTTCTGACTCAACATTACGTGACAGTCAATAAGGGTCAAAATTAAAAATTCCATTTTTATCGCAAATCAGACCCTATTTCCAAGAAATTCAGAAATAGGGTTTCATAAAAAGCCGCTATCAATCTTTTCTGACATGATTTCTGGCAATCCTTGAAAAAACCGACACGAAATAGCAATTCAAAGTCCAGTTCGATTACGGAATGACGACCTGGTGTTGAAGTTTGATATTTTCACAAAAAAATTGAGATTGAACACCTGAGGACCTCACGTTTGATCTGTCTGACCTTGAACAAGTATTATTCTATTCAAAATTGTTGGCGTTGAAGTGGCACAGCTGTGATATTTTTCAATACTTGGCGAGACTTGTCTCGTTTCTGACTCAACATTACGTGACAGTCAATAAGGGTCAAAATTGAAAATTCCATTTTTATCGCAAATCAGACCCTATTTCCAAGAAATTCAGAAATAGGGTTTCATAAAAAGCCGCTATCAATCTTTTCTGACATGATTTCTGATAATCCTTGAAAAAATCGACACGAAATAGCAATTCAAAGTCCAGTTCGATTACGGAATGACGACCTGGTGTTGAAGTTTGATATTTTCACAAAAAAATTGAGATTGAACACCTGAGGACCTCACATTTGATCTGTCTGACCTTGAACAAGTATTATTTTATTCAAAATTGTTGGCGTTGAAGTGGCACCATTTCCAATACTTGACGAGACTTGTCTCGTTTCTGACTCAACATTACGTGACAGTCAATAAGGGTCAAAATTAAAAATTCCATTTTTATCGCAAATCAGACCCTATTTCCAAGAAATTCAGAAATAGGGTTTCATAAAAAGCCGCTATCAATCTTTTCTGACATGATTTCTGGCAATCCTTGAAAAAACCGACACGAAATAGCAATTCAAAGTCCAGTTCGATTACGGAATGACGACCTGGTGTTGAAGTTTGATATTTTCACAAAAAAATTGAGATTGAACACCTGAGGACCTCACATTTGATCCGTCTGACCTTGAACAAGTATTATTCTATTCAAAATTGTTGGCGTTGAAGTGGCACAGCTGTGATATTTTTCAATACTTGGCGAGACTTGTCTCGTTTCTGACTCAACATTACGTGACAGTCAATAAGGGTGAAAATTGAAAATTCCATTTTTATCGCAAATCAGACCGTATTTCCAAAAAATTCAGAAATAGGGTTTCATAAAAAGCCGCTATCAATCTTTTCTGACATGATTTCTGGCAATCCTTGGAAAAACCGACACGAAATAGCAATTCAAAGTCCAGTTCGATTACGGAATGACGACCTGGTGTTGAAGTTTGATATTCTCACAAAAAAATTGAGATTGAACACCTGAGGACCTCACATTTGATCTGTCTGACCTTGAACAAGTATTATTGTATTCAAAATTGTTGGCGTTGAAGTGGCACAGCTGTGATATTTTTCAATATTTGGCGAGACTTGTCTCGTTTCTGACTCAACATTACGTGACAGTCAATAAGGGTCAAAATTAAAAATTCCACTTTTATCGCAAATCAGACCCTATTTCCAAGAAATTCAGAAATAGGGTTTCATAAAAAGCCGCTATCAATCTTTTCTGACATGATTTCTGGCAATCCTTGAAAAAACCGACACGAAATAGCAATTCAAAGTCCAGTTCGATTACGGAATGACGACCTGGTGTTGAAGTTTGATATTTTCACAAAAAAATTGAGATTGAACACCTGAAGACCTCACATTTGATCTGTCTGACCTTGAACAAGTATTATTTTATTCAAAATTGTTGGCGTTGAAGTGGCACAGCTGTGATATTTTTCAATACTTGGCGAGACTTGTCTCGTTTCTGACTCAACATTACGTGACAGTCAATAAGGGTCAAAATTAAAAATTCTATTTTTATCGCAAATCAGACCCTATTTCCAAGAAATTCAGAAATAGGGTTTCATAAAAAGCCGCTATCAATCTTTTCTGACATGATTTCTGATAATCCTTGAAAAAATCGACACGAAATAGCAATTCAAAGTCCAGTTCGATTACGGAATGACGACCTGGTGTTGAAGTTTGATATTTTCACAAAAAAATTGAGATTGAACACCTGAGGACCTCACATTTGATCTGTCTGACCTTGAACAAGTATTATTTTATTCAAAATTGTTGGCGTTGAAGTGGCACAGCTGTGATATTTTTCAATACTTGGCGAGACTTGTCTCGTTTCTGACTCAACATTACGTGACAGTCAATAAGAATCAAAATTAAAAATTCCACTTTTATCGCAAATCAGACCCTATTTCCAAGAAATTCAGAAATAGGGTTTCATAAAAAGCCGCTATCAATCTTTTCTGACATGATTTCTGGCAATCCTTGAAAAAACCGACACGAAATAGCAATTCAAAGTCCAGTTCGATTACGGAATGACGACCTGGTGTTGAAGTTTGATATTTTCACAAAAAAATTGAGATTGAACACCTGAGGACCTCACATTTGATCTGTCTGACCTTGAACAAGTATTATTTTATTCAAAATTGTTGGCGTTGAAGTAGCACAGCTGTGATATTTTTCAAAACTTGGCGAGACTTGTCTCGTTTCTGACTCAACATTACGTGACAGTCAATAAGGGTCAAAATTAAAAATTCCATTTTTATCGCAAATCAGACCCTATTTCCAAGAAATTCAGAAATAGGGTTTCATAAAAAGCCGCTATCAATCTTTTCTGACATGATTTCTGGCAATCCTTGAAAAAACCGACACGAAATAGCAATTCAAAGTCCAGTTCGATTACGGAATGACGACCTGGTTTTGAAGTTTGATATTTTCACAAAAAAATTGAGATTGAACACCTGAGGACCTCACATTTGATCTGTCTGACCTTGAACAAGTATTATTTTATTCAAAATTGTTGGCGTTGAAGTGGCACAGCTGTGATATTTTTCAATACTTGGCGAGACTTGTCTCGTTTCTGACTCAACATTACGTGACAGTCACTAAGGGTCAAAATTGAAAATTCCATTTTTATCGCAAATCAGACCCTATTTCCAAGAAATTCAGAAATAGGGTTTCATAAAAAGCCGCTCTCAATCTTTTCTGACATGATTTCTTGCAATCCTTGAAAAAACCGACACGAAATAGCAATTCAAAGTCCAGTTCGATTACGGAATGACGACCTGGTGTTGAAGTTTGATATTTTCACAAAAAAATTGAGATTGAACACCTGAGGACCTCACATTTGATCTGTCTGACCTTGAACAAGTATTATTTTATTCAAAATTGTTGGCGTTGAAGTAGCACAGCTGTGATATTTTTCAAAACTTGGCGAGACTTGTCTCGTTTCTGACTCAACATTACGTGACAGTCAATAAGGGTCAAAATTAAAAATTCCATTTTTATCGCAAATCAGACCCTATTTCCAAGAAATTCAGAAATAGGGTTTCATAAAAAGCCGCTATCAATCTTTTCTGACATGATTTCTGGCAATCCTTGAAAAAACCGACACGAAATAGCAATTCAAAGTCCAGTTCGATTACGGAATGACGACCTGGTTTTGAAGTTTGATATTTTCACAAAAAAATTGAGATTGAACACCTGAGGACCTCACATTTGATCTGTCTGACCTTGAACAAGTATTATTTTATTCAAAATTGTTGGCGTTGAAGTGGCACAGTTGTGATATTTTTCAATACTTGGCGAGACTTGTCTCGTTTCTGACTCAACATTACGTGACAGTCAATAAGGGTCAAAATTAAAAATTCCATTTTTATCGCAAATCAGACCCTATTTCCAAGAAATTCAGAAATAGGGTTTCATAAAAAGCCGCTATCAATCTTTTCTGACATGATTTCTGGCAATCCTTGAAAAAACCGACACGAAATAGCAATTCAAAGTCCAGTTCGATTACGGAATGACGACCTGGTGTTGAAGTTTGATATTTTCACAAAAAAATTGAGATTGAACACCTGAGGACCTCACATTTGATCTGTCTGACCTTGAACAAGTATTATTTTATTCAAAATTGTTGGCGTTGAAGTGGCACCATTTTCAATACTTGACGAGACTTGTCTCGTTTCTGACTCAACATTACGTGACAGTCAATAAGGGTCAAAATTAAAAATTCCATTTTTATCGCAAATCAGACCCTATTTCCAAGAAATTCAGAAATAGGGTTTCATAAAAAGCCGCTATCAATCTTTTCTGACATGATTTCTGGCAATCCTTGAAAAAACCGACACGAAATAGCAATTCAAAGTCCAGTTCGATTACGGAATGACGACCTGGTGTTGAAGTTTGATATTTTCACAAAAAAATTGAGATTGAACACCTGAGGACCTCACATTTGATCTGTCTGACCTTGAACAAGTATTATTTTATTCAAAATTGTTGGCGTTGAAGTGGCACAGCTGTGATATTTTTCAATACTTGGCGAGACTTGTCTCGTTTCTGACTCAACATTACGTGACAGTCAATAAGGGTGAAAATTGAAAATTCCATTTTTATCGCAAATCAGACCGTATTTCCAAAAAATTCAGAAATAGGGTTTCATAAAAAGCCGCTATCAATCTTTTCTGACATGATTTCTGGCAATCCTTGGAAAAACCGACACGAAATAGCAATTCAAAGTCCAGTTCGATTACGGAATGACGACCTGGTGTTGAAGTTTGATATTCTCACAAAAAAATTGAGATTGAACACCTGAGGACCTCACATTTGATCTGTCTGACCTTGAACAAGTATTATTTTATTCAAAATTGTTGGCGTTGAAGTGGCACAGCTGTGATATTTTTCAATACTTGGCGAGACTTGTCTCGTTTCTGACTCAACATTACGTGACAGTCACTAAGGGTCAAAATTGAAAATTCCATTTTTATCGCAAATCAGACCCTATTTCCAAGAAATTCAGAAATAGGGTTTCATAAAAAGCCGCTCTCAATCTTTTCTGACATGATTTCTTGCAATCCTTGAAAAAACCGACACGAAATAGCAATTCAAAGTCCAGTTCGATTACGGAATGACGACCTGGTGTTGAAGTTTGATATTTTCACAAAAAAATTGAGATTGAACACCTGAGGACCTCACATTTGATCTGTCTGACCTTGAACAAGTATTATTTTATTCAAAATTGTTGGCGTTGAAGTAGCACAGCTGTGATATTTTTCAAAACTTGGCGAGACTTGTCTCGTTTCTGACTCAACATTACGTGACAGTCAATAAGGGTCAAAATTAAAAATTCCATTTTTATCGCAAATCAGACCCTATTTCCAAGAAATTCAGAAATAGGGTTTCATAAAAAGCCGCTATCAATCTTTTCTGACATGATTTCTGGCAATCCTTGAAAAAACCGACACGAAATAGCAATTCAAAGTCCAGTTCGATTACGGAATGACGACCTGGTTTTGAAGTTTGATATTTTCACAAAAAAATTGAGATTGAACACCTGAGGACCTCACATTTGATCTGTCTGACCTTGAACAAGTATTATTTTATTCAAAATTGTTGGCGTTGAAGTGGCACAGTTGTGATATTTTTCAATACTTGGCGAGACTTGTCTCGTTTCTGACTCAACATTACGTGACAGTCAATAAGGGTCAAAATTAAAAATTCCATTTTTATCGCAAATCAGACCCTATTTCCAAGAAATTCAGAAATAGGGTTTCATAAAAAGCCGCTATCAATCTTTTCTGACATGATTTCTGGCAATCCTTGAAAAAACCGACACGAAATAGCAATTCAAAGTCCAGTTCGATTACGGAATGACGACCTGGTGTTGAAGTTTGATATTTTCACAAAAAAATTGAGATTGAACACCTGAGGACCTCACATTTGATCTGTCTGACCTTGAACAAGTATTATTTTATTCAAAATTGTTGGCGTTGAAGTGGCACCATTTTCAATACTTGACGAGACTTGTCTCGTTTCTGACTCAACATTACGTGACAGTCAATAAGGGTCAAAATTAAAAATTCCATTTTTATCGCAAATCAGACCCTATTTCCAAGAAATTCAGAAATAGGGTTTCATAAAAAGCCGCTATCAATCTTTTCTGACATGATTTCTGGCAATCCTTGAAAAAACCGACACGAAATAGCAATTCAAAGTCCAGTTCGATTACGGAATGACGACCTGGTGTTGAAGTTTGATATTTTCACAAAAAAATTGAGATTGAACACCTGAGGACCTCACATTTGATCTGTCTGACCTTGAACAAGTATTATTTTATTCAAAATTGTTGGCGTTGAAGTGGCACAGCTGTGATATTTTTCAATACTTGGCGAGACTTGTCTCGTTTCTGACTCAACATTACGTGACAGTCAATAAGGGTGAAAATTGAAAATTCCATTTTTATCGCAAATCAGACCGTATTTCCAAAAAATTCAGAAATAGGGTTTCATAAAAAGCCGCTATCAATCTTTTCTGACATGATTTCTGGCAATCCTTGGAAAAACCGACACGAAATAGCAATTCAAAGTCCAGTTCGATTACGGAATGACGACCTGGTGTTGAAGTTTGATATTCTCACAAAAAAATTGAGATTGAACACCTGAGGACCTCACATTTGATCTGTCTGACCTTGAACAAGTATTATTTTATTCAAAATTGTTGGCGTTGAAGTGGCACAGCTGTGATATTTTTCAATACTTGGCGAGACTTGTCTCGTTTCTGACTCAACATTACGTGACAGTCACTAAGGGTCAAAATTGAAAATTCCATTTTTATCGCAAATCAGACCCTATTTCCAAGAAATTCAGAAATAGGGTTTCATAAAAAGCCGCTCTCAATCTTTTCTGACATGATTTCTTGCAATCCTTGAAAAAACCGACACGAAATAGCAATTCAAAGTCCAGTTCGATTACGGAATGACGACCTGGTGTTGAAGTTTGATATTTTCACAAAAAAATTGAGATTGAACACCTGAGGACCTCACATTTGATCTGTCTGACCTTGAACAAGTATTATTTTATTCAAAATTGTTGGCGTTGAAGTAGCACAGCTGTGATATTTTTCAAAACTTGGCGAGACTTGTCTCGTTTCTGACTCAACATTACGTGACAGTCAATAAGGGTCAAAATTAAAAATTCCATTTTTATCGCAAATCAGACCCTATTTCCAAGAAATTCAGAAATAGGGTTTCATAAAAAGCCGCTATCAATCTTTTCTGACATGATTTCTGGCAATCCTTGAAAAAACCGACACGAAATAGCAATTCAAAGTCCAGTTCGATTACGGAATGACGACCTGGTTTTGAAGTTTGATATTTTCACAAAAAAATTGAGATTGAACACCTGAGGACCTCACATTTGATCTGTCTGACCTTGAACAAGTATTATTTTATTCAAAATTGTTGGCGTTGAAGTGGCACAGTTGTGATATTTTTCAATACTTGGCGAGACTTGTCTCGTTTCTGACTCAACATTACGTGACAGTCAATAAGGGTCAAAATTAAAAATTCCATTTTTATCGCAAATCAGACCCTATTTCCAAGAAATTCAGAAATAGGGTTTCATAAAAAGCCGCTATCAATCTTTTCTGACATGATTTCTGGCAATCCTTGAAAAAACCGACACGAAATAGCAATTCAAAGTCCAGTTCGATTACGGAATGACGACCTGGTGTTGAAGTTTGATATTTTCACAAAAAAATTGAGATTGAACACCTGAGGACCTCACATTTGATCTGTCTGACCTTGAACAAGTATTATTTTATTCAAAATTGTTGGCGTTGAAGTGGCACCATTTTCAATACTTGACGAGACTTGTCTCGTTTCTGACTCAACATTACGTGACAGTCAATAAGGGTCAAAATTAAAAATTCCATTTTTATCGCAAATCAGACCCTATTTCCAAGAAATTCAGAAATAGGGTTTCATAAAAAGCCGCTATCAATCTTTTCTGACATGATTTCTGGCAATCCTTGAAAAAACCGACACGAAATAGCAATTCAAAGTCCAGTTCGATTACGGAATGACGACCTGGTGTTGAAGTTTGATATTTTCACAAAAAAATTGAGATTGAACACCTGAGGACCTCACATTTGATCTGTCTGACCTTGAACAAGTATTATTTTATTCAAAATTGTTGGCGTTGAAGTGGCACAGCTGTGATATTTTTCAATACTTGGCGAGACTTGTCTCGTTTCTGACTCAACATTACGTGACAGTCAATAAGGGTGAAAATTGAAAATTCCATTTTTATCGCAAATCAGACCGTATTTCCAAAAAATTCAGAAATAGGGTTTCATAAAAAGCCGCTATCAATCTTTTCTGACATGATTTCTGGCAATCCTTGGAAAAACCGACACGAAATAGCAATTCAAAGTCCAGTTCGATTACGGAATGACGACCTGGTGTTGAAGTTTGATATTCTCACAAAAAAATTGAGATTGAACACCTGAGGACCTCACATTTGATCTGTCTGACCTTGAACAAGTATTATTTTATTCAAAATTGTTGGCGTTGAAGTGGCACAGCTGTGATATTTTTCAATACTTGGCAATCCTGACCTGACACCTTGCCTCTGAATTGCTTGGAAATAGGGTCTGATTTGTGATAAAAATGGAATTTTTCATTTTGACCCTTATTGACTGTCCCGTAATGTTGAGTCAGAAACGAGACAAGTCTCGCCAAGTATTGAAAAATATCACAGCTGCGCCACTTCAACGCCAACAATTTTGAAAAAAATAATACTTGTTCAAGGTCAGACAGATCAAATGTAAGGTCCTCAGGTGTTCAATCTCAATTTTTTTGTGAAAATATCAAACTTCAACACCAGGTCGTTATTCCGTAATCGAACTGGACTTTAAATTGCTATTTCGTGTCGATTTTTTCAAGGATTGCCAGAAATCATGTCAGAAAATATCGATTGCGGCTTTTTCTGACACCCTGCCTCTGAATTGCTTGGAAATAGGGTCTGATTTGTGATAAAAATGGAATTTTTCATTTTGACTCTTATTGACTGTCCCGTAATGTTGAGTCAGAAACGAGACAAGTCTCGCCAAGTAGTGAAAAATATCACAGCTGCGCCACTTCAACGCCAACAATTTTGAATAAAATAATACTTGTTCAAGGTCAGACAGATCAAATGTGAGGTCCTCAGGTGTTCAATCTCAATTTTTTTTGTGAAAATATCAAACTTCAACACCAGGTCGTCATTCCGTAATCGAACTGGACTTTGAATTGCTATTTCGTGTCGATTTTCTCAAGGATTGCCAGCAATCATTTCAGAAAAGATTGATAGCGGCTTTTTATGAAACCCTATTTCTGAATTTCATGGAAATAGGGTCTGATTTGCGATAAAAATGGAATTTTTAATTTTGACCCTTATTGACTGTCCCGTAATATTGAGTCAGAAACGAGACAAGTCTCGCCAAGTAGTGAAAAATATCACAGCTGCGCCACTTCAACGCCAACAATTTTGAAAAAAATAATACTTGTTCAAGGTCAGACAGATCAAATGTAAGGTCCTCAGGTGTTCAATCTTAATTTTTTTGTGAAAATGTCAAACTTCAACACCAGGTCGTCATTCCGTAATCGAACTGGACTTTGAATTGCTATTTCGTGTCGATTTTTTCAAGGATTATCAGAAATCATGTCAGAAAAGATTGGTTTACGGCTTTTTCTGACACCCTGCCTCTGAATTTCTTGGAAATAGGGTCTGATTTGTGATAAAAATGGAATTTTCCATTTTGACCCTTATTGACTGTCCCGTAATGTTGAGTCAGAAACGAGACAAGTCTCGCCAAGTAGTGGAAAATATCACAGCTGCGCCACTTCAACGCCAACAATTTTGAAAAAAATAATACTTGTTCAAGGTCAGACAGATCGAATGTAAGGTCCTCAGGTGTTCAATCTCAATTTTTTTGTGAAAATATCAAACTTCAACACCAGGTCGTCATTCCGTAATCGAACTGGACTTTGAATTGCTATTTCGTGTCGATTTTTTCAAGGATTATCAGAAATCATGTCAGAAAAGATTGATTGCGGCTTTTTCTGACACCCTGCCTCTGAATTTCATGGAACTTGGATCTTATTTGCAGTAAAAAGTGAATTTCATAATTTTGACCCTTATTGACTGTCCCGTAATAATGAGTCAGATACGAGACACGTCTCGCCAAGTAGTGGACTTGAAGCCAGCTGCTGGACTCAAACGCCAATAATTTTGAGAAAAATAATAAGTACTTCTGGAAGGTCAGACAGATGAAATGTAAGGTCTTCAGGTGTTCAATCTCATTTTTTTTTGGGAAAGTATCGAACTTCAACACCAGACCGTCATTGTGTAATCCAACTTGGCCATTAATGGATATTTAGTGCAGATTTGTCTGAGGATTGCCGGAAATTATGTCGGAAAATTTTGATTGCGGCTTTTTCCGACACTCTGCCTCTGAATTTGATGGACCTCCCTTCAACAGCAGAGAACGGTAACAACAAACAAGCATGCACGAGAAATGTCTAACGTCAGAACCACGTCAAAGCTGTCAAAGAATCCAGCAAAGGATTTCTTTTTTTTTTTCTCCACGATGAGCTCTATATGTATATCC
Source organism: Anaspis maculata (assembly GCA_949128115.1). Taxonomy (NCBI): domain Eukaryota; kingdom Metazoa; phylum Arthropoda; class Insecta; order Coleoptera; family Scraptiidae; genus Anaspis; species Anaspis maculata. Next base: position 58,950,338 of record OX421967.1, on the reverse strand, counting down.
TACGCCTTGACAGCTGAAGGGCCTGCAAATAGCCGATTCATTTTGTCGATACCTCTGCCAAAACATTGGTCGATACACAACGAGATACACACGCTTTATAGTCTCCTGATACAAAATTCAGCACTTCGGCCACAAAATGGCAATACCCAAAGCTATAAAGGTTGTCGCGTAATAATAGACCCATACCGCGACACCTGCCCACCCCATCTCATGTTCTCCTGATATAAAATTTGGCATTTCGACCTAAAATCAGCCAAAAGGGTCGGCTTGAACGCTTTGCAAAACAGCGCCACTATGGCCAAACCGGTTGAACTAAAATTGGGGAGGGAAACAACCACCTGAGCTTTAAATTTCAAAAATGTGTCCAAGTGACTTAGTTCGGTCAAAAACCAAACATTATCGGACACGGAGCCCGTATTTCTGTATGTTTCTCTGACAGATCCCGGTACAACAGTTACCGACAGAGCAATAGATCGAGGATTATAACGCGACACAAGTTTGTCTTGATTTAGACGCTTGAATTTTGTCTCGCCATACCCTCAAAACACGTGATTTGTAACATCATTGTGGATGGCCTATACCAGCCGGGAAAGGCTCGTTCTGGTCATCAGGAGGTGTACGGGGATGCTTAAATCAACATTGTAGCTTTGTTGAAATGATATGAAAAATCCGTCGCTGGCTCCCCGTCTATTTGTCTATAGACACGTTCAGAAACGAGAAATTGGCCCATCGATCGTTTAGTCTTTGGGCGTTTTCCATTTACCGACACAAATCGACACAAATGCGTTCCATTTGATTTGTGTTTCTTTGTGTCATCGACACAAGCTAACACAAGCTGACACGAACCGACACAAAGTGTTTTAAATGGAAAGCGCCCTTTGTCGTTCAGTAATAGCACGTAATAGGTTTGTTCGCGTCGCATGAACTTTCTGCACTTTCTGCACTCAAACTACTGTGATTGGTCAGCTGCTGTCAGGGACCCCACGCTATTGGCTAGGGTGCAGAAAGTGCAGAAAGTTCATGCGACGCGAACAAACCTAATGAATAGAGTAAAACTTTAGCGTTTTTTTGTGCTCGTTTCAGAGTGGCTACAAGTGGATAAATCATGAATGTCAGTATTGTCAATGCCAAAATCAAATATTCTTGACTATAGTAGGTTCACTTGTACCGTGACTCCAGTAGGCTGAGCAAATTTCACAGTTTGGCATTGTAGACTTCACGTCCAACTGCCTAGTGTGCGCATGAGCGTCTGGCTTCGAAAGATAGGTTATGTTGGTGCGTTTTTGTCAAGATAGGATAATTATGTTGATGTGTCGGCTGTTCCTGTCAAAAATGAAAAAATTACCGAAATTAACTTTGCAAATTGCAAGTAGGTATGGAGTGGATGTAGTTCACCTTTCACAAGTTCCGCAAATTTCTTGTTCCAGTACGATGTCCTGAGCAGTGAAATCAAGTAATCACGCCGATGAATCCCATCCACACAAAAATTAGAAGAGTGTAGGTAGCTTCCCAGAGTTCCCAGTCTTCCAGAGTGTGGGTACTCCTTTTAAAAACCAGGAATAGTTCACAATGCTTCCATATTATGTGGTTTTTGAAAATAAATTCACGTCTTCTCCGCAAAGCTGAACGTTATGGTGTCCATGCCCAGCACCTATACTCCGTCAATTTTCTCCCAGAAGCGAGTTCTTGATGGCACCCCCGAGGGCTTCAAAATGGGCACTGTACGTTATTGTTCAAGACACAAGCTGAGGCGCGAACACAATTTTCACAGTAATGGGCATAATTCCACCACAATTTCCGTGAAACTCGTGATTTTCAGTCTATTTGACATAAACGGTAATGTTTGTTCAGTGCCGGCCTTAGCAATTTTGGCGCCCCGGGCAAGAATGCGAAACCGCCGCCCCTACGTTAGGTCCGCGAGCGAAGCGAGCAAAAATGAAGTATTTTTCTTGCACAAATGGAGCTTTGTGTGCTTTTACAGAAGCAGATTCGGTGATCGCCGCTGGCAAGTCGTTTTTTGCTTTCTTGAATTTGAATTTCGTAAATTATCAATTTTTTGGATTTCAACGCGATTTTTCCGCCCCTATGAGCTGGCGACCCGAGCGATCGCCCGTCTCGCCCTACCCTAAGGCCGCTACTATGTTTGTTGATGTTGTCAAGCTTGAACTTTCAAACATCAATGCAACCAACTGTTAAGTTCTAGGGAGTTTTCAAATATCAGATTAGGAAACTTAGAAACAAAATCTCACAGCCAACTAGAATCACGGTACAAATGAACCTACTATATAAGAACGAGCGTTTTGTTAAGTTTTGTAAAACTAATACCAGTGGCATCGTCTATGCAGTGTGTAAATAAATTGATATCCAATAATAATCGATCGTGGTGGAGTTGTGAACTGATCCCAGTCTTGTCGCACCGGACCTGAGGACCCGCTCCTCACCCAAAGGGCATTGCGGCCCTGTCAGCGCCCCACAGCAGATAATTTATTCTTAACCATCTACCCTAGTCCCGCCGCCTTGTCTAGTCCACGCCTTGCCTAGTCTCGTGCTGCACCCGCCTTGCCTAGTCTCACTGCGCTGCTCTCGACTCGCGAGGAGGCAAACGGCCGGTGGCAGATATTTTTTCCTTAAGCATCCGCCCGAGTTCTCCCGCCTTACCAAGTGCTCGCTATACCAAGTCCTCCGCCTTACCAAGTCCTCATTGGGGACGCGCTGTGCGCCAGGCTGCGCGAGCCGACACCATGCAGTTTCATACGTATCGCAAGTTTGCGCGCCAAATCAGAGTGTTGTAGTAGATATACGACTGTCGTAATTATGAGAAATCATGATAGCCTGTAGTTTTAAATTCACTCTGCTGCTATCAGCGTTGTGTGCTCTCTGTCTCTGTGTTTTTTTCTTCAGTCCTGCCTAGATAGATGTAGTTTGTTTGTAGGTTTTGTTTTTACCATCGAGGAAACAAAAGTAATTGGCAATGAAATGATATACGACTCGATATACGAGTATATATTTATTTCAAACTATACGAGCCGAATGCGAAGCAGGAGACTTCGAGGCATGGGAGAAAGATTTTGAATTTTAATCCAAGATGAACCAGACTGTATAGGTGGTTCATCCTAGCGTAATCATCCCATAGCAGTCTTACCGTTCAAGATAGAGAAAAAGATGTAGTATAAAAGTTATATGGTTTGATGAGACCTATAACCTAAAATTATTTCCAGCTATACAGGTGTCCCATTTTGAGGGGATTAACGGAACGTCATTTTTTTTAAATGGAGCACCTATGTTTTGTGGCATTTTGCTGTTCAGCTTCTTCAACTGACTTATTTCTGTATTTTCGTTTTTCAATTATGTGGCAGTGCTACCAACTAAAAACAGAAAACTGGAAAAAATCGCTTTTCCACAGTTTTCTTAAAAAAATCGTTGCGGCCTTGATTTTCGAAACTAAGGGATGAAACTTGACATGGTGATAGTCAAGTCAAAGACCAAAATTTCAATGTCAAAAAATTGCGATTTTTTGTCACAGGCGTTCACAAAAAAAATCGAACTTTATAATTTTCAAAGTATCATAACTATTTTTTTTTAAATGGCATGCGGCATGCCCCTAATTCTATAACGTTATCTGATAGATTTTTTCATGCTTTTATTTTTACTAGGAGCACCCCAACCTAAACTTTTTTTTTTAGATAATCGGAAATTTTCACAAAATTTTGCTATTTTTTTTTGTTTTTTTTTTCAAAATAATACGCATCTATCAGTTAATCAGTCTGGATATTGTCGAACAAAAAAAAAAGGCTTCAACGCAAAAAGACAACAAAGTGGAATCCTGGATATCTGGATTAATACCAGATTATCATATCAATCATTGCCTCTCGCGTCAAGTCATTTTTCTTAGTTCGAAAATATTCAGACTGACTAACTGAGAGCTGCGTACTATTTGGCTTACCTGTCATTCATCACGGCCAACTCAATTTTTTGGAAAGAAGCCAAAAAAATTAGCAAATTTTGTGAAAATTTCCGTTTATCTCGAAAAAATGGAGAATAAGGGTGGGGTACCCCCCAGTAAAAATAAAAGAGGATAAAAAAAGCTATCAGATAACGTTATAAAATTAGGGGCATGCCGTTTAAAAAAAAATAGTTGATATACTTTGAAAATTATAAAGTTTGATTTTTTTTTGTGAACACCCTGTGTCAAAACATCGCATATTTTGACATTGAGATTTTAGTCATTGACTTGACTATCACCATGTCAAGTTTCATCCCTTAGTTTCGAAAAGCAAGGCCGCTACGATTTTTTTAAGAAAACTGTGAAAATGCGATTTTTTCCAGTTTTCTATTTTTAGTTGGTAGCACACACAATGGAAAAACAAAAATACAGAAATAAGACAGTTGAAAAAGCTGAATAGAAAAATGTAAAAGAAATAGGTGTTTCATATAAAAAAATGACGTTCCGTTAGTGCCGTCAAAGTGAGACACCTGTATAGCTGGAAATAATTTTAGGTTATAGGTCCCATCAAACCATATAACTTTTCTCCTACATCTTTTTCTCTATCTTGAACGGTAAGACCGTTATGGGATGATTACGCTAGGATGGACCACCGTACAGTCTGGTTCATCTTGGATTAAAGTTCTTTCTTCCATGCCTCGAAGTCTCCTGCTTCGCATTCTGCTCGTATAGTTTGAAATATAACTCGTATATCATTTCATTGCCAATTACTTTTGTTTCCTCGGTGGTAAAAGGAAAACCTACAACCAAACGACATCTAGGCAGGACTGAAAGAAAAAACACAGAGACAGAGAGCACACAACGCTGATAGCAGCAGAGTGAATTTAAAACTACAGGCTATCACAAATTTTCAGCTCTTCTCAGCTTGTAACAAACAATTTTTGCGGGAATGGACTCTTCACCCTCTCTCTTAAGAAAACATGAAGTTTGAATGGGAGAGTTTGGGAAAAATCAGGATTTTATTCGACACAGTCTGCTGGGTCTCTACGCAAATTTTCAGCCTTCCTTGGCGCCAACTGCGATCTGTACTGCGATAAGAGATTTTTTACCCCTCTCTCTAAAAAGACATGACACGTACATAAAAACGTTTCGGAACTTCCACATATTGTTCGGCACGCTTTATCAAGTGTGTATACTAAATTTCAACTATCTCCGAGTCAAACTGGATGTTTCCAGCAAGAATGTGCATCAGATTTTTACCCTCAAAAAAAAACAGGACGCGCACATGGGAAAGTTTGGGAATTTCAGTGGGATGTTCAGAACACCTTAGAGAGCCTGTATGCAAAAATCTAGCTCCTTTCCAGTTTTATTGAGGTTTAAAACCTAAAATCCCGGGGCTATATCTACTACAACACTCTACCTGTTTGATTTGGCGCGCAAACTTGCGATACGTATGAAACTGCATGGTGCCGGCTCGCGCAGCCTGGCACACAGCACGTCCCCAATGAGGACTTGGTAAGGCGGAGGACTTGGTATAGCGAGCACTCGGTAAGGCGGGAGAACTCGGGCGGATGCTTAAGGAAAAAATATCTGCCGGCCGGTGTGCTTACGCGGCTTTGCGATTGCGCACTAGAGTTGGCGCGAAGTCAACCTGCAATCAGAGAATCTTGCATCCTGCAACAGTGTCCCCCGCTGCATCTGCCTAAATTCAGAATTCAGTTCTTCAATTATCTATACGTTCAGTGCATCATGAACCCGGAAAAAAAGTTGGAAAAGGTAAGTTGTACCCGAGGTTGTACCTGCCCGTGCAATTGTTTCTATATCAATTGTTGCCAGGTCGCGATTATGTTATGGAAAATTGTTCGTAAGGCATGAGGAGTGCGAGTGAGGACAAATTGAGAGACAAGTGTTGTAATTTTGTAGCGTCAAATCTGAAGGAATTAGCCAATAGACTATATCGTGGCCAATAGATACCATCGCCCCCACGGGAAATCAGTCCAGTTTGTACACTCCCATATACCTACTCTCAAATTTGTACTGTAGGTAGGTACCTACTCGTTTTTAGTGACGACGCAATATGTCAACCTCTTACAAAATAAACATAATTGGATAGGAAACATAGGTTTTATGCAGAAATGAACCGAGATGAAAGCGTTAAAATCAAAATTTTAGACTTATTTTAGTTACCCATGTATTTGTTCCGTTAATTTACCTTCTACCTTTGTTTATTTTAGCTTCTACCACGTATCTTTCCCACCACAGTTGTGGAAGTTACAGACAATTTGGATAAATTCGAGCTGCAGGTCGATCTGGATAAGACCCAGTTCGAGAGTTGGTTGCAAGAGTTCCTAAGTCTCAGCCAAACATATTATACGGTGAGTAAAATGATGATATAGGATTTGATTACTTTTAGACAAAAATCAAAACTGAATAAAATATATCATTTTGAAACTTTCGCCAGAGGTGGGTTGAATCTGAGGGGTGTGAGGTGAAAATTATCCTATTTTTTGTATTTTTTTTTAATTTAGAAGTGAAATTGTGAAATATTGAAGCTTTCTACGGAAAATAGATACCTCGAACCTCGATAGATACTCTTGTCAAAAATCACTCAAATATCTCGAAAACGGTGCATCTTGGTTGAAGTTGAACAAGAGTATCTGTTTTCCGTAGAAAGCTTCAAGATTTCACAATTCTACTTCGAAATTAAAAAAAAAAAACAATACAAAAAAAATAGGATAATTTTCACCTCACACCCCTCAGATTCAACCCACCCCTGGCGAAAGTTTCAAAATGGTATATTTTATTCAGTTTTGATTTTTGTCTAAGAGTAATCAAATCCTATCATCATTTTACTCACCGTATAATTTGTTTGGCTGAGACTTTGGAACTCTTGCAGCCAACTCTCGAACTGGCTCTTATCCAGATCGACCTGTAGCTCGAATTCATCCAAATTGTCTATAACTTCCACAACTGTGGTAGGGAAGTTACGTGGTAGAAGCCGAGGTAGAAGCTAGAATAAACAAAGGTAGAAGGTAAATTAACGAAACAAATACATGGGTAACTAAAGTAAGTCTAAAATTTTGATTTTAACGCTTTTATCTCGGTTTATTTCTGCATAAAACCTATGTTTCCTATCCAGTTATGTTTAATTTTGTGAGAGGTTGACATATCGCGCCGTCACTAAAAACTAGTAGGTCGTACTTACAGTACAAATTTGAGAGTAGGTATGGGAGTGTACAAACTACTAATTGTACACAAACTGGACTAATTTCCCGTGGGGGCGATGGTATCTATTGGCTAAATCCTTTAGATTTGACGCTACAAAATTACAACACTTGTCTCTGAATTTGTCCCCACTTCTCATGCCGTACGAACAATTTTCCAACTTATCCTATTAGGCCAGTCAATAGGAAATTTGGAATAGCAAAACGTAGGTATACTCTGGCTGAATTTTTGCAAACACCTAGATAGGGAATCCCCCACAGAGTCCCGAACCGCGAAAATCCACCAAAATTTCCTTGAGCTTTCCAAGATAAGGGTGTTTTTCTATATCTCGGTTGCTATTGGTTGGATTTCGATTTTCTTTTTTTTTGAAATGTTCGAAAAAATATTTGGAACAAGTTATGTTCAGAACTTTTCAATAACTTGTCGAGAAAAAGTGCCAGAAGCCGAGAACCGTCGTTTTTTAGGGGGTGGTTTTTCTACAATTCTCTATCTGCTTTTCTATGATAGTTATGGGAAAAATTCCCAACAAAAGTTGTAGCTCCTGTAAGTCCCTACAAGTTTCAACCGAAAATTTTTGTGTCGCGAAAATTACCCACCCCAGAGGGCGCTAAAATCAACCTCGTTTGGAAAATATCTCCAGGTGTAGGGGGCATCGATTCCAACTCCATCGTGTGGGGATCCAAAGGCCAAATTCTCATTTATGTTCGTAAATGAGACAATTGAGACTAACTTCACTAATAATTGATGAATAACAAAACCTTTGCACAGAGTGACTTTTTTGAAAAGGACCCACCCCCGATATTTCGCTGCATTTTTCCTGGGAAAAAACCGGAACAGGTCGATTTTTGATTTCGAGAGGGACACCTAGAACACGTATTGTCAAATTTTTATCTTCAACCCCCTCGCCTGGACTCCGCCCCACTTTGAAATTTCAAATAGCTTACTATATGTAATACATCAAAATGAAGGTAATAAAATAGTCTTTCTGTCAAACAAGTCTGAAAAGTTTTTGTTGAGTCACTTTCAACCCTTCTCAAAATGATCTATGTTTATAAGTTAAAGGAAAGTTTTTTCTCTTATCAACTTCCAATTCTTGAGAAATAGACTTTCCAGCAAAAATAGGTCGACTTCTATTTTGGATGGGACATTCAGGACACGTATTGCCAAATTTTTATCTCCAACAGAGTGTAGAGGAGTAGGGGGTGGTTTAGAATATTTGAAATAATTTTTCGCAGGATGAAAATTTTATCCTCTTTATCACAGGAATCACAAGATAGATACCTAATGCCTTTGAAAGTAGGGTAGGGTGGGGGCGAAGAGGTTGAAGATAAAAATCTGACACTACGTTTTGTAGGTGTCCCCTTCGAAATAAAAATCGACCTGTTTTTACTGGAAAATCTGATACTCAAGAATCGGGAGTTACGTAATGATGAGGGAGAAACTTTCCTGCTTTAACAATGAGAGAATTTTGAAAGGGGTTGGAGGGGTGATTCGAGACAATTTAAAATATGTTTGACAGAAAGGGAATTTTATTACCTTAAATTTGATGTATCACAAGGTAGGTGATGCCATTCGAAATTTTAAAATAAGGTGGGGTGGGGGCGAAGGGTTGAAGATAAAAATTTGTCATTACGTGTCTTAGATGTCCCTCTCGAAATTAAAAACGACCTGTTCCGGTTTTTTCCCATGAAAAATTTGTGCTGCGAATCAGGGGTGGGTCCTTTTCAAAAAAGTCACCCTGTACAAAGATTTTGTTATTCATCAATAGGGTAGTGACCACCATCGAAAAATATAAACAAAAACCATACTGATCGAATGTAGAGCCTTAATAACAAGACTACGTTTCGTGAAAATTCGAAAAAAAAAGTTCCAAGTGTCTCAAAATCTGCCTTGAAAGTGGCTACTTTTGCGAACGATTTCAAATCTACCGAGCTGTAAGGCGGGCTGTGACGTTTCAATCTTTTGACAGTAGTGGGGATGACCCCACCTCCGTTGCCTGTGTGTCAAGTGTCAAGTGTTGACGTTGACGTTTGCCAGCATAACATAACCATTGAAGTCTGATGTAGTTTTGGAATATTCATAAATCATAAAAGATTTTACCATGGGTAAATTTTGGGAAGTCGCCTGTTCACAATCGGGCTCCACATTTTCAAGCAAAACAACTAAACAACACAAATCACCGCACAGATACACAAAGCGTAAACAATATACAATCAGCTGTTATGAGCGTTGACGGGTTGACGCTAGTGCTTTTTGTAGTAAGTTCTGTAGTGTTGTCAAGCCTGCTTCTCCGCCTATGAAAGATTGTGACGTCATCGCGCCCGAGATCGCGCCAAATTTGAAATGATCGAAAACTTTCAGAATTTTTTTTTACCAAGACAACTTGCGAAAAAAATCGGTCAACTATACAGGGTGTTTCGCAATTACGGTTACAAACTTCTAGGAGAGATTCTCCATCACAAATGGACCAGGAAAAAATATAACTTTGATGTCCTAAAATGCTCCGTTACAAAGATACAGGGTGTTCAAGTTGACTTTTTAAAATAGATTTTTTGACATAACTCTTGAACTGTTCAACTGATGTTGTTCAAATTTGGATCAAAAATAACCAGAATAGGTCTCTATCAAATAATAGGAACGTGTTCAAAAAAAAAGTTCAGGGGCGTAGATAAGGGGGGGTTTTTTCATATTTCCTCCCCTATTTTTTACCCCCTAACTATTTTCTCAAATTGTTCTAGTTTTTGAATTCTACGTCCAATTTAGAAAAAAAAGTTACTCTTTCAAAATTTTGATTAGATGCTTCGTTTTCGAGATATCTGGGTTTTAAACTTTGGAAAACATCTCGAAATTGCCACTTTCAAAGACCTAAAAGTTAGAATCCAAAAAAACTCATGATTTCTCAGCAGAAATAGGTTCTCTAGAATTTCGAAGTTGATAAACCACCATCTTTCTTGAGAAACAGGAAGTTTTCAGGGAAAAAAAATTGGGCTCATTGAAAGTGGCGATTTCAAGATGTTTTCCAAAGTTTCAAACCCAAATATCTCAAAAAGGAAGCCTCCAATCAAAATTTTGCAAGAGTAACTTTTTTTTTCTAAATTGGACGTAGAATTCAAAAATTGGAACAATTTGGGAAAATAGCTAAGGGGGTAAAAATAGGGGAGGAAATATGAAGATACCCCCCATTATCTACGCCCCTGAATTTAGTTTTTCAAACACGTTTCTATCATTTAATAGAGACTTATTCTGGTTAACTCTGTTCCAAATTTGAACAAAATCAGTTGAACGGTTCAAGAGTTATGTCAAAAAATCGATTTTAAAAAGTCAACTTGAACACCCTGTATCTTTTTAACGGAGCATTTTAGGACATCGAAGTTATATTTTTTCCTGGTCCATTTTTGATGGAGAATCTCCCCTAGAAGTTTGTGACCGTAATTGCGAAACACCCTGTATAGCGTCACTTATCAAGAAGTGAACTTTATAAAAAAATAATAAAAAAAAAATCGGTCACTACCCTATTATTAGTGAAGTTAGTCTCAATTGTCTCATTTACGAACATAAATGAGAATTTGGCCTTTGGATCCCCACACGATGGAGTCGGAATCGATGCCCCCTACACTTGGAAATATTTTCCAAACGAGGTTGACTTTATGCGCCCTCTGGGGCGAGTAATTTTCGCGGCACAAAAAAAATTTGGTTGAAACTTGTAGGGACTTGGAGCTACAACTTTTGTTGGGAATTTTTTCCATAACTATCATAGAAAAGCAGATAGAAAATTGTAAAAAAAAACACCCCCTACAAAACGACGGTTTTTGGCTTCTGGCACTTTTTCTCGACAAGTAAGTGAAAAGTCCTGAACACAGCTTGTTCCAAATATTTTTCCGAACATTTCAACAACAAAAAATCGAAATCCAACCAATAGCAACCGAGATATAGAAAAACGCCCATATCTCGGAAAGCTCAAGGACATGTTGGCGGATTTTCGCGGTTCGGGGCTCTGTGGGGGATTCCCTAATGTATGCGAAAATTCAGCCAAAGTATACGTTTTGTAAATATACAATGGATGCAGTTTGCCGACACGAGCCTTGGCGAGTGTCGTAAAGCATCCGAATGAGTAATAGCCATTACCCGCGGGTAGAATACTATGCTTTATCCAGTCTTATTGAAAAATTCAGGCATGTATGCGCGTGATAATGCGTGCATTATTCAATAGGATTGGATAAAAAAACTTTTTGAGCCAGGTTGACTGGCCTATATCATAATCGCGACCTGGCAACAATTGATATATAGAAACAATTGCACGGGCAGGTACAACCTCGGGTACAACTTACCTTTTCCTCGACCTTTTCCAACTTTTTTTCCGGGTTCATGATGCACTGAACGTATAGATAATTGAAGAACTGAATTCTGAATTTAGGCAGATGCAGCGGGGGACACTGTTGCAGGATGCAAGATTCTCTGATTGCAGGTTGACTTCGTGCCAACTCCAGTGCGCAATCGCAAAGCCGCGTAAGCACACCGGCCGTTTGCCTCTTCGCGAGTCGAGAGCAGCACAGTGGGACTAAGAAAGGCGGGTGCAGCACGAGACTAGGCAAGGCGGGGACTAGGCAAGGCGGCAGGACTAGGGTAGATGGTTAAGAATAAATTATCTGCAGCCCCGGGAGGCATCTTAACATTCTGTCTATGTATTTTGGGCGCTGGTACGAAAGAGCGCAGGTCAAAAAAGCGCGGTACAAAAAAGCGCAGAGAAAAGAGCGCATGGACAAAATAGCGCACGGACAAAAGGGCGCACGTTAAAAACGGCGCGCGGACAAAAGAGCGCATGTACAAAATGGCGCACGGACAAAAGAGCGCAGGTCAAACTGAAAAGAACTCTGGGTTGTCATTCTGGAAAATTAGTTGTCAGTGATTTGAAAATTTGGCAATGCTCAAATCTCAAAAAGGCGGCGATTTAATTTTCCACGGTGGATATCGATACAGAAGAGATCGCGTTTCAGCCACATTCGAATCGTGGCGATGTTCAGTTTAGTTTAGTTTAGTTTATTTATACTCTACAATGACCTTAGACCTGAAGACGTACCTTGAAGACGTGCAGAGGCAGGATGGTGTGCAAAATTGGTGGCGATGAAAAATTTGAAAGAACTCCTCATTACCATGGGCCTGCCCCTGCCGTGCAGGAGTTGAATATGGCTCACAATATGATATACTTTTGTAAATTTTTTACTTTGTGGGTAATTGAAAGTTTTTTTTTTATTTTGTAAGTAGGTACCTCGTTCTGTACATCAAGTTCTGAGAATAAAATATAATAATATTGTCGTATGATTCAATTCCTACAAACTTCAGACAAAACAGCACGTACCTACTACTTGAATGATATTATTGCCTAATTAATATGCGCGCTCTTTGCGCTCTTTGCGCCCTTTTGTCCGTGTGCCCTTTAGTACGTGCGCTCTTTTGTCCGTGCGCCATTTTGAACATGCGCTCTTTTGTCCGTGCGCTATTTTGTCCATGCGCTCTTTTATCTGCGCTTTTTTGTACCGCGCTCTTTTGACCTGCGCTCTTTCGTACCAGTGCCGTATTTTGCACTCGGACCTTTTTCCTATTGGGCCATTTGAAATGTCCAGCCAATGAGCGGCGTGGTGCGAAACACGCATACGGAATGTTATTCGGTGCGAAAATCAGGTATGGAATGTTATCAAGTTTGTGGCATATGCCAATCACCGCCATGCAACACATAACACATATGCGATCTTGCCAATAATACGATTAATACCCAAATCCATTTACTATTTACTACCTGGAATAACTACCTAAGTACCTAGATTTTATTTCAAAAAAAGAAAAGTCTCATTTCTAAAAAATAATTATTGTAACCGCATGTCAGGAAATATACAAATTCCACCTGCATATGAAATGGGGCGTGTTCACTTTGTTGAACTTCAGCCTCCAGCTTGTCTTCGATTTTATTCCATATTTTTCCATCCACTGTGCTACTTCGCTTTCATTTTTCAAGTCACATCTGAACTGATTTTCCGATATTTTACTAATTCAAAACTACTTGTTGGGGGCAGCTCGATTTTAGGTTTCGCAGTAATCGCAATAGGTAATATTCCTGTTGATGGTGATTATTCACCTACTTATGAAAAAACCATTCATAGGTGCACGTTCTTAATATGTAACTCGCAGCAATATTTTAGTAGTTAGGCTTTTAGGTGGGTAATAAATAAATATATAGTTGGATATTAACAATGGTATTGTTACGATATTCGGGTTCGCCTATCTCGAAATTAAATGCGCCGATTTACTTGTTAACAAACTGCACTTTATTAGCTACTACCGACACAACTAAATAACGCACAGAATTATTAATCGCTCAGAAATTCACAATGTCGCTTAAGGTGTTGACGCCACGATCGCTCGATTCAAACTCTCTCGATGCCAGGTCAAGCTCCTCTCTTATAGTGGCATCGAAGGTTCTGGATGCTTCCTGATGATGTTTACAGCACACGAGGATTTCTCTGGTATCTGCGTCGAGAATATACGCGTATTTTCTACGGCACCTCCGCCAGAAGTCTCGACGTGTCGTGACCTACCGCTGAAGTCTCTCGATGCTTCCCGAATGCAACGCGTAATGCTAGATTTCTCTAGAAAGAGCCGGGATGGTCGCGAGCTTCGTAACAGTATTATTGGTATTACCTATCAGAATGATCGCATGTGTTGCATCTTATGGATAACATTCCATACCTGAATTTCGCACCGTATAACATTCCGTATGCGTGTTTTGCACCAAGCTGCTCATTGGCTGGATATTTCAAACTGGCCAATAGGAAAGGCCCGGGTGCAAAATACATAGACGGAATGTTAAGATGCCCCCGGCAGTAGGTCGGGTGCCATGGAAGAGAACCTTTCGAATTCCTAGTATGCTATGTACAGGGTACAGCAGTCGTTGATTTATACTAGATCACAGAGCACTTATGTTAGCGCAGTGAGCTGCCAGACTGCCCAGCCCATATCGTGGAACGACGCGTGCCGCGTGGTCAATGAAAATCCATAAAATACCTACATGTAGCGTTACCGAATAAAGCTTTCTCTAAGAAATTCATTATACCTGTTTCGCATACCGTAAAACAAGGGCACAAAACCAAATATACCCAGATTGAGTTGTTATTATTGTCAAAATCTGTCAGTCAGTGTTTATACGGGGTGTTTATAAGAAACTGTGATCGCGGCAGGCATGGGTCAGGCTGAAAAACGTAGTAACAGGCGCAATTGTAGTGATCGAAAGCGGATTCCAAAGGCGATGCGATCACAGACATTTATAAACACCCGGTATTTTTATGATATTTTTGCTCTCATCAGTGACGGATTAGAAAGCAGTGGCGCCCCCTCCCCCTACTATTGGAACTACAACAATTCATGGATTCAAAGATTGAATAAATAAATGTATAGGCTGTTTAGAAACAGAAAAAACTAATACAATCATAGAGTAGCACACTGTGAGTATTTAGATATGTAGAGTTTTGAACACTAATGACCCCTAGTGACTGAACAGACCCTTCCAGCTTGTGGGCCGGTGATTTCCATTTCTATACAGGGTGTTTCAGTTTTAACCGATCAAACTTTGGGATGAAATTCTCCTCATCCTTTTGATTCAGAAAAATATAACATATGTGCCTCTCACTCGCTTCCTAAGAAAGATACAGGGTGTCAAAGTTCATTTTTTTCGGTTTTCAAAAATTTATAACTCGAGAACTATCCAACCAAATTAGCTTAAATTTAGCATAGACTGGTTTGTTGGAATCGTCTACCCATCTGCCAAATTTCGAACGAATCCAACCAGTGGCGTAGAAGCTATGGGAGGTCATCATTTTGGAAGCATCTGTAGAACCTTGATAAATAATGATCCCCCATAACTCCTACGCCACTGATTGGATTCTTTCAAAATTTGGCAGGTAGGTAGACAGTTCCGACAAACCAGCCTATGCTAAATTTCAGCTACTATGGTTGAACGGTTCCCAAGTTACAAAATTTTGAAAACCGAAATAAATGAACTTTGACACCCTGTATCTTTCTTAGGAAACGAGTGAAAGGCATGTATGTTATATTTTTCTGAATCAGGAGGATGAGGAGAATTTTATCCCAAAGTTTGCTCGAATAAAACTGAAACACCCTGTATATTGGTAGAGGTCTGTCTTCTTGAAAAAAGTCATTTTATGTTATTTCAAAGATGCATGGTGGGTGACATTCATTCGCTTCGTCGTTTGAGCTATAAACGAAAATACAACCTTTTTCCCGGTGTCGTACGCCGACGCCGGCGCCGTTGGGAAAAGACCTCCATCTTTTCAACGGCTCACTCTCGAGTACAGTTACCAGTTTCTTTATAAGCAAAGGTGCGTAGGTAGTCACCCTATAATAAGATTATTTATTTTATTCATAATTTATTAAAGTAGGTTCACTTGTACCGTGATTCTAGTCGGCTGTGAGATTTTGTTTCTAAGTTTCCAAATGTGAAATATAGAAAATCCCCAAAACTTTGCAGTTGGCTGCTCTGGCCGGACCAGTTTTGAAACACATTTTTTGCGTATTGCCTTTGCAGATAGCCGGAACTTTTTTGCGGGACGTGATGTCTGACGCTTGTTTCCATTTTATTGGAAAATGTAACAATTTTTCGACCTGTTTCTAATTTTCGCCAATGAACAAATAAATCAAGACAGCCTTGACATTTGACAGTTGTGAAAAATATTCCTAACCTCTTGAAGCCGGTTCAACTTTCGATGCTTCAAATTAAAGAGTTTATAATGCCCTCCGTCCAAAAAAGGGGCCCCATGTAATCATCAACCCTTTCGCCTCTTCCAGTCAAAAATACAAGCCAAACCTTGAAGAATTATGGGCGATACAAGGATCGCCGTGCAGTCTGTCATTGGCAAAAGAATTTAGGTGTAAAAAGTAAATTAAACCAAATTTCAAAAAAACCCAGCCGCTCAAAGTTGCGTATTGGACCAAAATTGATGTTAGTACCTTCAATTTGCAATTTGCTTTCGTTTTGGGGCTTTCCGGGACGAGTTTTTGTCAACCCTGAATAGGCCGCCGTCAAGATGACTTAGATTTGCGGCCGCCCCGTGCTCTTTTGGTGTCTACATGACGGTAACACAGCTCTGCGTCCCCCTAGTCGCACGTCCACGTATGACCAGGTCAGTTTTCGAATATTTCAATATCAGTTTGATAAGAAATATAACTTTACTTCCAGAGAAGTCAGTTTCACACCAGGTGAAAAGGCGGCAAGCCTACAATGCTAAAGTAGAAAATTTGCCCAGCCAACTAGAGTCACAGTACAAGTGAACCTACTATAGTTGCTAGCATTTCGATTCATTTTTTCCATAGCATTTCTTCACTTGGGAGTGGATGCCGGAAAGTACCTTTCTAACTTTTCTAGCTGGCTTAAAACTACTGCAACAATATCGAACATAAAACTACAACATTTTTGGTGAATTCATGCTTTTTTTCAATTTTGCCTCGGTCGACGCCCCCTTTTATCGAGGCGCCCTAGGCTGCAGCCTACTTACCCTATTGGTTAATCGGTTAATCTGTCACTGGCTCTCATTCGTTCAGATATCGTTATAATTAGAGCGCACTCTCAGATGTTTGGGGAAAAGCGCTCTTGGAAAAAAAGCTCTATTTGGTCTTTTCATTCCTGAACTCGGTCCTGTGTCGGTTGCCTAACCACATTGGGCGCTTTCCATTTAAAACACTTTGTGTCAGCTTGTGTTAGCTTGTGTCGATGACACACAGCAACGCAAATCAAATGGAATGCATTTGTGTCGGCAAATAAAAAGCGCCCATCTTGTATACTTGTTGACGGCCACTGGCATGATGACCTTACCAACCTTACGATAAAACGCGGGATTTTCGATTGTACGACGTTCGATCCTACGTCTTTCGACCTTACGGGATAGAGCCAACGTACCGAATTGCGGCATCTCGTCCAGTACGCATTCCAGAAATCCCTATTTTCCCCACGGATATTTTCCCCTATTTTTTTCAAAAAATACCGAAATTATCTGGCGTGTCTGCAACCGTTAATACACCGGAGAGCTCGTGGTCCCATAACCGGATAATATATTAGCTTGCGGCTGTTGCAAAATTTAAACAAAAAATCAAGATCAGCTCTTCGGAATGACACCGACGCGAGGCTGAAGAGTTGATCTTTGAGGAAGCGGATGCCCTTGCGGCACTACCGCGAGCTCGCCGGGCAAAAACCGTCACAGAAGAATCCAGACGGACCACGTCACCGGCGACGCAGCGCCCTGCATTACCGGCCCCGTCGGTTGCGGGCGCGTCGCACGGCCGGCGCCACCGTCGCGCCGGGCCGCTTTCCCTTTCAGTTTCGCCCGGCCGCCATTTTGTGTTTGTGTTTGGAGTGTCTCGTTGTGTGCAAGTTGCAAGTATTCTCTTGAGATTTCTCAGATTTCGTGTGCGAAACGACAATGTCCAACTCGAGAAACGACTGCAGGATCTACGTGGGCAATCTGCCCCCGGACATCCGCACGAAAGACATCCAGGACCTGTTCTACAAGTTTGGAAAAGTCACCTTCGTCGACCTGAAGAATAGGCGTGGGCCCCCCTTTGCTTTCGTCGAGTTCGAGGATCCCAGGTGCGTTGAACTCGAATTCTTCTTACGAATTTTGTGTTTCAGGCCGGGCGGTGTGTCGGTAAATTCACGACAATCTGGAGGAAATTCCGACCAAAGCTTTTATGGTGTCAAAATCTTCGTTAGGTCCGTAGGTATCTAGCATTGAGCTTCCGCCCAAAAACGAGTTGTGCTGGTTCCTCCACATCTGCGCATAGGTAAAGGATGTCTTGAAGGTGCCAAAAGACCTATTAAACCCCCGTACTTTTTTGTTATCCCTTGTGATCAAAAACTTTTCTACTTGTGGTAGGCTGTGGCCTGGTCATTGACAGGCAAACGAGGCTGATTTTGGTCAGGCCACAGCCTACCGCAAGTAGAAAAGTTTTTGATTATACGGTATTTGTCTTAAATGCAAAGCAAACTTACCTCTCTTACGCAAACATTAGAAGCATTTGTCATGATCTCTGTGCCAGTTTTACCATTTTAAAAAGATATATTTTTTTGTGCCGGTCAGATAAATCACATTTTATTGTTTTTCCATTCAAGAAAACCATCGGGCAACATGTACCTATTTTGGTAGTTTTTCCAATAACTCGTCTCCATCGAACCCATTTATGCCGTTAAAATTTCAATAACAGCATTATTGAAGATGTTGTCTGCTAAGAAGTGAATATTTTTGATTGCCTGCTTAGCAGCAATTTTTTCAATTTTACCAAACACCGTTTGTGGAAATATTATAATAGCCCAGGTATTTTAGCTGCTATTCAAGTCAAAGCGTGAACTAATTTATGGTCGGCCAAATTTTTCATAAAACGACAGTAAAGAGTGTCTGCTATAACATACCAAAAGTCCCCTAAGGTCCCGTGTCGGCGTCCCCCTTTTTGGGGCGTTTTTTCTGAAATATGACAGTTACGTTATAAGTATAACACACAGATATTGGAACGCGCGCCTGTCACCCGGAATAGCTCAGTGGCAAAGGCTTTGCTTTCCGATTGATGGATCGCTGGTTCGAATCTCGTTCAAGGCACAATTTTTTTTTCGTGAAAGTGATAAAATCCTCCTAAAAATTATCCAAGGTATGAGAGTGCTTATTCTGAAGCATTTTCGACTTTTTTCTTGAGAAAATAAATCTATTAATAGGAGTTCTGGACACATAATAAACAATAAGCTGTGATGCCATCATGGCTTTTTCGTCACATTTTTCAACTCATAAAATGTAGTTACCTGTCCATCGCGAAACTGTATTTAGGTATTTTCAATAATAATGCTGGACGAGCATTCCCACTTGTCCTTGTCAATCAATTATCAATTATCCTTATCAATTTGAAATACAGGTGATTCCAAACTGTCGGGCTATCGCTTGGGTGTTGCTAAAGGGCACCCGTTTGAGTACAAATGTGGAAAATTTTCTATCTTCGCGATATCCGAAATGTACAATAATGATTGAGGAAGAGCAACAAAAATAGACCTTTTGGAAGGAAGGCCTTAAAAAATAAAAGCCAGTTTTGAACCAAAAATAAACTTTGTAGAAACATTTTTGTGCCCATAGGTTAAATAACAAGAATCATTTAAAAAAGTCATCCTCGTCTTCGTTCGTTCGTTCGCCAAAAATTTTGAGGTGCCTCCGTACTCAGAGTTTTGGTGAAGTAGTTTTGTTGACATATCAAATTTGATCAGAAAAACCAGCTGAATCCAACGGTCTTTACCGCAACTCGCTAGCTTTAACGGATATTGAGAAAAATGGGTGTGGACATCTTTTTTGAATGACTCGTATATAAAAAAAAGAAGTGGTTCAGATTGTAGATTGTAGATTAGAGGTGGTTGTTTGGTCTCGGAGGATCCTTTCTGCACTGCGACCTATAAGATCTTTTCTGCGTGACCATGCTTCTATTTAATGTCCCAGGAAATCCACCTTGTGTGAAGTGGTTCAAAGAAATGGAACAGTATAACAAGCTAGAGGACAAGTCGAGGGACAAGTGGAAATGCTCGTCCAGTATTATTATTGAAAATACCTAAATACAATTTCACAATGGACAGGTAACTACATTTTATGAGTTGAAAAATGTGACGAAAAAGCCATGATGGCATCACAGCTTATTGTTTATTATGTGTCCAGAACACCTATTAATAGATTTATTTTCTCGAGAAAAAAGTCGAAAATGCTTCAGAATAAGCACTCTCATCCCTTGGATAATTTTTAGGAGAAGGAAAAATCACTTTCACGAAAAAAAAATTGTGTCTTGAACGAGATTCGAACCAGCGATCCATCAATCGGAAAGCAAAGCCTTTGCCACTGAGCTATTCCGGGTGACAGGCGCGCGTCCCAATATCTGTGTTACTTATAACGTAACTGTCATATTTCAGAAAAAACGCCCCAAAAAGGGGGACGCCGACACGGGATCTCAGGGGACTTTTGGTATGTTATAGCAGATACTCTTTACTGTCGTTTTATAAAAAATTTGGCCGACCATAAATTAGTTCATGCTGAAACTCGATAGTACCTGGGATATAAGGAATGTCAAGCTGAAACTGTTTGCTAACGATATTATGTCTGGCTTAACCACAGCACGCATTCGAAACTCTATAAGATGATTTCTTTACGAGCGGTTCTATTTCACCCGCGTGCGGCCGTTCCTACTTAACATAGACCGGACTGTTTACACGAGCTTCGAAATGTACTCACTTCCAGCTTTAAAACACGACCATTATTATCAAAACTTTGTACAGGGTGGTCCATCCTAACGTAATTATCCCACAGCGATCTTTCCGTTCACGATATAAAAAAAGATGTAAGAGAAAAGTTATATGGTTTGATGAGACCTATGACCTAAAATCATTTTCAGCTATACAGGTGTCCCATTTTGACGGGATTAACGAAACGTCAATTTTTTTTTAAAGGAACAGCTTGTATTTTTTTGCATTTCCATGTTCATCTTTTTTAACTGTTTTATGCCTGAATTTTTATTCTTCAATTGTGTGGCAGTGCTACCAACTAAAAATTTGAAAACTGAATAAATTGCATTTACATAGTTTTCTTGAAAAAATCGTAGCGGCCTTGCTTTTTAAAACTAAGAGATGAAACTTGACATGGTGATAGTCAAGTCAAAGACCAATATCCCAATGTCAAAAAATTGCGATTTCTTGATACAGAGCGTTCACAAAAAAAATCAAACTTTATAATTTTCCAAGTATCATAATTCATTTTTTTCAAATAGCATACCCCTAATTTTATAACGTTGTCTGATAGCTTTTTTATCCTGTTTCATTTTTTCCAGGGGTTTCCTACCCTTAAACTCATTTCTTCGACATAATCGGAAATTTTCACAAAATTTGCTATTTTTTCTGGGCTCTACTTCAGTATGCTAAAACGTCGAGATGTGTCGGAAAAAAAAAAAATCCGTGTCGGACTGTCTATAAGTTGGTGTGTCAGAATTTTTTAGACCCTCGATTTATTTCCAAACCGTCAGACCGATTTCAGCCAAATTTGGTATGCGCGTATGGTCGGCGGGGGAAAGAAGAAAATGAGGTATTCACCGTGATCTGTCAAAAAGTGTCAGAAGATTTTGATGTAAGAATTTTAATTCTTGACAGCTAATTTTGAAGCCCTTGAGAGACTATTCAAAACATGTGACAGTTACGACATATCTGTCATCTGTCAAATAATGTTACAAGCTGTCAAAGAAAAACCTTTGAAGCTCGATAGCTCGAGAAGTACCGAACTGATTTCGACCAAATTCGGTTTGCAGCAAGATTACCCGCCAGGGACTTGACGGAACGTATTCAGCTCGGATAAAAATCAGGCATCCAACTTGGAAAGAAAATCGTTGTCATGTCTGCCGCGGGGTTTCTCATCGTAGCCATCATTCCTGCAACATCTGTGAAGATCATTTGAATATTATCAGTAGTAATATAACTTGATTTTCAAAAAATATCTCAAGAACGAAACGTCCTTTTGAGCTGATTTTTGTTTCAAACACTTTTTCAAAGTGTACATTTCATTTCGGAATTCTCGGAATTCGTTCGGAAATCATCTGAAATCCCGGAAGTCTTTCGTAAATCACCGGAAATCCTGGAACTCTCGGAAATCACCGGAATTCCCGGAAGCCGTTCGGAAATCACCGGAATTTCCTCGGAAATCACCGAAATTCCCGGAAGTCTTTCGGAAATCCCGGAATTTCCTCGGAAATCACCGGAATTGTCGGAAGTCACCGGAATTGTCGGAAGTCACCGGAATTCTTTTGAAAATCGCCGGAAATTCTCGGAATTCCGGAAGTCAGAATTCTTGTGTGCACTTTTTTCTCGGGAAATCAACCCCTCGACCCGACGCATGTTCACGAAGTTTATTGCAATCGATCCAGAAACTTCGGGGAAAAAAACGTGGGACAGGAACAATTTTACCTGTTTTCCAAAGAAAATCTTTTATTTTTTTATTCAAGTTGCACGCCTGATTTTAATCTGAGCTGCACATGTTCCATCAAGTTCCTGGTGGGTACCCTTGCTTCAAACCAAATTTGGTTGAAATCCGTTTGGTGCTTCTCGAGTTATTCAACCTCAAGTTTTTATTTTGACAGCCTCAACTTTTGACATATGACAAATATGTCATAACTTTTACATGTTTTGTACAGAGGTTTCGAAGGGCTTCAAAATGAGCTATCAAAAATCAAAATCGTTGCATCAAAATTTCCTGTCACTCTTTGACATTGACATTTCCCAATGCAAATTTGGCCGAAATCGGTCAAACGGTTTAGAAATAAATTGGGGGGTCGAAAAAAACCTGATATACATCCATCCATCCACACAGACCGACCGACACGGAATTTTTTTTCGACAGATCTCGACGTTTTAGCATACGTCGAGTTATTCGTCCGAAAAACGAATAATTTTTTTCAATTCTATAGGACACCCTGTATAGCTGAAAATAATTATAGGTTATAGGTCTCATCAAACCATATAAGTAACTATTCTCTTACATCTTTTTTTCCATCTTGAACGGTAAGACCGCTATGCGATGCATGTAGATGACAGTTGAAAAAGTTGAACATGAAAATGCAAAAAAACTATAGGTCGTTCCATTTAAAGAAATTGACGTTTCGTTAATCCCGTCAAAATGGGACACCCTGTATAGCTAAAAATAATTTTAGGTTATGGGTCTCATCAAACCATATAACTTTTCTCTTACATCTTTTTCTCCATCTTGAACGGTAAGACCGCTATGGGATAATTACGCTAGGATGGACCACCTGTATGTACAGGGTGTTTCAAAAATAAGTGCCATCCTTCCCACCTCAAATTCAGATTTTCAAAATATGAAGATTGTGCTATTTTTTATTTTTTGAAAGTGCCCCTGAAAAAAGTTACAGGCCTTCAAAGTTCAATTTTTAATTCGTTTTTCATTCATAACTTTTATACGGCTGGGTCGATTTTGCCCAAATTTCTATCAGAGTGTGCTGAAATACGTCTCTATTGAGCAATGATAGCATATTTGAACAAAAATTCCCCGTGGCGTAGATAGTGGAGGGTGGCTTCCTTTTTTCCCTCCCACTTTCTACGCCCCTGAAGATTTTTCAAAACTGATTATATTTTTGGATTCGCTGTTCAATTTGCAAAAAAGTTACTCTTGCAAAATTTTGATTAGAGGCTTCATTTTCGAGTTATTTGGGTTTGAAACTTTGAAAAACATCTCGGAATCGCCACTTTCCAGGGCCCAATTTTTTTTTTTAGAAAATTAAAAATTGAAATTTAAGAAAACTTATGATTTCTCGACTAAAATAAGTTTTTTAGGTGTTTGAAGTTGATAAACCACCATTTTTGCTGTGAGACATAGTTTAAAAAAAAAATTGGGCCCTGGAAAGTGGCGATTCCGAGATGTTTTTCAAAGTTTCAAACCCAAATATCTCAAAAGTGGAGCCCCCAATCAAAATTTTGCAACAGTAACTTTTTTTGCAAATTGAACAAGGAATCTGGAAATGTAATCAGCTTTGGCTAATCTTCAGGGGCGTAGAAACTGGAGGGGGGGAAGAAAGCTACCCCTCACTATCTACGCCACTGGCAATTTTTGTTCAAATACGCCATCATTGTTCAATAGGTCGTATCGACGAGGCGGCCATTTTGTAGGAGCTAATCAAAAACAGCTGACTGAGATTTAGATTTGTCACATACCTACATCAAGACTGACATGGCGAAGTTGTCAAGCAATTACAGCAAGACGCTTGCTGACGATGATTTGCCCAGCCGCGAGTAGAAACTTGCGGTGCTGTGTTTGTAGTGTGACCCATTTGAGCTGGTGAATCAAAATCTCGACTACACATTGGATATGATGCAAAAACACAACGCGGGAGGCCCTTGTAGGCCTCTTGCGTTGGGTACAGAAACGTTCTCAGTCAAGCAACTAATAGCCCATTAAGCAGAAGAAGCACACGACCTACCGCACGCAAGAAGTGTTCTCTGCAAGCTTTCAAGTCTCTTGTGAACTTTCTGTTGAGATAATTTCTTCGACTTGCTCGATAAAGCCATCAGGATTTCCGTTGTTCAGATCATTCCTGCGCTCGATCTTCACGGGATATCAACACTCCAGGGTAGTCCAAAACAGTGAAAACCGATGCTCCCATGCGGGAGTAGGTGGCCGAACAGCCATATACACAGCGAACAGAGCAAACTACCATCTTCTGGGTCATTGAAAACATGAACTTTGTGACACTAGTTGATGTGATAAAAGTCAGTTTGATTAGCCTCTACAAAATGGCCGATTTTCAGGAGCGTGACGTCACGTCGATACGACCTATAGAGACGTATCTCAGCACACTCTGGTTGAAATTGGGGCAAAATCGGCTTTGCCGTATAGAAGTTATGAATGAAAAACGAATGAAAAAATTGAACTTTGAAGGCCTGTAACTTTTTTCAGGGGCACTTTTAAAAAATTAAAAATAGCACAATATTCATCTTCTAAAAATTTAAATCTGGGATGGAAAGGATTGCACTTATTTTTGAAACACTCTGTATACAAATTTTCGAGAAAAAATTATGAAAGATAGAAAACTATGCAGTGTATTTTCAGCGTCGGGCGGATATGCAACCCCCCGAACGGAGTGGAAATGATACTAAACAAAAGATAAAATACACTAATGGGACTGGGGAGCAAAATAGGGGTGTTGAGCGGGGAGAAGCCAAAAATAACGCGTCATAAAACAAAACAGGACAGAAAATGACAAGAAATTGTAAGAAAACCAGAAAAAGATTTTTTGTGGCAATACGCTACCATAAGACACAAACGGGACCGTGGAGCAAAATGGTGGTGTTGAGCGAGGAGAAGCTAAAAAGAACGCGTCATAAAACTAAGAACAGGGTGAAAAATCGCAAGTATTTGTAAGAAAATCAGTGAAAGACATTGGTTTTGTGGCAATACGCTACCAAAAGACACCAACGGGACCGAGTGGCGAAATCGGAGTGTCGGACGAGGAGAAGCTAAAAAGAACGCGTCATAAAACAAGAAACAGGGCTGAGAATGGCTAACAATCTTAGAAAAACATTGAAAAGTAAGAATAAATCCTACTTCAAGTATCGGAGAAATGTCCAAATTCAGATGATGATGATGACAAATGCTTTCAATGTTTGCGTAAGAGATGTCAGTTTGCATTAAAGCAAATATAACGAAAAAGTGGGGTTCAACAGGTCTTTTTGCACCTTCAAGACATCCTTCACCTTTGCACAGATGTGGAGGAATCAGCACAACTCGTTTTTGGGCGGAAACTCAGAGGTAGAAGATACTTAATGACCTAACGAGGAGTTTGGCACCTTAAAAGCTTTGGTCAGAATTTTTTCCATCCAGAATGACCTACCGCCTGCCTATTTGGTGAGTCTGTTGATTTAATATGTGAATTTCAGAGATGCCGACGACGCCGTCCATGCCAGGGACGGATACGACTACGACGGCTACCGCCTGAGGGTGGAGTTCCCCAGAGGCGGCGGGCACGGCAGCTTTCGCGGGGGCCGCGGGGGCGGCGGCGGCGGTGACAGAGGCCGCAGCTCCAGGGGCCCCCCGGCCAGACGCTCCCAGTTCAGGGTTCTGGTCACCGGACTGCCTCCCTCCGGATCGTGGCAGGACCTGAAGGACCACATGCGCGAAGCTGGTGACGTGTGCTTCGCCGACGCTTTTAAGGATGGGTCGGGTGTCGTAGAGTTCCTCAGATACGAAGACATGAAGTACGCGATCAAGAAGCTCGACGACTCGAGGTTCCGATCACATGAAGTAAGCATCAACTAGGCGCTTTACAATAATTCATTCAGTCTCAGTTATTCTCACTTCACAACGCGGCTGCGTGACCAATAACGAATCTGTTGCGGGCGACGCAATGCTTTCGCGGCGGTATAATCGATGATTCTGAGCAAAGCGTCCCTTCGGGAAGGGAAAGCTGATTGGTAAACAGAAGAAAAACACCAGACAAGGTTGAGACTAAAAAAAAAACGGTTTTATCTTGCCGCCCTTTTCAGAATCTCGGTCACCTTCACAACAGCGGATTACCTTTTCAAGCTTCATAGAAGCATCGTAGTAATACCGCTCAAAAATTTAAAAAATTGAAAAATAGCTTTTTGCACGAATTGCAGCTTTTCGGGGCTAATGAAAAAATCAACCGGGAACCTGACGAGGTCCATGTACACCGGCTCTTCGAGTGAATTGCAGCTTTTGGGCTCATTAAAAAAAACTAGGGACCAGATAAGGTCTATGTAGGTACACAACTTTTTGGGCGAATTGCAGCTTTTCGGATTCTTGAAAAAAAAAATAGAAACCTGACGAGGTCCATGTTCACCAGCTTCTCGAGTAAATTGCAGCTATTGGGCTCATAAAAAAAACTAGGGACCTGACGAGGTCCATGTACACAACTTCTTGGGCGAATTCTTTCTTATTTACAGGGTGAGTCAGAAACTAAGAAAATTATTATCCAAAGGACCAGTTTTTAGCCCTTTGAGGGTTCAAAAATGAAAATCGGAGATTTTTAAATCATGTTTCGGAATTCCCGGAAAGGTCCTTCACAACGTGCTGCAGAGCTTTTCCGCCACTTTCTGGACGCCCTGTATATTTGTAACCAGGTTAAAAGACTACCTCGATTGCAATTGAACTATACAGAATGTCGCATTATCAAAAGAGTTTTTTACGACACCTTGTATATCATACAGTGTAAAAAGTTATACTTCGCTATTATGAAATCTACAGAAAAAATAATTGTTCAAGAAAACTTGAATTATCCAAAGGGGAAAACTGCACAGCTTTTCGGGTGAACTGCAGCTTTTCCGGCTAATAAACTTGAAACTTTTGGTAAAAAATGGCACAAAAATCTGTTCACTACTGGCGAGCCTTTTCATATGATTTCAACAGGTACCGTGTGATCCAAACCATTCCGAATTGGGGTAGGCTGTGCATGGTCAAATTCCGGGACGTAGAGCTGTTTTTCGCCAGGGCACAGCCTACTCCAATTCGGAATGGTTTGGATCACACGGTATAATGCCGGCTAACCATGGTCGAGCGTGCATGTGCCGCGATCAAGCGCCTGTCTGTTTGCAGTTATGCGAAGGCTTCTCCGCAGTTTTGATAATTCGTAGCGCCCGACTGGGAAATGGTGAAAAACCCAGACTGCTGATTAAAACTTTTTTCTTTCATCAACTTGCTTGCTGCCGAATTGATTTAAATCCATGAAGCGGTTTTCGACTTATTTGATTAAATGTACCCCGAACTGAAATGTTATCGTTTCATTTTGGAACTACTTGACTGTGGCATGGTGATTGGTAACAAGAGGCTATGTCCGTTCCGTAGAGAATAGTAGATGCTACTTTCGAAAAATTGTTACACACTCCCTTTTCTACAAAAAAAAATTTCATTTTTTTATTTTATGTTTTCAATAATGTACATCAAGATCTTCATGTGCCAATTGCCGGCTTCTGTACCGTCTAAATTCCTCAGACAGTGCACTAATCGAGGCACTTTCACGACTACCATATTAAAACAAAAATTACAAGGAATAGATTGAATCAGGTAACTTCGTGTTTTGATGAGTTTAACGAAAATTAAATTTCTGCGAGATGTTGGTCCTATTCTCGATGGTTTTCGGTTATGTAACACGGTATTGCCGTGCCAATGGTTCTATTCGTTCTCTCAACAAAATTTGCTCAAGGATTGTAACGCGCATTATACCGGAATTTTTTGGACTTTGTACTTGCTTGCCAACGTTTTGAACACGTCGCCTGATGGGTGCAATAGCAATTTAGGAAGCGCTTCTGCATTATATCATCTTTATTCATTCCTTCTTTCTTCACATCCGCCTTGCGCCATCGAACACGTCATAAGTAAATAAATGAACAAAAAAAAACAAGATAAGAATAAAAAACAAACAAAACGATATCGCACAAACGAACGAATTTAAAACAAATTACAGGCAGATCTCTTATTTTCTCAAAATAACACCAGATTTCAGATGAGAATTTACTGTGTGACTTTCTCAACAGATATTAGTAGAACACAATTTCAAGTAAAGCCCTGTTTTCTTTTTTAAAGGTGAACAAAACACTACATAAACCTCGAGTGGTAGAATACACTCGCGAAATTTCACCCGATTTTGTTGATCTGCTCGCGAGATATGACCAATCAAAACTTTAGGTGAAACTCATGGATCACCTGTATCTCGGCAACGGAGGACCTCGAGAAAATTCCAAGTCCAGATTGGCTTTTGCCTCGGAAAAGCCCATCTACCCTTGAGATATGTCAGTCATTTCGTGGGACAGCCCTGTATACAGGATGGTCAGGAATAATCTGTAAAAAATTCAAGTGATCGATAGAGCGTGAAAAAACAGTAAGAACAAACCGTTTATCGAAAATGCATATTGACAGAGATGTAGCCCTTCACAGTTGAAGGTGAAGAACTGGAGTTTCTGTCGTGTTACCACGTTACAGATTCAAAATTTTATATTATGTTAAAAATAAGAATCACTGGTAATGGCCGGTCGCTTGCCTTCGCGGTACATACACTTTTTTTTTTGCGAGTCGGGCAAAAACCTGAAATGAACTGAGATGTTTGAGCAAAAGCAGTACACAACTGTTATACTGGCGGTGATCGGGCTGATACACTCTTAAATTGCAGGGTGAGGTGTCGTACATACGCGTGAAGGAAGACCGCGGCGGCAGCGACAGCAGGCGTTCCGGTGGCCGTTCCAGGAGCCGTTCGTATTCACCACGACGCCGGGGTTCGCCCACGTACAGCCCCGTGAAACGGAGCTATTCCAGAAGCCGTTCTCGTTCTTAAAAATTCCACCACAGGCCTTTTTCGTACGTATCAATTAAGCTTTTGTGTCCTCGAAGAAGCGTGCTGTGCACCTCAGTTTATCATGCTTAAGAAATTTGTTTCTTTTAATCGTTGACATTCCTGAGGTGTACAAAACCACGCCCTTCATCCCTCCCTCCCCCCTCTTTCCTGTCAAGAGTCGTTTTTAATACCAATGTAATTTTTTTCTCTACATTTTGAATTAATTGTATAAGGCACTAATATGTATTGTTTTTTTTTCTGTTACCGTACCAAATTTGCTGAGTCAATCAGCGTTGGACTGGTTTTAACTGGAAATAAAGTGTAATAGAGACTAATTATTCTTTACACCACTGCTACTACTCGCAAGAGGATTTAAGAAAGAGAAAGGATGAGGATTTAGGATTTAAAGGATAAAGGAAGCGCGCATGAGGATTTAAAGGATTTTGGGAAGGATTGAGGATTCAGGATTAGGATTTCTTAAGAGGAAACAGAGAGAAAGAGGATCTTGGATTGAGGACAGGAGTGGAAAAGGAAAAGGAAAAAAGGATCGTATGTGTGGTAAATAATGTTTGATTCTTTCTCTCTATTTATCACATAACCACTTTTTTTTTGTTTTTGATTTTCTTGAAACACTTGTTTTTTTTTTGTTGTACTTTTTTTTACTAATTTGCACAGTTCTTTTGATATTAAAAAGAAATGTTTTGCAATGTATCAGGTCTCTCGCTAAATGGGGGAATCCGCCTGCGGGGGAATGCCCCAACTCTAGGATTTGCTAGACGAGGATTTTTCTCATGCTTGCGCGCGTTGACTTTTCCACTCGTAGGATTTTGTGTGTGGTGCGCGGAAAATACCATACCTTCCCGGAGGTAAAAAGGGAGGATTTTTTTCGGATTCTGGATTTTCTTCTTCCCCTCAGGATTTGCTTCTTCTGGATTGCTCCCTCCTGGATTGCTCCCTCGCGGGATTGCATCCGCACAGGATTACCCTCAGGATTTACTCCCAGGTATTTCATACACAACAACAAAAAAAAGTGTGGCTTTATGCATGCTTCTTCTTAATAAAAGCTAATTTTTTCACGTAAACATGCGTTTTTATTCCAATATACGAACAAACAAAAAAAAATAACAAATTGCCGTTGTTTTTTCTTCACAACATACAGGTTTTTGTACAAAATGTGCACAAAAGTAAGTCTAAATATAATCTGGTTTAAATGCACAAACACTACGGAGAAGGCTGGCTGGGACTTTCCTCCCTGTTGCAAAGAGGAATTTTCCTCTGTGTTGGAAGAGGAAGAGGTTCACATGGAGCGGAGGGTTCATACGGGAAATGAGAGAGAGAGAGAGAGACGACACGACAACACTGGGACTCTGGGATTTTGGACGGTGGAGGACCGTCGGCTTTATGTGATGACTGTGGGTTCTCTGCGGCCGGTGAACTGGGCCAGCTGGGACAGGTCCAGGGCGACGTCCACGAGAGGTTTCAGCATCACCTGGGCGTCGACGGTCACGTTCGTTTTTTCGTAACTGTCCAGGTAGACGCGGATGGTGGCGCCGCTGCTGCCGGTTCCAGACAACCGGTAGATTATCCTGGAGCCGTCTTCGAACAGCACGCGAATGCCCTGGAAAAAAAAACAAAATTCAGTTGTTCCAAATCCAAAATGTTTCTGTTCAAGTTACTGTTTCAGACGATTTAATTCGCGACTTTTAACTACGATAAATCGGTCGCTAGCTCCCTAGTCTATAAGGCGATATCACGCTTCATAGTGGTTCAGATAGAACAGGTTTTTGGCACATTAGTCGATTTCTTGATTTTCACCCTTGACGGTTCAAAATCGAAATATTTATCAACGGGATCACGTCTCGTGGGCGACAGCGACAGCTAGAGATCCCTGTATAATGGAGCTTACTACCGTGGTTTGTATACTATTTTATTCAATCATGTTTTACGATTACAGGCGTTTGAAAATCGACTTCTGGCCATAACTCCCAGATCGGTCGATCAATTCTGCTGAAAATTGGTATGCAGCCAATACTGATCTACCTAATCATTGATAAAAAAGATGACTTTTTGAATGGCGAGTCGACATTTTAGGGGAGGGGGAAATGTCACAAGGGTGATGCCACCCTTTCCCCTGCGACGAAGGCAGTAGCTAGTAACGGAGGCACCTCGCAAAGCATGATGCGGATCGGGGCTGTCCGACCGTTCCAGCAAGGGACGATTATTCTAGAGGTAGGTCTTGGACATTGTGTTTGATAGGTAAATACATGATATCGCGACAATACGAAACCTTTTTCAAGCCGTATAATGGCTCAGAATGCTCATTTTCCCAAGGAGTTAGTAATAAGCAATTTCCCAATCTCTGGAAGGGTATGTAATGAATCGATTATCATAGGTAGCGACTGTTGATACAAAAATATTTCATGCTATGTTGTGGTTCAACGATTAGCGTTTTATCATGTGAGCGGCACTCTGCCCCTCAAAATTAGGACAAAATACGTTTATTCACAAGCACCATTGTAAATGAAATAACCTGGGGGTTCCTTTTTTGAAAAATACATATCCAAAAGACATTTCTTTAGACATGAAATTATTGCCGATGAGCTTGAACCCGGGTCATACACTTGAACCGCTGTGCGCTTCTTTGAATTGACCCACGAAATCTCAAATTCCACGCGATTCCAAGCAGTCTCAAGCTTTTCCACGTCATCGTCCTTAATCTCGTGCAATTTCATGATATGTCGCCATGATACATATGTCGCTGCTCTTTGAATTGATCCCAAATCATCACCTCACGCGTTCTCATGAGCTATCACGTAATCACACGCCATCACCTCACGTGTTCTCAAGAACTATCACGCAGTCACAAGCCATCACCTCACGCGATGTTATTTGATATCACTACATTGAGTCATACCACGCGATTCTACGCAATATCACATCATTCCATGTAATCTCACGCCATATCACGCTTCTCCCGCAATCTCACGCCATCACCTCACATCTCGTGAGAAACCACGCTACCGTTGAATCATCCCCCACGATCCCAATGCAATTCATACGTCAACCATTCTTTGTGAACCCACGTAAGAAGCTCATTATTTCACGCCATATCTCGCTATTCACGCAATCACTAGTCATTACCTCACGCGATGTTATTTGATATCACTACACCACGCGATGTTATTTGATATCACTACACCACGCGATTCTACGCAATATCACGTAATCATCTCATGTAATCTTGACAATCTCACGCTTCCCCCGCAATCTCACGCCATATCACGCTTCCCCCGCAATCTCACGCCATCACCTCACACGATCTCGTGAGAAACCACGCTACCGTTGAATCATCCCTCATGATGATATTCACACGTCACCCTCCTAGCGATTCTCCGCAATACACGACATCATCCCATAAAATATCACGCTTCCCCCGCAATCTCACGCCATATTACGCTTCCCCAGAAATCTCACGCCATCACCTCACATTACCTCGTGAGAAACCACGCTACCGTTGAATCATCTCTCACGATCCCAATGCGATTCATACGTCACCATCCTTTGTGAACCCACGTAAGAACCTCATTATTTCACGCCACATCTCGCTATTCACGCGATCACTAGTCATTACCTCACACGATGTTATTTGAAATCACTACACCACGCGATTCTACGCAATATCACGGCATCATCTCAAGTAATCTCAACTAAACTGCGCAACAAATATGTTGTCGCAAGGGAAAAATTGGTCCGACTTTGGACCACAATAACTTTTGAATGACACAAACCATTCCGATTTTGTTTTCACGGTTAGTGAGATCAGTCTTTCGCTTATTCACCTTCAGGAGGTGAAGATCAGGAAGCTTGATGTAAAATATTCACAGGGTGAAATGTAAAACAGTGCAAAATTTTAGCAAATTAAACGGACTCCCATTTAGACGCCCTTATAGACGTGACATGGTGGAGTTGCCAGGTACGTGTCTTCAAGTGCAAAGTGCGAAAATGGTAAGTTTAACTTAGAATTGTGAACCAATAACAACTCACAGATTTTCTGTTAGTTTTGGCGAGAGCTATTCAAAGTTGAATTTTATGACACTATCAAAAGAAAACACCTTAGATAAAAATGTAAGAAAAAACAAATACCTGTTTCGTGGTGACGCTCTTATCGATCGGATCGACGTAAGAAAAGTTGTCCATCTGCGCGATGCCAAACGTCTTGCCGCCGAACGTGAACTTTTTCCCCTTGAACGAGTTGTCGGTTATTTGCTTTTCGAGATATTCCATCATTTTGTTCGCTGCACTGCTCTCGCATTCTTCGTAATCGTATCTGTAAAATAGTAAGATGATGAAACATGAGCAATTCGATCAAGTCAAAAAGATTTTGCTTCTGCACTGATGAGCCCCCCAAGGCGAAACATTTGTAGAATTGTAAGTGCAATGAACGCTCACCTAGTGAAGTAGTTTCTGCCGAAAGTCTTCCAATGTTCGACGCAGATGTCCTCAATGCTCATTTTCTTGTGTGCAATGATAGAGAGCCACGCCAGCACGGCCCATATGCCGTCTTTTTCGCGGATGTGGTCCGAACCGGTTCTGAAATTACCACAAGATTGCATTACAGATTCACAGAATAATCAAGTAATGAACTGCTGGGGTTTACTGCAAACTGCAACTCACCCGAAGCTCTCCTCGCCGCACAGAGACAGCCGCCCGGCGTCCATCAAGTTGCCGAAATACTTCCAACCGGTCGGGACCTCGAACATCTCCAAGCCGCGTTTTTTCGCCACCCTGCGCACATGAAGTTCGACCAGATATTAGAATTCGACGGTTTCGATCTCTTCACAACACTCCCAGCATGCGTTTCCCAAATTCACTGTGCAAATTTTACATTTTCCACAAAAGAAGGAAGGCTACGGTGCACACTACAGTTTTCCTTCTCATGTGGAAAACCAAAATTTGAAAACTCCAAGTACTACAAAACCTACCGGTCAACGGCAGCGGCGGTCGGCATCGACCTGGCGAATCCGTGAACGCCGTTTTTCTTAAAGTACGGGATGCAATCGACGTTGTTCGCGATGACGGCCAAGCTGTCGCTGGGAGTCACGAAGAACGCATGCTTGCCGATGATCATGTTGCGATCCTGGGAAAAAACCGAGGAAAATCAGTCGGAAGTTTACTTGAAATTGGCAGGAATCGCGTTCTGCGGCTTGAATTAGTCAGAAACGAAACGCTTCATTTGAAGAAAAGTCTTGCCTCAAGGCCGATTTGTAGACTGACGCAAGCCCTTGCCGTAACATAAGCATAAGAGATTGACAGATCACGGTCTGTATCCAGCCTTGATTCTTCCTCCTGATCGATAGTGATTGGCCTAGTCTCTTACGTTGCGTTACGGTTACAGCTTGCGTGAATCTACAAGTTTGGCTGTACAGTAGCACGCTAGGTGAGATTCAAGTCAAGATAAGGTGTCTAGAAAGAAAATTTCACATTTTACCAACCTAGATAGGTATAGTTACAATAAAGCGTCCTAGAACTGAGCATTCTAGATGAGAACTAGCCATTCTAGATGGAAATTTTACAAAAATAAGCGTCCCAGAAGACGAATGAAGCAGACTAGGTGAGCATCAAGTCAAGATCAAACGTCGTAGGAGATTGGCACTTTAGATGAGAATCTATTCAAGAATAAACGTCCTAGAAGAAGAACTGAGTATTCTAGATGAGAATTTAGGAAAAATGAGCGTCCTAGAAGACCAATGAAGCAAGCTAGATAAGAATCAAGGCAAGATCAAACGTCTTGAAACATTAAAACAACTTACATGAGAATCTAGTCAAGAATAAACGTCCTAGAAGGAGAACTGAGTACTCTAGATGCGAATTGAGAATTCTAGATGAGAACTGGAAAAAAGCATCCTAGCAAACGAACGAAGCACGCTACGTGAGAATCAAGTAAAGATCAAGCATTGTAGGAGATTAAAGCACACAAGATGAAAATCTAGTCAAGAATAAACGTCCTAGAAGAAGAACTGAGTATTTTAGATGAGAATTTGGGGAAAATTGGCGCCCTAGAAGACCAATGCAGCACGCTAGGAAAGAATCAAATCAAGATCAAACGTCTTCAGACATTAAAGCAATTTAGATGAAAATCTAGTCAAGAATAAACGTCCTAGAAGAAGAACTGAGTACTCTAGACGAGAACTGGGCATTCTAGATGAGAACTGGAACGAAATAAGCGTCCTAGTGAACGAATGAAGCACGCTACGTAAGAATCAAGCAAACATCAAGCATCGTAGGAGATTAAAGCACTCAAGATGAGAATCCAGTCAAGAATGAACGTCCTAGAAGAAAAACTGAGTATTCTAGATGAGAATTTGGGGAAAATGAGCGTCCCAGAAAACCAACGAAGCAGGCTAGGTAAGAATCAAGTAAAGATTAAACGTCTTGAGACATTAAAGCAACTTAGATGAAAATCTAGTCGAGAATAAACGTCCTAGAAGGAAAACTGAGTATTCTAGATGGTACCTGGGCATTCTAGATGAGCACTGGGAAAAAAAAGTGTCCTAGCAAACAAATGGAGTATGCTACGTGACTACGTGAGAACCAAGTAAAATAAGGAATCAGAAAGAATAAACGTCTTAGAAGAAGAACTGAGCATTCTAGATGAGAATTTGGGACAAATAAACGTCCTAGAAGACCTTTGAAGCACGCTGGATAAGAATCAAGTCAAGATCAAACGTCTTGAGACAATAAAGCAACTTAGATGAGAATCTAGTCGAGAATGAACGTTCTAGAAGGAGAACTGGGCATTCTAGATGAGAACTGAAAAAAATTAGCGTCCTAGCAAACGAATGATTCACGCTACGTGAGAATCAAGTGAAGAATAAACGTCCTAGAAGAAGAACTGAGCATTCTAGATAAGAATTTAGGAAAAATAAGCGTCCTAGAAGACTAATGAACCACGCTAGGTGAGAATCAAGTCAAGATCAACGTCTTGAGACACTAAAAAAACTTAGATGAGAATCTATAGTCGAGAATAAACGTCCTAGAAGGAGAACTGGGCATTCTAGATGAGAACGGGGAAAAAATGAGCGTCCTAGCAAACGAATGAAGCACGCTACGTAAGAATCAAGTAAAGATCAAGCGTCGGAGATTAAAGCACTTTAGATGAGAATCTAGTCAAGAATAAACGTCCTAGAAGAAGAAATGAGGATTCTAGATGAGAATTTGGAAAAAATGAGCGTCCTAGAAGACCAATGAACAACGTTAGGTAAGAATCAAGTCAAGATTGAACGTCTTGAGACATTAAAGCAACTCAGATGAAAATCTAGTCGAGAATAAACGTCCTAAAAGGAGAACTGAGTATTCTAGATGGTACCTGGGTATTCTAGATGGTACCTGGGTATTCTAGATGAGCACTGGAAAAAAAAATCCTAGCAAACAAATAAATAGTGCTATTCTGTAAAAAATAACATTCCATAAACGCTCTGTTATGTAAAAATTCGTGTCGGCCATTGGCTGTTGCCTAGGTAATAACAACGTAACAGAGCCTTTATGGAATGTTATTTTTTACAGAATAGCACTAAAAGTATGCTACGTGACTACGTGAGAACCAAGTAAAATGAGGAATCAAGAAAGAATAAACGTCTTAGAAGAAGAACTGAGCATTCTAGATGAAATTTGGGACAAATAAGCGCCCTAGAAGACCTTTGAAGCACGCTAGATAAGAATCAAGTCAAGATCAAACGTCTTGAGACAATAAAGCAACTTAGATGAGAATCTAGTCGAGAATGAACGTTCTAGAAGGAGAACTGAGTGCTCTAGATAACTGGGTATTCCAGATGAGAACTGGGAAAAAATAAGCGTCCTATCAAACGAATGAAGCACGCTACGTAAAGATCAAGCGTCATAGGAGATTGAAGCACTCAAGATGAGAATCTAGTCAAGAATAAACATTCTAGAAGAAAAACTGAGTATTCTAGATCAGAATTTAGGAAAAATATGCGTCCTAGAAGACTAGTGAACCACGCTAGGTAAGAATCAAGTCAAGATCAAACGTCTTGAGACACTAAAGAAACTCAGATGAGAATCTATAGTCAAGAATAAACGTCCTAGAAGGAGAACTGAGTACTCTAGATGAGAACTAGGCATTCTATACCATTTACAGATCGATTTCACACTCGTGAAATCCATTTTCATACTCATGAAAACAAACTTCTCACAAATGAAAACAGATTTCATCCTAACGAAATTCATTTTTTCACTCATGAAATCAGATTTCAACCTCATGAAAACAGAATTGGTAATAACGAAACCTCATTTCACACTCATGAAATTCAATTTCATACTGATGAACACCATTTTCGCACTTATGAAATCAGAATTCACATAAATGAAAATCAATTTCATCATTATGAAAATCAATTTCTCACTTATGAAATCCAGTTTTGTATGCAACGACACGGCCACTATGGAGATACCTATTCCTATGATGATATTCAATTTGTATTCTGATTTCGGCAGTCATGGAGCTCCATAGAATACCATGCTTACAATAATTACGGTATAACACGTCATGAGCCCAAGACTGAGACCTCTTGATTAGGCGGCTGGCCCAGTCTTTTATGTCCAGGTTCATGTATGTTGTACCCTGAAACAATACGATGGGCTAATGAGTTGTGGTGTATGTGAAAATCGAATTCTGCGGATGGATTTGAGGACGTAGGACGTTCCGCCTGGGAAGAGGCTATACAGAGTGTTTCGGAAACAGGTAGGTATTATATTTGAATAAATTGTTAATATGAAACTATACTTTCATACAATTCCCTGTACAAATTTGACTCAACTTTTCATAGCATCACAGCCAAAGAAAGTGCTTTGTTGAGGCCGGTTTGTTTGTCTGTCTGTCAGTCTTCTTGAAAGTTGAATTCCTTCTTAGTTCTTGAGGGTGGGGGGGGGGAAGCCCCCATGCGACTTAAAGAGTTAGCATTATACAGGGTGATTCATGAGCAGTGTACCAAACTCAAATGACAGGTAGAGGGAGTCAAGGCTGGTGACTGGTTACAATTTATATAATGCTAACTCTTTCAGTCGCATGGGGGTTGTTGCTTCTCCCCCTCCAGGGGGGTGAGTGAAATAAAAATAACTTTCCATTGGTCAGCATTGAAGGAATCTTACTTTGAGTTTCAAGGCTATAGCCCAATATATCCTAAGAACTATGAAGAAATTTAACTTTCTTTGTTCTGGTCCATACATACTGACAGACGGACAAACAAACCGGCCTCAACAAAGCACTTTCTATGGCTGTGATGCTATGAAAAGTTGAGTCAAATTTGTACAGGGAATTGTATAAAAGTATAGTTTCATATTAACAATTTATTCAAATATAATACCTACCTGTTTCCGAAACACCCTGTATAGTCTCTTCCCAGGCGGAACGTCCTACTCTCTCAAA
Organism: Anaspis maculata; assembly: GCA_949128115.1. Classification (NCBI taxonomy): domain Eukaryota; kingdom Metazoa; phylum Arthropoda; class Insecta; order Coleoptera; family Scraptiidae; genus Anaspis; species Anaspis maculata. Next base: position 58,911,816 of record OX421967.1, on the reverse strand, counting down.
TCCATCCGCAGAATCCGATTTTCATATACACCACAACTCATTAGCCCATCGTATTGTTTCAGGGTACATCATACATGAACCAGGACATAGAAGACTGGGCCAGCCGCCTAATCAAGAGGTCTCAGTCTTGGGCTCATGACGTGTTATACCGTAATTATTGTAAGCATGGTATTCTATGGAGCTCCATGACTGCCGAAATCAGAATACAAATTGAATATCATCATAGGAATAGGTATCTCCATAGTGGCCGTGTCGTTGCATACAAAACTGGATTTCATAAGTGAGAAATTGATTTTCATAATGATGAAATTGATTTTCATAAGGATGAAATTGATTTTCATTTATGTGAATTCTGATTTCATAAGTGCGAAAATGGTGTTCATCAGTATGAAATTGAATTTCATAAGTGTGAAATGAGGTTTCGTTATTACCAATTCTGTTTTCATGAGGTTGAAATCTGATTTCATGAGTGAAAAAATGAATTTCGTTAGGATGAAATCTGTTTTCATTTGTGAGAAGTTTGTTTTCATGAGTATGAAAATGGATTTCACGAGTGTGAAATCGATCTGTAAATGGTATAGTTGAGAACTGGAAGAAATAAGCGTCCTAGCAAACGATTGAAGCACGCTACGTAAGAATCAAGTAAAAATCAAGCGTCGTAGGAGATTGAAGCAATTCAGGTAAAAATCTAGTCAAGAATAAACGTCCTAGAAGGGAAATTGAGCATTCTAGATGAGAAGTGGGAAAAAATAAGCGTCCTAGAAGACGAATGAAGCACGCTGGTCAAGAATCAATTCAAGAGTCGCAGAAGATTACAGCATTTAAGATGAAAATCTAGTCAAGAACAAACGTCCTAGAAGGAGTATTGAGCATTCTAGATGGAAACTGGGAAAAATAAGCGTCCAAGAAGACCAATTAAGCACGCTAGCTGAGAATTACGTCATTATGAAACGTCACATTGAAGGAGAACTGAGCGTTCTAGATGAGAACTGAACATTCTGTTTTTTTTTGCCGAGCTGGAGTAGGGCATCGTTTCCGACTAACTCGAGAGCGAAGAATGCAATTTCGACGTAATTTTTGCTGTAAACAAACAAACGTACCCCGTCTCCGTCGAAGGCGGCGCCCAAATCGTACTGGGTGTCGTCGCGGACCTTGTCGACCAGATCCTTGGCGTAGGTCAGGTTCGGATCCGGATGGATCTCGCCGAAATTGTCCAGGGGAACGATGCGACGCACGTGGTGGTCCGGACTGGCTCCCAGCTCCTCCACGAAGATGGATCTCACGTAGACTCCGGTAACTGGAATGGATTTTTTTCACCATTATCATTACTGTCATAGGATTTATCAATATCACCTCCGTTCATGGAATCGATCAGGACGTTGAAAGGTGGCGTCTTGCCTTCGCCGCGGATCAGCTGTCTCAGCTTGGGGAAATCGAAAATGTCTTTCATCAGAGCCACGTAGGTTTCGGACGAATCGATCACTTCCACCGTGAAGGGATTTTTGTCGTCTATCTGTGAGCGAAATCGTATTTAAAAATATATCAGCACTACAAAAATAATTGGAAGAAAAATTTGTGGGCATAAGTTTTCATAGCCGAGGTATTTTGGATTTGTAGCGTGGACAAAATCATGAACGGCTGCTGAAGCTCGGTTGAAACATATCAGAAGTCCCCATAAATCCTGTGCGAGCTTTTCCATTCTCCAAAGCTCTTTCGAATATTCCACTTGTCGTGACTGAGTTCTGAATCCATAAAAAAAATTCGAAAGATTCTTCAATGCTTTGGCTTCATTTGCTTTACTGGTTGTGCATAGAAATTTACTTGAATAAAAAAGTTTGTCGCTTGTTGTAAAAATTATACCTACATTCATAGCTGGCTGATCAAGATGTTTTCTGGTCTATAAATAAATTATTATTACATCTTTCCTCAATCGCTGTTACACTGTTACGAAGGTCTTTATCTACAGGGTGTTTCAGTGATCGAGTTACAAACTTCAAAGGTAAACTCCCCACCAAAAACACGTTTAGGAATATTCAACGAGCCGTGTAATGGATGCTATTACTCAAAAGGATGCAGTTTGCCGACACATGCCTTTCCGAGCGCCGTGAAGCATCCGAATGAGTAACAGCCATTACACGGGAGTAGAATAATACGCTTTATCTACGGCATCATTCGTAGTTTCAACAGAAAACGAATTTGAAAGTTGCGAAATTCTGACAATGAATATCAAGCTGCATTCATGCGATTTTTCAGCTATTACTCACGGGGCGGGGCTTCAGTTCATTACTCACTGACCGTAAGTGGATAAATCAGTTCATCTATTATTAGTGTAGCGAGTAATCGAGCCTTATTTTAAAATGCAAACGGAGCGGTGAGTAGACCAAGGCAGCATTCGCGGACCAAGGACCTGTTGCGTAACCATTACGTTACATAGGAAGAGCACTGTCACCATATTCTCACATAACATGCACTTAGCATTGAAATTCGCAGTCCCTAATTAGTGATCAGCGCAATGTAAAAAGTGTATAATTATTATTCAAAGCCGAATATTTCACTACAAAACGGAGGAGACAAACCAAAAACGGTTTAAAACTGACGTTAACTGCATTCTTGTTTTTTCAATTTTGAATTTAAAAAAGTCAGTTGAAAAAAGTTAGCTCTTTGTTGAACGTTTGAACGGTTTACTGGAAGGGCAATATAATTATAACAAAGGTGGCATTGCTTGATTCATCTCGAGTATTACTACTCACAACTATGGTACAGCAGGCCAAGGAAATAGTTTTCTTGGTCATAAATCAAGTGGGCGCTATCTTTGCTGCCGAGTTTACAAGTACCCGGATGATTGTATCTTATCTACCGAAATATCTTTGTTATTTCGCCGCTCTAGATTCCTTCATTTACTCCTTACTGAAATTTCAGATTAGAATTCAGGAAGATTTTTTAGATAAGATAGTCGAATAAAATATTTATGGCATGGGTTTTGTCTCTGACGGTGCTGTTATTTTCGGTTAGGTTCTCGGTAGCCCAAAAATGCGATGTCTTGATAGCCTCTAGAGATCTTATTGAATTTTTTTGATATCGTTTCCGACCAAATTTGATCTTCCGATTTCAACCAAAACACCAACTTACCAATAGAAACAAGTATATGCTAGTCTCACATGAAAAACTCGACTTTTTTGCTCCCTTTCTGCCATTTTTAACCGAAGTCAATTTCTGGTTCGAGAAACTTACAACGCTCTTGAAACCAAGATAGCTCACACGGGAATCTGCGGGACTTTTGACATTTCACAGCCAAGGCCCTTTGGTGTCTCTATTTGGGCTTTGGTATAAACTTCGACTTACGGTGAACGTCTGAACACCGATGTTGGCAAATTCGCAGTCCAAGTCCGGCGTTATTTTGTACTGCGATATTTTCGTCGTCAGATCGTAAACGGCATCGGTGAAGGCGTCCGGAGCGGGTCCCCCGTTTTCGATGTTGAATTTGATTCCGAAATCGTGCTGGATGCCGCCCGGATTATGGGAAGCTGTCAGTACGATTCCGCCTGAAACAAAAACAAAAATCAATACATTATAGTAGATTACGTTATAAGTGAGAGAAATAAGCCATTATAAGCAAGTGAGAGGTTGAGAAGAAATTCTGCTGGATAAATCAAGCAATATAGTGAATTTTGATATTATTGCGAAAGGCGCATGTAATGACTCGCTTTAATCTCTTGTGGATAATGGCTTACTTTAATAACTAGTAACGAATATATAATAGAGGCATTATACGTTACTGCAGATAAAAGTAAAAATCGGGTGTATTTGATAAGTGAGTGTAATGACTCATTTTAGTCACTTGTAGATAATAGTTCAGTTTATTCACTGCTTTTCTTTTCATCTTTAATTTTTGTACTAGGAGTATCCTACCACTAAACGTCATAATTTCTGTTCTGAGATAAACGACAATTTTCATGAAAATTGCAGTATATTTGTATTTTTCATGTTTTTAGTAGGTCGTGATAAAGGAAATCGTATGCCAAAATGTACACACTTGTCAATTATTTAATAAACACATTTATTTATTGCATTTCTTCGGAAAAAAATTAAGCGTGACTATTCAATAACAAGACCTGTTTTTAGTATCAAACAAGGCAAAATATCTCATTGTTGAATTTTTTCATAATCATGGCTTACTCAGCGTGAACAATGCAAGTAAACAGCGCCACTCCCATTAAAACGAAAGCGAAAAAATGACCGTTGAATAGTGAGATGAAAAAGGTGAAATTTGCAAAGCTAAACTTTCTTGTCATGAAGTTATTCAACTTCATTTCGACGATTATTATGCCAAATTTCATTCCTTCCATCCAAAAAGAAAGATATGGTTTTTCAAAATAAACCTCGAAACAGCTAAAATTTTCAATCTTTTATTCTTAATTGGTAGAGCGTGTGAGGTTGGGAAAATTGAAAGGCTTGTGTAATGACTCCTTTTAGCCACTAGTGAATAATAGCTCATTTTAATCATTGAGAACGAATGTATAATGGAGTCATACAGTAGGTACTGCAAGACAAAAATTAGAATCGCTTGTGTGAGATGAGAAAAGTGAGAGGCATGTGTTATAGGCTCACTTTAGACACTTGTGTATAATAGCTTACTTTAGTAATCGAAGACAATGTGTAATGGAGTCATTATCCTATCAGAAAGAGCCAACAATCGCGTGTGCGAGATAAGAAAAGTAAAGGCATATGAGCCACTTTGGTCACTTGTGGATAATAGTTCACTTTTGTCACGACTGAAAATGAATGTACAGTGTACAGGGTATCGCAACAGTGCGTCGAGTTTTCCCAGCGCTATTGCCGTAGCAAACGAAAATAAAAAGTCTAATGCCTAAAATAATTGTTTTGAAAATATCTACGAGGTAAAATCATCTTTATCTGGCCGATTCACGCCAAAAAAGACTTACGGCACATTGAAATTTGCAGAGTTCGAAAGAAAAATTGTGCCCCTGTATAAAAAAATCTGAACTTTTTTGTCATGAAGTTGTTCAATTTCAATCACACTACCACTCTGCCAAATTTCACTTCTTAGATCCAAAAAAAGTAACTACGATTTTTCAGAATAAACCTCGAAATTGCTCAAACTATCAATTTTCAGTTGGTAGAACTGCCACAAACTGAACAAACAAAAATAAACTTATAATAGATCTTGAAAAGCTAAGCAAGAAAACTGAATCAAGGGTAGGGCATTCCAGTTGGAAAAAAGGTTTTTGTTCTAGCGCGTAAACTGAGACACCCTGTGTAACTGAAAATAATTTCACGCCGTAGATATTTTCAAACCAATAATGTTGAGTATTTTTATTTCCCACGCAAAAGACGCTATGACAGCCTGACGTGAGCCTGAGGCATTGTTGCAGGACCCTGTATAATTGCGTCATTACACATTACTACAAGATAAATGAATAAATAAAAAAAGATGAAAATTAGAACCGGAAGTGCGATATGAAGAAAACTGAAGGACTCATTTCAGTCATTTGTGGATAATGGTTCGCTTTAGTTATTGAAAACTGATGTATAACGGAGTCATTATACATTACTACAAAGAGAGAAACCTTTATGAAAATATAAGAATCGATTGTGTCTGATGCGAAAGGTGAAAGGCGTGCAACTCACTTTGGTCACTTGTGGATAATAGCCCATTACAGTTGATGACAACTGCATAATAGTCATTATACATTACTACAAGATGAAAATACGAATCGCGTGTGCGAGATATGGAACACTGAAAGGAGTTCGTCGTCGAAGGAGTCATTTTACATTACTAAAATATAAAAAAAAAATAATCGCTTGTGTGAGATATGAAAAGTGAAAAGCATGTGTAATAACATCTTCCACTTCCATTCCACTTTAGTGGAAAACAGCTCATTTTAGTCATTGAAAACAAATGTATAATGGAATCATTATAGTGTGAGATATGAAAAGTGAAAGGCATCTGTAATAACATCTTCCACTTCCATTCCACTCTAGTGGAAAACAGCTTATTCAAGTCATTGAAAACAAACGTATAATGGAATCATTATACATTACTACAAGATGAAAATTAGAATCATCGCATGTGAGAGATAAAGTGGAAGGCATGTGTAATGATTCACTCTAGTCACTTCAGGGTAATAGCTCATTCTAGCCATTGAAAACGAATGTATAATGGAGTCATTTTACATTACTAAAAATAGAAGAAAAAAAATCGCTTGTGTGAGATATGAAAAGTGAAAGGTATGAGTAATAACATCTTTCACTTCCATTCCACTCTAGTGGAAAACAGCTCATTTTAGTCATTGAAAACAAACGTATAATGGAATCATTATACATTACTACAAGATAAAAATTAGAATCATCGCATGTAAGAGATAAAGTGGAAGGCATGTGTAATGATTCACTTTAGTCACTTCAGGATATTAGCTCACTTTAGCCATTGAAAACGAATATATAATGGAATCATTTTACATTATTACGAAAAGTGAAAGGCATGTGTAATAACATCTTCCACTTCCATTCCACTTTAGTGGAAAACAGCTCATTTTAGTCATTGGAAACAAATGTATAATGGGATCATTATACATTACCACAAGATAAAAATTAGAATCATCGCATGTGAGAGATAAAGTTGGAAGCATGTGTAATGATTTACTTTTGTTACTTCAGGATAATAGCTCACTTTAGCCATTGAAAACGAATATATAATGGAATCATTTTACATTATTACTAAAATATTTAAAAAAATCGCTTGTGTGATATGAAAAGTGAAAGGCATGTGTAATAACATCTTCCACTTCCATTCCACTCTAGTGGAAAACAGCTTATTTTAGTCATTGAAAACAAACGTATAATGGAATCATTATACATTACTACAAGATAAAAATTAGAATCATCGCATGTAAGAGATAAAGTGGAAGGCATGTGTAATGATTCACTTTAGTCACTTCAGGATGATAGCTCACTTTAGCCATTGAAAACGAATATATAATGGAATCATTTTACATTATTACGAAAAGTGAAAGGCATGTGTAATAACATCTTCCACTTCCATTCCACTTTAGTGGAAAACAGCTCATTTTAGTCATTGGAAACAAATGTATTGTCGGGAAGGGTTTAGGTTGACCCTTCCTGACTTTCTTGGGGCTGGTGTTTGCAAGCAGGGTGGAAGGTTTGGAAGAGCACACGGTAAAGTTTTACATTGTTTTATTAACACACATTAATTTCACAACGACACCCGAGACGACATGAGATAAGCCCGCGAACACAATCCGTGTAACAATAAAGTGATAATAAAATGGACAATTAATTATTAATTTAGACGCCCACGGGCATAGCGGCCCGCCGCAATTACAAAGAATGAATTTGATTCGGAGCTATGGATACTCCTAGATTTATAGGCAACAGGAAACATCGTAGACCAATCAGATTGACGCCCGTTTTCTGGTGCAGGTGAACTTAGTACCACACGAGGCATAAACTGCAAAGCACATCGTTTGCAGGATCAGCATTCCTGTGGCACCTCGTTCTTTTCGCTGAAGGCAATTTATGAATTATTATAATTTATACCTGATAAACTAATACGTACTTAAGGGATGAGCCTTTCCCCTATGGCACTTCTGTCATGTTCATGACAGTATAATGGGATCATTATACATTTGTACATTTGTATTTACATTTGTACATACATTACCACAAGATAAAAATTAGAATCATCGCATGTGAGAGATAAAGTTGGAAGCATGTGTAATGATTTACTTTAGTCACTTCAGGATAATAGCTCACTTTAGCCATTGAAAACGAATATATAATGGAATCATTTTACATTATTACTAAAATATTTAAAAAAATCGCTTGTGTGATATGAAAAGTGAAAGGCATGTGTAATAACATCTTCCACTTCCATTCCACTTTAGTGGAAAACAGCTCATTTTAGTCATTGGAAACAAATGTATAATGGGATCATTATACATTACCACAAGATAAAAATTAGAATCATCGCATGTGAGAGATGAAGTGGAAGGCATGTGTAATGATTCACTTTAGTCACTTCAGGATAATAGCTCACTTTAGCCATTGAAAACGAATGTATAATGGAGTCATTTTACATTATTAAAATATAAAAAAAAGAATCACTTGTGTGAGATATGAAAAGTGAAAGGCATGTGTAATAACATCTTCCACTTCCATTCTGGAAAACAGCTCATTTTAGTCATTGAAAACAAATGTACAATGCAATCATTCAACACAAAAGCTCACTTTAGCCATTGAAAACGATTGTATAATGGAGTCGTTTTACATTACTAAAATATAAAAAAGAAAGAATCGCTTATGTGAGATATGAAAAGTGAAAGGCATGTGTAATAACATCTTCCACTTCCATTCCACTTTAGTGGAAAACAGCTCATTTTAGTCATTGAAAACAAATGTATAATGGAATCATTATACAATACTACAAGATAAAAATAAGGATCTCATGTGTGGGATACAGTGAAAGGAATGTGTACTGATTGACTTCAGTCACTTCAGGATAATAGCTCATTTTAGCCATTGAAAAAGAACGTGTAATGGAGTCATTTTACATTACTGAAATATAAAAAAAAATAATCGCTTGTGTGAGATCTGAAAAGTGAAAGGTATGTGTAATAACATGTTCCAATTCCATTCCACTTTAGTGGAACAGCTCATTTTAGTCATTGAAAACCAATGTATAATAGAATCATTATACATTACTACAACAAAAAAATGAGAATCTGATGTGTGAGATAAAGTGAAAGACATGTGTAATGATTCACTTCAGCCACTTCTTTATAACAGCTCACTTTAGTCATTCAAAACGAATATGTAATGGGAGCCATTATACATCACTACAAGATAAAAATTAGAATCGCGTGTGAGATAACAGGAAAGGTCATTAATCGCCGCTGGCAATAAACATCAAATTGCGCACATCATAAAATTCTTTATCCTCTGAATGGAAATTTAGTGGGCAATTTTATCTCGTCAATCCTCCCAACAACACAGATTACTACAGCAGATTATCTTATGATTTTTATTTTTTATAGTAAATTTTAGATTAGAGGGATCATCCGGAATGCTCACCTAAAACTTTGTGCTTGCGGATCAGAGCCGAGACAGCCGGAGTGGACAGGATTCCTCTTTGTCCGATGATCAGTTTGGCTACCTACAATTCAATTTTATTTATTGGGAATGATGAAACTCATAACCGTCGGGAACAAACCCGATTGGCCGCGCAAATTCGAATGATGATGTTTATGGCCTGCTTGCTGTAATACCGGCCGTCGCCGCCCACGACCAGCGTGGAGCCCTGCAGCTTGTCCCCGAGGGCATTCAATATGCACTGCACAAAGTTCTCGGTGTAGTTCTTCTCCATGAAAACCTTGACTTTCTTGCGGAGGCCGCTGGTGCCCGGCTTCTGCCCTTCGAAGGGCTTGGTTTGCACCACCGTAGAGGCCAGACAGCAGGCGGGGGACGTCATTTTCCTGCAAACACGGAGGCTCCGTAAATTATGGATTTTTTCCAAAAGGGTTCCAGTTGAGTTTGAGGTTAGGATTCGAGGGGAAGGAGCAGCGAAACGTGATGTAATTTACCTGCAGCGAGTGATGAATGACGCGGTGTATCTCAAGAACGGCGTTTCGAGGTAAATTGCGGGGCAATCTCGGTCGCAGAACGGAGATTATCTCTGAAATTTGAACTTTCAATGTCAAAAAGGACGTGACAAGTGCGCATGACGGCCGGAGGTGTGGTTGCCTGGGTTTGGGTTGGCGGCACTGGCGTTTGACGTGGGGGAATCTGCGGCAGGACAGGGCCGGCTTCGCCCGCTCGATTTTTACGCCGGGGTTCCCGGTTCCCCTATCGGCGCTTTTCAGCGCACTTTCCCAAAAAATGAGAAAAAGGCGCTTTCAGCTTCACTTTGTCTGTCCGTCCGTCCGTACCCAGGATAACTCCTCAGGGAAGAAAGATATCAATGTGGTGTGAACGCTAATCAATACATCCTTTTCGTTTTAACCCTTAGAGTATGGCTGGGGTCCATTTTGGACTCCAAAGATCATTTTTCTGAAATATCTTCCAAAATATTTTTTTCACAGAATCTGTTTTCTCGCTAGTTTAATTATTTCAGTCAACGATTGTTTTAACGTTGTGAGGTATTATTCTAAGATCCTTATTTTTTGTAGAAGTAGCTGAAACGTTGCTTGAGGTCCAAGATCTTTCCTTAGTAGTATTTCAATTTTTTGTGGATATTAAGTCAAAAATACAAATAAAAACAATAACTGTCACTTCCAAGTTGAATGTGGTGAGATGCTATTGAAATAGTTCATCACCTACCACGATTATCAAATCGTTATATCCGAAAAAAACTGGATGCCTAAGAAAAAGTCGAGGAAAAAGTGTTTTGATCAATTTTGTGTGTATATGCCGATCACGTTTTAAATTCAGCAGAAATTAAAACGCGGTTGGCCATGTTCCCTAGGGTGTAACGGACGCTGACAGACCAAGTTTCGTGAAAACGGGCTTTTTGTGGCGAAGTCCAGTGAGGTTAGGAAATTTTGACATGAAATGCCAATTCTGGCGTCTCCTTGCATCATATTCCGCTACAGTGTTGCCTTGGCTGTTATGACTGTTATCTTGTCAGAATGGCAGGTAAGTGACAGAGTGCCGAGCCGTTCTAGGTTTTAGACACTAGGCCTTCATTTCTGACCATACATTTGAACAGTTTTCTCAACCTAGTATATATTATGATGGTATATTATGATTCACTATTTTATTCAAAAAAAACTGTTCACCAGTCGCCCATTTAAACTGGAGAAAGTCTACCAAAATCAAGACGTCTTGAGCGTTCATATACAATCTTGCAACAGCGGTGTACTCGATTGACAATACGAATTCAAGGTCATCTGGGGAAATATTGATCCAACATTACAAATTTGAGCATCCCCAAATATCGCAAAATTGCCAACTTGGCGTGCAAAAATTACCGTTCTAGTGCTGAATTTAAAAGCTGATCGGCATATAATTGAAGATTCATTTTGATCTGTTGCTTTTGCTTTCACTACAATAAAGATATTCTTTTGCAAATAAGATTAAATAAATAGGTTCCACAATTCCTGACCATTTTTGCAAATATTGTCAGTCAACTAGTAAAAAAAGTGTGGGGTCCATTATCTACCCCACGCCGTATTTAAGGTAGGTCAAAGTAGCGCAGTACCCTAAGGGTTAAGACCATCTTAGCGCAAGCGTCACTCGTCAGCAGGGTGGTACAAATTCTGACAGACGACAGTTAACGGCAAAACAACAGAAATTTTAGCTGTGTTTTGACACATATTTTTAAGGTTATGCCATTTCAGAACGCGATTTGCTTAGAAAAGCAGCTCCCTTATTAATCCTGCACTGCAGAAGGACCTTATATGGCAATTCCATGCTCTAATCATCCTAACAAGCCCAACTGGAAAACAAATTGCTAACACATCTACTGTTTCAAATGTTCGTATCAATATTTACGTGGGAGCCAAACAGTAATCAAAGTTGGAGCTCGCAATAGAAAATATTGGCAATATTTTTGTACTTTTTTAGGAGCGGCACACATTGGCATTTTGCTAGGTAATTGGCAGTTACCGCTAGAGACAACCAGATGTACCCAGGGTAGTGCAATCCTTCCATTTACATCTCAAGAGTGTTGTAAGTGTTCACATCATATCGCAGAGAAAGTCATTTGCAAAATCATCGCTTATGTTTTCACGTTTTGAAATTATATCGAATGTAAATAGTAATATAATGGTGAGTTAATGGGTGGGTGATTCTATCAAATACATAAAAAAGTTTTGTACCTAACATCGCTATCAATCACTTTCGCGTAGGTATGTTCTAGTCGAATTTGTACCAACCTGTTCGAATATTCAATACGCGATATTAGTGGTGACGTCAGAGTCGCCATTTTTAAATGCCGGATCCAACAATGGTCTGAGAACAAAGGAAATTTCAAAAATTGTTTTTTTGTAGCATTACCTCACATATTCAACTATATTGGGGTACGAAAAGACAAACTATAGAACCTAGAGGTCATTTTGGAGCATATTTCATTTTTTTATCTTTTTTCTGAAAGATTTCATCAGCAAAAGTAGTTTGAAAGTGACAGCGATGACATAACCTCAAAGCGCAAACAACTGCACCTGCACCAGACAACAACAAGAAACAGTCATCCAGTCAACCACACGGCAAAGCAAATAGTCCGGACGTTAGGGGAAGGTACTCTGCATTTTGGGGTTAAAGCATGCCACTTGGCATAGTTGTTCTATGAACCATATTCTTCCGATTCAAAAGTGTAGACATCGGCCGCAGCCGTGCAGTCTCTCTCTACAGGGTGAATAAGAAAAAAGAGGACAAAAAGTTGTAACTCATGAACCTTAAGAGACAGAGGCGTGTAAATCGGCACACACGGTCTTCCGTTTATGCTGATCAAGTTCCATCAAATCATTTTTTAATGTTATGGAAAGTTTCGGATATATCTTGAGCACACTGTTTTTTGTCGTAAAAATTTAATTTTCGAATAAATTCGTAAATAATCAAAATATCGGAGTGAAACATGGTACCTAGGCATTCAGTGGTATACGGAATTGGAATTGATCGGTAGTCAGCGCCTAGGCCTACTATTTGCAGAAAAAAGACATTCAACTTTTTCTTTTTTCCAGAAGCCATCTTTCTTTCACCATTGATAAGAATAGTGAAGAAATTGGATAGTAATTATAGAGAAGGAAAGGTGCAATCATTCTACTGCAAAAAAGCGGTCTTAACATCAAGTATTGCTTCTTGGTCAAGAAATCATTGCCATTCGAGCTATTTTTAGTTTTACAAACTTTCAGGGCTCATGATGACCAGTGCGGTTCTTGAAAAGATTATTTTCGTTTTGCATTACATTGCCTTACATTTTGTCAAGTCAGTTACCAAAATCTATCGTCCTGACTGTAGAGTTGCACGATGTCAATTGACCGGTCAAATAAGCCGTCAATTGACCGGTCATTTGACCGTGTCAAATACTCTGGTCAACATAGGTTTCCTCAAAAGAGAGATGGAGAATCCGCGATTCCGCGCAGCTGTTTTCGGCACGTTCTGGGCACAGTGTGCCATGCGTGATCGCGCCATTTGTATTTACATTGCTCCGCCGTGTTGAAAGTGCGTTTTATTTTTTGAATTCTAAAGCCAACCATGCTGGGAAAGTCGTTAAAAATATAACGAACTTCTCAATGAATATTTCGCATAGAAGATTTGCCAGAGAGGCATTTGATGCACGGATACAACTATTTTTGTAATGGATATATCAACGATATATGGACGTGCCCAGAAAGCACAGGTAAGTGCGTGTTCCAAGTCCCAGATTTAATACTTTTAATGGTGTAGGTATTATGGCCATCACTGTATAACTTGTGGACTTGCATAGTGGCACACAACATTTATTTGCCATAACTACTTGTAAAAACTGTATAAATACCAATAATAACACCATCAAATGATCAAAACACACGTTCGGCTTACGGAATCGGGGCAATGTTGGCACACTATGACTGCGACGATTTACTGTGCAATCGAACGTGACGTCACGGGCCAGAAAGAGATGCTCAATGGGGAACTATAGTGGCAAACGCCTGAAGTAATGGCGCTTGTGTTCCATGCACCCCAGCTATCATCAGTGTCATTTTAAGCGTACATAACCTCAACTTTGTAGTTGTCATTCCATTTTCATTTGTCAGCACTCAGCATAGGAACCAGCGGTTTGCGTTACTTCGCGAGTTAAAAAGTAGAAACGCCGACAAGCCAAAAATCGCGGTAAAAAAATCGGTAGTGACGTGTTGTGTATCAGGCTGCAACAGTTCCAAAGGACCATACCTTTGCAGTTTGCACTATCTCTTTTTTATTCCCTCTCAGTGGGGCTCCCTCCCCCTCCCCGCCTCAACTCTTCATTGAGCACTTTCCACTCTCCGTACATTTGTTCGCATTTCTTTGAGGTTATGTACGTTAACTGTCAATATGGGTGCATGGAACACGTCGCCCTCTACAATCCGTTTTGCCTATAGTTCCCCATTTAGGAAACCTGTATTGACCGGTCAAATACGAGCCCCCGGGCCTCGTTTGGCACGATTTGTGTAGATGGCGCAACGTAACTTACTTTAGGAAAGCTCTTTCCTGCTTTGCCGAGCACGGGACAGAGGCCTTGTTTACGCAAGGTTTAAAACTGGTGTTAAGGTCCGTAACATCAATGTTATCGTCCGCATAAACACCTCTAAACGCAAGTTTCGCAACAGCTGTTAAGCTTAGCTAAATGTGATTTTAAATTGCATTTAGTAAGCCAACAAGTGTTGGCAATCGCACGTAAACGCCCATGCCCATCCGCAGTACACTGATGTAGCGAATGTTGCCTAAAATCGTGGTTTTTAGGCAACTTTCACTACAGAAGTGTACTGCGGAATGTATTCTACTGCCAGGGACTTTTCTCACACGATTCAAGAATAGCGGCCTAGGTTAAGGGGCTGTCGGCTGTCATTTTGGTCGGCGCGCGTAAACACTCCTAACTAACCACTGTTAAAATCTCTGCTTAGCCTCGCGTAAACAAGCTCAGAGTGAAGTAGTCAATCCAATCTCAGTGGAACTGCTGCTGCTCTTAAGACAAAGACAAAATAAAGCCAAAAAACTAAGTTTGGACGCATTTTTACGAAATACGAAATAGTTTATAATTAACTGAACTATATTGTAATAATTTAAATTTGATATAAAGTCCAAAAATAAAACCAAATACCTATTAGTTTTATTTTTGGAACATGTTACACCATAATCTAACATACATGTATGAGTACCTGAACTGAGTTAGTTACAGGTGTTCGCGTACCTACCTATAGCCCAGGCATTTTAGTCGAAAAATCGTGGTAACCCGTAACAAATTCGCGCAAAGCTGAATTTTGGTATATATGTTCTATTAGACCTACGGAACAACATATCAAAATACTCGGATTTACACCCTCGTGCGTCCTTTGATTTTCATCCTCAAAGGTCAAGTTCTAAGAATTAGACAGATACCTATCTCCAAGCTGTTCCTGCAAGTGAACAGAGTATCCGATCGATATAAGATATGTTTTAAATGAACGAGAGAGATTTGTTGTTAGTGCTTAAGTGTGTGAGAAAGCCTTTGTAACACTTCCGATTGGTGAGTTCTGCGGGAAAGGCGGTTGAGTGGTTATTTGAGGCCCGGATATTTCAGGAAAAACCATGTGAGAATTTAAAGCCTCAAGCAATGTCGCACAAAGTTGAACATTGATATATAACTGGTATGATCCCTAAGGAAGAACATATCAAAATATTTGGACTGACACCTAGTGCCTCCTACGACTTTGGAGCTTTGAATATCTAGTCAAAAAACTCACCCAGACACTTTTCTCTAAAACTGTTCCTGTGGACGAACCAATCATTTTAACAATACAAGGTGGGTCTCAAGGGAAACACGGTATGTTGTTGCCTATGAAGTGGACACCGGTAGCCATGAAACATTTCTGCTTGATAGTGGCGTGAATAGTACGCGCAAGGTGGAATTTCTCTCCTGGATCTTTAAATGAGAAACATGTAAGAATATTTTGTGATGGACAATAAACCTGAGCTTTGTTGATAGGTTCTTCTTCCCATCTTCGAAACAGACCCAAGTGATGCGAGTGATAAGTGAACAGTTGATGTTCACAGTGCTCATCCCGAAAATGATGAATTCTCTACAAAAAAATTGTGGTTTCTTCATTTAGAGACATCATTGTCTGAAACTGTCAAAAATAAAAATTACCAACAAATCCTATATTTATGTTTATCTTGGAGAAAAACAGCATCAATTGCTCACGCCTATTTATATTACAAAGTCAATTTTTCAATCAACAAGTTTTACACCCACTTTTTTTTCTGAAAATGGAATAACGGCTACAGAAAAGATGATTTTATGTTTCTATTGCCCGATAGATACAATAGCTTTTGGTATTTTCTGATAGAGGAAGAACTTCACTTAGTATTACACACAAAAACAGTGGAACCACTCCATCATTCATCAGTAAAAAAAAAGAAATGCAAAAATTGTATGCATTTTCGGGAGAAAATTGGGCATATAATCACTTTCACAACAGATCAATTTTCTGATCTTGTAATGGATACAGGCACATTATTTTTATCGTTTTCAGGTATAAAATGGTCAAGAACAATGAATTCTGTTGGAAATACTCGATTGAGATGATTCCCACCATACGAAAACCGAAATTACAAAACGACAATTTCAGATGGCAAAAATCGTCGTTTTCTCAGTAAAACTTGTTTAATCGTGTTTCAATTCAATTTTAAACACCATATTTGATATCAGAGGCCAAGATTTAGTTGGAAACAATACCACACTTGTCGATATCAATTCGAGATTTTTGAGAGAAAAACAAAATAAACTTTGCCGATTTTCTTTTTTTTTTTCAGGCAACCCAAACTACTTATCAACAATTCAAACGTCAAGCAAATATTGTGAAGCCTTGAGGCATCTAGATATGATTTTTTTCATTCATTCAAGCTACAGGGTGTCATTTACGCATTTAAAATGGCAATATTTAGCCCCCTCCCCCACAATCAATGACGCACAAGGGTGTGCCACCGAGTATTTTGATATGTTATTCCTTAGGTCCTACAAGGCCCGTATACCAAATTTCAGCATTGTGGGAATTTGTTGCGGGTTGGAACCTAATATGCCTGGGCTACTATAATTACCAAAAATTGAAATTGAGATTTATTTTTATTTGAATTTATTTGTTTTGAAATAAAATGAACAATCGAGTAAAATATACAGGGTGTTTCAGATTTAAATCGTGTCCTTTCAAGAAACGACGAGAAACTTCAAAAGAAGTAGACTTTCTCAGAAAAATATGTGCCAGTAACAAATAATAACGAAGATATAGGCGTTCAAAGTTGAACTTTCAAAATCGATTTTTCGTCATCGTCAACTTTGGAACTCCCAAACCGATTTTGTTCAAATTTGAATCAAAGCTCGCTGAAATAAGTCTGTATCGAACAATAGTAACGCGTTCTATCAAATAATTTCGGGAGCGTAGATAATGGAGGGTGCTCCCGCTTTTTTACCCCTATTTTCAAATCCCTGAAGTAATTTGGCACATTGTTCATATTTTTGAATTCTTCGTTTGATTTGGAAGAAAAAGTTACACTTGCAAATTTTTTATTAAAGGCTTCTTCTCAAGATATTTGAAGTTGAAACTTCGAAAAACATCTCGAAAACACCTCTTTCAAAGGCCTACAAAAATAAAATCCAAGATAACTAATGAGTCCATCATTAAAATAGGTTTTACAGGTGTTTCAAGTTGCTAAACCATGAGTTTTTTTAAGAAACATGAAGTTTTCAGGAAAAACATATTTTTTTGCTCTTGAAACTGGATATTTTGATGTGTTTTCCGAACTTTCAAACCCAAATATCTTGAAAACGAAGCCTCTAATCGGAATTTCACAAGGGTAACTTTCTCTTTGAAATTGAACGTAGAATTGAAAAATGCTCGGAAAAATGTGAACAATCTATAAAATAACCTCAAGGGGTAAAAAATAGGAGTGAGTAAGAAAGCGGTGGCATCCCCCATTATTCACGCCCCCGAAAAATTTCAATGAACCGCGTTATTATCGTTAGATACAGACTTATTTCAGTAAGCTTAGGTTCAAATTTGAACAAAATCGGTTAAGGAATTTTGCGAGGAATTTCAAAGTTATGACGAGAAATCGATTTTTCAAGCTCAACTTTGATCGCCTATATCTCCGTTATTATTCGTTTCTGACATATATTTTTTCAAACAAGTCTGCTTCTGTTGACGTTTCCCATCATTTCCTGAAAAGACGCGATTTGAATCTGAAACACCTTTGTTCCTTTGTTCTCAGACTATTGTTGGATCCGGCATTTAAAAATGGCGATCCTGACGTCACACTATATAATATCGCGTATTGCGGCAAATTGATATATTTTAGTCAAATACCCCCATTAGGTGCTAGATACATAATATAATAGTAGAAAGGATGTAAATATTTGTGAGGGTAGGAAATAATACTATATTTTTGCTCATCAATTCAATTCATTCACTTCATTTATCACCTTCTTTTTGTGTAAATTTACATACAAACAGACTTTGTCAGTTACAGGCATCTGTGGTTACAGGGTAGGTATATGAAATTACAACTAGTGTACGTACATACAAGAAAATATTTCAATTTTTACCTGTATAAAATTGATCACAATTTATAAATTTTATCTTTGTATGAAAAAGTTGTTTCAGGAGGAAGTGGTCCACCCTTATCTAAATGAGCTTGTTCAATCTTATAATTAATCACGTTTCTGATCACGTTCAGCTTTTTCGGAGCCATTTTGAAGTACTCTTCGACCATGTTGCTGCTCTGCCTCAAAAATGTGTACATCTGCATCAGTTCTTTGCTCTCTTCATCGGTGACTGTTTCGTCTCCGGGATGGTGCTTGAATTTGGCCAGGTCCAAAGTTAAATAATCATTTATGCTTTCAGAAAGCTTGTATACGACACCGGAAAGCTTGGTAATCTTCAAGGTGGGATCGATTATTCTATCGCCCACGCTGACCCAAATGTGAAGACAGGGCTCCTTGCAGCGACCCTCGCCTTCGAACGTCAGTTGGCCACAGTTCAGGGTGGGATTCATCTTGAATTTTTGCAGCTGCTCCATCAGTATCAGCGAAACGGGAAGGCAGACTGCGTACATCTTGGACGAGACGAACACTTCGGCTATGAGGTCGCTGATCGCGTCTGCAACATCTCTTTCTCTGCTCGAAGCCATCTCGAGAAGGTCCTTCTATAATAAGATGATACGATAATTGGGAAAAGAGATACAGCTATATTTCTTCTTTCATTACAGTGAGCTATGGAAGAATTGTGTTGTTGGTACGACTGGTACCGTGCTAGCTAACTTGATACTAATGTCTAATATGTGTGAGGTGGCTCTTCGCTAATGCTGTTAGGTAGTGGTGGCCACTTGGGAAAATTATGTCCAAGCGCGGCAGTATTGAAGAAGATGGAATAAAAATGCCCACAAGCTTCATGTTCTGATCCCCATCGCTGAGTAAGTACTACTACCTCTAGCTTATACTTGAAAAGCAAGCAGACTACTCAAGGAACTATATGGAATGAAAAGACTTGAGGAGACCACACAGTAACGTTTAAAAAAAATCAGAAGGAATTTCAAGGCTACTTCGAGAACCATTTTTGTTCATAAACTTGAGAAAACTACAAAATATTCTTACGATAGCTGAAAAAAAAAGGTTATTTAGTCCGGAGACTACTAAAAAAACTATTTCGTACTAAGAGACTCCCAACACCTTTTCGAGGGTAGAAGGGAAATTTGATTATATATATATACTAAGAGACTGAAAGCAAACCACAAAATAGTATTTAGAAAAATCAGAGGGAATTTCAAGGCTACTTTAGAGACTATTTTTGTTTGAAAACTTGAGAAAATTGTTTAATATTTTAACAGAAGCTCGAAATAGGTTATTTAGTCCGAAGGCTACTAAGAAAACTATTTCGGAAAGACTGAAAGAAAACCACAAAATAGTATTTAGAAAAATCAAAAGAAATTTCAAGGCTACCTACTTTACAGATTATTTTCGTTTAAAAACTTGAAAAGACTGCAAAATATTCTGACAGAAGCTCGAAATGGAAGGTTATCTAGTCCGAAGGCTACTAAAAAATCTATTTCGGATAAAAAGACTAAAACAAACCACAAAATAGTATTTAGACAAATCTGAAGAAAAAACTTGAGAAGACTGCAAAATATTCTGACAGAAGCTCGAAATGGAAGGTTATTTAGTCCGAAGGCTACTAAAAAATCTATTTTGGATAAAAAGACTAAAACAAACCACAAAATAGTATTTAGAAAAATCTGTGGAAATTTCAAGGCTACTTAGAGAGTATTTTCGTTTGAAAAGTTGAGAAAACTGCAAAATAATCTGACAGAAGCTTGAAATGGAAGGTTATCTAGTCCGAAGGCTGATAAAATCTATTTCGGATAAAAAAGACTAA
Organism: Anaspis maculata; assembly: GCA_949128115.1. Lineage (NCBI taxonomy): Eukaryota > Metazoa > Arthropoda > Insecta > Coleoptera > Scraptiidae > Anaspis > Anaspis maculata. Next base: position 58,891,699 of record OX421967.1, on the reverse strand, counting down.
AAGAAAACCACAAAATAGTATTCAGAAAAATCAGAGAGATTCCAAGGCTACTTTAGAGACTATTTTCGTTTAAAAACTTGAGAAGACTGTTAATATTCTGAGAGAAGCTCGAAATGGAAGGTTATTTAGTCCGGACGCTACTAAAAAAAACTATTTCGGATGAAAAGACTAAAAGAAAACCACAAAATAGTATTCAGAAAAATCAGAGAGATTCCAAGGCTACTTTAGAGACTATTTTCGTTTAAAAACTTGAGAAGATTGCTTAATATTCTGACAGAAGCTCGAAATAGAAAGTTATTTAGTTCGGAGGCTACTAAAAAAACCATTTCGGGTGAAGAGACTAAAAGAAAACCACAAAACAGTATTTAGAGAGATCAGAAGGAATTTGAAGGCTGCTTTAGAGACTATTTTCGTATAAAAACTTGAGAAGATTGTTTAATATTCTAACAGAAGCTCGAAATAGTAGGTTATTTAGTATGGAGGCTCCTGAAACCTATTTCGGATAAAAAGACTGAAAGAAAACCACAAAATAGTATTGAGAAAAATCAGAGGGAATTTCAAGGCTACTTTAGAGACTATTTTCGTTTGAAAACTTGAGAAGACTGCTAAATATTCTGACAGAATCTGGAAATGAAAAGTTATTTAGTCCGAAGGCTACTAAAAAAACGATTTCGGATTAAAAGACTAAAAGAAAACCACAAAATAAAATTTAGAAAAATCAGAAGAAATTTCAAGGCTACTTTAGAGACTATTTTCTCTTGAAAACTTGAGAAGATCGCAAAATATTCTGACAGAGAAGCTCGAAATGGAAGGTTATTTAGTCCGGAGGCTACTAAAAAAAACTATTTCGGATAGAAAGGCTAAAAGAAAACCACAAAATAGTAATTAGAAAAATTAGACGAAATTTCAAGGCTACTTGACAGACTACTTTCGTTTAAAAACATGAGAAAACTACAAAATATTCTTACGATAGCTGAAAATTGCCGAAAAAGTTATTCAGTCCGAAGGCTACTAAAAAAACTACTTTAGATGAAGAGACTACAAGAAAACCAATATTTAGAAAAAATCAGAAGAAATTTCAAGGACTATGTTCGTTTAGAGTTGAGAAAACGCAAAATGGTCTGATGGTCTCAAAATGAAAGGTAATTTAGTCCGAAGGCTACTGAAGAAAATATTTCGGATGAAAGACTAGAGGAAACCACACAGTAACGTTTCGAAAAATCAGAAGAAATTTCAAGGCTATTTCGGGAACTATTTTCGTTTATAGACTTGAGAAGACTCAAGACTGCAAAATATTTCAACAGAAGCTCGAAATTAAAGGTCATTTAGTCCGAAGGCTACCAAAAAAACTATTTCGGATAAAAAGACTGAAAGAAAACCACAAAATAGTATTTAGAAAAATCTGAAGGAATTTCAAGGCAACATAAAGGGATTATTTTGTTTACAGTAGGTACCGTAGCTAAAGAGAAGCAAATATCAATTTGTAGAAAACAGAAACTCAATTATCAAAATATATCAAAAATCAATAATTATCTAAGTATAAAAAATTGATAGTTATCAAAATATCAATATGAAAATAAGGATATCAAGTAATATTGCGGTGCCCAGGGGTCCAGGGCAGAGACATGCGTCTGGGACTTGGGTCTAGGTTTCCTGCAGTCTTGCACTCTTGCATGATGGATGAATTACTTCTTTGGCGACCTTTGGTCTTCTATCTTGTTATTTATCAATATTTAAATTGATAATTGATTTTGATAACTGAGTACCGACATTTAATATTTTAATGATTAGCTCGATAATGATTATCGACACTTGATATTTTGATAATAATTACAGATTTTTGATATATCGATATGTTTTGAAAATGATATTATTGGTTGATATATCGATATATTGATAAATTTATTGTTATATCAATAGTTTTGCTCATCCTTAGAACATAACCTCGAATTTTCAGACACCGCCTGTATAATTTTCACGGGATATTTTTAATATTACAACTAAAAAAACTGCTACTTACTGAGTAAATAAAAACGAGGCGGTACTGCTGTTGCAGCGTCTGCTACTTCTGCTAGGCCACAGGGTGTTGGGCGACTGAATGCCTGAATGGCGTATGATTACCTTCGCCTTCCGTTAAACATGGCAGATGATCTGATTCACTGAACTGTCTATGACTGAACTCATGTATGACGACCTTCACTTCTCTGTCCCACTTTTATGTTTACCACGCTTTGTTCAAATCCGCGGCGGGAAATTCAATTGTCAGTGAATTTCCTTGAAATTCCACGAAACTTCTTTCAACTTTTCAGTGTTCTGAAGACGCCAACGAAACCAAGTTTTGAGGAATATGAAATATAAAGGCGTAAAGACTAACTATAGAAGAATTATAACGGATTTGCATCGTCTGGAAATATGCATTGAAAAATGGAATTAAGGCAAAAATAAAGGGATTAGACTTGAAAGAACCAAAAACAGCGTACAAATTTGAATGAATAACGGTATATTTTTACGAAAGAAAAATGATTCTTGTTTTTATTCCACCGCATGAAAGCGTGTTATGGATGAAATGAGCTAGATCTGTCAAAAGAACAATCATTGCAGTAAACGGCATTTTTTTATCGTCAAAATTATCATCTTTCCGCTAATAAGACCGGTAAAACCAAAAAGCATCACTCCAATTAAAAATTCATATTTCCATTGTTAGACGTTCGATTCCAAAAAATACAAAATCATCCCGAGATAATACCTCAAAGTCCATGACTACATCATTGAAACTCAACAAAATATTTTTTTTACAATAACGGGTACATGTAGAGCTTGACTGATTTTGCACCATTTCACGTAATTATCACATCACCTGTGGAAATAAATGGAAGAGACTGAAGTTCCTAGATTGCTTGTGGATGAGTAAGATAATCTGTCAAAAAAAAAAAACCATCATAGCAGCAAGCTGCATTTTGTTATCTTGAAATTGTCATTTTTTTCGTTCACCGATAGGGCGGAAATGCATCACATCAATTAAAAATTTATATTTTCGTTGTTAGACGTCCGATCCAAAACCATTCAAAATCATCCCGAGATAAGACCTCAAACTCCATGTCTGCATCAAGCAAACACATGAAAATATTTTTTTTTTACAAAAACAGGGACAAGTAGAACTTACGTGATTTTGCACCACTTCACATTATACCATATCACGTTGTGAAAAATTGATAGAAGATAGTAAAATTCTTTATCAGTAGGATATATTGCTTGTGTATAAGTACAATCTACAAAAAAAAAAATTGCAGCAAACTGCACTTTCCTATAGTCAAAAATGACATTTTTCGGTCACCGATAGGACTAAAATGCATCACTTCAGTTAAAAATTCATATTTTCATTGGTGAACGCCCGATCCAATAAAATCCAAAATCATTCCGAGATAAGACATCAAGCTACATGACTGCATCATTTAAACTCAAAAAAATATTTTTTTACAAAAACGGGAATAAGTAGAACTTCCGTAATTTTGATTTTGCACTACTTTACGTATTAAAAATTCATTCTTTCGTTGTTACACGTCCGATCTAAGAAAGTCAAAAATCATTCCGAGATAAGACATCAATCTACATGACTGCATATTTGAAACTCAAAAAAAATATTTTTTCTCAAAAAAAACGGGAAAAAGTAGAACTTCGGTGATTTTCATTTTGCACCACTCAACATTTAAAAATTTATATTTTCATTGTTACACGTCTGATACAAAAAAATTCAAAATCATTACGAGATAAGACTTCAAATATCATGACTGCATCATTGAAACTCAAAAAAAAATCGTACAATCATTGTTGGAGTTCTGATCTGGAAAAACCTCGACTCAAAACTTTTAAATTAATCCAAAATCCAAATAATTCCGAATTTACGCCGAAATAAAGACTCAATTAACGCTTGAAATTAAGAATTCTGAAGCTGCCTTGGGAATTGCCGACTTTATATCGGCAATTGAGAATTGAAACTCGTCGCTGAAACTCGAAAATTCAGACCTCGACTCAAAAAATTCAAATTATTTTGAGAAATAGGTAGGTACTTGAATTCAAAAATTCTGAATTTATCTAGGACATTTCGACTTATTTGGACTAGGAATTGCCCCCATTTATTGAACTGAGAATTACTCACGCTTGATGTCTCAAGTCAACACTTGAAATTGGAAATTCTGAAATATCTTGGGAATTTCGACTAAATCTCGGAAATTCAGACTTTAAACTCGGCTCCAACTCAAAATTCTGGATAAATCTTGGGAATTCTACATCTACTCCAAAATTCTGACCTACATTCGGAAATGCTTAGTTTATGTAGGAAATTCAGACTCAATTGGACTAGGAATTTCCCCATATTAATAAAATCAGAGTTTCCCATGCTTATAGTGTTCGAAATTGACACTTGAAATAAAAAATTCGGTAATTCTAAAACCACCTTGAAAATTTTGACTTTATCTCGGAAATTCAAACTTGAATCTCGGCCCTCACAAAAGAAAATTCAGACTTCAACTCCAAAATTCTAATTTAATCCTGAGAATTCCGACTTTACTCCGAATTTGACAGTTGAATCGAAAATCCAAAACTAACTTAATTATTAAGTCGGGAATTCCGACTTAATCTCGGGCTTCAGACCTGAAATGTGGCCTCTCAAACCCAAAAATTCGACTTCAACTCGAAAATTTTGAGATTATCTTGATGATTCCAGCTTTATCGCAGAAATTTAGGCTTTATCTCGGGCTTCAGGCTTGAAATTCGGGCCCTCAAACCTCAAACTCGATATTTCAGACTTCAACTCGAAAATTGTGAAATTATCTTGGAAATTCCCCAACTCAGAAATTCAGGCTTCAACTCAGAATTTCCAACGTTATTAAACCCGCAATTGATGGCTTGTCTGGGAAATTCAGACTTGAATTCTGAAAATTCGGATTTACATCGCAAATTGCCACTTGATGATGTCTGAAACGAACGCTTGAAATCGAAAATCCAAAAGTTACCTCCGAAAAAAATCCGACTCTCTCGGAAATTCAGGTTTCAGACCTTGAACTCAAAAATGCCGTTTTTAACTCGGCAGACTTGAACTAGAAAATCCTGAAATTATATTGAAAGTTGGAAATTGTGCAAAATTGAATTCGCGAACTGCTAATTTCGTTTTTGTTGAAAATTAAATTTTGAAAAAAAATCAAATTCGGGTAATTTTGTGTTTTCGCTTGAAAAAATTTCTCGGAAAATTCTGCAACATCACCATAACGTGTTTGGTACTGGCAATGCGAAAAAATACTCTACTTTTTGGTGTAGGTCCGATATCTCCATATCAACCATGTAGATGTCTAGAGGCACAAAACAAACATGTAAAACGGTTTTTCGCCAGTTTATTGTTTCTGGAAAATTCGAGAAAATTGGAAGCGGTATGAGAAGATGCGAAAAATTATGGCCAACTTCATGACACCAACCAATATGAATTCGGACGTGCGGTTGCCAAATTATGGATTTTTTCCTGTTTGACATCTCCAGGCATCCTGAATTTTCTTATGGACCTAGGAAAATTCACAATTTTCCACCGAATAACTGTGGGAAATCTACGTTTACGGTTTGGGCATGAACCGTTGTCATCTGCGAATTGCCTAGGGTCAATTAAAAAAAAAACTGAAAAATTCTGGGAAATTGATTTTTAGCTTTTCCGCGGAAAATTCGAATAATGTAGGTCGTATGAAATGAAATTCCCGAACTGCTCGTTTAGTTTTGTTGGGAAAATGTGCTTGTAGAGAAAAAATTCAATATCTGTTTATTGAACCTGACGACGGGCTACCAGCTCCGCAATCGAAATTTGGGAGAAAATGAGTGCTACTTCATCAATTCTGGTGATCGTTTTATATTTCTGGTGCTCATCCATCAAGTCAAGATGTTGATTTGCTATTTCTGGAAAATAAACGAAATGTTTTAATTCTTGAAAATATTTTTTATCATCTAAATTAATACCGTAAATAATTTTCCGTAATTTTCTACCGAGGGGCGAACCGCTGAGGAAGTTTGGTGTACAAATGCTCAGAAGTTCGTGGAAGTCAGTGGAAGTCAATGGAAGTGTTTTGGAAGTGCTAGGAAGTTGATGGAAGTTAGTGGGAGTCAGAGGAAGTTCGTGGAAGTCAGTGGAAGTCAATGGAAGTCAATGGTAGTCTTTCGGAAGTGCGTGGAAGTTACTGGAAGTTAGTGGAAGTCTTTGGAGAACTGGGCATGCGCGGCTATGTTATTTTGCACACTGTTGACCTCGTGGTTAACAATAATCAACATTTAGTGTACAACAATAAGTACTTGAGTGTAATTGCAAATACAAGCACCAGCGGCTGGCGCATGTAAAGAAAAATATTGTAGAATATTGTACGCTGAAGAGTGCCGGGCTCGGTGCCAAGCCATGCTAATTCCAGTGATCTTGTTTTCCGATTACGGCACATCTTTCTCAGTCAAAACAGCCCGAAACATAGGTAGGAAGATAGGTAGATAGTTAATGAAAAATATTCAGGTATCGTGAAAAGACCGGATGTACACAACAAGTGTCCAAAATGATTGCCGTTGTTTTCAAGGCAATAATAAAGCCTCTGTTCTCGAACTCTTATCAAACATTTTGGAAGGTTTCTCTTGAAAGCGCGCGACATTCTTCGGTAATTCTACGCCGCAGTTCTTCAATTGACTTCAGCTGAATTTTAAACTCATTTTAGAAAAAAAAAGTTACTCTTGCAAAATTTTGATAGAGGCTTCATTTTCGATACATTTGGGTTTGGAACTTTGGAAAACATCTCGAAATCACCACTTTTCCAGGCCTAAAAATTAGAAACCAAGAAAACTCATGATTCTTCAACTGAAATGGTTGAATAGATTTTTTAAGTTGATAAACCACAATTTTGTTGCTAAGAAACAAGGAGCTTTTAGAAAAAAAAACAAATTTAGGTCTGGAAAGTGGCGATTTCGAGATGTATTCCAAAGTTTCAAACCGAAATGTCTCGACAATGAAGCCTCTAATAGAAATTTTGCAAAAAAAATTTGTTTCACTAATTTTGGAAAATAACCAGTGGGGTAAAAAAATAGGGGGTTAAAAATAGAAACACCCCCCATTATCCACGTCCCTGAACTTTTTTTTTGAAACACGTTATATTGTTCGATAGAAACCTATTTCAGTAAACTTTGGTTCAAATTTGGACAAAATCGGTTGAACCATTCAAAAGTTATGTGAATAAAATCGATTTTGAAAATTCAACTTGAACTTGAACCCTGTAACTTTTCAACGGGCATTATAGGACCTCGAAGTAATTTTTTTTCCCTAGTCCATTTTTGATGGGGAATCTCCCCTAAAAGTTTGTAACCGTAATTGCGGAACACCCTTGTATAGGTGTCTCGAAATTAATGCAACAAAATGCACAAGGAGATAGAAAATTGAAAAATAATGGGACTTTATGGATAAACATACCCTCATTATAGCTATTTACGATACAAGAGTTAAAAGTGACAGATATTATTTTGTGAGCGGGGACACTTGAGAAACGAGCGTTAGCGAGTGGAGCAACCCCGCGAACAAAATAAGATACTTTCAACGCGTGTATCATACAAGATTTTATCTACAATGGTCTTTGGAATGTTTGGTAAATGTCAGAATTTATTGAAAATATGACAGGAACGCGCAGGATCATCACTTTCAGCACGTCGCCCATGACACACCCATGACGACGTGTTAAAAGTGACGGGTATTATTTAACGCTTGTAGATGAATGTGTATTACCCGAAATTGACAGGTAAAGTGTCCATTACAAGCGTCTTTTGACGCAGGAAAGTAAGATTCACCTATCTAGGCAGGAAAATCTCACTTTCCTGCGTCAAAAACGTTTTGTTTGCTAGAAACTGCTGGAAACCGGACCCAGCAACGAAATATTTGCCAAATTGTGCCAGAATCATTTCTTTTCTTGTGGTTTATTGAGGTAGTTTCGGGTAAAACGTTATACATAATACGCCAGGAAAGTGTCTTTACAGGGCACGTAAGCTTCTAGGCCTCGCTTACGCTCGTCCTTGAATATGCCTACTATCCCTGTGGAGATTCACTTTCCTGCCTTATTATGTAAATAACTATTAACGTTTAACGGAGATACAGGCCTTCAGAGTTGTTTTTTTTTTTAAATCAAAATTTTGCATAACTTTTGAACCGTTCGACCGATTTTATTCAAATTTGAACCAAAGTTTACTGAAACAGATCTTCATTGAACAATCATAACGTATTTCATCAAACACTTTTAAGAGCGATGATAATATAGGGTACCCTTCCCCTTTTCCCCTATTTTTCACTTCCTGAATATTTTCAGAAATGGTTTTGAATTTAACGTTTAGTTTAATGAAAAAAGTTACTCTCCCAAAATTTTGATTAGGACTTCATTTTTGAGATATTTGAGTTTGAAACTTCGGAAAACATCTCGAAATCGTCACTTTCATAGGCCTTAAAAATTAAAATTCAAGAAAACTCATGATTCTTCAACTGAAATACATTTTTTAGGTGTTTCAAGTTGATGTATCACCATTTTTGACGAGAAACATGAAGTTTTCCAGGAAATAAAATTTGGGCCCTGGAAAATTGATGGCGATTTTGAGATGTTTTCCAAAGTTTTCAAACCCAAATATCTCGAAAATGAAGCATCTAATCAAAATTTTGCACAAGTAACTTTTTCCTCTAAATCAAACGTCCAATTCAAAAATTGAATTCATTTCCAAAAATATTAAAGGTGAAAAATAGGGGGGAAAGGGGGAGGGAACCTATTATTACCTATTCCCTATTATCTTCGCCCCTAAAAATGTTTGATGAGATGCGTTACTACTGTTCAACAAATACTTGTTTAAGTAAACTTTGGTTCAAGAATTGGAATAAAATCGGTTTGACGGTTCAAAAGATATGCAAAAAAGCTGTTCTAAATAAAACTTTGAAGGCCTGTATCTCTGTTATTACACGCTTGCAAGGGTATGTTTATCCAGAAAGTCCCCTTATTTCAATTTCCTATGTTCCTTCGAATTTTGTTGCATTAATTTCAGGACTTGAGTTCTTCATTGTTATCGTACCTACTACCTACTCAAGTATCAATTCCACAGTCCAAGGAAGATGAAGTGTGAGCAAGTAAATTCCTCAAGTTGACGTGGATTCCTTGGATTTCGCCTTTTCAAGTAGCTCATCGCACGACCTGACTCCACTTACTTGATAAGGAATGTTCTCATTGCTCACACTTCATAAGTCTTCAAAAAATTGAGAAAATTTGTGAAAATGGAAGTTCGCGGAAGTGCGTAGAAGTTCATGGAAGTCTTGGAGTTCGTGGAAGTCAGTGGAAGTCTTCTGGAAGTTAGTGGAAGTTGGTGGAAGTCAGTGGAAGTCTTTTGGAAGTTGGTGAAAGTCAGTGGAAGTTAGTGGAAGTCAATGCAAATGGAAGTTTTGGTGTACAAAATTCTTCCTGCGGTTCGCCCCTCGTTTTCTACCGTAAATGGTAGAAAATTATACTACTTATATTTTCACCTATCTAAATGAGCTTGTTCAATCTTATGATTGATCACGTTTCTGATCACGTTCAGCCTTTTCGGAGCCATTTTGAAGTACTCTTCGACCATGTTGCCGCTCTGTCTCAAAAATTTGTACATCTTCATGATTTGCTCGCTCCCTTCGTCGTTGGCCGTTTCCTCTCCGGGATGGTACCTGAATTTGGCAAAGTCGATCGATTCGTAATCATCCTCGTCGTCGGAGACCAGCTCGTACTTGATGCCGAGAACTTTGGAGATCTTCAGGGTGGGATCGATTATTTTGTCGTCCGCGCTGACCCAAACGTGCAGACAGCCGCCCTTTATCTTGCCTTCGTACGTCAGCTGGCCGCAGTTCAGGGCCGGATTCAGCTTGAACTTTTGCAACTGTTCCATCAGTATCAGCGAAACGGGAAGGCAGACTCCGCACATCTTGGACGAGATGAACACTTCGGCCACGATGTCGCTGATTGCGCCAGCAACGTCTTTTTCATTGCTCGATGTCATCTCGCAAAAGGCTTTCTATAATAAGATGATACGATAATTTGGTAAAGAGCTATATTTCTCTTTTCATTAGAGTATAAGCTATGGAAAAATGTTGTGTTGGTACAAATGGTACCATGCTAACGCCTTGATGGTTATGTGGAAGATGGCTCTTCGCTAATGCTGTTAGGTAGTGGTGGCCACTGGAGAGAATTACGCCCTAGCGCGGCAGTACGAGAGAAAATGGAATGAAAATGCCCACTGATAAGTTTTAGATAAGACCAAAGAAAGCCACACAATAATATTTCGAAAAATCGGCCGAAATTTTAAGGCTACTATAGACATTATTTTCGTTTAAAATACCGCAGCTGAAGGCAAGTCACGATGTCAACAAGGCTATAAATTGGTTATTCAAATTTAATGGTTAATGACTGTCATTATCAGCTGCCTTTGGCAGTGGCAGCCATCTTGTGGCGGGAAAATGAATTTGATTCGCGAATACCAATTTATAGAGAACAGAAGCTCTATTCTTGCTCATGGGTTGGTTGATATATTTTTAGTCATTCTATCTACTGAACAGTTCACACAAATCTTATGAAATAACGCAAATATATTCATCCAGTATATTTATTTTTGGGTATAACCTGGAAGAATTTCTTTGTCCAATTTTTTTTGGACTTCATAAAACGAGTGAGTACCTACCTACTGTAGTATCACTGACGAAATTCGATACTGTTCAGACGTCACATCAAGTATCATTTTTACGAAATATTTCAATTAGAAAAAGGTACTTACTGAGTGAAAACGAGGCAGTACTGCTATTGCAGCGTTTGCTAGGCGACTGATTACTTCCGCTGAACATGCCAGGAGTTATGCTAATGACCTTCACCTTCTGGTCCACTTTTCCATTTACCGCGCTTTCACCATGCCATGCCATCGTTATCAACTTCACGTACAGTTGGCTGGGTACAGTGTTATTCAAATCGCGGCGGGAAATACAATCATTGAAGTTCCTTGAAATTTTACAAAACTTCCACTTTTTACTGTTCTGAAGACGCCAATAAAACAAAATTTTCAAGGGATAAAAAAGTTGGGGATATAAAAACTGTAACTATACAATTATACGGTTTTGTTTGGAAATATGGATTGGAGAATGTGAAGGGACTGAACTACTTGAAAGGGCTAAAAAGAGCATACAAATTTGAATAAATAACCGTATATTTTTACGAAAGCAATTAACATAATTCTGGTTTTTATTCCATCATCAGTATTTTCTTAATTTTTTTTCTCATTGTAATAAACCACGAAATTTTGGTTTCTTGAACCCTTGGAAATTGAACAAAAACAGAAAACGAACAAAAATTTGTCTCAAACTAAAGAGCCAGCGTTTCAAGCGCACTAAGCCACTCTCACATCCGCCGAGAATCAATTCAAAAATGCATAATGTAATTGTTTTTTGGAAGTAGAAGAATATGCACACAGCGGACATTATTATAACAACTGATTGTTGAAAACGACTTCAACATAATCACCGCTTTGTTATTTTTTTTTTCGGTCTCATCATCAAAAAGTAGTATAAAATCTAGCGCGCACTAGCTAGACCTGTCTTATAATCATATTATATCATATAATATTAATATATTCATCATCATATATAATATATAATCTTTCAAAAAATCGGTTTTCTTTTTCACTATAGGTATCCGTAATAACATCACGCTTTTCGAAAAATGGGCGAAAAGCGAAGAACGCAAAACGAAAACAGAAACAAAAATAAACATTGTTAAAGAACTAGCCTTAACGTGATATTTTTTCTTTTTTAGTTTTACATATCAATTAAATGTTGTAAATGCAACAACAAGGGAAAGGGGGTCAACGGGAAGTAAAAGAGCGTTTCGAGGGGAGGATGTGGGGGGGGGGAAGGAGCGAATTGGTACTTACACCAAATAAACAATCTCTTAAACCTACGCTATCGTACTTTTTTTTTTCATATCACGTGTCTTCTCGAAATAACCCTGCGGAATATGCACTATATATCTTACAAATTTTACAGTAAAGTTTTAGGATTGCGGAAGGGGGGGGGAGTAGGGTGCTGCGCGCAACGTCTCCGACGAACCCGCCCTGTGCACAACGAATTTCGAGTTGCTTTTTTTGGTTCCTCCCTTTTACTAATTTTAATTATTCTTTGTTCCCAAAAATTGCACTGCTATAGCCTCTGCTTCTTAGTTTTTTGTTTTTGCTTGTTTAGTTTTGACTAGTATTTACACGAAAAAAAAAAAGGATTCACAGCTTATCCGGCGAGTATTCCTCGACGTCGTTGCTGGCGGAGAAGTTTTTCCAACCTGAAACAAGATTAGAAATTCAATCAGGATACGAATGCGAATTTGAACTCGGCACGAATGGATGTGAAGGTATCGAAAATTTAATACTTTCAAGAAGCGCGATATTTTTTCAATGACATAACCGAATTCGATTTGAATTGCGCTGTTCGTTAGCCACATTGAACTTTACCGGTGTATCAAATCAATTTTATTAGTTTTTTTTACATGTTTATATTCTACATGTGCCTGTTTTCTTTCAGCTTATTTAAGTTTTGTATTACCTCGAAACGGTCTTGCAATTGTTTGGATCGAACGCCTAACAATGCAAATATGCATTTTTATTTCGAGTGCAACATTTGTACACCTCTACAATCTGTGACTGAAAATCTGAAAACTCAACTGTATCAAATTTCTTCCTTGAAACTGAAATTAATTAACGGATGCATATTGACGTAGCCAAAATTATGAAGAAAACATATTTCAAGCAAAAAAAAATATGAAAGTCATGCTTTTTACATTTCGGCCAGAAATAATGTTCGGAAAAAAAGAACTATTTTGAAAGAAATCAGCCATTTTGACCATGTTGGCAATTATGAAGGCGTGTTGTGGATAAAACGAGCTGGATCTGTCAAGAAAACAATCATTGCAGCAAATTGCATTTTGCTGTCGTTTTTTGGCCACCGATAGGACCTAAATGCATCACTCCAATAAAAATCCGTATTTTGATTGTTACACGTCCGATCCAAAAGAATTCAAAATCATTCCGAGACAAGACATCAAACTCCATGACTGCATCATTGAAACTCGAAAAAATACTTTTTGACAAAAACGGAAATTGATAGAATTTACGATGATTTTGATTTTGCACCAGTTGACATGTTAAAAATTCATATTTTCATTGTGACACGTCCGATCCGAAGAAATTCAAAATCATTCCGAGACAAGACATCAAACTCCATGACTGCATCATTGAAACTCAAAAAAATATTTCTTTACAAAAACAGGAACAAGTAGAACTTATGGTGATTTTGATTCTGGACCGCTTGATATAAAAAATTCATATTTTCATTGTTACACGTCCGATCCAAAGGAATTTAAAATCATTCCGAGATAAGACCTCAAACTCCATGACTGAATCATTGAAACTCGAAAAAATACTTTTTTACAAAAACGGGAATTGATAGAATTTACGGTGATTTTGATTTTGCACCAGTTGACACGTTAAAAATTCATATTTTCATTGTGACACGTCCGATCCAAACAAATCAAAAAACATTCCGAGATAAGACATCAAACTGCATGACTGCATCATTAAAACTCAAAAAAAAAAATTTTACAAAAAAGGGAACAAGTAGAACTTAACGGTGATTTTGATTTTGCTCCACTTGATATAAAAAATTCATATTTCCATTGTTACACGTCCAATCCAAGGAAATTGAAAAACATTCCGAGACAAGACATCAAACTCCATGACTGCATCATTGAAACTCGAAAAAATACTTTTTCAGAAAAACGGGAATTGATAGAATTCACGGTGATTTTGATTTTGCACCACTTGACATGTTAAAAATCCATATTTTCATTGTGACACGTCCAATCCGAAGAAATTCAAAATCATTTCGAGGTTAGACATCGAAATCCATGACTGAATCATTGAAACTCAAAAAAATATTTCTTGATAAAAACGGGAACAAGTAGAACTTATGGTGATTTTGATTCTGGACCGCTTGATATAAAAAATTCAGATTTTCATTGTTACACGTCCGATCCAAAGGAATTCAAAATCATTCCGAGATAAGACCTCAAACTCCATGACTGAATCATTGAAACTCTGAAAAATACTTTTTTACAAAAACGGGAATTGGTAGAATTTACGGTGATTTTGATTTTGCGCCACTTGACATATTAAAAATTCATATTTTCATTGTGACACGTCCGATCCGAAGAGATTCAAAATCATTCCGAGACAAGACATCAAACTCCATGACTGCATCATTGAAACTCAAAAAAATATTTCTTTATAAAAACAGGAACAAGTAGAGCTGAATCTGATTCTGGGCCACTTGATATAAAAAATTCATATTTTCATTGTTACACGTCCGATCCAACGGAGTTCAAAATCATTCCGAGATAAGACCTCACACTACATGACTGTATCATTGAAACTCGAAAAAAATACTTTTTTACAAAAACGGAAGTAGATAGAATTTACGGTGATTCTGATTTTGCACCAGTTGACACGTTAAAAATTCATATTTTCATTGTGACACGTTCGATCCGAAGAAATTCAAAATCATTCCGAGACAAGACATCAAACTCCATGACTGCATCGTTGAAATTCAAAAAAATATTTCTTTACAAAAACGGGAACAAGTAGAACTTATGGTGATTTTGATTCTGGACCGCTTGCTATAAAAAATTCATATTTTCATTGTTACACGTCCGATCCAAAGGAATTTAAAATCATTCCGAGATAAGACCTCAAACTCCATGACTGAATCATTGAAACTCGAAAAAATACTTTTTTTACAAAAAAGGGAACAAGTAGAACTTAACGGTGATTTTGATTTTGCAGCAGTTGATACGTTAAAAATTCATATTTTCATTGCGATACGTCTGATCCAAACAAATCAAAAAACATTCCGAGATAAGACATCAAACTCCATGACTGCATCATTGAAACTCAAAAAAAATATTTTTTTACAAAAAAGGAAACAAGTAGAACTTAACGGTGATTTTGATTTTGCTCCACTTGATATAAAAAATTCATATTTTCATTGTTACACGTCCAATCCAAGAGAATTGAAAAACATTCCGAGACAAGACATCAAACTCCATGACTGCATCATTGAAACTCGAAAAAATACTTTTTCAGAAAAACGGGAATTGATAGAATTTACGGTGATTTTGATTTTGCACCACTTGACATGTTGAAAATCCATATTTTCATTGTGACACATCCAATCCGAAGAAATTCAAAATCATTTCGAGTTTAGACATCGAACTCCATGACTGCATCATTGAAACTCAAAAAAATATTTCTTCATAAAAACGGGAACAACTAGAACTAATGGTGATTTTTCACTACTTCGCATAATATCAATCAGCTTGTAAAAAATCGATAAAATACTGGTAGGCATCAGTTGAACAGATTGCTGAAGAATGAGGCTTACAAAGAGCAAAAATCTATATCAAAATCGGTTGTCATTGAAAAAAAAACGCGTTTTGAAAGAAAAAAAAAGCAAAATTTTCGATACCGTCAAATTCGTTTGTGCGCAGTTTAGTGGAGATGAAAATTTATATAATATCAACCATGAAGTTTTATCCTTGAAAAATACTGACCATCAGCGATGAACTTGGCAATATCAGCATGGTTGTGGCTCGTCCTGGTGTAGTTCCTCGGAAACACAAAAGACGCTGTGAACTCTTCGACAGTCAAACTGCGACCTTCGTTCAACAACTGTTCGTTAATATCAAATCCAAACACTAATCCTGAGATTTCCTTCGGTTCACCGCCGCTTAGGATGACAACAGGAGGACGTTCTTCCAAAAGCTGCTGCTGCTGCTGCTGTTGCCGAAGATATGCTTCTTCTGCCCGACTCGTTTCGTCCGATTCCCCAATTTCGAAGTGTTCTAAACCGCTTTCGTTAATAATTAAATTCCTATCTTCGTAGCGCCTGCCACCACTACTGCTGTCATCTCTAACCGACGAAGCGTCGACGTTACAATCGCCCGCGGCATCGGCGGCGGTAACACCGACTTTATTGTTATTGTTATTAATGTTATTATTGTTTTTCAAAGTTCTCCTTTCACTTATATCACAGTCCAAACTGCAGTCATTGGTGGTCGGGGTGATCTTGGGGGTGGATGTGACTATGGCCGACGAAGCACCGGTGCTATTCGAAGTTATGGAAGGGAGAGGCGTGCAGTCGGCCGCCGACGTTGACAGCTCGGACTCTTCGTACGGGTGGCCCTGGCTCAGCAGCTGCATCTTTTCGATGGTCTGGACGTCCTGGATGTCCGGCGGCAGCTTGTTGAACACCTGCGGACGAATTCTTTTTAGTAAACGTTCTCCATCAAAATAAAAAAAAACTGTCAATTTTTAATTAAAATTTTGATCAACTGATTACTATTCACGTGCTATTCACTGTTTTAAAAGTGGTCCGCCATCTGACGGTTAAATGGCGATCTAGACAAGTGAGTGTGCTGTCAAAAGACTGACTATAACTTAAAAATCCGTAATTGGCGTTATTACTATAAAAAAATAAAGATAGATTATCCCAGTTTTACGATATCCCATTCGGACTGTGTAATGCACCTGTCACCTTCGAGCGTTAAATGGAATGTTTTTTGAACATATTTCTTCTAGTCAATCTGGATGACGTCATCATGATCGGTGACATTCCAAGATTACTGTAAAAATTCTTAAAATTGTGGATTTCGCGCGGAATTCCTAATTTCAAATTGAAATTTCGAGCTTGAGAGTTGAAATTTCAAAATAAAAAGTCAAAAATTCTAATAAAATCGAGTCTAATTATGTAGTAACACTTCAAAGTCAAAATTATTGTGAGTCCGAGGCCAAAACTGTAGAGTTTTGAATGGAAATTCCAAATTTGATAAACAAAATCTCGAGTATGAAACCAAAATACTGTGATTGAAATGAAAATTCTTAGTTCAAGTGAAAACTTTGGGATAAAATCAAAATTCTGAGTTTCCAAGTCGAAATTCCGAGATCTGAATTTGACATCTCGTGTACAAGAAAAAATGAAGATTCTTCAGTATCAAGCCAAAATTCTGTGAATAGGCAACAATTTTGCTAATGCCGGAATTTTTAATTTCAAAGTCGAAATTCTGAGAATCGAGTGGAATTTCCGTCTCCAAGTTGAAGCTTTGTGAATTATGGTTGATTTTCTGACTAAAAAGTCGAGATTTTGGGTTCAAAATCGAATTTTTCGAGTTTGAGATTCAATATTTTGAGGATACTTCAAAATTCCGCACTTGAATACCAAAATTACGAGAAATCTTGATTGGAATTATCAGACTCTGAAGTTTTTTTAAATTATGGTTGATTTTCTGACTTTGTAATCGAAATTCAGAGTTTATAATTTCAAATTTTTGAGGATAGCTTCAAAATTTCGCATTTGAATGTCGAAATTGCTAGAAATCTTGATCGGAATCATCAGACATAACATTTAACAAATTATGGTTGGCTTTCTGACTTTGAAGTCGAAAAATTCAGACGATTTTTCGAGTTCAAACTTTCAAATTTTTAAGGATAATTCCTCAATTCCGCATTTGAATGTCGAAATTACAAGAAATCTTGATAGGAATTATCCGACTAAAGTTTTTCTAAATTATGGTTGATTTTCTGACTTTGAAGTCGGAGCTTAGAGTTCAAAATCGAATTCAAAGTCGAAATTCACAGTAGAAAATCGAATTTTTCGAGTTTCAAATTCAAATTTTTGAGGGTATCCTCAAAATTCCGAATTTAAATGTCGAAATTACGAGAGATCTTGATCGAAATTATCAGACTCAGGTTTCTTAAGAATACGGATGATTTTCGAACTTTGAAGTCGAAATTCAGACTTCTAAATCGGATTTTTCGAGTTGAAAATTAAAATTCTTGAGCATAATTTCAAAATTCCACATTTGAATGTCGAAATTACGAAAAATCTTGATCGGAATTATCAGACTGAATTTAGTTTTCAGGAATTTTTCCGCCATCTCTCAGTGGGATTGTATAATTATGTACATTTTTGGTTTTCTGTCTTCCCACAAGTTCTTTGTAGAGATGTTTATTTCAACTGACCGGTTTCGAGAGCCTCTGGTCCCTCCTCGTCAAAGTATCAAACAGTGTGTGTTAAAAGCATATGTTAAAAGAGATAAAAAGTTGTATATTTTCGCAGAAATCTGACGTATAATTTTTTTTTCGAGGAGGCCCTCGAAACCGGCCAGTTGAAATAAATATCTTTACAAAAAACTTGTGGGAAGACAGGAAACTGAAAATTTATAGGCTGAATTTTTTTTAGATTATGATGGATTTTCTGACTTTGAAGTCGAAATTCAGAATTCAAATATTTCGAGTTGAAAATTCAAATTTTTGAGGATAACTTCAAAATTTCCCATTTGAATGTCGAATTGACGAGAAATTATGATCGAAATTATGAGACTGAAGTGTTTTTCAAATTATGGTTGATTTTCTGACTTTGAAGTGGGAATTCAGAGTTCAAAATCAAGTTTTTCGGGTATAAAATTCAAATTTTTTGAGGATATGTTTAAAATTCCGCATTAGAATGTCGAAATTACGAGGAATTTTGATCGGAATTTTCAAACACAATTTTTTTGAAATTATGGTTGATTTTCTGGCTTTGAAGTCGAAATACAGAGTTCAAAATCAAATTTTTCGAGTGTGAAATTTAAATTCATGGGGAAAGCTTCAGAATTCCGCATTTGAATGTCAAAATTACGGAAAATCTTGATCGGGATTATTGAATGAAAGTTTTTTTTTCGAATATCGTTGATTTTCAGACTTTGAAGTCGAAATTCAGGATTCAAAATCGAATTTTCCAAGTCGAAAATTTTAATTTTTGAGGATAACTTCAAAATTCCGCATTTGAATGCCGGAATTCCGAGAAATCTTGATCGGAATTATCATAAATGTTTTTCCCTTTGATAATAGTTGATTTTATGACTTAGAAGTCAAAATTCAGACTTCTAAATCGGATTTTTCGAGTTCAAAATTCGAATTTTTGAGGATAATTTCAAAATTCCGCATTTGAATGTCGAAATTACGGGAAATCTTGATCGGAATCATAAGACTTGAGTCGAGTTTTTGACTTCAAAAGTATTCAGTTTGCTTTCCATTTTAGAGTCTAAAACATAAATTTCAAGCACAATAAAGCCAAGATTTCAAGGAAAAAGTCAACTTTCTGACATTGAAAGTGAAAATTTCGAGTTTGAAAGTCAAATTTCCTACAACAAGTCTAAAATTCTTAATTCCGAAGTCAAAATTAACATGGCCAACGCAATAATTATGATATCCAAGTCGAATTTGTGACTTCAAATTAGATAATTTTTAGTTAAATTGAAAATTCAAATTGGCAAGTCAAAATTTTGAGTATGGAGTAGAAATTCTGAGAACGAAGTTAAAATTCTGGTGCTGAAGTTGAAATTCCCAGATTGAAAGGCTACATTCCAAGATCAATGCCGAGATTCCGAGTTGTTGACTTTGAAGTCAAAATTCTTGGATTAAAATTTTGTTCTGAAGTCCAATTTAGAAGTCTGTACTCTGACTCATTCTCAGAATTTGACTTCAATATCAGAATTGCGAATTACAAAATCAAAATTATGATTTTGAAAGTTTGTTATAGAATTTATTGTCAAGAATTCGACTTAGGCTCAAATACCGGATATTTGAATTGCACTTCAGAATATTTACTATTGTTTCTCAAAATTTCAACTTTTGCAATTCTGGTCTCAGAATTTGCTTATAATTTCGAAGTTTCGAATATCTCGGTTTGGAAGTCTAGTTAGACTTGATTCTCATGAATTTAAACTTTACACTCAGTTTCTCGACTTTCAAACTTGGGGTTTTAATTTAGAATTGTGACTTAAATCTCAGCAATTCGTCTTGAGATCCTGGAAATTTCAAAAAGAAGAACTTTATTACCCATTGATATTGCTGTATTTTTTTTATTGCTTGAAGATATGCGTGTCAAAGGCGGATAAGCTTGTAATAGATAGTTGAAGAATAACTAATTCAACAAAATCTTTCAAAACAAAGGAAAAAATGGCTGCCGCTGGGTTTTGAGCTTCCACCCGCTTTGACTCACCCGATATTTCTAAACGACGGTGACATGCGGCACTCGAGTCGCATTTCCACGCATGACACGGTAAAATTTTCAGATTCCAACATTTTGATGTCTGTATTGTGCTTTTCAATACCAATACCAAATATTGGAAAAAATTTAGGGCTTTTATGTTTGAAAATATGGAGGGTCAAAAGGTGTTTTTTTGACCCCCTCTATTTTCGTTATTTTGAACTATTTCACTGCACTCTTTTTAATAGATCAAAAAGCAAAGTTTTTGAACCTTTGAATTTGTTTTGTAATTTAATTTGCTATACAGGGTGAACCGTAAATCCTGAAAATCCAGTTTTCTTCAAAAAATGCATCAAGAAAATTTCATATGGGAACTATTTGTGTTATCTGTTGCTCTGCAACAGTTTTATAACTTCTAGAACTTTCCACGAGCATTTTCGAGGAAAAATAGATTTTTAGGATCTATGACTCACCCTGTACACTAAAGAGAATTACAAAACACATTAAAAGATTCAAAAAATTCGCTTTTTGGTCTGATGGAAGAGTTCACTATAATCTTTTAAAATAACAAAAAAAGAAGGGGTCGCAGGACCACCTTTTGACCCTCCATTTTCCAAAAATTAAAATTATCAAAAAATATTGAAAATTGAAATTTTTCAAAATTTTAATGGCATTTCTGGAGCATTTCGCTACCTGCTGTTCAATTTCCTACCCCAAGTTTGCAAACACCCTGTCATTACAACGTCAGAGCCGAGTCGGCATTTTAGAAAAGGGGGGAATGTCACGTAAGCGCTGACGTCAGGTGACAACAGAAAAACTTACTGCGTAATTTCCTGATACGTTTTCGAATAATCCTCCGGTTCCACTGCTGCTGGAATCACTCGCGGCGGCAGAAATCGCGGAAACTCCTCTGTTGTTGTTCCAAGCGTTCATCTGTCCCGTATTGGTTGAAGCGTCGATCTTTTGCGTTTTCCCCTTATTACTACTACTGCTGCTGCTATTACTGTTGTTACCACTAAAGTTACTACTGACACCACTCGACTGGCCGTGGTTCTTTTCCAAAGGCGACTTGATGGCTGGAAAACTCTTGATGCTGGTAACATCCGGAGGTTCTTGTTTTTCCTCTTGCTGCTGCTGTTTTTCTTTCATTTCGTCTTCTTCACCGCCCTGATTGGCCTGCGGCGGTGCAGGTGGCGCTTCAAGCGATTTCCGCCTTTCAACTTTCGGCTGTACTTTACTATTATTACTAATGTTAATGTTACTATTGATATTGTTAAGATTATAAACACTGTTAGCGTTATTGTCGACGATAACGGCGCCCCCAACGCCGCCGCCGCCGGTTTTAGCATAGTTCGTCATGATCTTGGTTCCGAACGAGGTGCGCTGTTGCTGTTTCGTGCGGCACGAAGCGTCTCCGTTGCGGGCCATGTCCGCGTACGACAAGACTTTGGCTTTGGTCGCTGCCGCCGCCGTTGCCACTTCGGCACTGATCGGATCGGTTGCTATCGCGACGACCTCCGGTTCGGAAATTTCGTGCGCGGCCACGGCCGAAATCGGCAGCGAGTGCACGGAGTCGGCGTCGGAACACGAATCGGATTTGTCGCTCTGGGGGGCGCTGCGGGCGGCCGTCGGCTTGCCGCTTCTTCCGCCACCCTCCGACACCGACGACGTGGCGTACGAAGAACCCGATTGGCTGTAGCTGTGGCCGTCCTCGGAGGATTTGCGGCCGGAACAATCGCGCTGTTGGCCGAGGTGCTGGTGCTGCTGTTGCTGCTGCTGGTTGTGGTTGTGATGACGACTTCCGGCGGAATGAGCTCCAGAAGAAGAGTCGACTCCGGATGTGCCGAGACTGCTGCGTCGCTTTCGCTGCTTGTTCTTCTTCTTGGTGACGACGTGGAAGTCGGCCGTTTCCAGATTTTCCGCAGACAGGTTCTGATGCTGGATCAAGCTCGGTGCGGGCGACTGAAAAACCAGTTGGAATTAATTGATACTATCGCGCTAACACGCCAGTCATTGGAAGATTTCTTGAAATTATCTTCTAATTGCTAATATGTAATGAGTAACCAATGCTACGGCTTAGGTTGAATTTGAGCAATCCAACGACTATAAACTCGAAGGTATTTCCTGGAGGAATAAGGGCGGCAAAGGGTCGGTGACCTCCAACATGTCGCGCATAGCGTAGCTGCTATTTGTGACAGTATATATATTTTCACTAATACAACTGTCTTAAGAAGCTCTCTACAAAAAATAACGATTTTATGGCAGTTTGAAATATGGACAGCTTAAGCAAACAAGTGAATATCCCCTCACGTGCGTGAGTCACAATAGCGCATTTTCTTAGTGCAGATATGTCATTGATTGAAATGAAGTCCGGCTTGAAAATTGAATGTACATGCGAGACAAGAGTAAGTTTCACGTTTCATGACAATCGTTCCAAAAATGAGAAATTTTAATATGGCGGCCAAGATAGCGGCGGAATTATGAAATTCAACTCGAAAATAAGAATGATTATACGAGACAAGGCGACAAGGGTGAGTTACATGACAATCCCTCCACTATTAACAGATTTCAATATGGCGGCTAAGATGGCAGCGGAATCATGAAATTCAGCTTGAAAATAAGAATGTTCATACAAGACAAGAATAAGTTCCAAGTTTCATGACAATCGTTCCACTAATGAGAGATTTCAATATGGCGGCGAAATCATGAAATTCAGCTTGAAAATAAGAATGATCACACGTGACAAGGGTAAGTTCCAAGTTCCATGAAAATCGTTCCACTAATAAGAAAATTCAATATGGCGGCCAAGATGGCGGCGCAACCATGGAATCCAATCTGTTCACTGGCCACCCTTGGAAACCTAAGCTATCCATCGGAAAAAGTTCCAGGGCTTTAGGTTCATTCCCCGAGGAGGAGTTCAATTTCTTAGAAGTGCACAGGAAATCTTTGTTTTTTGATAATAATAGTGATAACTATGTATGTATAAAAAAAGAATGCCCATTGGCCACCCTTGGGGATATCAGCTATCCATCGGACAAAATTCCAAGGCTCTAGCTACATTCCCGGAGGAGGAATTCAACTTCTCAAAAGTGCACAGTAAATCTTTGTTTTTGATGATGATAATAATAATAATGATAACTATGTATGGATTGAAGAATTATTGCCCATTGGCCACCCTTGGGGACATCAGCCATCATTCAAAAAAAGTTCCAAGGCTCTAACTTCATTCCCCGAGGAGGAGTACAACTTCTTAATTTCTACACGGACAGACAGACGGACAGACACAGACAGACAAACCGGCCATATAAGCGTGATTTTCTTACGAAAATGCGCCAAAAAACTGGATGATTTGCTCGAAGTGGCTGTGATTAAATGAAAAATCTATTGTTTTTTTTATTGCCAAAAACTACACTGATATTTTTTTGACATGAACCGACATGAACTACAGATCGGGGTTAAGAAAAGTCGCAAATTGAGCGACTTTGAATTTTTCAGCAGGTTACTCAAGTCATTGTCACAGGTTGGATTTATTTGAAACATGACAGGCAGTGTCTGCAAAGTAACCTATAATTTTTGTTACAAAGTTGAAAATGTTAATTTGAAGTGTAAACACTGTAAGTTTGAAGTCGAAATACCAAGTATTTGCAATAAAAATTCTGAGTTCGCAAAACAAAATTCTCAAGTATAACACCGAAATACTGTGATTGAAATCAAAATTCCCGGTTCGAAGTCGAGATTTTGGGATTAAAATCGCAATTTCGAGTTTCGAAGTCGAAATTCCGTGTCCGGTGTCAAAATTCCTAGCGTTATCAGCTGGATATTGAAACTCCAAGTTGAAAGTCGCAACTTTGTGAGAAGTTCAAGAACCAAGTTGAAGTTTCGTCGTCAAAGTTGAAATTTTCATTACTTTGATAGATATACAGACTTCTAAGTCGAAATTCCGCGTTCAATTCGAAGTCTAATTTACAAGAACAAGTGAAAAATTTCGTACACGAAAGTTGAAATTGTGAGAAATTTCGGTTTTCTAAAATTGAAGTCGAATTTCTGACTTCAAAGTTCAGCAGTCAACTTCCCAGTTGGAAGTCGAAACACTGAGTTTGCACGTAGAAATTTTGAGAATGACAGCTTTTTAATGGTCAATAAACTATTGATTGATTGATTGAAATTAAGTCGAAATACTGGTTTGAAAGTCGAGGTCGGAGTTTGAAGTCAAAATTCCGACATCATCAAGTCGACATTCTGAAATACTATTTAACTATTGAAACTATTGAACTTTTTTACTTTAAAAAGTTCGAATTTCGAGTGATAATTGAAATTTTGAGTCGAGATTCAGTTGAAATTGTCTGATAAGTACTAAATACTGATAATTTCTAAAAATAAAGCCAAAATTCGAGTTCAAAACTCGAAACTACTGAACGTAGCCTTCAAAATTCTGAGACTCAAATTAAATTTCATGACTTCAAAGTGGGTTTTGTTTTTGAAAGTGGATAATTTTGAGACTAAATTCCAAATTCCAGTTTGAAGTCCAAATTTTGAGTTCGAAGTCAATATGCCGAGTCAAATTTCGGAACGATAAGCATTTGTGAGACCAAAGTCGAGTTTCTGACTTGAAAAGTTGAAATTTTGAGAAACGAAAGTCGAAGTTTCGAAACGCAGTTCGAATTTCTACCTTTTGAGAGATCAAAATCGCAACTGTAAAACTTGAAGTCGGAACTCCGCGTTTGTAAGTCTGAATTCTGAGTTTAAATCTTGGGATTGACTTCAATATCGGAATTGCAACTTGAAAAAACGAAAATTTTGATTCTCAAAGCTGGTATCGAGACTTTATTGCCGGGAGTTCGACTTCGAATTCAAAATTTAGGATCAAAAGCCAGAAATTCGAACTGTCTTTCGGAATTTCGACTTGCGTTCCTCAGAATTTCAACTTTTGAAAACTTTGGTCTCAGAGTTTTGCTCATGATTTTGGAACTTTGAGCTCGGAACTCGGGTCTCCGTTTGCAAGATTCTGACTTTACACTCGAAATTTCAAAACTACAATTTGGACTTGAAAAAAGTCAAAATTTAAATAAAAAATTCGGTTTAGGAGTCCAGTTGGACTTGATTTTCAGAATTTTGACTTTTGAAACTCGAAATTGCGATTTTAATGAAATAACCTAGACCTATTTGACAGAATTTAGCTTTTTTTTTATTGGGGAATTGCGATTTTCAAACTCGGAATTTTGATTTAGATTTCGAAATTTCGACTTTCAAACTCGTCAGAAATTCGATTTCAATCTCGGAATAATCACGACTTTCTTCTATCCTACAAATCCTATGCTATTTTATTTTCAGAATAACGGGTTTCACTATACATTCGGCTCCATTTTCAAAAATTTATATTTCAACTTCTACTACTAAAAATGTTGTCCTCAATCTCAGAATTTTGACTTTGTATTTTAGAATTCTCATTTTAGACCTCATAGTGTCGATTTAGGTCTCGGAATCTCGATTGAAACCTGAAGTTCCAACTTAAAAGTTGACAATGCTCGGAATTTCAACTTAAACACCGAAATTTCAACTTCACTCTCAGAGTTTTGACTTAAAATTCAAAAATTCCACTTACAAATTTAAATTCGATATGTGGCCAAGAATGACCCAATTTGAAGTCACAAATTCGACTTGGATATCAAAATTGCGTTGGTCATGTCTTGTAATTTCGACTTTGAGATTAAGAATTTTAGACATGTTTAAGGAAATTCGTCTTTCAAACTCTAAATTTTTTATTATCATAGTCAAAAAATGGATTTTTTCTTTGAAATCGTGGCTTAATAATGCTTGAAATTTCTGCTTTCGACTCTGAAATGGAAAGCAAACTGTTAACTTTTGAAGTCGAAAAATTCGACTCAAGTCTGGTAATTCTGATTAAGATTTCTCATAATTTGGACATTCAAATGTGGAATTTTAAAGTTATCCTCAAAAATTGAATTTTAAACTCGAAAAATTCGGTTCTGAACTCTGAATTTCGACTTCAGTCAGAAAATCAATCAATCTAAAAAAAAATCCGATTGATTCCGATCAACATTTCTCGTAATTTCGATATTTAAAGGCGGAATTTTGAAGTAATCCTCAAAAGTTTGAATTTTACACTCGAAAAATTTTATTTTGAACTCTGAATTTTGACTTCAAAGTCAGAAAATCAACCATAATTAAAAAAAACTTCCATCTGATGATTTTAATCAAGAATTTTAGTAATTTCGACATTCAAATGCGAAATTTTAAATCTATCCTTAAAAATTTGAATTTTCAACTCGAAAAGTCCCATTTTGCACTCAAAATTTCGACTTAAAAGTCAGAACATCAACCATTATTCAAATCAAAACTTTAGTCCGATAATTCCGATCAAGATTTCACGTAATATCGACATTCAAATGCGGAATTGTGAAATCATCCTCAAAAATTTTAATTTTCAACTCGAAAAATTGTCTAAATTTCGACTTCTCAGTCAGAAAATCAACCATAATTACACAAAAACTCTGGTCTGATGATTCCGATCAAGATTTCTCGTAATTTCAACATTCAAATGCGGAATTTTGAAATTATCTTCAAAAATTTGAATTTCAAACTCGAAAAATCAGATTTTGAACTCAAAATTTCGCAAAGTGAGCGACTGTATTTTTTTTTAGCAGGTTACTCAAATCACTCATCTAACTTGACAGGCAGTGTCTGCAAACTAACCTATAACCAGTATCATAGCTTTTTTTATTAGAAATTGAAGACGGCCCAGAAGTCGAGTGGGATGCGTACCTGCTCGGCAAAGTGGAGTTCCGGGTTCGATTCCCGGTAATGTAAGTCTGGGTTGTTGTGTCGTAAAATGGATTTTTCAACTGTAATTGATATTAATAAAGGCATATAAACTCCTATGGCCGCGATAAGTGCCGATAAGGAGAAAAACATTTGAAAAAAATATTTAGAAATTTAACAATGCTAACTTGATGCTAACGTCTTTATGCATGTGCTACGTGTGATGTGACAGCTGTCATCGCAAGTTTACGCGCAAATCAAAACATTCGAGATTACGTAGTGAAAATCGTCTCTACTGATTGGTGGCTCTTCGCTAATGCTGTTAGGTAGCGGTGGCCAATCGGGAAAATGATGCCCAAGCGCGGGCTACTGAATGAAAATGCCAACTGCACCAAGGCCCCATCTTCTGATACTGATCACATTTTTCATAGCTTAATCTAATGAAAAAAAAAAGAGTAAAATCGATTATAGGCTCAATTGGAGCCAATCGCATTGAACCGTTCCTCATTGATTTGAAAAAAAAAACGAAAAATCCTACTCGCAGAAAGTGCTGTAGAACTCACCTCGTGAGAACTTTGCCCTTTGTTTTGAATCGGGAGAACAAAAAAAATTGTTCCTAAAGTTTGATCGGTTGAAAGTGGGAGCCCTGTACCCGGTTTAATCTGCCAAACTTCGAGAGGGGGGGTCCACAATCAATGAAAACGCTATGCGCGACATGGTGAAGGAGCCAGGTAATTATAAATCTTTGCCTAGAATAAAGGCGGCAAAGGGTCGGCGACCTTCACCATGTCGGGGCAAAGCTAGCTGTTCAGTGGCTAGCTAGACTATGTCGTGGTACGATGAAAAATAGCAATTTTATAGCAGTTTGAAATGAGGACAACTCGAACAACAAAATTGAAATAATTTTTTCTCAGAGGAGACGTGATCAAATAAAAAACCTACTGTGTTCTTCGAATGCCAAAAACTTGAATGATGATATTTTTTTGCCATAAACCAACTTAGAACTTGATTCAGCACATCCCGTGAAAAATCCAATGGACTGAAATCTGCACTGCGTGCCGGCCATGTACGGGTCCCGCCTCTTCCAAGCCATTCAGAATATTGGGCATTTGAAAAATTTGTCACAGGCCCATATATTCAACATTCAGAAAAAAACTACATCATTTCCAAAATTCAAAAGTCCAAATCATTTGAAACTTTTCAAACACTCTATAGATTGTACAATTTTAGCTTCAGAATTTGATTTTCCCGGGAAAAATTGGCACGAAAATTGAAATGTTATGCGCGACATGGTGGAGGCGCCGGGTACTTACAAATCTTTGCCTAGAAAAAAGGCGGCAAAGGGTCGGCGACCTTCACCATGTCGGGGCATGGGTGGCTAACTGGGCTATGTCGTGGTACGACGAAAAATAGCAATTTTATAGCAGTTTGAAATGAGCACAATTCGAACAACAAAATATAAATATTTTTTTAGTTTAGTTTAGTTCAAGTTATTTCAGTAATTATATTTTAGTAAATAGAAATTACGGAATTTTATATAAATTACATAATTTTAGAAAAAGTGGGATTTTTTTGATGAAATGAGAATTGGAATAAACGAGGAAAGTCAAACAATTCAACGCTTTTTTTCCCTCAAAGAATGAGACTCAATTCGAAATTCCGTGAATGATTTGGGGCTTCAAATGATTGCGAAAGCTGTTATTCACGATTAAATGCTTGAAGAAGAGCGTACGCATAAGAAAACGTACGTGTCGGTGGATAATAATTGTGGTGGAAAAGCTGGAAAATCGCAGGTAATAAATTTCGTACATGTCTGCATAATCAAGTAGCGTGCAAGTTTCGAAAATATCACACTTGTGAAATAAATGGTACCTACTCAAAGAGTCAAAAACGTCAAAAAAAAAAACGTCACTTCCATAGGTGGTCGTACATTTTCTTTTTCTTGCAGTAATTCGTGAACAGCTGGAACGATTCTCTTTGAATTTAGAATTGATCAGAGGTTCTGGAATTATTTCAAAAGCCCGATTTTTCAAGTTCAATTTTGAAAGACTCCGTCTCCATTATTGTGCATTTGAGAGTTTTCGAGAAAGCCTACTGTTTCTTTTTTGTTTTCTATCATACCAAGAACACTATAAAACGGCATGACCAGTAAGCAGATCAGTATTGAATTCACAGCGACAGTGAGCACATCGGCGAAGTTGAAAAGAGCGATATCCAAGTGTGACGATATATATGAATCGTAAATCACTACCGGTAATGAATAGTGTAATCGAATGTGAGTACTGGGTACTTCATAGAGTTACCAACCTGCATTTCGCCCCAGGACCGTCTCTCGCGCCTGTCCACCGACTTGTTTCTCAAAACGACCACGTCCTCCTCGTCGTCGTCGTCGAAAGCCGACGAAGATATCTCGCCCATGGAATTGCTCTTCTTCAGCTTATCACCGGCACTGCTGTTGGTGTGATCCTTGTTCCTCTTCTTGTTGTTGTTGTTGCCCTTCTTGCCTACGGCGCTGTTGTCCTCGCAGGAATTCCTCAGCTTGCACGGCTTGAACGGATGCGGGTTGATGCGCAGGTCCTTGTCGGAGATGTTGCTCGGCTCGCCGACGTACTCCAGGATCGCCTTCACGTCGCTGTTTGCGATTTTCGGATTGTAACCTTTCAACTGCAACAGTAATTGAAACCTCGTTTAGTCCAGACGAGACAAGAAGAGATAAGCAACAAATATTCATATTTGTACGGTCAACAATGGCCGTGGTCAAACAATGATGGCTAATCACTGTTTTGCTAGGGGGGGAGTGTTACGGTTCATAACGGCTGAGCGATCGTGTTTCTTTTCAAATCTGAATTATTTTACTGTTATTTTATCTGAGCTACTACTGAAACGTTACGAACTGTTTCAAAAGGGGCCCGGACTACATCGTGTATCGTTGTGAATTATTGTGCCGATGGCCAGTGCAGCTAACCGCAAAGTTCTGGGGATTTCCCACATTTCTCGTTTGGAAGCTCGAAAATAAAATCTCGCTGACCAGAATCACGCTTGAAGTGAACGTACTATACACAAGGCTACAAATCGAGCTATCTGAAACGTGAGTCAATATTGAGCTCCTGTGCAGACAGCGTTTCCTACGTTCTTCGCATAAATTGCAAACAAAGGACGAATATTGCGAATTTGAAAGTAGCAGCAACGCTTCCATTGCAAAGCGAGGCGTTACAAAAAAAAAACCGGATCTCTGTCGCAGAATTTGTTAACTGCCTCATTTATTAAATCGACGAGTACTAAATCAGACAGCGAACCTGTTGAGTTATGCGGGCCATTGTGAATTCGTCTGGTGAGCTCTCTACCAATCGATGACTGCTGACTGCCAGGGGTGAATTCAGAAATATACCCCCCAGACGTGCGGGAGTGATCGGTGTGGGAACACTTTGGAATTTAAAACACTGCACCACCTCTGGATTTTATCGAACATAATAAACACAACAAAACAAGAACGGCAGATTTTTTGCTGGATAGCGAAAAAAAGCTTCGCTTATCGGCAGGACGCCGTGCTCTTCCCATGGATTTCTTCTACTTGCTCGAAGAGAAAAAAACTGGTGTGTTTGAACTGAGCTCCGTTGCAAAAGTACGAAATCGGAACTAATTTGATACCCTGCCCCCCCCCGGCTCAGAGAAAAACAGACCACTTGAAATGTAGAAACAAGCAGCAAGATGCTCACGGGCGTGAGTTCAGTGGCGCATTTTTCAAGATGCGGCTCAGACACTTGACGGTTTCCAGCACTAGGCAACCAGTTATACATTGCTTTTTGATATTTTTCAGAAAGTGAAAAAAAAATTTTGATCCGTAGCGCCATTATTAAGATTACTCTACATGACTTATACAAAACGTCGCTAATTTTTGTACATCTAATTTTCGATAATATTAATTATAAGCTTATGACGAAAATCTGAAAATCGTTCGTAAAAAAAAATGTGCAGGGTGATCCACCGAGATTCCCCCCCTCCCCTGTTAGAGTTTTTCCCGTTGGAATAAATTGGTGGCCTTTTCCCAACCATTTTTCCCATAGAATTCAAATTTGAACACTTTTTTTTTATATTTTTTAGCATACAGGATGATTCAAAAAAAATTCCAAATTTTTTTTTCAACTCTCAAATTTTTTTGACACCTTGTATCCTGAATATTGGAAATGATGCGGCTTTTTCTTCTGAGTGCAGATATATGATTTGATTATTGAGCAAGATCATATAAAGAGTGTTCATTTTCACGCTTTCCACCCCAGATTGCTCATTCCCCTTTCCCCCGCCAAATTCTTTTCAAGAAAAACACCGGAACGGGTCGATTTTTATCGATGGGAATTCGGCAATACGTGTCCTAGATGTCCCCCTCAAAATAAAATTGACCTGTTTAGTCCAGTAAAACTACGGTTTAACCTCGAACTAATTGCAACAGAAATAATTTTTTGACCAATTAGTTTCGTTTAGCTGTCTGAACAACATATTAAAAATTAAGAAAAATTTGAGTAGGGGAAAACGTCCAAAATGGTATATCCAATCCGGTCGAAGGACGTTAACCATACTTCTTGATGAAGAATCTATAATAAATTCAATTTTTGTTGTTTATCAGTTCAGTACACCTATACGAACAACACATAAGAAATATGAAACAATATAGGTAGGGGAACAAGTCCAAAATGTCAAAACTAATCCAGAAGTAGGCGCTACGTGGACGATTTTCGTTTCTGTCAATATCGGATCAATTCTGGCAATTCTGACATCGTTTCCTACTAAATTTGACGTTGTGAATTCAATAAAGGTGATTTAATTGTGATTGAAACATGATTAACCAAATTTTACTGAGAAAAAACACGTTTTTTCGGACTTTTTTTCTTTTTTTCGATTTCATTTGTGTCATTGTTGAAATAATTTATTATCACAACTCCTGCATACTTCATCTATTCCAAGTATCTTACATACAAAAATCATGCACTGAATGTAGCTTTTGTTTTAACAAAGTGATATAATCGATTTGTTGCAAAAGCTGCCTAACGACCATTTTTGCACAAAAAATAAACGCACTCTTGCGGTAAAAAAGATGCTGTAAGTGTAATATACATTTGTTTTGAAGTTTTTGAACTGCAGATTAAAGATAAAGCATTCCTTTTTTCGTTCAGTAGAGGCAGTCGTACAAAAGTTGTATTTTGATGGACGCAGCATAATTTTTGCGTGAACCTGCGTAAATTTTCGAGTGAAAAATTAGCGTTGAACAGTTTCCGCAACAAATCAATTTTATCAATCTGTGAGAACAAAATGCCACATCCAATGCATAGTTTTCATGTGTGAAACGCTTAAAATTAGTGAACTATGTAGCAATTTTCACCAAAATATTTTTTGACAATGACCAAATCAAAATTAAAAAACGGCAAAAAAATAAACCTCAAAAACGTGTTTTTTTCAAGTTCAACTGGTTTTAACGTGGTTCAATCACAATTTTACGTCTAGCTGTTGGTTTTGATAAATGATAATGAAGAAGAAACATATAGTTTCGCCCATTTTTTTTTTTATTCCCTTGAGAAAGTCAGCTAACCAATATTTCGATTTTTGACTAGGTGTCTTCTATTTTATTTTCCTCCATATTAGAGCTACCGCGTCAAGTTAGGTATTATTTCCGATCAACTTCTACATTCTGAATTCAATGATGACCTCAAAATTATAATAGAAACAAGTTTGGACAAGTTACCTGAAAAAAAATTCCTTTGGCATTTTTCAGTTTTTGTTTTCAATTGGTGAAGGCATTTGTATTCAGAACTATTTTATACGTCACTACTTTGGAGTGTATTTAACATTATCAAAAGCATGGACCCAATATCTGTGTATTTTGCTTTTGGAATCTGAAAAAAAAAGAATAGTGGAAAATAGTTTTGGATGTCTCCAACAATAAATACCTACTGAAAAAATCAAATTGAAGAATATACCTTATAAAACACGGTTTTTCAAGCTAACTTATTCAAACTTGTTTTTATTCCAATTTTGGGGTTATCATTGGATTTAGAATGTGGAAATTAGTCGAAAATGATACCCAACTTGACGGTATAGCACCAATATGGAAAAAAGAAAATTTCACAAACCTCTAGTTAACACCCCCACCGTGCCCCCCACGTTATGCAATAATACATTTTTTGTAAAAAAATGGCACCTTCAGGCCACACATAGAAAAATTCGGGAAAATTGTTTATTTGAGTCAGTATAAGTAATAGGTTCTAAGTTCTAACCCTGATGCATTTTGAATAGCAATTTTAACTCCCCCTCCCCTGAATAACACAAAACCCTCCAGTACGATTTTTGTCGTTTTTGGATAAGTTATACGGCAGACAGTTCTGGACACATCCTGCCATTTTCAGATTTCCATGATTTATTTTCAGGTAGAAACTGATCTTTTATGTACTATAAGCAAAAACTATGCCAAGTGACACCGCCATTTTTGATTCGCCATTTTGAAGACTTTCCGCCATTTCAATTTTTCTTGATTTTTGATATGTTGCTTGTAGGACTTCAAGGTATTTCATAGCGAAAGAATTATTTCTGTTGCAATTAGTTTGAGGTTCACCCCTTTTTTTACGTAGGTTTACTGGACTAGTTCCGGCGTTTTTCATGAAAAAAATTTGGCGGGGGAATGAGAAATCTGGGGGTGGGAAGTGTGAAAATGAACAGTCCAGAAAATGGCGGAAAAGATCTCCAGTACGTTGCAAGATACCCTTCAGGGAACTCCAAAAAAATGCTGAAAAAATTCTTCGACTTTCATTTTTGGGGTTAAGGGTCAAGGTCTCTTCGAACCCTTCTAGTTTTGTTAATTTAAAAGATTTCAGTTTACTGCTGACGGCAGAATTATGAGAAAGACATATCCACTTCTGGATGAGTAATAATTTTTTTTTTATTTACAAGGTGAGTCAGAAACCAAGAAAATTAATTTTCGAAGGATCAGTTTTTGACCTAAATTTTTTCAAAAATGAAAGTCGAAGATTTTTTCAATCTTTTTTTTTTTTGATTCCCTGGAGGGTCCTGCACAACGTGCTGCAGAAATATTCCGGCATTTTCTGGACACCCTGTATGATCTTATTCAAAAATCAAATTATACCGGGTGATCATTTGAAAACTATCCACCTGCAATAACTCCCGATTCCTAGTCAATATTTCTTCGAGCAAAAACAGGTCGATTTTTATATCGAGGACGACATCTAAAACATACATTGGCAAATTTCTATGTTCAGCCCCCTTGCCCCCACCCATCTCAAAAATAAAATTTCAAACGACACTATCTCTACCTTGCGATACATCAAATTGAAGAAAATTAAATTCTCTTTTTAAAAAAGATATTTTCAAAAATTTCAACTCTACCCCCCTTCTCCCTAAAAATTCTCTGAGTGTCCCTTTCAATATTCTGGACCCCTCAATTCTCTTCAGTTTAGTCAGCATCATCCTGAATAGCTTCAAAGAAGAGAATTTTCGGTGGAAAAAGTGCCACCCAAATTGACCTCATTGCTCTCCCCCACCTTAACTTTAAAATTCAACAAAATACCACCCACTTTGTTACACATCAAATTCAAGAAAATTAAATTCTCTTTCTAGAAACAATTTTTTTGAAATTTTCAACCCCTTCCCCATCTAACTGGACATTTGGAGTATATTAGTAGGAAAACGGGGGTTTTAAAAATTTCGAAAAAATTGTGTTCAGGGAGAGAATTCAATTCCCTTCAATTTGATGTATCACAAAGTAGATATTGTCATTTTAGATTTTTGAGGTGAGGAGGGGGGAACAAAAGGGTGAATTTGGGTGGCACTTTTTCCATAGAAAATTTTCTCTTTCGATGCTGTGCAGGATGACGTTGACTGCATTGAAGAGAATTGAGAGGTCAAGAATATTTAATTGGACACTCAGAGAATTTAAGGGGGAAAAGGGTTGGGGTTAGAAATTTTAGAAATATTTTTTCAGAAAGAGAATTTAATTCTGTTGAATGTAATGTATCGCAAAATAGGTAGTGTCGTTTGGAATTTCAAAGTTGGGGTAGGTGGGGGCGAAGGGGCTGAAGATAGAAAATCGCTAATGTATGTTTTAGATGTCCCCCTCGATATAAAAATCGACCTGTTTTTGCTCGAAGACATTTACACTAGGAATCGGAAGTTATTGCAGGTGGATAGTTTTCAAATGATCACCCGGTATATCTGAACTCAAAAGAAAAAGCCGCATCATTTCCAATATTCAGATACAAGGTGTCAAAAAAATTTGAAAGTTTTTTTGAAACACCCTGTAACTAAAAAATATTAAAAAAAATTGGTGTCCAAATTTGAATTTCACGTGAAAAATGGTTGAGTGAAATTTCTTTCCCCACCAATTTATTCCAACGGGAAAAACTCTAACAGAGGGGGGGGATCTCGGTGGATCACCCGGTACATAAATTAGCGTCATTTTTATAAGACATGTGGAGTAATGTTGTAAATGGCGCTACAGATCGAAATATTGACTTTCATTCAATTTTATGAGAAATCTCGGGAAGTAATGCATTGAAATTTCTAAAAAATTATCAAATGAATCGAAAAAAACTTAATGATTACACCCGATTATGACTATAAAAAAATCCGTACGCCCCAAAAATAACAAAATTGAAAAAAATTTTGAAAATCCCAAATTTTTGAAATTCGTAAAAGTACTAAATTGTTTCTATTTCAAGTGCAAAGGGCGGAAAGTGATATATTTCACACGACTGGGATATTGAGCAAATACCTTTCCAACGAGTTGTGTACACTATTTTCCTTACAATCTCGAAAGGTTCAATGAAAAAAATCAACGATTTTATAGAAAATGATCGAATACTTCTACAAAAAAAATCAATGATCACACCTGATTATGACCACGAGAAAACATATTTTTCGTAAGCCCCAAAAAAATATTGAAATGAAAAAAATGAATGAAAATCCAAAATTTTGAAAATTGGTGTGAAAGTACTGAATTGTTTCTACAGGATGTTTCAGCGATGATGGCAAAAAATTCAACTGAAAGTAGATTTCGTCAAAATATGACGAAAACTTCGACACCATTTTGCAAAGCTCGGCCTAATGACGAAAATACAGCGCTTCAAAGTTCACTTTTTTCGGATTTAAAAAATCTGTAATTCGGGAACGTTTCGACATGAACATTCCAAATTTTGAAATAATCCAATCAGTGACGTAGAAAGTTATAAGGGGTCACCTTCAGTCAACTTTTCTTCGGATGTTTCTAAATTATTGACCCTCATAACTCCTACACCACTGGATGGATTCTTTCAAAATTTTGCAGGTCGGTAGATAGTTTCGACAAATCACTCTAGCTAAATTTAAGTTATTTTGGTCAAAACGTCACTGAGTTACAAATTATTGAAATCCGAAAAAAGTCAACTTTGAAAGGCTCTGTCTTCGTTATTGGGCCCAACTTTGCAAAATAGTATACAGGGTGTTCCAGCGATGACAGCAAAAAATTCAACTGTGGGTAGATCTCGTCAAAGTATGACGTAAACTTATATACCATTTTGCAAAATTCGGCCTAGTAACGAAGATGTTGACTTCAAAGTTGACTTTTTTCGGATTTCAATAATTTGTAACTCAGCGACGTTTTGACCAAAATAACTTAAATTCAGCACAGACTGATTTGACGAAACTATCTACCGACATGCAAAATTCTGAAAGAATCCAACCAGTGGTGTAGGAGTTATGGGGGTGAATAATTTAGAAGCATTCGAAGAAAAGTTGACCTAAGGTGACCCTATAACTTCTATGCCACTTGCTACTGATTGGATTTTTCCAAAATTTGGCAACGTGATAGATGATTACGATAAAACCAGGTCATGTTGAATTAAAACTGATTTTCTTTAAACGTTCCTGAGTTACATAGTTTCGAAATCCGCAAAAAATGAACTTTGAAGGAATGAAGGGCCGTATCTTCGTCATCAGGCCGAACTTTGCAAAATGTTATATAGGTTTTCGTCATACTTTAACGAGATCTACTCACAGCAGATAGATTTTTTGCTATCATCGCTGTATTTCAAAACTTCCTAGTACAAAGGTGGAACGTGATATATTTCATACGAGTGGGATATTGAGCAAATACCTTTCCAACGAGTTGTGTACACTATTTTTCCTACGACCCGAAAATAAAAGAATTCAAACTTGAAAACATTCCAACATAATTTTCTAGAAAATGATCAAATATACTTCAAAAAATTCAATGACCACACCCAAATATGGCTACGAAAGAACATATTTTCTGTAAGCCCCAAAAAATTGAAATAATAAAAAACCATTGAAAATCCAAGGTTTTTGAAACTGGTAAAAGTACTAAATTGTGTCTTTTTCAAGATTATGTAGTACAAAGTGCGGGAAGTGATATATATCGCAGGAGTGGGATATTTACCAGATACATGTTCAAACGAGTTGTAAACACTATTTTTTCTACAACCCAAAAAATTTCAATCTTGAAAAAAATCCACCGATTACACCCGATTATGACTATGAAGGAATACATTTTACGCAAGTCCCAAAGAAATATTAAAATTAAAAAATTAATGGAAATCAAAAATTTTTGAAACTGGTAGTCGAAGTACTAAATTATTTTTATTTCAAGATTTTCTAGTACAAAGTGTGGAAAGTGATATATTTCAAACGAGTGAGATGTTTAGCAAATACACTTTCCAACGAGTTGTGCACACTATTTTTCCTACGACCCCAAAAATTTCAAACTTGAAGAAAATTTCAACATGATTCTCTTAAAAACGATCAAATATGTCATTTGAAATTGATAAAAGTAGTACAAAAACGTTTTTATTTTAACATTTTTTAGCACAAGTGTGGAAAGTGATATATTTTACACAAGTGTGATGTTTGGCAAGTACACTTTTCAACGAGTTGTGTACACTATTTGTTCTGCGGCCCCAAAAATTTCAACCTTGAAGAAAAAATTTGACATGATTTAAAAAAAAATGATCAAATATATCCAACAAAATTCAACGATTACACCCGATCATGACTACGAAAGAAAATAAGCTCCAAAAAATATTGAAATAAAAGATAAATACATGAAAATCCAAAAATTGTTCAACTGGTAGATGTAGTAAATTCTTTCCCTTACAGAGTGTGGAAAGTCATATATTTCACACGAGTGCGAAAACCCTACGAGTACAAAGAAATACACTTTCCAGCGGGTTATATACATTATTTTTTCTACGACTCCAAAAGTTTCAAACTTGTAAAAAAAATCAACATCATTTTCTAAAAAAATATCAAATAGGTATATCGAGAAATATGTATTCAACGATTACACCCGATTATGACTACAAAAAATCATTATTTTCCGCAAGCCCCCAAAAATATTAAAATTGAAGAAAAAAAATTAAAATCCAAATGTTTTGAAATTGGTTCAAGTATGTACTAAATTGTTTCTAGTTCAAGACTCTCTAGTACACAATGAGTATTGAACGATTCACCATTTCCTCGCTTTGAGAATGAGACTCGATTCGAAATTCCATGTTTTATGAATGATTTGGGGCTTAAAATGATTGCGAAAGCTCTTTTTAGCGCACTTTCCCAAAAAATGGGAAAAATGCGCTTTTAGCTTCACTTTGTCCGTCCGTCCGTCCGTCTGTACCCGGGATAACTCCTCAGGGAAGAAAGATATCGATGTGGTGTAAACGCTGATCAATAGTACATATGTCCAGGATGTCAAGTTGACTTTTAGTTTTTTGTTATTCTGCAGCCATCTTTGATCCGCCATTTTGAATTTCTCTAAAAGTGATCCGATTGAAATGAAATTTGCAGGCAATGTGAACCACATGAAGATCTATCCAATTTTCGACAATTGATGCCCCGCCGCCATCTTGTATTCTCACTATTGAACATGTTTCGAAGTGATAGAACTAGGAGAATTATGCCTCAACGAAAAGAGATATGAATGTAGTGCCAACGCCAATCAAATGCGTACGTGACCACCATATAAAGTTGACCAATAATTTTTGTCACTTGGCCGCCATCTTTGATCCGCCATTTTGAATTTCTCTGAAAGTGGTCCGATTTGAGTGAAATTTGCAGGCGATGTGAACTTTAATTAGATACATCCAATTTTCGACAATTGATGCCTCGCCGCCATCTTGTATTCTCCATATTGAACATGTTTCAAAGTGATAGAACTAGAAGAATCATGCCTCAACGAAAAAAGATATCGATGTGGTGCAAACGCCAATCGAATGCGTACGTGACCACTACATAAAGTTGACCAATAATTTTTCTCACTTGGCCGCCATCTTTGGTCCGCCATTTTGAATTTCTCTGAAAGTGGTCCGATTTGAGTGAAATTTGCAGGCTATGTGAACTTCATCAGGATACATCCAATTTTTGACAAATGATGCTCTGCCGCCATCTTGTTTTCTCCATATTGAACAAGTTTTAAAGTGTTAGAATTAGGAGAATTATGCCTCAACGAAAAGAGATATTGATGTGGTGTCAATGCCAATCAAATGCGTACATGTCCACTATATAAATTTGACTAATGATTTTTGTCATTTGTTTATGATTGAATGCTTGAAGAAGAGCGTACGCACAAGAAAACGTACGTATCAGTCAATATGGCGGAAAAGTTGGAAAATGCCAATTTCACAGGTGATAAATTTCACAGATGTCGAAATAAATAGCGTGCAGGTGTGGTATTTGGTACTTTCGAAGGGCCAAAACCATGTGAAAAACCTCAATTCCATAGGTGACCGCAGGAAAAATATATTCTGCATTATGTAACACGGCAGTATTTTCGTGTGAAGCGGGCAAAACTGGCAGTGAAAAGACGAAAAAGATTTGGGAGCGGCTCATCTACAGGGTGTCTTAGAGATGAGTGCATAACACGGAAACCACGTGTTCGTGACAACAAAACAAAATGTGACCAGACTTACCCTATTTTTGCTTCGATGGCCCAGATTGATTTTTTCTTTATTGTTCTGTCCACGGGATTAGGTTGAAAGAAACCGATACGTACACTTGAACAGTCAACGCGTGTATTTTCACGTTAGAAAAGACATGTGGCCAGACCGGCGATAGGAAAGTGAATGTCTTTTATGTACATACAGCATACAGTGGATGAGGGGGTGGCCTAGAACCGTTAAAGCAGGTAGAGCCGGTCGAGGCGACCCAGCGGTTCCCAAGTACATTACGTGTATAGACAATACAATTAGAAAAGACACATGTCGTCACGGATTTTTACGGTTGCGTAGGAACCAGGCGAGTCCATCATTCAAAACAAGGTTGGCTGATTTTTGATGCCCCAATATCCGTGACGACGGTGGTGATAACATATGGTCTTCTCTATTTGTATTGTCTATACATTTTCAAGAAAATACAGTTCCTGAGGATGTGGCCTTGAAAATTGTTGAGCAAATTAACATTTTTGTTCCAAAGAAAGCTCAAGAGATTCACAATGCCATGTCAAAACTAAGAGAAAATTACAAGGGAAAAAGTTATAGTTCATTTTATCCCCAGCCCCCCAGCGGTCTTATTCCTTGATAGGAAATCACCGCCCAGGTCTCTTTCGAAAGCTAATTGATTATAAAAACATTTTAACCGAAAAAATTGTTATTGCCGGAACCTTGACGTCTACCATTTGAGCAGTACATATACAGCCCCAATAACCCACGACCTGCAGGCAATCAGGCCTCGGACGTGACATGGTGGAGGCGCCGGGGTGAAGATCCCAGTACCTCACGCAAGCCAAGCCGACACCCGTGGACTTGAGCGTCTCAATGCTGATATTTCACGAGCTGTATGCAAAAGCATGCCGTTAATGAAAATAATACCAAAATAGTGGAAAAAAAGTGGTGCAATAATTCTTTTCTACTCTGGTCCAGAAAATCTTTTTACCATCACCTTGCATAATTCAATTAAATAAAATTCAATAGCTCATAACAACCACGGGAGTAATAACACAGCTTATGAGTGTTTAGCTTTCTGGTCAGCGGTGCATAAAAATTATGATGATAACAAAATTTGGATACGGTTTGTTTGATTGTGAATTTGGTCACATTAAAGCGATTTTTTCAAACTTTTGAACATTTATTTATTTTATTTTTTTATTTATTTAATTGTCTTATTTTACGAGGCGGCATTCAGCTATAAGCTGCTCTACCATGCAACCTCGGGGACAGCACAAAATATCCATGGATGAAGTAGGATTCGAACCCACACAGGGCAGCGCGAATGGTTTGGCTTGCCATTACCTGTACCACTCGGCTACCACCGCTCCGAAGGTTCGGTTCA
Organism: Anaspis maculata; assembly: GCA_949128115.1. Lineage (NCBI taxonomy): Eukaryota > Metazoa > Arthropoda > Insecta > Coleoptera > Scraptiidae > Anaspis > Anaspis maculata. The sequence goes on along the minus strand of OX421967.1, from coordinate 58,850,436 downwards.
TTTCAAGGTTAACAGGCATTGTTCGTGGTTATCTCCATGCAAGTGTGGTAGCTAGTTATTTTTCAAACGATTTCTTTCAAAATTAGAACGACCATTTACGAAATTTCAACAATTTAGAAGGTATTATCACTATTCTTTGTTGCTATTTTGATGCAATTTTGGTGTTCGTGAAAATTTAACCAAATTTGAATGGTGTTTTACAAAAATTGTACTTTTTAAAAAATAACAGCACTTGATTATTTAATGCAGTAATAGCTAGTTTGGAATGATTTTTCTCACAATTTGAAGATTGATCCCCCCCTCCAATGCGGACTAAAATTTTTTTTTTGTTGCCTTGCTTTTTATCGAATTCCATTCAAATCCACCGGGTAGTTTTCGAATCATCAATACTTGTTATTTGGTAACTTTCGAGATAATGACAGATCAAGTATTACTTTCAACTGTTATGATAACAGTTTTTAAAGGACTTTCAAATGATATACCGCATGTTTTGTTCGGCAGGAAATGGCCGCTGTCATTTTTTTGACAGTTACACTTTCGTTTGACAGATTGCAATGAAAAATTAATCCGCCCAATCCAGGATAAAACCATGTCTGCATATCAAATTTCAAGTTGAGCTGCTATCGGTAAAAAAAAAACCCGACCTGAGTGCAATATTAAAATATAAGGTCGTGGGCGTGACATGGTGGAGGCGCCAGGTAACGGTCCCGGTACCTCTCGCTAGCTAAGATACTACTATTTTTTTTTTGTTATTTTGATTGTCATCGTAAAGCGGTTTTTTACTAAATGTGAAGTGCTTTCCAAGAATTTTACATTTTAGAATTCAATAACGATTTAACGTTACATTTGAAAATGATGATTCAGGAATAGTCACTTCAAAATGATTTTTTTTACAGAATCCTCGACAAAATCTTGACAAATTGGCGCTGATAACACTATTTTTGGCTATGTTGCTTGAAAAAGTATTCACTTTCGAGCAGCTTTTCGAAATATTTCGACATTTCAGAGGCTAATGAGCACAATTTTTGGTTATTTTAATTCCAATATGACAATTTTGGAGCGATTTTCTCTGAAAACAGAACGATTTCTTACAAAATTGAAATTAGGGCTTAGGCGTGACATGGTGGAGGTACCGGGACGCGCCAACACCCGGGGACTTGGGCGTGACAATGTTGATATTTTCACGAACTGGAAAAAAATTCCAATCATGGAATTGATGAAAATGTCTGATCGGATGAAAAAAGTCGTGTAATTTTTCATTACTCCGGTACAGGAAATATTTCGATCACCTGTATAAATTCAATTCAGTTTTATATATCTTGAAAACTTCGAACATTCCATGGTGATTGGACATTATTTTTGGTTATTTTCATGCGATAATGGTGGCTCTGAAGCGATTTTTTCCAAAACTAGAACCATGTTTTTCGAAATTTCAACATTTCGGAAGCTAATATTACAAAGTTGATTTTTTTTAGCTAGTTCTTGATCTGGGCCGATTTTGATCAAATTTCAACCAGAAAGTGCTGAAATATGGAGTGTTCATTTATAAATTATCCCCCCTTCCCCTGGAGACTCCCCCCAAAAATTATTTTAAAAATTAAAAATGATCTTGATATGATTTTTTTCCGTAAGCTTAGAAACTGTCGAAAACAATGTTCCATAGAATATCGCTTACGGGGTGCAAGATCGAAAATATCTCTTAGATTGGTTACTGTATTTTAATATAACAATTGATTCGCTTCTCATCCTGATTATAAATATGTTCAAGGTGAAACAACAGAACACGTGTGAAAAAATTTATGAAATTTTGAAAAATATCCGAAAATGATTTTTTTTTCAAAATCAACTCAGTGAATTTTCCATCATTTTGGGTAAATGAATTTGATTGTGGCTGGAAACTTTTACTCAACTCTATAAACTTGAAACAAAGCCAAAGCTCCAAAAAGGGTCGCAATGGAAGCACCGACCCTTAGCCCTGTTCCAGCAAAAAAGCCGAAAATGCTTTGTATTTACCCCAAAAAAACGCATTTTTTTTCTCAGCAGTTCTTACTAAGAAAGTTTCATTCTATCAGACAGATAGCCGGGGCCAAGTGAGAATAACTAAGAATTTTTGTAACGGCTCTCGAAACAGTTTTACTAACAGGTTCAGCTTGGGCCAGCGAAAGCTAGTTTTGGTTATACTGCGTCGTTTTTTTTTAATCGATCGACTGAATCAGTTACTAACCTCTTGAGAAGTGCAGACAGTGACGTTGCGCTCGCCAGTTTTCTTCTTTTTCTCCTTGTCTTTGTCCTTCTTCTTGTCCGCCTCTTCCTTGGCCTTGTCCGCATCTTCACCCTGTCCATCCTCACCTTCTTTCCCTTCTTTGTCCTTCTCGTTGTCATTTTCATCCACCTTCTGTTGAAAAACGTACAAACAAGTTAGATACCACCGTCGATCAATGAACAAAAAAATTACTTTATGTTCTTCTATTTCTTCAAGCGCCGTGCTGCTGCTGCTGTTATTGTTGTTGTTATTGTTGCTGCTGCTCGACAACTGGATGCTTTTGGTCCTGGACGTCGTGTAGAACTCCAACGGTCCGAGCTGGATCGCATCGTCCACGTTGCTGTTGTTGCTCTTCGGTCCTGCTCCTCCGCAACCACCACCACCGTCTGGCGAAACAGGCAATACTTGAACACACAAAAACAAAACGCGTTTAAACCTTAAAACGTTCCGACACTTACTGACATGCAAACTAGCCATACTCGTGAACTTGGCGTGCTGCGCAACCGGATAGTGCACGATCTCGATGGGCATGGTCGTCGTCGAGGTGAACTGCTGCTGGTGATGGTGATTGATGCTGTTCATCAAGAGCTGCTGCTGCTTGTCGACGACGTCGTGGTTCATGAAGGTGAAACATTCCGGTTCCATGTCCACCACGAAGGAAGCGCTGTTCTGCGATGATGTGTAATATTCGTTCTTGGCGGGCACCGTGACGATGGCAGCCTGCTGCATCGTCGGTTCGTTGCGGATCTTCCTGCGTCGCGCTTCCTCTTCCAGAAAGTCCACGCATTCCACTTTGATGGCGTTGGGAGCGTTCACGTTGCACGGTAAACTGCCTGCAAAAGAACAAAAACAAAAATTGTCAAGAATAAATAGTTTGCACAAATAAAAAAGTTTTTCGCTTAGTTCAAAACTGTTGATACATTCACGACCACCAATCAGATGTTTTTTTAGACTATAAACAAATTAACAATTACTTCAAAGGGTATCGTGCAGACGGGTTTAGTATTTAAGCCCGACAGCCGTAATCCCGACACCCTAAAGCCCCAACAGCTTGAATCCCGACACCCCAAAACGCCGACGCGCGATTTTTCACCCAAGATAAAAGAAAATTCATAATTTTCCAACTTACACAGGTGGGAAACTTTTGTAAACGGTTTTTGATACGAACTTATTGTCCTCTACATGAAGGCTCGGGAAAATGGAGGAAAAGTGGAAAAGTGTAGAAAATTCAATTTTCCGTTTTCCGCAGAAAATTCGAGAAATTTCTTGACTATGTTTAGTTGTTCTAAATACCATTCACAAAACATCAACCCTGTTTGTGTGGGAAAATTTCGATTTTCGAGAAAATTCTTCATTCCGTTACCGTGCAGATTAGTCACATTACCTTGAAAAATTTTTCATTTTCGCTTTAAAAATTGATTCGGAAAAACCAACAACGTCATCTTGCTGCTTCTGATATTGACAGACGCGGAAAAAAATACTCCGATTTTTTGTGTCCGTCTGATCTCTCCAGGTCCACCCAGCAGGATACTACAGCCACAAACGCATGAAACAGTTTTCCGCCTGTATCTTTTTCCGGAGAATCAAAAGAAATTGAAAGTGATACGCCAAAATGCCTAAAATCAGGGCCGATTCTCAGGCACCGACCGGTATGAAATCCGACGAGCGGCTGGAAAGTTATGATTTTTTTTTTCGTGAACGACGCCTCAAGATGCGCGCGATTTTTCATCTAAGATAAAAGAAAATGCAGAATTTTCCAACGTACACAGGTGGGAAGCGTTTGTAAACGGCTTTTGAAACGAACTATCGCCCTCTACGGGTTGGTCCAGGAAAATGGAAAACAAGTGAATCTGCCCTCACGTGCCTGAGTCTCAATAGCGCATTTTCTTAGTTCCAGAACTGTCATTGATAGGAATGAAGTCCAGCTTGAAAATTATACGAGACAAGAGTAAGTTTCACGTTTCATGACAATCCCTCCATTAATAACAGATTTCAATATTGCGACCAAGATGGCGGCGGAATCATGAAATTCAGCTTGAAAGTAAGAATGTCCATACGAGACAAGAGCAGGTTCCAAGTTTCATAACAATCGTTCCACTAATGAGAAATTTCAATATGGCGGCCAAGATGGCGGCGGCATCATGAAATTTACCTCGAAAATAAGAACGTTCATACAAGACAAGGGTAACTTCCAAGTTTCATGAAAATCGTTACACTGATAAGCAATTTCAAATTTCAATATGACGGCCAAGATGGCGGTGCAACCATGAAATCCAATCTGCCCACTGGCCACCCACGAGGACCTAAACTATCCATCGGAGAAAGTTCCAGGGCTCTAGGCTCATTCCCCAATGAGGAGTTCAACTTCTTAGAAGTGCACAGGAAATCTTTGTTTTGTGATAATAATAATGATAACTATGAATGTATAAAAAAAATAATGCCCGTTGGCCACCCTTGGGGATATCAGCTATCCATCGGACGAAGTTCCAAGGCTCTAGCTTCATTCCCGAAGGAGTTCAACTTCTTAGAAGTGCACAGTAAATATCTGTTTTTTGATAATAGTAATGATAACTATGCATGGATAGAAAATAATGCCCACTGACCACCCTTGGGGACATCAGCTATCTATCAAAAAAAGTTCCAAGGCTCTAGCTTTATTCCTCGAGGAGAAGTACAACTTCCTAATTTCTACACGGACAGACAGACAGACGGACAAACCGGCCATATAAGCGACATTTTCTTACGAAAATGCGCTAAAAAGTGGAAAAGTGTGGAAAAGTGTAGAAAATTCAATTTTCCGTTTTTCCGCAGAAAATTCGAGAAATTTCTCAACTATGTTTACTTGTTCTAAATACCATTCACAAAACATCGACACTGTTTGCGTTGGAAAATTTCGATTTTCAAGAAAAATTTTCATTTCATTTAAAAATCAATTCCGGGAAAACCAACAACGTCATCATGCTGCTTCTGGTATTGACGGACGCGGAAAAAAATACTCCAATTATTGGTGTCCGTTCGATCTCTCCAGGTCCACTCAGCAGGATACTACAGCCACAGAGGTACAAAACAGTTTTCCGTCTGTATCTTTTTCCGAAAAAACCTAGGAAATTGAAAGTGATACGCCAAAATGCCTAAAATCACGGCCGATTTTCAGACACCCAGCGGTATGAAATCCGACAAGCGGCTGAGAAATTATGATTTTTTTCGTGAACGACCCCTCAAAACGCACCCGAAGAAAGTTGAAATTTACCTCAGTAAAATGCCTGCGTTTCCATTTACGATCTCTACCGATTTTCAGCTGTGCTTAAACAGCAATAAAGAGCAAACCCCTGTTCACGGGTAGGGCAAAGGGCCGGCCCTGGAGCTCTAACGAGCTCCCGTGTGTCTTTCCGTAGCTTTCTGAACACCAATAAGCCTTCTTATGTCTTCTAGCGTTATTCAGAGGTTGTATACAAAAATTTGCACAAATAAAAAAGTTTGCCGCTTGGTCAAAATTGTTGAAAGTGTCACACGAAAATACGAACCTCCTTCGCGCTGCCTGGCGCTGACGCTCTTCTTGCCGCCGCGCGACTTGGACGTCTCGTACAGCGTCTCCTTGGCCAGGTTGTCGAGGCTGCCGCCGTGCATCATGTTCTCGGAGACGCTGCTGCGCTTCTTGTTGCGATGGCGGGTGCCGCGTCTGGCCGCCGACGGGTTGTGGTAGCGCACCAGCTCGGAACCGCCTGCCCTGGAGGCCCTGGCGTTCCGCTCGGTCTCCTCGGCCTCCATCAGGAGGTGGTTGAACAGCTTGGATTTGCCCTCGCGGTCCTTGGGATTCTTGTAGTTGGCGGCCTCGTCCAGCAGGGCCCGCAGCTCGCCGTCGTTCAGGTCGTCCACCGTCCGCGGCACCGACACCTGAGACAATCAAACACAAAATTTTGTCAAGCACTCATTTTTCTTACGACAACGTTATTTTCTATACGATGAAAATGGATGACAAAGAACTACAAACTTTCATACTGATATTATTGAATAACTGATTGCCTAAAAGGGGGGGGGGATTTTGACTGAAATTGCAGGGTTTTTTTTTTTTTGAAAACAGAAAATACAAAATCTTTGATAATACTTCATATAATTTTATTTGCTTTTTGTTCATATTTAGCTTCAAGGACATTGCAGGGAGGAGAAAGTTACGATGAGAAGTCCAGTGACGCACATGACAACAATTTTTTACCGTTGTCAAGAAAAAATATAAAGAAAAATTCATTTTTTAAAAATTTCCACCGGGAAAAGAATTGTCAGAGATATTTTATTTATAATTATTTCACAATACACAATATACCTTATGTACTAATTATACACAATATAACAATACAGAAAAATTAACTTGATAGTTAAGTATAAAAATCACCCACTTGATGCATCATTTCCTCTTGCGAGATCGAACAATAATTGCAAGTGTCTTTCTACCTTCAATACAGCAAACCATAGCCGCAAACCCATAAAACCAGCGGGCGACCCAAATCGGATGGGCATGGTATTGTGTAATTTACGGAATTCCCCCGAAATAGCTCATCAATACAAAACGACAGCTTGGTCCCGCCAAAATGATACAATGCGCGCATCTACCTGGGTGGCTGTAGAATAGCATGCTTGCGTCCCATTTTCAATTGTCACTTTAAACTTGAGTTTCTTGTTCTTTCTTTTTTTTTTGTGTTTTGAGGAGATTTTTGTTGCAGAGGACAAGCTCCCAGCGCCAAACTTAGAATAGCACGTTCATCTCGAGTGTGATTCGAATTACGAATTTTTCAAATATAATGCTGGGCAACACCCGTGAAATTTTCAATGTTTTTTTTTTGACACATTCGAAGCCATTTCCCCAGAGTGTCTTTGCCACTGAACCACGACTTCTGGGACACACTGTATATTTGTTCAAGTTATTGTCTTATTTAACGAGACGACATTCAGCTATGAGCTGTTCTACAGTGAAACCTCGGTGCGGGTAGCTTATGTTTTTGTGAGGCCCTGTTTCGATTTTTAACGGAGACATCTCAGATGGATGTGGGAAAAAGATATGTCCTAGCTTGAGTTATCAAAACCTTAAATTTATTTATCAAGTTCAGATTGGAAAATTCACAAACAACATAATAATTTATCTCAGGTCACTCACAGATCTGCTGGACGTACTACGACGCTGAACTTTGTTTAAACTCTGTACACATGATCGGAATTTTCACCAATCACTAACGGCAACTGAAATCCACCAAAAGTTGATTGACGTGTGCTTCGGTAACTACTGAGGGAAAAGGCATGATTATTACATTTGAATTCAACATTTTTGGTTCTGGACAGTAGAGGGGTGTGTTGCATTTCGGCACTGTATTTTCGATTCTGTATTTTCGCGCGAGCTCTTCAGCTGCATTGAAAATGCGGGTAGATAGTGTTTTTGTGAGGCGGCGGTGGAATTACCCTAATTTGAGTTGTCACAACCTAGAAATTATCCGATATGATAAAACTGAAATGTTACAATTTTAGGTAATCCTTAATTCGCAAAACACTTAATCCTCGTCCCTCACTTCAACAAAATGGTAACTTTTTGGCCGGTGGATGACGCCTCGCTACAAGCAGCTTTTAAAACCAGCTTTGCAGAGGATCGTTTTCTAATATGAATAGTAGAGTACTGGGAGGACTTTGGACTTTTTATGGAATGTATAATACTTGATTTCAATACACTTATGTATGGCCCTTGCTGTTTCATATCCCCCCGGTGCTGTGCACCTCGCCAGTTGGTCTAAACTTTTTGATGCCGCCAGTACATCAGCTTACGTTCAACTAGCTGTTTCTAGCCTACGAAAAAGCTATTCCTAATTCATGGGCGACAGCCGAGATGCGAAGCACCGAGGTCGCACCGAGGTACGCAATAGCACGCCAAAAGACATGAACGCCTTCCCAAATAAATTGATTAAAGGGAAATGAAAAGAACTGGGCGGAATGTAAACTCGTTCACAACTTTGATACATGCATTGCTGTTACATGACCCTTGCTGGTCCTAAATCCCTTGGTGCTTCGCACCTCGCCAGTTCGCCTCAAACTCTCTTATGCCGTTCGTTTAGAATATGCTCAAGTTTAAAGTCCATTCCAACGGTGTAAACAAGATTTTATTATAATTAATGATTCATGGCCTGCAGCCGAGGTGTGAGGCACCGAGATTCACAATCATACGGAAATAGGCACGAGCAACGTCCTCGCAAAATTGATTGAAAAAAAAAAAAGTTTCTTGGGATCCAGACTAGTTCATAAGTTAGAAACATGAATATCTGTTTCATGGCCTTTGTGCTGAATCCCTCGATGCTTCGCACCTCGTTAGTTCACCTCAAACTTATATACGCCGTCAGCAGGGAACTCTGCTTACGTTCAAAATGCATTTTTATTTTATTACTATAAACAGGCCATTGTTATTTTAATTTGACACGCAGCCGGTGTGCAAAGTACCAGGATCCGCAACAGCACACGGAACATGGATCGTCAGTATCCCATACCAAGTATGGCCCCTCGTGAGTGGGCTCTTTCATTCCATTTTATCCAGTACCGCCGCGCTTGGACACCGTTTTCTTCAGTGGCCACCACTACCTAACAGCATTAGCAAAAAGCCACCGACCTCTTGGAGACTACGCCTTGAAGATGATTTAAAAAGTGAATAACGATTCTCATTCGATATTTTCCGTAGGCTTCAAATCTGTTTATAAAATTTTTCTGTAGTATATCGCTTACAGGGTGCAGCAGCATCGAATTTTTTTGTCAAATTGAACACCCTGTATTTTATTAAGGGAATCGATTCCGTTTTTCATCCTGATTGAAAATACTTATCACACTTGATAGGTTAGCAAACGAAACTCTTGTGAAAAAATTCATGCGATTTCAAAAAATATCAAAAAATTATTCCTTTTTTCAAAAGCAACCAAGTGAATTTTTTAATATTGTGGTAAAATGGACTCCGCTTTTTATACTGATTATAAATATTATGACACTTGATAGGTTAATCAACCGAACACTTGTGAAAAAATCAATGAAATTTTGAAAAATATCGAAAAAAAATTTTCAAATCAACTCAGTGAATTTTTCATCATTTTGGTAAAATGGATATGATGATAGTTTGAAACTTTAACCTAACTCAACTCAACTCAACAAACTCTGAAGAAAAATATATTTTCAATATTTTTCCAAATTTTAGGGTTTTTTTAAACTTTGACAAATTTTTCCACATGTGTTTTTTTGATCAACTTATCAAGTGTGATATATTTATAATTAGGATAAAAATCATGAAAATCAAAAAACCTTATCAAAATACAGGGTGTCCAATTTGAGAAAAATTTTCGATCTTCCACCCTGTAAGCATATGTCACGGAAAATTGTCGTGAACAGATTCGAAACCTACGGAAAAAATCATGTAAGAATCATTTTTCCTTCTTACAATTATATTCAAGGGGAGGTCTCCAAGGGAACGTGGGGGGGAGGGGGGGGGTATAATTTATAAGTGAACACTCTAAACATGAACCTCGTCAGGCCCCTAGATCTTCTTTATGAGCCCAAAAAGCTGGAATCCACCAGAAAAGTTGTGTACATGGACCTCGTCAGGTTCCTGGACCCGAAAAGCTGCAATTCGCTCGTCACTTTCTAAGCTTTTCTTCCGACGGCCTTTTCAGTTTTCCTTTTTGTCGCCGTTTTCCTCACTTTCCTTAATTTTTCTTTTTTTTAACCTTCCTTTTCCGCCTTCATTGATGCTAATCTGTCATTCCTATCAAGGGTTTTCGAGTGCGATTTAACCTTCATATCCACCCAGCACCCCTTTTCGCTTCTTTGCCCCGCTACTGGAGAATGGAAAAAATTTTTTTTCTTGTTTTCAATTTCTTTTTTTGTCTGGCCGTAATCTTCATTTCTTTTGATTCTTTCACGATCACATCTGTTTTTCTTTGTGAACGCCATTTTGTCTGTTATATCATTTTCATTCTCGCGTGTCTTCAAGCTTCCAACCAACTCGGCATTCCTGTTCGTTCCCCAGTCCCGTAACTGAAAACTGAAGTAAACAGAAAAATGTATGGATGATCCGCCTATTTCTTCTTTGGATTTGTACTTCACATGATCTTTTGAGTCGGTTTTCATGTTTACTAGATTTCTTTGCATGCTTACTTCAGTGGCCAACACTACCTAACAGCATTAGTGAAGAGCCACCAACCAGCAGGACAGTGGGCTTTCTCTTTTCATTCCGTTTCCTTCAGTACCGCCGTGCTAGGGCACCGTTTTCTTCAGTGACCACCACTACTTAACAGCATTAGTGAAGAGCCCCCAACCAGTATGACAGCGGACGATTTCATTCTGTTTTCTTCAGTACCGCCGCACTTGAACAACGTTTTTTTTTGAGTGGCCACCACTACCTAACAGCATTAGAGAAGAGCCACCAACCAACAGGACAGTGGGCTTTTTCGTTTCATTTCATTTCCTTCAGTACCGCCGTGCTAGGGCACCGGTTTTTTTTAGTGGCCACCACTACCTAACAGCATTAGCGAAGAGCCACCAACCAGTATGACAGCGGACGTTTTCATTCCGTTTTCTTCAGTACCGCCGCTATTAGGCGCCGGTTTTTTTTAGTGGCCACCACTACCTAAGAGCATTAGCGAAAGGCCACCAACCAACAGGACAGTAGGCTTTTCTATTCATTTTGCTTCCTTCAGAACCGCCGTGCTAGAGCACCGTTTTTTTCAGTAGCCACCACTACCTAACAGCATTAGTAAAGAGTCACCAACCAGCAGGACAGTGGGTTTTTTCTTTTCATTCCGTTTCCTTCAGTACCGCCGTGCTAGAGCACCGTTTTCTTCAGTGACCACCACTACCTAACAGCATTAGCGAAGAGCCCCAACCAGTGAAGAGAGAAGTGGGCTTTTTCATTAGGTTCTCTTCAGTACCGCCGCGCTTGCGCACCTTTTTTTCCAGTTGCCACCACTCCCTAACAGCATTAGCGAAGAGCCACCAACCAGCAGGACAGTGGACTTTTTCATTCCGTTTTCTTTAGTACCGCCGCGCTTGAACGCCGTTTTTTTTTAGTACTACCTAACAGCATTAGCAAAGAGCCACCAACCAGCAGGACAGCAGGCTTTTCATTTCATTCCGTTTCATTCAGAACCGCCGTGCTAAAGCACCGTTTTCTTCAGTGGCCACCACTACTTAACAGCATTAGCGAAGAGCCCCAACCAGTAAAGAAAGAAGTGGGCTCTCACTTTTTCATTAGGTTTTCTTCAGTACCGATGCGCTTGCGCACCGCTTTTTTCAGTGGCCACCACTCCCTAACAGCATTAGCGAAGAGCAGCAGAGACGATTTTCGCTTCATAACCTCAAAATTTTCACTTGCGCGTACACCACTGCGAGCCACGGAGCAACTGTCATGCATAGCACATGAAGACGTTAGCAATGTTAGTATCAAATTAGGACTGTACCATTCGTACCAATACAACCGGGAATACAACGCACCTTTCTATCGCTTCCTCTAACGAAAAAAAGCCGTTAAATCGATTGTATTATTCAAGACTTGCATCTCAAAGCTGTCCAAGCTGAGCAGAAAAATGGTTTATCAACAACGCGAGTGCAGCAAAGCAGAAAAAATTACGTTGCTGAGCTCTGGCCGTGCGGCAAAGCAAATCGAAATGATTTTTTCCTTTTTTTTTTCGCATTTCGAAACGAAGAAAAGTTACAAGAGCAAACACGTGACGATGCTAAATAATTGATTTTTCCTGCTGCACCGCACGTTATCAGCCTTGAGAAAATTATACCGAATTGCATCATTACTTCTCGAAAAAAAAAAACACAACATTATTTGCAAACAGCAGACGACAATTTCACACTTGAACACATAAAAACTCGCATAAAAATAAAATTTCTTGCCATCCACTAAAATCGTAAACAAATACAAATTCCACTAGCTAGTCAAAAAAAAATTGAATAAAGTCTAGCAGGCTCAGGCTAGACGTTGTTTTTAATATGTCCTGAAACAGCAGTCAAGTGTCACGGCTTTGACATCTAGCAATGTCGCGTTGGTCAATCGTTTTCCACTGCACAGCCTGCTTTTCCGTCATCTGGTCATTTGCTCCCATGTACCTTTTGCTCCTTTGAATGTTCAATCAAAATTTCAATGGATTCAACTTGAAGCTCGACTTGGTTACCATGGCAACGGCTCAAAATTTCAATGGATTCAACTTGAAGCTCGACTTGGTTACCATGACAACGGCACAAAACAACCTGCTTCGGCCAATCAGGCCGCCGTATTGAATTGAAATCGAGCCGTTACAATAATAATTGTGATATTTGCAATCAATCAATCAAACGGCTCCGTTCGAGGCTCCGTTCATCCATAGTTTATCTGAAAAACGCAGCCATCAATCCAGCTTGAAAAAAAAATTGTGCATGCCTCAGCTCGAGCCATTCGCCTCGTGCGATTTTACCAAGGCTCCCGCCCCCGCCTCGATCGCAAAAATCAAATTCGGCCGGAAAAAATCAATTTTATCACGGCCTTGGTATATTGTAATTTTTTAGCACTGCCATACTAAAATCAGATTCAATCAAGGCATCTCAAGCTGCTAAAAATGGACCTTTTCAATAAAGGCGGTCTCTCTCGCACGACTTACGTCACAGCCCCACATTGCCGCAGTGTGGTGCCGCGCACATCTCTGTCGGACCAGCGAGCGGAATATTTGAAAAAGTTCGTCCACACCAAACGGAGTTTCCCTTGGAGATATTAGGCGCCGTTATAGCTAGACAACACCAACTGCGCGGTACGAACGCGCAACAAGAAAAGCTCGACTTTCATTCGGAAATTACGACTTCAACCGCTAAATTTCGACATTAAACAAGGAAAAACTTTCGACTTGAAACAGGAGAAACTTCCGACTTTAATTTGGAAAACTTTGACTTAAATCTCGAAATTTTGACTTTGAACACTTCCAACACACAAACTTCCTATTTTTAGTTCACAACTTCTACTTCAAACGCAAATTTTGACTTGACACGAGGAACTGTGATCTTCATCCCAAAATTTCGACTTCAAACACGAAAAAGTTGAAAAATACTTTTATTTCAAAATTTTGACGTCAGCCCAAAAATCGTCGGCTCTAATCTCGCAAGTTCGGAAACTTTGAGTTATATCACGAAATTTTACCTTTAAAACACGAAATTTCGACTTTGAAAAAGAAAAACCTCGGCTTCCACCTCAAAAGTTTGACTTAAAACACGAGATTCAGACTTCATACATGAAAAACTTCGACTTTTTTCTTCGAAATTTCAACATGAGACATGGAAAACTTTGGGTTTAATCTCAAAATTTGGACTTTCTGCACGAAATTTTGACATTATGAACGAAATACTTCGATTTTTTCATCTGAAAATTTCGATTCTGAACACAAGACACTTCAAATTTGAACTTGAAATTTCGACTTTGTGAACTGCAAAATTTGACTTTTAGCGCGAAAGTGTAACTTATAAACACAAAAAACTTGACTTTTACTCGAAATTTCAACTTCAAGCGTAAAAAGCTTCGACTTTGATCCCGAAATTTCGACTTTCAACACGCAAAACTGTAGCTTGAATCATGAAATTTCGACTTCAACCACGAAATTTCGACTTCGAGCATGAAAAATTTCGACCAAACATGATTTAAGACTTCAAACACAAATTTTTTTGACTTCTTCTTCAGAATTTTAACTTCAAACACGGAAAACTTCTATTTAAATTCACAAAATTGTACACGAAAATTTGACTTTAAACAAGAATTCGACTTTTATCGGAAAATTTCGATCTAACATGAAAAACTTCGAATTTCTGATGGAAATTTCGACCTAAAAAACCTCTTAAAAAACGATAAACTTCGACTTTCATCTGAACATTTTGACTTTCAACACAAAACTTGGACTTCAATCTAGAAATTTCGACTTCGAACTTGAAAAACTCGACTTCAACATCGAAGTTGCGACTTCAAAGTCAAAATTTTGATTTTTAAATTTTTAATACCTACGAAAAACTTCCGACTTTAAATGAATCTCAATTCAGGCCACTCCGACCCTGTTCTTTATTCGAATTCGAACGGTGATTCCTGATTTGAGGTCGTGAAAAACGGATTATTATTAATGCCCGTATTCATAGTCGTTGTCAAGTGCACCTTGTCCAAGTATCACTTTTTTAAATCTTCTTCTTCTTAAATCTGTGGTGGAACCACGAGCACTCGACAGTTGTCGATCTCGACAATTTTCCCTTTCCTAAAGGGTGAAAGGTGTAGAGGGGAGAGGGGAAATTAGGGTGAAGGGTGTAGAGAGGAAAGGGGAAATTGTCGAGGTCGACAACAGTCGAGTCCTGTCGGTTCCACTACTCTATTCCTCGGGAAAAGCCGAAGTCATGTCTATGAAACAGAATTCGTACTTGAGTTACAGCTTGATAAAGTGATACTTGGACAAGATGCACTTGAAAACGACTATGAAAATGGACATTAGTCTTCTCGTTGACAAAACCTAACAGAATTTGTAAAACAACATGAATATGTGAAAATTACCTGGCGACCGCTTTTCAGAGAGGTGTCGTGACATGGAACAAACAAAATTTTCTCAGCGCGCTGACTACAGGGGCCACTTCCCAAAGTTACAAAAGTATGGCTTGCCGCACCTCGCAAACCAGCTTTTTTGATCCAAAATACAAATATTTCATCAAAATTCAAAAACGATTAAAATTAACCTCTAAAACATCAACCAAATTGACCAAAACTCTAACATACATCATTATATCTTGACTTTGAACACGAAATTTCGACTTCGAACATAAAAAACTTTGGCCGAAACGCGTCAGCAAAATATACTGATACAATTTACGTGGAGAGACAGATTATTTATACAACTTTATTTCTACAAGATGCCTCCATCAAGAGAATACCTCAAGTTTTACGATAATGAAAAACTTTAACCAAACACGAGATTCAAGACTTCAAACAAAAAATTGTTGACTTTTTCTTCGAAATTTTTACTTCAATTACGGAAAACTTCGAATTTAATTCTAAAAAATTTGGACTTTGCACACGAAATTTTGACCTTAAACAAGAATTCGACTTTTATCTGAAAATTTCGATTCAACATGAAAAACTCCGATTTTCTAATTGAAATTTCAAAAACTTCACTTGGAACAAACGAAATTTTCTCAGACGCTGACTACAGGGGCCATTTCCCAAAGTGTCAAAAGTATGGCTTGTCGCACCTCGCAAACCAGCTTTATTGGTCCAAAATACAAATATTTCATCAGAATTGAAAAATGATTACTATTAACCCAACCACACACACCTTATTAGCCTCGTTATTAGCGCATTTTTGTAGGAAATCCCCTATTATCCGCGCTTTGAAGTCCGTCCGTCCGTCCGTCCGTCCGTGAACTCCTAAACATAAGGTCGTAGCGATATCGGGTTTCTTGCAAATTAATGCTAATAATTGTCTGCAAATGAGGCAGGCACAAAAATATTTGGTTCGGCCGTGCAATTCAAAAAAAAAGTTTGGAAAGTCGGTTTGAAAAACTCTAACATCAAGGAATATTGCAAAATGTTCCAGATGCATGCATACAGCCAGCGAACGAAATATGCAGAAAGTAATGGATAAACGTCGTTTGACATCCAGCAATGGAGCGCTGGTCGATCGTTTTCCATTTCACACTGTTCCAGCATTTGCTCCCGCATACCCTTATGGTGGCCCTACATTGAGCATCAAATGCTGCAGCTTTTTGGCTGCTGAGCTCTCATTGGTCACATGTTGGTCATTGACAGCAATTTCAGGCGTCAGTTCCAATCGGAACTCTGCTGCAAAGAAAGCTGCAGCATTTATTGCTTAACGTAAGGCCAGCATTAGCTCATGTTCCGACATGGTTACCATGACAACGGCACAAAACAACCTGCTTCGGCCAACCAAGTCGCCGTACCAATTGGCACCGCCGCAATTTTGCGCCACCCGAATTGAAATCGCGCCGATACATTGACAACTGTGATTTTTGCAATAAATCAATTAAACGGCTGCGTTCATCCCTAGTTTATTTGAACTGATCGTTGCTCGAAATTTGAATTTGGACCAAGGCTTCGCTACCTGATCGCTCACTTCGGATAAACGCAGCCATCAATCCAGCTTGAAAAAAAATTGTGCATCATCTCAGCTCGAGCCGAACGCCTCGCGTGATTTGCTGCCTCGGCTCCCGGCCCCCGCCTCGGCAGCGAAAATCAAATTCGGCCGAAAAAAATCAATTCAATCACGGCCTTGGTAGATACATTGCAATTTTTAGCACTGCCATATTAAAATCAGCTTCAATCAAGTCATCTCACAAGTTGCTAATCAAAGTTTACCCACTTCCTAACTTATTGTATCAATAATGATTGTATTATTCACTTATCTGAGCGCCTTGTGTGGCACTGATCTATTCAGCTGCCGTGTGCACTGACGATCAATATTTATCAACAAATTGCGTAACAATTCAATACTAGCATCAATTCAAGTGAAGAAAATTGGCCAAGCCTGTGTGGAAAAAGGTGACGTCATTCGACACGGCTCCCATTTATATGCACCTTGTTGTTCTTGGGATAAGGTTCACTTTTCGATGGGCTACTTACAGCAAAATCGTAGATTAGGATGCGAATCAAGGGGGCGAGTTTGGAACAACTGAATAATAAAGTGTAAAAATGGAAGGACTTGAGGGGGGCGAATCGAAGTGACGATTTCTGGAAACGTACCTTGTCGTCTTTGGGGGCTTCGCCGCGGTTGCCCTTGGCGCCCTTGTCGGGGGGCGCCTTGTTGACGGCGCCGTTGTTGTTGTTGGAGCCTGGGTCGTTGTCGGGCGTGGGGGCCATGGTCTTGCCGTGGGACGACTTGTGGTGGTGGTGGTCTCTGTGGTGGTGATGGGGGTGGTGCTTGTGGTGGTGCTGGGACTTGCCGGGGGCTGCTGCTGCCGCTGTCGTCGTCGTGGTGGCCGCCGTTGTGGCGCCGCTGGGAGAGGCACTGCTGCTTATTGCGAACAACACGTCACGGTCCGACATTGAACTATCGTCACCATCCGTTCAGGGGCGGCACTAGAGGCGCCCCTGGGGGCGTCCCCTCGCTGAGCACCGTCTACGACACGAACCGAAGCACACAATCCGCATTTTCGTGGCCCGAAATCGGTACTTTAGCAGCCATTACAGACACATTTCGCCAAAAATGACAGATCGTGGCGGACCGGAGTGCCAGCTGTCACGTGATGACGTTCCGCGCCGCGCCCTCACGGCGATCCCCGGAACTAGAAGCAGCGGCACTCAACTTTTTCCTTTTGCACATGCAATTTCCCACATCAATTTGCTACTAGCTCAAATCTAACGCAAGCATATCTCATTTTATTTGATCTAGCTGCATTTCGAAACGTCCCATAATATTTGGTTGCGTTTTAAACGCTTGATTACCAACACATTTTGACGGTAGCTGAGCCAGAGCGCCTGCCGGTAATGCAGTTCCCGGCCATACCCCACAAATTTGCAAGTCAGCAGCGCTCAAACATTCACGCTCATTCAAAAATCAAACGCAAATCACCACAACGGCCGTTTTCGAATCCAAATCGCTTCAAATCACACGTAGTATCCAACTACTGTTACCAAATCGCTTGATTTGTAACCGTAGCTGAATTGTTTTGGATAAATCGCAAAGTTTGATTGCCACCCCGCAGCCGGTATTACAGTTATCTGAACGTGCACTTGTCAAGTTGACAAGCGCTGTCAACGTCAAGCTTTTCTCGCAAATTCAAATTTGCATACAATTCGCTAAATTTTCCAAAAAACAACTCGAATACACTTGTAAAGCGCACCAAAAGCGGTGCATTATCAGCCGAAAATTGAATAATTGATAAATGAGTGAGGTTAAGTCGCCGTTCAATGCGCATGAGTGCGGAGGTCAAGGAAAACATCGATATTCGTGTTTATCGCCTGAAAACCGCAAGGAAGCTGCCATGGCCGAAGAAAACATATTCGTTTTCGTCCCGAACATCATCGGTAAGTGTTGTCATCGAATCTCAACTCTCGAATACCTAATTTTGAATGTTGTTTCGAAAGGCTATGCGAGGATCATCCTGGCGCTGATAGCGTTCTACTTCATGCCCAGCAACTACGTTATAGCGTCCGTTTGCTACGTGACTTCGGCTCTTTTGGACGCTTTCGATGGACACGCTGCTCGGTTCGTATTTCTTTTGGTAACCAAATTTGCAATTTGAATCCTCTAAAACTAGCTTCGGTACAGGTACTTCAACCAGAGCACCAAATTCGGCGCGATGCTCGATCAGCTGACGGATCGGTGCGGCACCATGGGCCTGTGCGCCGTCCTCGCCCATTTCTACCCGAAATACATGTTCTGGTTCCTGCTTTCGATGACCATCGACATCTCTTGCCATTGGATTTATCTGCATACGTAAGGCTTCCCTTTTTATTCGATAAAAACCAGGAAAGCTAATCGAATTAATGTTGCAGATCGCTGCTGCAAGGCAAAGCTTCACACAAATTCATTGACATGTCGGAGAATCCGATCATGAATGTTTACTATACGAATCGCACGGTTTTGTTCTGGATGTGTGCCGGAAACGAAGCGTTCTATGCGGCTCTCTACTTACTGTACTTCACTGAGGGACCTCTGAGTAAGTATTGTGATTTTTTCCTGAATTTGAAAATTAGTTTTTGTCCACAAGAATTACTTTCATGGTCACGAAAAATGTTTTATGTGCACAAAAAATAATTTCATGTCCACAAAAACTACTTTCATGTCTGCAAAAAAATTATTTCTAGCCCACAAGATCCCTTCCATGTCCACAAAAAATATTTCATGTCCACAAGAATTACTTCAGTGTTCACAAGAATTACTTCAGTGTCCACAAAAACTACTTCCATGTCCATGAAAACAATTACCTTCATGTCCACAAAAAAATTTCATGTCCACAAGAATTACTTCCATGTTCACAAATTTTCTGAATTTGACTGAATTATTTTTTGTCCAAAAAATATTTCATTCCCATAATAATTACTTCAATGTCCACAAAAAAATGTTCTGTGTCCACAAGAAATACTTCGATGTCCACAAAAACTACTTTGATGTCTGCGAAAAAATTATTTCTAGTCCACAAAATCACTTCCATGTCTACAAGAGTTACTTCCAAGCCCAAAAAAAATTTTAGGTCCATGAAAAATATTTAATGTCCACAAGAATCACTTCAGTGTCCACAAAAACTACTTCCATGTCGATGAAAACAATCACCTCCATGTCTACAAAGTCTTTTCATGTAGTCCGGATGTTAATACCACCACCACCTTGCATTTAATGATTAAGCGGTGCCTGCCGTTTGGTACGAATGTTGTACATACCCATGCCTTAATTTCAAGAGGTGCTGCCAAGATGTCGGTCCGTGTAGACGCCGTATACAGTGTGATCAAAAATGCAAAAATTCCAACTCATGAACCAAAAAAGTTGTAGTCATGAAAATTAGCATGTAGATTCACAATTCAATGCTTATTAAGCTGAAACAAACTGCGTTTGAATATTTTCAGCCGTTTTCGAAATATTTTCAATTTAGTGGTCGATTTTATGGAAATGAACATTTCACAAAAAATCAGTGCTTTTCCAAGATATTTGGATAAAACTTTGCATGCCCATCAAGAATGACCTCATGAATGAAATGTGATGTGTTGCCACCGTCCCCGCCTACTATTTTCGAAAATATGACAGTCGACTCTTTTTTCTCTTATGGCCGCCATCTTGAATTCGCTTATTATGGAATAAGTGAAAAATCAATTGGTACCAGCAGTAATGGTCATACTCAATAAAATAAATGCAAAAGTAACGGTTCTTGGTGAGTAACTTTTTGTAATTGGCCACTTGGAAATGTTAAACTCATTTTTACGGGTTTTATAGCACTTCGGTGCTTAACACGACCAAGATGACCATTGTAAAGATGAAAATGGGGTTTTGAAACAATTCATAATCTTGTTTGGTCTGTTTGGCAATTGTGGATATCCGAAAAAAATTATAATACAAAAAATGACGCGAGTCGGCGAGTCAAAAACGAAAAATTTATCAAATAAACGTATTTCCAAAAATTGTACCATTTTTCCAGGATATTTTCAGTATATTTCGAGAATGACTAATGAAGAGTCAAAATAGTTCCGTAATTCATTTCGAACAAGATATTAGATTGTTTTAATACCCCATAGTCATCTTCACAGTGGTCATTAAGGTTGTGGTAAGCGTTGAAGAGCTGTAAAACTCGTAAAAATGGGTAAACATTTCCTCGTGTCCAATTACAAAGAGTTAATCACTGAGAACGGTTATTTTTGTATTTAGATTATTGACTATGACCAATACTACTAGTTTCAATTGATTTCTCATTTATTCCATAATGGGCGAATTCAAAATGGCGGCCATAAGAAAAAAAGCAGTCGACTGTCATATTTCCAAAAATAGTAGGCGGGGACGGTGGCAACACATCACAATTCATTCATGAGGTCATTCTTTGTGGAAATACAAAGATTTATTAAAATATCCTGGAAAATCACTGAATTATTGGAAAATGTACATTTGCATGAAATCGACCACTAAATTCAAAATATTTCAGAAACGGCTGAAAATATTTAAACACGGCTTGTTTTAACTTGATGAGCATTAGCATTGGACTGTAAATCCACATGGTGATTTTCATGACCCCAATTTCTTTCGTTCATGAGTTGGAATTTTTGCATTTTTGATCACCCTGTATACAGCGTCTGCACGGACCGACATCTTGGCAACACCTCCGTAAATTAAGGCATGGGTATGTACAACATTTGTACCAAACGGCACTGCTTAATCATTAAATGCAAGGTGGTTGGCGCCAAACTCCGGACTAATGTCCACAAAAAAAAATCCATGTCCAAAAGAATTACTTCCACGTCAAAAAAAAAAAATCTTGTCCACAAGAATCACTTCCATGTTCAGAAATTTGGTTGAAAATTTTTTTTTTGTCCACAAAAAATATTTCATGCCCGCAAGAATTATTTTCATGGTCACGAAAAATATTTCATGTCCACGAGAATTACTTCATCGTCCACAAAAAATGTTTTATATGCATAATGAATACTTCCATGTTCACAAAAACTACTTTCATGTCTGCAAAAAAATTATTTCTAGCCCACAAAATCACTTTCATGTCCACAAGAGTCACTTCCATGTCCACAAAAAATAGCTTCATGTCCATGAAAAATGTTTCATGTCCACAAGAATCATCTTAGTGTCCACAAAAACTACTTCCATGTCCATGAAAACAATCACCTCCATGTCTACGAAGTCTTTTCATGTCCACAAAAAAAACCATGTCCAAAAGAATTATGTACTTCCACGTCCAAAAAAAATATTTCTTGTCCCCAAGAATTACTTCCATGTTCACAAAGGACCCCGCACGTTTTCTATGAAAAAGTGGTTTCGGTGAATTTGGCTAAATTTTTTATATGTTGTAGATCTTGATTCAAGAAATATATTCCTGAAAAATTGGACCCCTCCTATGAACAGTTTTTCCCCTACACCCCTAATAAGGCCAAAATTAGGAATAGTCTCAAATTTTTTGAAATTCATGAAACTGGTTCAAATCGAACTCGTGATCATGGGAAAAATAATTAAGAAAATCCAAGTTGTGAATTGGGGTAGTTATCGAAGGGGTTGGGGATCGAAATTGAGAAAATAAATTAAAATTCCGAATTTTTTCATTCTTATAAAATCTGAACTGAATAATAATCGAGAAATAATTTTGGAAAATCTGAATCAATTAATTGGGGGCTATTCTAAAGGGGGCTGGGGGTCGAAATCAAGAAAACGCAGTGAAATTCTGGAATTTGCGGTTCCCATAATATATGATTTTACGAGCAATGGGGAAATTGCTCAAAAAAATCTAAACCAATGAATTCAGGTGTTATTAAGGGGGTAGATGGTCGAACTTGAGAAAACAGTGGAGTTCTGGAACTTCCAGTTTATCTAGGAAGATCTGGGCGAATGACAAAATGATAATACATACAACCAATGTGAATAAGGACTTAGTTCATCGTTTCTCGATCAGCCTCACCCCTTACCCAGGTACATGGGTACAACCATTATGATACCTACCCACAACCACAATGAGGGCCGTGTGAAGGGGGGTGGAATCGAGACTACTTGCAACAGCATTATTAATTACAGTTCTCGAGAAGCTCTCCACGGTTCTGTGTGCTGTCCATAATATAGCTTGTGTCAAAAAAGATTGACTGGACTATCTTTTTTTGAATAAACATAAATCCTGCCTTTGGTCATTGGTTGATTCAATGAGATTCCAAAAATAGATCGATATTGGAAGTAAGGCTCAATTTTTCAAATCTGAATTTTCAGTTCTAAGTCGTCGCGGTACGGGCCTAAAATCGTCCAAGTTCTGCACTTCTAACGATTTCGATTATTTTTGGCACAGATGATCATTGGACCTATTCAAGCGTTTTGACCCGCAGCACCACCAAATTTGCCCCTCAGGAACGGAGGGGTGGGGGTATCTTCAAAATTTGAAGCTCCAGATCTGGTATGGTCCAATGAAGACCCACAAAGGCAAGTGAGTAGTCATTTCCGAATGATTTTCATCCGCTGATGTCGATTCACACGTGAAAAATGAGTTGCGCAGTCATTTGACAAAGATAATTGGTAATAATAAGAGATAAAGATGAAATCAAGTGGTCATTTACTGAACTCTGTAGGAACTTGATTTTTTATGATAAATACATGAAACTTGGTAGGGCTGTTCATTATTACTTACTTTCCAAATATGGAGGGAGCACCACGCGTTCCGACGCATGACGTCGCGACGCAATATCAAAAAACATAGTGGTCGTCATTTCCAAAATAGTCGATATATTATCATAGTTTATTTGATTTCTCTCATCAAACCATATGCTTTCGAGATTCAATAACATATTTCTGTCGACTTGGGGGAACGGTGGGCTACCAGTGGTGAGTCAGGTGTCTGCTAGTGGGAGCTGTGAGGTTTCTTCACCCCCAAATTTCCACGGTCAACATCTTCGGATAAAACTATTTTTTAGTTTGTCCATACGAATAATTATGTCATCTGGTCAACATTCTCCATGTTTCGTCCTTCTAGGGACTCCTCATTATGGTTTATACAGATTTCGCAACCGCGCGAGATCATTCAGACTACCTAGTAAAGTAATCGATTCTGGAATACCGTTTTGTTTGAAATGGGTAAAAAAGAAGTAAATGCAATTTCTGTGATTCTAGTGTTAGGGTATGAATAAAGTCTCGGATATGAATGAACTAAATACGTCTGAAAAAAGCACCAATATCAAAAACTTGAATTCTTGAATTCGATTTCCGGCACAGTGCTTTGTGCTATAGAAACAAAGTTTCTCAGCTTGTGATATTTGGGAATTAAATTCAGCAAACTCCTATGACATAAGAAATGCCGATACGGATAAAAACAACAAATAAACAAACAATAATGGTTCAATCATTTGATACGGTCTCATACAAAGCGATTTCTTTTTTTTAGTACGGTGGCATCGATATTAACAGGCGATTAATCGTTATAATAATTTATAGTTTAGTTTGTAAGAGTTCTGTAACCGAGTATGTAATGTACCTAATATGGTACAACATTAAAGATCACTTTTTTCCAGTAATCAAAAGTACCTTTCTGAGTGCCTTTCATTTGATCGCTAGATCTGTATAAACATACTGAGGAGTCCCTAGAAGGACGAAACACGAGAAATGTTAACCAGATAACGTATTCGTATGCACAGACTTCAAAATAGTTAGTTTTATCCTCGGTTTTATCCGAAGATGTTGACCGCGGGAATTTGGGGGTGAAGAAACCTCACAGTTCCCCTTACAGGCACCTGGTTTACCACTGGTAGCGTACCCACAGTTTCCCCAAATCGACAGAAATATGTTATTGAATCTTGAAAGCATATGGCTTGATGGAAGAAATCAAAGAAATTATAATATTCCTATCGACTGTTCTGGAAATGGCGACCACTGTTTTTTGATATTCCGTCGCGAGTTCCGTCGCGACGTCATCCGTCGGAACGCGTGGTGCTCCCTCCATATTTGGGAAGTAAGTAATAATGAACAGTCACACCAAATTTCATGTATTTATCACAAAAAACAAGTTCCCACAGAGCTCAATAGATGACCACTTGATTTCATCTTTATCTCTTATTATTACCAATTATCTTTGTCAAATGATTGCGCAACTCATTTTTAACGTCAGAATCGACATCAGCGGATGAAAATAATTCGAAAATGACTACTCACTTGCCTTCCTGGGTCTTCATTGGACCATACTAGACCTGGAGCTTCAAATTCTGAAGATACCCCCACCCCACCATTCCTGAGGGGCAAATTTAGTGGTGCTGCGGGTCAAAACGCTTGAATAGGTCCAATGATCATCTGTGCCGAAAATAATCGAAATCGTTAGAAGTGCAGAATAATTTGGTGTACCGCTACGACTAAAGGGTCTTTCAATAAGAGTGATAGAACTTTGATAAGATTTTACTGTCATTTTTTGACATAAATACTCAGTATATTTTACAAAATCATCTTCTTCCAACAAGACGGGGCTACGAGCCACACAGCAGGAGAAACCTTGGGACTTGTTGGCCGGAAACTTCCAAGGAAGAACAATTTCGCGGAATGGCGATTTCATTTGGCCAGCGAGATCTTGCGATATTACGTCCCTGGACTTTTTTCTGTGGGGTTATGTGAAGTCCCTGGTATACAAGAACAAGCCTAGAACCATTTAAGCCCTGAGGGACAATATTGTGCGTGTCATTACTGGAATAGAGCCCGATATCTGCCAGAAAGTCATTATAAATTGGACTTCCCGTCTGCCCGCCGTTAGACAATGTCGAGGAGGCTATTTACTAGATGTTATTTCCCACACATAATGTCAAAAACTGTTCTTTGTTAATTTGTTTACTTCCAATTTGAAGTTCTATCACTCTCACTGAAGGACCCTACCCCTACATTATTTTTTCTACCAGCGGATTCCGCGGAAACCGCGGATTTTTTTAAATTATTTCTCCATTACCCTATTCTTGGAATGCCAATTCCTTTACTCGATTTCGACCTCCACCCCCTCGATAATTACTCCAATTCACATCTTATATTTTTTACTCTTCAACTCATGTGAGCCAGTTTCATGAATTTTAAAATGCTTGAGACAAATTCTTATTTGGACTAGGACATGGTTGTAGGCAGATATTATGGTAGGTGGGAAAAGGGATGGTCGAGAAATGAAGAACTCAATCCTTATGCAGATTGGTTTTATTATCATTTTGCCATTCACCCAGATCAATTTTTAGATGAACTGTAAGGTCCAGAATTTTATTGTTGTCCTGATTTCGACCCTCTACTTCCTCAATGACACCAGAACTCATTGGTTTAGATTTTTTGAATTATTTTCTCAATAATGGGAATCGCAAGTTTCGGAATGTTACTCCGTTCCCTTGATTTTGACCCCCAGCCCTCTTCAGAATAACACCCAATGAATTGATTCAGGTTTTCCAAAATTATTTCTCCATTATTATTCTGTTCAGATTTTATAAGAATAAAAAAATTCGGAATTTCAATTTATTTTCTCAATTTCGACCCTCAACCCCCTTGATAACTACCCCAATTCATAACTTGGATTTTTTTAATTATTTTTTCCATGATCGCGAATTCGATTTGGACCAGTTTCATGAATTTCAAAAAATTTGAGACTATTCCTAATTTTGGCCTTATTAGGGGTGTAGGGGAAAAACTGTTCATAGGAGGGGTCCAATTTTTCAGGAATATATTTCTTGAATCAAGATCTACAGCATATAAAAAATTTAGCCAAATTCACCGAAACCACTTTTTCATATAAAACGTGCGGGGTCCTTTGATTGAAAGTTATTTTTTGTCCACAAGAATTATTTTTATGGTCACGAAAAATATTTCATGTCCACGAGAATTACTTCATTGTCCACAAAAAATGTTATATGTGCATAATGAATACTTCCATGTTCACAAAAACTACTTCCATGTCTGCAAAAAAATTATTTCTAGCCCACAAAATCACTTCCATGTCCACAAAAAATAGCTTCATGTCCATGAAAAATGTTTCATGTCTACAAGAATTACTTCAGTGTCCACAAAAATTACTTCCAAGTCCATGAAAACAATCATCTCCATGTCCACAAAGTCTATTCATGTCCACAAAAAAAAAATTCCATGTCCGCTAGAATTACTTTCACGTCCGCAAAAAAATATTTCTTGTCCACAAGAATGACTTCCATGTTCACAAATTTTCTAGCCACAAATAATATTTCATGTCCACAATAATTACTTTAAATGCCCACAAAAAATATTTAATTTCCACAAGAAATACTTTCATGTCCACAAAAACTACTTTGATGTCTGCGAAAAAATTATTTCTAGCCCACAAAATCACTTCCATGTCCGCAAGAGTCACATCCATGTCCACAAAAAATAGCTTCATGTCCATGAAAAATGTTTCATGTCCAAAAGAATTACTTCAGTGCCAACAAAAGCTACTTACAAGTCCATGAAAACAATTACCTCAATGTCCACAAAGTCTTTTCATGTCCACAAAAAAAAATTCATGTCCACAAGAATTACTTCCACGTCCACAAAAAATATTTCTTGCCCACAAGAATTACTCCCATGTCCATAAAAATATTTCCTGTTCCACAAGAATTACTTCCGTGCTCCCAAATTTTCTGAATTTGACTGAAAATTATTTTTTGCAGTATTGGGAATTTCGCTGTTCCGGATCATTCTGTACATCTCCGCCCCGGTGGCGATCGTAAAGTCCGCGCTATCCGTTCTGCACGGGATCGTTGCTTCCAAAAACTTGTCGATAATCGACGTGAACGAGAGAAAGAAGCTCCAGTAGAGGCTCGATTGAATTCCCAAACCAAAAAGTACTACTACTTAATCAAGCGAGAGAATGTATCATCTCGAAACCTGTGTCAACCAAAATAAAACTTAGGCGCATATTCGGAAAAACTGTATTATTAAGAAGAATAATAATGTGTTTTCGAATATTCGAGCGTTCAGAAACCCAGTCAATTCGCTGTTATATTATATTGTTGTAATAATGATAATTCCTAAAAAGACACTAGCTCTGAACGCTTTTATAAATGTTGTGTATATTTATTTATGTATATAAATATCTTCGTTATAAATGTTAACATACCTTGGCTGACTATGTATGTGGCAGGTCCTTGTTTTTTTTTATTGTTGAGGAGTGTATTATAGTCGCATCAACCTGTTCAATGTCGAAACAGCCGCCAACCAATGAGCGGATTTCAAGGTGAACGTCAAGTGGATATAAAAAAATCACTATTATAAAATTTGAGAACATGACTACATTACTTTCATGTCCATAGATATTATTTTATATGTACACAAAAATTACATTCATGTCCACGTAAATTACTCATGTCCACCAAAATTACTTCCATGTCTATATAAAAATCACTCGAAGTCCACAAAAAAATTATTTCATGTCCACAAAAAATATTTCATGTCCACAAGAGTTACTTCCATATTCACGAAAAATATTTGATGTCCACAAAAAGTAAAAACTATTTCCATGTCTATAAAAAACTTTTATGCCAATGAAAAATATTTAATGTCCATAAAAACTATCCACGTCCACAAGCATTACTTTCATGTCCACAAGAAATATTTCATGTCCACAAGAATTACTTCAGTGTCCACAAGAATCACTTCCATGCTCACAAATTTTCTGAATTCGACTGAATTTTTTTTTTACACAAAAAATATTTCATGTCTACAAGAATTACTTCGATGTCCACAAAAAATATTTCATGTTCATGAAAATTGTTTTATGTCCACAAAAATTACTTCAGTGTCCACAAAAACTACTTCCATGTCTATAAAAACAATTACCTCAATGTCCACAAAGTCTTTTCATGACCACAAAAAAATTTCATGTCCACAAAAAAAATTTCATGTCTGCAAGAGTTACTTCAATGCCCACAAAAAATGTTCCATGTCCAAAAAAATTACTTTCATGGTCACGAAAATATTCCCCGTGTCCACAAGAATTACTTCTATGTCTATGTCCATAAAAACTACTTTCATGTCTGCAAAAAAAATCACTTTCGGCCCATAAAATCACTTCCATGTCCACAATAATTACTCCCTGTCCACCGATTTTCTGAATTTGAACATTATTTTTTGCAGTATTGGGAATTTCGCTGTTCCGAATCATCCTGTACATCTTCGCCCCGATGGCGATCGTGAAATTCGTGCTTTCCGTCCTGCACGGAATCGTTGCTTCCAAAAACTTGTCGATAATCGACGTGAACGAGAGAAAGAGGCTCCAGTAGAGGCTCTCTTGAATTCCCAAACCAAAAACTACTAGTCCTTAATCAAGCGAGAGAATGTATGTCCTCTCGAAACCCGTGTCAACCAAAATAAAACTCAGCCGCATATTCGGAAAAACTGTATTATCGAGAAGAATAAGGCGTTGTTTTCGAATATTCCAGCGTTCAGAAACCCAGTCAATTCGCCGTTATAATATTGTTGTAATAATAATTCCTAGAAAGATACTAGCTCTGAACGCTTTTATAAATGTTGTGTATAAATATTTATGTATATAAATATCTTCCTTATAAATGTTAACACTCCTTGGTTGGCTTTATGTATGTGGCAGGTCCTTGTTTTTTTTTTATTAATGAAGAGTGTATATAGTCGCATCAATCTGTTCAATGTCGAAACAGCCGCCAACCAGTGAGCGGGTTTCAAGGTGAACATCAAGTGGCCTACAAAAATTACTTTCATGTCCACGAAAATTACTTCGATGTCCACCAAAATTACTTTCATGTCTGCATAAAAATCACTTCTAGGCCCACAAAAATTACTTCCATGTCTACAAAAAAACTATATCATTTCCACAAATAATATTTCGTGTCCACAAGAATGACTTTCATATCCACGAAAAATATGTCATGTCCACGAAAAGTAAAAACTACTTTCATGCCTATAAAAAATGTTCTGCCCATAAAAAATATTTAATGTCCATAAAAACTATCCCACGTCCACAAGCATTACTTTCAGGTCCACAAAAACTACTTTCATGTCCACAAGCATTACTTTCATGTCCACAAGAATTACTTTCATGTCCACAAGAATTACTTTCATGTCCACAAGCATTACTTTCATGTCCACAAAAACTACCGTTTATGTCCACAAAAACTACCGTTTTTGTCCACAAAAACTACTTTCATGTCCACAAAAAAAATTAATGTCCACAAGAATTACTTTCATGTCATCGAAACTTTTTTATGTACCTACATGAAAAAAAAAGTAATGTCTATAAGAACTATTCCATGTCCACGAGCATTACTTCTATGCCCACAAAAAAATTTCATGTCCACAAGAATTTTTCCATGTCTACAAAACTACTTCCGTGTCTACAGAAAGGATCACTTCCATGTTCACAAAAACTAATTTCATGCCTACAAAAAAAATACTTCAAGGCCCACAAACATTATTTCATGTCCACAAGGTTTACCTCCATGTCCGCAATAAATACATCCATACCCTAAAAACTGAATTGAGACTATTTGGTAATTTTATCTAACAAAGTGGTTGGTTATTGGAATACCTAGATCAACGCGACAAGCCCACAATACACTCTTGAACTCAATCTCTTCCAACCCCGCCTGACCTCCCCCCCCCCCTGCCCCACCACATACATAGCCGAATCCCACGCTCTCAGTTCCTCTCGATCTTGATCCCGAGCGAATCGTCGAAAACCAAATCGTCCCTGGCCGGGTACACGACCCTGAGCGTCCCCTCGGGATCCACGCACTGCACCTGCAACACTTCCAGGTCCTGGTCGAATTCCTGCACCATGGCCTTCAGCAGCGCCTCCATGGCGTCCTTGCACGACTTGAGCGACAGCGAAGAGGTGACCTCGAGCAGCATCGACCTGGTTTCCACGTCGATCTTGGTCACGTCCGAATTGGTCAGGGGCGGGAAGGAAATGACGGTGCCCAACGAGTTTTTCAGGCAGGGAAATCGCGGGCTGTTTTTGATGAGGGTGAGGTACTTGTGCAGGTGCGACAGCGTGTTGAGCTTGTTGCGCTTCCTGAAAGACTCGGCCTCTTTCTGCAGCACGGCCAGGAACTTTTCGCCGGTCGTCGGCTCGGTCTGGTTCAGCGGTCTGATCTGCAGCTCGTTCGGCAGCATCGTCGTGTACGACAGGTCGCCCTGAGACTGCAAACAGATTCGTTTTGAAATTGTCGCAGGAAACGGCGGGAGGGAGGGCATATCGCGACGAGAAGTAGGCTGCGTTAGTGACGTCACGTTGCCTAGAAGCAGCAGCTTAATAATGGCTCGATTCATTCTCTCAACAAAATTTTATTGGGGATGGTAACGTGCACTATACCAGATTTTTTGCGCTTCAACTTGCTTGCCAACGTTTTGAACACGTCGCCTGAGAATCGAGAACCATTGTCGCAAAGAACGAATTGCGGAACACCATAAACCAGAAATACTTGATTTTCCATGAATTTGACAATTCCAGATGTTGAGCTTCAAAATTATACATTCGATTTGGTTCACAGAAAAGGGAAACTGCATGTAGTACCAGATGCTTTGTCAAGAATTCCAGAAGTCGAGTTACTCAACGTCAATCTAGACAACCTTGAGTCATGGTACTTGGATTTGCGACCGAAAATAATCTGACATTTTGAAAAAATCACACCAGAAAAATGAAACGTCCTTTTGGCTGATTTTTGTTTCGAACATTTTTCCAGATTGTTTCCTATTATGATCTCCCACATGGGCATACAAATTGCCACTATTTTTGGTATTCCGCCGCGGCTTGAAATGTTCATGTCATTTCATGGAAATGCGAACATTTTCCACAATAATTTTTCATATCGTATTTTTTATCGGAAAAGCGAAAATTTCTTTTTATTTATGAAAAGTTTATTCAAAGTGTTTTCTTTCTATGATCTCGTGCTCATCTACCTCTAAAAACTAACAACGATATGGCCGAAATTTGAAGAGCGTTATTTATTTTTTTAGTCGGGAAATTTTACTTCTACAAGCCGCCTGCACGGTTGGTAGGGTTGGTTTCTAAAAGCAGAATCTTGAAAATATTGTTTATAGTGATCGTAGAACGTTTCAAGAAGAAATTCCGAGAAAAGACGGTCCAATGATTTTTTTTAATGTCGCGCAGTTATACAGGTGTCCCGAAATTAATGCAACAAAGTTCACAGGGAGATAGAAAATTGAAAAATAAGGGGACTTCCTTGATAAAAATATTCTCGCAAACGTAATAACGGAGATACAGGCCTTCAAAGTTGGTTTTTTGAAACAGTTTTTTTTTTGCATAACTTTTGAACCGTTGAGCCAATTTTATTCAAATTTGATCCAAAGCTTACTAAAATAGGTCTCCATCAAACACTGATAACGCATTTTATTTCATCATTTCATTGGGTTTGACACTTCGGAAAACGTATCGAAAACACCACTTTCAAAGGCTTTAAAAATTAAAATCCAAGAAAACTCAGAATTCCTCAAGTGAAATGAAAATTCTAGGTGTTTTAGGTAGATAAACCACCTTTTTTGCTAAAAAACATGAAGTTTTTCAGGAAAAAAAAATTGGGCCCTGGAAAGATGGCGATTTTGAGATGTTTTCCAATGTTTCAATCCCAAATATCTTTGGAACGGAGCTTCTTATCAAAATTTTGCAAGAGTAACTTTTTTCTCTAAATTGAACGTAGAATTCAAAAATTGAAACCATTTCCAAAAATATTCAGAGGGTGAAAAATAGGGGAAAAAGGGGGAAGGTTATCTTCGCCCCTAAAAATGTTTGATGAAATACGTTATCATTGTTCGATAGAGTCCTATTTCAGTAAACTTTGGTTCAAATTCTAATCAAATCGGCTCATCGGTTGAAAAATTATGCCAAAAAAACTGTTTTCAAAAACCAAATTTGAAGGCCTGTATCTCCGTTATTACGTTTGCAAGAGTATTCTAATTGAGGAAGACGCCTTATTTTTCAATTTTCTACCTCCCTGTAAATTTTACAGGATGTCCCGAAATTAATGCAACAAAATTTACAGGGAGGTGGACAATTGAAAAATAAGGGGACTTCCTTAGTAAAAATACTCTCGCAAACGTAATAACAGAGATACAAACCTTCAAAGTTGTTTTTTTAAAACAGTTTTTCTTGCATAACTTTTGAACCGTTGAGCCGATTTTATTCAAATTCAAACCAAAGTTTACTAAAATAGGTCTCTATCGAACAATGATAACGCATTTCATCAAACATTTTCAGGGGCGAAGATGATAGGGGGTACCTTCCCCCCTTTTTCCCTCTTTTTCACCCCCTGAATATTTTTAGAAATGGTTGCAATTTTTTAATTTTACGTTCAATTTAGAGAAAAAAGTTACTCTTGCAAAATTTTGACTAAAGGCTTCGTTTTCGAGATATTTGGGATTGAAACATTGGAAAACATCTCGAAATCGCCACTTTCCTGGGCCTAAAAATTAAAATTCAAGAAAACTCATGATTTGTCAACTGGAATGAGTTTTCTGGGTGTTTTAAGATGATAAACCACCATTTTCGCTCAGAAACATGAAGTTTTTCAGAAAAAAACAATTTGGGGCCTAGAAAGTGGCGATTTCGTGTTGTTTTCCAATTTTTCAAACCCAAATATCTTGAAAATGAAGCCTCTAATCAGAATTTTGCAAGACTAACTTTTTCTTCTAAATTGAACGTAGAATCCGAAAATATCAACAATTTTGAAAAATAATTAGGGGAGATAAAAATAGGAGCGAAAATAGGGGACAGTCTCCTATTATCTACGCCCCCAGAATTTTTTTATGGATTGTGGTATTATTATTCGATGGAGACTCCGTTGACTAAACTTTGGTTCAAATTTGATTACAATCGGTCCAACGGTTCAAAAGTTACGATGAAAAAACGAATTAAAAAAGTAAACTTCAACACCCTGTATCTTTTTAAGGAAGCATTTTAGGACCATGAGTTTTTTGTTCTTTCGGCTTAATTTTTGATGGGGAATCATCCCTCAAAGTTTGTAATAACCAGACCCGGTATTTTGTGTGAAATTTTCCACTGAAAAATAGTATATTCTGTAGGAAAAACGAAAATTCATTTTTATATTTTATATTTTTATATGTGAAAGAGTATATTCAAAGTGTTTTCTTCCTATGATCTCTCATAAGTGTCCATATTTCTCGAAAAATTAGCGACACTGTGACCACGTCTAAAATTTGACTCGCGTGTCAATTTATTTTTTGTTGAGAACTTTTCCTTCAACAAGCCGCCTGCACAGTTGGCAGAGTTGGTTTTTCAAGCAAAATCTCGAAAATGTTATTGGAAGAGATTGTGGAAAGTTTCAATAAGAAATGCCATAGAAAAGAACGATTCCATGATTTTTTTTTCTGTGCGCAATATTTTATGTGAAGTTTTTTAATGAAAAATCGTATTTTCTACAAGAAAAAAAAAAATTTTAATTTGGGAAGTAGTTATATTCTAATGATTTTCTTGCTGTGACCTCCCATAAGTGCGTATTTATTTTTCTTGTCGGGAAATTTTTCTTCCATAAGCCGCCTGCACGGTTGGTTTTTCACGCAAAATCTCGAAAATTTTGTTTGAAGTGATTGTGGAAAGTTTCAAGGAGAAATTCCAAGAAAAGACGACGGTCCCATAATTTTCTCTGTCTTATTTTATCAACAAATTGAAGTACCATTTCCAATCTCCTGATTTTTCTCAACATTTAGCCACCATTCCCTATTTTTTGTTGTTGAGCGGTCACGAAATAACAGGCCGATCTACCTTTCGCACATTTTAAAGTTGAGGAAGCCCTTAAAACCATTGTAACACTTTTATCATTAAAACCGTTTTTCTCTATCAAAACCATGGGTTTTGGCCAAACCTGCTGTTGCTGGGCGACGTGACGTCAAGACGTCAGTAATGCAGGATTCTGTTGTCTAGCAACTCACTCTCTGGCAGCCTGCTGCTAGGCAACCTAACGTCACTGATACAGAATTATTCCGTTGTCTAGCAACCCACTCTCTGGCAGCCTGCTGCTAGACAACGTGACGTCACTGATACAGAATTATTCCGTTGCCTAGCAACGCACTCTCTGCGAACCTGCTGCGAGGCAACGGTCACTAATGTACCGTATGATCAAAAACTTTCCTCTAGGCAGGCTGTGGCCTGGCCAAAATCAGCCTCATTTGCTTGCCAATGGAGGAGGAAAGTTTTTGATCATAAGCATTCTTGTCGCGGAAAAGGACGAAAAGGTGAAGGCATCCGGAATTTTCGTGTGTGATTTACCAATTTGCCGCGATCGTGCGTGGCGATCGTGGCGCTGTTGCGCTCCTTGCAGACGGTCCGGTGCAGCTCGTTCTGCATCTTGATGAACTTCTTGAGGGTATCGGGCGTGAACGTGACGTCGTTGACGACGCACGCGACGACGTAATCGCGGACGCCCTTGACGTCGTCGTGGACGACGACCTTGAAATCGCCGTCGCTGGCGTGACGCACCGTGATCTTGCGCCTGTACGTCTTCTCGTCCCGCTTTTGCGCCGCCGCCTTGGCGTCCTGCGATTCGTCCTGGCCGCCTTCGCTGTTGGCCTGGGCCCTGGGCTTTTTCGGGCACGCCTTCTTGATGTAGTCCATCAGCTGCTTGGTCGTCGTCGTTTTGGCCTTGATCAGCTTGGCGAAGCGGTTGTCCTTGATGGGATTGTCTTGCAAATCCAAGGCTGTAAAATTTTAACGCATTTGGTTATGAAAAAAAAAATAATGAAAACAACGAAGGAAAATTATGGAAATGAGAACAAACGCAAAAGCTTGGTAGAAGAATGATACAAAACAGGTGAGGTATGCAAGTGTCCCAGAAACAATCGAAAGAACAAACTCCGCTCATTCATGCCTTTCTATGTTGTTACTGTTTTCGAAATTCGACTTTTTTTAGGACTTCAGTCCTCCCCAACTTTGAAACCACTGCTGGGAGCAGAACAGAGCCCCAGCTCTCGGCAGCCGAAGAAAAGCAGCGTCGACTCGACGGTTTCTCTCGACGGATTTTTCCATGCGGCGTCGGCGGTTTTCAAGTCAATGCACGATCCCACGTGACCAAATGACGATTCAATTGTATCATAAAAGAGCTCAGAGATAAACGGAAGGGAATCAATTAATTGTTGTGTTTGCGGCCCTCGGCTCTGCCCGACAGGCTAAGATCGAGGCTAAGATTGTATAATTATTATTTTTTGTTCTAGAATGTATGAGTAACTGATACGTGTTGTAGAAGAGTTTATCGCTAGAAAATACGGCTGTCAATGTGCAAATTATATGTGTGTGTAAATAAAACGTATTAAAACTTCTCTGTGTTCTTCTGCAACCTTCCACCTGGCTTACATTAAAAGTAAATGCATTTTTAGGCAGTCGTGAAGGGTGGGCCAGCAGCCCTACATAACCCTTCATTTGACAATATCATCAGAGGGGATATTTCTGACTTGAAAAATGTTGTCGAGGGGATATTTTGGCGGGGATATCTATCACCTGGAAAATTTTGTCGCGGAGATATTTTTTACCTGGGAAATTCTGTCGCGGGAATATTTCAGTTGGGATATTATTGCCAGGATATTTGTAGCGTAAAATTTTTGGTTGAGATGTTCCCTACTACTACTAACTTCCCTACTATCTTCTGAAATATCGACAAAAAAGTGTAACACCCTGTAGACTGACGGAAGCGTGAGCGAAACGTGAACGTAAGAAGATGAACCAATCACTGTTCGGTATCCAATCTTGGCTCCTCCTACTCGACCGTGATTGCTCCATTTCCTTGCGCTCACATTCCACTTACGCTGTCGTCAATCAACCGGGTGTATTTCCATTTCTAAATTAGTTGTACAAACTTCGGAAGCCAGAAAGTAATAACTAAAATATTCCAGGAGCCTTTAATTTGGTGCAGAATTTTGAAAAATCGGTTCTTCGCCGTAACTTTTAAGCTTCTCAGCTGAATTTATTTCTGATGTTTATATTTTTCAGAGAAATTCACTCATTTTGCAGTTTTATGTCATTTCCTCATTGATATTGTGATGCTGAATTGACATTTTTCATTCTGTTTCATTAGTAGAATGACAATCTAGTGTCACAATATCGATGTTGACTTGAGTCAAGATCCATGCAGAAATAGCCCTGGATAACTTTTGTCAAAATCATCCAGTGATGTAGATACAAGGGGGGAGGGTGTTACGGCACTGATTTTTTTGGATATTTTGAATAAATTCAATTCAGAAGAAAACGTTATTCATGCAAATTTTTTATTCAAGGCACGGTTTTAGAGATATTGGGTTTGAAATTTGAAAAATGATCTTGAAAACACTACTTTCAAGAACCATTTTCTTTTATTTCTTGAAAACTTTTTTTCTTGAAAAAATGGAGGTTTATCAATTCAGAACACCTATGAAACTCAATTCATACAATAAATTATGAGTTTTCTTGAATTTTAATTTTTAAGCTCTTTGTGTTTTTGAGATGTTTTTTTTTTTTTTCAAGATTCAAGCCCAAAATCTGGGAAACCGAGCCTCCAATCAAAAGTTTGCAAGATCGGTGAAGAAATTCAAAAGTGAGGACGAAAAATCAAGTTCAACTTTGAAAGCCTATATCTTCATTATTTAATTCTGATGTCTGGGATTCCATTTGGGCAGTTGGTGGAACATAGTTTTACCAGGCACGTAGGCCTCATTTATTTCTTGTGTATATATTTTCCAGAGAAATTCACTCATTTTGCAGTTTTACATCATTTTCTCATTGATATTGTGTGTGATATAGAATGACAATCTAGTATCTAGTGTCACAATATCAATGTTAACTTGAGTCAAGATCCATACAGAAATAGCCCTGGATAACTTTTGTCGAAATCATCCAGTGATGTACAGGTGTTTCAGTTTTAATCGAGCAAACTTTGGGATAAAATTCTCCTCATCCTCCTGATTCAGAAAAATATAACATACATGCCTTTCACTCGTTGCCTAAGAAAGATACAGGGTGTCACAGTGAATTTTTTTGGGTTTTCAAAATTTTGTAACTTGAGAGCTGTTCAACCATAGTAGCTGAAATTTAGCATAGACTGGTTTGTCGGAACCGTCTACTTACCTGCCAAATTTTGAAAGAATCCAATCAGTGGCGTAGGAGTTATGGGGGGTCATTATTTATCAAGGTTCTACAGATGCTTCCAAAATAATGACCTCCCATAGCTTCTACGTCACTGGTTGGATTCTTTCAAAATTTGGCAGGTAGGTAGACGGTTCCGAAAAACCAGTCTATGCTAAATTTCAGCTACTATGGTTGAACGGTTCTCAAGTTCCAAAATTTTGAAAACCGAAAAAATCAACTTTGACACCCTGTATCTTCCTTAGGAAACGAGTGAAAGGCATGTATGTTATATTTTTCTGAATCAGGAGGATGAGGAGAATTTTATCCCAAAGTTTGCTCGATTAAAACTGAAACACCCTGTAGATACAAGGGGGGAGGGTGTTACGGCACTGATTATTTTGAATATTTCGAATGTGTTCAATTCAAAAGAAAACGTTATTCATGCAATTTTTTTATTCAAGGCACGGTTTTAGAGACATTGGGTTTGAAATTTGAAAAATTATCTTGAAAACACTACTTTTAAGAACCAATTTCTTTTATTTCTTGAAAACTTTTTTTGTTTGAAAAAATGGAGGTTTATCAATTTAGAACACCTATGAAACTCAATTCATACAATAAATCATGAGTTCTCTTGAATTTGAATTTTTAAGCTTTTTGTGTTTTTGAGATGTTTTTTTTTCAAGATTCAAACCCAAGTAACTGGGAAACCGTGCTTCCAATCAAAAGTTTGCAAGAGTAGCTTTTCCTCTAAATTAAACAAAAATGGAGCAAATTAAAAAAAATCAAAGTAACCAGTGGCGTCACATAGGGCAGAAAAATAAGGTGATTGCATGTAGAGGGCGTTCTGACCTAGGGACTATCAGTTTGTCTATATTGGTAATGGAAAACGTCAAATCGTCTGTCAATCACGCCATTTTTGACAGGCAACATCTGACATTTTGTTAACCCAACATCATCTACGATAACGTCGCTGACAATAATTTCATTATTCATCCACTATCCATCATCACGTTGTCTGTTAACCACTGAAAATGCCTGCCATTTGTTTTGTGTTCCAGTGCGTCTCACGGGCCGCTATTCTTGAATCGTGTGAGAAAAGTCCCTGGGAGTTTTATGCAATCCGCGATACATCGATGCAGTGAGAGTTGCCTAAAACCATGTGAGAATGGTTCTCGTCTACTTTAGAGTGGACGAGAAAACTCATTTAGGTTGCACCATTGTACTGTGTGAAGTGTCATGGCGGGCGGCGGCTTCGAGTGAGGGTTCGGAACACGTTACGGGAAACGGAACTTGCGAAAGGAACCGAATCGGCCATTTCTCCCACACTCCAAGAATACATGTTTCGGACTGGCATGTGATTTTGTCACACGAGTGGGTTGCATCTCACCCGTGTGAGTTTTTCACACGATTCAAGAAAAGCGGCCCAGGGCCGAACCCTCACCCGAAGCCGCCGCCCGCCATGACACTTCACACCGTATAATGGTGCAACTATACAGTGGTGCAACCTATGCGAGTTTTCTCGTCTACTCTAAAGTAGGCGAGAACCATTCTCACATGGTTTTAGGTAACTCTCGCTACATCGATGTATCGCGGATTGCATAAAACTCCCAGGGACTTTTCTCACACGATTCAAGAATAGCGGCCCGTGAAGAAGAGATAATCAGACAGGTGTCAGTTGTCATCATACCAACCAAACCGAAGCAAAATCCCCCAGCGACTGTCACAATCCTGTCGGTCAAGAGGTAAACCAAATTACATACAATAATCCCCCTATTGTGAACTCCTTTGGGGTGAACGAAGAAAACTGATCATCGGAATAATTAAATTCCACCATCATAAATATGTTTCTCAAGGTGAACTCTACAATATATAAAAATCCAGTCAAATTCCAGCCAAATTTTTTAAAACCAACTTTACAGGTTTACCTTTTTTTTTGTATTGCTTCTGGGACAACCTGTACAACTGAAAACAAGTATGTGCTGAAAACACGTTGACTTTCAAAAACTTGGCTTAGAGAAACAACAGCGCATGCGCAAAAACTCTTGTGTGTATATAAGTAAGCAGTGGACTCAGCATGGCTTTCAGTACCAGTACATAACCGCAAGCCATGCTGCAAAACCTGTGCAATTCCTTTGTGTTGTGAGTGAATAAAGTGTGAACTGAGAGTGAATAAAGATGTATTACGACCACGGTTACGCAAGTGAGTATTACTTTTCAACTTCCCGCAATCGGCCAGTTCGCCAGGCACCGCCTTGACTTTGTTCCTGCGGATCTCGAACACCTTCAGCACGGCCAGCTTCCCGATCTCGCCCGGTATCTCCTCGATTCCGTTGTCGTCCAGGCTCAGCTGCGCCAGCCCCGCGACGCCGAACACGTCCGGGAACTCCTCCAGCGCGTTCCCGTTCAAATTCAGCACGCTCAGCTTGGTGGTCTTGGTCAATTTCTGGAAAGTCTTCAGTTTGTTGTGGGCGAAATTCAACGTTTCTATGTTGGGCAGCTCGTTCAAATCGAAACCGATGTTTTCGATGGCGTTCCTGGATACGTCCAGAAGCTTGAGCTTTTTAAGCGTCGCGACGCCCGGATTGAGCATTTCGATTTTGTTCGTGTGCAGAACCAAGCTCTGCAAGTTTTCCAGTTTGACGATGGCATCTGGAATCGCGTCGAGACAGGTTTCGTGGATCGCCAAGTAGTTGAGGGCGTTCAGGTCGAAGATGTGGGGCTCCAGGCCGGTTTTTTGTATGCGGGTTGAAACGTCGCTTCCGAACAAGACCAGCTCGTGGCGGTTGTCGCTTTTGGCTTTTTCAACTTCAGGCCACATGGTTCGAGCTGCAAGCCGGCGGTTTATCACGTAAAATTGTGCAATTTATCGATAATTCGGTTGATAATTACCTGGGGCTGGGATGGAACATGTAGCG
Organism: Anaspis maculata; assembly: GCA_949128115.1. Classification (NCBI taxonomy): domain Eukaryota; kingdom Metazoa; phylum Arthropoda; class Insecta; order Coleoptera; family Scraptiidae; genus Anaspis; species Anaspis maculata. The sequence goes on along the minus strand of OX421967.1, from coordinate 58,809,996 downwards.
AAAGTGAGGTTAGCTGTCAGCGGGTGTGACGTAAAAGTCACTAAAAAAAACACCAGCTGGTGCCGTGGTGCCGAGTAGAGACAGCTGGAAAAAAAACTAGCTTGCTTTGGATTCGCTCACGTCAATTCGCGATTTCAACTACCGATGGGGGCGCTGTAATCTGTAAACAAGATGGAGGGCTGTGAGTTTTTTTTTGTCACGTGTCATTGTGCGTTACTGCGTTATACAGGGTGGCCCAACGAAAACAAAAAAGAGGGGTTTTCGGGCATTTCACCTCATTTTTGTGGAAAAAGCTCGAACAGGTCGATTTTTATGTCGAGGGGGACATCTGAAACATACATTGGTGGATTTCTATCTTTAGCCCCCTCAAACCCCCCACCCACCCCAACTTCGAAGTTTCAAAGGACACCACCCACTTTGGTTTGCGATCCATCAAATTGAAGAGAATTAAATTCTCTTCCTAAAAAAATATTTCTATGATTTTCAACCCCACCACCCTTCTTCCCAAAATTGTCGGAGTTTCCAATTTAATATTTTTGATCTCTTGATTCTCTTCAGTACAGTCAACGTCATCCTGCACAGCATCTAGGAAAAAAAAATTCTGTGCAAAAAGTGCCACTCAAATTCACCCCTTCACTCCCCCACCTCAACTTCAAAATCTAAAATGACACTACCTACTTTGTGATACATCAAATCGAAGGGAATTGAATTCTCTTCAGAATAAAATATTTTCAGAATTTTCAAAAAGCCCCCTTTCCCCTCAAATACTCCGAATGTTCAATTTATCAGGAGAGGGGTTGAAAATTTCAAAAAAATTGTTTTCAGAAAGAGAAATCAATTTCCTTTAATTAGATGTATCACAAAGTAACTAGGTGGTGTCTGTTAAGTTTTGAAATTGGGGTGGTGGAGAGGAAAGGGGTGAATTTGGGAACACTTTTTTCCACCGGAAAGTTTCTCCTTAGATGCTATTTAGGATGACGCTGATTAAATTGAAGAGAATTGAGGGGTCGAGGATATAAAATGGGACAGTCAGAGAAATAGGAGAGAAGATGGGGGGTCACGGTTCGGCAAAATGTGAAATAGCGAAAAAAATTGTCCACCAAATCTAACACCGTAGCTTGATTCTTTATTATTTTCCGATCCAGAAAAACCCAATTTCAAAATAATTCATCGGTGAATTTGTCCTGTGGGCAATTAATTACAAATTTCATTTATCCCAGTAGGTTTTCTTATGTTCATTTTTTGAGGCCCATCTGCAAGATTTAGTTAAAGTATAGTGATTGGTGCCAAATTGTTCCTTGGACCATGACAAACAAGTATCACGATGGTGGACATCTAAGATTCGCGACTGGGCAGCCGAAGGAGGGGAGGGGGCAGGAAACGTGCTAAAGAAGAGATAAAAAATGTTAACTCATGAACCAAAAGAGTTGGAATTATGAAATATCGCATACGAGCTCGCTATTTTACGCCATTGATAACGCAGTAAACCATTTTTGAAAATACTGAACCGTTCCAGAGAGATCTCAATTGAACTTTTTTTTTTGAAATTTTACTGTTGAAAACATACAAAAAAACTACACAATATTATTTTTGGCAGCTAGAGGTGTTGGAAATATATGCATATTGGTGAAAATCCCTTGGTCTTCTATTTCAGGAAATAAGACCCCATTATTCACCTACCTACGTGACTTTTTCGGTCATTCTTGGCCATTGGTCTCCCCGAAGAGCTTTGTTATGTCTATCAGGAATTCGTTTTTGATGGATTTTTTTGTGGAAAATGAGCACTCTTTAGTTCAAATAACTCACAACAGATAACCTTTTAACTTGTATTCAACAGTTTTGGTAGGTGACTTCAAAAACTAATACATTTGATGATAAAAGCCGTCCGTTGCCGGTTCATAATGAGCCATCATGTGACACTAGTCTTGTGCAGATTCACGTGAAACACCAAAATGACCATTTTTCTCGCCAAAGCAGCCACTAACCCGAGCACTAACCTAACTTGGGTAAGTTGTACCTTTTTATCTTTCAAATTCGTCAATAATTTGGATTTTATTGATAACATTCTCAGAATAAGAATAAGTTTATCGAGATTTTTCTGAAACGTTTCGATATTTTCGAAAACTGTTTGCTGCAACTTCATTGGCGTAAAATAGTGAGCATGTATGCCATATTTGATAATTCCACCTCTTTCGATTCATGAGTTAAAAAAATGTTATCTCTTCTTCAGCACGCTCTCTGCCCTCTCCCCCCTCCGGCTGCGCAGTCGTGAGTCTCAGATGTCCACCATCGCAATTCTTGCTCATCATGGTCTAAGGAACAATTTGGCACCAACCACTATATTTTAACGTCAAGTTGCACATGGGCCTCAAAGAATGAACATGAGAAAAACTCACTAAAATTAAAAAAAAACAATTAAATTGTCCACAGGACAAATTCGCCGATGAATTATTTTGAAATTGGGTTTTTCTGGATCAGAAAATAATAAAGAATCAAGCTACGGTGTTAGATTTGGTGGACAATTTTTTTCGCTATTTCACATTTTGCCGAACCGTGGGGTGGAGTTGAAAATTTTGAAAATATTTTTTTCAGGAAAAGAATTTGATTCTCTTTGATTTGATGTATCGCAAAGTAGATGATGTCATTTGCAATTCTAAAGTTAAAATAGGTGGGGGTGAGGGGGCTGAAGATAGAAATTTGCCAATGTATGTTTCAGATGTTCCCCTCGATATAAAAATCGACCTGTTCGAGCTTTTTTCGAAAAAATGATGTGAAATTCCCGGAAACCCCTTTGTTCTGTTTTCGTTGGGCCACCCTGTATAACGCTTGTATTTGTGGTATTTGGGTTGATAATTATTGATCGCTATACTGACCTATTCCAGTATTTTGATGATTCGCGTGATTGTCAATGGAGGTGATTTTTTCAACACGTGTACTGCAAGGCCAGCAAGGCCTGCAGAGTCCATCCACAAAAAATCAACCCCCTACCTATTAAAGTAAGGGTGAGGGTAGTTTACTCCGAACTGGAAGAGTAGAGGCAACCAACAATACATCACTAGGGTTATTTTTGGGACTACTGGTTCAACGCTGAAAGGGAATCGAAGATTCATGCAATTTCTATGACCGCTTCAGTCTTTTACCCCCCCCCCCCCCCCCTTCCCGCACTTATCCTCTCACAAAAGCACCCCTTTCCTCATTCACCATTTTACCAAGGCTTTCCCAACCCCCTCTCCCACTTCCCATCTCCCTCTAACCATAATAACACCCCCCTTTATCCACTCGCCGTCTTGCCATAGCCACTATCAGCCCGTCCCCCTCGCCCCATCGCCATCGCCACATCCACACCCTATACAACTGTTTCCCCAAAAAAAACATTGAAAATCAAAATTTCACCTAAGGGGGTAGTTTTCCCAGGAAAGAAAAGATAGAGAGGGAAACGGGAAGAATGTAGGTGAAAAGGTGAAAGAGAAATGAGCGACATGGTGGAAGGGAATAAAGCTGGGTTCCCAGATACGAATATTCGGACAGAAAATGCGATTTTATATGTCAAATTTTGAATTCGAGGGCTCTGATTGGCCAATATGACGACTTTGTCAATGAATTTCGCATTTTCTATCCGAATATTCGCAACTGGGAATCCAGCTTGAGGGTTGGGCGATAGGAATAGGAAGGGGAAGGGAATAAGGAAGGTAGGTGAAAAGGGGAAAGAGATAAGAGGAAAAGGAAGGGGTTGGAACGAAGTGATGCGAAGGAAGCAATGTGAAGGAAGATGAGAAGGGGAAAGAGAAAGGAGTGGAGAGTAAGAGTGAAAAGGGAAAAAAGGAGGGAGGGTTGGGGGAAGGGGAGAAACGAAGTTGGCAATGTGAAGGAAGAGAAAAAAGGAAAGAAAAGGGGAGAAGGAAAAAGGGTAGGGGGGTATAAGGAGGGAGCGGTAGTAAGGGAGGGAAAAAGAAGGTGGGCTGTAGAAAAGGGGGGGGGACGGTTATGTAAACGACGAGTTGAAGGGTAAAGAAAAGGAAGGGTAAAGTAAGGTCAGGGGTGAATCAGGAATCAGGCAACTGGGTAACGTGCAGGAATAAGAAATCTGGAAAGGGGATGGAGGTAAGAGCTCGGGTAAGAGCAACACTGGCAGGGGGTAAAGGAGTGTGGCGGTAAGTAGGGGAAAGGGAGGGAGAGGCAGGGAGGAAAGGATGAAAAGTATGGTGGGAAAAGAAAAGGAGGGGCAGGGAATAGTAAGATATGGAACGATGCCGTGAAAGGGAAAAGCAGATGTCTTTGGTGGGATTGAAATTCTCGTCGCATGGGTTGGGCGCGTGAATGAGGAAACGAAATCGTAATGTCTTCGATTCGTGAATAAGACGTCGGAATCGTCGCGGAAATGAGACGTCGTGACTGACAAGAATTCGACAACAAGACGTCCGATCAGACTGGCATAAAAAAAATCGGTGCTTTGTGCATCCTCCTTGTTGGAAGGAAAACATTTTTCTTGGGGTTTCTGTTCCTTTTGCCCATCCGCGTTCAGCCGTATACGTCTTTACGGTCGACGACTGTCTCTACAGGTGTCTCAAAACTCGCGGCCCAAAGCTACACTCGGTATATGGAATCTTCTATAAAGCCCCCAAAAATTGATATTTTTTTTCGACTTTTATTTTTCAAGTTATGGAGGGTCAAAGGTTGGTCCTTCGAACCCTTCTAGTTTCGTTTTTCAAAAGGTTTTAGTAATCTGTTTATGGCATAATATTGAGTGAAAAATATCAACCACTGGATGTGTACTAAATTTCCATTTACTATACAGGGTGCGTGATAAACCTCGAAAATTATTTGTCTTCAAAAATGCCTGCAACGTTTCTTTCGATCCCTTAACCAATGTAGAGCAGACCAATGTAGACAGAAGGATTCGATGGACCAACCTTTGACCCTCCATAACTTGAAAAATAAAAGTCAACAATTTGTTCATCATCCCCATCAACTTTTGGGGTCTTCATAGAATATTCCATATACCGAGTGGAGCTGTGGGGCGCGAGCTTTGAGACACCCTGTTAGCTTAGCTCCTGTTTTCTCTAAGCGCACCCTGATATCCCTATCTTAAACCCTAACAGCCCTATCCCCAGCACCAACATCCCAATCCTCAGCCCTTCTATTAATGCCTTCCTCCCTCTCCAAGCTTTCCTAATCCCCTTCCCTTGATTTTTCGTTGTAATTTTGATTGTGATCAATTTGTTTGATGTTCACTTTCGTTAATTTTCGGAAGTCTATAACGGAAAATGCGTCGAAACTAGGAATTGAAAGAAACTCCGAAGGGATTGAGGATGTTGAGATCGTAACTATTGACCCAGGGGTCGTATCGAAATGTAGTTTTTGTCAAAATGAAGCTCAAATTTATTTCAAATTTTAATTCCCTACATGTTGTAACTCTTCATGCCTTTTGCCCGCCTAATTATTCAAATTCAAATAATCACTTCCCGATCCCGCTCATTTGAATTATCATACCCGTGATTGGCCCGTGATGTCGTCCAGTGGGAGGCAAGAAACCCAACGTTGATGGTTCGATTTGACGTACCTAGCTTAATATTACACTTGTAAAAATAGAAATGAATCCAGAAGAATACCTTTCATGAGCATTTTTATTCAAGTTTAGTTATTGAACGAGAATTGCCATTGAATTCGGTAAATTTGCATGTCCTTTCAGTGAGTGACTTGATGCAATAGCTTACACCAGAAAGCGGAGTCGTGTTCGTACTTCCATCATTTATATGTTCAGTTGGATTTATGTTTGTGTTAAGAGTAGGGTTAATTGAACCTCGTAATGAGAACAGATTTGTTGAAAGGACGTCCCAGGTCACCTGTAAGACGCTAGCCTCTTTTTGGACTCGTCGTCAACTCTTGACCATAATCATTTAGCTTGCTGCCCAGGTAACCTGTAAGCAATGGTCATCTCTACCCAGGTCACCTGTAGATAGGATCCGTCTCGTTGGTGCTAAATTCCTTGACAGGAGACTCAGTTTATTCATTATTTTAGCAGTCAAACACACTCTATTTTATTATGAGGGTATCTGAACAATTATGATTCGAGTATGAAAAACAATCCCGTTTCAAATTCAATTCGTCTGATATCTGATAACTCACTTGCGAGATATAGGTACAAATTAGTTTACAGCTCGCCTGGGCCCATTAACAAGGAGATCAACCTGGGTGCTTCTGCTTGACTCCTGGTAGTTCAGCCCTAAGACGAACGTAACCATCAACCGCGACCTCGCAAAAGGTCTGTCTGGAGGCGCTGGAAATATACGCTTATACAGGGTGTTTCAGTGACCTTGCATAATACTTTGGGAGGTGATTCCCCTCAAAAAAAATAAGTCGAAAAGTAAGAGTACCTAACATTTTTTCCTCAAGTGCTCCCTGAGGGAGTTACAGCTCCTCAAAGGTGCGAAATGTTTTCAATTATTTGCTCAAGAACTGTCAAAGGTAAGAGCTTTAAATTGGATTTTTTTTGATAGAATACCTAGTTGAATCCAAAACTTTTATTCCTCTTGCATTTTTTCCGTAGAATGCATCATTCTAAGGTAACAGTGAAACAAGCGAATATGCCTCATGGGCATGAGGCTCAGTAACGCATTTCCTTTTTGAAGGGCTAGTGAACGCAAGATGTTAGTTAGGATCTATCGTTATTTGGGCAGAAATTTCAATATGGTGGCGAAAATAGCGTCAGAATCATGTTTGTCTTAATCAAAATGATCGTATTATAGACAAGGGTAAGTTTCAAGTTTCATCAAAATCGTTCCACTAATAAGAGATTTCAAAATGACGGCCAAGATGGTGGCAGAATGTTGGAATTTGGCTGGAAAATAAGAATGATCATACGAAACAAAAGTAACTCACAAGCTCCATGAAAATCGTTAAGTGATAAGAAATTTCACTATGGCGGCCAAGATGGCGACAGAGCATCGTTTGTCCAAAATCGGATGTAGTTTGATAAAGTTCACATCGCCTGTAAATTTCACTCAAATCGGACTACTTTCAGAGAAATTCAAAATGGCGGACCAAAGATGGCAGCCGAATGACAAAAATCATTGGTCAACTTTATATGATGGACACGTACGCATTTTATTGGCATTTGCACCACATCGATATCTCTTTTCGTTGAGGCATTATTCTTCTAGTTCTATCACTCCGAAACATGTTCAATAGTGAGAATACAAAATGGCGGCGGGGCATCAATTGTCGAAAATTGGATAGATCTTGATGTGGTTTACATTGCCTGCAAATTTCATTTCAATCGGATCACTTTTAGAGAAATTCAAAATGGCGGATCAAAGATGGCGGCAGAATAACAAAAAATCAAAAGTCAACTTGACATCCTGGACATATGTACAGTTGCGGCCTCATAAAAGTTTACACCGATGACAATCGTGTGGCCATGCTCATTCAAAAAATTACGTCAAAATTGAATCAGCATGGCCACTCGATCGCCGTCGGTGTAAACTTTTATAAGGCCGCAACCTTACATCATTCTGCGTTTACATTACATCAATATCTTTCTTCCCTGAGGAGTTATTCCGGGTACGGACGGACGGACGGATGGACGGAGAAAGTGAAGCTAAAAGCGCTTTTTTCCCATTTTTTGGGAAAGTGCGCTAAAAACACGGACGTGTCATGAATAATTTTTAACATAATCCCAATCCCCTCTAATTTCGCCGCCACTGGTTAGATTTGTTTAGAACTTAGCATGTACATTTGCACTGTTGAGAAACTTCTCTATACCAAATTTGAAGTTCCTACCTTTGACGTTTTTCAGCAAATAGTTTAAAACTTTGTTTAACTTCCTACCTTTGAGGGGCTGTAACTCCCTTAGCCCCACTGTATGATTGGTCGAGCGCTGACCTGGCGTTGAGACGACGGCTCCGCGGTCAGACCCCGGCCTGCGTCTCGCTTGCTCTTGTGCTTGTGGATGCCGTTTCTTTTTTCTCGCCCTAAACCTTGGTCTCACACGAGTGCGCTGGAGATGTGCTCTTGGAGGAGGTATGGGGAAATCTCTCGAACCTCATCCTTTGGCACACGGAGAACCTCTATTGCGCTTGCTGTATGTTGGGTTATCTAGTTTGAAAGGGCAAATTCGTAGGCGGTTTCAATGTGGTAATATATTTCCATAAGAATAACATTTACTTATTCCGCATATGTCCTAACAACTTCGAAGATCCAGCCGGCTTCTGAAATGCAGCATTCATCAGCGATGCTGCGCCACACTATCCCGAACCAAGGGTGGTTGACTGGTTCGTAATGCCTTATTGGTGAGGGGGTAAGTGGGGGAAGGGGGGTGGTAGTGTTTTTGTGAGGAAGTGAATGCGGGAAGGGTGATGTAAAAAGCTGGAGCGGTCGTCGAAATTGCATGAATCATGATGAATCTTCGAATCGGCGAATCCTCTTCAACATTGAACCACTAGTCCCAAAAATAGCCCTGTTGGTGTATTGTTGGTTGCCTATACTCTTTTAATTTTGATTAAACTACCCTCATGCTATATAGGTAGGGAGCTGATTTTTTGTGAACAGACTCTGCAGGCCTTGTAGTACACGTGTGCAAAAAATCAGCCCCGTCGGAGGGGCCCTTGTGCCCCGCATGCGTTTCCGAAACTCCCGGTTGGGAGTGCATCACGTCAGAGCTACGCCGCCGCACTTCAGTGGAAAAACGCAGCGGGACGTTTTTGGTGATTTTTGCGTCTGGTGATTTTTTCTTTTGTCACCAGAAATCAATGTTGGCACCCCGCGCTTTGCATGACGGGTAATGGCGTTTGTTGTGCAGTTCATGCTGGCCGTTTAGACCAGATTATGCGAATTTTGAAACGCGCGACGTCCTTGTGATTTACCGAAAACCGTTCAGAAAAGGTCAGTGCACGCGGGGCGCAAAAACTCCCGACGAATTTCGTTGATCCGGCCGGGGAAAAGGCCGCGTAAAAATGTCACCTGTCATTTTTTTTCTCGTGTGATCCCTTGCGATTTTTGTGTTTATTTTCGTGCGATTTCCGGGCGAATTTGGGGGTTTTCGCCTCGATTGGGGCTCCGGCCGCAGCGCGGGACGCGGCTGCGGCCGCCGCCGGTGAAGGTCGCCGCGAAAAATCGTTTTTTTCGGCGGACAAGCGCGTTAAAAATTCATAACCAAAAAAAAACAAAAAAAGTTCAAGTCCGTGTGGCCGTTCCCCACGGCGGGGCCCAGTGGCCGAGTTGAGGCAATCACGGGACCGAAGGGCGTTGGCTTTGACGCCATTTTGTCGTCTGAAGGGCTCGCAACCCGCACTTTGCTTGAAATCCACTCTGTGAACCCTAAAATGAATTGTTAATAAGCTTGGAGTTTTCAGGTGAGAAACCCTATCAAGCCATGGACGAGGATATGGATAACATGTCCGGCAGCGACTTCGACGACGACGAAGACCCAGACAAGATCGAAGTACCTGGTAAGTCTCGTGTCTTCCAAAGAAATCGTCGTCATGTCTGCTTCAAGACTTCTCATCGTAGCATCCTTCCTGCAACGTCTTTGAAGACTAGTATCCAGGAACCTATGGAAAATTTTCTTCCAAGTTGGAATTAAAGTCGGTATTTTCATATCAAATAACTGCCGGGTATCCCTAATAGTCCGGACGTTAAGATACATGTATGGGACCCACCTTGCATTTTAGAGACAAGCGACGAAATTTAGCACACTTGTTCACTAGACCCTACTCTTTGATTTAAGAAATGTTGCCACCATCTGCGGAAATCGTGCAGACACTTTATACAGGGTTCAGTAGAAAAAATTTGTTGAAAAATCGTAAATCGTGAACCATAACCGGTGGACGTATGTAAATCAGGAAATTGATGACTGATTCGATATCCATGAAGATGCTGCAAACAGCTTTGAAATATCTTGAGGCGTTCCCGAAATACGTTGGAAGAAGTTAAAGTACTTAAACTTTTTTCTTTTTTCAATAAATCAGTTGTTTCTGGAGATATTGAGCTGCAACTTGATATTCCGGCAAACAAATATGTTTTTAATGAAACGCAATGCAATGGTTTCTCTTACCAGCTGGACTATAAGCAGGAAGGCAAAAAGAACAGGCCTCGAAAGCCGATTCTGAAAGCCGGTTTTCAGATATCAATAAAACCGCGGTTTTCGGAGTTGGTTTTTGGAGCCGGGCTTTCAAAACCGATTCGGTTGCCAGTACCTACCATTTTGAACTCAAGAAGCTTCGACCTCAAATTAGAAAACTTTTATCTTTTTTATCAAAATGTCGACTTCAAACACGAAAACCTGCGATTATAGACAAAAATATATCCCCTCACGTGCGTGAGTCGCAATAGCGCATTTTCTTAGTGCAGATCTGTCATTGATAAATGAAGTCCGGCTTGAAAATTGAATGTTCATGCGAGACAAGAGTAAGTTTCACGTTTCATGACAATCGTTCCACTCTCGGTTCCACTAATGAGAAATTGCAATATGGCGGCCAAGATAACGGCGGAATTATGAAGGCGACAAGGGTGAGTTCCAAGTTTCATGACAATCCCTCCACTAATAACAGGTTTCAATGTGAAGGCCAAGATGGCGCCGAAGTCATGAAATTCTGCATGAAAATCAGAATGTTCATACAAGACAAGAGTAAGTTCCAAGTTTGATGTCAATCGTTCCACTAATAAGAGATTTCAATATGGCGGCCAAGATGGCGGTGAAATTATAAAATTTTGTTTAAAAATGAGAATGTTCATACGAGACAAGAATAAGTTTCAAGTTTCATGACAATCGTTCCACTAATAAGAGATTTCAATATGGCGGCCAAGATGGCGGCGGAATTATGACATTTAGCTTGAAAATAAGAATGATCAGACGTGACAAGGGTAAGTTCCAAGTTCCATGAAAATTGTTCCACCAATAAGAAATTTCAATATGGCAGCCAAGATGGCGGCGGAATCATGAAATTCAGCTTGAAAATAAGAATGTTCATATACAATAAGACAATAATGAGTTCCAAGTTTGATGTCAATCGTTCCACTAATAAGTGATTTCAATATGGCGGCCAAAATGGCGGCGGAATTATGACATTTAGCTTGAAAATAAGAATGATCACACGTGACAAGAATAAGTTCCAAGTTTCATGAAAACCCTTCCACTAATAAGAAATTTCAATATGGCGGCCAAGATGGCGTCGCAATCATAAAATCCAATCTGCCCACTAGCCATTCTTGAGAACCTAAGCTATCCATCGGAAGAAGTTCCAGGGCTCTTGGAACTTTTCCCCGGGGAGGAGTTCAATTTCTTAGAAGTGCAGAGAAAATCTTTGTTTTTTAATAATAATAGTGATAACTATACAGGGTGTTTCAAATTTAAGTCGCGTCCTTTCAGAAAATGATGGGAAACTTCAAAAGAAGTAGACTTTCTCAAAAAAATATATGTCAGAAACGAGTAATAACGGAGATATAGGCGTTCAAAGTTGAACTTTGAAAATAGTTTTTTCGTCATAGCTTTGGAATTTCTCAACCGATTTTGTTCAAATTTGAATCATTGCTTACTGAAATAAGTCGGTATCGAACACCAACAACGTGTTTCATCAAAAAATTTCAGGGGCTCAAATAATGGAGGGTGTCTCCGCTTTTTTGCCCCTAGTTTTCACCCTCCCAGGTAATTTTGTAAATTGTTGATATTTTTGAATTTTATGTTCAATTTGGATATTCTCAATATTTCGCGTGAAAATTTTTGATGGAACACGTTATTATTGTTGGATACCGACTTATTTCAGTAATCTCCGGTTCAAATTTCAACAAAATCGGTTGAGAAGTATCGACGTTATGACGAAAAATCGATTTTCAAAGTTCAACTTTGAACGTCTATATCTATAAATAAATAAATAAATAAATATCATATATTTCCATTAAACTACAATACGGCAGCATTGGATAATGTCAACAGTATATAATAAAAAAACTTAAAAATTAAACAAGTAGGTATATAACATATTATACAAATACAATACAAAACATTATGTAACAGATACCCAATCTACATTCCAATTGCGTCCTCGAAGCTATAGGGACACTTTTCTATCAAATACGCTTTCAGACGTCTTTTGAAAATCTCTCCGCTCTGTGCAGATTTGATGTCTTCCGGCAAGGCATTGAATGCCGTGACCGCTCTACAACGCGGTCCCTTTGCATAGAGTGCAGAAACATGCGCGGGAACTCTCAGTTTGTTCCTATTTCTTGTTACTACTTCCAGATCCCTGTAACACTGCGCGTTGGTCAGAAAATCGTCAGGATTGGCTCTTACAAATGTAACTAATTTGTACACATAAATCGCGGGGAGTGTCAGAAGGCCCAGCTGCACAAAATGAGGTCTACAGGAGGCAGCACCGGGAAGTCCCAACATCGCCCTAATCACTCTCTTCTGCGCCATAAACACTCGCTTCCACTCAACTGACGAGTACCATAGAGTCGTCCCATAGGATAGGACTGAATGGACATAGGCAAAATAAAACATTTTCAGACTATTCACACTTACATGATTTCTCAACATTCTCACCACACAACTAGCCCTACATAGCCTACTCGTAATCCCATTAATCTGGTTGATGTAGCTCAAGCCCTGATCCAGAACCACACCAAGAAACTTGGCCTCCTCTGAAGGAGGTATCGACCTCTCACCATCACTCACATAAAGTGATCCAACGAAGCTTTTCCTGAAATGTACCAAAGCAGTCTTATCCGTGTTAATCCTAATGCCCAGATTTTTACAATATTCAGTCATGCTCCTCACTAACCCCATTGTTTCCCTGGACAGCTCAGGAATAGACCCAGATGCAACAATGCACGATGTGTCATCTGCATATTGCAAGCAACTAGTCAGCGGAGAAAGAGGCAAATAGTTACACAGATCATTTACATACAGAATAAACAGTATCGGTCCAAGTATCGAGCCCTGGGGTACGCCGGTTGGCAAGAAGTAGGTCGGCGAACAGGCCCTCACAACCTTCCCACCAACCACAGATGTGACATGCACTGCCTGCGGCCGCCGAGACAGGTAAGAGCGGATAAGGTCCGCCGCCCTACCACGCATCCCATACTCACTAAGCTTACCCAACAGCGTCTCATGATTCACCAGATCGAAAGCCTTGGATAGGTCGAAATAAAGTCCAGCCACGTGGTAATGCTGATCAAGCCTGAGAAGTATGTCATCAACAGCTGCGAAGAGAGCCGTCTCCGTTGACCTACCGCGCAGAAAACCATGATGAGAGGGTGATATTATCTTGTGCGCCGTTAGGAAGCTGACCATTCTGCTGTAGATAAGACGCTCAAATATCTTCGAAAAAGTGGTGAGAATGGATATGGGTCGATAATTTCTGATATCAGTCTTTGTCCCTTTCTTAAATACTGGTATTACCCTAGCCTCCTTCAGCGCGTCTGGAAAAATGCCAGTGGAGAAACTTTCGTTCACAATCTCAGCCAATACCTCAGATATTCTAGTAGACACCACTTTTACACATTTCACCGGAATCCCATCCACACCCACACTGTACACACACATCTCCCTTATTTATTTCTGACATGTATTTTCTCGAGAAAGTCTACTTCTTTTGACGTTCCCCATAATTTCCCGAGAGTACGCGATTTGAATTTGAAACACCCTGTATGTGTGTATAAAAAAATAATGCCCATTGGCCATCCTTGGGGACATCAGCTATCATTCAAAAAAAGTTCCAAGGCTCTAACTTCATTCTAAAAAGTTCGACAACTATCTCGAAGTTTCAACTTTTGAAAACAAAAAACTTCGACTTTTATGCCGAAATTTCGACTTTGAACACGAGATTCAGACTTCAAACACAAGACACGGCATGGCGACTTCAATCAAGAAAAGCTTCGATTTTTTATCTCGACTTCCGACTTAACCGCAAAATTTCGTCTTATACACTAATACTTGGATTTCTATTTCAAAATTTCGACTCCAAGCGCAAAAAGCTTTGAATTTTATCTCAAAATTTCGACTTTCAACACGAAAAACTTCGTTTTCAAAGAACGAAATTCAAACTTCAAACATGAAACGCTACGGCTTTAAAATACAAAAGCTTCGATTTTTATCTCGACATTTTGACTTGAACCACGAAATTTCGACTTTAAAACGGGGAACTTCGACTTTCTTATCGACATGTCGACTTCAAACACGAAATTTAGACACGAAACACAAAAACTGCGGCTTTGAACAAGAAAGGCCTCGAAATTTTTATCTCGACATTCTGACTTCCATATCGACATGTCGACTTCAAACACTGCGACTTTATTACGTAAATAAAAGTCGATTATCTCGAAATTTCATTTTTCAACACGAAAAACTCCGACTTCAAAATTAAACGAAATTCAGACTTCAAACATGAAAGACTGCGACTTCAAATAAGAAAAGCTTCGAATCATATCTCAACATTCTGACTTCAACCACGGAATGTCGACTTCAAGCACAGAAAGCTTCGACTTTTATTTCGAAACTTCGACTTTTAATACGGGAAACTTCATTTATCATATCGACATGTCGACTTCAAACACGGAAACTGCGACTTTGAACAAGAAAAAGTTTTGACTTCTATCTCGACATTCTGACGTAAACCATAATATTTCGACTTCAACACAAAAATTTTGACCATTAGTTTTTGCTTTAAACGCAAAAAGTTCCGGCTTATTAGATTTCGACTTACAACAAGACTTTTATCTCTAAATTATTGTGACTTTCAACAAGAATTTGATTTCTAGATTGTGATTTGAAACGTGAAATTCATAACTTAAACTCAAAAAACTGCAACTTTGAACAAGAAAACTTCGACTTTCATTTTGACATCCCACTTCAACTGCGAAATGTCGACTTCAAACACGAAGAAAAACTGCTATTTTATTTTAAGCCAAACAAGTTTTTATCTCGACATTCTGATTTCAACTACAAATTTTGACTAACACGGAAACCTCGACTTTATTTCAAACTGTCGACTGGAAACGCACAATGTTTTGACTCTTATCTCGACTTCTAACACGGAAAACTGCGACTTTGAACAAGAAAAGCTTCAAATTTTATCTCGACATTCTAACCTAAACCATGAAATTTCGACTTCAACGCGAAAGCTTCGACTTTTATTTCAAAATTTCGACTCCAAACGCAAAAAAATCCACTTTGATCTTGATGAAATTTTGACTATAAACAAAAAGAGTTTCGATTTTTATCTCGACATTCTGACTTCAACAACAAAATTTCGACTTTAAATACGGAAAACTTCGGCTTCAAATACGAAATTCATACTCCAAACAGTCCAAACACGATAAGTGCGACTTTGAATAAGAAAAGTTCCAAACACAAAATTCAGACTTCGAGCATGAAAACTGTGACTTAGAATAAAAAAATACTTCGACTTTTACCTCGACATTCTGACGTAAACCATAATATTTCGACTTCAACACAAAAATTTTGACCATTAGTTGAAAATTTTTGCTTTAAACGCAAAAAGCTCCGGCTTATTAGATTTCGACTTTCAACAAGACTTTTATCTATGAATTATTGTGACTTTCAACAGGAATTTGATTTCTAGATTGTGATTTGAAACGTGAAATTCATACCTTGAACACAAAAAACTGCAACTTTGAACAAGAAAACTTCGACTTTCATTTTGACATCCCACTTCAACTGCGAAATGTCGACTTCAAACACGAAGAAAAACTGCTATTTCATTTTAAGCCAAACAAGTTTTTATCTCGACATTCTGATTTCATATACAAATTTTGACTAACACGGAAACCTCGACTTTATTTCGAACTGTCGACTGGAAACGCACAATGTTTCGACTCTTATCTCGACTTCTAACACGGAAAACTGCGACTTTGAACAAGAAAAGCTTCAAATTTTATCTCGACATTCTAACCTAAACCATGAAATTTTGACTCCAACGCGAAAGCTTCGACTTTTATTTCAAAATTTCGACTCCAAACACAAAAAAATTCACTTTTATCTTGATGAAATTTTGACTATAAACAAAAAGAGTTTCGATTTTTATCTCGGCATTCTGATTTCAACAACAAAATTTCGACTTTAAATACGGAAAACTTCGGCTTCAAATACGAAATTCATACTCCAAACAGTCCAAACACGATAAGTGCGACTTTGAATAAGAAAAGTTCCAAACACAAAATTCAGACTTCGAGCATGAAAACTGTGACTTAGAATAAAAAAAAACTTCGACTTTTACCTCGACATTCTGACATAAACCATGATATTTCGACTTCAACACAAAAATTTTGACCATTAGTTGAAAATTTTTGCTTTAAACGCAAAAAGCTCCGGCTTATTAGATTTCGACTTTCAACAAGACTTTTATCTATGAATTATTGTGACTTTCAACAGGAATTTGATTTCTAGATTGTGATTTGAAACGTGAAATTCATACCTTGAACACAAAAAACTGCAACTTTGAACAAGAAAACTTCGACTTTCATTTTGACATCCCACTTCAACTGCGAAATGTCGACTTCAAACACGAAGAAAAACTGCTATTTCATTTTAAGCCAAACAAGTTTTTATCTCGACATTCTGATTTCAACTACAAATTTTGACTAACACGGAAACCTCGACTTTATTTCGAACTGTCGACTGGAAACGCACAAAGTTTCGACTCTTATCTCGACTTCTAACACGGAAAACTGCGACTTTGAACAAGAAAAGCTTCAAATTTTATCTCGACATTCTAACCTAAACCATGAAATTTTGACTCCAACGCGAAAGCTTCGACTTTTATTTCAAAATTTCGACTCCAAACACAAAAAAATTCACTTTTATCTTGATGAAATTTTGACTATAAACAAATAGAGTTTCGATTTTTATCTCGGCATTCTGATTTCAACAACAAAATTTCGACTTTAAATACGGAAAACTTCGGCTTCAAATACGAAATTCAGACTCCAAACATGATAAGTGCGACTTTGAACAAGAAAAGTTTCAAACACAAAATTCAGACTTCAAGCATGAAAACTTTGACTTATTATTAAAAAAAAAATTCGACTTTTACCTCGACATTCTGACGTAAACCATAATATTTCGACTTCAACACAAAAATTTTGACCATTAGTTGAAAATTTTAGCCTTAAACACAAAAAGCTCCGGCTTATTGAATTTCGACTTTCAACAAGACCTTTATCTCTAAATTATTGTGACTTTCAACAGGAATTTGATTTCTTGATTGTGATTTGAAACGTGAAAT
Organism: Anaspis maculata; assembly: GCA_949128115.1. Classification (NCBI taxonomy): domain Eukaryota; kingdom Metazoa; phylum Arthropoda; class Insecta; order Coleoptera; family Scraptiidae; genus Anaspis; species Anaspis maculata. The sequence continues at coordinate 58,792,756 of OX421967.1, read as the reverse complement.
TTATACTTTGAACACAAAAAACTGCAACTTTGAACAAGAAAACTTCGACTTTCATTTTGACATCCCACTTTAACTGCGAAATGTCGACTTCAAACACGAAGAAAAACTGCTATTTTATTTCAAGCTAAACAAGTTTTCATCTCGACATTCTGATTTCAACTACAAATTTTGACTAACACGGAAACCTCGACTTTATTTCGAACTGTCGACTGGAAACGCACACAGTTTCGACTCTTATCTCGACTTCTACACGGAAAACTGCGACTTTGAACAAGAAAAGCTTCAAATTTTATCTCGACATTCTAACCTAAACCATGAAATTTCGACTTCAACGCGAAAGCTTCGACTTTTATTTAAAAATTTCGACTCCAAACGCAAAACGCAAAAAATCCGCTTTTATCTTGATGAAATTTTGACTATTAACAAAAAGAGTTCCGATTTTTATCTTGACATTCTGACTTCAACAACAAAATTTCGACTTTAAATACGGGAAACTTCGGCTTCAAATACGAAATTCATACTCCAAACAGTCCAAACACGATAAGTGCGACTTTGAACAAGAAAAGTTCCGAACACAAAATTCAGACTTCAAGCATGAAAACTGTGACTTGGAATTAAAAAAAAACTTCGAGTTTTACCTCGACATTCTGACTTAAACCATGAAATTTCGACTTCATCACGAAAATTTCGACTTCAAACGCAGAAAGATCCGACTTTTATATTAATATTTCGACTTTGAGCAAGAAAAGCTTCGATTTTTATCTCGACATCCTGGCTTCAACAACAAAATTTCGACTTTAAACACGGAAAACTTCGACTTTCATGTCAGCATGTCGACTTGAAACACAAAAACTTCGGCTTCAAATACGAAATTCAGACTTCGAACACGACAAGATCGACTTTGAACAAAAAAACCTTACAGTTTTATATGCACATTCTGACACAAGCCATGAAATTTCGACTTCAACACAAACATATGAATTTGAACTAGTGCGACAAAAACCGGGAAAAATTAAAACTGGTGTACCGGTTTTGTCGACTACCAGCTGCGGTAAAACCGGTATTAAAAACTGGCTACTAACAGGAGGTAACTGGCTCTTGAACATTTTCCAACAATTTTTTTCAATTTGAAAATGTGAAACCGGCCTGGGGTCTTGAGACCGGACTTGAATGATGGAGCTTGAAGTGAAGCCTCAATTGAAGATTTTCACAATAAAATGGTTTGGGAAAAGATCTATTTTCCAATTTTCATCTCTAAGGGCCGGTATTTCTATCTCTAGATAACTATATCTGGAAAATAACATAGATACAATAATTGTTAAAATAATCGTTTCCACAGTATTTGCTTTCCGGTAATGAAAATACCGACTCTAATTCCAACTTCGAAGAAAATTTTCCATCGGCTCCTGGATACTAGTCTTCAAAGACGTTGCAGGAATGATGCTACTATTAGAAGTCCCGCGGCAGACATGACGACCATTTTTTTTTTCGACAGATCTGGACGTTTTAACATACGGGGAGGTCCAAAAAACGAATACATTTTTTTTTTCGCGATCACCTCATTTGTCGAAAAGTTTGATGAGAAGTAAAAATGCATTTTTTCATTTCAATTTCTCGAATCGCAGGCGGAGGCAAGGACCTGGCAGCCGCGGCCCAGATCCAGGAAACGAAGCTGAAGCAAGAGCAGGTTCCGATGGCGCCGCAGGTGAAGTACGCGCCGCAGCCGAGGCTCGAGAATTACGGATTCAAAACCGAAATGAAACCGGGCAGCGCCGGCATGGGAAACAGCAAAATGCCCACCAACATGCCGCTGAATCCGTACGACATGATGCGTGCCAATCCAAGTGAGTGAAACTCTGGCATAATTACAAGGTCTTCTCGTGAAATGATACACACTCAGTTGCTTGGCCAATAGAATGGCTTGATACTGGTGACAACAGTTGAGCTTTTTAGGCACAACTAAAGAGCTGATTGAAATGCAATTTTTTGCATAGTATCGTTGAAAGTTTGATAGTCATACCTGAAGCAAATGAGCTATAATATAGGTATATTATTAAAAATATAAAAAATTAAAATTTTAATTTTTTTTCAAATGTTCACATTTTTTTTCTGGGGGCAAGTTTGGTGTAGCTTCTCAATTTTCAAATCGTAAGATTTCAATTTGGCTCTCTGGGCAAAAATTGAAGTGGATCACGCCGAAAGTTGGCCTCTTCTGAAGTGAGGAATGCTGGTTGGTGGCTCTTCGCTAATGCTGTTAGGTAGCGGTGGCCGCTGAAGAAAATGATGGCCAAGCTCGGAAACATTATTCAAGAAAAATGAAGAATGATTCTCACGTGATTTTTTCCGTGGGCTTCGAATGTGTCCACCACAATTTTCTGTGGTATATCACTTACGGGGTGGAATATCGGAAAATTTTTCAAATTAAACACCTTGTATATTATTTTGGCAATCGATTCCGCTTCTCATTCTGAATCTAAATATATTATATTATAGACAGGGTGCTTCAGTTTTAATCTATCAAACTTTGGGACAAGATTCTCCTCATCCTCTTGATTCATAAAAATATAACACACGTGTCTGTCACTCGCTTCCTAAGAAAGATACAGGGTGTCAAAGTTCACTTTTTTCGATTTTTAAAAACTGGTAACTTGCTAACCATTCAAGCAAATTAGCCTAAATTCAGCATAGACTGGTATGTCGGGAATATCTACCTACCTGCTGAATTTCCAAAGAATCTCATCAGTGGCGTAAGAGTTACGAGGGATCATTAATTTGGAAACATCTGAAGAACATTTAAAAATTATGACCCCCCATAACTCATACGCCAAATAGCAGATTCTTGAAAAATTTGGCAGGTAGGTAGATATTTTCAAAAAACCAACCTCCGCTAAATTTGAGCTAATTTGGTTGGATAGTTAGCAAGTTACCAACTTTTAAAATCGAAAAAAGTGAACTTTGACTGACACCCTGTATTTTTCTTAGGAAGTGAGTGTCAGGCATGTATGTTATATTTTTCTGAATCAAGAGGATGAGGAGAATCTTATCTCAAAGTTTGATCGATTAAATCTGAAACACCTTGTATATATCACACTTGACAGGTTAGTTAACAAAACACAATGAAAAAAATTGTTCATGGTTCAAGTTCGAAAAATCTTTTTTTTTTTGTAAGTTCAAGTTTGTAGAGTTAAGTTGAATTAAGTAAAAGTTTCAAGTTATATATTATAATTTGGATCATTATAATCCATTTACCCAAAATAACTTTGAATTCACTGACGCTGGGTTGCTCACTTCGAGTTTAACTTTAAACTTGGTTTGGTTGCCATAGATTTAATTGTTGCAACAATTATTTCCATAGTATCCAAACCGGGTTTGAAGTTAAACTCGAAGTGAGCAACCCGGCGTGAGTTATTATTGCAAAAAAAAAGTGATTTTTTGATGAATTTTTTAGAACTTCATCAATTTTTTTGCATGTTCGTCTGAACAAATCGGCTCAAAAAGCGGAATCGATTCCCATTTCAAGTACATGAATACGGGATGTCGAAAAAACTTCGGTGCTGCACCCTGTAAGCAAGTTTTGCTTCGGCGGGTTAATATTAATCAAGTACATATAGTAGGTTCACTTGTACTGTGACTCCAGTTGGCTGGACGAAAATTCTAGTTCAGCAGTGTAGGCTTGCCGCCTTTTCACCTGGTGTGAAACTGACTTCTCTAGAAGTGAAGTTATATTTCTTATCAAATTGATATTAAAATCTTGGAAAATTGACCTTGCCATACGTGGAAATGCAACTTAGCCTTGTCTTACCAATAGTTCTTCGTGATTCGGCGTGTTTTTTCGACTGCAAGAGGTTAAAGGATTGATGATTCCATGGGATCCCTTTTTTTTGGACGAAGGCTTAGTATTTTTTTAGTTTGAATCAACCTAAAGTTGAACTGGTTTCGAGAGGCTAGAAATATTTTTAACACCTGTCAAATGTCAAAGCTGCTTTGATTTATTTGTTCATTGGCGAAAATTGAAAACAGGTCGAAAAATTACTACATTTTCCAATAAAATAGAAAAAAACGTCAGACATCACGTCCCGCAAAAATATTCCGTCTATCTACAGAGGGAATGCGTAAAAAATGTGTTCCAGAAGTGGTCCGAACGACGAACGCTAAATGAAGCCAGAGCAGCCAAACGCAAAGTTTTGGGGATTTTCTATATTTCAGATTTGGAAACTTGACAACAAAATCTCACAGCCGACTAGAATCACGGTACAAGTGAACATACTATACCTATGTTCAGTTTATTTATTCATGGAAAGAAATAGAAGGACGTATTCAGGCACTATTGTATCCAATGAAAAGCACTAAATCTTGAAAAATTATAACATATGTGATCAGATCAAATACAAACGTCATCAAGTTGGCGTGGAGCTGCAGCTCGAGACAGTTTCTAATATAAAACGCGTAATTTCTGACCGATTTTCACGTAACAGATTCTGAAAAATTCTAGACAAAATTGCAAATCCGGTTCACCAATCCCCCTTCAGGTATTTTGTAATTCTGACGGTTGCACGTTGATTTACTTTAGTAAAACCGCTGAAGAAATCAACTGGAGCCGCAAAATTGTCAATTTTCATCACAGAACTAGATTGTACTTGTCAATGGCTCTTGTTAGAAGTGTCACTCGGTGTATTTTTTCTGGACATTTTTTTCAATAACAATTTTTTCTAAAAAAAAGTGTTTTTCCCAAAATTCAATTTTTGTTTTTTTTTTTCGACTTTACTCGATATTATTGAACAAGTTGCCGAAGAGCATACAAAACGAGTCGTGACCAATTTTTTTGACGTTTATTTATAAAAATTTGTTTTTTTCTCGAAAATGGAAATTTTCATTCAAAATGTGAAATCAGGTTGGAAACGGAAATTGAAAGACCTTTTCTACGATATGCGACAAGGCATACTTTGAAAATGTTCAAAATAATTGTAAGGGGGTTAGGGGTCGCCGAACTGGACTAAAAACAGTTTCCGATCTAAAACTCGTAATTTCAACCCGATTTTCACGAAACAAATTGTGAAAAATTCTAGACAAAATTGCGAATCTACTACACAAATGCCCCTTGAGTTACTTGAAATCCTGACGTTTTATTTTATATTTTTCACGCTTTTTTTACCCAGAGTTAGCTTACGATAGCTTGGATATTGTTTCGAAAGTTCGTGACGAACATACAAAACACGTCACAAACAATTTTTCAACAACATGTTTTTCTAAGTAAATTTCTCAGTCGCGTGCCAACTTGACGACGTTCGTTTTTTATCCAACCAACTGTAGTTCGTAAGTAGCATAAGTATGTACCAAGATAATCAGCAAGAATTTTGATAAATACATTTGTAGTGGGTTCCCCATACGGTATGGGCAGCATGGCCGCCATGGCCAGCATGCTCAGCAGTCTGGGGGGCCCCATGGGGGGTTCGATGTTCCCTCCGTCCGGTCCTGGCGGTTTCAACGCCGCCCAGTTTCTGCAACAGAGTAAGTGGATCACGCAATCTCGGGAGGTCTAACTGCACTACTCTTTTTTTCTTCTTTCTGACCTCTCTGTCTCATTCTTTCATTTTTTTTTTCAAAAATATAATTTTAGATTTATAATTTTTTTCCAACTATGATTTATTGCGTTCAGTAGGTTTAGAACGAGCATGGCTGGAAGCAGAGCTATTTTATTATTTTCAATACATACAGGGTGAGCCATTGATATGTTAAATACCCATATCAATGCGCTCGCCTATGTAAGTAATAACATTTAATTTTTGGTGGATGCGGCATTAACACAGTTTTATTATGACATGAATAGAACACAAAAGAGCACGTTTTATCATAGCTTTATGCATTACGTTTTTAAGTTCGCGTTTTTTTTTTGTTTCACGTGATATTAACAAAATGTTTTGTATGTGTAGTGGAAATGGCAGCGCTGGGTCTCAATAGTCCGTACATGCAGCAGAACCCTTTTCTGCAAAATTTGTCGCAGTTGTTGTACCCGAATGCGGCCGGGCCTCCGCATTGGGGCGGCCAGCTGTCGAACAAGGCCGTGGCCTCGATGTGGATGAACGCCGGAATGCATCCGGGCAAGCCCATGCACCACCACCAGGAGGAAGAAGAGGTCGACGACGAGGAGCTCGGCGTCGCCGAAACCTACGCCGATTACATGCCCTCGAAGCTGAAGCTCGGCAAGAAACATCCCGATCCCGTCGTCGAGACCGCTTCGCTGAGCTCCGTTGCCCCAGCCGATGTTTGGTACGTTTCGATTTGACAGTATTAATAAGCTTCAGTACTTCAAAGACAGTTGAGGCCTAAAAAAAGACCTTTGTAGTTTCAAATCAGAAGAAAACGTAGTATCATTATGCTGTTGAAATTTCGGTCGGACGTTTGAGCTTTGGGAGATTCGCGCGTTGCTGAAATTTGTGGCATAAGTCGTTGCGCCTTTTCCAGCCCCCTTCTAAACTTTGCGTGAAAATCCAGAATGCCTGTCACAATAAAAATCACCCATTTGGATCATTTCTCCACTATTTCAAGAAGAAACTCGCTTAGTTCAAAAATGTATCAACAGCTCCATCAAAATATCAATTTTTCCAAGCTTTTGAAACCAAAAAGCGCCTTAATATTGATTTTTCTGCTTATTCGCCCGCAGGTATAAGATGTCCATTCCGGACGAAACGATGAGAACGGGAGCTCTGAGCGCTCTCCAGCTGGAAAGCATAACTTACGCCTGTCAAGCGCACGAACACATCCTCCCCGATGGATTCCGTGCCGGATTCTTGATTGGAGATGGCGCCGGCGTCGGAAAAGGCCGCACCATTGCCGGTGTCATTTTCGAGAACTATCTGAAGGTATTATCAGATATTATCATTAATTTTATTTCATCACCATAGCACGTTCGCCTTGTGATTCTGAAATATTGATTGGAAGACTCCTGAACAGATCTCGTGAAAAAACCTTGTTTTTGTACAAAAGCCGGGCTTTGCTGAGGCATAGTAATGGTAGAAAACGTTGGTTTAATTGCGCCATCTGGCGCCCAACGTGGGATGCCTTTGAACAATCCGAGACGCATACAGGATCAATTCAATCTTGGCTTCGTTGCGTCTGCTGAAAAGCGTAGTGAGACTGAGAAAACTTTGTTTTGATGTACAATCGGCGCCCAACGTGTTTTTTTGTTGTTATAATCTGGCTTCTGGCAGGTTGCAACGATTTAGGTGAATTTTGACAAACATATTTAGTTGCTTTTGGTCGTTTCAAAAGCAATTGATACCTACTTTCGTTATGACTAAGACTTCTACTCTAAGCAGGCTTTAGATATAAAGAGTCAGGCTGTAACTTTGTCAAATTTCACAATAAACTTGTCGAGTTTGGTGTCTGGAAATGCAGAATTTCTTCAAGAATCTTCATCTTCTTGTTCCAAATCGATAGCAAGAGATTTTGTAGAGATATCAAAACAATCAATACAAAAATTCAAGAGAAATTCCACAAAATTTGTCAATTTTTTGAAAATAATAACATTGATGAATTGGAGTTGATGTGAGCTTTTTTGAGAGGTGTTACTCGATATGGTTTCAAAGTTGACTTTTTTTGACAATTGACAGAACTTGACGTTTTTTGACAGAATTTGGTAGTTCTCTTATCCCAAATCGGCAGTGAGTTTAAACTGAAGCTACGTAGCAATAATTGGCTCTGTATCTAGTAAATTGGGCCAGTTTTTGATAAAGGCACTTCTAGTCTAAGCAGGCTTTGGATATGAAGAGTCAGGCTGTAACTTTGTCAATTTTCACAATAAACTAGTCGAGTTTGGTGTCCGGAAACGCAGAATTTCTTTGAGAATCTTCACCTTCTTGTTCCAAATCGATAGCAAGGGAGTTTATAAAGATATTAAAACAATCAATACAAAAATTCAAGAGAAATTCCACAAAATTTGACAATTTTTTGAAAATAATAACATGGATGAATTGGAGTTGATGTGAGCTTTTTTGAGAGGTGTTACTCGATATGGTTTCAAAGTTGACTTTTTTCTGACAATTGACAGAACTTGACGTTTTTTGACAGAATTTGGTAGTTCTCTTATCCCAAATCGGCAGTGAGTTTAAACTGAAGCTACGTAGCAATAATTGGCTCTGTATCTAGTAAATTGGGCCAGTTTTTGATAAAGGCACTTCTAGTCTAAGCAGGCTTTGGATATGAAGAGTCAGGCTGTAACTTTGTCAATTTTCACAATAAACTAGTCGAGTTTGGTGTCCGGAAACGCAGAATTTCTTTGAGAATCTTCACCTTCTTGTTCCAAATCGATAGCAAGGGAGTTTATAAAGTTATTAGAACAATAAATACAAAAACTCAAGAGAAATTCCACAAAATTTGACAATTTTTTGAAAATAACATGGATAAATTGGAGTTGATGTGAGCTTTTTTGAGAGGTGTCACTCGATACGGTTTTAAAGTTGACTTTTTTTAACAATTGACAGAACGTGACGTTTTTTGACAGAATTTGGTTGTTCTTATCTCAAATCGGCAGTGGGTTTGAACTGAAGCTACGTAGCAATAATTGGCTCCGTATCGAGTAAATTGGGCCAGTTTTTGATAAAGACGCTTCTACTCTAAGCAGGCTTTGGATATAAAGAGTCAGGCTGTAACTTTGTCAAATTTCACAATAAACTAGTCGAGTTTGGTGTCTGGAAATGCAGAATTTCTTTAAGAATCTCCATTTTCTTGCTCCAAATCGATAGCAAGAGATTTTGTGAAGATATCAAAACAATCAATACAAAAATTCAAGAGAAATTCCACAAAATTTGTCAATTTTTTGAAATTAATAACATGGATAAATTGGAGTTGATGTGAGCTTTTTTGAGAGGTGTTACTCGATATGGTTTCAAAGTTGACTTTTTTCTGACAATTGACAGAACTTGACGTTTTTTGACAGAATTTGGTAGTTCTTACCCCAAATTGGCACTGAGTTTTTACTGAAGCTACGTAGCAATAATTGGCTCCGTATCTAATAAATTGGGCCAGTTTTTGATAAAGACGCTTCTAGTCTAAGCAGGCTTTGGATATGAAGAGTCAGGCTGTAACTTTGTCAATTTTCACTATAAACTAGTCGAGTTTGGTGTCCGGAAACGCAGAATTTCTTTGAGAATCTTCATCTTCTTGTTCCAAATCGATAGCAAGGGAGTTTATAAAGTTATTAGAACAATAAATACAAAAACTCAAGAGAAATTTCACAAAATTTGTCAATTTTTTGAAAATGACATGAATGAATGGGAGTTGAGGTGAGCTTTTTTGAAAGGTGTTACTCGATATGGTTTCAAAGTTGATTTTTTTTGACAATTGACAGAACTTGGACGTTTTTTGACAGAATTTGGTAGCTCTATTCCAAATCGGCATTGAGTTTTTACTGAAGCTACGTAGCAATAATTGGCTCCGTATCTGGTAAATTGGGCCAGTTTTTGATAAAGATGCTTCTAGTCTAAGTTGGCTTTGGATATGAAGAGTCAGGCTGTAACTTTGTCAAATTTCACAATAAACTAGTCGAGTTTGGTGTCTGGAAACGCAGAATTTCTTTGAGAATCTTCATATTCTTGTTCCAAACCGAAAGCAAGGGAGTTTATAAAGATATCAGAACAATCAATACAAAAATTCAAGAGAAATTCCACAAAATTTGACAGTTTTTTGAAAATAATAACATGGATGAATTGGAGTTGATGTGAGCTTTTGTGAGAGGTGTCACTCGATATGGTTCTAAAGTTGACTTTTTTTGACAATTGACAGAACGTGACGTTTTTTGACAGAATTTGGTAGTTCTTATCCCAAATCGGCAGTGGGTTTGAACTGAAGCTACGTAGCAATAATTGGCTCTGTATCTAGTAAATTGGGCTAGTTTTTGATAAGAAGCTTCTTGTCTAAGCAGGCTTTGGATATGAAGAGTCAGGCTGTAACTCTGTCAAATTTCACAATAATCTAGTCGAGTTTGGTGTCTGGAAACGCAGAATTGCTTCGAGAATCTTCATCTTCTTGTTCCAAATTGATAGCAAGGGATTTTATAAAGATATCAAAATAATCATTGACAGAACTTGACGTTTTTTGGCAGAACTTGATAGTTCTTATCCCAAATCGTCAGGCAGGCCCGTTCAGGTTGGAGTAGTAGAGCGGAAGTTTTTCAGTAGCAAAAATGGCTAATTTGGGGCTCTCGAATCGTGAACATGCTGCATTGCTGTTGTGCTATGGTGAAACATTCGAGCTCCATCATCTCCTGGCACCCCTTGTCGCCCATTTGTTACCTATGAAATATGCATCAAGCAACATTTCGGCCTCAATCTTTGTGTCTCTAACGATTTGAATTTCCAGGGCCGCAAACGTGCAATCTGGATCTCCGTCTCCAACGATCTGAAGTACGACGCCGAACGCGACCTGCGCGACATCGGCGCCGGCAAAATCGACGTCCATCCGCTGAACAAGTTCAAATACGCGAAAATTTCCTCGGCCATCAACGGCAACGTCAAAAAAGGCGTCGTCTTCGCCACGTACTCGGCCCTGATCGGCGAGAGCAACTCGGCCGGCGGCAAGTACAAGTCGCGGCTCAAGCAGCTGCTGCAGTGGTGCGGCCCCGACTTCGACGGCCTCATCATATTCGACGAGTGCCACCGGGCCAAGAACCTCTGCCCCGTCGGCTCCTCCAAACCGACCAAGACCGGCCTGACCGTCTTGGAGCTGCAGAACAAGCTGCCCAAGGCCCGCGTGGTCTACGCCTCGGCCACCGGCGCCTCGGAACCGCGCAACATGGCCTACATGGTGCGCCTGGGCATGTGGGGCGAGGGAACGCCGTTCAGGGAGTTCACCGATTTCATATCGGCCGTGGAAAAACGCGGCGTCGGCGCAATGGAAATCGTGGCCATGGACATGAAACTGCGAGGGATGTACATAGCGCGACAGCTGAGCTTTCACGGCGTCGCCTTCAAGATTGAGGAGGTGCCGCTTTCGAAAGACTTTGAAAAAGCTTACGACGCCAGCGTTCGCTTGTGGGTGGAGGCGATGCAGAAGTTCCACGAGGCCGCCGAGCTGGTCGACGCCGAAAACAGGATGCGCAAGACGATGTGGGGACAGTTCTGGAGCGCGCACCAGCGCTTCTTCAAGTATCTCTGCATAGCCGCCAAGGTCCCGCACGCGGTTAAAGTGGCACACGAAGCGATTAAAGTCGGAAAGTGCGTCGTGATCGGCTTGCAGAGCACCGGCGAGGCCAGAACGCTGGAGCAGTTGGAGCGCGACGACGGCGAGCTGACCGATTTCGTGTCGACGGCCAAGGGCGTCTTCCAAACCCTCGTCGAAAAGCACTTCCCCGCGCCGGACCGCTCGCGCATCCAGCGGCTGCTCGGCCTCGAACTGCCGGGCAATTCGAAAAAATCCGCCGCGAACGGCAAGCAAAAGGCGGCGGCCGAACAACAACAGCAACAGGAGGAGGCGGCTTCCGGCTCGTCGGCCGGCACGGGCAAGCGAAAAATGCGCCAGGCCGCCGTCCGCGCCGTCAAGCGCAACAAGTGGTCCACGTCGGACTCGGACAACGACTCGAACAAAAGCTCCGACTCCGAGTACCACATGTCGAACAACGACAGCGAAATTTCCGACGAGCATTCGGACTCGAACGCCTCGAGCGACTTCAACCCGTTCAATTCGGATTCCGATTCCGACAACGACCCGTGGAGCCGCAACAAGAGCAAGAACAAGGGCAAGAAGGCGAAGAAGCCGGCCAAGAAGCGACCCACCAGCACGCAGGACAAGCTGTCGGCGCTGCTCACGGCCAAGAAGCCCAAAACGAACGGAAACGATGTTGGTTAGTATACTTTTTATATAAAAAAAATAACAGTTTCACGGCTTAATTGGAGTAAGCAAAAGCAAAAATTTAATGTGTTGGTACGAATGGTACGATATTAACTTGATATTGACGTCTTCTCAGCTCTTGCTGATTCATTTGAGTTGGTAGTACTCACTACTCCAGTAATGAGCATCAAAACGGCCTCTCGACAGTGGGCATTTTCATTCAATTTGCTTTAGTACCGCTTGGGCATTATTTTCTGCAGTGGCCACCACCACTACTTAACAGCATTAGCGAAGAGCCACCAACTAAACTATTATACGCACAAATCAATACGTCGTTCTAAAATTTTTCGCCCAATTTGATGTAAATTTGGATTACTACAATGAATGGTATTCTGTTTGAAGTGTACGTTGACTTCATCCTTTCGCTCTCAGTCCGTGGTTTTGCAAGACACTGGATAATTCACATACATTTTGTACAGGGTGTTCAATAAGACAGTGTAAAATTTCTGAATCGTCAAGAAGCCCCCGTTCGAAAAAGAATTTCTTTATCTTGAATTTTTACCACAAAGAAGACGAGGTAGGCCTCTTAGTACAGGGTGGTGTTTGAATTTTTTGCTTATCTTGATCTTCAGCCTAATGTGACTGGTGTGAAAATCAAACGACGGCTGGACGAAATTTGTGAAAACCAGACGTGGGATTTTGGCGGGGTATTTTTAAAAAAAAATTCGCAAACGAACCGCAGTGCAAGTTGACGATGGGAAATTTTCAAAATTTCTGCCGAATTTGAGATTTTTCGATAATTCATAATTCATTCCAATTTTTTCCAGGGAATCGTGATTTTAAATAATTCGTCCGACATTTCTTGATACTTTTTGCGGCGAAAACTCGGTTTTTCGGGCAGAATTTCGAGAAATTTGGTGTGAAATGCCGACCGGGGGCTTTCGGGGACCCACTGTCATCTGGTGCGGGCCATTCGGCGTGGCTTTTTTTGAAATTTCGCCGTATAATTGATCAAATTCGACCACGGCACGGGCAAAGTGACAGGAACGTCAATAATTGGCACTCTGGGTTTTGGGAAACTCAACACTTCGGGGCATTTGAACAGTGTTTTTTGGAAAAAAACGTACCGTGTCAGCGTGCGAGATTGACCCGTGGTCTAGAGGGGGCTTTTGAGCGTCCATGCGGACACCAAAAACCAAAGAATTCTTCAAATTCGACGGCACTTTGATGAAATTCGCTGGCCGGCTCCGGTGTTGACGGGACGGATTTTACAAAAACAGGCAAATTGAACGGACAAAACACGTCTGGTAGGTACTCACAGTATGTTTGCACTGGGGCCCGATTTTTACCGGCTTCACATTTCGAGAAAAGCCCTCCTTTTCCATTTCCAGACACATCTCGTGGCGGCGTCAATGTCTTGTTGTCACGTCTTGTTTTCTACGAGATCCTGGATAATTCCATTGGACCTTCTGGCCAGACCTTCAGAAAGGGTCCATGTTTCGATCCATATGTGTTCTATTACGTCTTTGTAGTCCATTTTATCGAAATCTGTGTGAAACTTTTTGCATCAATACGGTCGACCTAGCGTCGGACTGCTACTGTCACTTCTGCCAACGGCACCGCGCAGAGGATCCGTTCACTTGATGTTAACGCGAATCTGTCAAACTCGCGTCACCGTTCGCCGAATTCTCCTGTCACATTCATCGCCGTGTTTGCGGTGTTTTTTTTGCGTGATCTGAACCAAAAACGTAGACGACCGTCGACCAAATCCAATTTGTTGCTTTTTTATTCGAAATTTCATGGTATTTCCCCTTTTGTGAGCGTTCGCTATTTAATTGTTTCGATAGGTTTGTTCCATCAGCAGTCCCTGACTGTCCGTGGACGTCAGCAGCCTGCACATTACGATTTATAGAGTAACAGGCTGCTGCTGGATTTAGAACCTATACCCACTTGAGGTGAACAATCGAGGTGTATCTATCAAATTTGACGTTTTGACAGTTCCAAGGCCGCCATATTGAACTTTTGCATTTTTTAACCGATCCGATTGGGATTCAAAACCTATAACCACTTGACTTGTGACTATAGCCACTTGGTGGACAACCAAAATACATCTGTCAAATTCTGATTTTTGACGTTTCAAGAGGCCGCCATCTTGAACTTTCGCATTTTCCAACCTATCCGAATGAAATTTTGAATCTATGACAACTTGAAATGGGCAATCTGAATACATTTGTCAAATTTGTCATTTTGACAGTTCTAATTCCGCCGCCATATTGAACTCTCGCATTTTTCAACCTATCCGTTTGGGATTTGGAACCTCTATTTGCTTTGGTTAGGTTGTCCGGCAGTCGAGATGCATCTGTCAAATTCCGATTTTTGACGTTTCTAGAGGTCGCCATATTGAACTTTGGCATTTTTCAACCGATCTGATTGGAATTTTGAACTTATACCTACTTGAGATTGACGATCAAAATGCATCTGTGAATATTTGATTTTGACGTTTCAAGGGGCCACCATATTGAACTTTTGCATTTTTCAAGCAATCGGATTGAGATTTTAAACCTATACCCACTTGAAGTTGACAATCAAAATGTATTCGTCAAATTCGCCATGTTGACATTTCCAAGGCTGCCTTGACATTTCCAAGGCTGCCGCTGCCATATTGAACTTTTGTTCATTTTAACAGATTAGATTGAGATGTTGAATATACTTAGTCAAGATGGACAATTGAAGTGCATTTGTCGAACTCGACATTTTGGCAGTTCAAAGCGCCGCGCGCCGTATTGCTTTTTTCAACCGATTACATCGGGTTTTCCAACCTTTACTTGGTTCAGATGAACAACTGGAACGTAACTGTCAAATTTTGAATTTTGCACATACTTTCATTTCATCTCAATTTCTCCTATAGGTACATATTTTAAAAGACTCCTAAATAATACAAATACACGGTTCTTCTTTGCTTTCCACCACACAGTGTTCTCCACGGCAGAACCTTCTTCACGGTTCAGGTTTTCATAACACACATCGTCGCTTTCATTCTCAAAATTGTGGTACTCCATCATATGTTTCCAGTATTTTTAGCGCACTTCTCCAAACGGGAAGGCGCTTTTGTCCTCGCTTTGTCCGTCCGTCCGTCCGTCCGTCCGTCCGTCCGTCCGTCCGTCCGTCACAGCATCTAGTCCTAGACAAAAAGGTTTTTGCGAAAAATTTTTACTCCATTGGGTAGCTCATGACCTTGTATCCCGAACCAAGAAAAACCTCGACGAAATAATAATAAACAATGACAATAATATCAATTTAGTGTGACGCGGCATCGCCGTTGAATGCTGCATTTCAGAAGCCGGCCTGATCTCGAAAGTTATCACATGCGAGGAAGTACCCGATCTTATCATTTTACCATAATACATATGCGGAGTTATATTTAGAGGATGATTTGAACTTCATTTTAATGAAAATTTCACATCGGTGCGAGGTGCAGGCCAATAGTTATTAATTTTTGAAAATGACTCCGAAACTACGGCTCGGCCGCAAATGATTTATTCGTTGCTTGCTGGTGCTTGATATCCTTTCCTCCGAACAAAACGAAATTCAATACAGAAACTATTTCAACTCGAATGGGTAGCTCATGGCCTTGGTACGCGAATCAAGAAAAATTTTGCCGAAATAATCATGAACAATTACAAAAATAACATTTTGGTGTAGGGCGGCTTCGCCGATCAAGTGCTGGCATTCGCGGTAAGATGTAGAAAGTTGCGATATGCAGGCAACTAAAATTTCTCAATAAAATACATCACTGTATGTACGGCATTATATTTAGAGAATAATTTGAACTTTCTTTTGACAAAAATCCCACTTCGATCCGACCGTCGCACAGTGGGCGAAGTAGCTCAGCTAGCTGGACATGAACTCCCATGCGAGAGATCCCGGGTTCAAATCCTATTGGAGGGCAGTTCTTTTTTTCGTTTTTTTTTTCCATTAGGAAAAGGTGATCATTGAATATTATCACATTTATTTACCATACTTACCATAGCCCATGATTTTTCCAAGTTTAACCTGATTTATCACCTATTATATTCAAAAAAGTTACGGCAAAATTATTGAAAATACTCTTGAAAAAAAATTGACCAACCGCAGAGTCGCGCATAGTCGCAGGATATTTCAATGTTTCTGTGAGGATAAATGGTCCACTGACACAATGTCAGCAAAAACTTTGATGGCAATTAAAGGCAACTACCACTTTCGCACCAGCGAAAATCACTTATTCATAAGAAAAATAGCATTTTTCAATTATCTTTATGTAATTTTTTTTAGAGCTTTTTAAAACACCCTGTAGTAAAACAATCTTTACAATTTGATTCTACATTGATGAGGCTACAAGAGCTATCCATTGAAGTCGAAATAACAGTTTGTATGACTGTGTTACCCGGATCTGAAAATGCTCCATAATATTGGAACTTTTTTTTTTTGTTCCAAGCTGTGGTAATGACCCAAACTTTGAGACTGATTACTCAATAAGAAAGGAGTTGGAACAAAATTTTTACAATGAAATGAGATCGTGGACTAATTGGCTACACCTCTGGAATAGAATCATCGCTGAATTCTCGAAATCATTTTTCAGACTTATGTCCGGCTACGAACGCGATTCCGCCCAGTGTGCGTCGGGTCAATTGTTATCCATTTTTGAAAACGACCGCAAAGCCACGGCTCGGCGCATATTACACGACCCTACAAATTTAAAATCAGACGTGCCGAAATAGTAATTGAACATTTTGAAATAGCCAATACTAGGTACCTGAAGGATAATGACACTCAAATTACGAAACATGTTCGCTCAATAACAAAAAAAAAAGTAGGTAGGTATCACTAAAAATCATGTGACAGGCTACCATTTTTTCGGTTTTTCGATAAAAAAGAAATGTTCCAATTCAAAAGTGAACCCGATATTCGTGTTCAGGAGGTCGAAATCAGTTGAAGAACATTTTTTTATATAAGTAACAGAATGACGCTTATGTGGCCGGTTTGTCTGTCTGTCTGTCTGTCCGAGTCCGTGCAGAAATTAAGACGCTGTACTCCTTCTCGAGAATTGAAACAAGAGTCTTGGAACTTTTTTCCGATTAATAGCTGATGTCCCCAAGGGTGGCCAATGGGCACTATTTTTGTTATCCATACATCGTTATCATTATTCTCAAAAAACAGAGATCTCCTGTGCACTTCGATGAAGTTGAACTTCTCCTCGGGAAATAAAGCTACAGCCCTTGAAGATTGAACTTTATCCGGTGGATAGCTTAGGTCCTCAAGGACCGAATAGGCAGGTTGGCTTTCATAATTCGGCCGCCATCTTGGCTGCCATATTGAAATTTCTTATTAGTGGAACGATTGTCATGAAACTTGAAACTTACCCTTGTCCAGTACGACCATTCTTATTTTCAAGCCAAATTTCATGATTGCCCCCACCATCTTGGCCGCCATATTGAAATCTCTTATAAGTGGAAGGATTTTCATGAAACTTGAGAGCTACGCTTGTTTCGTACGATCATTCCTATTTTCAAGCTGAGTTTCATAATTCTGCCGCCATCTTGGCCGCCATATTGAAATCTCTTGTTAGTGGAACGATTTTCATGAAACTTGGAACTTACCCTTGTCTAGTACGATCATTTTGATTTTCAAGCCGAATTTCATGATTCTGTCGATATTTTGGCCGCCATATTGGAATTTTTTGCCCAAGACGGTAGAACCCTAATCACTTAACATCTTGCGTTCACTAATCCTCCAAAAAGGAAGTGCGCTACTGAGCCTCATGCCCATGAGGCGTATTCGCTTGTTTGGTAGTTACCTTGAACAAAAGTAGAAATACATATTAATAAACAAAATTATGGTGTGTCGATTTTCTCCGACAACTCTTCACTGACCAGACACTACCCACTGACATGCGTTCCGTTCACAATAGAACCCTACAAGTCGAGACAGAAATTTCAAAGTACGCGAAAAACGAACATCTTTTCGAATTCATGTAGTAACATGACTGTAGCAACGTAGCAACGGACTGTGTAATAGTAATTACACAGTCCGTTGCTTACGCCTCTTGGAAAACTTCATCTGACCAAAACACTATCGACGGACATGCATAAAATTGCTAAACTCGTCAAGGGAAAACCTGACATCTGCCTAAAACAACCGAAAATCAACATCATGTATACAATCTCCTTTCCACTTGTCCGGTGTCAGTGGAACAAATTCCCTGGCTACTTTTCAACCAATGCTAGCTAGTCTTCATTCACAGGGTGAGCACAAAGAAATCATCTTTTTGGTTATGCATGGATAACTTTTTTCGTCGTTGACCGATTTTATAAATTTGCGGCTCATATTGAAGCTAAGACTTGAGGTAAAAAGCCTTGAGGATCGGAATTGTCTTAAAACCAATATCAGAATCAAGTGTTCGATAAAAGTTGGCCCAGATCTTAAACGCCGTCTACAGCTTGTTTGGGAAAAGGATTGGCTAAATGCCACTTTTCTTTCGAACAAATGCTTTATTCTGAATACATTGAGATTTTTCTTGCTTATCCTAGCCAAAAAAATTGTGGCTGAAGGAATTTAATTACAACTGCATGTTCAAGAAGGAGAAACAGCCCCTTGATCACTTCGAATTGGCCATAACCAAGGCTACAACAATCAAAACAATGAGTAATGGACAAACCAGTTTAGGTAATTCATTGTTTTTATTTTCGTAACGTTGGTTACGACCAATTTCAGGTTAACAAGGGACTGTTTCTCCTCCTTGAACATGCAGTTGTAAATGAATTCCTTCACCTACACAATTCTTTGCCAGGATAAGAACGAATGACCTCAAAGTATTCAGAATAAACGATTTATTCGAAAGAAATGTGGCTATTAGCAAATCCTTCTTCTGAACGGGCTGTCGACGGCGTTTAAAATTTGGGCCACATTTCATTGAACCCTTGACTCTGCTGAATGTTTGTCTTGAGTCAATTCTGATCCTCAGGTATTTTTACCTATAGTTTTAGCTTCAATGTGAGCCGCAAACTTCTAAAATCGGTCAACGAGGAAAAAAGTGATCCATGCAAAACCAAAAAGATGATTTTTTAGTGCTCACCCTGTAAATAAAGGAGATAGGCAGATAATTCAAACACCACCCTGTACTTTGAGGCCTACCTCGTCTTCTTGGTGGTAAAAATTCAAGAGAAAAAAATTCTTTTTCGAACGGGAGCTTTTTGACGATTCAGAAATTTTGCACTGTGTTATTAAACACCCTGTACAAAATTTATGTGAATTATCTAGTGTCTTGCAAAACCACGAACTGATAGCCAAAAGATCAAGTCAACGAACATTTTAAACATAATGCAAATTCATTGTAGTAATCCAAATTAACATCAAATTGAAAAAGGGCAGAATTTCTTGGGAGGACGTATTGATTTGTGCGTAGTTTGGTAGAGACGATTTTCACTACTAGTCTAGTAAAATAAGGATTTAACTTGAAAGAAATTGGGGGCAGGATGAAAAAAATATGGCGATGTAGAGAATGAAAAACTGAATAAGAAAAACCAAAGTTTCATTTCCAGTCATCCCGGGAACCATAGAAATAAAAATGGAGAAGATGGAAAAACATGCGCCGCAGTCTTTCTCTTGGAACGGTGAAAGAACGGTGAGAGATGTGTGAAAACTGTTAGGGACAAAGCTGTAGGGAATTCAATAATCTACAAAAAAGTCTCGGGGAACATGAAGATAAAGATAAAGATAATTTATTGGTGTTTCATATTTGCTCAAAATGGAGCTTACACAAGTCATTAGAATTGAAACAAAGTAAAAACAATTATCATCACACAAGACAATCAATTACAGTCAAACAACAATAACAGAAAAGTACAAACTAAAAATTATTTTAACAAATCCAAAAATTCCGATATGGAGTAGAAGGAGTTGCTTAAGAGGTACTCCTTCAACCCAACACGAAACTCGTTCAACGGAAGCTGCCCGATCGCCATGGGAACCCCTCTCAATAGCTTAATTGCCATGTATCTTACATCTTGCTGAGTTCTCGTTAGCCTATGGTATGGGGTGCTTGATTCATTTCTATTACGCGTATTATACTCGTGAAAGTCGCAATTTTTCCTTGCAGTCTCGTACACACGTCTCGTAACATACGTCTAACTTCTTTATTTCAGCCGTTAATGGCAGTCAAAAGTTGCGCGCCGGTCTAGTGAAGTAAAAAAACTTTCCGCGTGACCTTCCTTCTTGAATCCTTCGAGAACGACAAGAGATATCCAAAAATTGTGAGCGACAAAGTTGTAGAGAGTTTAATGCTCCACTAGAAACTCTTCAAGGCCAATTATTAGCTCTTCTAGTTTAGCCGTAAATCACGTCCGAAGTTGCGCGACAATCCTGTTAATGAAGTGGTTCTTCTGGAAAACTTACAAAAATCCCAGACTCGAAGAAAAAAATATAACAATGTAGAGGATGAAAAACTGGTTCAAAAAAATCGAAGTTTCATTTCACACCGTTTCAGGAAATCTAGGGGGAAAAAAAGAAAAAGTTGGAAAATAGCGATTTGCACTCCCAGCTTCCTCATTGAATACTGAAATAAACGTAATAAATATGGAAAATCTGGACAAACTAGCATGTAGAGGATTAAATGAGAAAATTCCGTGATGTCATGTATGTATCTTTGTCGACTTAGCTGCGGAGCGCTATCAAAGTTGGGGTACATGACTCGTGACGCGTCGCATATGTGGTCAAACTGGCATAACGTTGCGGTTTGTCCCTGACAGTTTTCACACATCACACCGTTTTTTCACCGTTTCAAGAGAAAGACTGCGGCGCATGTTTTTCCATCTTCTCCATTTTTATTTCCATGGTTCCCGGGATGGCTGGAAATGAAACTTTGGTTTTTCTTATTCAGTTTTTCATTCTCTAAGTCGCCATATTTTTTTTATCCTGCCCCTAATTAGTTCCAACTTTGGCATAAAAATCGCCTCATTTTACTGGACTATTCGTAATCCCAAACATTTTCACTCGACAACTGTCACATTATACTGCATAACATATAAAGACGTTAGCATGGTACTATTCGGGAATGGGCTTGCCATAGAACGAAAAAACTTTCTAAAAAATGAATGAATTACTTTCTTCAGGCAAGAAATCTAATTCGAATGTGCTAGGTGGTGGGCCGCCTCCGGTGGACGCGATCGAAAGGGCGTGCAGCATGAAGGAGGAGCTGCTGCAGAAGATCGAGGGCCTGGGCGACAAGCTGCCGCCCAACACGCTGGACCAGCTGATCGACGAGCTGGGCGGGCCGGAGAACGTGGCCGAGATGACGGGCCGCAAGGGCAGGGTCGTGCAGACGGAGGACGGCGGCATCCAGTACGAGAGCCGCAGCGAGGTGGACGTGCCGCTGGAGACGCTGAATCTGACGGAGAAGCAGCGCTTCATGGACGGCGAGAAGGACGTGGCCATCATTTCGGAAGCGGCCTCCAGCGGCATCTCGCTGCAGAGCGACAGGAGGGTGAAGAACCAGAGGCGGAGGGTGCACATCACGCTGGAGCTGCCGTGGAGCGCCGACAGGGCGATCCAGCAGTTCGGCAGGACGCACAGGAGCAACCAGGTCAACGCGCCCGAGTACATTTTCTTGATCTCAGATTTGGCCGGTCAGTATACTCCTTTTTTAATCTAGTTTTTTTTTCCAAACCGCTTGTTTAAGACATAAAACGATCTCAAGTTTGTTCTCATCGGAATCAACTTTTCGTTCAAACAAATCATGAGTAATTACGAAGCTGTTGAGAAACAATATGAATTTAATATAATGAAAAGATTTCAAAGAATATGATCTTGCATATGTGCTCGTGTATTCGTATGAAGTCAAGTACTTCATCGACGACGCCGCGCTACACTCGACTGTTATATTGTGGTTGTTGCTCCTAATTCAGGCAAGAGTTGTGGCAACTTGGCAAACCAGAGAAATGAGCTATCGATTATCGTTTATGGCAAATTGATAGCTCTTTTCCTTGAGAAGTAATTCCCGCCTCGTAATCGTGACGTTGAATCAAGATTGAAATCACCACGAGATAGTAACGCGAAATTAAAATGTAGAGTTCATTTATTACAAGAAACTATCACAAAATTAAATCTAGACCAAATTTACTACGAGAAACTAGCACGAAATTAATCTGGACTAAATTTACTACGAGAAACTGACACGAAATCAAATCTTGACTAATTTTACTACGAGAAACTAGCACGATATTGAATCTACACTAAATTCACGACGAGAAACTATCGCGAAATTAAATGTAGACTGAATTTACTACGAGAAACTACCACGATAATAAATTAAGACTGAATATACTACGAGAAACTAACAATAAATCGACTGTAGACTTGATTCGCTACAAGAAACTAGTACGAAATTGAATCTGTACTGAATTTACTACAAGAAACTGGCACGATATTAAATCTAGACTGAATTCACGACAAGAAACTATTGCGAAATTAAATGTAGACAATCTACTATGAGAAACTAGCACGGGATTAATATGAACTAAATTTACTACGATAAATATTGAATCCAGACTGAATTCACTACGAGAAACAGAGTAAATTAACTACGAGAAACTATCACGAAATTAAATCTTGACTACATTTACTACGAAAAACTGTCACAAAATTAAATTCAGACTGAATTCACTACGAGAAAATAACACAAAAAAAACACGAAATTCGTAGACTGAATATATTGCAAGAAAATAAATCAAAATTAATAAATCAAATGTAGACTTGATTCGCTACGAGAAACTAGTACGAAATTGAATCTGTACTGAATGTACTACGAGAAACTGGCACAAAATTAAATCTTGGTTAAATTGCAACGAGAAACTAGCACGAAATTTAGCCTGGACTGAATTTACCACGACAAACTAGCACGAAAATTAATGTAGACTGAACCTACTACGAGAAACTAGCACGAAATTAATCTGGACTGAATTTACTACGAGAAACTGACACGAAATTGAATCTTGACTAATTTCACTACGAGAAACTAACACGAAATTAAATCTAGACTCGATTCACTACGAGTCTCATCACGAAAAATATTCTGGACTGAATTTACTACAAGGAACCAGCACGAAATTGAATCTAGACCCAATTCACGACGAGAAACTGTCGCGAAATTGAATGTAGACTGAATTTACTACGAAAAACTAGCACGAAATTGAATTTTGACTGAATTTACTACGAAAAGATAGCACGAAGTTGAATCTGGACTACATTTATTAAGAGAAGTTAACACGAAATTAAATCTTGACTAATTTTACTTCGAGAAACTAGCACAAAATTGAATCTAGACTGAATTCACGACAAGAAACTATCGCGAAATGAAATTCAGACAACCTACTACGAGAAACTAGCACGGAATTGATCTGAACTAAATTTACTACGATAAATATTAAATCCGGACTAAATTCTCTACGAGAAACAGACTAAATTAATTATGAGAAACTATCGCGAAATTAAATCTTGACTACATTTACTACGAGGAACTGGCACGAAATCAAATCTAGACCGAATTCACGATGAGAAACTGTAGCGAAATTGAATGTAGACTGAATTTACACGAGAAAGTAGAACGAAATTGAATTTTGACTGAATTTACCATGAGAAGCTTGCACGAAGTTGAATATGGATTACATTTACTACGAGAAATCAACTCAAAATTAAATCTTGACCAATTTTACTTTGAGAAACTAGCACGAAATTGAATCTAGACTGAATTCACGACGAGAAACAATCAAATGTAGACAACCTACTACGAGAAACTAGCACGGAATAATTCTGAACTAAATTTACTACGAGAAAAATTAAATCCAGACTGAATTCACTAAGAAAAACAGAATCTAGATTGAATTCTCTACGAAAAAATTGTCACGAAGTTAAATCCAGACTGAATTCACTACGAGAAACTAACACAAAATTCGTAGACTGTTACTGTGAGGTCCTCACAAAATTAAATCGAGACTAAATTTACTACGAGAAACAAGCACGAAATTGAACCTAGACTGATTTCTCAGCGAGAAACTATCGCGAAATCAAATGTAGGCTGAGATTACTACGAAAAACTACCACTATAATAAATCTAGACTGAATATACTACGAGAAACTGACAATAAATCAAATGTAGACTTGATTCGCTACGAGAAACTAGTACAATCTAGACTTGATTCACTACGAATCTATCACGAAATTAATTCTGGACCGAATTCACGACAAAAAACTATCGCGAAATTGAATGTAGACAATCTACTACGAAAAACTAGCACCGAATTAATCTGAACTAAATTTACGACGATAAATATTAAATCCAGACTGAATTTACTACGAGAAACAAACTAAATTAACTACGAGAAACTATCACGAAATTAAATCTTGACTGAATTCACTACGAGAAACTAACACAAAATTCGTAGACTGTTACTGTGAGGTTCTCACAAAATTAAATCGAGACTAAATTTACTGCGATAAACTAACAATAAATCAAATGTAGACTTGATTCGCTACGAGAAACTAGTACGAAATTGAATCTGTACTGAATTTACTACGAGAAACTGGCACAAAATTAAATCTTGGTTAAATTGCAACGAGAAACCAGCACGAAATTCAGTCTGTACTGAATTTACCACACAAACTAGCACGAAAATTAATATAGACTGAGCCTACGACGAGAAACTAGCACGAAATTTAGCTGGACTGAATTTACCACGACAAACTAGCACGAAAATTAATGTAGGCTGAACCTACTACGATGAACTAGCACGAAATTAATCTGGACTAAATTTACTACGAGAAACTGACACGAAATTGAATCTTGACTAATTTTACTAGGAGAAACTAGCATGAAATTAAATCTACACTTGATTCACTACGAATCTATCACGAAATTAATTCTGGACTGAATTTACTACGAGGAACCAGCACGAAATTGAATCTAGACCGAATTCACGACGAGAAACTGTCGCGAAATTGAATGTAGACTGAATTTACTACGAGAAACTAGCACGAAACAGGAGCGACCTTGTCATTGACAGATATTTTCACTCATACTATACGAGGTCACCAGTGTGTGCCGGCTCAAAAATGTACAGCATGCTTCCTGGCGCGTTTAGGCAGCTTCCTCCAAGGGCTTTCAGGAAAAAACTAAAATTGCTTCTCGCAGAGCACTGTTTCTACACGGTTGTCGAGTTTGAAAGGTTCTTGAATGAAAGACCAAATACCTGAGATCTACCAAAGTCTCTGATTGACTGACACTTGTTTTTTTACTAAACTGTAAATGTTATTATTTTGTCATATATCAATTCTGATCGATTTGTGTGATTGTTTTAACTGTGAAATGTACGAGCATTCAAAATTTCATTAGATAATATTATATTTATTTCTATTAATTAGGAACTTACTTATCTGTGATAATTGCCTGTACCTAACTACCATACCACTGACTTGACCATTTTTTTAACAAATGCAACAAGGTTCAATAAATACTATTATTATTATTATTAAATTGAATTTTGACTGAATTTACTACGAGAAACTAGCACGAAATTGAATTTTGACTGAATTTACTACGAGAAGCTAGCACGAAGTTAAATCTGGACTACATTTACTACGAGAAACTAGCACGAAATTAAATCTTGACTGAATACACGACGAGAAACTATCTTAAAATTGAATGTAGACAACCTACTACGAGAAACTAGCACGGGATAATTCTGAACCAAATTTACTACGAGAAAAATTAAATCCAGACTGAATTCACTACGAGAAACAGACTACATTTACTTTGGAAAACTAGGGCGAAATTGAATCTAGATTGAATTCACTACGAAAAAAACTGTCACGAAATTAAATCCAGACTGAATTCATTACCCGAAACTAACACAAAATTAGTAGACCGTTACTGTGAGGTTCTCACAAAATTAAATCAAGACTGAATTCACTACGAGAAAAGTAACGAAATTTAATCTAGGCTGAGCTTACTACGAGAAACTAGTATGAAATTAAATGTAGACTGTACTGTAACTATGAGGAACTTACAAAATTAAATCGAGACTAAATTTACTACGAGAAACTAGTACGTAATTGAACCTAGACTGAATTCTCAACGAGAAACTATCGCGAAATCAAATGTAGGCTGAGTTAACTACGAAAACTATCACGATAATAAATCTAGACTGAATATACTACGAAAAACTAACAATGAATCAAATGTAGACTTGATTCGCTACGAGAAACTAGTACGAAATTGAATCTGTACTGAATTCACTACGAGAAACTGATGCAAAATTAAATCTTGGTTAAATTGCAACGAGAAACTAGCACGAAAATTAATGTAGACTGAACCTACTACGAGAAACTATCACGAAATTTAGTCTGGACTAAATTTACCACGACAAACTGGCACGAAAATTAATGTAGACTGAACCTACTACGAGAAACTAGCACGAAATTAATCTGGACTAAATTTACTACGAGAAACTGACATGAAATTGAATCTCGACTAATTTTACCACAAGAAACTAGCACGAAATTAAATCTATGCTTGATTCACTACGAATCTATCACGAAATTAACTCTGGACTGAATTTACTACGAGGAACCAGCACGAAATTAAATCTAGACCGAATTCACGACAGGAAACTGTCGCGAAATTGAATTTCGACTGAATTTACTACGAGAAGCTAGCACGAAGTTGAATATAGACTACATTTATTACGAAAAATTGATACGAAATAAAATATTGACTAATTTTACTTCGAGAAACTAGCACGAAATCAAATCTAGACTGAATTCACGACAAGAAACTATCGCGAAATTAAATGTAGACAATCTACTACGAGAAACTAGCACGGAATAATTCTGAACTAAATTTACTACGATAAATATTAAATCCAGACGGAATTCACTACGAGAAACAGACTAAATTAACTACGAGTAACTCACGAAATTGAATTTTGACTACATTTACTACGAGAAACTAGCACGAAATTGAATCTAGATTGAATTCACTACGAAAAAACTGTCACGAAATCAAATCCAGACTGAATTCACTACGAGGAACTAACACAAAATTCGTAGACTGTTACTGTGAGGTTTTCACAAGATTGAATCAAGACTAAATTCACTACGAGAAAAGGCACGAAATTTAATCTAGGCTGAGCTTGCTACGAGAAACTAGTATGAAATTGAATGAGACTGTAACTATATGAAGAACTTACAAAATTAAATCGAGACTAAATTTACTACGAAAAACTAGCACGAAATTGAACCTAGACTTCATTCTCAACGAGAAACTATCGCGAAATCAAATGTTGGCTGAACTTACTACGAGAAACTACCACGGTAATAAATCTAGACTGAAAATACTACGAGAAACTATCAATAAATCAAATGTAGACTTGATTCGCTACGAGAAACTAGTACGAAATTTAGTCTGGACTAAATTTACCACGACAAACTAGCACGAAAATTGATGTGGACTGAATCTACTACGAGAAACTAGCACGAAATTTAGTCTGGACTGAATTCACCACGACAAACTAGCACGAAAATTAATGTAGACTGAACCTACTACAAGAAACTAGTATGAAATTAAATGTAGACTGTACTGTAACTATGAGAAACTTACAAAATTAAATCGAGGCCAAATTTACTACGAGAAACTAGCACGAAATTGAATCTAGACCGAATTTACTGCGAAAAACTATTACGAAATTCAATTTAGACTCTTGATTCACTACGAGAAACTATCACGAAAATACATGTAGACTGAATTTATTACGAGAAACTATCACGAAATTATATCCAGACTGAATTTACTGCGAGAAACTAACACGAAATTGAATGTAGACTCCTGATTCACTTCGAGAAACTTATCACGAAAATAAATCTAGACTGAATTTACTACATGAAACTATCGCGAAATTACATGTAGACTACTACTCTGAGAAATTGATACCAGTATGAGAAACTGTAAGATCAAATTTAGACTGAATTCCACTTCACAAAGTCATGGTGTTTCTATTGGCAACGCCACAAAAAACTGATTGCGTTTCCATAGTAACGCCACAAAACTGATCGCGTTTCCATAGCAACGCCACAAAACTGTTCGCGTTTCCATAGCAACGCCCCCAAACCGATGGTATTTCCATAGCAATGTCACAAAACTATTGGCGTTTCCATGCCAGCCTTGTTTAGTGGCTTTTGGCGGTAACCTTATTCTGCGGTCTTCATTCTTATTCCAACTAGAAGGTGATGGAGTCAGATGGCATAAACCGCTGTTTTTGACTACGTGCAGGTCACGGTTTCGGGTCCGGGAATGTGATGATGAAAGTCTGCGAATATTTTTCTCCATTAAACGATAGCCGTCCAAGGCCGAGTATTTCAGTTCTCATAGTTTGGTAAAACTTGGCTAAACTGCCACAGATTCAATTCTGAAATACTCGGCCTAAGTCGTAATGATTCATGTTGTATTGGTGATAATTGCGTATATTTTTCGTGCACTTGTTTATTTTGTAAATTTTTTACGTGTATTTATTTTGTTCGAATCGAAACAGGTGAAAGGAGGTTCGCATCGATTGTGGCCAAGCGTTTGGAATCTTTGGGCGCTCTGACGCACGGCGATCGTCGCGCCACCGAGTCGAGGGACCTGAGCCAGTTCAACATCGACAACAAGTACGGCAGGACCGCCCTGGAAACGACCATGAAGGCCATCATGGGCTACGAAAGTCCCCTCGTGCCGCCTCCCAAAGACTACAAGGGCGAATTCTTCAAGGTACGTAATAGCGCTCGGCTGTTGCAGTTGCTAGTTTTGATTGGTTCCGTTTGAATTTAAATGAGCCCGAGTGGAGCGATCCCGTCGTACGTGACGCTGTATCGAACGTACATCTGTTCATATTATATTTTTCAATTCCTGGTCAAACAGGGTTTTCGCGTCATTAACATCAATTTTAATAGTATATTACATACCGAGACGGGAAATACATCATTACTGCTGAGGGCACAGAGAGCCTCCAGGCTTCTAGCCCGGAGCTGTAATGGTGTATTTACCGTCGAGAGTATGTATACTATTTTACTCACAACCATGTACTCAGCTTGCAGGATTACAGGCGTTCAAAAGTTGAAATCTGAAAATTAACTTTTTGTCGTAACTTCCAGATAGGCCGATAAATTTTGCTGAAACGTGGTTCAGGAAATACTGATTAACACACTTATTGCTTGATTGGATGCATATTTTGAAATTTCCCTTCTAAAGCTACCATTTCTTCACTTTCTCGGGAGGTCGGCAAGGGGTCACTTCCCGACCTCTTACTAGGTATGTAATGAATCAATTACCATAGTGGTTGTGAGTAAACATATTTTTTTCTTCGTTTTTTTTTAATATGTTGCAATTGGCCTTTCTACATCCAAAGTCGTAAGTCTTTTAATGGTGTGCGACATTTTTCATAGAAAGGAGAATATATGTCGTTGCTATACCAAGCAAGCTATCCGTATCATACGATGGCTTGCATGAATGTTGACGAACACTTATTATTTTATTATCTTTGAATACATTCATTCCAGTTTAGAATACTCAGCCGGAATACAAAAAATACAAATAATAATTGCGTCCTCTTGTTCAACTAGTGTGTTCAATGTTCATGTAACCGCCAACTAACGAAATTGAAATATGCGTTACTTTTGTACTTGTTACGTTGTTCATTTATACGTTGTATTTCTGTTGACATTTATTATGATATTTATCGATATTTGATATCAAAATAATCAAAATACTTGATGATGTTTAATATTTCGATAATTATTATCGATATTTGATATCTCGATATATTTTTGATTATATTTCCACATTGGAACCAAGATTTCTTCACAGTTTTGATCTCCTAAACTTGATGGTGATGTTGAACTTTAGTTTTTGATGATAATAAGCTCCCTAGAGGTCATTCTATGGAGGAAACAATCTGATGTTTTTTTTTCAATTCATCCACATCGTTCAAGAGAAAAAAAAACATAATTTCAAAATTAGACTTCCGATTCCGAAAATTCTAAAACCAGGCGTGAGCTAAACCATCACGCTTCAGGATTGTTGCTTTGGCATTAAAAAAAAATCAATTAATGGAGAAAAAATACAATTTTTTTCGTTCATTAATCGGCATTGTTCAAGAGGAAAAAATCATAATTTCAAAACTAGACTCCCGATTTCAAAAATTCTAAAACCAGCCGTGAGCTAAACCATCACGCTTCAGGATTGTTGCATTGGCATTTGCAAAAAAAGTTATTTTATTGAGGAAAAATCAAAATTTTCTTCTGTTGATTCAAGAGAAAAAATCATAATTTCTAAATTAGACTTCCGATTCCAAAAATTCTAAAACCAGGCGTGAGCTATGAGCTAAACCATCACGCTTCAGGATTGTTGCATTGACATTTGAAAAAAAAATCATTTTATGGAGAAAAAATCCATTTTTTTCCCGTTTTAATCCGCATCGTTCAAGAGAAAAAAATCATAATTTCAAAATTGGACTTCCGATTTCAAAAATTCTAAAACCAGGCGTGAGCTAAACCATCCCGCTTCCGGATTGTTGCATTGGCATTTGGAAAAAAATCATCAATCGCAGAAAAAAATACAATTTTTTCCCCGTTTATTAATCGGCATCGTTCAAGAGGAAAAAAAATCATAATTTCAAAATTAGACTTCCGATTCCAAAAATTCTTGAACTAGGCGTGAGCTAAACTATCGCGCTCCATGGTAGTTGCATTGCCATTTAGAAAAAAACAAAATTATGGGGAAAAATCTAAATTTCTCCGTTGATTGATCCGTCGATTAATCGTTCAAGAGAAAAAAAATCATAATTTCAAAATTAGACTTCCGATTTCAAAAATTGCAAAACTAGGCGTGAGCTAAACCATCACGCTTCATGATTGTTGCATTAGCTCTGGAGAAAAATCATTTTCTGGAGAAAAAGATCCAAATTTTTTCTGTTAATAATCCGCATCGTTCAAGAGAAAAAAAATCCCAATTTCCAAATTAGACGTCCGATTCCAAAGATTCTAAAACCAGGCGTGAGCTAAACCATCACGCTTCAGGATTGTTGCATTGGCATTTGGAAAAAATCATTAATCGCAGAAAAAAATACAATTTTTTTTCCGTTCATTAATCGGCATCGTTCAAGAGGAAAAAAATCATAATTTCAAAATTAGACTTCCGATTCCAAAAATTCTAAAACCAGGCGTGAGCTAAACCATCACGCTTCAGGATTGTTGCATTGGCATTTGGAAAAAAAGTCGTTTTATTGAGAAAAAAAATCGTATTTTTTTTCTGTTGATAAATCCGCACCGTCCAAGAGAAAAAATCGTAATTTCAAAATTAGACTCCCGATTCTAAAAATTCCAAAAATGGCCGCGAGCTAAAACATCAAGCTTCATGACTGTTGCATTGTCATTTGAAAAAAAAAACATTGTGAAGTAAAGGGTATAGATATAGAAAATAATGTATAAAGAAGAGAAGTGACTAGAGTTTAATGAAAAATTACGTTTCTAGGATGTGGCTGCGGCTTTGGTGGGTGTGGGATTGATCGTCAACAGCGAATCGATGCCCGGCGTCCTCAGCTTGGACAAGGACTACAACAACATGTCCAAGTTCCTGAATCGAATACTCGGCATGCCGGTTGAGCTGCAGAACCGCTTGTTCAGGTACGTCACGTTGTTTTATTATCCTCGATCGTTTCCGATTAAAAAAAAGTTGTTTAAACACAGAGCAATCCAATTTAATCTTGAACATTTTGTTGAAATGATATGTTCCCGGAGAAGATCGATAAAATTTTGAAATTTCACGACAGGTACTTTACGGACACCCTGGACGCCATAATAACGCAGGCCAAGCGTTCCGGCCGCTTCGACCTGGGCATCCTGGATCTGGGCGCGGGCGGCGAGGTGGTCAAGCGGGTGCGGATGGTGACGTTCCTGCGGAAGCACGCCACGGGCACGGCGCCCACCGAACTGCACACCGTGCACGTGGAAAGGGGCATGTCGTGGCCGGAAGCCCTGGAAAAGCTCTCGGAGCTCGAAGGAGACGAAGAGGGCTTCTTCATTTCACACCAGGTTTGTTTTTGCCGTTTTCAATTTTTCCTGCAGTTTTTTTACTAATGAAAAATCATCCGAAACGAATGAACTCGGCGTGGGCGGGATCACGGCTTGGTTGCCAAGCAGCGGCACTCGGTTGCCGAGCAACGCGACTCGGTTACCAAGCCACGGCATTCGGTTGCTAAGCAGCGCGACTGGTTGCCCAGCAACGGCAGCTCGTCACGCCCTTTTGCTTTCATTTGTTTCAGGTGTAGTCATATTGCCCGGCAGCGGTGTTTTTTTTAATTTATGAAAAAGTTTGATATCGAAAAATTTTGCGTACAAAAAAGCTAACGTTTCAAATTTCAGGTCCGTAACGGAAAGCACACTGCCATTTTGGCCGTGGCATCGGCCGACCATCACCAAAGCACCGGAGGCAAAGCCAAGTCCCAACAGAACCAGAACGATACCAAGAAGAAGGACAGGATGTTTTCGGTGTACAGGCCCAATACCGGCTTGCAGTTCAGGCAGGAAAGCCTGGCCGAGCTCGAAAAGAAATACAAAAAGGTAATGGTTGCCAATTTTTCCAAATATTCATCAAACATTTTTTGCCTAAATCAAAATTATTTTTGTTATAACGAAATACTTTTGAAGAACTTGCATTCCGTCTACAGAAACATTTTCCAATAAAACCAATAAATGGAAACTCCAGGGGCTTTTTACAAGGTCTTTTGGGTCTTGGTGGTATAATAAACGTATTATAAAGGTTTATAAACGTATTAATTATCGTAATATTATTATAAAAGCCAACTTGCACAAAAAAAAAGATTACAACGTTCTATGACTATGAGGTTTCCATCGGCAAACGCTTGTAGAGTACAGGTTCTAGTGAATATAAAGCTTGGTTCACTCGAGAATTGTAAAAGTTGATAATCTGTCATTTGTGTCAAAGTGCTTTGGACAAAAAAAAATCAATTTCACGACTTGTGTACAAAAATTGAATTTTTCAGCCACTGATTTTTTTCAGGCTTATTTGTTACAAAAATAACTTTTTATACATGCTGTACCAGAAATATTAATCGAAATAGAAACCCTGTTAGCCTAAAAATTCCGCTTCGTAAAAGAGATACAACGGCCCTTCAGGGTTTGAATTTTTTATTGATTTCTTATGAATCTGATAATCAAATGAATCAAAAATCAAATAAAATAAAAATCTGTAATATCAAATGGCAATCACTTCATGATTTGCCATTTGAAAAAATTAATTTTGAAGATTTTATTGGTTTGTTATTAATAATTCATTGTACGTTCGTGATTCCAGTCGGCTGGATTTTTTTTTCAATTTGTATCATCAAACTTCTTACACGTAAATCCTGCTGCCTTTGACCTTTGACAGACCTTGCTTGCTTGCTACTTGCTTTGTCAACAATTCTACAGGGGTTACCTTTTTTGCTGGAACGGGCCAAAGGGTTGATGCTTCCATTGGGCGTTGTTTTTTTTTTCTAGAGAGATGGGTTTGCATTCTTCAGTTGAAGCATTGAAGAACTCGCTTCAAGAGATTGGAAATATTTTTCTCAACTATCAAGTGCTACAGGCTGTTTTAATTTATTCGTTCATTTATTCATTGGAGAAAATAGAAAACATGTCGTAAAATTGCGCGATACTCCAATAAAATAAAAGAAATACATTACACATCACGTTTTGCAAAAAAAATCAGTGCATCCGTAGTGGAAATGCGCGAAAAAAATGTTTTGGGCCGATTTTTTCTGATTTATTCCAATTTTTTCAATTTTTTTGCTCACGTTTTTTTTTTGTTTCAGGTCGAATCGTCGGATGCCGAAACGGCGTGGACGCAGCAGTACGATTCGTCGGTGAACACGTGTTCGCACGCTTATTGGCGCGGAAACTGCCGGAACGTCAGTCTGGGACACGACTGCGAAGTCGGCCTGCGAAGGAGGACCTACAACGTGGTCAGCGGTTCGGTCCTTTCGGTCTGGAGCCGAGTCGAAGGCGTCCTGGCCGGCAAGAACGGCACGCACAACAACAAAATGCAGGTCATCAGGCTGAGGACCAAGGACGACCTCAAAATCGTTGGTAAATATCGTCCAGAAAGTTGGCATCAAGTCGGCTTGATTTTTTTTTATTTTCGTTAATCGCCACGCCCCAAAACAAACCGCCATGGCAACCGGGCCGTCGTTGCCCGGCAACCGAACCGTTGCTCGGTTACCGATCTGGCGTTGCCCGGCAACCGAACCGTTGCTCGGTTACGGAGCCGGCGTTGCTTGGCAACCGAGCTGTCGTTGCTGTGATGGCTTTGTTTCCGTCGGCTTTGTGATTCCGAAGCGAAATATTCACCGGTTGAATTTTCAGGTACGCTGATACCGAAAAATTGCGTGGACGCACTGATCGAAGCGCTCTCTACAGATGCCGAGAAGGTGGACGAAGTGACGTTTTAAATTTTCAAGAAAAAGTCTGAACCAGTAAAACCGTATACAGGGCCTCACATAGTATTCACAAGACAAAAAGAAAAAAAAAACGAAGAGAAAAGGGCACGCACCAGTGAGTGGCTCACGTTATAGTTCTTAACTAAAAAAAAAAAAAAGTTCCATCAAGTATTTTCTCGTGTACGTTTACGGCGTACGCATTACTATACACTAATGAAACAAATCTGTGAAATAGTTATTATTTAGGTAAATGTGTATTATTATTATTATTTATGATAACGATATAGTTAAGCTAGATTTATAATCGTTAGTATTTTGCATCTTTTTCCCCAATTTTTTTTTGTGTCAGCGCGCGCTTTTGTTATTTTTTGATTCCTTTTGAAAATTTCTTAGTTTAGTGCTCGTGATATATCGAATTTAAAAAAAACACGTCGGGACATTTTTTTTATTTATTAAAAAAAGTTATATTTACGTGGAGATGATTTTTTTCTGATGATCATGATGAAAAATGTATGTGTTCTCTGCAAAAAAAATATAGAATTCTATATCGGATTTCGCTGGCTTTCTGTGTGATAACCTATGCCGTATTGCCCTTCAAAAGGCAGCTGGCTGTTTGTAAGCACGCTAGCTGCCCTATGACGAGCCCTAAGGCAGTTAGTTTTCTTTTGGTGCGAAATGGTCACTTTTAGTCGTCACACTGGTCACTCACTACTGAAATCGAAAAACGGATGTTTGGGTTTTTATAGGGGACGGGCCCAGGAAACGCGTCCTGTTGATAAAATCCCAATCTGCTGTGGTCACTCTGTAGTATTGTTTGAAAAAACGGTTCTTTTTCACTGAATAAAGCTATAAAACTACTGAAATTTCAAAATCTTGAATGAAAAAGAAATTAAAACTGCGATTAACAAAAAAATTTTTTTTTGCGATTAACAAAAAAAAATTAAGGTTGGCTGCGGTTTTGAAAAGCTCACCCAATCCAGTCGCTGCAAGTGAACAGTTTCCAAAGCCAACCCTAGCTTTTTTCGCACGGTATCTAATCAGCTGCTGGCAATATTTTGAATAATTAATTAATAATGACCTAAGCTTTGGATACTGAAGAAAAAATGGCACTGCTGCTGATAACAAGTCTGGAATTTATCACCCGACTACAACCACCAACAGGAAACCGTGCATGGTGGATATTCGGATAAAGAATCCCGATAATACACGCCACGAAATAATGCAGTCTACTAAATGCCGCTACAATTATGCAGGATGTAGAAAAATCATACTCTGGAGTTTGTCGAGACGAAACAAAAAAAATTGGAAGAGATAAATTTAGAAATGTGCTCTTTACTTCCAAACAATTTAAAGCTGAAAATTGTGCGCGTAAAGTTCGGAAAGAGACGGTCGGATCGGCCGCAGCGGGCGGGACAAGGAGGACGGGAGGAGGTGTCATGGGAATTATGAAAGTAATAACACCACATGGTGTGCAACATGTGGTTTTTCAGAGAAACGTTTCAACAGGCGGCGGCAGGAAGCCAGACCTCGGAACTTTTTATCTTTTGGGGTATACGTGTGGTGTGGGCGATTTTGTAACGTTTCAATAATTGTTTATAGAAATGGAGAAAATTTCGAGAAAATTCCATAGGTACTGTGAAAGGGGGTGTCGGTCGCTTTTGCCGTAAAATGCGCTTATAGACTTCGCGATGAACATCCTTATTTTCCAGCAGAAGAAGAGAATTTCAAGATAGATTGCCTGGAAATGTTCAAGAATCACTTACCCTTTGTTTGAAAAAAGTTGATATAAATCTGTTCACAAGCTAAAAAGTTGGAAATTTGCAGTTTTTCACAATCAAGGAACCAAATTATATGTGGAAAGAAAAGCGGGTGAGGCAGTCAGACGCATTGGTACATGGATGAAGGTGAACGATCTGAAACTGGCACCACAGAAAGATTGAAAATAATTTGCAAGGAATTGAAAATTTGAATTTTCCGGGAAAACCTCAAATCTTTTCCCAAATAATCTTATCATGAAGATCGTCAATCACGGCTCCACTTTAAGCTCCGTCATTCAATAATGTCCGGTTTCGATAACCCATCAGGTCTGTTTTAACAATCTCAACAGGAATATCCCCGCGAAATTGAAAAGAAAATTACTAGAAAATGGTCAAGAGCCAGTTACCTCTTTTGTAACTGTTTTTTTAGTTTACAAGTTTAAAAAAAAATAGTGAAAATCTGTTCACGGGATAAAAAGTTGAAAAATTTGCAGTTTTTCCAAAGAGGAAAACTCGGAAAGCGTATGACCGAGGGGTGAACCGCAGGAAGAATTTTATACACCAAAACTCCCATTTGCATTATCATATCATATGATATTTATTAATCGGCATCTTTACAATGTAAATGTGTATGCAATCGTCATGTTAATATACAATAATAAAATAATAAATATACACTGATCGTTTTTTGAAGTGGTTCGCCTAAAAAATTGTCCCACTTTGATAGGTTGTAACATTTGAGTGGATGGATGTATCGTGTTGATTTTTTTTTTGTCAGAAAGGGCGTTTCTTCGGCAGCAGGTCTGCATAATTGCAATTATTTGCCATTATTGATTGTGATTTTACAGGGTGATTTAAAATGCTATGATTTTTATATCAAATTCATTGATGTGCATGAGGTGAACGGGTCATCTTGTATATTTTATTTCAAGGTCACCATAAACTGAAACACCCTGTATACAGGATGTCCCGAAATTAATGCAACAAAATTTACAGAGAGGTAGACAATTGAAAAATAAGGGGACTTCCTTGATAAAAATACTCTCGCCGTAATAACCGTATCCGCCTGTATCTCCGTTATTACGTTTGCGAGAGTATTTTCATTGAAGAAGTCCCCGTATTTTTCAATTGTCTACCTTCCTGTAAATTTTGTTGCATTAATTTCGGGACACCTGTACAGGGTGTTTCGCAATTACGGTTACAAACTTCTGGGGCAGATTCTCCATCAAAAATGGATCAGGAAAAAATATAACGTTGATGTCCTAAAATGCTCCGTTACAAAGATACAGGGTGTTCAAGTTGACTTTTTTAAATCAATGTTCAAATCAAAAAAAATATTTGATAACATTTTCTGATTCCCCGGACAGTTCTAAGCAAAAAAGGTACTCCTGGTCCGCAGCTCTAAAGTAAACCACTTTCGAGAAAAACGGCATTTTATGCTGAAAAACATGAAAATCTATGCTCAACTTTTGACGAGCAGTTTAGAAAACTGTGAAATTGAAAATTTTCCTCGCTGATTGAAAATCATGCTGCATTCATAGCCGATGAAAATGTTTATAAACCTTATAAATAAATAATAAACCATTGTTTCTCAATCGCTGTCACGCTGTGACAAAGGTCTGGGTATGTACATCAATTTGAAAAAAAAATAGGCACAAAGCTTCATTAGATCCAAAGATATGATGATGGAAAGACTGGCATCCATGCGTTTTCTCTATTAAAATGAGTTTCACGAGCTGTGCATTCTTTATTGTTGTTAAAGATTGTTTATATTGGGAGTCCGGTTCGATTATGCTACGGTGCGCCTCGCGTGTTTGAACGTTCTCGCCTTTTGACGAAATTGTGGTGTTCGGCCCGCGAGTTTTTCCTTGTGTTTTTTGGATAACGTCCTGGATGATCCACTGAAGGGATAGATCGCCTTCCCATCATTCACGGTCTACCGGAAAAACGGCTGAGTCCAATTTATTTTTCAAAACTTGCATGAATTTGTTATAAGCAGGCACATTATTATCTTATCGCACCGACAACAAAAAGGCCGCTTCATCCTATAGTGCTTTTTGCGCTATAGGAATGGACTGTTGTTGTTTATATACACGAAAACTATTTTCTATTCTTGTTGATTGAACAAATCTTCAATCAAAACTAAGGCCCTGGTCACAGGAGCCAAAAAAACTCAAAATGTCACAACCCCAGAACAGAAATAACTCCCAACAAAACTCAAATTCACCGAATAAAAACCTATCGTACTCTAGCGTAGCTTCAATAAATACAATGTTTCCAAACAAGGACTTGGCCATAGTCCTTGATGTCGTAGATAAACTAAAGTTAAGAGACTACGTAGTACCAATCAGCAAGCTTGTAGGTCCAAAACAGATTACATTTGCATCACGAATCTCAAGAAACCGCATCTGCATATTCTTGTCAACCAAACAGAATGTCGATGAAATCGTGAATAACCACGGGAAAATTGAGATTGAGGGAAAAATTGTAACAATTCGAAGACTTATTTCACCGGCTAAGAGAATCATTCTGTCCAATGTTTGCCCAAACATTCCCCACGAGCTCCTCGAGAACGCTTTGAGAGATGTTGGCTGCGAACCAATGTCAAACATGACATTTCTCAGAGCCAACATCGAAGATGACGAACTTTCCCACATTTTGAGTCTCAGACGCCAAATTTACATCAAGCCAAATGAAGATCTTGAGCTTCCCCCATTTGTTACCATCACACAAGACAACACCGACTATAGAATTTTTATTGGCACGGGTGAAATGCTCTGCTTTTTATGCAAAGAGTTGGGCCACAAAGCCGACCAATGTCCAAACTTGAATATGTCCCAAACAGAACCTGAATCTCCTCCACTGCAAAACCGAAACACAATCGAAACAATAGCTGACGTACACTCAATAATTAATGCTGACGATCAACAGATTACAGAAACAAACCATTCTACGGTAACAATTGTAACTGAAAATTCAAAAACTCCTCTCTTCTCTACCGAAAAACCACCAAACAAAAGACCAGCATCATCTACCCTCAACAGCGGATCTACCGAAAGTTCTCCACAGGGATCCCCACTACCAAATGACGACCATACTGGGGATTTTCAGTTTGCTAAACCGAATTCCAGAAACAATAGACACAAACTCAAATCAAAAAAAATCAAAAAATCTTCTTCCATAGAAAACGTTTCACTAACTTCCAAAGAAAACACAGAAACAATAAAACAAACGATACAGGAAAACCCAAGCAAATACATTCTCACCTCAGACCAATTCGAGTCCTTCATTGAACAATGCACCAATGGTAAAGATCCACTAAAAACAGGTCTTTCCTTCACTGACAATATAGTTGGTCTCATCGATATGATGAATGACATTTACCCTTGCCTAACAAACCGACATGCGAAAAGCAGATTCACAAGAATCTGCAATAAGTTGAGCCAGTCTGCTGACAATGTTGAAATATCAGACCTCTCTCAGTTTTCTATTGATCCCAGCGATTCTGAACGATCCGAATACTGTAAACCACCACTCAACCTGACAACAAACAAAAATGGCGTCTGTGATTCAGTGGAATTGCAATGGTTTTTACACCAGATTCACTCATATCCAACGCCTGATCAGTGATCACAACCCCTCAGTACTATGTTTACAAGAAACAAACTTCAAAGGCAACCACAGCCCTTCATTAAAAGGGTACAATACTCTCACAAAAAACCGAATCACTCAACAAATTGCCAGCGGTGGTGTCTCAATTTCAATCAAGAAAAATCTACATCATGAGGAAGTTGTTATCTCAACTAATTTGGAGGCAGTTGCTGCCTCGGTTTGGTGTCCCAGCAAAATCAACATTTGCAACATATACTTACCTCCAAATACAAATTTCGACTCCAATGAACTGGCCAACCTAATCACCCAAATTCCCCCTCCATTCATCATAGTCGGCGATTTTAATGCCCACAACATTATGTGGGGATCACACTCCAATAGTCTCAGAGGAAGAGAAATTGAAAACCTATATCTCAGAAATCCGTCCTTATTTTTGCTAAACAACGGCCAACCTACTTACTTCAATTCATCATCCGGCAGCTTCTCTAGCATAGACCTTAGTTTCAGCGATCCACGCAGTGGCCCCGCCCTGTGCTGGACAGTTCTGCCAGAACTATATGACAGCGACCACTTTCCCATTGCAATTTCTTATCGAAAAAACAACCTCAGTGACCCCAATAAACCTTTTGAAAAATGGAAAGATAAAGGAGTTGATTGGCTGGCTTATCAAAACATGGTTGACGAGAAATTGTCTACTTTCTCCCTCCAGGATGACATCAATGATAACGTTCAAAAATTCTCCAAGATTATAACCGAAGCAGCCGAACAATGCACCGGAAAAAAAAACTGTTACCACAAACCACAACCCAGTGCCCTGGTGGAATCCTAAATGCAGTCTTGCCGTCAAGGAATCCAAAACTGCCTTCAACAGATTCAAAAAACACCCTGACGTCGAAAATCTGATCGCGTTCAAGAAACATAGAGCAAAAGCCAGGTTCGTACTGAAGGATGCCAAAAAGTCATCTTGGCAAAATTATGTCTCCACTCTCACTAGCTCCACTCCCCTGAGGAAAGCCTGGTCCAAAATTAACAGAATAAAGGGCCTCAATTGCAACCCCTCTTTCATAACAGCGCTAAAAGACGAAAGTAACAACCTAATCACTTCTAACGACGATATTGTGAATCTACTAGCAAATCAATTCTACAAGCACTCCAGCGACAACTTCTACTCGAATGAATTCCTGAAAATAAAGTCAGAAAAAGAGAAGATCCCACTCAATATGAACAACTTCGAAAACCCCGAACTCAATGTTCCACTGCGGAGATCCGAATTGGATGAAGCCCTCAAAAACTGCAAAAATTCAGTCCCAGGCCCCGACTCCATCCCCTTCACTTTCTTAAAAAACCTATCTGACGCTGCAGTCCAAACTCTCCTAGACATCTTCAATTTTATATGGCAGCGACAATGTTTCCCTGACTGCTGGAGAGAATCCACTGTAATTCCCATTCTCAAACCCAATAAACCCAAAATCGAACCATCGAGTTACAGACCGATATCTTTGACCTGCACTATGTGCAAATTACTCGAAAAAAATATCAACAACAGACTCAAATGGTTTCTTGAGGAAAACAATCTACTGTCCAACTGCCAGAGCGGTTTCAGAATAGGTCGATCAACCGTCGATAATATGGTCCTCCAGCAATCTGAAATCTCAGAAGCCTTTGCTACTAATAGGAATCTGGGAGCGGTGTTTTTTGACATTGAAAAAGCATATGACACAACATGGAGACACGGCATACTGTTGAAACTTTTGAAGTGGAAAATCAACGGTAACATGGTCGCTTTCATAAAAAACTTCCTCTCACACAGAACTTTCAGAGTGAAAAAAAAAAAAAGTTCTATCTAAGCAATTCTTCCAGGAAAATGGCATCGCTCAGGGTTCAGTCGTCAGCGTCACTTTATTCCTTGTTGCTATAAATGAAGTCCTATCGAAAATCAAGCTGCCAGTTAGAGGTGCTCTGTACGCCGATGACCTCGTGATTTTTTGTAAAGGCACTAATGGACGAGAAATACAAACTCTGCTACAGGTAGCCATCAATGAGATCGAGGAGTGGGCTGTGCAGTCGGGTTTCAGATTTTCTCCTCTGAAATCTAAGGTAATGATCTTTT
This sequence comes from Anaspis maculata, assembly GCA_949128115.1. Classification (NCBI taxonomy): domain Eukaryota; kingdom Metazoa; phylum Arthropoda; class Insecta; order Coleoptera; family Scraptiidae; genus Anaspis; species Anaspis maculata. The sequence continues at coordinate 58,750,898 of OX421967.1, read as the reverse complement.
CCAGAAAGTACAAAATAAGCCCCCTACCTCCCATCAAAATATACAACACGGAGATTGAACAGGTTCAAGAACTGCGATTTCTTGGTCTCATCTGGGACACCAAACTAACCTGGAAATCCTATGTTGAACAACTAAAAGCCGAATGCGCCCAAAGGTTGAACCTGTTGAAGACTATTTCTCACCATCACTGGGGTTCAGAGGAAGCTCTTCTTCTGACTGTTTACAGAGCCCTAATCAGGTCGAAACTTGATTATGGGTCGATTGTATACTCATCTGCGTCGAAATCAACCTTGAGGAAATTAAACTGCATAGCTAACGCTGCGATCAGAATGGCTACCGGTGCCTTTAGGACCAGCCCAATAGAATGTTTGCTCCAGCTTGCAAATGAACCCCCTCTTGATATCCGAAGAGAATCTCAAACGTTAACATACTCTGCCAGAGTAGCAGCCTCGAAAAATAATGCAGCGTACCACTCAGTCTTCTCCACAAAATACCACCACATTTTCCAGTCGAAACCAAGACTCACTCCCCCATGTCACTACAAGCTCAAATCCATTCTAAACTCTCTAAGCTTGATCCCAACAGAAGTTTGTTCACCACAATCAAATAAGGGTGCCCCATGGACCCTCTCTTCCCCAACTTACCACACCAGCCTATCCAGCTACCCCAAACACTCCACTGCCCCTGTCATCCTTCAGAACTTACACAAAGAAATCATAGCTTCGAATCAAGGTTCCTTAGTTCTATATACAGATGCATCTAAAGGCAACAACGGCGTTGGAGTTGCGATTGTGACCGCAGCCGACTACTATAACTACCGTCTGCCCAAATCTACCAGCATTTTCTCAGCAGAACTGTACGGAATCTACACTAATCAAATCTATTACTTAGACATAAAGTTCTATGCTATGTCAAATTAGTTTTGAAAATGGCTTTATACATTTAACTAGCCGAAACTCGAGTAAACAATATAAAAAACAAGTGGAGAAGACTTATTTACTACAACTTTATACTATACAACTCCATTTTGAGCACCATGGATCCCTTTATCAATTTTGTACGGAATCCTTCGAGCTTCAAAAATAGTACATGCGAGCCCCCATTCCAAGTTTTTAATCTGCACCGACTCCTTAAGTTCAATCCAAAGCATGCAAATCATATACTCCACAAATCCATTAGTGCAACAAATACAACATACTCTTTCATCGGCAATAAAGCAAAACAAAGAAGTAATTCTGAGCTGGTGTCCGTCACATGTCGGAATCCGGGGAAATGAAAAGGCTGACCAAGCTGCCAGTGAGGCGGTAAATTTACCGGAGCACACTAATTTCAAAATCACTGAGTTTGGCTTGAAGAATCATTACAAAACAGCTATTCGTGAAAAATGTATCGGATCCATGTCCAGCTATAGAGACCACTCACAATCCAGATCAGTCCAGCCATCCTGAGGATCGTAACTAAAACCGTCCCAAACCGAAGGGAAGAAACAACACTGAATCGTGTACTAATCGGACACACGCTCATGACACATTCGTTCATTTTGTCAAAAGAAGAGCCCCCAGGATGTCTATACTGCAATGAGGTTCGAGTCACTATTCCACACGTTTTGTTCAACTGTCAGGGACTTTTGAGACAAAGACAACGGGCAGGGTTTTCAAATGAAGTTTCCCTTACTCGGATGGTTACTCAGAATGGCAATTTTGATGTGCTGATGGATTTTCTGAAGGACTCTGGCATTTTTGACCTGATCTAAAAACAAGACCATCCTCTAATACCAGTCTAATACTGCAGACTCCCCAAGCATCTTCAAGCCTCCCAACATTTCCACTCATACTTTTTTCTACCAAGTCTTAGCATTTTCTGGGAAATTAGAAATAAAAGTCCAGGACAACCGGAAAACATTTACCTACCGCCCAGTGTTGTTGGACGACTTTGGCGAATAGACCGGTAAAACCCTGATCAGGGAAAAAGCGCAAACAGCTAGCGCTCAAACCAGTTTTGTGCCGGGCCGTCCGACAACACTCCAAAGTTTCCAAACCTGAAAACCAGAAAATCAAGCAAAGACACTAAAACTCAAACCCAACCGTGGGTGCTAATAACCATGCAGTTGATGCACCCTAACAAAATAAAAATAAAAATAATGAAAAAAAATTTGTTTATATTCGACCGATCATCTTTAAACGTCGTCGGTATCAACCTGCAATAGTTGAGATTCGATTAGCGAAAGAATGAAGTGGATATATTGAACCGTTCAAAAGATACGGAAGATTTTGGTGAATTGTGTTAAGAAACGAAGAACGAGGAACGAGGAAAAAATCACGAAAAAAACTACGTCCGGCGAGGCTTAAAAATTTAGTCATCGGGGTTGCAACTGTTTTGACTGGATGGAGCGTTTTGAAAAATGTCGTTTTTTCGTTAGGATATTAGAATAATTTCAACAGATTAAGAGATTTTAGTAGTACTTCCAGGTATTTCCCGATATGTTTTTTCGAGGTGACGCTCTTCAATTTGACCACAAGACATTTTGGTCATTAATCACCGTTTACGAGTTATCCACGAAAAACGTTATAATATAATTATAATATAGGTAACATAATTTTTTTTCCTGGATCGAGAATTTCCGAGAATTTTGATATTATATGTTGTTTCTCACGATACATATACCGGGTGTTTATAAACGTTTGTGATCGCATCGCCTTTGGAATCCCCTCTCGATCACTACAATTGCGCCTGTTACTACGTTTTTCGGCCTGACCCAAGCCTGCCGCGATCACAGTCTCTTATAAACACCCCGTAGAACCCGTAACCAAAAATCAGCCAGTAATTAATTTATTCAAGGTCTGGGAGCATGATGACTGGGCTATCTTTTGGGTGGCAATGGCTAGAAGAAATTTTGAAAAATCATAACGCCCGACTGGAAAATGGTGGAGAATTGCAACTGCAGACTTGATTTGACTCTTGTTGTGTTGATTCTTGTCAAATTTGGTTCCAATCCATCAGATAGATTTTGAATAATTAAATGCGAAATCAAATGTTAAAGTTTTGATGAACTTCGACATTTTTTATTATTTGACAGATTACACATAGGGCAATACTTCCAAACTGTTCTGATTCTCAATACAGTTTTTCAAATGACATAGTTCTGCATGTCTAAATAGTTCCGTGGAATATAGGGGAAGCCCGGGCAAAACGGGGTACCTAACATTTAAAAACATGTGGAATCCGCCATTAACCAGCTAAGCACTTGTCAATATGTTTACATACCTATTATACATTATAGATTACAAAAGTGAAACTTAAAAAAGCCAAAATCATAAGATTGCCTAGATACATATTATTTTCCGAAATAGTGTCACTCACCCCGTTTTGCCCGGCGGGTAGGGCAAAACGGGGTAATCAAAACTGAACCATAGCCTTTACTCACAGAGTTGTCAAAAGCTCAATTCGAAAGAGAAACATGGACAATTCATGGTCATTTATTGAAAATGGTAGTACATTATTGATTATAAGACGTTAAAAAAAAATTTAAACAAAGATAAAAAATACATAAAGCTCACAAAACAAAAAATGGAATTCTCAAACTGATAAGAACAATAAAATTATCCACCTGGTAAAATCTGAGGATAGGCTAGGTAGACAAGTACACCAGGTATCTAGTTATCCACAAATTTCATAGATGAACAACTTTATCTTCTTGTCGACATCAGCACATTCAGCATGGCACCATCTGCGGCAATTTTGACATCTTATCCAGATCTCTCTGGATTTGGAGAGCGAATACAGCGAATTGCAATAAATGCAAGCGGGATCGTCGTCCTCATCTTCGGTCAAATTTATTTCTGGCTCTTCGTCGTCATCATCTTCCTGAAGCTCAACTCTCCTTTTCACTGGACGCGGTTTCCGTTTTGGTGTATTCTTTTTGCTTTCAGCTTCTTCAAGTTCATTTTTGTATGGCGAATCAGTCAAGATAGTTGTTCTCCCTCTCTTTCTGGACACACGTTTCGTACTCCCACTAACTTTTGGAACTGGTATTAGTTCTTGAGGACTTTTGAATTTGAAGTTGGTGCAACCATCCGTTTTATCTGAATTGCTGTTGGTTGATGAAGCATTGATGTCGGTGTTATTATTCATTTCATCATTTTTTGGGGTAGTTTCTCTCACGGACTCTTCATCATGATGTATTGCATCAGTGGAATCGCTGGAAGTGCCAGCACGTGATTCAGATAATTCGGTAGCTTGTTTTTCCAAAGGTTCTGTTGCCAAGACTATATCTGTAGTGTCAGATGGTAAAAAGTCACTGTCGGAAAACACATTTTCATCAACTGGCCAAACGCCAGTCTTTCTGAATCCGTTGATAGCTGTAGGCATTGTAGCAGCTCTCAGATATGCAGCGCTGAAAAGAGAGGCAATCTGCTGCAAAGTTGCCACGCGTCCTGGGTTAGATCTAAGCCATTTCCTGACCTCGTCATCGTAAAATACACTCAACGGTTTCATAAAGGAAACATCCAGAGCTTGTAGGCGATGAGTGCAATGGGGTGGGAAGCACAGGAGAATGACACCGTGGTCTCTAGCGTAATTGATGAGCTCCAAATTTTTTGTGTGGGAGGAATGTCCATCCAACAAAAGTAGTACAGGAGTCTCCTTGGATGCATGTGAGAAAGATACAAAATTTTTGAACCAGCTGAGAAATATCTTTTTATCTATCCATCCTTTCTCGTTCAACTCAACTGTCCCACCAGGCACTAGCCCCTCCAAGAATCCCTGTTGCATCCGCTTTCTCGGGAATATCAACATTGGTGGCATATACGAGCCTGCAGCAGAAAAGCATATCTCTGCCGTTACAGTTTCGCCTCTTTCAGCGGATGTAACAGCTCCAACTTGACGCTTCCCTTTGGTTGCCAATATTTTAGACAAACCTTTGGAATTAACAGTGACTCCAGTCTCATCCACGTTATATATCTTCTCGGCTGTGAGTTTATATTTATCAACAATTCCGGTCAGCAGTTTGAAAAACTGAGAGACAGCAACTTTATTGAAACCCATAGCACGTGCCCCTGAAGTGGCTTCCGGTTTTCTGATTGATAATTGTGGATGACGTGATAGAAAACCATGCATCCACCCTTTTCCAGCAGATCTTTCAATCTTGTTGAATGGATGGTCGATATTATTTTGTTCCGCCAATTGAAATGCAAGTTCTCTGCATTCATTCATGGTTAGTCCGAAGAGTCTTCCTTCCATTGTTTTTAAATATTCAACTAGCTCTATCTCTTGTTCACAAGTGAAGATGGGCTTCTTACTCCCCATAATTTTTGTTACCGCTCCTGCTGGATCTTCCCTACGTTTCTTAACATATCGTTCTAATGTTGTTTGTGGAACATTGAACTGTATTGAAGCTCTGCGATATCCCATTTCGCGACTTATAACTGCCTGAACAGCTTGTTCCATTCCTTCTGCTGACCAGCTCTGTCGGTTAGTCTTCTTTTTGTAGTTATAAACCATCTAGGAAACAAAAAGTAAATTAATAATCTTTAAAAACCAATGCAAAAGAGCCGCGGGCAAAACGGGGTACGGGCATAATGGGGCCCCATTTTACCCGACCTCTAGTACCCCATTTTACCCGCAATGCACATTTCGAACGTGGAATTTTTTTCACAAAAAAAGCAAAGTTTTGTAGTAACACCAGCCATGAATTCATATATCCTTAGTCATGAAAGTGAATATGTCGCACAAGAATTATAATCAGAATAAATTTAAACTCACTTACCTTGTCTCAAAGCCAGGACGACAATTACACTGCGGTGTCAACAAACAACATACTGGGTCTGAACGGGTACTTCAGCGCACACCAACATTACCGCGCTTGGGGAATCGGAGTGGGGGCTCAAGTAGATGCGGCTGGCACAATATCACATGGATGGCGCCAAATTTAAAAAAAATAAAGCGTTTTTCCGTTTTGCCCGTCTACCCCGTTTTGCCCGGGCTTCCCCTAGCTGCTGACATTTGTTGATAGTGGAACTTCTTTTTGATATATGACATTCAAAAACTTATGAGCTCATTCCACAGAAGAAACCATATCCGTATACCAAATTTCAAGTCGATCGGGTCAACGGTTCGGCAGTTATTGTGGAAGATAACAGACAGACAGACATACAGCGAGCCCAGCCATTTTTTATGGACAAATTTAGTTATATTAACAACATTACCCACGTAGCAACAGCTCTCTCACTCAGAAAACAGAACTCAACACGATTTGAACAGTCAACAATAAATTCCCGAGAGTTGACCTCCAAAGTAAATGTCAGATTTGTCACATCTGTCAAACGATTGTATAATACATCGGGAGGAGTTTCATACATACAAAAATACCGTAATTAAAAACTGTATTATAATTATACAATAGTGGCGGGGTTAACGGCCAAAAATGTAATGATCTGTGCATTTTGTGATAAAAGCATGAAATTTGGCATACGTGTTCAGAAGACCCTCCTTTGCAATTCCAGATGTGGCGCCACGCAAGATTTCGCACCAGAAGCACTGTATGGCGGTTAATATACCTGCTAGGGGTAAATTCTGCAAAAATGGTTCCTGGCCGGTCTCTGGTACCGCAGTCGGTATTATTTAGTTCTGTTCAGCTGAAACTACATGTAGAAATGAGTGAAGAGTGCATTTTCACAAGCAAAGTTCCAAATGCTGCCTTTATACGTTGTTTTAATACATTTTAAGGCCAACTTTGTTTTAGGACAGGAAACATGGTAAAAAAATTGCCAAAACCTCGGCAAAGATATGAACGTCCTGAAAATTTGATATTCTGTTCACAATTAAGTGCCCTACTACATATCTAAAATTGTCAAAAATCGCACCCCGAGGCTTCGAGTTATTGGAGGGGGGGTAAAAAATTGCAACTCAAAATCAAAGGTATAGAACCCGATGGAACCCGTCAACCCAATGGATGCAGATACGTCGTAGTTGGACGCATCACATCCCGTTGATACAATTTTGGCACAAAAAGTGTCGATCATTGTTGTAGGGGAGTCGCGGGGGAGGGCGAAACTCGGCTGGGTGGCTCTTTTTTTTCCTGGGCCATGAAGAATCGATCACGACAAGATTGGTATCTTTTCCGACTATATTCAATGTCCTGAACTTGAATCCGATGTATAAATTTGGACAAAAACAAGTTTAAACAAGTTAACTTGAGAAAACCTGTTTTTTCTTTGACAATTTCCACAAAACTTTTTTTTACTGTTAGAGGCATTCATCTTTGAAAATATTTTAGAGGCCATTAGATTGAACTGTATTCTTCACAAGAATCATGCATTCGATCTGTAACTTTGTTTTTCGAGATAGAAAAAATCGATTTGAACTTTGGTCGGCACAGGCCGTCGTCTACTACTGACCAGAACACTACACCATGCATCTTTAAATGAAAATAGCCCAAACTATCTGAAAAATTATAACTCATCTTTGAAAGTTTGAGGATCTGTGCAGAACTGAATTCCCTATAACATAAACAAAATCGTCATAAATCGCAATGCAGGGTATTGAGTTATTACTTGAAGGTGCATGCTGTAGTGTTCTGGTCATTAGTGGACGCCGGGCAGTGCCGACTAAAGTTCAAATCGGTTTTTCCTATGTCGGAAAACAAAATTACAGATTGAATAGATGATTTTCGTTAAGAATACAGTTCAATCTAATGATCTCTGAAATATTTTTATAGATGAATACCTCTAACAGTAAAAAGAAGTTTCGTGAAAATTGTCAAAGAAAAAACAGGTTTTCTCAAGTTAACTGGTTCGAACTTGTTTTTATCCAAATTTACACATCGGATTCAAGTTCAGGACGTTGAATTTAGTCGGAAAAGATACCAATCTTGTCGCGATCGATTCTTCATGGCCCAGGAATAAAAAGAGCCACCCAGCCGAGTTTCGCCCTTCCCCACGACCCCCCTTCAACAATGATCGACACTTTTTGTGCCAAAATTGTATCAACTGGTTGTGATGCGTCGAACTACGACGTATTTGCATTCATTGGATTGACGGGTTCCATCGGGTTCTATACCTTTCATTTTGAGTTGCAATTTTTTACCCCCTCTCCAATAACTCGAAGCCTCGGGGAGCGATTTTTGGCAATTTTAGATATGTAGTAGGGCACTTAATTCTGAAAAGAATATCAAATTTTCAGGACGTTCATATCTTTGCCGAGGTTTTGGCAATTTTTTTACCAAGTTTCCTGTACTGAAACAAAGTTGGCCTTAAAATGTATTGAAACAACGTATAAAGGCAGCATTTGGAACTTTGCTTGTGAAAATGTACTCCTCACTCATTTCTACATGTAGTTTTAACTAAACAGAACTAAAAAATACCGACTGCGGTACCAGAGACCGGCCAGAAACCATTTTTGCAGAATTTACCCCTAGCAGGTATATTAACCGCAATACAGTGTCTCTGGTGCAAAATCTCGCGTGGCGCCACATCTGGAAATGCGAAGGAGGGTCTTCTGAACAAGTATGCCAAATTTCATGCTTTGATCACAAAATGCACAGACCATTCCGCTAACCCCCCCACTACAAGTGGTATGATACAACTTCACATCACTACGCCAAATAGAGTACCCTGACAACCGCCACTTTCCCCATATGAATCAATGAAGATTAAAATTATTGAAAATTCCTCCATAACAAGTCGTAGAATGATTATTTTTGATGAACGTGTGCGCGCGTTTGAGGCAGGGTTTAGTTCGCGCAGGTCTCACTAGGTGGCCCTTGTGTCGATGAAAACTGTCACTTTTCGCTGCTGTCAACCAAACCGTCAACAATTTATTCGATCATTTTGCAGCTTCCCGCGCCTAGTGTCTAACGTTGCAAAAAGTTTTTGTGTGTTCTGAAGTCCTTCCAAGTATAAAAATCAGTTTTCAGTCGACAGTGTAAGTGACAGTTTTCGTCGACACAAGGGCCACTTAGCGAGACGCCCGCGAACTAAACCGTGCCTCAAACGCGCACAAAGCGCAGCAAAACGTTCACCTAAAATAATAGGATGATTGCATGTAGTGGGAGTTTATGGCAAACTGTCAATAGTGTCATTGTCATCTGTCAAGTTTCATCCATGTCGGAGTCAACGTCAACCGGACTAACCTCACCTCACCAGTGATGTAAAATACCCGTTTTTTTTTTTAATTTAAGGTTAAATACCCAGGGTAAATACCAAAATACCCGGTTTTTACCCAGGTATTTACCCAAAATCGGGTCTCTAACAGGGTATCTATTTTCATTGATTGTGACGACCAATCCACGTTTATCATCACGTACATCACTTCAGCGCATACATGAGAACGCATACCTGCAGAGCGCGGTAATTTCAATTTTGACGCACGAAGTGTCACTGTCAAAGGCAACTGTTGATCAATAATTGAAATGTAAACAAACAACAAACATAACCTCCTAACCATTCAACATTTAATATTGTTCAGAATGAAATGTTATTCAGAAAAGATTCAGGTGATACGAAACACAACGAGCTGCAAGGCGATCGACGAAACAAGAGCGTTATTTGGTTAGATCTGTCGAAACGTCAAATCGACGTCAAGCGCTGTCAGCTGAAATTTGCGTGACATTACACACGCACACCGTATTACAATGTTGTCAACTTGTTGTCGTGATATAGATATGGCAACGTCCTACTTTCACAGGTATGCGCAGAAGCCTTTCGGGAAACGTGGATTGGAGAAACAACAACAAACAAATAATAATTTTTGCTCACAGCAGCAAAATAATAATAACAAGTGCTTTGGAGGTTACATTTATAAAGCCTTGGAACTTGGAAAATGTAATCATTTAACCTTTAACCGTCAACACTGTCAACCGAGCTGTCAACAGTGTCAACTTTTCTGTCAAACTGGGTAGGGCGGGTAAATATCGCTCGGGAAAATTCCGGGTAAATACCCGATTTATATTTACTGCATGTAAACATTGTAAATACCCGACTCACATCACTGAACCTCACTGAATACCTACTGTCATTTTGACGTGTTTTGTTCACACGCTCTTTTGCTCGGCGTTTACGAGATCGAGATTGTGATTTCTAATCATTCCAACAATGCCTACGCCTACCTTTACACCTGCTATGTGCTCCCATCATGGACCTGGCCCCTATGCAATTCCCTAACAAACGTCAAAACATAACTCGATCCTTACGCCGCCTGCCGGTGATCAGGTGATCGAATTTCATGCAATCACCCTATTATTCAGATTATTCTACGTTTTGTTATGGAGGAATCTTCAATAATTTTTGAGGTTTATACAGATGAAAGCATGAGCAAGCGTCTGCAAGTATATACGTGGTACCGCCAAAATGGCGTAGGATTTTAATGAAATCATTTCGCATTACCATTAGGTCAAATGGGGGGAAGTGGCGGTTGTCAAGGTGCTCTATTTCGCGCCATAAGCCGCCATCTTCGACTCTCCACACGTCACTTTGATACATGAGCTTCAGCTGTCGAATGGCAGAGGGCACCAGCAGTTTGTTCGTATGCGGTTGTTGCGGTTCCCATTGCGGTTCAACAATTCTCTGGTTCAACCAGGAAGACGTATTGTTCTCAGAGATATTGTTCCTCGTGTTGCTCAGACGTGATTTCCGATTTGTTGTACCACTTAATCACCACAAAATGTAAGTTGCTAGTGAATGCCTTGGATAGTTCACATCAGTGTGCCATTTCCGTAATTTTCTAGGTTAGAATCACCCGAAATTTTTGACGCGTACAACTGTTCGCAATGTTCGCACCAAACCGAAACCGCCTTTCAGTTGAACCATCACGTCCAGAGGAATCACAAAAATGTTTATGCAGCCGAACTGTACCATGCCATCGTTGAACCGCAACAGTTCTCCTGCATCTGCTGCGATTACAAGAGCTACCATCAGTTCGAACTGTACGAACATTGCGAACAAGTACATAGTCCGGAGGCGACCGAAAACGATGAAAATGAGACGTTTCGGGAAGAATGTGAAAGATATTCGTGTGACGGCTGCAGATACAAGTCGGATTCGAGTTTATGTCTTTTGAAACACCACGATTTGTGTGGAAGTGAGCCGGCAGAGAGACCACAACAAACCACAGAAGCGGCGGAAGACATGGCGTCGCCATATTTGGATAGATCTGGTGCAAGAAGAACCGTCAGAGATTTTGTAGTGATAGAAATGAACTTGGCGACTCATGATTCAAGTGGAAAAATTGTCGAGTATAATTGCAACCATTGTTCGTACAGAGCAAAACAAAAGTCACATTTGAAAGTGCATATCATATCGAAACATACTGAGAATGAAAAAATCAACTGGTCCCAATGCAACCATTGTTCGTACCGAAGTAAAGAAAAGTCAACATTGAAGAGGCACATTTTGGCACATGCTGCCGATGAAGAAATCAACTGGTTCCAGTGCAATCATTGTTCGTACCGAACCAAACAAAAATCAAATTTGAATAAGCACATGATGAATAAACATACTGCCAATGAAAGAATCAACTGGTTCAAGTGCAACCATTGTTTGTACCGATGTAAAGAAAAGTCATCATTAAAATGTCACATGTTAACACATGCTGCCAATGAAGAAATCAACTGGTTCCAGTGCAATCATTGTTCGTACCGAGCCAAACAAAAATCAAATTTGAATAAGCACATGATGAATAAACATACTGCCAATGAAGGAATCAACTGGTTCCAGTGCAACCATTGTTTGTACCGAGCCAAACGAAAATCAAATTTGAATACGCACATGATGGATAAACATGCTGCCAATGAAGGAATCAACTGGTTCCAGTGCAATCATTGTTCGTACCGAGCCAAACGAAAATCAAATTTGAATACGCACATGATGGATAAACATACTGTCAATGAAAGAATTAACTGGTTCCAGTGCAACCATTGTTCGTACCGAGCCAAACGAAAATCAGTTTTGAATAAGCACATGATGAACAAACATACTGCCAATGAAGGAATCAACTGGTTCCAGTGCAACCATTGTTTGTACCGATGTAAAGAAAAGTCATCATTGAAAAGTCACATGTTAACACATGCTGCCAATGAAGGAATCAACTGGTTCCAGTGCAATCATTGTTCGTACCGAGCCAAACGAAAATCAAATTTGAATAAGCACATGATGAATAAACATACTGCCAATGAAGGAATCAACTAGTTCCAGTGCAACCATTGTTTGTACCGAGCCAAACAAAAATAAGATATGAAAAGACATGTCAACACACGCTGCAAATAAAGAAATGGACTATTTTCAGTGCACCCATTGTTCTTACCGACCTAATCAAAGAATCATATTTCGAAGAACACTTCCTACATGTTGCGAATTAAGAATAAAAAATCAAGTTGTTCCTGTGTAACCAGTGTTCGTACCAAACTAAAATCATACCTACTTACCTACCGGTTTGAGAGTGCACACGATAAATATGCCTGTTGTGAATAAACGCAGAAGCTGCGAGTTTTTTTATCATTCTTTATTCCCAAGATCCCAAGCAGCAAGTTGAGGGAATTTGAGCATAGATAAGGAAATTTTGCCTAATTCAGTTGAAAATTATACGTAAATCTGACTTGATTTACTTTTAGGGATTTCAATAAGATTCTTTTCCCCGAATATAACCCTTGGAGGGAAATTCTAAAATGCAGGTCAGCAGAAAACGTACCTAAGGGGAGGACGGGGAATGGCGGCCCCCTAGCTTAACTAAGCAATTTTGTGAATTTCAGCGTTGATTGTCATTAATTATGGTCATAACTGGTGTCAATAATAGTCACTTGTGTGTAAAATATGAATATATTGTTAAAAATCACGTGAAGTAGTGAAGCCAGCCGCATTTGGCGGGCTGAAAATAATCCGAAGGAAAATAAATCGAAGCCGTGAAATTGAGGTATATGTGAATATCAAGAGTCAAGGTATCAATAAAAGATGTCGCTAGTTATTTAATTCATCCGTGTAAATCCCGCGAAGCTCTACAACATGATTCATTAGCCACACCTCGATGTTCAACAACCGTCCCTGCTCGACGTCCAATAAAATGGTGAGATGTGTGCGACAGAAATGAAGCACACCCGCACATCAAACCAGTTGGTCTGCCAGCGTACCTACTCTCGCTGTATCGACGCTCCGCTTACCCGCTGCCCGACACCGTCGCACTCCAGCGCGCTATATCAAATTACCCATTGGAATTTTCACGACTAAACGCCGTTCGCGATCGTTTTGGATGCGATAAAATATTCCGAATTGCTGGGAATAGAGGAGCCTCGATGGAGTTTGACCGTTGTACCTGGACCAATCCGCCTGGGCTGCCGTCCGCTTCCGACATATCACGTCCGTTGCCGAGTGCTTCTGCGGGTCTGTTGGCGAAGAGTTTCAATCCCCTTCGAGGAAGCTGAGCTGGAGCCCGTTGATGTTGCGTCGCGACCCTCCCAGAGGCCGTAGAGCCCAAGCTCCGATGATGAGTCCCAGCCCACTTGGATGATGCCGAGTCGAAGCCCCGGCTGATGCGTCTTAGCCCCCTTAGTCGAGTTGGAACCCTTCGGAGACGCGTTTTGTCCATTCAGGGGGAATTGAGCCGAGATCCCTCCAGGTTGAGTTTAGACCCGCCCAGAAGCCGATGAGTTGGCTTTGAGTTGTAACCCACCTCTAGGATGTCATGTCAAAGCCCTTGGATGTTGTGTTTCGATCCGCCTCCGGGAGTCAAGTTAGAACCCTCCGACGACGAGTTCCAATCCTTCGTTAGGTAGTTGTGCTAAGGCCCTTCCGGTGTTGAGTTTTGACCCATCTTCAAGTCGTAGAGTTGGAATCCGTTGATAATGTGTTTCGATCCCCCTCCAGGATGCTGAGTCGCGATCCTCCGACGAAGAGTTTCAGCCCACCTCGAGGATGTCGAGTTGAAGCCCAAACTGAAATACCGTATGATCAAAAACTTTTCTACTTGGGGTAGGCTGTGGCCCGGTCATTGGCAGGCAAACGAGGCTGATTACATTTCTTCGTCCATTGCCGATTTTCATTTTTCACAATCTTGTCGAGCCATTTGCTTCGTCAAGAGCAGTTGGATCGTCCTCTGACTCGCAATATATGGCCGGAATGCGTAACGTGTTCATTTCGCTTCACTGGCTTCGGAATTCTCGATGATCGACGTGGGAGCTGAACTGGTAACACTGTTGTTTCAGGATCAAATGTTGAATCTTTTTCATCGTCGCCGAATGGTAATCCATCTTCGTCACTCTCCACGCCGTTGTCTTCTGGAGTCTCTTCATTTTTAACGTTATCTTCTTGGTTTTCTGTGTTTCCAACAGTAGGTATCCTCTTCAGATGCTATATCTCACGGAACTCGACTTGCAATATGCCATTTGAAAGCCCTTGAAAAACAGTATTCAGAACAGTTCAAAGTATTGCCCTACCTGTCATCTGTCAAATAATAAAAAATGTCAAAGTTCAAAACTTTACTATTTAATTATTTAAAATCTATCCGATAGATTGGAACCAAATTTGGCTGGAAGCAACACAACAAAAGAATCAAATTAAGTCTGCAGTTGCAGTCTTACATCATTCTCCAGTCGGGCTTTATGAATTTTCAAAATTTCTCCTAGCCGTTGCCACACGAAACGGCTTCTCGCCCGTGTTTTGACCAGAACGACTCGTTTTTGTAGCAGGACTCCATTCAAAAATTCATTCTTGCTCGGGGATCGACTTTTTTTGGAAAATTCCATCTGATATCGGCAGTAGATTGAATTGGCCGTCGTGTAGGCCTATTTTCAATATCGACACGGTTCTGGTTTTCCGACGGTAATTTTTTCAAAATGAAATTTGCATATTCCGTGAATTTGAATAAAATGCAGCGCAAACTTCGACATGCGGTGAGCCCCACGAAATATTAGGTGCAGACATGCTGGGAATGAAAGTTTGAGAAAAGATTGAAATAATTTTTGGAGGAAAAAAAATTGAAATCGGACCCATGGTTTTCGAGTTTTCCTCTGTGGGAAAACTGCAAATTTTCCAACTTTTTATCCCGTGGACAGATTCTCACCATTTTTGTGAGACAAAGTCGAAGTGGAAAAAACTTTCTGCGTGCAAGTCTTTCATGTCTTCTCTCTAACAACGGGACGCATGTGTCTAACATTTTATGGCTCAAGACCATAGGGTTGACTCTCCCAAAACATTTCAGCGTTGATTAGTTTCAGTTTTTCCAATAATAGCCTTCTCTTAGTGAGGGACACATGATAATGGTTGCCCGATTTTTTTTGCATTTCTCACCAAAAAGTGCCATCTATTTTGTTCAGCAAGCCATCAAAAGTTTACCTTTGGACCGATCATCATGAATTTTGGTAATTATTGTCAAAATGAATGTAGAATTGTGACAAGGAACTCACTCTGCTCTTTCAAATCTCTGATTAGCCATACCACAGGCGCTGCAAATGCGTATTACCATGAAAACCTTGGGTAACACTGATTTCTCGACGAAGAGAATCTTACCTTGCTTCAAGGCTATCCTTTTGATAATGGGGTGACTTAATGTCAACTATCTCACATTTGGCTGTAACTTTTTCAACTGTTGAGTAAAACGGAGATTCAAAATGGCGATCGCGAAGGAAAAAAAGTTGACTGTCTCATTTCAGGAAATAGCAGGCCTTGCAGTTGGCTCCTGATAGTTTTTGATTCATGGCAATACTGGCAATAAAACTACCAAGTTGTACTTCGATATCTTGAATATTCACTGATTTACCGAGAAAAAAAATATTCAAAAGAAAATTCTGTTTCTCCTGAATTTTTCAGAAACCGCTCAAGATTTTCCAAAATCGTTGACACTTCCTTGCTGGGTAATATATTGTGAATATATGTGCCTTTTCACGTGAATCCATCTAGTTTGATTAATGATATACAAATTTTTTACTTTTTTTCTATACGACACCCTGTATACGACGCCTGCATTGCTTGCGACTTTGGCTCCTGATCCTAATTGGTCAACCATGGTCTCGATAACAGGTATGCCAAGTGGAATTGCTTGTTATAAAAGTGAAGGGTATTGTACCTTAACATCCGGACTACTATGTACTTACAAAGAAATGAGAAAGGGTTTTAATTGCATCAGACTTGCGGGACGCAGAATCGTGTTTCCTGGTATTCCCCTGGATGCGATCGAGTGAGATATCTACTTACCTGACAGATTTTGATTAGTGAAGTTGTAATATACAGGGTGATTCAAAAGTGTCGGACCATCTCGACGGTGCGTAATATGGAGGTCTAATAGAGTGCTGGAAAGTTGTTAAGAAAATTCTATGTCTTTAAGTTTTGAAGTTATGGAGGTACAAAAGTTGGTCTTTCGATTGCTTCTATTTCCGAAGTTTCAAAAGATTTCAGTGAACTGTTTATGGCAAAATAATAAGCTCAAAGAATCAACCCCTGAATCTGTATTAAATTTCTGTTTTCCATACAGGGTGAATCATGAACTACAAAAATTAAGTTTTCCTAAAAAAACAGAAACAAAAGAATTCTATCAAAATGGATTGTGTTTTAAAGTTTTATTGTGCTCTACATAGGTTATGGGACCAATATGTGGCTGTTTGCAGGCACTTTTAGAGAATAATAATTTTCTGGATTATTCATGACTCACCCTGTATACAAAACAGATTTTTTTTGCAGATTCAGAGGTTGATTTTTTGTATCCATTGTTTTTCCATGAACAGTTTACTGAAATCTTTTGAAACAACGAAAATAGAAGCGATCGATGGACCAACTTTTGTCCCTCCATAACTTCAAAATTACAAGATATGGAATTTTTTTCAACAACTTTCCACCACTCTACCCCACCTCCATATTACGCACCTTCAAGGTGGTCCGACACTTTTGAATCATCCTGTATAAAAACTTGAATTTTGAACAGGGTTTCCAACAATTAACAACGGTAAAATATGAGGATTGATTCTCTGAATGATGCAGTGGGTTTTTAGGGATGTAGGTACCTACGGAGTGATCGAACAAATTTCTCCTCCCAAGGTAGGTCTTGATGTCCTCGCTTGATATTGTTTTTCGCCAGATTTTTAGTAATCAAAGGCGACTTAAGGAGAAATTTATACGATCACTTCTTGTTAATTTGGATTTGCTTAATGCTGAATAAAAAAAAATTGAAAATGCTACTTCAAATTATTGTTTTTTTGTATTATTATTAGCATTATTATCATTATCTTGCGAAATTTTTGCCTGCGGCGCCATTCTGCCCGCTTTGCTCGCACTTTGAAATTGTCTTCCCACTCAAAGTTGTTTTTTGAAAACAGTTTCTTTTGCATAACTTTTGAACCGTTCAACCGATTTTAGTCAAATTTGAACTTAAGTTTACTGAAACAGGTCTCTATTGAACAATAATAACGCATTTTATCAAACATTTTTAGGGGCGAAGATAATAGGGGGTGTTCTCCCCCTTTTTCCCCTACTTTTGACCTCTCCAAATATTTTCGAAAACTGATCTTTTTTTAACAGCATTTAAAATTTTAAAATTATTTTTTTAAAAACTTCAATTTTTTAATTCAACGTTTAATTTGAAGAAAAAAAGTACTCTTGCGAAATTTTGATTAGAGGCTTAGTTTTTGAGATATTTTGGATTGAAACATTACAAAACATCTCGAAATCGCCACTTTCCTGGGCCTAGAAATTAAAATTCAAGAAAATCCATAATTTGTCAACTGGAATGAGTTTTCTGGGTGTTTAAGGTTGATAAACCATCATTTTCGCTGATAAACATGGAGTTTTTCAGAAATTCAGAAAAAAAAAAACAATTTGAGCCTTGGAAAGTGGCGATTTCGTGATGTTTTCTAATGCTTTAAACCCAAATATCGTGAAAATGAAGCCTCTAATCAAAATTTTGCAAGAGTAACTTTTTTCTTTCAATTGAACGCAGAATGCAAAAATTGGAACTGTTTCCAAAAATATTCAGAAGGGGTGAAAAATAGGGGGAAAATGGGGAGGGTACCCCCTATTATCTTCGCCCCTAAAAATGTCAGATGAAATTCGTTATAACTGTTCAATGAAGACCTGTGTTGATAAACTTTAGTTTGAATTTGAATGAAATCGGCTGGACGGTTCAAAAAGTATGCAAAAAAAGTTTTTAAAAAACAACTTTGAAGGCCTGTATCTCCGTTATTATACGTTTGGGAGGGTATGTTTATCAACCAAAGTCCCCTTATTTTTTAATTTCCTATCTCCCTGTGAGTTTTGTAACACTAATTCTCGGACACCTGTATATCACGACAAGTTGACAACACTGTAATACGGTGTGCGTGTGTAATGTCACGCAAATGGCAGCTGACAGCGCTTGACGTCGATTTGACGTTTCGACAGACCTAACCAAATAAACGCTCTTGTTTCGTCGATCGCCTTGCAGCTCGTTGTGTTTCGTATCACCTGAATCTTTTCTGCGTCTTTCTGCCATACGGCCATACGGCACGTAACATTTCATTCTGAACAATATTAAATGTTCAATGGTCAGGAGGTTATGTTTGTTGTTTGTTTACATTTCGATTATTGATTGACAGTTGCCATTGACAGTGACACTCCGTGCGTCAAAATTGAAATTACTGCGCTCTGCAGGTATGTGTTCTCATGTATGCGTTTAAGTGATGTACGTGATGGTAAACGTGGATTGTCGTGGATATTCTTCCCACCATGGCAATTCTTTCATTCACTTCTCTGTCCTGTCTCCTGCCTTCCATTTCCTTCAATTATTGTTCCTAGATATTTGAAGTGCTCTACTTGTTGGATGCTCGATAACAATAGATACCAACATAAAATCGCACTTATTGTTGTGGACGTGCACGTGCATTTTGAGTATTTTGACACTTCGATGCGGCATTGCCGAATGATCAAGAGGGTGCAGCGACTGCAGGGGGAATCAGACTGACATGACAGGTCCAAATTTCGCTCTTATGTCTCCAAGATGTGACATTTTGCATTTTGACAGCCGTGCAGCGTTGCCACGTGTAACGTCTGGAGTGCGTCGCGCTTATGGGCTGTCGCGGTAACTGCCCATCACCGACTTTTCACACGTCACTTTGACACATGACCTTCGACTGTCGGATGGCAGAGGGCACCAGCAGTTTGTTCGTATGCGGTTCAACCATTCTCTGGTTCAACCAGGAAGACGTATTGTTCTCAGAGATATTGTTCCTCGTGTTGCTCAGACGTGATTTTCGATTTGTTGTACCACTTAATCACCGCAAAATGTAAGTTGCTAGTGAATGCCTTGGATAGTTCACATCAGTGTGCCATTTCCGTAATCTTCTAGGTTAGAATCACCCGAAATTTTTGACGCGTACAACTGTTCGCAATGTTCGCACCAAACTGAAACCGCCTTTCAGCTGAACCATCACGTCCAGAGGAGTCACAAAAATGTTTATGCAGCCGAAGTGTACCATGCCATCCTCGAACCGCAACAGTTCTCCTGCATCTGTTGCCATTACAAGAGCTACTATCAGTTCGAACTGTACGAACATTGCAAACGAGTACATGATCCGGAGGCGACCGAAAACGGTAAAAATAAGACGTTTCGGGGAGAATGTGAAAGATATTCGTGTGACTGCTGCATATACGAGTCGGATTCGAGTTTGTGTCTTTTGAAACACCACAATTTGTGTGGAAGTGAGCCGGCGGGGAGACCACAACCGAGACCACAACAAACCACAGAAGCGGCGGAAGACATAGCGTCGCCATATTTGGATAGATCTGGTGCAAGAAGAACCGTCAGAGATTTTGTAGTGATAGAAATGAACTTGGCGACACATGATTCAAGTGGAAAAATTGTCGAGTATAATTGCAACCATTGTTCGTACAGAGCTAAACACAAGTCACATTTGAAAGTGCATATCATATCGAAACATACTGAGAATGAAGAAATCAACTGGTTCCAGTGCAATCATTGTTCGTACCGAGCCAA
The DNA here is from genome assembly GCA_949128115.1 of Anaspis maculata. Lineage (NCBI taxonomy): Eukaryota > Metazoa > Arthropoda > Insecta > Coleoptera > Scraptiidae > Anaspis > Anaspis maculata. The sequence continues at coordinate 58,730,960 of OX421967.1, read as the reverse complement.
ACGAAAATCAAATTTGAATAAGCACATGATGAATAAACATACTGCCAATGAAGGAATCAACTGGTTCCAGTGCAACCATTGTTCGTACCGAGCCAAACACAAATCAGATTTGAATAGGCACATGATGAATAAACATACTGCCAATGAAGAAATCAACTGGTTCCAGTGCAACCATTGTTTGTACCGATGTAAAGAAAAGTCAAAATTGAAAAGTCACATGTTGACACATGCTGCCAATGAAGAAATCGACTGGTTCCAGTGCAATCATTGTTCGTACCGACCTAAAGAAAAGTCAAAATTGAAAAGTCACATGTTAACACATGCTGCCAATGAAGAAATCAACTGGTTTCAGTGCAATCATTGTTCGTACCGAGCCAAACGAAAATCACATTTGAATGAGCACATGATGAATAAGCATACTGCTAATGAAGCAATCCACTGGTTCCAGTGCAATCATTGTTCGTACCGATCTAAAAGAAAGTCAAAATTGAAACGTCACATGTTGACACATGCTGCCAATGAAGAAATCAACTGGTTCCAGTGCAATCATTGTTCGTACCGATCGAAAGAAAAGTCAAAATTGAAAAGTCACATGTTGACACATGCTGCCAATGAAGAAATCGACTGGTTCCAGTGCAATCATTGTTCGTACCGACCTAAAGAAAAGTCAAAATTGAAAAGTCACATGTTAACACATGCTGCCAATGAAGAAATCAACTGGTTTCAGTGCAATCATTGTTCGTACCGAGCCAAACGAAAATCACATTTGAATGAGCACATGATGAATAAGCATACTGCTAATGAAGCAATCCACTGGTTCCAGTGCAATCATTGTTCGTACCGATCTAAAAGAAAGTCAAAATTGAAAAGTCACATGTTGACACATGCTGCCAATGAAGAAATCAACTGGTTCCAGTGCAATCATTGTTCGTACCGATCGAAAGAAAAGTCAAAATTGAAAAGTCACATGTTGACACATGCTGCCAATGAAGAAATCGACTGGTTCCAGTGCAATCATTGTTCGTACCGACCTAAAGAAAAGTCAAAATTGAAAAGTCACATGTTAACACATGCTGCCAATGAAGAAATCAACTGGTTTCAGTGCAATCATTGTTCGTACCGAGCCAAACGAAAATCACATTTGAATGAGCACATGATGAATAAGCATACTGCTAATGAAGCAATCCACTGGTTCCAGTGCAATCATTGTTCGTACCGATCTAAAAGAAAGTCAAAATTGAAAAGTCACATGTTGACACATGCTGCCAATGAAGAAATCAACTGGTTCCAGTGCAATCATTGTTCGTACCGATCGAAAGAAAAGTCAAAATTGAAAAGGCACATGTTAACACATGCTGCCCATGAAGGAATCAACTGGTTCCAGTGCAATCATTGTTCGTACCGATCGAAAGAAAAGGCAAACTTGAAAAGGCACATGTTGACACATGCTGCCAATGAAGAAATCGACTGGTTCCAGTGCAATCATTGTTCGTACCGATCGAAACAAAAGTCAAACTTGAAAAAGCACATGTTGACACATGCTGCCAATGAAGAAATCAACTGGTTTCAGTGCAATCATTGTTCGTACCGATCGAAAGAAAAGTCAGAATAGAGTATTAGGCCCGTATTCATATCCCCCTTTTAGTGTTAAAAGCGGTTCTAAAGATGCGCCTCTAACATTTTCCTATTCATACCCGCTTTTAGCGCGCCTTTATCATCGCTTTAAATAGGCGTCTCTAAAGTCCTTCTAAAAGGGGATATTTAGAGACGCGCCTATTCATACGTCTGTTTTACGCGTCTTTAGGCGGCTATGGATGGTTTCACGCATGCGTCAAGTTAGATGTGATCGAAATGTGCCACCCTGCGTGTTTTGATTCCATTTAACCTACAAACTGGTATACATCAGACTGTGTCATAAGTTGAGTTCTTGAGAAGTGTGTATAAAATATGGATTTAATAGAAGAAATCGAGCATGCTGCTGAAGTGCGGGAGGTGCGCAATGTTCGTATGCGTGGGGTGCGGGTTTTTCGAAACCGCATAGACCCTTTCGAATCATTGAGTGATAAAGAATTCTGAAACAGATACCGGCTATCTAAGGTGTGTGCTCGATATGTGATCGGCTTAATACAAGATCGATTAATTCAGCCATCCAGAAATTTAGATTGCCCACCAGCATTGCAATTCCTGGTGTCTCTTCGATTTTTCGCCAAGGGATGTTATCAAACAGAATTAGGTAAAATGTTCGTTTACCTACTTTTGATTTGCCAATTTCAACAATGCAATCAATTTTTAGGAGATTTACACGGACTGTCGCAGCCTACCGTCTCAAGAATTGTACAGAGGGTTTCGGAGGCCGTTGCAAGACTTCTTCCCCAGTTCATAAAATTTCCAAGAGATACAGAGAGAGTGCAGCAGGAATTTTATGATCTCGCTCATTTTCCAACTGTTGTTGGCTGCATCGACTGCACACATGTGGCCATTATGTGTCCCGGACAAGAGCAAGCCCAACTATACATAAATCGAAAAGGCTTTTATTCCTTGAATGTACAAGTAGTTTGTGATGCCAATAGGTGCATAACTGATATTGTGGCGAGATGGAGAGGGAGCACGCATGACGCCAGGATTTGGGACACATGCCGTCTTAAAAGAGAATTTGAGGTTATTATTTTGCATTTCTTTCATTTTATATATTGGTAAAAGATACTCAATATAACCATAATTTACTTATTTACAGGCTGGACAAAAAAGGGGTATCCTGTTGGGTGACTCGGGATATCCTTGTAAGCCCTACTTGCTAACACCGTTACTAAACCCACATGATCAAAGTGAAGAGGCTTATAACGCAGCCCAGATAAGAACACGATTGTCTGTGGAACGTTGCTTTGGCGAGTGGAAGGGCATGTTCCGGGCCCTCAAAAATGGAATACAATTATCTTTGCCAACAGCCAAAACTGCAATCATTGCAATGGCTGTTTTATTTAATATTAGAAAAGAATTTGGAGAAGATGATGATTATGGTGAGTTTGAGCTTTTCCTCTTGCAATAACAATAATAATTATTTGATACTCCAGATGATTCAGATGACGAAGATGAGATTGATGAACCACAAAACAGAGCAGACATTCCAAATCAAAATGGTCAACAAATTGGCAATGTTTTTCGGCAACAATTTATCAGACGACATTTTTATAATAGACCATAGGTATACTTAATACCGAGAGTTCATAAATTAAATGGGTCAAGGGCAGTGGCGTATCTAGGGTAAATTGCGCCTAGGGCAAAACATGAAAATTGCGCCCCTGAATCAGAAACCATGGGAAATGCGCCTCAGGCAGTTTTTCAGAATTCAGGTGGGCCAACGACAAATAGGGCCCCCACGTGTGATCCGTTCACATGCAAAGTTGCTAGGCAACCAGGGCTGTCACTGAGCTCTCACCTAGGCAACATCACCTGATGAACAGTTCCCTGGTTCCGAAAATAGGGTCCCTGTTATAGGTTATACCTAGATCAGATGAAAAAGTCGAAAGTTGATCGTCTGTTTGAATGTATTGGTTTTGGTTTTCCCTCTTTCTCTGTTTCCATTTCGCTTGTGAATTATTGCTCACACGAATTGCGCCTAATAGTTCAAATATCCACATTATCCAGGGTGTCTCAAAACTCGCGCTCCATCAGAGAACACTGACATAGTGCCGACGACAATATACGTTGTTTCAGATTGATTGCTATCTCAGTAGGCATTGGAAGTATATGGTAAAAGTCGCTTTAGCTTTGTCTAGTTCTAAAACGTTTATTGTTTTAGTCACAAGTCACTGTGACATGTCAATCAAAATCAACTGGAAAGTTTTTTACTGTCGTCCAAACTGTCATGTTTCTGTCCACCTAGATAGCTTTTGGAAAGAAAATCGTAATAAGCACCTATCGACGCAAGTTTCAAGAATCTGTACGTGTTAATTATACAGTTACTGTTGTTCCTGTTACGTTATACCCACTGTTACTGTTGTGTTGTTCCTTCATTGGTTTTGATTACCTGAAAATTTTCACGCCATGTGTGATCCAGTTTGTTTATCTGCGAGAGAACGTAAAACACTTTGACGCTGTTACGAAGAATTCTTCAGAGATTCCAACAATGCAGCTGCCAGCATCCAGCGCGTTGCTTTGATCTCTAGTAACGTACTGCACGGTCAAACGCATACTGTCAAAAGGAAGCCAAGGTTTGTCACTACCTCCATGGTCACTACTTACAACCAAAAAGTGGCCGTGGATCCCTGAGCCCAGTCGAGAAAAAAATCAGCCAGGCGCCCGTTCTCAATCAAAAGAGTAGGTACAGTACAGTCTGTTGTGCCATATCCTACCAGATTTCGTGGTTCTGTCTTCACTAAAAGGCTCAGTTGAAGTAGAACAGCGTAACTCGGCTTTAGAAGCAGATCTTCCTTGATATCTGATTCCTCTCAAGGCCATGGAGTTTGCTTTACTGTTTTACTATCTACCTGTGTGATATGTGCACAATGTTGATTGAGACTGTGGCAAGAACGAAATCTGCTGACTCCCCAGGTGCCTATTTTTTTTAGTCCCGAGATCAGAAACAGAGACGGTTCGACATCAAAACTGCATGTATCTTTCTTCAAGTGCACCTTGAATGAGGTGCCGCACGTGGTACTCGATAAAAAACTGGAGAAATACTTTCTGATTGAAAGGAGTGAAAGATTTGACTTATAACCTGAAAATAAATAATACAAATCACGTGTTTTGAGGGTATGGCGAGACAAAATTCAAGCGTCTAAATCGAGACAAACTTGTGTCGCGTTATAATCCTCGATCTATTGCTCTGTCGGTAACTGTTGTACCGGGATGAAACATACAGAAATACGGGCTCCGAGTCCGATAATGTTTGGTTTTTGACCGAACTAAGTCACTTGGACACATTTTTGAAATTTAAAGCTCAGGTGGTTGTTTCCCTCCCCAATTTTAGTTCAACCGGTTTGGCCATAGTGGCGCTGTTTTGCAAAGCATTCAAGCCGACCCTTTTAGCTGATTTTAGGTCGAAATGCCAAATTTTATATCAGGAGAACATGAGATGGGGTGGGCAGGTGTCGCGGTATGGGTCTATTATTACGCGACAACCTTTATAGCTTTGGGTATTGCCATTTTGTGGCCGAAGTGCTGAATTTTGTATCAGGAGACTATAAAGTGTGTGTATCTCGTTGTGTATCGACCAATGTTTTGGCAGAGGTATCTACAAAATGAATCGGCTATTTGCAGGCCCTTCAGCTGTCAAGGCGTAGGATATACATATAGAGCTCATCGTGGAGAAAGAAAAAAAAGAAATCCTTTGCTGGATTCTTTGACAGCTTTGACGTGGTTCTGACGTTAGACATTTCTCGTGCATGCTTGTTTGTTGTTACCGTTCTCTGCTGTTGGAGGAAGGTCCATCAAATTCAGAGGCAGAGTGTCAGAAAAAGCCGCAATCAAAATTTTCCGACATAATTTCCGGCAATCCTCAGACAAATCTGCACTAAATATCCATTAATGGCCAAGTTGGATTACACAATGACGGTCTGGTGTTGAAGTTCGATACTTTCCCGAAAAAAAATGAGATTGAACACCTGAAGACCTTACATTTCATCTGTCTGACCTTCAGAAGTATTATTTTTTTCAAAATTATTGGCGTTTAAGTCCAGCAGCTGGCTTCAAGTCCACTACTTGGCGAGACGTGTCTCGTATCTGACTCATTATTACGGGACAGTCGATAAGGGTCAAAATTATGAAATTCACTTTTTACTGCAAATAAGATCCAAGTTCCATGAAATTCAGAGGCAGGGTGTCAGAAAAAGCCGCAATCAATCTTTTCTGACATTATTTCTGGCAATCCTTGGAAAAATCGACACGAAATAGCAATTCAAAGTCCAGTTCGATTACGGAATGACGACCTGGTGTTGAAGTTTGATGTTTTCCCAAAAAAAATTGAGATTGAACACCTGAGGACCTTACATTTGATCTGTCTGACCTTGAACAAGTATTATTTTATTCAAAATTGTTGGCGTTGAAGTGGCACAGCTGTGATATTTTCCAATACTTGACGAGACTTGTCTCGTTTCTGACTCAACATTACGGGACAGTCAATAAGGGTCAAAATTAAAAACTCCATTTTTATCGCAAATCAGACCCTATTTCCAAGAAATTCAGAAATAGGGTTCCATAAAAAGCCGCTATCAATCTTTTCTGACATGATTTCTGATAATCCTTGAAAAAATCGACACGAAATAGCAATTCAAAGTCCAGTTCGATTACGGAATGACGACCTGGTGTTGAAGTTTGATATTTTCACAAAATAATTGAGATTGAACACCTGAGGACCTTACATTCGATCTGTCTGACCTTGAACAAGTATTATTTTTTTCAAAATTGTTGGCGTTGAAGTGGCGCAGCTGTGATATTTTTCACTACTTGGCGGGACTTGTCTCGTTTCTGACTCAATATTACGGGACAGTCAATAAGGGTCAAAATTAAAAATTCCATTTTTATCGCAAATCAGACCCTATTTCCCTGAAATTCAGAAATAGGGTTTCATAAAAAACCGCTATCAATCTTTTCTGAAATGATTTCTGGCAATCCTTGGAAAATTGACACGAAATAGCAATTCAAAGTCCAGTTCGATTACGGAATGACGACCTGGTGTTGAAGTTTGATATTTTCACAAAAAAAATTGAGATTGAACACCTGAGGACCTCACATTTGAATTGCTATTTCGTGTCGGTTTTTTCAAGGATTGCCAGAAATCATGTCAGAAAAGATTGATAGCGGCTTTTTATGAAACCCTATTTCTGAATTTCTTGGAAATAGGGTCTGATTTGCGATTAAAATGGAATTTTTAATTTTGACCCTTATTGACTGTCACGTAATGTTGAGTCAGAAACGAGACAAGTCTCGCCAAGTATTGAAAGATCTCACAGCTGTGCCACTTCAACGCCAACAAATTTGAATAAAATAATACTTGTTCAAGGTCAGACAGATCAAATGGGAGGTCCTCAGGTGTTCAATCTCAATTTTTTTGTGAAAATATCAAACTTCAACACCAGGTCGTCATTCCGTAATCGAACTGGACTTTGAATTGCTATTTCGTGTCGGTTTTTTCAAGGATTGCCAGAAATCATGTCAGAAAAGATTGATAGTGGCTTTTTATGAAACCCTATTTCTGAATTTCTTGGAAATAGGGTCTGATTTGCGATAAAAATGGAATTTTTAATTTCGACCCTTATTGACTGTCACGTAATGTTGAGTCAGAAACGAGACAAGTCTCGCCAAGTATTGAAAAATATCACAGCTGTGCCACTTCAACGCCAACAATTTTGAATAAAATAATACTTGTTCAAGGTCAGACAGATCAAATGTGAGGTCCTCAGGTGTTCAATCTCAATTTTTTTGTGAAAATATCAAACTTCAACACCAGGTCGTCATTCCGTAATCGAACTGGACTTTGAATTGCTATTTCGTGTCGGTTTTTTCAAGGATTGCCAGAAATCATGTCAGAAAAGATTGATAGCGGCTTTTTATGAAACCCTATTTCTGAATTTCTTGGAAATAGGGTCTGATTTGCGATAAAAATGGAATTTTTAATTTCGACCCTTATTGACTGTCACGTAATGTTGAGTCAGAAACGAGACAAGTCTCGCCAAGTATTGAAAAATATCACAGCTGTGCCACTTCAACGCCAACTATTTTGAATAAAATAATACTTGTTCAAGGTCTGACAGATCAAATGTGAGGTCCTCAGGTGTTCAATCTCAATTTTTTTGTGAAAATATCAAACTTCAACACCAGGTCGTCATTCCGTAATCGAACTGGACTTTGAATTGCTATTTCGTGTCGGTTTTTTCAAGGATTGCCAGGAATCATGTCAGAAAAAATTGATAGCGGCTTTTTATGAAACCCTATTTCTGAATTTCTTGGAAATAGGGTCTGATTTGCGATAAAAATGGAATTTTTAATTTCGACCATTATTGACTGTCACGTAATGTTGAGTCAGAAACGAGACAAGTCTCGCCAAGTATTGAAAAATATCACAGCTGTGCCACTTCAACGCCAACAATTTTGAATAAAATAATACTTGTTCAAGGTCAGACAGATCAAATGTGAGGTCCTCAGGTGTTCAATCTCAATTTTTTTGTGAAAATATCAAACTTCAACACCAGGTCGTCATTCCGTAATCGAACTGGACTTTGAATTGCTATTTCGTGTCGGTTTTTTCAAGGATTGCCAGAAATCATGTCAAAAAAGATTGATAGCGGCTTTTTATGAAACCCTATTTCTGAATTTCTTGGAAATAGGGTCTGATTTGCGATAAAAATGGAATTTTTAATTTTGACCCTTATTGACTGTCACGTAATGTTGAGTCAGAAACGAGACAAGTCTCGCCAAGTATTGAAAAATATCACAGCTGTGCCACTTCAACGCCAACAATTTTGAATAAAATAATACTTGTTCAAGGTCAGACAGATCAAATGTGAGGTCCTCAGGTGTTCAATCTCAATTTTTTTGTGAAAATATCAAACTTCAACACCAGGTCGTCATTCCGTAATCGAACTGGACTTTGAATTGCTATTTCGTGTCGGTTTTTTCAAGGATTGCCAGGAATCATGTCAGAAAAAATTGATAGCGGCTTTTTATGAAACCCTATTTCTGAATTTCTTGGAAATAGGGTCTGATTTGCGATAAAAATGGAATTTTTAATTTCGACCATTATTGACTGTCACGTAATGTTGAGTCAGAAACGAGACAAGTCTCGCCAAGTATTGAAAAATATCACAGCTGTGCCACTTCAACGCCAACAATTTTGAATAAAATAATACTTGTTCAAGGTCAGACAGATCAAATGTGAGGTCCTCAGGTGTTCAATCTCAATTTTTTTGTGAAAATATCAAACTTCAACACCAGGTCGTCATTCCGTAATCGAACTGGACTTTGAATTGCTATTTCGTGTCGGTTTTTTCAAGGATTGCCAGAAATCATGTCAAAAAAGATTGATAGCGGCTTTTTATGAAACCCTATTTCTGAATTTCTTGGAAATAGGGTCTGATTTGCGATAAAAATGGAATTTTTAATTTTGACCCTTATTGACTGTCACGTAATGTTGAGTCAGAAACGAGACAAGTCTCGCCAAGTATTGAAAAATATCACAGCTGTGCCACTTCAACGCCAACAATTTTGAATAAAATAATACTTGTTCAAGGTCAGACAGATCAAGTGTGAGGTCCTCAGGTGTTCAATCTCAATTTTTTTGTGAAAATATCAAACCTCAACACCAGGTCGTCATTCCGTAATCGAACTGGACTTTGAATTGCTATTTCGTGTCGGTTTTTTCAAGGATTGCCAGAAATCATGTCAGAAAAGATTGATAGCGGCCTTTTATGAAACCCTATTTCTGAATTTCTTGGAAATAGGGTCTGATTTGCGATAAAAATGGAATTTTTAATTTCGACCCTTATTGACTGTCACGTAATGTTGAGTCAGAAACGAGACAAGTCTCGCCAAGTATTGGAAAATATTGTGGCGATGCTGTGGTGACTCAGAAATAACAAGAAGGATTCTCGTTGGATTTGCTTTACTTATCGCATCTATTACATGTTAGCCCGAGCTCACTCAGACCACGACTCCCCGGTCGCCCATATCTACATTTATTCCTTAACTCTAATACAATGTATTGTGCTTAGGTGGCATCAGTTCATGCCCCCGCAGGTCCCGCGGCCGCCGGAGGTGTTGTGCCGGTGTCAAAGTCCACATTGCTTCGCAACACTCCTCCGCCTCAAAAGACATCGCCCTCGATGTCTGGACGTAGCCATTTTGCAAGGCCATCGGCGGCTGTGGGTCCCTTGGGTTGCATCTTCGGTCTGCCACCTGGAACACACAAAAAAAAACAGCAGTTTTCTGTTTAAGACACTAAAATCTAATTAAAACTATTTCCAACGAGATTTTGTTTTCTCTTTCTCAAACCCCTAAAATTAAATTTTACATAACTTCTTAATTACTAAAAATTACACTTCTCCAATGAAGTTCTTACGCTAAGGCCTTTTTACTAATCTAGTGTGACATGTCTCTCTGCGAACTCTGGAAATTTTCATTCCCTCTGGTCATTTCTTAGATGACGTAGTGCGTGGCTGCGCTTGGGGATTTTTCTTGGAAGTGCTCTGGATTAGGACTTCTAGAGGAGGTGACTCATTCGTTTCTGTCACTCTTCTCTTTTTTCTAAAACTTTTTATTAATATGAGTACCATTGCTATTACCATCGCGAAAATAACTAAGATGGTGCTCGTCCAATTGCACGCTTCTGCTACTTCGATAGCATTGACTGGTCTCACCATTTGGAAGCCCAATAAAAATGGATTTTTTATTAAAACAAAAACTAAAACAATTGACATGATAACGTTGAAACTATTTAACATGCTTAGGTGTTGCCCTGCCTGCTCAAACGGTTTCAATTTAATTTCGAAATCTGGTTCTTTGTTAAAATTCTCCATTGAGTGTATGCTTAAATGTGGAAATGTCTGGTTCCATTCCTTTTTTAGGAAGTTCGATGAATTTGAAAATGATAATTTTGAAAAACCTACCATTGGAGGAACCTCTAAGTATTCCAGGTTCGTCCAATGGACTGGAATTATTTGTCTGTAGCTAAAATCGGGAATACTCCTCAAATCGCACGGGAAGCTTTCCGAGATTACTTCATTCTCGTCCAATCGTAGTGAACAGTGGCACGGAATATTTAGTTCCAATGCCCCCGCACCCTCGACTGGAGGTAATTTAATCGTTTCAACTTTATCTCTGCATTTTACCGAAGCATTTTCTGATGGATGAAGTAACACAAATCTCTCCGGTGCTAATTGGAAAATAGAATTCCTCGATTCCGTAGTACACACAAAATCACAATTTTCTATCAATTTTGATACGCGTGAACCTATCGCTAAATTTAGAATACACTTCTCATTCAATAACGGAAGTACTGATACCCTTGGTACATGACATAGTTGTTCGTTGCAATTATCTAATAGCTTTCCTGAAATAATACGCGTGAATGACTCTGATTTTGCGAGAAACATCTTTTCACTGCATATGGTGCACGTTTTGTTTAGGTAAGCAAAAGGCGTGCAGTGTATTTTATACACGTCTATGTTGTGAGTTGCCTTGATTGGAATTTGTACACGTACTGTAATTTGGTCTTTCACTATAACGCAGTTAGCTAATTGTAACGTAAAATACTTTCCAAAATTATTATCAAGTGAAATCGCTAACGTATGATTTTTCTTATTTAGGTAATCCTGCAACACACTTAGGTCTTTTTTCAACTTAGCTGGATTAATTAATTGCGTTGGAATTTTTTGAGCTCTGCAATGATTAATGATGTCATTTATACTTGAAATTTGCAACGTTTCTATTTGTTTTAACGCGTTGTTCAAGATGCCTTGGAAAATGGAGCTAATATCTCGTTCTATTTGATCCATTTCATTTTCCACATTATTTTCCCACTTGTGCACCTGCTCTAATCTCAACTGTACTGATCGCGCGTAATTTTTTGTAAAAATGTCCATCTCTCTACTGAAATTTCTAAGTGAATTTGTTAAATTTGCAATTTGACTGTGGTCCGTACTCACACTAATTTTAAGTTTTTCCATGGACGTCTTTAAATTCTTCTCGTTGGTGTATAGCGAATTTGCCGAATGTGTTGTTAAGACTCCACAACACCAATTAAAGAAATCTCCTACGAAATCCAATTCTCGTATTTTTCTGTTTTTCCCTGGCAAGTCCGATTCGTCTTGATGGATGCTGTCCTTTAAGTTTCGATAAATTTCCTCGTAATGGTGGTCTAGGTGCTGCAACAGCATGGTAGATGCACACGCTGCGCTTTTAGGATGTTTCGTGCAGATTTTCTGGCTCAGCTCGAAATTTTCGTGTATCACGGTCAGATTTGGTAAACTTGTTTGGTAAACTAAGGGCACTGATGTCTCGTAACAAACGGTATTCTCAAGTTTGGACCACGTGACCCCTGACACTACGTGTATTTCGACTGTGTTTATGCTTCCGCACATGACGACAAGGATTATTAACCAGCTTTTTAAACTGTACATCTTCTTTTCCAATTATTACGATTTAGCTACTGTTTATCAAGACTGTTGGCTCCGTATACCTACAGCTGAATAAAACGCATTACTGTTTCATTTCTGATTTTTCACTCAAATCGCATAATTCCTCCAAGCCCCACTACACCCCTAACTATAAATTTTATTTCGCACAATTACAAAGTTCGCTTTTGCAATTGTGAAGTTGCTGACTCTCAATTTCATTATTGCAATTCCAATTTGCAATAATTACCTACATGCATCTTTCACTAATATTCACCTGACTGCTTCATCGGCGTTTCAGAGTTTTGAAACCCGGAATTTGCTTACTTTGCGTTATGTCGTAAAATCGATCCTCGATCGCCTTATATTTTTCGTCATCAAAACGCCTATTAATCACGGTGAATGTACTTTTTCATTCTTTCCACGTGCACTGTGTCCAGAATTTCTTTCTTTCCTCTCTTGATCTTTATCTGATAATTTAGATCATTAACCCTCTTCATGACCTCGTATGGGCCATGGAATTGACTTAACAGCTTTTGGGCTTTACCTTTTTTCCGCGTCGGACTGTAAATCAAAACCTTATCCCCGACATTGAAACTTTGTTGTCTGCGATTTTGATCAAATCTCGTTTTCTGTTTTTGTTGTTCCGTTTCAATTTTCTCTAAAACATCTTCTCGTACCTCCCTCATCCGCTTTAACCATTCGTCGACTGTTTCATTCCGATCTTCCTGGCTTAAATCGAGCGCGACGTCTACCGGTAAACGTGGTTCGCGTCCGTAAACCAAGAAGAAAGGGCTTTGTTTAGTTGTTTCTTGTTTCGCGCAATTATAAGCAAAAACAACCAACGAAATATACGTGTCCCAATCGCGTTGATTAGTAGCCACGTACATAGAAAGCATTGATGAGAGAAGTCCGTTGAAGTGTTCACAAAGTCCGTTCGTTCTTGGGTGGAAACTAGTCGTGAAAGTCGTGTTTATCCCCATCCCCTTTGTCAAATGTGCTATCATCTTTGACTTAAAATTTCGACCTCGGTCACTTAGTATCTCGGAGGGGCAACCATGCCTACAGATAATTGTCTCGAGCAGGAAGTTGGCTACTGACTCGGCTGTACCATCCGGAATGGCTTTGGCCTCTGCCCACTTAGTGTGGTAATCAATCGCTGTTATGATAAATTTGTTATTCGAGGAGCTTTTTGGAAAGGGCCCTACCAAATCTACTCCTATCCTATCAAATCTGTCTCCAACTTTGATTGGTTGCATCATACCCGCTGGCACTCCTGGAATTCTTTTACGCATTTGACAATCAAGACACGATTTTACATAATTTTCAACATCCGCATACATGTTTTCCCAAAAATAGCGATCTTTAATTTTTCCGTAAGTCTTTGCAAAACCTAAATGTCCTCCCGCCAGCGGTTGGTCATGGCAAGCATTGCAAATCTCCCTTTTTAAACTTTCCGGTATCACCAAAAGTTTCCCGGATTTATTGTGCGGTTGATAATTTTTCTTGTAAAGGATATCGTTTTCCAATAAATAACTTCTGCACTTTTTATTTAATTTTGGATGTAAATCTTTCGCGTCTTGAGTGAGCGCGTCTCGGAGCCGCGATAACTTCGGGTCGCCGGCTTGTAATCTCGCGATATCGTGATTTTCTAACATAAGCACGGGGATATCAATTTCTTCACCAGTGGCGTCGAGCACTGGATTACGCGACAATGAATCCGCATCTGTGTGTTTCCTACCACTTTTATGGAAAATCTCAAAATTAAAATCTTGTAGAGCAATGCTCCACCTTGCTAGTTTCCCGGCTGGATCTTTATTTTTCTGTAACCAGCATAGAGCATGGTGATCAACGATTACTTTGAATTTCTTTCCCCACAAATAGTGTCGAAAATAATTTATTCCCCATACTACCGCCAAACACTCCTTTTGGGTCGTATTCAATTTGATTTCTGCATCCGTTAGCCGCCTGGACGCGTACGCTACGGGGTGGGTCTCATTATTTTCCGTTTGCAACAGTACACAACCTAATCCGAAATTGCTACTATCGGTATGAATTTCCGTGGGTAAATCGTCATTGTAATGTCTTAACACCGGATGATTGACTAACGCTTCTTTCAAATTTTTGAACGCTGTTTCCTGGGTATCTCCCCATTCAAACTTTTGATTTTTTCGAGTTAGCAAAGTTAGTGGTCTAGCGATGTCTGAGTAGTTTTTCACAAACTTACGGTAAAAATTTGAGAGGCCGATAAAGGACTGTACATCCTTTACCGTTTTCGGTTGTGGGATTTTCGTGACGGCGATTATCTTATCTGGATCTGGTAACAAGCCTTCTTGGGTGGCTACGTGCCCCAATATTTTTATTGATTGATAGCCAAACGTACACTTTGATGGGTTAAGTTTTAAGCCAAATTTTCTGAAACGATCACAGACAATTCTTAAATTTTGCATGTATTCTTCAAAACTGTTTCCTTTGACTAGGACGTCATCCAGATAGACCAGGCACACCTTCCACTTCAGGTCTCCTAACACCTGGTCCATGCATCTTTGAAAACAAGCTGGACTTGTCATTAAACCGAATGGGAGGACGGTCCACTCGAACAGACCGTCTGAAGTGCAAAATGCGGTTTTTTCTTTATCTTCTTCAGCGAGCTTTATTTGCCAAAAGCCCGCGAAAAGATCCAGACTCGCGAAGTACTTAGCGCCGTCCAAATAAGATAGTACGTCATCAATTTTAGGGGTCGGATAGCTGTCTATCTTTATTAATTTATTGACTTTTCGATAATCGACACAAAAGCGCCACTCGTTTGATTTTTTCTTAACGAGGACCACTGGCGAGCTCCAGCTACTACGCGATTTTCTAATTATCCCAGTGTTTAACATTTCTTGGACTTGCTCACTAATAATGGCCTTTTCTTTATGGGACACCCTGTACGGTGGCTGGTGTACTGGTGTTGCGTCACCTGTATCAATTTTCTGCTCTTTTAGTTTAGTCTGACCTAATTCATTATTGGATGTTGCAAAAATGTCTCGAAACGATCTCAAGAACGTGACAATAGCTCCTTGTTCCTTATCAGGCAGCTCTGAATTTACATCAAGCTCTAACGTGGGCGATACTTTCAACGCATTTATTGGCGTGCTTACATTCTGACTTACGTCATCCTTATCGGCTACGCTTCTCAAGAGGTTATACAAACGTTTATTTTCACAGTCGAAGGAGATTTTATTTCGAGAACCGCTGACTTCAAATTCCAATTGTTTCTTTTGGAAACTTATTTTTATTCCGTATTTTAAATTGAAATCGTTCCCTAACAGGACATCGGTACTTAAATTTTTGATTATTACAAATTCGTGAATAAATTCGAGATCGGCAATTTTAAAAGTGAGAGCTTTTTTTCCTAGAATCCACAATTTCTCTCCTGACGCACTGCAAAGATTGAGATAAGGAATTTTTTCCAAAGCTCCCAAAGAATTTATCAACTTTGAATTCAGGCAACTAATACCGGCTCCTGTATCTACGATAAAATCTACTTTATGTTTATCTTCAATAATTCCCTCTATTCTCAGTGGCGTAGTTACATTAATTTTTTCACATTTAACTTCCTTGGACTCCTTCGAAATTTGCAAAATTCTTTTTCTTTTTCTACAATTTAATTTTTTATGGCCAAATTTCTTGCAAAAATAACATTTGAGTTCACGGTTTCGATTTCTTTTCCGATTAATAAAAATTTTCGAGGCAGGTAGGTGGTTGTCGTAATTTTTGGATGCTTTTTCGACGGATCTTTGATTTAAGCCCGTCGCTCTTGGCAGTTTTTTGCATAATGACCCCGTTTGTGGCAATTGTAGCAAACTACTTGGCCATCTTGAGTTCGTCCTCGGGGCTCTGCTTTTATTTCCCTCTTTACATTACTGTTATTCCAAAAATTACGACGTCCGTAAGAATTTCTATTCCTACCTTGAACCTCCAATTCCTGGACCCGTCTCTGTAGTCTCTGGATCTCGTCCCTCTCATGCGATGTGGATGGCTGCGTCCTGGTGTCTTCTCCCACGAATCTCTCAGCTACCTCTATCTTCTGCAGATTCGTCCGCAGCCTGCCGATGGTCGGATTCTCCATCAGCGTAATTTTCTGTAGGACAGCTTTGTTGGTAAGTCCACGCAGCACGTAGTGGACTTTTTCTCTTTCCTCCATCATCGCATTTACTTTTATGCAGAGTCTCACGATTTCGCTGACGAAATCGTTCGCGCTTTCCCTTGGGCCTTGTCTGCGTGTGGTTAACTCAAAAAATGCTTTGTCGTCGGACGGCTCTACCTTGAATGCATTTTTGAGTTGTTCACAGGCGTCCTCGTAATTGACTTCGTCGTCCTCGGTTTCCTCGTACACCTCCAAGGCCGCTCCTTCCAGGTAACACGGAAATTGAGTCAATTTCGTCTCATCCGACCATTGATTCGCTCTTGCAGCTCTGTCGAATTGTCGGATGAACCTCTCGACGTTCTCCGTCGGTCGCCCGCCGAATTTGATTGGGATTACTGTCGGGATTGCTTCGCCTCTTGCGTCTTGTTGGTCGTCGTCTGCCATAGTTACTTCTTGTTGTTGATGTTGTTGTTGTTGTTGTTCGAGCTGAAGGGTCCTTCCTTGCTTCCTCGTCACCACCGGCATTCACCACACAAACTCTCGGGTTAGTTTTCTCTTGTAGGTACAGCACTCGATTTTTTGTAGTCGGAAGTCTTTTGTTGCACTGTTTTGTGAACTACCCGGCGCCTCCACCAAATTTGTGGCGATGCTGTGGTGACTCAGAAATAACAAGAAGGATTCTCGTTGGATTTGCTTTACTTATCGCATCTATTACATGTTAGCCCGAGCTCACTCAGACCACGACTCCCCGGTCGCCCATATCTACATTTATTCCTTAACTCTAATACAATGTATTGTGCTTAGGTGGCATCAGTTCATGCCCCCGCAGGTCCCGCGGCCGCCGGAGGTGTTGTGCCGGTGTCAAAGTCCACATTGCTTCGCAACAATATCACAGCTGTGCCACTTCAACGCCAACTATTTTGAATAAAATAATACTTGTTCAAGGTCAGACAGATCAAATGTGAGGTCCTCAGGTGTTCAATCTCAATTTTTTTGTGAAAATATCAAACTTCAACACCAGGTCGTCATTCCGTAATCGAACTGGACTTTGAATTGCTATTTCGTGTCGGTTTTTTCAAGGATTGCCAGAAATCATGTCAGAAAAGATTGATAGCGGCTTTTTATGAAACCCTATTTCTGAATTTCTTGGAAATAGGGTCTGATTTGCGATAAAAATGGAATTTTTAATTTCGACCCTTATTGACTGTCACGTAATGTTGAGTCAGAAACGAGACAAGTCTCGCCAAGTATTGAAAAATATCACAGCTGTGCCACTTCAACGCCAACTATTTTGAATAAAATAATACTTGTTCAAGGTCAGACAGATCAAATGGGAGGTCCTCAGGTGTTCAATCTCAATTTTTTTGTGAAAATATCAAACTTCAACACCAGGTCGTCATTCCGTAATCGAACTGGACTTTGAATTGCTATTTCGTGTCGGTTTTTTCAAGGATTGCCAGAAATCATGTCAGAAAAGATTGATAGTGGCTTTTTATGAAACCCTATTTCTGAATTTCTTGGAAATAGGGTCTGATTTGCGATAAAAATGGAATTTTTAATTTCGACCCTTATTGACTGTCACGTAATGTTGAGTCAGAAACGAGACAAGTCTCGCCAAGTATTGAAAAATATCACAGCTGTGCCACTTCAACGCCAACAATTTTGAATAAAATAATACTTGTTCAAGGTCAGACAGATCAAATGTGAGGTCCTCAGGTGTTCAATCTCAATTTTTTTGTGAAAATATCAAACTTCAACACCAGGTCGTCATTCCGTAATCGAACTGGACTTTGAATTGCTATTTCGTGTCGGTTTTTTCAAGGATTGCCAGAAATCATGTCAGAAAAGATTGATAGCGGCTTTTTATGAAACCCTATTTCTGAATTTCTTGGAAATAGGGTCTGATTTGCGATAAAAATGGAATTTTTAATTTCGACCCTTATTGACTGTCACGTAATGTTGAGTCAGAAACGAGACAAGTCTCGCCAAGTATTGAAAAATATCACAGCTGTGCCACTTCAACGCCAACTATTTTGAATAAAATAATACTTGTTCAAGGTCTGACAGATCAAATGTGAGGTCCTCAGGTGTTCAATCTCAATTTTTTTGTGAAAATATCAAACTTCAACACCAGGTCGTCATTCCGTAATCGAACTGGACTTTGAATTGCTATTTCGTGTCGGTTTTTTCAAGGATTGCCAGGAATCATGTCAGAAAAAATTGATAGCGGCTTTTTATGAAACCCTATTTCTGAATTTCTTGGAAATAGGGTCTGATTTGCGATAAAAATGGAATTTTTAATTTCGACCATTATTGACTGTCACGTAATGTTGAGTCAGAAACGAGACAAGTCTCGCCAAGTATTGAAAAATATCACAGCTGTGCCACTTCAACGCCAACAATTTTGAATAAAATAATACTTGTTCAAGGTCAGACAGATCAAATGTGAGGTCCTCAGGTGTTCAATCTCAATTTTTTTGTGAAAATATCAAACTTCAACACCAGGTCGTCATTCCGTAATCGAACTGGACTTTGAATTGCTATTTCGTGTCGGTTTTTTCAAGGATTGCCAGAAATCATGTCAAAAAAGATTGATAGCGGCTTTTTATGAAACCCTATTTCTGAATTTCTTGGAAATAGGGTCTGATTTGCGATAAAAATGGAATTTTTAATTTTGACCCTTATTGACTGTCACGTAATGTTGAGTCAGAAACGAGACAAGTCTCGCCAAGTATTGAAAAATATCACAGCTGTGCCACTTCAACGCCAACAATTTTGAATAAAATAATACTTGTTCAAGGTCAGACAGATCAAATGTGAGGTCCTCAGGTGTTCAATCTCAATTTTTTTGTGAAAATATCAAACTTCAACACCAGGTCGTCATTCCGTAATCGAACTGGACTTTGAATTGCTATTTCGTGTCGGTTTTTTCAAGGATTGCCAGGAATCATGTCAGAAAAAATTGATAGCGGCTTTTTATGAAACCCTATTTCTGAATTTCTTGGAAATAGGGTCTGATTTGCGATAAAAATGGAATTTTTAATTTCGACCATTATTGACTGTCACGTAATGTTGAGTCAGAAACGAGACAAGTCTCGCCAAGTATTGAAAAATATCACAGCTGTGCCACTTCAACGCCAACAATTTTGAATAAAATAATACTTGTTCAAGGTCAGACAGATCAAATGTGAGGTCCTCAGGTGTTCAATCTCAATTTTTTTGTGAAAATATCAAACTTCAACACCAGGTCGTCATTCCGTAATCGAACTGGACTTTGAATTGCTATTTCGTGTCGGTTTTTTCAAGGATTGCCAGAAATCATGTCAAAAAAGATTGATAGCGGCTTTTTATGAAACCCTATTTCTGAATTTCTTGGAAATAGGGTCTGATTTGCGATAAAAATGGAATTTTTAATTTTGACCCTTATTGACTGTCACGTAATGTTGAGTCAGAAACGAGACAAGTCTCGCCAAGTATTGAAAAATATCACAGCTGTGTCACTTCAACGCCAACAATTTTGAATAAAATAATACTTGTTCAAGGTCAGACAGATCAAGTGTGAGGTCCTCAGGTGTTCAATCTCAATTTTTTTGTGAAAATATCAAACCTCAACACCAGGTCGTCATTCCGTAATCGAACTGGACTTTGAATTGCTATTTCGTGTCGGTTTTTTCAAGGATTGCCAGAAATCATGTCAGAAAAGATTGATAGCGGCCTTTTATGAAACCCTATTTCTGAATTTCTTGGAAATAGGGTCTGATTTGCGATAAAAATGGAATTTTTAATTTCGACCCTTATTGACTGTCACGTAATGTTGAGTCAGAAACGAGACAAGTCTCGCCAAGTATTGGAAAATATCACAGCTGTGCCACTTCAACGCCAACTATTTTGAATAAAATAATACTTGTTCAAGGTCAGACAGATCAAATGTGAGGTCCTCAGGTGTTCAATCTCAATTTTTTTGTGAAAATATCAAACTTCAACACCAGGTCGTCATTCCGTAATCGAACTGGACTTTGAATTGCTATTTCGTGTCGATTTTTTCGAGGATTATCAGAAATCATGTCAGAAAAGATTGATAGCGGCTTTTTATGGAACCCTATTTCTGAATTTCTTGGAAATAGGGTCTGATTTGCGATAAAAATGGAATTTTTAATTTTGACCCTTATTGACTGTCACGTAATGTTGAGTCAGAAACGAGACAAGTCTCGCCAAGTATTGAAAAATATCACAGCTGTGCCACTTCAACGCCAACAATTTTGAATAAAATAATACTTGTTCAAGGTCAGACAGATCAAATGTGAGGTCCTCAGGTGTTCAATCTCAATTTTTTTGTGAAAATATCAAACTTCAACACCAGGTCGTCATTCCGTAATCGAACTGGACTTTGAATTGTTATTTCGTGTCGGTTTTTTCAAGGATTGCCAGAAATCATGCCAGAAAAGATTGATAGCGGCTTTTTATGAAACCCTATTTCTGAATTTCTTGGAAATAGGGTCTGATTTGCGATAAAAATGGAATTTTTAATTTTGACCCTTATTGACTGTCACGTAATGTTGAGTCAGAAACGAGACAAGTCTCGCCAAGTATTGAAAAATATCACAGCTGTGCCACTTCAACGCCAACAATTTTGAATAAAATAATACTTGTTCAAGGTCAGACAGATCAAATGTGAGGTCCTCAGGTGTTCAATCTCAATTTTTTTGTGAAAATATCAAACTTCAACACCAGGTCGTCATTCCGTAATCGAACTGGACTTTGAATTGCTATTTCGTGTCGGTTTTTTCAAGGATTGCCAGAAATCATGTCAGAAAAGATTGATAGCGGCTTTTTATGAAACCCTATTTCTGAATTTCTTGGAAATAGGGTCTGATTTGCGATAAAAATGGAATTTTTAATTTCGACCCTTATTGACTGTCACGTAATGTTGAGTCAGAAACGAGACAAGTCTCGCCAAGTATTGAAAAATATCACAGCTGTGCCACTTCAACGCCAACTATTTTGAATAAAATAATACTTGTTCAAGGTCAGACAGATCAAATGTGAGGTCCTCAGGTGTTCAATCTCAATTTTTTTGTGAAAATATCAAACTTCAACACCAGGTCGTCATTCCGTAATCGAACTGGACTTTGAATTGCTATTTCGTGTCGGTTTTTTCAAGGATTGCCAGAAATCATGTCAGAAAAGATTGATAGCGGCTTTTTATGAAACCCTATTTCTGAATTTCTTGGAAATAGAGTCTGATTTGCGATAAAAATGGAATTTTTAATTTTGACCCTTATTGACTGTCACGTAATGTTGAGTCAGAAACGAGACAAGTCTCGCCAAGTATTGAAAAATATCACAGCTGTGCCACTTCAACGCCAACAATTTTGAATAAAATAATACTTGTTCAAGGTCAGACAGATCAAATGTGAGGTCCTCAGGTGTTCAATCTCAATTTTTTTGTGAAAATATCAAACTTCAACACCAGGTCGTCATTCCGTAATCGAACTGGACTTTGAATTGCTATTTCGTGTCGGTTTTTTCAAGGATTGCCAGAAATCATGTCAGAAAAGATTGATAGCGGCTTTTTATGAAACCCTATTTCTGAATTTCTTGGAAATAGGGTCTGATTTGCGATAAAAATGGAATTTTTAATTTTGACCCTTATTGACTGTCACGTAATGTTGAGTCAGAAACGAGACAAGTCTCGCCAAGTATTGAAAAATATCACAGCTGTGCCACTTCAACGCCAACAATTTTGAATAAAATAATACTTGTTCAAGGTCAGACAGATCAAATGTGAGGTCCTCAGGTGTTCAATCTCAATTTTTTTGTGAAAATATCAAACTTCAACACCAGGTCGTCATTCCGTAATCGAACTGGACTTTGAATTGTTATTTCGTGTCGGTTTTTTCAAGGATTGCCAGAAATCATGCCAGAAAAGATTGATAGCGGCTTTTTATGAAACCCTATTTTTGAATTTCTTGGAAATAGGGTCTGATTTGCGATAAAAATAGAATTTTTATTTTTGATCCTTATTGACTGTCACGTTATGTTGAGTCAGAAACGAGACAATTCTCGCAAAGTATTGAAAAATATCACAGCTGTGCCACTTCAACGCCAACAATTTTGAATAAAATAATACTTGTTCAAGGTCAGACAGATCAAATGTGAGGTCCTCAGGTGTTCAATCTCAATTTTTTTGTGAAAATATCAAACTTCAACACCAGGTCGTCATTCCGTAATCGAACTGGATTTTGAATTGTTATTTCGTGTCGGTTTTTTCAAGGATTGCCAGAAATCATGCCAGAAAAGATTGATAGCGGCTTTTTATGAAACCCTATTTTTGAATTTCTTGGAAATAGGGTCTGATTTGCGATAAAAATGGAATTTTTATTTTTGATCCTTATTGACTGTCACGTTATGTTGAGTCAGAAACGAGACAAGTCTCGCAAAGTATTGAAAAATATCACAGCTGTGCCACTTCAACGCCAACAATTTTGAATAAAATAATACTTGTTCAAGGTCAGACAGATCAAATGTGAGGTCCTCAGGTGTTCAATCTCAATTTTTTTGTGAAAATATCAAACTTCAACACCAGGTCGTCATTCCGTAATCGAACTGGACTTTGAATTGCTATTTCGTGTCGATTTTTTCGAGGATTATCAGAAATCATGTCAGAAAAGATTGATAGCGGCTTTTTATGAAACCCTATTTCTGAATTTCTTGGAAATAGGGTCTGATTTGCGATAAAAATGGAATTTTTAATTTTGACCCTTATTGACTGTCACGTAATGTTGAGTCAGAAACGAGACAAGTCTCGCCAAGTATTGAAAAATATCACAGCTGTGCCACTTCAACGCCAACAATTTTGAATAAAATAATACTTGTTCAAGGTCAGACAGATCAAATGTGAGGTCCTCAGGTGTTCAATCTCAATTTTTTTGTGAAAATATCAAACTTCAACACCAGGTCGTCATTCCGTAATCGAACTGGACTTTGAATTGCTATTTCGTGTCGATTTTTTCGAGGATTATCAGAAATCATGTCAGAAAAGATTGATAGCGGCTTTTTATGAAACCCTATTTCTGAATTTCTTGGAAATAGGGTCTGATTTGCGATAAAAATGGAATTTTTAATTTTGACCCTTATTGACTGTCACGTAATGTTGAGTCAGAAACGAGACAAGTCTCGCCAAGTATTGAAAAATATCACAGCTGTGCCACTTCAACGCCAACAATTTTGAATAAAATAATACTTGTTCAAGGTCAGACAGATCAAATGTGAGGTCCTCAGGTGTTCAATCTCAATTTTTTTGTGAAAATATCAAACTTCAACACCAGGTCGTCATTCCGTAATCGAACTGGACTTTGAATTGCTATTTCGTGTCGGTTTTTTCAAGGATTGCCAGAAATCATGTCAGAAAAGATTGATAGCGGCTTTTTATGAAACCCTATTTTTGAATTTCTTGGAAATAGGGTCTGATTTGCGATAAAAATGGAATTTTTATTTTTGATCCTTATTGACTGTCACGTTATGTTGAGTCAGAAACGAGACAAGTCTCGCAAAGTATTGAAAAATATCACAGCTGTGCCACTTCAACGCCAACAATTTTGAATAAAATAATACTTGTTCAAGGTCAGACAGATCAAATGTGAGGTCCTCAGGTGTTCAATCTCAATTTTTTTGTGAAAATATCAAACTTCAACACCAGGTCGTCATTCCGTAATCGAACTGGACTTTGAATTGTTATTTCGTGTCGGTTTTTTCAAGGATTGCCAGAAATCATGCCAGAAAAGATTGATAGCGGCTTTTTATGAAACCCTATTTTTGAATTTCTTGGAAATAGGGTCTGATTTGCGATAAAAATGGAATTTTTATTTTTGATCCTTATTGACTGTCACGTTATGTTGAGTCAGAAACGAGACAAGTCTCGCAAAGTATTGAAAAATATCACAGCTGTGCCACTTCAACGCCAACAATTTTGAATAAAATAATACTTGTTCAAGGTCAGACAGATCAAATGTGAGGTCCTCAGGTGTTCAATCTCAATTTTTTTGTGAAAATATCAAACTTCAACACCAGGTCGTCATTCCGTAATCGAACTGGACTTTGAATTGTTATTTCGTGTCGGTTTTTTCAAGGATTGCCAGAAATCATGCCAGAAAAGATTGATAGCGGCTTTTTATGAAACCCTATTTTTGAATTTCTTGGAAATAGGGTCTGATTTGCGATAAAAATGGAATTTTTATTTTTGATCCTTATTGACTGTCACGTTATGTTGAGTCAGAAACGAGACAAGTCTCGCAAAGTATTGAAAAATATCACAGCTGTGCCACTTCAACGCCAACAATTTTGAATAAAATAATACTTGTTCAAGGTCAGACAGATCAAATGTGAGGTCCTCAGGTGTTCAATCTCAATTTTTTTGTGAAAATATCAAACTTCAACACCAGGTCGTCATTCCGTAATCGAACTGGACTTTGAATTGCTATTTCGTGTCGATTTTTTCGAGGATTATCAGAAATCATGTCAGAAAAGATTGATAGCGGCTTTTTATGAAACCCTATTTCTGAATTTCTTGGAAATAGGGTCTGATTTGCGATAAAAATGGAATTTTTAATTTTGACCCTTATTGACTGTCACGTAATGTTGAGTCAGAAACGAGACAAGTCTCGCCAAGTATTGAAAAATATCACAGCTGTGCCACTTCAACGCCAACAATTTTGAATAAAATAATACTTGTTCAAGGTCAGACAGATCAAATGTGAGGTCCTCAGGTGTTCAATCTCAATTTTTTTGTGAAAATATCAAACTTCAACACCAGGTCGTCATTCCGTAATCGAACTGGACTTTGAATTGCTATTTCGTGTCGATTTTTTCAAGGATTATCAGAAATCATGTCAGAAAAGATTGATAGCGGCTTTTTATGAAACCCTATTTCTGAATTTCTTGGAAATAGGGTCTGATTTGCGATAAAAATGGAATTTTTAATTTTGACCCTTATTGACTGTCACGTAATGTTGAGTCAGAAACGAGACAAGTCTCGCCAAGTATTGAAAAATATCACAGCTGTGCCACTTCAACGCCAACAATTTTGAATAAAATAATACTTGTTCAAGGTCAGACAGATCAAATGTGAGGTCCTCAGGTGTTCAATCTCAATTTTTTTGTGAAAATATCAAACTTCAACACCAGGTCGTCATTCCGTAATCGAACTGGACTTTGAATTGCTATTTCGTGTCGGTTTTTTCAAGGATTGCCAGAAATCATGTCAGAAAAGATTGATAGCGGCTTTTTATGAAACCCTATTTCTGAATTTCTTGGAAATAGGGTCTGATTTTCGATAAAAATGGAATTTTTAATTTTGACCCTTATTGACTGTCACGTAATGTTGAGTCAGAAACGAGACAAGTCTCGCCAAGTATTGAAAAATATCACAGCTGTGCCACTTCAACGCCAACAATTTTGAATAAAATAATACTTGTTCAAGGTCAGACAGATCAAATGTGAGGTCCTCAGGTGTTCAATCTCAATTTTTTTGTGAAAATATCAAACTTCAACACCAGGTCGTCATTCCGTAATCGAACTGGACTTTGAATTGTTATTTCGTGTCGGTTTTTTCAAGGATTGCCAGAAATCATGCCAGAAAAGATTGATAGCGGCTTTTTATGAAACCCTATTTTTGAATTTCTTGGAAATAGGGTCTGATTTGCGATAAAAATGGAATTTTTATTTTTGATCCTTATTGACTGTCACGTTATGTTGAGTCAGAAACGAGACAAGTCTCGCCAAGTATTGAAAAATATCACAGCTGTGCCACTTCAACGCCAACAATTTTGAATAAAATAATACTTGTTCAAGGTCAGACAGATCAAATGTGAGGTCCTCAGGTGTTCAATCTCAATTTTTTTGTGAAAATATCAAACTTCAACACCAGGTCGTCATTCCGTAATCGAACTGGACTTTGAATTGCTATTTCGTGTCGATTTTTTCGAGGATTATCAGAAATCATGTCAGAAAAGATTGATAGCGGCTTTTTATGAAACCCTATTTCTGAATTTCTTGGAAATAGGGTCTGATTTGCGATAAAAATGGAATTTTTAATTTTGACCCTTATTGACTGTCACGTAATGTTGAGTCAGAAACGAGACAAGTCTCGCCAAGTATTGAAAAATATCACAGCTGTGCCACTTCAACGCCAACAATTTTGAATAAAATAATACTTGTTCAAGGTCAGACAGATCAAATGTGAGGTCCTCAGGTGTTCAATCTCAATTTTTTTGTGAAAATATCAAACTTCAACACCAGGTCGTCATTCCGTAATCGAACTGGACTTTGAATTGCTATTTCGTGTCGGTTTTTTCAAGGATTGCCAGAAATCATGTCAGAAAAGATTGATAGCGGCTTTTTATGAAACCCTATTTCTGAATTTCTTGGAAATAGGGTCTGATTTGCGATAAAAATGGAATTTTTAATTTTGACCCTTATTGACTGTCACGTAATGTTGAGTCAGAAACGAGACAAGTCTCGCCAAGTATTGAAAAATATCACAGCTGTGCCACTTCAACGCCAACAATTTTGAATAAAATAATACTTGTTCAAGGTCAGACAGATCAAATGTGAGGTCCTCAGGTGTTCAATCTCAATTTTTTTGTGAAAATATCAAACTTCAACACCAGGTCGTCATTCCGTAATCGAACTGGATTTTGAATTGCTATTTCGTGTCGATTTTTTCAAGGATTATCAGAAATCATGTCAGAAAAGATTGATAGCGGCTTTTTATGAAACCCTATTTCTGAATTTCTTGGAAATAGGGTCTGATTTGCGATAAAAATGGAATTTTTAATTTTGACCCTTATTGACTGTCACGTAATGTTGAGTCAGAAACGAGACAAGTCTCGCCAAGTATTGAAAAATATCACAGCTGTGCCACTTCAACGCCAACAATTTTGAATAAAATAATACTTGTTCAAGGTCAGACAGATCAAATGTGAGGTCCTCAGGTGTTCAATCTCAATTTTTTTGTGAAAATATCAAACTTCAACAACAGGGTGTCATTCCGTAATCGAACTGGACTTTGAATTGCTATTTCGTGTCGATTTTTTCGAGGATTATCAGAAATCATGTCAGAAAAGATTGATAGCGGCTTTTTATGAAACCCTATTTCCGAATTTCTTGGAAATAGGGTCTGATTTGCGATAAAAATGGAATTTTTAATTTTGACCCTTATTGACTGTCACGTAATGTTGAGTCAGAAACGAGACAAGTCTCGCCAAGTATTGAAAAATATCACAGCTGTGCCACTTCAACGCCAACAATTTTGAATAAAATAATACTTGTTCAAGGTCAGACAGATCAAATGTGAGGTCCTCAGGTGTTCAATCTCAATTTTTTTGTGAAAATATCAAACTTCAACACCAGGTCGTCATTCCGTAATCGAACTGGACTTTGAATTGCTATTTCGTGTCGGTTTTTTCAAGGATTGCCAGAAATCATGTCAAAAAAGATTGATAGCGGCTTTTTATGAAACCCTATTTCTGAATTTCTTGGAAATAGGGTCTGATTTGCGATAAAAATGGAATTTTTAATTTTGACCCTTATTGACTGTCACGTAATGTTGAGTCAGAAACGAGACAAGTCTCGCCAAGTATTGAAAAATATCACAGCTGTGCCACTTCAACGCCAACAATTTTGAATAAAATAATACTTGTTCAAGGTCAGACAGATCAAATGTGAGGTCCTCAGGTGTTCAATCTCAATTTTTTTGTGAAAATATCAAACTTCAACACCAGGTCGTCATTCCGTAATCGAACTGGACTTTGAATTGCTATTTCGTGTCGGTTTTTTCAAGGATTGCCAGGAATCATGTCAGAAAAAATTGATAGCGGCTTTTTATGAAACCCTATTTCTGAATTTCTTGGTAATAGGGTCTGATTTGCGATAAAAATGGAATTTTTAATTTTGACCCTTATTGACTGTCACGTAATGTTGAGTCAGAAACGAGACAAGTCTCGCCAAGTATTGAAAAATATCACAGCTGTGCCACTTCAACGCCAACAATTTTGAATAAAATAATACTTGTTCAAGGTCAGACAGATCAAATGTGAGGTCCTCAGGTGTTCAATCTCAATTTTTTTGTGAAAATATCAAACTTCAACACCAGGTCGTCATTCCGTAATCGAACTGGACTTTGAATTGCTATTTCGTGTCGGTTTTTTCAAGGATTGCCAGAAATCATGTCAAAAAAGATTGATAGCGGCTTTTTATGAAACCCTATTTCTGAATTTCTTGGAAATAGGGTCTGATTTGCGATAAAAATGGAATTTTTAATTTTGACCCTTATTGACTGTCACGTAATGTTGAGTCAGAAACGAGACAAGTCTCGCCAAGTATTGAAAAATATCACAGCTGTGCCACTTCAACGCCAACAATTTTGAATAAAATAATACTTGTTCAAGGTCAGACAGATCAAGTGTGAGGTCCTCAGGTGTTCAATCTCAATTTTTTTGTGAAAATATCAAACCTCAACACCAGGTCGTCATTCCGTAATCGAACTGGACTTTGAATTGCTATTTCGTGTCGGTTTTTTCAAGGATTGCCAGAAATCATGTCAGAAAAGATTGATAGCGGCCTTTTATGAAACCCTATTTCTGAATTTCTTGGAAATAGGGTCTGATTTGCGATAAAAATGGAATTTTTAATTTCGACCCTTATTGACTGTCACGTAATGTTGAGTCAGAAACGAGACAAGTCTCGCCAAGTATTGGAAAATATCACAGCTGTGCCACTTCAACGCCAACTATTTTGAATAAAATAATACTTGTTCAAGGTCAGACAGATCAAATGTGAGGTCCTCAGGTGTTCAATCTCAATTTTTTTGTGAAAATATCAAACTTCAACACCAGGTCGTCATTCCGTAATCGAACTGGACTTTGAATTGCTATTTCGTGTCGGTTTTTTCAAGGATTGCCAGAAATCATGTCAGAAAAGATTGATAGCGGCTTTTTATGAAACCCTATTTCTGAATTTCTTGGAAATAGGGTCTGATTTGCGATAAAAATGGAATTTTTAATTTTGACCCTTATTGACTGTCACGTAATGTTGAGTCAGAAACGAGACAAGTCTCGCCAAGTATTGAAAAATATCACAGCTGTGCCACTTCAACGCCAACAATTTTGAATAAAATAATACTTGTTCAAGGTCAGACAGATCAAATGTGAGGTCCTCAGGTGTTCAATCTCAATTTTTTTGTGAAAATATCAAACTTCAACACCAGGTCGTCATTCCGTAATCGAACTGGACTTTGAATTGCTATTTTGTGTCGATTTTTTCAAGGATTATCAGAAATCATGTCAGAAAAGATTGATAGCGGCTTTTTATGGAACCCTATTTCTGAATTTCTTGGAAATAGGGTCTGATTTGCGATAAAAATGGAATTTTTAATTTTGACCCTTATTGACTGTCACGTAATGTTGAGTCAGAAACGAGACAAGTCTCGCCAAGTATTGAAAAATTTCACAGCTGTGCCACTTCAACGCCAACAATTTTGAATAAAATAATACTTGTTCAAGGTCAGACAGATCAATTGTGAGGTCCTCAGGTGTTCAATCTCAATTTTTTTGTGAAAATATCAAACTTCAACACCAGGTCGTCATTCCGTAGTCGAACTGGATTTTGAATTGCTATTTCGTGTCGATTTTTTCAAGGATTATCAGAAATCATGTCAGAAAAGATTGATAGCGGCCTTTTCTGACACCCTGCCTCTGAATTTCAAAAAAATTAGATCGGATTTGCGTTAAAAAATGAAATTTTCATCTTGGTCCTTATTGACTGTCTTGTAATAAAGAGTCAGAAACGAGACACGTCTCGCCAAATAGTAGAAAATATCACAGCTACTGGACTGCTGGACACTCTGCCCCTGAGTTTCATGAAAACTCGAGCTGATTTTGCGAAAAAAGTAATTTTTATAATGTTGACTAATTTTCTCTTCGGAACAGGATGAAGGAAATATCGGGTAAATTCTGAGGACTCTCCGGAGTTCTCGTGTAATTCTCCTTGATCTAAGCGCGCATATCGCATCTTTCCAAATAGGTAGGTATGAAGAAAAATGTAAGCAGGTACCTAGTGCTGCACTAGTTGAGTAAGTCGAAAACGCTATAGGTTTAAAAAGTATACTTCATGTTTCCCTGCTCCCGTAGAAATTTTACACAATTTAGTTTCCGAAAACATGCAAACTGCGTGTAATGGCGAAGTGCACTAAGTAAAATATCGCACGCCACACGGAGATTGTGATAGGCGCCACAGCGTACCGTGGTTTATCGGCGAAGCTTTTGAAGAAAGTCAATTTTGAAAATAACACAACCAGCGACATCTGTAGTGATTTGAAAATAGCAACCGGTGTCGCGAAAAGTAGGTGAAATAGCGCGACAAGGGACCTTTTCAAGACGATTTTAGCGAGACGCGACACGCTTTATAATGCCATTAAAGTCGCGGTAAAATATGTTTTTTCGCGACATGTGTAATGTGATGGCCTCTAGAAAGATAATGAAGTTTCCATGAGATTTACACTTTTGATTTGACGTTTTTTGTAACTAAATCTGAAGCTGCATTTAGATTTTCATGACCTACTGGGATAGCAATATTTCTGAAACAACGTAGGTATAGGTTCCCAGGAAACGGAAGGAAAAAATGTATTGCTGCTTTCATAAAGGAGTCATGAGTCTTTTGAATCCACCAATCCCGTAGGGTCAATTCGAGGTAAATTTGCAAAATTTAACCCAGTTTCTAAGTTTCGAAAGTAATACCAACTACCTGTCATTTTGCAATAAATGTTTGGCTCACTGTAACTGTGACACTGCCAGATTTAGATACTTGAACCTAGCAACTTGAAATTGAGGTAACATACCTCAAATGTAAAGGTCTGTGATTGGTTAATAGTCGTCGCGGTACGGGCCTAAAATCGTCCAAGTTCTGCACTTCTAACGATTTCGATTATTTTCGGCACAGATGATCATTGGACCTATTCAAGCGTTTTGACTCGCAGCACCACCAAATTTGCCCCTCAGGAACGGAGGGGTGGGGATATCTTCAGAATTTGAGCTCCAGGTCTGGTATGGTCTTATGAAGACCCACAAAGGCAAGTGAGTAATCATTTTCAAATGATTTTTATTCGCCGATATCGATTCTCACGTGAAAAATGAGTTGCTCAATCATTTGACGGAGATATATGGGTAATAATAAGAGATAAAGATGAAATCAAGTGGTCATCTACTGAACTCTGTAGGAACTTGTTTTTTTGTGATAAATACATGAAACTTGGTAGGGCTGCTCATTATTACTTACTTCCCAAATATGGAGGGAGCACCACGCGTTCCGACGCATGACGTCGCGACGCAATATCAAAAGACATAGTGGTCGTCATTTCCAAAATAGTCGATATATTATCATAATTTATTTGATTTCTTTTATCAAACCATATGCTTTCGAGATTTAATAACATATTTATGTCGACTTGGGGAAACGGTGGGCTACCAGTGGTAAGTCAGGTGTCTGCTAGAGGGAACTGTGAGGTTTCTTTACCCCCAAATTCCCACGGTCAACATCTTCGGATAAAACTATTTTTAAGTTTGTCCATACGAATAATTATGTCATCTGGTCAACATTCTCCATGTTTCGTCCTTCTAAGGACTCCTCAGTATGGTTTATACAGATTTCGCAACCGCGCGAGATCATTTAGATTACCTAGTAAAGTAACCGATTTTGGAATACCGTTTTGTTTGGAATGGGTAAAAAAGGAGTAAATGCAATTTCTGTGATTCTAGTGTTAGGGTATGAATAAAGTCACCCGAATATGAATGAAGTAAATACGTCTGAGAAAAGCACCAATATGAAAATCATGAATTCCACTTAGCCCAAAAGATGGTTCGGTAATGTGTAATACCCCTATATTTGAATGTAGACAACTGCATTCTCTGCGAAAAAGAAAAGGGTGTTCCACATTTGGTCCGGTATGCCACAATAATAATAAAATCAATGAAGCCCGCTAGTCAAGTGGAATGCGTGAGCGCTCGGCAAGTAGAGCTCCCGGGTTCGATTCCCGGCACAGTGCTTTGTGCTATAGAAACAAAGTTTCTCAGCTTGTGATATTTGGGAATCAAATTCAGCCAACTCCTATGACACAAGAAATGCCGATAAGGATAAAAACAAACAGATAAACAAACAATAATGGTTCAATCATTTGATACGGTCTCATACAAAGCGATTTCTTTCTTTCAGTACGGTGGCATCGATATTAACAGGCGATTAATCGTTATAATAATTAAAAGTTTAGTTTGTAAAGAGTTGTGTAACCGAGTATGTACCTAATATGGTACAACATCAAATATCATTTTTTTTTCCAGTAATCAAAAGTACCTTTCTGAGATCCTTTCATTTGATCGCTAGATCTGTATAAACATACTGAGGAGTCCCTGGAAGGACGAAACACGAGAAATGATAACCAGATAACATATTCGTATGGACAGACTTCAAAATAGTTAGTTTTATCCTCGGTTTTATCTGAAGATGTTGACCGCGGAAATTTGGGGGTGAAGAAACCTCACAGGTCCCCTTACAGGCACTTGGTTTACCACTTATAGCCCACCGTTTCCTCGAATCGACAAAAATATGTTATTGAATCTTGAAAGCATATGACTTGATGGAAGAAATCAAAGGAATTATAAAATTTCTATCGACTGCTCTGGAAATGGCAACCACTGTTTTTTGATATTGCGTCGCGACGTCATCCGTCGGAACGCGTGGTGCTCCCTCCATATTTGGGAAGTAAGTAATAATGAACAGTCACACCAAGTTTCATGTATTCATCACAAAAAAACAAGTTCCCACAGAGCTCAATAGATGACCACTTGATTTCATCTTTATCTCTTATCATTACCAATTATCTTTGTCAAATGATTGCGCAACTCATTTTTCACGTCAGAATCGACATCAGCGGATGAAAGTCATTCGAAAATGACTACTCACTTGCCTTTGTGGGTCTTCATTGGACCATACTAGACCTGGAGCTTCAAATTCTGAAGATACCCCCACCCCTCCGTTCCTGAGGGGCGAATTTGGTGGTGCTGCGGGTCAAAACGCTTGAATAGGTCCAATGATCATCTGTGCCGAAAATAATCGAAATCGTTAGAAGTGCAGAATAATTTGGTGTACCGCTACGACTATAACTTAACTTTGTCTTTTCTCGAATAGGTACCATTTGAGGTAGATTTTTTTTCCTCGGTATTACACATCTGACTGCTATCTAGTTTTGCTTCATTTTCTCTGGGGCGTGAGTTTTGAGACATCCTGTATATAATTATATGAAGTTCAAAGAACTTGGTCTTTGATTCGTTTTTCCAATTTTTTTCTTAATTTTTTCACATTTCTATCTTTTCCTCTCATTTGCGCCCTGAGGATTAAAGTGCGCCCATGGCACGTGCCCCACTTGCCCCCCCCGTAGATACGCCTCTGGTCAAGGGTGCCTGTGGATTCAAAAACTTCTGTCGAAACTAGCGTAATCCTTTTGTAATAAATTTGTCAAACTTTGACAAAGTTACGTCCCATATTATTGATTTCTGATCTGCCATAAGTGCACGAGAATACTTCAAGTTCAAAAATACTCCTCGATCATGTAGGTTTTGTGCCCTGCCGTGAAACCACATTTAGAATGTTCCGAAAACGAAAACTGTGACTGGTTTGACAAATTACGATAACCAAAAAATTACAGACATCAAATGAACGATGCTAGTTCCGACAGATGTTTTCAAACTCATAGGCACCCTTGACCCATTTAATTTATGAACGCTCGGTATAATAAAAAACAAAAACAAATCAAACTTGTACTTTTTTAATAATGAGAACATCACCTAAACAAATTACAAGTAAGTAGTAAGTACCTAATGAAATTATGAAATATTTGAATTCAAATAAGTTGAAAGAACTTCATTGGTACATAATAATTTATAAAGTAAATAAATCAAAATAAATATTTCTTCCTCAATTACTCATAATAAACTGATAACTTCAACATAAACATTCATGACATAAACTATCACAATCAACATTGCAGGTACTTCAATTTTAACATAGTTAAATAATTCAAATAAATTAAATAATTCATCAGATTACATGAAAAGTAATGATAGTATAGTATCCACATACAAAAACATGGACAGAAATTGAGTATATATTACTACAAGGTGGAAATATTGTAGCAAAGAATAATGTAGCTTGGCCAGGAAAATGAAGACAACAACCGTTTCAAACAATGTTTTGCTTTGCCTGTTCCAGTCTGATTTTCTTCTCCTCCAACTCCATTCTTAAGATTTCCATTTTCAATGAATGCTGTTCACGTTCTAGATGCATCGACTGGTTGAATTTCTTTTCTTGCAACTTCAGCACTTCCTTCTCATACATCGTGAGTTCTGATTTCCTTTTTTCACCTCTGCTTCTGATTGAAGTAGTACCTGTCCTTGAGGTTGCATTTGATGAAGAAGGAATCATTACCTGGCGTTGCCTTGGTCCTTGTTCCTGAGATTGCGTTCTGCTCTGTTCAACCATACGCATTTCACTAAAATCAAAACAATATTTTAAACATGAACCAGCGGTCACTTCAACTTATCAAGAAAGTTTCATTCTCTTCTAGAAACTCACCCAGTTGATGCATCCAGTTCGACTTGACTTTCAGCATCAGATGTTATCGCTGAAGAATCTGAAAATCCTGGAGCGGCTGATGCGGGTATCGGAGAGGCTGTTGCAAGTTCTCGCTATAAATTAGAGTACATCAATATCGGGTTGCGGAGTGGAAAATATTGTCGCAGACTTACCACACCATCGCTATCCGCACGGTTGGTGTCCTCCTCGAAGTCTTCGGGTGTGATAGACTGTATGAGAAAATCGAGTTCGGTGGCCCTCTGATTGCGTGGACCGCCCCCTGTTCCTGAACCCATTCGTTTGTCAGCGGCTACATTTTTCTTTGCCACAACCTTCTACCTTTGATATGCGCTCCTTAAATCTGTCCATGTTCTCATCGTCCGCCCTGCAACTGCTAACCTCGTGGCCAACTCTTCCCATTTTTTTCGTTTCAAGACCGTCATCTTGGCGTTGCTCGATTTATCCTCCATGACGGCCTTGTTTTCTGATATTCGCGATTTAAATTAATTTTTCCCGCCACAAAATGGCCGCGAAAGGCGGAATTCAACTGACAGCTCAAGGTGACATGAGATGTCATACTCACAACTCACAACCCCACTTTAATTGTATCAATCACCCACCACTCGGTGTTTTCTGTTCACTCCTTGCTTGGCTTCCTAGTGTGGTCCCAGTTAGAGATAGTGCGTCTGTTTGCTGTATTCGAGTTTTGCGAGTGAATTCAATGTGATTGTTGTGTTATTTGTTCTTATTACGACTGTTATGAAAGATGTTCGTTTGCCGTTGGGAGAGATTTGCCATTACTTGCGTGCCGACTGCCGCCTCACCAAGCTCCCGGAACTTTGTGGAAAGTAAAGCAGTAGTAAATACAAACAGTTCTAATGTGAATAGTTCACGAAGACCTCTGGAGAACCCTGGTCACGGACCCTGGTATACGCGTAAAGGCCACGCAAATGTGACGGGTTGTACTGTCTGGTTTTTCAAGCGGCAATCACATTCGGGGAATTTGGTAAGGTCCCACTGGTAAAACGAATCAGCACATCGTCCGGGACCTGTGCGAACCCTGTTGAAGTTCCGGGGAGTTCAAATCCAGAAGGTGCTTCATGGACGTTTAGGAGCTGGTGTCATTCGGGTATAGTTTGTTGAGCCCTTTGTCTTCTTTTCTTTTCTTTCTCCATCAAAGTTTCCCAGTTCACGTTCCCTGTGACTAACACGATGGGATACAGTAATACCTGCTACTAAACACAACAATCACTTTAAATTTACTCGCAAAACTCGAATACAGCAAACAGACGCACTATCTCTAACTGGGACCACACTAGGAAGCCAAGCAAGGAGTAAACTGAGGTAAACAGAAAACACTGAGTGGTGGGTGACAGACTGACAGAGGTGGGTGATTGATACAATAAAAGTGGGGTTGTGAGTTGTGAGTATGACATCTCATGTCACCTTGAGCTGTCAGTTGAATTCCGCCTTTCGCGGCCATTTTGTGGCGGGAAAAATTAATTTAAATCGCGAATAAAGTGCAATATTTGGAATTTTTCTTCCTCAGTGAAGTTTTCAGCGCGTTTGCGATCACTCATTTTACAATTTTTACATGCAAGAGCTAGATTAGTAGATTACACAACTGCCACAAAAGTCACAAAACCAGCACTGAACCAGAGGCACTGAACCACAGAACTCGAGTCAAATTATAGGTTAAACCCGAACTTCGTTCTGTCAATTGTCACCTATGTCAACAAAACGACAGAATCTGCCATTTTGCTGCATTTCGCACCCAGCTGGAAAGTAATTTTGAGTACATTTTACAGTGTTGCCGCATCAACACCCTCTTTAGTTAAATGTGCCCTAATAGGACGTAAAAGGTGGTCTATGAATACGACCGCTATTATCAGGTAGCCGAGCGCTTTTAGTTAGAGGCATGCTAAATGTGGCTTAAAAGTGGGATATGAATACGGGCCTTATACTTTTGAAAAAATTTCTTTTTTTTCGATGGAATCAGAAACTATATTGAAAAATAACTGACCCGTATTTTTTTATTCAGCTAAAAATGGTATCGTTTGGCCGCAATAAATTAACGAAATTCCTTTATTCTGCCTATTTTTGACGTCATTTACACAGGCAGTATAGGCGGTGACTCGCTGTGACGTCAGAACTAGTTGACGTTATTTATTTATTGCGCCCAAACGGTACGGTTTCTGACAATAAAAAAACACGGGTCAATTATTTTTCAATGTAGTTTCCATTTTAATAAAAATGTTAGTATAATACTCCATTGAAAAGTCACATGTTGACACATGCTACCAATGAAGAAATCAACTGGTTTCAGTGCAATCATTGTTCGTACCGAGCCAAACGAAAATCAAACTTGAATGAGCACATGATGAATAAACATACTGTCAATGAAGAAATAAATTGGTTTCAGTGCAACCATTGTTCGTACCGATCTGAAGAAAAGTCACATGATGAACAAACATACTGCCAATGAAGGAATCAACTGGTTCCAGTGCAACCATTGTTTGTACCGATGTAAAGAAAAGTCATCATTGAAATGTCACATGTTGACACATGCTGCCAATGAAGAAATCAACTGGTTCCAGTGCAACCATTGTTCGTACCGATCTAAAGGAAAGTCAAAATTGAAAAGGCACATCTTGACACATCAATAAATAAGTGAAGTTTATTGTTCGTTGTTGTATTTATTAATTTCTTTACTTGATTGCTTTAAACGACTTTTGATAATTTATGATTTTATTTAACAACGGTTAGTGACACCCCATGTTACATGATGGCGTCGGGAGACGAGAGCGAGTGTTGGTCTCTGTTCTGTCAATATCAATCTGATGTCTGACGTTTACATTTCTATGCAGCCGCATCCCGTACGGAAAAAAACAACTAAAAACCAGTAGTTGACCAGTAGTTTTCAATAGTGAACTACTCAAAACTACTACATCGTTAATAGTTTTCTGTAGTAGTTGACTACTTGAACACTAATTGATCAGTAGTTTTCAGTAGTTACTGCTACGCCATCATTTTATCGCTAGTAGTTTTCTGTAGTAACTACTTGAAACTACTACTTGATCAATATCTGTTAAGTAGTTTTCAGTAGTCAACTACTGAGAGATTTAGCAGAGTTCAGTAGTCAGCTCGGAGTGACTACTGAAACTACTAAAATCACTGGTGTGTTTACTACTGAGGACTATTCTTTACTGAGAAATTTCATTATTCAACTACTGATTGAAATCACTTTTGCGAATAGGCACCTACATTAAATAACGTAGGTAGGTATATTGGTTAGTGAATGAAACACAGACATTTCCCAACAAATATTAAGTAGGTTACCATTTTTCACAGAATTCACAAGTAGGTGAATACAATTTATCAGTGTAATTATACCGCGTTTGTACTTATAAGGCCCTCTTCGCTTATCCATTATATTTCAACCTCTTGTTTTGTTTTTCATGGATTAATCATCTGTTTGACGCGAGGTTTGACGGACGTGTTGCAGTTGCACTTTGAGGTGCGAGGAGGCCCCGAGGCCCAAATTGACAGTTTTTGACGCTGTCATTGACTTGACAGACAGAGCGTCAACACCAATACAACAACTTTGAAATTTGAAAGTATCACCATTCGAAGTAAAACATTGACGGCCTAGTGTGATAAATGGAATCGAAATTTCTATTGAGTGTTTAGAACCTCTCATCTCTAGCAATTTATTATAATATTTTGCATAATTCTTCACCATGGTTTCATCTCGTTATTGTCTCATTCATAAATCTGGGGATAAGATGCCACGTTGGCAGCACTGACGGGAAAACTTTAACTGTCAACTGTTTCCTCCCCCTCTGTTTCCTCCTGCTCCTGCGTTAGTAAAAGCCAAACTCGTTTGAAATCAAAGTTTACCGTTTCCTGGGCCGCTATTCTGTACTCGCCCACCGACAACTATCGGATCGGTAGCTAGGGTGAGAACCAATCAAATTCGCTCCTGCCTAGCTACCGACACCGACAAGTGTCGGTAGGAGAGTACAGAATCGCGCTCCTGGTCTGATGAGTTATTATTTGATGAAGTACAATGTTCTACATTTTATTTATAAGTACGGATGCTGTGTGTGCTGCTCCCGGTATCATTGAAAATTGATCACAGGAAGTGTTTTATTGCATAATTTATTGAAGAAGATGGGGAACCCGTCCAGGTTCGGTTTCAGTCTGGAAAAAATTAAGGATTCTTGCCTACGAGGGAATGTGCTGGTTGTGAGTACTCCTATATATCTTAAAGTATTATAATATGGGAGTTCGTCAGGCTCAAGGATAATGCCACACAGTCGATTTTTGAAAGATGTCCGTTTATTGAAATTCTGAAAAACACGCTTAAATAGAGAAATTTACCTTGCCTAGACCAAGTAGATTGAGATGCGATGGATTCAGTGTTCAAACACATGGTTATTGTTACATTACATTTACGGTTATTATTGTTACAGGTACCTACCTACCTACGCACCACTGACAGGGGGCTACTACAGAGGACTACTGACAGTAGTTATTAGGTACTACTAGTTGTACGTACTACTTCCAGTGGTTACTACTGGCTGTAGTCGTACCTACTATTGCAGTAGTGGGTCCAAAATACTACTGGGCAATGGTAACTAGTGACGAATTCACTTGAGTGCGCACCGCACTCATGCAGTTCCGACTGAAAATCCGAACCGAACCGAACTAGGGTGGTACTTGTCAAGCAACTGATCCGACTCGGTGCCGAGCGACTGCTAGCGTTGTAGAAATGGCGCGTAAATTTTAAATGACGTAGGGACTATTGACAGTTTTAGATTGGCAGTACCTATTAGCGTCAACCGTGACGTTTGACGTACGGAACTCGTAACCTAACCTAACTTTACAGATCAGATCAGCAGATCAGAACAGCGACAACCGACGAACACCATGGGTCCAGAATTTAAAACTATCTGCTGCTGCTACTTAGCAGGTCTGAAGCGATTTGCAGAAACTTGTATCCCAAAATAAGTTTTTTCTGGGCATGCATTGTGCGGCGCGTTATTTATTTGCTAACATAACCAATAAAACAAAACAGGAGGAAATGTTGCCAAAAGAAGAGGATATTTCACATTGTAAGGTTGGCAGGCCTTACCATTCTAGCCCTTGCACTGACTCAAGAGACGGTTCCATTTTTCGGAACTGTTCGGGTTCGGTG
Organism: Anaspis maculata; assembly: GCA_949128115.1. NCBI lineage: Eukaryota > Metazoa > Arthropoda > Insecta > Coleoptera > Scraptiidae > Anaspis > Anaspis maculata. The sequence goes on along the minus strand of OX421967.1, from coordinate 58,690,843 downwards.
CGTCTCAAGTGAATACATTTATAAAGTTGCACGGATACCGTGCGATGTCAAGTGAATACGCCTTGAAAATAGCACCGTCCAACTGCACATGTGCAGTTAGAGCCAGTTCCGTGCCAGTACCGCCAAGTGAATTCGCTATAGTAGTTATTACTGGCTGTAGTCGTACTACTTCAGTAGTAGGTAATTGGTCACTCCTTATCTCAATTTGGATTTGGGAGCCATCTTGTGGCGGGAAAAATAAATTTAAATAAAAATTGAAACAGTCTGAGGAAAAATTCAATTTGGATATTATGAGAGCGAAAATCTTTTGTTATCTGCCGGTGGATTGTGATTGATTGAAAAATCAATCTTTCTTCCCAAAACGCAAAACAAAAAAAGTGACTAATTAAAAAAAAATAACACTTCATCTTCGTGAAAATTTTGACTACGCCATTGTGCAACAAAATTCAAATGCCTTAATAGGACCACCCTTATTTTGAGGCTGACTGATGACTGAAAATGTATCTCGATTTCCTCTAAGCCGAGAAAGAGGAAAAAATTTATTATAGTATGTTTTTCGCTAAGCGCTATGTTGTCTAAGCAGAAGATTATATGAAACTGGAGTATTTATGTAGATCATATTAAACTTCTTCAATTTTTATGCCCGGTAAAAGTTTTACCTCGCGCATAAGTTGTTTTCAAATTTTTTTGCCCGAAAACCTCAAGTGTGCCGTCAGACCTGAAGAGTCATTTGTGTAGAGTTTTTTTATCAGCTTTATGAATATGGTAGCTATTTTTTTGAATTTTGCTCAAAAATGGTACTTTTGGACACGAAAACCTAATTAAATTTTTTCTTAGTCCGGTCCTGGAATTTTTTTCTACTTGCTATTGATTTTTATGAAGTATCAGTGAGGAAATGTAACATGAAAATTTCAATCGACTATACGGAACCGTTGCAGAAATATTGCACTTTGAAAATTGTGACTTAAAGTACAAAATACCCTGTATCTTCGTAACCGATGGTCAACAATTTTTTTCTCTTGTTGGTCTCCACTCACCTTGGAGTCCTCTATCAAGTGTTGAAGTTTGTCTCATAGATCATGGAGCACCCTGTATATCACGTCCTCTGCAACTGTTAATTGATCCCTACTTCTTGCATAAATTCTCAATTTCATGGTTCCATCTTTTTTACATTGTTTGGCCAGCCATCAATTATTATTTAATTCAATTCTTTCATCTTTCCGCGTTTCATCTTTAATTTTGAATAATTTTTCTGGACTCATACCACTTTCCAGTTTTATAAGACAAACCTGAGCCTGAATTTCGTCTTCAAAATGATTATTAATTCCACCTGTTGAATACGCTCTTGATTACGCATCCGCTAGCAATAATTCTTTGCCGGATTTATAAATTAATTCGAAACTGTATTTCTGAATTTGAATTAACATACGCTGAAGTCGTGCGGCACATTTATTTAACGGTTTTTTCGCTATAGTTATCAAAGGTTGATGATCAGTCTCTACAATGACATGCTTGCCAAAAATATAATCATGAAATCGCTGTAAACCGAAACAGACCGCTAACAACTCTTTTTCTATTTGGGCATATTGCACTTGAGTTTCGGTTGAAGCTTTCGATACATGAGCACACGGTAAATTATTTTGCAACAGAACTGCACCCATCCCAGACTTAAAACTGTCTACTGAAATTTCAACAGGTTTATTTACATCGTAAAACTGCAGTACTGGACTATTCATTAATTTATTTTTCAATTCTTTGAACGCGTCTTTCTGCTCACGCCCCTAAATGAATTCATTGTCTTTTTTCAGCAGTTGTCTCAACGGTTCAGTGTTATTAGTGAAATTAGGAACAAACTTACTCACATAAGTCAACATGCCTAGTGGACAGGAAGCTGGTGCCTCAAAACTTACGTCATAGGGTACATGATTTTTAACCCTGTAGGTCTAATGTGCGTTGATCAGGTTAAAAATTGCTTCGTCTTACATGTCAGACCGGGGGCTTTAGGCTGGTATGAGCCTGTCAATTTTCAAAAAAATGGACAAAAATTCACGTCATAAGGTACATGAATGAAACCAACTGGATTTTGTGTGGGAACATCCCCTTGATCGAAAATCTGGTCGTAAGACAAAATTTTTGGCGGCTTTCGGTCCCTAAGACAAGTTTAAAATTTTCAAAAAAGGATCAAAATTTATCAATTTTTTCACAGGCGTTTTGTTGACCTGCTAGGGGTAAATTCTGCAAAAAATGATTCCTGGCTGGTCTCTGGTGCCACAGTTGATATATTAGTTCTTTTTTTTTAATTAACATTCACAATGCTGCATCAACTATTAAAGGTTATTAGCAGCTCACTTAAGTTACTGAAGTGTAACGTACGGGTTAGATGGAGTCAACTATTTGGATTTCTTTCAGAAAAGTTAGAACTTTATCATATTTGTTACTGTCTGTAAGAGTTGTTGGAGACTCTGCAACACCATATAGTGATCTTTGATTATGGTGGTTTGGGCAATGGTAGAGGATATGGTCGATTGACAGATAGATGTCGCAGGTTCAACACTTTGGACAATCTTGCCTTGACAAAAAAAAAGAATGGGTGAGTCTGGAGTATCCCAGTCTCAACCTATTGAGTTTAACTTGTTCGTTTCTTTTTTCCGGGCAGGTGAGAACTGTACAGATAAGTGGTTTTGTTTTTTGAAGATAGTGGTCTTTTCGGTCCCAACACTGCTGCCAGATACGAGATATACTGACCTTCACATATGACAAATTGGTAGATTGTTCGATGATGTTGCCTTTTTGGCCAGATCGTCCGCTCTTCCATTACCTACCATCTATTCCGATGTGTGATGCTGTATACATAAAAACTATTCTGTCAACCCTATCGGACAGTTCGTCTTTTATTGTTTGTATAAGGGGATCTCGTGAGTAAAGATGGTTCAAGGCCTTTAGTGAGCTTAGAGAATCTGAACAAATAACAAAATTTCCTTCAGGGTGTGTTCTTGTGTAAATTAACGCTTGAAGTATGGCATAGAGCCCAGCTGTATAGTCAAAGGTAAGTTGCTTTATCTTGAATACCTTGCCAAATTGTATTATATGGGCATACAGCCTGATCAGTTACAATCAATTTGCACCAACTTTTGTTTGGTAGATACAACAAACATTGAACTAAACAAATCAAGGAATGGAAAGTTGGTAGAAATGAATGGTGGGACGGAGGGATAAAGAAAAGGGAAGTTAGAAAAGTTCTGAGAGAATGGAAAAGAGGAAAAGTAAATGAAGTGGTGTACCTACAAGAACTGAAAGAATAGGGAGAAAAATGTAAGGTGAAGAAAATGGAGAGCAAAAGAAAATTAGAGGTACAGTTGGGAAAAATCAAGACGGAAGCAGAAGCATGGACATTTATAAACAAGGAGAGGGAAATAAAAACTGGAATCAGCGAGAATATGGACTAGATGACTGGAAGAGATACTTCATGAAATTATTGGAAGGTACCGAGAACATGAACCGACAACGGATAGAGCCAGAAACCCAGGACACAGAAATGGAAGAGATCAGCGAGCAAGAAGTTAGTATAGAACACAAGTGGAAAGACTAATAGAGAAAGAAAGCGGCAGGTTCGGATGGTATTAGAAATGAAGCCTGGATTTACGCTACAGAAGAAATTATAAAAACTCTAACAAGACTGATAAACAAAATGGAGGAGGAATACCAACGAAGTGGAGAGAAGGAATTATACCTACGCCCGATTTATAAAAAGGGAGACCAAGACAAGGTGGAGAATTATAGGGGAGTTACGCTGCTCAACACTAGCTATAAATGGCCATGGTACTGGAACATCGACTGAAAGAGAAAATCTTATCAACGACAAAGAGCTGGCAAAGTCAGGTGGACAAGTGGTTGGATTCTTTGTGGACCTCAGAGCGGCTTTTGATACGATAAACAGGACAAAAAAGGCAGCTAACACAGTTAAAATCGGAACCAGCACATCTGGGAGCTTCTGGGCTGTCAAGGGACTGGGACAAGGATACCCGATGAGCCTCACATTGTTTTCACTGTACATTGCTGTGGAATGGAAGAAATTATCAGGAAGGGACAGGACGGAGGTATTGTGGTTGGAAAAACGAAGATCTGGACCCTGGCATATGCAGACGACATTATGGTGCTATACTAGCGACAAACGAGAAAGCTATGAGGATGATGATGAAACGATTGGAGGGCTATCTGACAAAGAGAGATTTGATACTGAACGTGGAAAAATTGAAGGTGATGATCTTCAAGAAGGGAAGAGAAAAAAATCGGAAAGAGGAATGGGATTGGGAAGGCAGTGGGATAGAGGAGGTGAACGAAATTAGATATCTGGGATATGTGTTGAAGAAAAACAATGAAACTGAGGCTCATGTCAGAGAAAGAACATCATAATGAAAAGCGAAAACAACATTCTTGAAGAAACGCACAAAGAAGTTTCAGAAAAAATAGTGGTTTATCAATTTAAAAATTTTAAAAAACCAGCTGAGAAATCATTAGTCCAGGAATTTTAGCTGTTTAAATCGCAAATAGCGAACAAAAATTATAACTAGCCGGATTTTTGTATATAAGCTCAGTTAAGCATGTAGTTCAACATAGTAAAAGTCCTCAAGAATCCGGTTTGAGCTTCGGCCGTTGTGGCCTCGAGAAGAACTTGAGGGTCAGTTTTTTGCGCATATCTCATAAACAATAGCACTTGTGAAAAAGTTCCCGGGAAAAAAATGTTGGAAATTTTATTGTCTAGAAGAAAGGTCCTTACACATTTCATCGTTAGTCATCTCCTTCTTCGTCAAAACACAAGAAAATAAAAATAGTCCAGATGCTCGATGCTGAAGACTGGTATGGACCTTGAGTTTTATGATGGCGGAGTGCCACTTTGTAGAGGTGTTGTTTGATCCACTCTCTTTTGGTTGAAACTTGAAGCCATCAAGACGAACTATGCCGGCGGCATATACAGGGTGAAATAAAAAAAAAAGTTTAACATTTGTACCTCGAGAACCAAAATAGGTGGAGACATGTAAATCGCCATAAATAATTCTGATTTCATGGTCATGAAGTCGTCGTGAACTTGAAATGAATATCTTCAGCCGTTCTTGAGATATTTTCAAAAGACTGAAGTTGTTACCAAAAAAATATATATTTTCGTCTACTTAACAGAAAAAAAGTTGACTGTGTTTTTTCTAAAATTAGTTGGCTTGGAGAGAGCTTTTCACTGTAATTTCATTTTAAATGTAATTTATCATTGTTTCGATTCAAAACACCAAGTTTCGATTCAAGATCTGAAGAATTACTGATATACGGAAAACTATTTATTTTTAGTAACGACTTCAGTCTTCTGAAGATATTTCAGAAACGGCTCAACATATTTGATTCAAGTTCACGACGACTTCATGGTCATGAAATTAGAAATATTCTTGGCGATTTACATGTCTTCACCTATTTTGGTTCTTGAGGCACATTTGTTCAACTTTTTATTTTTATGTCACCCTGTATATGCCGCCGGCATAGTTGGTATTGGTGGCATTGAGTTTCAATCAAAAGAGAATGGATCGAACAACACCTCTACCAAGTGGCACCCTGCCATCATAAAACTCAAGGTCCGTACAGTCTTCGGCATCGAGCATCTGGAGTATTTAGCTTTTCTTGTGTTTTGACGAAGAAGGAGTGGACTGATGATGAAATATGTAAGGACTTTTCTTGTAGACAACACAATTTCCAACAATTTTGTTCCCAGTGCTTTTCCTCCAAGTGCCATCGTTTACGAGATAAACACGAAAAACTGATCCTCAAGTTCTTCTCGAGGCCACAACGGCCGAAGCTCACACCGGATTCTTGAGGACTTTTACTATGTTGAACTACATGCTCAACTGAGCTTATATACAAAAATCCGGCTAGTTATCTTTTTTTTCGCTATTTTCTCTATAATTCCTGGACTACATGTGTTTTTTTGGATTTTAATTTTCTAACCTTCAAAAATGGTGTTTTCGAGATGTTTTCCAAACCTTCAAACCTAAATATCTCCTAAACGAAGCGCATCTAATCAAAATTTTGCAAGAGTGACTTTTTCTTCTATACTGAACGTGAAATTGAGAAATATGAACAGTTTTTGAAAATAACGAAGGAGGTCAAAAATATGGGGAGAGAGGGCACCCCCTCAATATCTACGCCCCTGAAACTTTTTTATAGAACACGTTATGACTGCTCGTCAAAGAATAATTTCAGTAAACTTCAGGTTTGAATTTGAATCAAATAGCTAGAACGGCTCAAAAATTATGCTGAAATGACGATGATCTATATCCGGCTTTGAAGGGCTATATCTCCGTTATTAGGCGTTTCTCAAATATGTTCTGTGGAGAAAGCCTCCTTCATTGTTGATTCTCTATCGATCCTTGAATTCAAGGACGTTTAAGCTGAACCACCCTGTAGAGATGGCATCTTCGTCAAATCAAGCTTTGACGGCCATCAAGCTTGGTGGGTACATCTCAAGAAACAAAATCACGATTTATCATACGACTTTATGAAAAGTCGCATCTCGGCCCCTTCGCAGCTGTCTCGTACGCCACTGGTGCATCACACTACCTGGTATCCTGGGAACTATTGCGTTGTGTTCATCGACCTTGAAAATATGGAGTCCAATGGAAAAATCATGAAAAAAGCACCAATTTTGAAAATGGTAACTTATTCTTGTACCTCCCACAGAAAAAATGCCAAGCCTTGGACAGATGGGGACTCCAAGTGTGTTGTTCCCCATCAAATTCTGGAGGGATCCTCAAATTTCCAGATTTCCCTCAATTTATTCCGAGTTTCATCAAATATTTGCAATTCTTTCGAGCTACATAGGCAATTTAGCGTTCGGCATATTTGGCAACGACTCTATGACAACGACCGCAAGCTGTTGCAGAACCGTTACATTCAAAAATCCCGCTGGAATATCATGGCAGCCGATTGGAAACTACCAGGGACATCTGTTGAGAACCTGTCCCATCCCATTGACTTTGATGTGTTGACAGTTGATAGATCTATACTGCCTGCCAGAAGAAGTGCAACACCAAAATGTCGTGATGTCGTGAACCATATTTTCATCAAATATTCACAGAAAATGTGTTTTAAAAACTCGAATCAACCAATGGACTGAAGAGGCAAATTGTGAACGACAAAAAGTCTGGTCCCCGCCAGTTTTCGTTCTTCGTGGAAATGTTTGTCTTCGAGTGGCTGCTAAAAGATGTTAGGAATTAGGAACAAGAACAAACAGTGATGTAAAATACCCGGGTTTTTATATTTAGGGGTAAATACCCAGGGTAAATACCTACCGGGTATTTACCCAAAATCGGGTTTCTAATAGGGTATCTATTTCAGGGTTGGCAAAAACTCATATATTCAGAAAAAGTGGGTGGGTTTTTGGAGTTTTGTTGGGTTTTTGTGTTTTTGGTGGGTTTTTGGGTTATTGATGGGTTTTTGTGTGGCGCCATCCATATTTTGTTGCAAAAATTGCCTATCTGTCAAATCAATGCACAGTTGCAACCGATGAACGACAGGGGGGCCTATATGTTGTTAGTTTTTATAAGTCTCGTTATTCTTTTTTTTGTCTTTAATTATTGATGACTTGCTAAATGTACAAATTGTACCCAGTAATGGCAGAAATATATATCTCTCTATCTATCTAGTGCTGATAGCTGTTACACAAAAACTTTCCTGGATCACCCTCTTCAAACTCTTCTTAAGCCTAGAGCTCGTTTGAGACGACTCAATATAGAGAGTAGGTACTAAAAACTGAAGAAAACACATTTCATAAGGATTTTTGTGTGGGTTTTTGATAAGAATCCAATGTGGGTTTTTGTGTCAAAAACCTGTGGATTTTTCAAGTGAGTTTTATTCCGTGCCATCCCTGAATTCTATTTTCATAATTAATAATAATATTAACAACAATAACAATAATGATTCTTTCAACTCGATTTCGGATGACTGTGATTTATATTTTACGCCTTTGAATGAAATCAAACGGCTTGTTTGATATGATATTTTGTAGTGTTCTGTAAATATCCTGTGTTTTGTGTATCATTTTTGTAGAATTCTACTATGTATTTCGCAAATGAATTTCCTATTCTGGTTGTACTCCTGTTGGAAATAAATCTATTATTATTATTATTATTATTTGTATTATTTTGACTACCCAACTTGCGTCTTTCGCTTTCGACGGGAAACGGTGAAAATGTAACTCTTCCTTTTTCCGGTTTCCACAGCGCGACTCGCACTCGGAAACACAACTAATTCTCCGCCACTTTTTGTCACTATCTATCTTGCCACCTTCCATTCTATGCCACTTTTGCTTGCCAGTCCTCGTACACGTGCCACTCTCATTTAAAAATGCAATTCTTCTGCAATCGACGACATCTAATATATTCAAGATAATGAAACGTGCGTGGCTCACGTACTTTGTTGGAAAAAATTAACGCCGCGTTAAGTCAGATGGAATCAAATAATGTCCCTAAACACCGCAACGCTCGTAAGAGCCCACACAAATCTGCAGTTGATCCGTGCACAAACGTCGTTTACACGTTGGCCGTCAGATGGCGTATTCGATCTTGAAACTCGCCAATTGTTCTCAGAGATATTGTTCCTCGTGTTGCTGAACCATCACTTTCGATTTGTTGTACCTCTTCATCAACACAAAATGTAAGTTGCTAGTGAATGCCTTGGATAGTTCATATAAGTGTGCCATTTCCGTAATCTTTTAGGTTAGAATCACCCGAAATCGTTGGCGCGCACAACTGTTCGCAATGTTCGCACCAAACTGAAAACGTCTTTCAACTGAACCATCACGTCCAGAGGAATCACAAAAATGTTTATGCAGCCGAACTGTTCCATGCCATCGTCGAACCGCAACAGTTCCCCTGTATCTGCTGCGATTACAAGAGCTACTATCTGTTCGAACTGTACGAACACTGGCAAACAAGTACATAGTCGGGTGACACAGTTTCATACATACAAAAATACCGTATTGAAAAACTGTATTATACAAGTGGTATGATACAACTTCACATCACTACGCCAAATAGAGTACCCTGACAACCGCCACTTTCCCCATATGAATCAATGGGGAATGTTAATGCGAAATGCTTTCATTTGAATTCTACGCCATTTTGATGGAGACGTATGATTGCAGACGCTCGCTCATGTATTTTGTATGTATTTCAATGCTTTTGTCTGTATACATCTGAAAAATTATTGAAGATTCCTCCATAACAAGTCGTAGAATGATTATTTTTGTGGTGAACGTGTTGTGCGCGTTTCAGGCAGAGTTTAGTTCGCGCAGGTCTCACTAGGTGGCCCTTGTGTCAATGAAAACTGTCACTTTTCGCTGCTGTCAACCAAACCGTCAACAATTTATTCGATCATTGTGTAGCCTCCCGCGTCTAGTGTCTAACGTTGCAAAAAGTTTTTGTGTGTTCTGAAGTCCTTCCAAGTATAAAAATCAGTTTTCAGTCGACAGTATAAGTGACAGTTTTCGTCGACACAAGGGCCACCTAGCGAGACGCCCGCGAACTAAACCGTGCCTCAAACGCGCACAAAGCGCAGCATAACGTTCACCTAAAATAATAGGGTGATTGCATGTAGAGGGAGTTTATGGCAAACTGTCAATAGTGTCATTGTCATCTGTCAAGTTTCATCCATGTCGGAGTCAACGTCAACCGGACTAACCTCACCTCACCAGTGATGTAAAATACCCGGGTTTTTATATTTAAGGTAAATACCAAAATACCCGGTATTTACCCAAAATCGGGTCTCTAACAGGGTATCTATTTTCATTGATTGTGACGACCAATCCACGTTTACCATCACGTACATCACTTCAGCGCATACATGAGAACGCATACCTGCAGAGCGCGGTAATTTCAATTTTGACGCACGAAGTGTCACTGTCAATGGCAACTGTCAATCAATAATCGAAATGTAAACAAACAACAAACATAACCTCCTAACCATTCAACATTTAATATTGTTCAGAATGAAATGTCACGACGTGCCGTATGACAGAAAGACGCGAAAAAGATTCAGGTGATACGAAACACAACGAGCTGCAAGGCGATCGACAAAACAAGAGCGTTATTTGGTTAGATCTGTCGAAACGTCAAATCGACGTCAATCGCTGTCAGCTGAAATTTGTTTGACGTTACATACGCACACCGTATTACAGTGTTGTCAACTTGTTGTCGTGATATAGATATGGCAACGTCCTACTTTCACAGGTATGCGCAGAAACCTTTCGGGAAACGTGGATTGGTGAAACAACAACAAACAAATAATGATTTTTGCTCACAGCAGCAAAATGGGTATGTTCATAAAGCCTTGGAACTTGGAAAAAGAAATCATTCAACCTTTAACCGTCAACACTGTCAACCGAGCTGTCAACAGTGTCAACTTTTCTGTCAAACTGGGTAGGGTGGGTAAATATCGCTCGGGAAAATTCCGGGTAAATACCCGATTTATATTTACTGCATGTAAATACCCGACTCACATCACTGAACCTCACTGAATACATACTGTCATTTTGACGTGTTTTGTTCACACGCTCTTTTGCTCGGCGTTTACGAGATCGAGATTGTGATTTCTAAACATTCTAACAATGCCTACGCCTACCTTTACACCTGCTATGTGCCCCAATCATGGACCTGGCCCCTATGCAATTCCCTAACAAACGTCAAAACATAACTCGATCCTTGCGCCGCCTGCCGGTGATCAGGTGATCGAATTTCATGCAATCACCCTATTATTCAGATTATTCTACGTTTTGTTATGGAGGAATCTTCAATAATTTTTGAGGTTTATACAGATGAAAGCATGAGCAAGCGTTCGCAAGTATATACGTGGTACCGCCAAAATGGCGTAGGATTTTGATGAAATCATTTCGCATCACCATTAGGTCAAATGGGGGAAGCGGCGGTTGTCAAGGTGCTCTATTTCGCGCCATAAGCCGCCATCTTCGACTCTCCACACGTCACTTTGATACATGAGCTTCAGCTGTCGAATGGCAGAGGGCACCAGCAGTTTGTTCGTGTGCGGTTCAACCTCTCTGGTTCAACCAGGAAGACGTATTGTTTCTCGCGTTGCTCAGACGTGATTTCCGATTTGTTGTACCACTTAATCACCACAAAATGTAAGTTGCTAGTGAATGCCTTGGATAGTTCACATCAGTGTGCCATTTTCGTAATCTTCTAGGTTAGAATCACCCGAAATTTTTGACGCGTACAACTGTTCGCAATGTTCGCACCAAACTGAAACCGCCTTTCAGTTGAACCATCACGTCCAGAGGAATCACAAAAATGTTTATGCAGCCGAACTGTACCATGCCATCGTTGAACCGCAACAGTTCTCCTGCATCTGCTGCGATTACAAGAGCTACTATCAGTTCGAACTGTACGAACATTGCAAACAAGTACATAGTCCGGAGGCGACCGAAAACGATGAAAATGAGACGTTTCGGGAAGAATGTGAAAGATATTCGTGTGACGGCTGCAGATACAAGTCGGATTCGAGTTTATGTCTTTTGAAACACCACGATTTGTGTGGAAGTGAGCCGGCAGAGAGACCACAACCGAGACCACAACAAACCACAGAAGCGGCGGAAGACATAGCGTCGCCATATTTGGATAGATCTGGTGTAAGAGGAACCGTCAGAGATTTTGTAGTGATAGAAATGAACTTGGCGACACATGATTCAAGTGGAAAAATTGTCGAGTATAATTGCAACCATTGTTCGTACAGAGCTAAACAAAAGTCACATTTGAAAGTGCATATCATATCGAAACATACTGAGAATGAAAAAATCAACTGGTCCCAATGCAACCATTGTTCGTACCGAAGTAAAGAAAAGTCAACATTGAAGAGGCACATTTTGGCACATGCTGCCGATGAAGAAATCAACTGGTTCCAGTGCAATCATTGTTCGTACCGAACCAAACAAAAATCATATTTGAATAAGCACATGATGAATAAACATACTGCCAATGAAAGAATCAACTGGTTCCAGTGCAACCATTGTTTGTACCGATGTAAAGAAAAGTCATCATTGAAATGTCACATGTTAACACATGCTGCCAATGAAGGAATCAACTGGTTCCAGTGCAATCATTGTTCGTACCGAGCCAAACAAAAATCAAATTTGAATAAGCACATGATGAATAAACATACTGCCAATGAAGGAATCAACTGGTTCCAGTGCAATCATTGTTCGTACCGAGCCAAACAAAAATCAAATTTGAATACGCACATGATGCATAAACATACTGCCAATGAAGGAATCAACTGGTTCCAGTGCAACCATTGTTCGTACCGAGCTAAACAAAAATCAGATTTGAATACGCACATGATGAATAAACATACTGCCAATGAAGGGATCAACTGGTTCCAGTGCAACCATTGTTTGTACCGATGTAAAAAAAAGTCATCATTGAAACGTCACATGTTAACACATGCTGCCAATGAAGGAATCAACTGGTTCCAGTGCAATCATTGTTCGTACCGAGCCAAACGAAAATCAAATTTGAATACGCACATGATGCATAAACATACTGCCAATGAAGGAATCAACTGGTTCCAGTGCAATCATTGTTCGTACCGAGCCAAACAAAAATCACATTTGAATAAGCACATGATGAATAAACATACTGCCAATGAGGGAATCAACTGGTTCCAGTGCAACCATTGTTCGTACCGAGCTAAACAAAAATCAGATTTGAATGCGCACATGATGCATAAACATACTGCCAATGAAGGAATCAACTGGTTCCAGTGCAATCATTGTTCGTACCGAACCAAACAAAAATCACATTTGAATAAGCACATGATGAATAAACATACTGCCAATGAAGGAATCAACTGGTTCCAGTGCAACCATTGTTCGTACCGAGCTAAACAAAAATCAAATTTGAATACGCACATGATGCATAAACATACTGCCAATGAAGGAATTAACTGGATACAGTGCAACCATTGTCCGTACCGAGCCAAACGAAAATCAGATTTGTATAAGCACATGATGAATAAACATACTGCCAATATAGGAATCAACTGGTTCCAGTGCAACCATTGTTCGTACCGATGTAAAGAAAAGTCATCATTGAAACGTCACATGTTAACACATGCTACCAATGAAGAAATCCACTGGTTCCAGTGCAATCATTGTTCGTACCGGGCCAAACAAAAATCAGATTTGAAAAGACATGTCAACACACGCTGCAAATAAAGAAATGGACTAGTTCCAGTGCACCCATTGTTCTTACCGACCTAAACAAAGAATCATATTTCGAAGGACACTTCCTACATGCTGCGAATTAAGAATAAAAAATCAAGTTGTTCCTGTGTAACCAGTGTTCGTACCGAACTAAAATCATACCTACTTACCTACTGGTTTGAGAGTGCACACGATAAATATGCCTGTTGTGAATAAACGCAGAAGCTGCGAGTTTTTGTTATCATTCTTTATTCCCAAGATCCCAAGCAGCAAGTTGAGGGAATTTGAGCATAGATAAGGAAATTTTGCCTAATTTAGTTGAAAATTATTCGTAAATCTGACTCGATTTACCTTTAGGGATTTGCAGCCAAGCCTGCAGGTCAGCAGAAAACGTAGGTACCTAAGGGGAAAACGGGGAATGGCGGCCCCCTAGCTTAACTAAGCAATTTTGTGAATTTCAGCGTTGATTGCCATTAATTATGGCCAGAATTGGTGTCAATAATAGTCACTTATGTGTAAAATATGAATATATTGTTAAAAATCATCTAAAGTAGTGAAGCCAGCCGCATTTTGCGGGCCGAAAATAATCCGGAGGAAAATAAATCGAAGCCGTGAAATCGAGGTATGTACACACATCAAAAGAATCTCGGGTACAAGCAAATTCAGACGGTTTCTAAAATCATCATAACTTTTGATTTCCGTCAGCGATTTCATATTGGTTTCCAGTGTTCGATAGTACAATCTTTCGTCTCCATGCCTTGATCACTTCAAATACGAACAATGTTTTATAAGAGGTTGCCACAGGCTGGTCAATGGAACAGTGTAAAATTGCCGAAAGTTCAGGTACCAGCGCGATTTCCCAAAAGAAAATTCATTCATTCCAATAGCACAGTTGTGAAGATCGGTGTTTCGGCTTCAGTAACGTTCTTGAATTTTGAAAATCGAAGGTGAATTGCCAAAGATATTGATCATTTTGTGCCGCCATGTTGAACTTCCAAGAATGTGATCCGATTTCATCGAAACCGGAAACACACTCATGTCTGGCTCAAGTAATTGGAATTTCAAGATCAAATTTCACTTATTGAAATCACTTTCGATCCGCTATATTGAACTCTTTACATGAATGATTCGAATTTGAGGAATTTATCCGCCATCCTCTCAGTGGGCGATGATGGTACCTAAATGAAATTCCAATTATTTGAACCAGGCATGAGTGTGATCCAAGTTTCAATGAAATCGGATCACTTTCTTGGAAGTTCAACATGGCGGCACAAAATGATCAATATCTTTGAGAATGCACCTTCGATTCTCAAAATTCAATAACGTTACTGGAGCTGAAGCATCAGTCTTCATAACTGTGCTATTGGAATGCATAAAAAATTGTTTTTGGGAAATCGCGCTCGTACTGAACTTTCGGCAATTTTACACTGTTCCATTGATCACCCTGTAAAAACTTTATATATATCTCAACAATCTCGAGAGCTCTATACTCGAACAACAAGAAGAGAGGCACAACGGGATGTCGTCTTGTTTAGATGAAGGGGATCATCGGCCAAGCAGTTCCAAAAGCGGGAAACGTGATTTAATTCAAATAAGTTGAATTATATTGAAGTATAATGGGTTGTCTACCCATTCAGGGGTTCAAGAAGATAGCTGGAGTCTTTTCAGTAGATAATATAAATTACAACGAAGGTTAAAAATATTAAAGAGAAATATAGTGCTGCCCGTCATTGCCCGACGGTTTTCGGCGAGGTTTTCGGGTAATCCCGGCCGCGGCCGCCTCCACCAAAAATGATCATGATTGTTTCTATAAGCGAAGTCTCTCAAGAGGGGAAGACGCAGATCGACATCTTCTTACGAGGCTGATTTTGGCCAGATCACAGCCTACCCAAGTCGAAAAGTTTTTGATCATACGGTAGCTCCCGGCCGGCATTACCCCCGTGCCCGGCATTTTCCGTCCTTCCCCTATACCCAGGGCTGGGCAAAATACTCTGAAAAATGTATAAATTACTTCGTGAAATTTCCTGAAAATACTAAATACATAATACGTATTTTGGAAAGCCATGAAATTCTAAAATACAAAATACAACCTATTTCAAATTACAAAATACGTACGTATTTTACCAATTTTATCAAAAAAACCGTAAAATGCAAGGATTTCAATGGAAACACTCTAATAATTCAGTCGCAACAATAAGTGAATTATTATGAACTACAAAAAGACAAATGAAACATACATAAAGTGAAATAAACTTTATATTCAAACTGTTGTGCTCAGGGAGAGAAAATAGTTTTTAATAATCTAATGAGCAGTCACAAAAATCATACTAAGTGATTCCTTCATTAAAATTTGCTCAAGTTGTAATTGAAAGTTCATCAAATAACCCTTCAGGTTCTAGACGTCAAGTGAAGCATTATTTTTTATAACGAAGCCACGAAAAAATTATAATGATTACAAATAGAAAGCGACCAGGAAAGGGACGTTTTTCAAAGAACAGAATGACGCAAGCTAACACAAACACAGCTGCAGAAATTCTCAGAGACAAATTGAAGATAAACCCAAGGATAAACCTTATTCACGTAACGACACGAAAAATACAGAATAGCTGGAACCCAGACGTACGAAAACTAAGATATGACTTGAGTTATAGCCCAACTACAATAGCAATGACGCACGTAGTGCAATTATTCGACTAGAAATTCTCTATCGAAAAGTCCCCTCTGTAGAGCTAATTCAAAGAAAGCCCTGAATTACAGCGTAATAAATGTCAAGTACTCAACTCAAGCCAAAATTGTTCAACTGAAATGTTTTTTCCTTGAATCGACGGGCCATGCACGGTAAAAGAAAGATGAGGCACGATTCTGCACCAGACAAAGAGACAAAGGATTCCCCCAGCTGTATAAAAAGGCGGAGCGTCCTATCCAGGGGCCAGATCAGTACGACCAGATCAGAGTAGAGTAGTACAAGCAGCAGTACAAGTACAAGCAGTCAGCATCAGAGCAGTATCAGACCAGAGTACAAGGCGGCAGGAACAAGTGAAAGTATCGAAAATGTGCCTCGAACCATCTCGCACTCGCTTCGGTATGTACTCTGTACACTCAACCTTTTTGAACTAAAAATTGAACTGAATTAGTCTCTTCGTATGGTGTTTGTAGAATTGTGATTATGATTGTTATTATTTCCATACCATGTTTTGTATCAAATTATTACCACTCGAAACTACGGTCAAAGTTGTGATGTCAACTTCTCAACCTAGCTTGATTGCCTTCAGCTTAATTTTTATTCACCCCTTTTGTATATTTTCTTCCTTGTTACTCAATAGAGATTTTATTTTGTTTCCACTTGTTTTCCTGACAACGAACCGACGACGCCAGAAAAGGCCAGGCAATTCTCATGATTCCCTTGTTTCAAGCTCAGTACATAATTAGGCATTTCCATTGACGTCACAGCAGTGTTGCCAACTGTCCAGAATAGCCCGCCAAATTTGATCCAAATAATGTTCGGGAACAACCCAACTACAGGGCGCTTATGGAGTTCCAGTTCCTGCATTTTTTTCCTCGGCTACCTTTTGAGTTTGAGTTTGAAACTTTTGTATCAAGTTCAAAGCAATGTCCTTAATGCGCCTGCAAAATAAGTTCTCGTGGAAAAGTGTGTTTTTTGTGTAAAGTAAGCCAAATATGTTAGGTCACCTGCACAGGGTAGTGGTGAAAATTCATATTTTCTGACGAAATTGGGCATGAACTTTGAAATGTTTCCATTTATCAAATGTCATTGAGATTTAGCTAAATGTTGGTCGATTCAATTGAATCTCGCTTAATTAAATATATCAGAGACATTTAGCTAAAATGACTGAGATTTCAAATATCGTTCAAGTTCAACGGCTATTTATGAATAGCGATACGATTCAATTGAATGTAGTCGATATATAGAAATTTAGGAAGACTAGTTCCGTGACATATGTAAATGGCAAACACAACAACGAACTCTCATTTAATGTACCTACTCGTAAATGCAAGGTACTTTGCTGTAGGTAACACTAAATAAATAGATAAAAAATATAGGGAAAACTAGTAAATCTCATACTTTACACTTGGCGCCCCATTTAAAAGAAGCTGAAAAAGTCTCAATTTCTGCGTTTATCCACAACAGGAATATTTATCGTGTAAACTCTTAAACCGGTAGGTACCTAGGTAAGTATGATTTTAGTTCGGTACGAACACTGGTTACACAGGAACCACTTGATTTATTCTCAATTTGCAGGATGTTAAAGACAGTGTCTTTTGAAATATGATTTTTTGTTTAGGTCGGTAAGAACAATAAGTGCACTGGAACTACTCGATTTCTTCATTTGCAGCATGTGTTGACATGTGTCTTTTCAATGTTGACTTTCGTTTAGCTCGGTACGAACAATGATTGCACTGGAACCAGTTGATTTCTTCATGGGCAGTATGTTTATCTATCATGTGCTTATTCAAATCTTGTCCGTGTGACGAATTGTCCGTGCGACCAAATTTTTGGGCCCTATATGGGTCACGCTCCTATGTGGGCTGGTGCCGAGGTACCACCAGCAAGTTCGAAAGAGTAGAACAGTAGAGTGGTCTCAGATTGACTGACTCATCAAGGATTGGATTCGCCAAAAATTGGTTCTCGCCTGAAGAATCTACAACAAAGAACTCATGCCTACGTAAATCTCATCAATCTTACAAGAAGTGATTGTAAGGACCTCTTCAAATGATCGGAGGGTAGCTAGTAGTTGACGATGAATTTGGCCGTCAACAATTCAAACGGCACACCTGAGACTGCCCAATCTGCCGAAGGTTCAGGCGACATCTGCGATGGGAACTATGATGAAGATTTAGAAGGTACAAAATAGGTATTGAAGAAACCTTACCAGATTTTCCGCGAACGCACGAAGCGTGCCGAACGGCTAACCCGTCTGCCTCGCCGTATGCTATATAAAAATATGCTTTCCGCATGGCCCTCAGCCATCAGGCATTGTGGGGCCTTTCATGTTCTTTTTCAAAATTATTCTTGTTTTAGTCGTAAGTCCGATTTCACCGTGTCATGTGAATTCTTTAAATGGGATATCGATTATCGAAAATGTGAAAAGTTCGATATTTTCGATATTATCGATGTTTCTGATTTTATCGATATTCTGGGCATTATCGATATTTCCGATATTTTTGAAATTATCGATATTAGGTACGGTATTTTCTTTATTATCGATATCTTGCAAAATTATCGTTAGCACCACCACGTTTTCAACAACTTCCTGTGGGAGGTACGGTTGCGGCCATTATAAAGTGGACGACAATGGGCGCTTTCCATTTAAAACATTTGTGTCGGTTTGTGTCAGCTTGTGTTAGCTTGTGTCGATGCAACAAAGGAACACAGATCAAATGGGACGCGTTTGTGTCGACACAAGTCGACTTGTGTCGCTAAATGGAAAGCGCCCAGTGTCAACGAGTTGGCTTGCTGTCATACGACGTTCAGGGCAAAACTATGAAAAATCTGTCAGCTGTCGTCCACTTTGAAAAAGCCGCAACGGTACCTACTATACTAAGTTGGCAGAAAATATACCTATCATGGACCCAATAGGTCAGCACAAAGAATTAATTTTGAAAGTAATTAAAAGAGTAAGTGTAAGTGAAACAATGTTGAACAGAAACTGCTCACACACTGAAGTGGTTATTTGAAGAGCTGGAAAATTCTCAACAATCGTCTGATTCTGAAACCGCTCACACTGTTTGGAAGAAAAAAATTTGTTGACTGCATAAACTTCTGAAGACTTCGTCAATGATTATATTATGCTTTCACATAAGAATTAGCCGGGAGGAACAGAGAGACAAACCTACCTACACAGAGTTTGACGGAGACGTCATATGGGCGGAGACGTCATGTAAACAGAACCACACGACATCAACAAAATCTGACGTAGCAAATCTTTGGCAACGCCGCTTCCCAGTTTTCTGATGCAAAATTGCCGGATTTATAGGGATCTGTGACATTAAACTACAAATTGAATTGCTTTTTGCTGATACTTATATAAATTCCACAATATACAAAAAAATATGCGTTGTGCTGTTTCGTTTTTCGGGCATTTTTATTCACAGCTAGTAAAAATTCATGGACTGTAGACTGCCTATCAGACACAACCTGACAACAACGGTCAATACATGACAAGATGACCTACCTAGTGCGCAAGCGCGATACAGATTTTCAACTTCGTCGATTCTCCAGCTTAAACTCCACCTGTTACTGCCCAAATTTTCAACATTTTATTCTGAAAAAAGTAGGTAAAGAGACTTTTGAGACGAAAAAGATATTTTTATGCCCGTATTGACCTCAGTTTGTACTTTGTTTTGAACAAATAAAAAAGGAATGGTATAAGACCCCAATGAACTGAAATAAGTTTTCTAACTGGTTTTTGTTAAGGCGAAAGGGGGTGATAAAATAGTGAGTTTCTGACCCGCGAGATGACGCAGAAGCTTTTAAAAGAATACAAGATCAACCAATAACCCAATTTGAATACTGGTGAGTGGTGATTGGTGATCCACGTTCGGGTAGATTTTTCAAACAGAAAATTTCACTAGCCATTCAACGTGGAAATGCTGTTAGCATATTGAGCACTTTGCGCTCAATTTTATTCCAAAAATTGAAGAAATTTTTTATATTCTTATAGCTGTATTTTTACTACACAATTTCTTGTACAATCTGCCAAAATAGTGTCAAAAAACTTCTTTTTTCATCACTATATTATCTTTCTAATATTTACCTAATAACAAATGTTTTATATAAAAAAAAACTGGAATCACTTTGAACTCAAGAATTAAATGTTCTGAGTGGTAGTTTACCGCATTTTTGACAATTGTGATTCTTTTTCGAGTTTTTCCATAGAAAAAAACGCAGGTACTGCAGCGTCGGACTGGCAAATTTTGGCCTACCGGGCAAAGAATGAAAGTGGCCTCGAAACCGAAGGGAGAGCAAAGGGGCCTGCCCCCCAGTTAGCGCCGCAGGGGACTTTTTTTAGTAATAATAATAATAATTAATAATGCTAATAACAAAAAAAGACGCTGACCAAATTGTCTTATAGATTTCTTCAAGCTCAAAACTTTTGATTGAAATACACTACAATAAAGAAAACAACGGAGGAAAAAAAAATTGTTACGTTATTCGCGTACGGGTTCGAATATAATTGACACGATCATTTCAAAACACACACTGCTTATTACTGCGTACTACAATAAATACACGCCAACAATTATTTACTAAGGAATATCGCTATGATTTTTACTCACTTTTAATCCGCTCGCTACCACTTCGCATTCCAATTCATTACTGCTCGTAAGGCGACGATTGATGCTTTATATAGGTCCAACTGATTCATCTCGAATGTTCCATGCATTCTCCAGCAATCTCCACAGTGACCCGACATACGGTTTCCCATACGACTCCCGAAAAATCTTGCACATTAGCCGTATAATTCTGCTGTGCTATAGAACCGGCGCCTCCGCCAAAATGGACAGATGTAGCTTGACCCACTGCTGAAGTCTCCATACAGTTGTATGGGCAAATGCCTACACGCGCGCTCCGGAACACACCAGAACGCTCCGCACTAGTACACTGACATCTAACGGGAAGAGTCTAGAAAGATCGCGTGTTATCCAGAATCGCCGCTCGTAACATCATTCTAACATTAGTCCAGGAATTACAGAAATAATAGCGAACAAAAATGAAACCCAGCCGGATTTTTGCAAATATTAGCTCATCAACAGTTTTGATTTCAAAGATACTGATCTACTTGCGAATTTGTCGAGGATTTCTGCATGTGGCTAAAGAGGTGAGTTCTACATAGACGGTAAAAAAAGAGCACGACTAGATGGCAGATAATACAAACCAACTACAACTGCGGGAGCAGCGGCAGGGCCGTCTTATCCATAAGGCAGAGTAGGCTGAGTGCCTAGGGCCTACAAACTTTTGAAGGCCTACGAGCTATCCTCTTCTATTCATTCCAATTTTTTTTTAAACTCAAGAAAACAATTTTTTCTGTTCAATATACGTATCAGCTATTTAGAGAAAATATCACAATAACAGGCTTTTAAGGGCCTACGAACTATCGTCTTCAATTCATTTTAACTTTGTTAACTCAAGAATAAAAATGTTTTTCATTATATCCGGCCATCGAGAAAATATCACAATAAAAAGTTACTAACTACATGAGATTATTCATAATAATCGCTTGTGTTTTATTCAGTGTAACACACATTGTCATGGGGGGGATCGAGGGGCCAAAAGACCCCCTAAAATTCAGAAAATTTTCAGCTGCGGCGCTTTATTCCCTGATACCAGCTTGTCCTTCACCATGTGAAATGTGCCTAGGGCCTACGAAGACTATAAGACGGCCTTGAGCAGCGGGAGCCTCACACATACAATCTTGTCATTCCACGACTAGTGACTACTTACAAATAATCAATGCACAAACAAAAGTGGACCAGATACAATTTTTTCCGAATGTGGACAATTTGGCCTCCAAACTGGGGATTGGCCTACCGGGCATTTGTCCGGTTGCCCGGTGGACCAGTCCGACACTGGGTACCTGATGTAATTTTTTTGAATAGTATTTCTAAAAATTTCAAACTGTCATTTTATTCTACTGTAAGTTCAGAAATGGAATCCATTTACAGAACATAAATATCACCATCGAGACTCCCCCAAAAAAATCCAAAAACTTCCCCTTCGTTTCAAAAGGTGTTCTTTCAGAGATTGGCAAGTAGGTAAGTAGGTATGGTTCAGCTCAAAACCAACAGTAAAGGTCGCGCCGAACATCTCGACTGAAACCAATGGATTTCGTCATTCGCAGCATGTTTATTTATCCTGTGCATTCTCAAATACGTATATAGCATATACCGGGTGATCATTTGAAAACTATCCACCTGCAATAACTTCCGATTCTTAGTGTAAATGTCTTCGAGCAAAAACAGGTCGATTTTTATATCGAGGGGGACATCTAAAACATACATTAGCGATTTTCTATCTTCAGCCCCCTCGCCCCCACCTACCCCAACTTTGAAATTTCAAATGATACTACCTATTTTGCGATACATCAAATTCAACAGAATCAAATTCTCTTTCTGAAAAAATATTTCTAGAATTTTCAACCCCATCCCTCTCCCCCCCTAAATTCTCTGAGTGTCCAATTAAATATTCTTGACCTCTCAATTCTCTCCAATGCAGTCAACGTCATCCTGCACAGCATCAAAAGAGAAAATTTTCTATGGAAAAAGTGCCACCCAAATTAACCCCTCCGCTCCCCCCTCCTCACTAAAAAATCTAAAATGACAAATACCTACTTTGTGATACATCAAATTGAAGGAAATCGAATTCTCTCCCTGAACACAATTTTTTCGGAATTTTTAAAACCTCCGTTTTCCTACTAAAATACTCCAAATGTCCAGTTGAATGAGGGAGGGGTTGAAAATTTCAAAAAAATTGTTTTTAGAAAGAGAATTTAATTTCCTTCAATTTGATGTATCACAAAGTGGGTATTTTGTTGAATTTTAAAGTTGAGGTGGGGGAGAGCAATGGGGTCAATTTGGGTGGCACTTTTTCCACCGGAAATTTTCTTCTTTGAAGCTATTCAGGATGATGCTGACTAAACTGAAGAGAATTGAGGGGTCCAGAATATTGAAAGAGACACTCAGAGAATTTTTAGGGAGAAGAGGGGTAGAGTTACAATTTTTGAAAATATCTTTTTCAAAAAGAGAATTTAATTTTCTTTAATTTGATGTATCGCAAGGTAGGTAGTGTCATTTGAAATTTTATTTTTGGGATAGGTGGGGGCGAGGGGGCTGAAGATAAAAATTTGCCAATGTATGTTTTAGATGTCCCCTTCGATATAAAAATCGATCTGTTTTTGCCTGAAGAAATATTGACTAGGAATCGGGAGTTATTGCAGGTGGATAGTTTGCAAATGATCACCCGGTATCTACCGGGTGGGCCACCGGGTGGGCCATAATAAACCGGACTACATTTTTTTGCCTATTGAATTTTTATTCCCTAACCGATTTTGACGGGAATGGTACCAACAGAAAGCCAATAGACTAGGTCGTACACCACAAAAGTAAAAATGGCCGTCACTTTGAAATTCAAGATGGCGGAAATGTTTGAATATACACCTTCTTTTGTTTTCGTTCTTTTTGTTCAAAAGTTATGGAAACTGTGAAAACAACAAAATAATTGGAAAGAATGGAGTTTTTCTCACAATTCAAGACCATTCCAAGCATATTCGGTCCATTCGTTCTGGAGTTATAGCGAAATTAAAAAAGGCCTACTTCACATGTTCTGACCAGAAATAATGGTTTTAAATTTTGGTTTCCTGCCTATAAAATTTTTATTCCCTGACCGATTTTGACGGGAATGGTACCAACGGAAAGCCAATAAACTAGGTCGTACACCACAGAAGTCAAATTGGGCGTCACTTCAAAATTCAAGATGGCGGAATTGTTTGAACATACACCTTCTTTTCTTTTCGTTCTTTTTGTTCAAAAGTTATGGAAACTGTGAAAACAACAACATAATCGGAAAGAATGGAGTTTTTCTCACAATTCAAGACCATTTTGAGCTTATTCGGTCCATCCGTTCGGGAGTTATAGCGAAATTAAAAAAAAAAACTACTTCACATGTTCCGACCAGAAATGATGGATCTAAATTTTGGTTTCCTGCCTCCCAAATTTTTGTTTTTCGGGGCCGATTCCACAAAAGTTCTTTTGATCGCCATGATATTGTCCATCAAACTCATTAAGGTATTTATTGGGTATCCATTGACACCATTTTTTGTGGAATCGGCCCCGAAAAACAAAAATTTGGGAAGTAGCCCAGGAATTATAGAAAAATAGCGAACAAAAATGAAAGCCAGCCGGATTTTTGTATATAAGCTCAGTTAAGCATGTACTGCAACATAGTAAAAGTCCTCAAGAATCTGGTGTGAGCTTCGGCCGTTGTGGCCTCGAGAAGAAGTTGAGGATCAGTTTTTCGCGTATATCTCGTGAACAATGGCACTTAGGAGGAAAGTGCTCGGGAAGAAATTGTTGAAAATTTTATTGTCTATAAGAAAGGCCCTAACATATTTTACCATCAGTCCACTCCTTCTTCGTCAAAACACAAGAAAAGCTAAATAGTCCAGATGCTCGATGCCGAAGACCTTACGGACCTTGAGTTTTATGATGGCAGGGTGTCACTTGGTAGAGGTGTTGTTCGATCCATTCTCTTTTGATTGAGACTTATTGCCATCAATATCAACTATGCCGGTGGCATATACAGGGTGAAATAAGAATGAAAAGTTGAACAAATGTACCTCAAGAACCAAAATAGGTGAAGACATGTAAATCGCCAAAAGTATTCCTAATTTCATGATCATGAAGTCGTCGTGAACTTGGATCAAATATATTGACCCGTTTCTGAAATATCTTCAGAAGACTGAGGTCATTACGAGAAAAAATAGTTTTCCGTATATCAGTAATTCTTTAGATATTGAATCGAAACTTGGTGTTTTGAATCGAAACAATGATCAATTACATTTGAAATGAAATAACAGTGAAAAACCCTCTCTAGGCCAACTACTTTTAGAAAAAACACAGTCAACTTTTTTTCTGATAAGTAGACAAAAAAAATTTTTTGTTAGGTAACAACTTCAGTCTTTTGAAGATATTTCAAGAACGGCTCAAGATATTCAATTCAAGTTTGCGACGACTTCATGACCATGAAATCAGAATTATTTATGGCGATTTACATGTCTTCACCTATTTTAGTTCTTGAGGTACAAATGTTCAACTTTTTATTTATATTTCACCCTGTATATGCCGCCGGCATAGTTCGTATTGATGGCTTCAAGTTTCAATCAAAAGAGAGTGAATCAAACAACACCTCTACGAAGTGGCACTCCGCCATCATAAAACTCAAGGTCCATACAGTCTTCAGCATCGAGCATCTGGACTATTTTGATTTTCTTGTGTTTTGACGGAGAAGGAGTGGACTGATGATGAAATATGTAAGGATCTTTCTTGTAGACAACACAATTTTCAACAATTTTGCTCCAAGTGCTTTTCCCCTAAGTGCCATCGTTTACGAGATAAACACGAAAAACTGATCCTCATTTTCTTCTCGAGGCCACAACGGCCGAAGCTCACACCGGATTCTTGAGGACTTTTACTATGTTGAACTACATGCTTAACTGAGCTTATATACAAAAAACCGGCTAGCTTTCATTTTTGTTCGCTATTTGCGATTTAAACAGCTAAAATTCCTGGACTAAAGCAGGAAACCAAAGGACCCGGCACGATTCTTATGGAAAATGGCTCCCGGTTAAATTCTCTGAATTTTTGGTATGTTGTAGGTCATGAGATACTTATCAAATACTGTGAACCCTAAACTCAAATAATGGACAGTTTTTCACCCACAGGGGGTTGAAGTTGGAGGTTTTGACGGCTTCAAAATGATATCATGACGTTAATAAAAGCTTTTCATTTAGTTTCTCTTCAAGTTGTGTTTCATGCTGAATGTATTCATTTGACAGAAAAATATCAACCCCCTCCTCCACCCCCAACCCTTAACTATCATCATTATATTCGAGATTACTCTCAAAAGTCATGCAGATGGCTTCTGTGATTTAAATTATGAATTTTGACATGAAAATTATTTTCCACCCCTAATGTTGGGGTGCCGATTTTCCAATTTTCCTTGGGTAATTTGGCTGAATTTTTGGTATTGTATACTTCTAATTCTGCTGAACAAAATGTTCTCATACCAAACCTTATTCCTATGAACAGTTTTTGTTCTACAGGGGACTGAAATTCAATATTTATGCTCTCAAATATTCAAATTCAGTCCCCTGTAGAACGAAAACTGTCCATAGGAATAAGTTTCAACAAGGGAACTTTTTGTTTAGCAGAATTAGAAGTACACAATACCAAAAATTTAGCCAAA
Source organism: Anaspis maculata (assembly GCA_949128115.1). NCBI lineage: Eukaryota > Metazoa > Arthropoda > Insecta > Coleoptera > Scraptiidae > Anaspis > Anaspis maculata. The sequence goes on along the minus strand of OX421967.1, from coordinate 58,664,612 downwards.
TTAACCGAGGAAAATTGGAAAACCGGCACCCCAACATTAGAGGTGGAAAATAATTTTCATGTCAAAATTCATAATTTAAATCACAAAAGCCATCTGCATGGCTTTTGAGAGTAATCTCAAATTTTATGATGGTAGATAGGGGGTGGGGGTGGAGGAGGGGGTTGATATTTTTCTGTCAAATGAAAACATTTAGCATGGGACACAGCTCGAGGAGAAACCAAATAAAAAGCTTTTATTTACCTCAGAATATGATTTTCTAGCCGTCAAAACCTCCAACTTCAACCCCCTGTGGGTAAAAAACTGTCTATTATTTGAGTTTGAGCTTCACGGTATTTGATTAGTATCTCATGAGCTACAACATATCAAAAATTCAGAGAATTGAACCGGGAGCCGTTTTCCATAAGAATCGTGCGGGGTCCTTCAAATCCATCATTTCTGGTCAGAACATGTGAAGTAGGCCTTTTTTAATTTCGCTATAACTCCAGAACGAACGGACCAAATAAGCTCGGAATGGTCTTGAATTATGAGAAAAACTCCATTTTTTTCGATTATTTTGTTGTTTCCACAGTTTCCATAACTTTTGAACAAAAAGAACGAAAACAAAAGAAGGTGTATATTCAAACATTTCCGCCATCTTGAATTTTGAAGTGACGGCCATTTTGACTTTTGTGGTGTACGACCTAGTCTATTGGCTTTCTGTTGGTACTATTCCCGTCAAAATCGGTCAGGTAGTAAACATTTTATAGGCAAAAAAAAGTATTCCGGTTTATTATGGCCCACCCGGTATACCTACAATAGAAGAATGATTTTAGTTCGGTACGAATACACTGATTACACAGGAACCAGTTGGATTATTCTTGAATCGCAGCATGTGTCAGCGAATGTCTCTTCAAAGAACTCTTTTTTTTTGCTCGATACGAACAATGATTGCACTGGAACCAATTGATTGCTTCATTTGCAGCATGTGTCAACATGTGCATTTTCAAATTGGACTTTCCTTTGGCTCGGTACGAACAATGGTTGCACTGAAACCAGTTGATTTCTTCATCCGAAGTATGTTTATATCTAAGGTGCGATTTCAAACTTGACTGTCCCTTAGCCCGGTACGAACAATGGTTGCACTGGAACCAGTTGACTTCTTCATTCGAAGCATGCTGAGACATCAGGTGCATCTTCAAACTTGATTTTCGGATTGTTCGGTACGAACAATGGATGCACTGGAACCAGTTGGTTTCTTCCTTGACAGCATGTGTCAACATGTGCCTCTTCAATGTTGATTTTTCTTTAGTTCGGTACCAACAATGGTTGCACTTGAACCAGTTGATTTCTTCATTCGGAGCATGCTGCAACTTCAAGTGCGTTTTCAAACTTGACTTAACCTTAGCTCGGTACGAACAATGATTGCATTGGAACCAGTTAATTCCTTCATTCTCAGTATGTTTTAATATGGTGTGCACTTTCAAATGTGACTTGTGTTTAGCTCGGTATGAACAATGGTTGCACTGGAACCAGTTGATTTCTTCATTCGCAGTATGTTTATATATCAAGTGGTCTTTCAAAGACGACTTAAATTTCGCTCGGTACGAACAATGTATGCACTGGAACCAGTTGATTTCTTCATGTGCAGTATGTTTATTCATCATGTGCTTATTCAAATGTGTTTTTCGTTTGGCTTGGTACGAGCAATGATTGCACTGCAACCAGCAGATTTCTTCTTTTACAGTATGTTTGTTTATAATGTGACTTCTCAAATAAGACTTTTCTTTAGCTCGGTACGAACAATGGTTGCATTGGAACCAGTTGATTTCTTCATTCGCAGTATGTTTATTTATGACGTGCCGTTTCAAATGTGACTTTTGTTTAGTTCGGTAGAAACAATTGTTGCAATTATACTCGACAACTTTTCCACTTGAATCATGCGTCGCCAAGTTCAATCCTCTCACTCTGGTATCTCTGACGGTTCTTGCTGCACCAGCTCTATCCAAATCGGACGACTCTACGTTTTCCGCCGCTTCTTTGATTTGTTGCTGTCTCCGCGCCGGATCACTTCCACACAAATCGTGGTGCTTCACGATAGATAAACTCGAATCCGACTCGTATCTGCAGCAGTCACATGAATACCTGTCAGCTTCTTGGCGAAATGTGTCATTTTCATTGTTTTCGGTCGTCACCCGACTATGTACTTGTTTGCAATGTTCGTACAGTTCGAACTGATAGTAGGTTTTGTAGTCGCAGCAGATGCAAGGGAACTGTTCGGGTTCGACAATGGCATGGTACAATTCGGCCGTATAAATATTTTCGTGATGCCTCTGGACGTGATGGGCGAGTTGAAAGGCGGATTCAGTTCGATGCGAACACTGCGAGCAGCTGTGCGTGTCAACCATTCCGGGTAATTCTAACCAAAAAAATCACGAAAATGGCACACTTATATAAACCTATTCAATGCATTCACTAGCAACTTACATTATGCGTTGATGAAGAGGTACAACAAATCGAGAGTGACGTCTGAGCAACACGAGAAACAATACGTCTTCCTGGTTGATAGGGCCCGCTTGTGGAGGAACTGCTGGCCCCAGAAATAGCTGGCGCCCTCTGCCAGCCGACAGTCGAAGCACATGTGTCAATGTGACGTGAAAGTTGAAGCTGCTTTTTCTCGTACTTCCACTGCTGATAAGAGTGATAAGATAGGTGAGTGATACTGATTCACTGATTGTCTATTAGGGAGCCCACTCAGCGGTCGATCCACAGCGAAATCAGTCCACAGCTCAAACATCCCACCCCACCTGAAAAAAGTCCACGACTCATTTATCCCCGAGTTCTACCACCACCGCGAACACATCCGCTGCTAAAACAATCCACCGGAAAAAGGTCCACCACGCATTCATCGCCGAGTCTTCATACCGATAAATCATCCCACGGTTCGAATGTCCCCCCGGAAAAAAGTCCACCGCTCATTAAGCCACGGTCATATGCCGCCTACTGCCAGTGGCTGAGGAGGTTTCGGCCGAGGTTTAAAATCAAGAGAAATCAGCTATTTAGAATTAATCCAATAATGGAACATTATAAAGGTGATTTCTGGACATAGGACAACAACCGCATCGAAATCCAGCAGACACGTGTTTCGACCTGTTTGAGTCTCATCAGTGCCGGAGCATTGAGAAGGCTCAGGCTCGATGGTCCAAACACCGAACCAAGTTGCAGGCGCAAAAGTTAGGACGGCGTAACTTGCCAAATAGAGCGGTCTGATTGGTCGTTGCTATAGTAACCGCACTTATAGCGGTCTCAGCCCCAACTTGGTATCGAGCCGTGAGGTTACTTATAAGTGATACACTCATGCGATATGCCATCTATCAACGGCTTTCCGCAATGTGTATAACGTTATACCATTGTATATACTACCTATAGTGGTTTTTCAGTAGGTAAGTAGGTACCTACTTAGATAATGATAACAGTGATAACGATAAGAACGAAGACATGTTTGGATCAGTTGGGGATCAATCAGTGGGGTTTTGTTTCGACGGCTTTCTCGTTTCATCTTCTCTCCTGGGGCATCACCGCACGATAGGAGATGCCCAGTAGTCCAGTACCTACTGAAGAGCGCGTGAAAAATTCCATCTGGCAATCAATCAACCAAAGAATCGATCAATAGGTACATAATATGTAATTAACCAATATCACTTATCATCATAGCGAAAGCATGAGGGAAAGCAGCGAAAACAAAAACAAGCAAATATTCTCTATTCACAAGAGGAATGATGAATCATTTTGCAATTAACGTTGATGCGTTGACAGATCTAATTTGACTTTCCACGTCACATTGACACATGAGTTTTGACTTTCAGCTGGCAGAGGGCGCCAGCAGTTCGTTCCTATGCGATTCAACCATAGACAAGGACAAAAGTAGAAGAAGGAAGAACCACTGCGCATCCATTCCAGCCGATATCGCATGGGGTCCGCCATTTTTAGGTCATAACGGCTTTCCCAAGGCGGCAATTCAAATGGGGGGAGTACGCGCGAGTCAAAACCATAGACAGACGTCAAAACAACAAACAAAACATGACAGTCATGAAACAAATAACTCAAGAATTTCTGCTCACGGCCTTGACTAATCCTCATACTCATAGTCAATACTTCGCTCGATCTCCGACTTCGCATGTCTTAAGTCCTTTGGACAATCATGACAATTGTTGCCATAGTCGGATTGTGCTTAAATCGGAGACCAACTGCGAGTATGGGCCATAGACGTATGGGCATAAGGCCCACGATATGTGCTTAATTTGAGCTACAGAATAAAATTCCAAGAAAAATATTCAATGTTTTACTTGTGATAAAATAATACAAGTTTGGAAAGTGTTCGTTGAACATCACACTGAATCAACTTTTCGCTTTACGTTTTGGCTAGATTGTGCACCTAATCGTATTTTCAAATAGCATCTTACAGCACTTTTCATTAGGATAAAATTGTGTGTTCCAAAATATCATTGTCCGAAACAAGGTTCTGAATCGGGTCCTGGGAGTCTGGAGAAAATTTTGTTCTTCGATTACTCGAAATTACTTCGAAATGCCTCGAACAAATCAGCAGCACGGAGCCATCCTCATAAGACGTTTCCAAGTTATTCCTTCATCATTCCAATTGCCTCGAGCCACAATCGAAACCCATCACCTCGTGGAAAACTAAAAACAAAACTTAGTTACCGGAGTGAAATTTGATTATTTAAATTCAGTGTTACCCGAGTGTTACGTATGAAAGGATATCTTCTCATCTCTGGGTTCATCAATCACTTGATATGCATGCAAATTTCGATAGGTATAACAAGACGTCCTGTATTATTTATTTATTTAGCGTATGGCATACATGCTACAGACAAGAGGTACCTCGAGAGGTACTATAATAGTAATAGAGAAAGTACCTAATATAACGAGTATATAAAAAAGTAAATAAATAAATAAATAAAAAGAAATAATTCATCAGATCCCGATGTCCAAGTTTTCAATCCAAGTGACTGTATCTGGGGAAAGGGTGTAAAAGTCGGAGAAATTGCCAGGGTATGCCCTTCGTTCGCACTCCTGAACAATGTGCCCGACAGTTTGACGTGGATTTCCACAGTCACAGTGTCCAGATTGAACTTTACCACATTTATACAAAAAGTCGGCGGTTCTACCGTGGTTGCATCTAATTCGGTTCGCAGTCTTTCAGATTTTGCTTGGAAGGTCGAATCCAGTCGGCTTCTGGTCGACTGGTAAATGTAAGTTTACATCTTGGGTTGTTGTCCGACTCCATAAATTCCTCCCACTTATGTATGATATTGAAGTTTTCAACGCGAAGTTGATTGGCCGATTTGATGGGTGGACTACGCGATTTTAATCGAGTTGAAGACGCGGTGACAATATCTTCGTGTATAGGTGGATGTCCGTTTTCCATCACCTTTCCGAATTGACGAAATGAAGCAGCTAATCTTCGGAGAGAGGGAGGCGCAATATGGCTAAGTGTGGGGAGCCAGTAAGTCGGTGTAGATTTAATGCATCCCGTGATAATGCGCATTGCACTATTGAGTACGGTGTCGATTTTGTGCACGTGATGGCTGTATTGATGCATTTGCTAAGTTCGATCAGGTTCGATCAAACTTATTACACAGGGAAAATCGCCAAACGAACACTTCACACAGAGGCCTCGATATCTGTTTCACAGCTTCTAAGTGGAGATTGAACTGCGGACCCCATTCTCCATACTTCCATAGCGGCTTTCTTGCTTCACTTTCTTAACAAAAAGTCATCAAGTACAATGCACTCGACAATGCATTAATAAATGCACTGCATCCCAGGAATATAAATAATATCTGGTCATAAAGTAGAATTAGTGGAAACGAACATTAAATAACACTCAACATTCAATTCTATTGTTATGTTTTACACAAAACCAAATATCGGCGCCGAGGAAAGTTCGATCACAACAAATCAATCTAACCTAAAACTTCGTAGCTGTCATCAAGTACACTGTCAGTACTGTCACCCACCTGTCATAATTACAATTGCCGTCAGGAAAAACCGTTATGTAATCAAAATGGCCGGCCTACAAATTACACAGCCGCGCAGGTATCTTGATCTTGCTTCTTCTACTTTTGTCCTTGTCTATGGATTCAACCAGGAAGACGTATTATTGTTCCCAGAGGTAGATATTGTTCCTCGTGTTGCTGAGACATCGCACTTTCGAATTGTTGTACCTCTTCATCAACACAAAATGTAAGTTGCTGGTGGTAGCCTTGGATAGTTCATATCAGTGTGCCATTACCGTAATCTTTTAGGTTAGAATCACCCGAAATTGTTGGCGCGTACAACTGTTTGCACTGTTCACACCAAACTGAAAACGTCTTTCAACTGAACCATCACGTCCAAAGGAATCACAAAAATGTTTATGCAGCCGAACTGTACCATGCCATCGTCGAACCGCAACAGTTCCCCTGCACCTGCTGCGATTACAAGAGCTACTATCAGTTCGAACTGTACGAACATTGTGAAGAAGTACATGGCCGGGAGACGACCGAAAACAATGAAAATAGGACGTTTCGGGAAGATTGTGAAAGATATTCGTGTGACTGCTGCAGATACGAGTCGGATTCGAGTTTATGTCTTGTGAAACACCACTATTTGTGTGGGAGTAAGCCGGCGGAGAGACCACAACTAACCACAGAAGCTGCGGAAGACATAGCGTCGCCAGATTTGAATAGGGCTGGTGCAAGAAGAACTGTCAGAGATTTTGGAGTGATAGAATTTAACATGGCGACTTATGAATCAAGTGGAAAACTCGTCGAGTATAATTGCAACCATTGCAACCAGTCAACATTAAAGAGGCACATATTAACACACGCTGCCATTAAAGAAATCAACTGGTTCCAGTGCATCCACTGTTCGTACCGAACTATTCGAAAATTCAATTTGAAAATGCACCTGATGTTGCAGCATGCTTCGAATGAAGAAATCAACTGGTTCCATTGCAATAATTGTTCGTACCGAGCTAAATATAAGGCAACATTGAAAAGGCACATGGTGAATAAACATACTGCCAATGAAGTGATCAACTGGTTCCAGTGCAACCATTGTTCGTACCGAGCTAAACAAAAGTCACATTTGAGCGAGCACCTTATATATAAACATGCTGCCAATGAAGAAATCAACTGGTTCCACTGCACTCATTGTTCGTTCCGAACCAAACGAGAACTGCATTTAAATAAGCACATGATGAATAAACATACTGCCTATGAAGAAATCAGCTGGTTCCAGTGCAAGAATTGTTCGTACCGAGCGAAAGAAAAGTCAACATTGAAGAGGCACATGATGAATAAACATACTGCCAATGAAGGGATCAACTGGTTCCAGTGCAACCATTGTTCGTACCGAGCCAAAGAAAAGTCGAATTTGAACAGGCACATGTCGACACATGCTGTCAATGGAGAAATCAATTGGTTTCATTGCATCCATTGTTCGTTCCGAACTAAACGCCAACCACATTTGAATAAGCACATGATGAGTAAACATACTGCCCATGAAGAAATCAACTGGCTCCAGTGCAATCATTGTCCGTACCGAGCCAAACGAAAATCAGATTTGAAAAGGCACATGTTAACACACGCTGCAAATATAGAAATCGTCTAGTTCCAATGCAACCATTGTTCTTACCGAGCTAAACAGAACAAAAAAACATTGCAGGACATCTTCTGTAATATGCTGCGAATTGAAAATAAATCAGGTGGTTCCTGAGTAACCAGTGTTCGTACCGAACTAAAATCATATTATCTACCTACCTGTTTGAGAGAATAAACGCAGAAGCTGGGACGAATTTTTTCATCTTTTATTTCCGTGATATGGCTCCAAGTTTTGTTTTTCTGTTGAACACGTCACCCGTTTATGAGTTATTCCAATAAAAAAACATGAAAAACCAATAAAAAAGTCAAATTTTGAAGAGCTGCATCTCGTTTAATATTGAACTTTCGCAAAAAAATAATATAGTAGGTTCACTTGTACTGTGACTCTAGTTGGCTGGGCAAATTTTCTACTTTAGCATTGTAGGCTTGCCGCCTTTTTACCTGGTGTGAAACGGACTTCTCTGGAAGTAAAGTTATATTGCTTATCAAATTTTTATCAAAATATTGGAAAACTGACCTTCTCCTAAGCGGAAAGGCGACTATAGTAGCGCAGAGCTGTATTACCGACGTGTAGACACAAGAACCCTACGGGGCCGCCTTCAATTTAAGTCATCTTGACGACGGCCATTCAAGGCCGACAAAAACTCGTTCCGCCAAGCTCCAAAACGGAATCAAATTACAAACTGATGGTACTCACATGAATTTCGGTCCAATACGCAAATTCGAGCGGCTGGGTTTTTTAAAATTCGGTTGATTTAACTTTTTATACGTAAATCCTGCTGCAACTGCAGGCCTGCCGAGATGTTCCTTGTCTTGCCAATAGTGCTTCATGATTCGTCGTGTCTTTTCGACTGCAAGAGGTGAAAGCATTGATGATTCCATGGGACCCTTTTTTTGGACGAAGGCTTATCACTTTTTCAGTTTGAATCAGCCTAAAGTTGAACCGGCTTCAAGAGGTCAGAAATATTTTTGACACCTGTCAAATGTCAAAGCTGCTTTGATTTATTTGTTCATTGGCGAAAATTAAAAACAGGTAGAAAAGTTACTACATTTTCCAGTATAATGGGAAAAAGCGTCAGACATCACGTCCCGCAAAAATATTGCGTCTATCTGCAGAGGATATGCGAACAAAATACGTTCCAAAAGTGGTCCGAACGACGAACGCTAAATGAAGCCAGAGCAGCCAACCGCAAAGTTTTGGGGATTTTCTATATTTCAGATTTGGAAACCTAAAAACAAAATCTCATGCACAGCCGACTAGAAACACAGTACAGGTGAACCTACTATACCTAACTGTAATATCGTTCGATTGTTACGGATTAGCTGATTTAAAAGATGGAGCTCAATCTTTAGACATCTAGTTTATTCAGTCGTTATCTGTCAGCTGTCTACATGAGTGGTTGTTGCCAACCTACCGGTTATGTTAATCACTACATCACCTCCTCAGTTTAAATAACAGAATTACGTATAACATAAATATGACTTTCACATACGTACAAAACATTTACAAATCAATCAAATTAAGATGGCGGACAAGAGCCAGCTGCTGGTTGACCCGCTCCCAAGCAAATTTTGTAAAAAGTGCAAGTCCATCCCCCTGAGTGGGCCAAAATGTATAGTTTGCGGTTCAGTGTTTCACCCGGGATGTATAAAATACCTGAAGGACATCGAACGAATCAACAACGAGGAAGTAAACTGCTGTTCAAGTGCTGCAACGAGTGAAGATGTGAAACGATCCATAATAATAACAACTGACGACCAGCCTGACGTTCCGGCGGAAAGTGTAGCAGCCGTCGAGATAAAGTACTTGAACATGCTACTGAGGGAAAAGGACACTGTGATAGAAACTATGCAGATAACTATCACTTCTTTGAATCATCAGATATCCTGTATGCGAGAGTATGGCAGCCTCAACAAAGACACTAACATTTCAGTCACTAAGAACAACAAGAACAATATCCAACACGTCCCAAATCCACCGTCTGCACCTTGTAAAAGTCAGTCTGGGCCTAACAAGAAAAATGGAAATCACCCAAAATCATCACCGGCGTCAACATCCACGTCCCAGCTCGGCGATAAAAAACGGATAGAAGAAACCGCTATCACCGTGAGCAAGAAACAATCGGAAAACAAAAAGTCCAATGTTTTGATTGAAAGAATCGCTACGTTCAAAAATAATGTTCAAGAAGAAAAGGACAAAAATACTTGGAAAACGGTAAAGAATAAAAGAAGAAAATCATCTGGGGTAGTTGGGCAAATGGACGTCCCTACCTCAATAAGGAGCATTCCCAAAAAAGGTTTTTTATATGTGTCTCGACTACATCCAGACACTAAGACTGAGGATATGGTGAAATTTCTGGAGGTCGACTTCCCAGAGGTACAATGCGAGCAGTTACCGTCTAAATATCCAGAATATTTTTCAGCCTTTAAAATAGCCGTCAATCTACCAAATTTTGAAAAAGCGAAGGATCCTTCCAGATGGCCTACGGGAACATATATCAACCGTTTTTTCTCTCATCGACAGCCGCCACCGAAGACGACGTAATGGTTGATGCTACAAATATAAAACTTAGTGTTCTTCACCTTAACATACAGTCACTGGCGGGCAAGATTCATGAACTTGAGGCGTTCGCTGCGGCAAATGACCCGGACATAATATGCCTGACTGAGACCTGGATGCAGGATGATAGTGTAACTCGTATTGCCGCAAAACTCACAGACATGGGGGAGTTATCATTTACATTCATTGTAGGTTACTCAATCACTTTACCACAAAGAAACTGCCGGACTGTGCCCTAGAGATGAACCTCGAATGTTGTGCTGTCCTGCTCTGTGGTGATCGTCTGAAACTGGGCGTCCTAACGGTCTATCGTCCACCTAGTGGCAGCTATGAACTGTTTTTTGAAGGCCTTGCTGACATACTTGCAAACCTTAAAACAAGGGTCGACCATGTGGTGCTCTGCGGTGATTTGAATATTGACGTCTCCACTCGATCGATTCACGCTGTGATGCTGCAAGATATGTTCCACTCGTTTCAACTCAAAAATAAATTGGATAAGATACCAACTCGCGTGTGCACAAATATACATGGTGAAACTGCGATATCTGTTTTAGACTACATTGTTACTGACCTCGACGACAACTGTTTTGAGGCGGAGGTTCTGAGCCCGCACCTATCAGATCACCTAGCTCAGATCATGAGTATCAACCTACCATGCTGTGATGAAGTGAAAAATGAAACCGACTTTGAATACCGCTCAAGAAATTTTTCTGATGGCTGTCTGCATAACCTTGTGCGTTCGGTTGAGAGCGAAACGTGGACCGAGGTATACATACACGACGATGTCAATGCCGCATTCAATCAATTTATCAACGCTTTTTTGTATTACATGGACGTAAACTGCCCCTACCGGAAAATTCAAAAAAGGAAACAGGAAAAACTATGGATTACCACTGAAATAGTCGAGAGCAGTCACCGACTCAAGCAGCTTTATCTACTGGCGAGAGGCACTGGAGATAGCCGCATGTGGAACACCTACAAAACAAACAAGAAAGAACACGGAAGATTGGTCAAGTCGACAAAGGGGATGTAATGTATGTTGGCATGCCTGACAATGACGGTCCGGCGCACACGACCGATGAACGACAGCGGCTGTGCCCACAGCAGCGGCAGCCGACACTCCGCATCAAGCATCGCACGAAACACGATGTACTCTCCAGTTGTAACAAAATGTATCACAGTACAATAGAATAAAACGCATACAAAATGCTTGTGTATCTTCAATAGACAATGTATTCTTCACCTGGCGACGAGAGAAAACCGAAGATATTGACGGATTGCCAAGATTCAAGCGGATTTCATAGCATCGAGATGACCACAGCAGCGTATTCAGGCAGTATCCAGATGTTCCGGGCAGAGCAAAACTTCGAGATCTTCGAAGAGAGATTCGAGCAGTACTGTGCCGCGAACAAGGTAACCGAAGCAGCAGTAAAAGTGGCATTGCTTATAAGCCATTTGTCAATCGAAGTTTATGCGACCCTGAGAGACCTATGTTTCCCGGACAAGCCAAAATCAAAAACGTACGCAGACCTCACGAAGTTACTCATCCAGCACCATAGTCCGCAAGTAAACGTATATAGAGAGCGAATACAATTTTACAGCGCTAAGCAAGACGAAGAAGAAACCGCTGCCGAATGGTACGCTAGAGTCAAGCGCCTCTCGCTGAATTGTAAGTTCGAGAATTTGCTGTCTGGTGTCCTGGCGGATCGCTTTATATCCGGCATGAGAAGGGGACCCGTTCTGGACAGAATCGTGGAGGAGAAGCCTGGTGAGAAAAATGCCGAAGAGTTGCTGAAAATCGCTGCGTCGAAGGAGCTAGCCGTAGAAAAAGCAAGTGGAAACGTAGAAAAAGCAAATGGAAACGGAGGCAAAATCCAGAAAATCGCGTTTCAAGGTCAAGATTGGCGAAACCGTGAAGAAAAAAACCACAATCGTTATCGCGCCAACGCCGTCCACCAAGAGAAAAAACTCGAGAAGAAAGAAGCAAGAAATGAGAATTGCCAGCATTGTAACAGAGAGCATCGTGGATCGTGCCGATTCAAGAATTACAACTGCAGGCGATGCGGGGTCAAAGGACATCTCCAGGCAGCCTGCAGAAGAAAGAAAGCCGTCAACTGGATAGATGAAGACGAAGTTGCTAATCATGACAATACGATTAGTAACGTAGAAGTGAGTCTAGTCAAACCTAGTCAGAACAGTTTTTATCACATAAATGTTTGTAATGTCAATAATTTTAACGTTTTTAAACCAATAGAAGTATCTGTGATAATATGTGGGAAGGCACATATGATGCAACTGGACAGTGAGTCTTCAATATCAGCATTGTCAGAGAAATTTTATAGAGATAATTTGTCACATTTCAAAGTCATACCTACCACAGTCAGTTTTCGTGGATATACCGGCGAACCTATTATTCCAATCGGTTGTCTACAGGTAGAGATAAAGTTCAAGGGCACGAGTAAGATAATGAAATTTTTTGTTGTTTCAACTGCAAAAGTTTGTTTATTGGGACGAGATTTTATGCACGCTTTTAATATTGTTTTCGATTCCCCAGATTATGTGAACTCGGTGGATTCGGACGACATCAGAGCGCAGCTTCAGCGAAATTTTCCCGACGTGTGCACCGACCGCCTGGGAAAGTTCAAGTATGCAAAGGTTGGACTGCAGCTTAAACCGGGATCCGTTCCAACTCATGCACCTCCGCGACCAATCCCATTGGCAATTAGAAGCAAGGTTGAGTCTGAGCTGGAGAGAATGGAACAGCAAGGAGTTATCACGCCTGTAGTGTCGACCGAGTGGAGCACTCAAATTGTCCCCGTGGTTAAAAAGAACGGGAAAGTAAGAATTTGCGGTAGCTATATTAAGTTGAATAAATGTCTGGATAATGTTTATTACCCGTTGCCCAGGGTAGATGAGATTTTTGCAAGTTTGGGCGGGTGTGTAGCATTTTCAAAGATTGACTTATCGGACGCGTACTTACAGTTTGAATTGGATGATAGCTCAAAAAAATTAGTCACTATTTCCACACATAAAGGTCTTTACCAAGTGAATAGAATGCCGTTCGGTATCAAGTGTGCCAGTTTTTATTTCCAGAAATACATTGACCAACTTTTCCAGGATCTACCTAACGTGTTTACCTTTCAAGACGACATATTGATCGGACATAAAGAGGGAAAAAGTCATATAGATGATATAAATCAAGTCATGATAAAGTTGAAAGAGGCAGGACTAACCTTGAATATACAGAAATCGAGATTTTTACAAGATAAAGTTTCATACTTAGGTTTTGATCTTTCAAAGCAAGGAATATCCAAAAGTCCTGACAAGGTGGAAGCAATTAAGTTAGCACCACCACCTACAAACTTAACCGAACTAAGATCGTTCATTGGAATGGCAAATTTTTACGCCCGGTTCGTCAAAAACATTTCAGAAATAATGGCACCGTTGTATGAATTATTAAAAAAGGATACTAAATACGCTTGGAATGAGCAGTGTGATAAAGCTTTCAACAAGGTCAAAAATCTGATTACGACAGACGAAGTTTTGTGTTATTTTGATCCAAGTTTGCCAATAATATTGACTACAGACGCGTCGGAAAAAGGAATAGGCGCGGTGCTTTCACATAAATTCAGGGACGGGAGTGAACGAGTAATAACGTGTAATAGTCGAACATACTCAAAATCCGAACAAAATTATTCAATCGTGCATAAGGAGAGTTTAGCTTGCTATTACGGCGTAAAGAAATACGAACAATATTTGTACGGGAATAGGTTTACTCTCAGGACTGACCAAAAAGCGCTAATTACGATATTTGGCGGCAAGGAAATAAATCAAATGAGCGCAAACCGTTTAAAGCGTTATGCATTGTATTTACAGAATTTCGATTACGAGATAATACATATACCCGGCAAAAGTAACAAGATTGCAGACTATCTTTCGCGCATGCCGTTGCCAATTGACAAAGGGAATGTAGAGGAATCGGACGAAGACAATAATATAATTATACTTTTCTAACATTGACATCCCTTTAAACATGGACACTGTAAGGGCGGAGACTGATAAAGATCATATATTGGGTAGAGTCAAACAATTCACAATTGCATCATGGCCAGATAAGATAACGGACGAATCATTGAGACCATATTTTGTAAGAAAATATGATCTCCAAGTCGTAAATAACTGTTTGTTTTATGGGCATAGAATAGTAATACCCCGTTCTCTACAAGATCAAGTACTGTTGGAATTGCATTCAAGTCATCAGGGCGTTGTCAAAACCAAATCGTTGGCAAGGTCGTACTTATGGTTTCCGAAAATTGACGAAAATATAGAACGGATTTGTAAAACTTGTGATAACTGCAATTTTTCAAAATCCGATCCACCTAAAAGTAATGTATCGTGGCCTAGAGCGGACGTGCCGTTTCACACCATTCACGTAGATTTTTTCCATTTCGGAACCCGCGAGTATCTTATTATTGTTGATAGTTACACCAGATGGATTGAGGTAATACCTATGACAAACATAAGGTCCACAGCAACAATTGAAAAATTCAGAGAATGTTTCTCAAGGTACGGGTTGCCTAACACGTTAGTATCGGACAATGGTCCATCTTTTGTTTCGGAAGAAATGGAGGATTTTCTGAGGAAAAATGCAATTAAACATCTGACCATATCACCTCATAACGCCCAAAGCAACGGATTAGCCGAAAATTGTATAAAGACTGTAAAAAACGCACTAAGACGAATTTCTTCAGACCCTAAGAACGAAAATCTTTCAATCTCCACAGTTTTAGCTAGATTCTTATTGTCATACAGGAACACTCCTCATTGCACAACTAAGAAACCACCAGCCGAAATGATGTTCAATAGAAAACTGCGAACGAGACTTGATTCGTTAACAAAAACTGAAACATCTTTCGTGACGAATAATCAATCAAAAGTTCGAAACTTTAATTTAGGCGACGACGTCTATATCAAGGATTACAGAAGGGGGATGAAGTGGTGCAATGCAAAAATTATACGCAAGTTGGGCAGAGCTACTTACTTGTGTAAAACTCATGAACATTTCATTTGGAAGCGACATCCAAATCAAATTCGTTTAAAGCAGTCAAAAGTCATGAACGGATGGCATCATGATAAAAATAATCATGACGCTATCCAGACATCAATTAAAACCAATGAATCACAAAGGGTCCACTGCCCAGCACCGTACAGCTTCCGCAATCCAAACATCATCGACAACTCCAACGACGTCGACACTGCGGATAAGAACCAGTATGAAAGTATGAGTGATAGAGGGAGTGAAAGAATAAAGAGCAATGTGATCGCGAGTTCTTCCGATGATCAAAATTTCAATGATGATCGGAATAATGCTAGAGAAACATGTTCACAGCCCCCGATTCAGCCTTGTGTCACGCGATCATCTCCGCAACAGGTTGAAGCTGAGTCCAACACATCATCAGCAGAAAGAACCTCCCTGGCGGTCCAGCCAACAACGTCGCAGCAAGACGCCATCAGCGCCCGCAAGCCTCTGGTGCCCGCCGAATCCGCAGAGGGTCCCTCTATACGTAGAAGCATTCGTGAGAGAAAAATTCCCAACAAGTTTGACAACTACGAGCTTCAATTTTAGGAGGGAAATGTGTAATGTATGTTGGCATGCCTGACAATGACGGTCCGGCGCACACGACCGATGAACAACAGCGGCTGTGCCCACAGCAGCGGCAGCCGACACTCCGCATCAAGCATCGCACGAAACACGATGTACTCTCCAGTTGTAACAAAATGTATCGCAGTACAATAGAATAAAACGCATACAAAATGCTTGTGTATCTTCAATAGACAACGTATTCTTCAGGGGACCTACTACTCAAATAGGATTGGCAGCTCAGCGAACCCTGTGAAGGAACTATGGAGAATCGTGAACCGTGACCTAAACACGAAGACTCGAGAGAACCTGCCGATGGTGCTCAGACGTGGGGATGAAGAGGTCAACAATCCCGAAGATATAGCCAACTTGTTAGCAAATCACTTCGCCACAGGTGCAGCGCTCAAGCTCCAACAGCACTTTCCAGCCCGTGCGCTCGGCCCCTGCACATCTTGCGTATCAACCCCGCACAGCATGGTTTACCTCCCGGTATCCCCTCAAGACGTTGTGGAGGTGATTGCTGGCCTGAAGAGTGGGAACTCATTTGGTCTGGACGAGGTTCCAGTGAAAGTCGTCAAGGCGACTGCAGCCTTTATTGCGGGACCGCTGAGTTATCTCGTTAATATTTCTGTACAGTCAGGCGAATTCCCTGATTATCTTAAATTAGCTAAAGTACTACCTATTTATAAGAAAGGCGATAGAGATGATGTTGGTAACTATCGACCTATCTCTTTACTGAGCTGTTTCTCTAAAATCATCGAAAAAATTGTGCATCAGCGCCTAATGAATTACCTGCTGTCAAAGAATCTGTTGTCAGAGGCCCAGCATGGCTTTAGACCGGGAAGATCTACGGAGACTGCCTCAATATAAACTGCGCAACAAATATGTTGTCGCGAGGGAAAAATTGGTCCGAGTTTGAACCACAATAACTTTTGAATAACACAAACCATTTCGGTTCTGTTTTGACGGTTAGCGAACTCAGTCTTTCCATTATTCACCTTTAGGAGGTGAAGATCAGGAAGCTCCATGTAAAATATCTACAGGGTGAAATGTAAAACAGTACAAAATTTTAGCAAATTCAACGGACCCCCATTTCCAAAATAATTTTTTTTCTCAAACGCAAATGAAAGGATTATAAAGCGTTATATTTAATCTTGCGCCCAGTTTTGAAATTTTTAAAATCGAAACTCTAGTTCAGACTTATTGATTTTTTTCTCTTGGAGGATGCTGATTGATCCTATCCTTACAAAGAAGACTATTTTACTCTGACGATAGGAGGTTGCAATTCACGAATATTCTTTCTTGAACGGTTCTCAGCAACTTGATTCGCAGACCATCTGGAATACCTTGATCAAGGCTTCAAAAAGGGGGCCCATTCAAAATGGGCGACACAGGTGTTTTCCTTGAGAATTGAATTTGATCAGATTTCCACAATTGAAACAAGCTTTCTTTGTGATTTTGACCTCCTGAACTTGATGCTGATGGTCAATTTTAGTTTTTGATGATGACGAGGCTCCTTAGGCTAACATAGTCTTCCTTGTAGCGATAGAATAAATCAGCATCCTCCAAGAGAAAAAAAATCATAAAGTCAGAACCAGAGTTCCGATTCCAAAAATTTTAAAACTGGGCGCAAGCCAAAACATCACGCTTTATGATCCTTTCATTTGCGTTTGAGAAAAAAAATTATTTTGGAAATGGGGGTCCGTTGAATTTGCTAAAATTTTGTACTGTTTGACATTTCACCCTGTAGATATTTTACATGGAGCTTCCTGATCTTCACCTCCTGAAGGTGAATAACGGAAAGACTAAGCTCGCTAACCGTCTAAACAGAACCGAAATGGTTTGTGTCATTCAAAAGTTATTGTGGTCCAAAGTCGGACCAATTTTTCCCTTGCGACAACATATTTGTTGCGCAGTTTATTTTCTGAACCTGATTCACAGGGAGTTAGATCAGGGTAATCATGTCGCAGCACTGTTTTTTGACTTGACCTCGGCTTTTGATACTGTAAACCACGACTTTCTCCAGGCAAAACTGTTCAATTTGGGTATAAGGGGCGCGGTATTGAAATGGATAATCTCATTCTTGTACAATAGAAGGCTCAGTGTAGCTGTCAATGGCCGAACATCTGCTGTACTTAGTTTGGACACGGGAGTGGCTCAGGGTGCCATCTTGAGTGCACTAGTTTTCTCGATATATGTCAATGATCTACCCTTATTTGTTAGATCGGGTAGTGTAGTGTTGTACGCCGACGACACATCCATTGTTGTATCTGCAAATAGTGCCGACGATCTGAATAAGCTTGTCAGGACAGTCACAGACGAGATGCGGACTTGGTGTTATAGAAATAGGCTCATTGTAAACGAGAGTAAGACTGTTCTGATGTACTTCAAAGATATAAATTTGACTGAAACTAAGTTCTTGGGAACCTTTCTAGACTCCAACTTGAGATGGGAAGCACACATCCACCACCTGTGTAAAAAAATGAATTCTGCGTATTATGCACTACTAAAATTGAAATCTATACTACCTGCTGCCGCTTTGAAAAATATCTACTATTCTCTTGTGCAGTCTCACCTAAATTATAATATTACAATCTGGGGTAGAGCCACTCATGTAAACCGCATCTTTATATTGCAGAAACGTATAATTAGACTTGTTTTCGGTCTGAGGTATAGGGAAACATGTAGGTTTACGTTTATAAAAGAGAAAATATTGACATTGTCATCTTTGTTCATTTTAAAATGTTGTATTTATGTCCATAAAAACCGAAATTTGTTTATAAATAACAATGCATTTCACACTTACGAAACAAGAGCTGGCCAGGAGATCAGATTGCCGAAACATCGTACCGCGCTGTACGAAAAGTCTCCTGAATTCTGTTGTGGCCAGATATTTCGCAAGCTCCCCAATAGAATAAAAAACATTGAAAGCTTCACAAGATTTAAATCTGAAACTAAACTTTTCCTGATCGAAAAATGTTATTATTCCGTAGATGAATTTCTGAATTGTATTGTGATATAACCACCTTATTAATTTATTTGTATACTGTACCTACTACTTCATGTACTTACATGTATATTATGTGTCTTTTTTCTGTATGACTTGTTCTATGTGATATGATATCATTGTTGAGAATGAATAAATTTATTATTATTATTATTATTATTACATATTCAACATGTACTGGCCAATAAGCCTATTTCAAACAAAACAGTTACTGACTTAAAGGAGATTGTCTTCTTGCGATAAATCATAGTCTTTGAATCGTAATGGTGGTCTTCGCTCACGTTGAGGTCGAGTTCTTAATTGTTCTGGGGCAATATCAGCTCTATCTTGGTTAATCTTTGAATCTTCTTCAATCTCGTTCGGGTTTGATTCTTCTTCAGTCTCGTTCGGGTTTGATGTTTCTTCAGCATCTTCAAAATGGTCTTCAGATTCAAGCTCATTTTCTTCATCTAATTGACTTTCCACGGCATCCTCGGGTTCCAGTTGATCTTCGGGAAACGTGAGTACGTTGGCTGTTCTCGTCGAAGTTGACTTTCCAGGGTATCTCTTTGGGGAACATTTATTTGGACATGCTGTCTGGATGCGCTCATCAGTCGAGTGTACAAATGGTTTGAAGAATGATTTATTTCTTGTTATGCTCTTGTCTGGTCGGCTTGCTGTTACTCTTGAGCGTTCGATCTTGATAATTTCAAACGGTTTTGGATCATAATAGGGTGTCAAACTCGAGGTCTTCTTTTGTCGGCATAGTACAGTGTCTCCCACACTTAGATTGACTTCTTTGGTTCTTCTCTTCATGTCGGCATAGTTCTTGTAGGTCTCTCTTTTCTGCTGTTCTTGTAGATTTTTCTGTTTTCCGGATTTTAGAAGAGCTGGTAGATAGTTATTCATTTTTCTTCCAAAAGCTAGCTTATACGGCGATTGTGACGTAATAGTGTGCGGAGTGCCTCTGTAGCTCATGAGAAACTCTTGCAGCTGCGAGTGGAAGTCGTTGTTTTCGATGCTGGCACAAACAAATGACCGCTTGACTGTTGTTACCAACCGCTCCACCATGCCATTCGCCTCGGGCCATAATGGAGTGATCCTGTGATGCTTGATGCCAAGGCTGTCCATGAATGCCGAGAATTCTCCACCGTTACAGGGAGGGCCGTTGTCCGATGTGATCTTATCTGGGACTCCTACCAATGCAAAGATCTTCTGCAGAACTGGCTTCAAATCCCGGAACGCTGTTGATCTTACATCTTCAATAAACGGGTATCTTGAGAATTCATCCACGATGAGTACTACATATTTGTTGTCTGGTAGTGGTCCAGCAAAATCGATGTCTAGGCAGCAAAACGGTTGATTTGGTGTCTCTTTTAGTTGAATCGGCTCCCTTTGTTTAGTGTTGTCAGTCGCTTGACAAGCTAAACAACTCTTGACGGCTTGTTCTACCTTCTTGTCAATGTTCGGGAACCACACCTTCGATCGTAGTAATTGCTTAGTCTTGACTATGCCTTGATGTCCTCTAAGTGTGCTAGTCGGATCGTTCTGTCTTGCAATGATGTTGGTATTATTATTTGACGTTTTCTTAGAAGAATGTTGTTATAAACTGCAAGTTCATGACGAATATTCTTGAATGTTCTGGTGGCGGGGTCGTTCCACAGAGCTTTATTGTTGTTTTTCAGTGCTTCTTTTATCTGCGTCAGTGTTCTGTCCTGTTCGGTAGCTTTTCCCACTTCTTTCAAAGTCAATCTCTTCGGCATGTTGTTCTCAATGATGAAGTTCACGTAGTTTTCTGTCTTGCCATCTTCACTGCTTGATTTCAGAGGATGGCGACTGAGATAGTCCGACGGATTTGATTTTCCTTCTTGATGCTTAACTTCGAAGTTGAATTTTTGTGTTCGCAGGACAAAACGTTCTATTCTTGCACTAGGTGATGTTCGGGGATTCTTGATGATTTGAACTAGAGGCATGTGGTCCGTGTGCAGCACAAATCTATTTCCCAGTAGATAGATATGAAAATGATCCAAAGCCCACGAGATGCTCAGCATTTCTTTCTCTATCTGACTGTATGCTTGTTCAGTTTTTGACAGACTTCTGCTCCCATATGCCACGATCTCTCTTGTATGTCCGTTCTCCTGTGACAGCACGGCGCCCAAACCCACTGGTCCAGCATCTACGTGTAGGTGCGTTGTCTTCGTGGTGTCAAACTAAGCCAACTTGTTGACATCATTCAGCAACTTCTTGATTTTTTCAAATTCTTGTTGTTGTGTTTGGGTCCATTTCCAAGGTGTGTTCTTGAGGATCAAGCTTCGAATGTGTTTCGTGTTTTCAGCCAGATTTGGTAGGAATTTTCCAACAAAATTCACCATTCCGAGAAAACTTCTTGCTTCTGTCACTGTTGTGGGTGCTGTTAAACTTCGTATCGCCTGTGTTTTTCCAGGATCTGGTCGTATTCCGTCATTCGAAAATCTGTATCCAAAGAACTTAATTTCTTGCGTCTTGAATACACACTTGGATTTGTTGATTGTTAAACCCTTCTGATGTAGGACTTCGAGTACTTGATGTAGTCCGATGTTGTGTTCTTGTTCGGTTCTTCCAAAGATGATGATGTCGTCGCTGATATTCATGACATTTGGAATATGTTGAAGTATTTGGCGTATTGTATCTTGAACTACCTCGGCGGCGGTGTTAATTCCAAAACTCAGTCGCTTGTATCTGTATAGTCCGAGATGTGTTGCAAATGTTGTTATTTGACGCGAATCTTCATGGAGCATCAGCTGGTGATAGCCTTCCTTTAAATCAATTTTCGAAAACATGACAGCTCCGTTCATTCTGGTTCGAATGTCATCAAATGTTGGAGTCACGTGACGTTCTCGTTTAATCGTCTTGTTTGCTGACCCCATGTCGACACACAGTCGGATGGCATTCGGATCACTGGGCTTCGGTACTATTACAATGCCGCCTCGTAAAATAAGACAATCAAATAAATAAATGAATAAATAAATTGGTGAGACCCAGGGCGTTGGTCCTTCTGCCTTCTCGATAATGTCCAGCCTCTCCAGGCGTTTGATTTCGTTCTCGACTTTTTCTCTTAGGTGGAAAGGGATTCGGCGGTGAGTTTCTGCTACAGGTGGTATGTTGTTGTCGATATGAAGTTTCACTGTTGTGTTCTGAAGACTCCCAATTCCATCAAACAGCCGCGGATACAGCGTTTCGATACTGCCCGTATCCGTCTTCAATATTGAGCCCTTGTTGATACTTCTGCATTTCATTTCGATTAAATGTAGTTTACATAACGTTTCATAGCTAAACAGAGACTCTCCATTTCCTTTTACTACAATGACATTTTCTATAACACGGTGTCGTCCAACCTGGAATTTCCCTTTAAACTGTCCAACAACATTTAATGTTTCTGAAGTGTTGTATGAAAAGATTGCTGTTGTATTTGGTTGTAGTTTTGGTGTTTTAATTGTTTGGAAAGTTTTATCGTTTATTATATTCACGCTGCTACCAGTATCAACAATAAATTCAATGTTTTTTCCGTTCAAGTTTACTGTTGTGCTAGAAACTGATCTTGTTTTATTGACTGTAAGCTTGAAAGACACATCTGACTCATGTTCATCGGGCACGTTGGTGTGGTTTATTCTGTTCGTGTTCGATTGATATTGGCGTTGTGTTGTTGATGACAAGCAGTGTTTTGCGAAATGTCCCAGCTTAGAGCATCTTCGACAGACAATATGTCTAGCCAGACAAGTCTCCCTACCGTCTTCGTGCCACTGATTTCCACAATTTTTACATTTGTTACGATTGATTTGTTTATACGTGCTATTCTTGGTACTTGATGCTGCTCGAGTGTTGTTGCTGTTCTTGTTGCTACTGCTGTTGTTGTCGTTGAAGTGTTTTTTTGTGTGTTTATTGATCTTCCGGACGATGTCATTATCCTTTGCTTCCATCTCACTCTGCTGACTGGTTGTTGCTTCCATTGTTCGTCCCGTTGTCAACAATTGTTCTAGACTAGGCCGTTCATTCAGTGCGTACGTTTTCAACTTTCGGTTTGTGGTGGTTAAAATGATCTGCGACTTGACTTCATCATCGACGCTGCTGAAATTACATGTTTTAGCTAATTTGCGGAGTCTGGTATAAAACTGGTCGATAGTTTCCATCGGTTGCTGTGTGGATTCTCGAAACTTGAAAATCTCAAAATCTACGTTTATTCGAGGTTCGAAGAAAATCTTGAATTTTTCTTTTGCCGCTGCGTAGCCTGTGACAGGGGGATTTTGTACAGGAGTTTCGGGCAACGTTTGGTACAGGTCGAATGCTTCTTCACCGATGAGATGCAACATTACGACTTTCTTCCTCTCATCCTCAGTGATGTTAGCGGCTAACAAATAGTTCTCAAAAGGACATAACCATCGTTTCCAGCGTTCGCCAATGCTCGATGAATCGGAACTCACGTCCAGAGGTGCTACTCCAGCGATTCCTTTTTCCATGTTCAACTTTTGTGTTCCACGTGTTTTTGGAATTTGAGGTTATGTTGTGTTCGTTCTCTTCTGTTGCGTGTTGAATCTAAAAATATACCAGATTTTAGCTTCCTTGTTGTTCGTAGGCTCGCCTGAATCCCATCTTCATCGCCAGTTTGTAATATCGTTCGATTGTTACGGATTAGCTGATTTAAAAGATGGAGCTCAATCTTTAGACATCTAGTTTATTCAGTCGTTATCTGTCAGCTGTCTACATGAGTGGTTGTTGCCAACCTAACGGTTATGTTAATCACTACACTAACCTGTTTGAGAGAATAAACGCAGAAGTTGGGACGATTTTTCTTCTCTTTTATCTCCATGATATGGCTCCAAGTTTTGTTTTTCTGTTGAACACGTCAGCTGTTTTTTATAACACTTTCGAACTAAGTTTTAGTATTTATTACATTATGGGCTCTGATGCCCTTGCGGCCTTGCGGGACATGATGTGCAAAAAACATACAAGCATAATTAGGTATACACTGGACATTGTATGTATTTTATTAGGTCTGGTTTCTTTGTCCGGTTCTAACTTACTCGGAGCGGAATAAGTTGCCTAACAACGACCAATCAAACAGCTCTTTTTTTTTGCTTTAAGCTCTCCGAGTAAGTTATGTCACTTATGTCTGTATAATTTCTCCACTGTGTTCGGTCCTGTGCAATTCCTCTCCAGCTGGGCGACAGTCTTTCCAGTTTCTTCAGATATACGGGTTTTTCTCCAAGTTATACCTACGTGGTCTGCCCCTCGCTCTTCTTCCTTGAGGATTTTACTGTAGAGCAAATAAATGGCTTGGAACGTTTTCGGGTTTTCTAAACGTGTGTGCCTTAGTCATCTGTAGGTAGGTAGGTACTTATTTTCTTTCCTTGATTATCATTATTTACATCATCGTCGTGATCTCTTCTTTGTCATAGTTTTTTATTTGTTATTAAGTAGATACCTATCCGTTCCAGGCACCATAGGTAGATACTCCCCGAGGTACTCCCATTATATTTCTCAAAACATCTGTTGACAAAAGACTGGATCCTTCTTTTCGTCGTCGCTGTAACCATCCAGGTTTCCGAACCGTAAAGCAAAACTGATTCATCTGCTGTAGAAATGAATACTTCCAATTTTATTGGCAATCCCAGATGACTTGAACACCAGGTGCATCTCAAGCCTGTACCTAACTCTTATTAGGGATAAAAAAAAGTAGGACAAACTGACGTACGGGGTGTAGGTACTGATTTCGCTCTGGTGCCACTGTGATGCAAGGCCGAATTTGGTACACTCCATGACAGGCTCTGTCCTACTTTTTTTTGTCCGCAATGGTATCTGTCTCGCTTTATTTATTCTTTGCCTAATAGACCAAGAGCTAGCAACGTTTTATTTACCTCATAAGCAAAATGCGGTTTGACTTCTGGGGCATGTAGAGATGATGATGGGCTTCCATAAAATATTTGTCTTATGAAAAACACCCCTTGCTTTCTCACAAGACAAGCAAAGAAATGTGCCATTTGACAGCAGTATTCAACAGCGGATTTTCTGGGGTTCATAATCGATATAAATATCAATTTTATCAGGAATGGATAGATTGAACTATCTTTCAACTAAATTGAATAGGACCGAATCTCGTAATGTATTAGAAACTACCAAAAACCAGACTTTCTTAACTGGCATGTTCATATTTGTTCAAGCTAGTAGGCTAGGCCGAGCTGTTTGGATCGCATTTGATGGCCGATTCTCGAATCACGCCTACTAGAAAAACCGGTGCCAACTTCCGTCCGCTTGGAAATATGGTTTTTGGTAGTTTCTAATACATTTCGGTGTCCTTTTTCATTCAATTTAGTTGAAAGATAGTTCAACCTATATATTCCTAATAAAATTGATATTTATATCGATTAAGAACTCCAGAAAATTCGCTGTTGAATACTGCTGTCAAATGGCACATTTCTTTGCTTGTCTTGTGAGAAAGCAAGGGGTGTTTTTCATAAGACAAAGATTTTATGGAAGCCCATCATCATCTCTACATGCCCCAGAAATCAAACCGCATTTTGCTTATGAGGTAAATAAAACGTTGCTAGCTCTTGGTCTATAATGTCCGTCGCCTTTTCGCTGTAGCCCGAAACGACACTGCCGAGTGCCGAGATCTGTGAGTTTTGTCTACTCGAGTACTCGCTAAAGGTACCTTCTAGTTTTCACGTCACATGGAAACGTGAGCTTCGACTGTGGGCTGGCAGAGGGCGTCAGCTATCTCTGGAGCTAGCAGTTCCTTCAGCAAGCGGGCCCCGTCAACCAAGAAGACGTACCTATTGTTTCTCTTGTTGCTGTGACGTCATTTCATCAACACAAAATGTAAGTCGCTGTGAATGCCTCCAATAGTTCATAAAAGGGTGCTATCCCCGTAATTTTTTAGGTTAGAATCACCCGAAATGGTTGACATGTATAGCTGCTCGCAGTGTTCGCATCGGACTGAATCCGCCTTTCAACTCGCCCATCACGTCCAGAGGAATCACGACAATATTTATGCAGCCGAACTGTACCATACCATCGTCGAACTGCAACAGTTCCCCTGCATCTGCTGCGATTACAAGACCTACTATCAGTTCGAACTGTACGAACACTGCAAACAAGTACATAGTCGGGAGACGACCGGAAACAATGAAAATAAGACGTTTCGGGAAGAATGTGAAAAATATTCGTGTTACTGCTGCAATTACAAGTCGGATTCGAGTTTATCTCTTGCGAAACACTACGATTTCTGTGTAAATGAGCCGGCGGGGAGACCACAGCAAAACACAGATGCAGCAGAGAACATAGCGTCGCCAGATTTGGTTAGGGCTGGTGCAAGAAGAACCATCAGAGATTTTGGAGTGATAGATCTGAACTTGGCGACGCATGATTCAATTGGAAAAGTCGTCGAGTATAATTGCAACTATTGTTCGTACCGAGCTAAACGAAAGTCACATTTGAAAGAGCACATTATAAATAAACATACCGCGAATGAAGAAATCAACTGGCTCCAGTGCAATCATTGTTCATTCCGAACCAAACAAAAATCAAATTTGAATAAGCACATTGTGAATAAACATGCTTCTGATGAAGAAATCAACTGGTTCCAGTGCAACTATTGTTCGTACCGAGCTAAACAAAAGTCAAATTTGAAAGAGCACATAAATAAACATATTGGTAATGAAGGAATGAACTGGTTCCAGTGCAACCATTGTTCGTACCGAACCAAACGAAAATCAGATTTGAATAAGCACATCATGAATAAGCATGCTGCTGATGCACAAATCAACTGGTTCCAGTGCAACCATTGTTCGTACCGAGTTAAACAAAAGTCAACATTGGAAAGGCACATGTTGACATGTGCTGCAAATGAAGAAATCAACTGGTTCCAGTGCAAATACTGTTCGTACCGAGCTACACGAAAATTGAATTTGAATGAGCACATTATGAACGAACATAGTGCGAATGAAAAAATCAACTGGTTCCAGTGCAACTGTTGTCCGTACCGAGCTAAACAAAAGTCACATTTGAGCCAGCACATTATAAATAAACATGTTGCGAATGAAGAAATGAACTGGTTCCAGTGCAACCATTGTTCGTACCGAGCCAAGCAAAAGTCAACATTGAAAAGGCATCTGTTGACATGTGCTGCAACTGAAGAAGAAATCAACTGGTTCCAGTGCAACCATTGTGCGTACCGAGCTAAACGAAAATCAAATTTGAACGAGCACATAATGAATAAACATACTGCGCATGAGGAAATCAACTGGTTCCAGTGCAACCATTGTTCGTACCGAGCTAAACAAAAGTCATGGTTAAGAAGACATGAACCGAGTCATACTGCGAATTAAGAATAATCAAGTGGTTCCTGTGTAACGAGTGTTCATACCAAACTAAAATTATGCTTACCTATCTGTTTGAAAGTGCACACGATCAATAAACATGCTGCGAAAAGTGAAATCCATGTAACACAAATGATTATTATTTATATGAGCAGTTCGACGTGCGCATATAATAACATCGTATCTTGAAAACAGTCATTTTACAGGAGGCGCGTTTAAAGTTCAAGTCGACGTCAAAAATCGGGTTTTTGCATTAAAGTGAAGATTTTTTCCATATACGATGTTATTAGATGCGCACGTCGAGTTATTTCCTTGAGGGACATGTACGGCTTCTTCTCCAAGTTGTACGAGGTCAGCTCCTCGCTCTTCTTCCTTGAGGACTTCGGTGGGCGTTTTCCATTTACCGACACAAGTCGACTTGTGTCGACACAAATGCGTTAATCCACGTTTCCCGAAAGGCTTCTGCGCATACCTGTGAAAGTAGGACGTTGACGTTGCCATATCTATATCACGACAACAAGTTGACAACACTGTAATACGGTGTGCGTGTGTAATGGGCGCTTTCCATTTAAAACATTTGTGTCGGTTTGTGTCAGCTTGTGTTAGCTTGTGTCGATGAAACAAAGGAAAACAGATCAAATGGAACGCGTTTGTGTCGGTTTGTGTCGACACAAGTCGACTTGTGTCGCTAAATGGAAAACGCCCAATGAGAGTAATGTATGAGTAATGTCACGCAAATTTCAGCTGACAGCGCTTGACGTCGATTTGACGTTTCGACAGATCTAACCAAATAACGCTCTTGTTTCGTCTATCGCCTTGCAGCTCGTTGTGTTTCGTATCACCTGAATCTTTTCTGCGTCTTTCTGCCATACGGCACGGAACATTCCATTCTGAACAATATTAAATGTTGAATGGTTAGGAGGTTATGCTTGTTGTTTGTTTACATTTCGATTATTGATTGACAGCTGCCATTTGCCATTGACAGTGACACTTCGTGCGTCAAAACTGAAATTACCGCGCTCTGCAGGTATGCGTTCTCATGTATGCGCTGAAGTGATGTACGTGATTGTAAACGTGGATTCCATTTGATCTGTGTTTTTTTGTCTCATCGACACAAGCTAACACAAGCCGACACAAACCGACACAAATGTTTTAAATGGAAAGCGCCCAGTGTAGGCAAAGTTGCTTGGAACGTTTTCGGTTTTCAGGTTTCCTAACCGTGCACTGTGCACCCTATACCTATTTGTATTATTACTCTCCCGACCCCCCATGAACACGGAGGGAAAGTATTGTAATCGTACAGAAAAAGTTTTGGGATTCCGCCGGATATATCCATTTTGAGGTCCCCCAAGACGATTAAGACCATTTCCAGAATGACGTCTGTCCGTATATGTCTGTGTGTCTGCAATCTTCCACGATAACTGCCGAAACGTTGATTCGATCTGAAACGACCCCAGCTATCGTCTTGTACCCCTGAATGGGTAGGCAACCCATTATACTGGCATTTAATTCAACTTATTTGAATTAAATCACTTTTCCCGCTTTTGGAACCGCTTGGCCGATGATCATCTAGTATCAGGACGACATCCCGTTGTACCTCTCTTCTTGTTGTTCGATTATAGAGCTCTCGAGATTGTTGAGATGGGTCTGACTACGAGTTTGAACACAATAAGACACAGTATAAAATTTTAACATAACATCAATCTATTGACTTCTATGTACAATTCAAAATGTTAAAATAATGGCTCGCCCCTATACCTAGACCTACCTTCACATCGCAGGCTAAATTATCTAAAAGATCTAACCTATCACCGAAGAGATAACTTTCCCCTAATTATTTCAGACGTCCCAACACTCCAACCCTCCGACGAACACCTAACTCTACACCTTGACCGACATTCATTTCTGACTGGCTTTCGTGGTTCAAAGTTATTTTTGTGGTTAAATCAGATCCAACATTTATGTTAGTGTTAAAGGTTATGTTAGGGTTAGGCCCGGCTTCTAGACACTGCAAAGAGAAGAGTGACTTCGAACACGAATGCAATCTAAGATTTGTGGGCCGGTGTGTGCGGTGGCCCCCTTTTTGTGGAGCCTCTTTTCAAAGGCTAACGCTCTTTTTGGGCTATGGTTCTCTTTTGCCCGTTTGGAAGGGATTGGATATGGCTGGCCTTTGTGGGGGCTTTAAACCTGTTTTCGCCGTGAATTGCCCCCAACGCTCAGAAAGATTCCCGTGATCGAAAGTGCCTATAACCGGAAATGTTGAACCAAATTTCGCCCTTCCAAAAACTTTCGAACCGATGGTGTACGCGAAACAATTACTCAAGTCAAGGTACTAATTTATTGTGAAGAACGTTTTGAGCACGCCCCGTATACGCGCTAGTTCGTTGTTGTTTAGCAATTTGTGAGAGAAGGCCGTAGCCAGGAAAAACAAAACGCAGAGAATAGACTATACAGGGTGTTCGTCGAAAAGCCGATGCGGAGAGGCGTCGAAATAATCTTTGCCCTAACGCGAAGTAATCGCCTTCTACACTATTCCTGATCGAGCCTTAATAACAATTCATTTTTACAAAGTCCCTATCTGAACGATGGCGTCGTTGGGTACCGGATTGAATTCATCAGTTTCGAATAAGAACGTTTTCATTCCCGGGACAACTCTACATGGAAAAATCCGGAACGGTCGTGGCGCTAAAACAAAATCATTAGTTTCAAGGAGGGGGGGGGGGGTGTCCATCAATCCGATCAACAATTGCGACTCTACGGCAGGGTCCGAACCCCGATACAAACGCGATTCTATTTTTCCAATTACTTGATTTTTCCCGTAGTTCTCAAAATTTACATTTTCCGAATAACTAGGAGCTTCAGAAACGCAGAGGAAGCTCACCCGCGAGTGTCCAGATCTAACCCACTAGGTCCGGTGCTCTGAGTACCGCAGTCACAAAGCCAAGTCCAGAGGGCCCAAGAGCGCGAATACCTCTCTATGAAGGTATCCATCAAAGGACGAGGCTTGCCAGTGGCTGTACCTGACGGCAGACAGTAGCGCAGACACCAGCACGTGCAGGCAGATTCAGAACGCACGCGTGAGCCCCATCATACATTTTTCCGACAAAGCCTAACCGTAAGCAACTATCCCAACTCACCAAGGCTAACCTCCCGCCCGTCGAGGTCATCACTCCGCCACACGAGATACCGAAACGAAAGACCTCATTTCTATCGGGCCTGGATCATTTAGGGGTTTTAACTCGACATCCTCGAGGTGGGCTAGAACTCACCGTCGAGGGAACGCGACTCAGCATCCTGGAGGGGGTTCGAAACACTTCGTCAACGGGTCCCAACTCTACGACTTGGAGAAGGGTCGAAACTCAACACCGGAAGGGCCTTGGCACATCGACCTGGAAAAAGGGCTGGAGCTCGTCGTCGGAGGGCTCTGACTCGACACCTGGAGGCGGATCAAGACTCAACGTCCAAGGGCTCTGACACGACATCCTAGAGACGGGTTGCAACTCAACGGGGGAAGCAACTCATCAGTCTCTCGGAGGGTCAAAACTCAACCTGGAGGGTTCTCGACTCAGCGTGCCCCCAAGGGGACCAAAACACGACTCCGAAGGGTTCCAACTCGACTTTCTCCAGGGGGCCTTTGAGACACATCAGCCGGGGGGAATCGACTCGTCATTTTCCAAGTGGGCTAGGGCTCATCATTGGGGCTTCGACGCTTCGGCCTCTAGGAGGGTCGCGACGCAACATAAACGGGTTCTAACTCAGCTTCCTCGAAGGGGACTAAAACTCTTCGCTAACAGGCCCGCAGAAGCACTCGGCAGCGGACGTGACAAGTCGGGAGCGGACGGCAGCCCAGGAGGATTGGTCCAGGTACCACGGTCAATCTCCGGCGATATCCTCCATTCCCAGCAATTCGGAATATTTTATTGCATCCAAAACGATCGCGAACGGTGTATAGACAGCTCAGGTAACCTGAGAAGTTCGCTGGAATGTGACCGGCGGTGCTAACACGTGTGAATCGGATGGTGGCGGGCGGCGGGCGGTAGTATGGCGCGTCAACACAGCGGGAGTACGGCAGCAACTAACTGGGTCAAAGTGCGGGTGCTTTGCTTCATATGCACCAATTCACCATTTCGTCGGACGTCAAGCAGGAACGGTTATTGAATGTCGATGAGGGGCCAGTAAATTATGTTATAGAGCTTCGCGGGATTTACACGAATGAATTAAATAGCTAGCGACATCTTTTAATGATGCCTTGACTCTGAATATTCACATTCTCATACCTCGATTTCACGGCTTTGAATTATTTTCCTCCGGATTATTTTCGGCCCGCCAAATGCGGGTGGCTTCAGATCGATTTGAAATTTGGTAGGCAGACATGGTTTCACTCTGGAATGACCGCATTAGTTATAACTTTGTTATAACAGCACGAATTTATATTGCAAAGCAAAGAATAAAGAAAAAGGAAAAAAGAGAACTAGGATTTACGAATTTTCTTTGAGCTAGGTTTATTTCCTATTAGAATTACGAAACAACATCGAGATTGTGCGACCGCCGGTTTGCTACAGTCGAGAGGTCGTGGGTCGTCGACAAAATCAAACAAAGGTAAGGTAACCAACGTAACAATGGCTGGTTTTGCCAGGGCGCGAGTCAATTTTGGCCGCCGGTCTATTAGCAATTGAC
Source organism: Anaspis maculata (assembly GCA_949128115.1). Lineage (NCBI taxonomy): Eukaryota > Metazoa > Arthropoda > Insecta > Coleoptera > Scraptiidae > Anaspis > Anaspis maculata. Next base: position 58,632,757 of record OX421967.1, on the reverse strand, counting down.
AGCTAGGTGTACCTAATTACAAAAATGAAGAGAAACTCGAATTGGCCAATGCGATTCACAAAATTTATAAACAATAATAAAATGCTATGAAAACCCGAGTGAAAACCAAATAAATTGCAATTCTGTTCTTAGTAGGTAGGTTGTTGTGTTCCTTTTTTTATATATAAACACAAAAAAATATAATATCGAAATCAATAGGTATGTACCTACTGAGCATGGAAATATTAGTTGTGTAGCTCTTCCGATATATTTATGACTTCACTATGTACCCATTTGAGCTTTATACAGGGTGGTGAAAATTTCGATGCTCACCATTGGTATCTTGGAAACGGTAAAAGATACGAGGTCGGTTAAATTAGAAAAAAGGTGCGCATTTTTGTAGCGATTGACAATCTGAAAAGAAACTTTGAATATTTTGATTGGTTTACGATTTATCACGAAAAAACTGAAAATTTTGATTTCAGAAATTATTTTTTATCTTTCCAACCATTCAAGCTATTTCAATCAAACTTGATAGTTTTATGTTTTCGATCACTCCGAGTCGATCAATGTTGGCAGAAATTTTCCAGGTCTTCTAGATGTCAAATTATGATAGTCAACTTTTGTTTTTCTTATGGCCGCCATATTGGATTCTTGCACTAATAGATAGAGAAAAAAATCAGCTTTCCGAATTAGTAACCAACATGTTCTTTTTATGACATTTTAAGCGTCAAATTTTGAAATTTTTGTAAATTATTGACAAAATCGGGAATGCTTTGAAAAACAATTGAAATATTATCAATAGCAACAACAAAAAAGTGACAGATAGTGTGCAATTGACGTATCTAACTTCGTAATTGTGTTTTGTGCTTGTTTGTACCGGTAGTTCATGAAATGAATGGGTCAAGGGTGTCTGTGAGTTCAAAGACGTCTGTCGGAACTCGCATCATTCTTGTTAAAGTTTGACAAATTTATTAGAAAAGGAGTAAGGATTACCCTAATTTCGACAGACGTTTTTGAATTCACAGGCACCCTCGACTCATTTAATTTATGAGCTCTCGGTACAAACAAGCACAAAACACGATTAAGAAGTTACGGCTCGATACCAAGTTGGGGCTGAGACCGCCGTAAGTGCCGTTACCATAGCAACGGCGGATACCAACCAATCAGACCGCGCTGTATTTGGCGAGTTACGCTGTCCCAAACTTCGCGCCTGCAACTTGGTATCGAGCCCTTAAATACGTCAATTGAATACAATCTGTCTTTCTTTGTTGTTGTTGCTATTGATAATATTTCAATTGTTTTTCAAAGCATTCCCGATTTTGTCAATAATTTACAAAAATATTCAAAATTTTACGCTAATAATGTCATAAAAAAACATGTTGGTTACTAATTCAGAAAGCTAATTTTTTTCTCCATCTATTAGTGCAAAAATCCAATATGGCGGCCATAAGAAAAACAAAAGTTGACCATCATAATTTGACATCTGGTAGGCCTGGAAAAATGATAATATTTCAATTGTTTTTTAAAGCATTCCCGATTTTGTCAATAATTTACAAAAATTTCAAAATTTGACGCTTAAAATGTCATAAAAAGAACATGTTGGTTACTAATTCGGAAAGCTAATTTTTTTCTCTATCTATTAGTGCAAGAATCCAATATGGCGGCCATAAGAAAACCAAAAGTTGACTATCATAATTTGACATCTAGAAAACCTGGAAAATTTCTGCCAACATTGATCGACTCGGAGTGATCGAAAACATAAAACTACCAAGTTTGATTGAAATAGCTTGAATGGTTGGAAAGATAAAAAATAATTTCTGAAATCAAAATTTTCAGTTTTTTCGTGATAAATCGTAAACCAATCAAAATATTCAAAGTTTCTTTTCAGATTGTCAATCGCTACAAAAATGCGCAACTTTTTTCTAATTTAACCGACCTCGTATCTCTTACCGTTTCCAAGATACCAATGGTGAGCATCGAAATTTTCACCACCCTGTATACCCTTGAAAAGTTGCTTGAACTGTTTTCCAGATGGCACTGAATTTCAGTAGGAATCTACTTTGCCCACATTCACCGATTTCTCCGTGCGCACGATTCGTTATTTCAATAGTTCTGTCAAAATAAAAACTTCGAATCCAACTTGTCGATTGTCGAACTCCACGAAAAACTTTACGAACTGTGAAATTCTCGGTGTGAAATGGCTAAAATCCCGTGGCGGTTGTGGATAATTCGTAGAGAGAGAAATACGCACCTCTTTTACTTCCCTCAGGATGAATCAAGGTTAGTAAAAATTTGTATTTTACAATGTCTCATACTCGGTCTCATAACATGATGAGACGGATTCCACGGATTGCTGAAGAGCCGGTTCCATGGCAGTCAGCCGCCAGGAGCGAAGTCAAAGTGGACAACTGCAACAGTCACTACAGGGCACGGAGGAGTCACTGGATTACGGGGCTCCACCCCCCCCCCCCAGTGGAGGTAAGGTCATTTGCTTGAATACAAAAGTACAACTAGTCGGCAGTCGAAGTATTTTCTTCTTTCGCATAAGGCATCATCTGCTAACATTCCAGAGTAAATATGCGTAAATATAAATAAAATACAGCATAAATTTCCCATGCAAATTATTAACATGACATTAAGTTACCTGATGCTGTGGTTCGTGTAAATATTTTTAGCTAGGTATATCATTTTCTAATCTGATTCAAGCGTAATTTATCGGCTTTGATTTCCACAATTTAGGACAACCACTGCAGCAGAATCCTCGTCCTTTAATTCGACCATAGCATAATTTCTGTTACATAGTCAAAAGCAACACATCTCATTTTGGTGATGATTTTCTAGAGCTGAACGTTCATTATCATTATCATCAATAATTGGACCTCTATTCCAGTAGTAGGTGTTTTAATGACATGTGTGATATTTGACTTGATGGGTGTTTATCTCGAAAATGTTTGCAAATTCTATGAAAGTATTTTACTATTTTGTACATACCTACTTTTAATTTTGCATAATTAGTAATTAATTATTATACGTTATTCTTATTGTTACTACTGAATAAGTTACAAAAACTGAAGTAAAAACATGGTGTACAATAGGCCAAACCTGTGGGCCAAACTCAGACCACGAAATAGATTTTCGGATTTTCCGTAGGCATTTGTGAAAAATAGTTTCCGATTAAATAGTCATTAATAACATAACACTTTGCCTTCTTGTCTTTCAATGCGGCCATAGTTGAGGGTTTTATCAAAATCAACTCAATTGTAATAATGTATTAAAATTGTCCTGTTTTTCAATTCTTGATGTCTTCGGCTCTTGTAATATTTTTAATTTTTTTTCAAGTGGTTTTTTGAAGTGTTGATTTTTCTTTTCTAAAAAACCAGTTGAATAAATTTTAAAAAATTATTATGATTGCCGAAATGCGTCAAGAAGTGGAAAAATGGATAATTTTAATTATTATTTTGAATATTGAGGTACTTCACATTTCAAAGTTTCGCGGGTTTTTGATTGCTGGCGCCATCTCTGAAAGAGTTCAAGCAACTTTGCGGGAGGTGCGAGGCAGGGGGATCTGTCGGAAGCCGTTTAACATTGCAGATGCGCATCTGGCTTGTCCATCCTTGGTGGGACTTTTGTGGACTCGAGTAGATGGTTAAGAATAAATTATCTGCATTCGGGTTGCGTTGCATGCCTACTCTTGCAACACGCATCGGCGATTCAATCAGAAAGAAGTGTTCCTCGTGTTGCTGACATCATTTCCGATTTGGAATACCCCTTCATCAGCACAAAATGTAAGTTGATGGTGAATGCCTTGGATAGTTTATATCAGTGTGCCATTTTCGTAATCTTTCAGGTTAGAATCACCCAAAATTGTTGACGCGTACAACTGTTCGCAATGTTCGCACCAGACTGAAACCGTCTTTCAGCTGAACCATCACGTTCAGAGGAATCACAAAAATGTTTATGCAGCCGAACTGTACCATGCCATCGTCGAACCGCAACAGTTCCTTTGCATCTGCTGCGACTACAAAAGCTACTATCATTTCGAACTGTACGAACATTGCCAACAAGTACATAGTCGGGCGACGACCGAAAACAATGAAAGTGTGACGTTTCGGGAAGAATGTGACAAATATTCGTGTGGCTGCTGCAGATACGAGTCGGATTCGAGTTTATGTCTTGTGAAACACTACGATTTGTGTGGAAGTGAGCCGGCGGGGAGACCACAACGAACCACAGAAGCGGCGGAAAACATAGCGTCCCCAGATTTGGATGGGACTGGTGCGAGAAGAACCGTCAGGGATATTGGAATAATAGAATCGAACTTAGCGATGCATGATTCAACTGGAAAAGTCGTCGAGTATGATTGCAAACATTGTTCATACCGATCTAAACGAAAGAGAAATTTAAAACTGCACATCATAAATAAACATACTGCGAATGACAAAATTAACTGGTTCCAGTGCAACCATTGTTCGTATCGATCCAAATGCAAATCAAAATTGAAAATGCACATGATGAATAAACATACTGCGAATGAAGGAATTAACTGGGCCCAGTGCAACCATTGTTCGTACCGAGCCAAACAAAAATCAAATTTGATTCGGCACATAATAAATAAACATACTGCCAATGAAGAAATCAACTGGTTCCAGTGCAACCATTGTTCGTACCAAGCCAAACTAAAGTCACATTTGATGGAGCACATCAAAAATAAACATACTGCGAATGAAGAAATAAATTGGTTCCAGTGCAACCACTGTTCCTACCGAAACAAACGAAAATCAAAGTTGAATGAGCACATGTTGAACAAACATACAGCCAATGAAGAAATCAACTGGTTTCAGTGCAACCATTGTTTGTACCGAGCTAAACAAAAGTCACATTTGGAAAAGCACATTATAAATATGCATACTGCGAATGAAAAAATTAATTGGCTCCAGTGCAACGATTGTGCGTACCGAAGCAAACAAAAATCAAAGTTGAATGAGCATATTTTGAATAAACATACAGCCAATGAAGAAATCAACTGGTTTCAGTGCAACCATTGTTCGTACCAAGCCAAACTAAAGTCACATTTGATGGAGCACATCAAAAATAAACATACTGCGAATGAAGAAATAAATTGGTTCCAGTGCAACCACTGTTCCTACCGAAACAAACGAAAATCAAAGTTGAATGAGCACATGTTGAACAAACATACAGCCAATGAAGAAATCAACTGGTTTCAGTGCAACCATTGTTTGTACCGAGCTAAACAAAAGTCACATTTGGAAAAGCACATTATAAATATGCATACTGCGAATGAAAAAATTAATTGGCTCCAGTGCAACGATTGTGCGTACCGAAGCAAACAAAAATCAAAGTTGAATGAGCATATTTTGAATAAACATACAGCCAATGAAGAAATCAACTGGTTTCAGTGCAACCATTGTTCGTACCAAGCCAAACTAAAGTCACATTTGATGGAGCACATCAAAAATAAACATACTGCGAATGAAGAAATAAATTGGTTCCAGTGCAACCACTGTTCCTACCGAAACAAACGAAAATCAAAGTTGAATGAGCACATGTTGAACAAACATACAGCCAATGAAGAAATCAACTGGTTTCAGTGCAACCATTGTTCGTTCCGAGCTAAACAAATGTCGCATTTGAGAGAGCACATTAAAATGAAACATACTGCCAATGAAGAAATCAACTGGTGCCAGTGCGAGCATTGTTCGTACCGATCCAAACGAAAATCAGATTTGAATCAGCACATGAGGAATAAACATACTGCTTATGAAGAAATCAACTGGTTCCAGTGCAACCATTGTTCGTACCGAACCAAACGAAAATCAAATTTGAATGGACACATGATGAATAAACATACTACAAATGAAGAAATCGACTAGTTCCAGTGCAACCATTGTTCTTACCGAGCTAAACAAAAAAAAACATATTTCTAAAGACATTTTCTGAAACATGCTGCGAATAAAAAATAAATCGGGTGGTTCCTGTGTAACCAGTGTTCGTACCGAACTAAAATCATACCCACTTACTACCTACCTACCTGTTTGAGATTGCACACGATAAACAAACCTGTTTCGAATAAACGCAGAAGTTGTGACGATTTTTTTCATCTTTTTTTATTTCCAAGATACCTATGGCCCCCCAAGTTTTGTTTTTCTGTTGGACGTCAGTTGCTTTTTATAACACTTCCGAGCTATTATTTATTAGTATTTATATTAGGTGTTGGGTACCGATCGTACCTAGTTTAAAGTTCATTGTTTGATTTATATTTTTTGTATTTAGTTTTCGTATGGTAATTGCATATACAGGGTGATTTTTTGAAAAGTTTCCACCTCCAATATTTTCCCGCACAAATTTTTTTTGCAAAAAAGCCAAAACAGGTCGATTTTCTTTTCGAGGGGGACATCTAACCAGCGTATTTTCAATCTTACTGTTTCATCCCCCTAGACAGGGTGACTACCCCTTCCAAAATCTTAAATGGGACTAGGGGTCAAGATACACATTGTTTTGAAGGTCATTCAATTCTCTTTATACTGGTGCATCTAAAATGAAAATCTAACCATCCGTTCTCAAACTATGAATTTTTTAAGCCAGGAACCTTCGCTGAATAAATTTTTGTTTTTATTATGCATTGGCGTATCAAGAACCGCCAACACACGTCTATTTCAATCAAGTATTAGGGGAAGGGGCATTTTTTGACAGATCGTTGAGATACGTACCTCTCACCCACTCCTTCGCCCCCATCAACAACCCCTTGGAAATCTGAAATGGGATATGAGCCATCTTGTGATACCCGAGGTGATACCTCATTTGAAAGGTTCATCAATAATTCGCCAGTGCATTCGATTCTAATAAACTCGTCAACAGGTGCCTAAAACTCAACGATCATTTTGGAAAAATTATTCAGAAAGCATTTTTATTCAAATAATTTCTTTTATTCTGAAAATGCAAACGTTTCAACAGACAGAAGCAAGTGGAACTGAAAGAAGTCAGTAGTCACAATCACAAAAGATGCTCAAAGTGACCACCGTTATTCTCCATGCAGTAGTAGAGACGATTTTCGACTTCCTGTCTCACTCTAGAGAACGTTTCTCTAGGAATCCTTCTGCATTCGTCAACTATCCGCTGTCGTAAATCTACCAAACCCACTGGCTGAGTTTTGAAGACAACAGATTTAAGATGACCCCAGAGGAAGAAGTCGGGACTTGTCAAATCTGGTGATCGAGGTGGCCATTCTATCGCTCCACGCCTGCCAATCCAATGATTCGGAAATCTCTGGTCGAGCCAGTTTCGCACATTGACAGCGTAATGAGGCGGGGCTCCATCTTGCTGAAAGAATAGCCCATTTTCATCCAGGATCGGATTTCCACCTTGATCACGTTGATTTTCAACTTCATCGGTTATTAAAGGATCGATGGTATTCTCCAGCAAGTCCAAATACACATCACCATTCAATGTTTGTTCAATGAATAGGGGACCGACTACCGCATCTCCAAGTATTCCTGCCCAAACATTCAATTTTTGAGGAGCTTGCGTATGTCCCTCTCTGAAAATGCGTGGATTTTCATCACTCCAATAACGCACATTTTGTTTATTTACACAGCCGTTTTAATAGAAACTGCATCCATCACTGAAGCATATGGTTCTTGACCAGATTTGGGTTTGCAGTGATCATTTCTGTCATGGTCTCGCAAAACTCTAGTCTCCGATCAGGATCTTCTTCAACAAGATCCTGCAGCATTTTCATTTTGTATGGACGGAATTTATGAAGTTTTGTCACTTTGCGCACGGATGAGTACGAAAGTCCTGTAGTTGCAGAAATCCGACGCAAAGAGTTAGTTGGATCCAAAGCCAGATGACCTAGTACTTCAATCTGAGCCATTTGATCTACCACCACGTTACCTCTTCTATTCACATTCTTCACCGACCCCGTTTCCTGGAATTTTCGTAAAAGCTTTCTGACGTAGGTACGTATGGCTCATTTGTCTATCTGGATGTCTTTCACTGAAAACTCTGGCCGTGGCTCGGTAACAGTTCATTGCACCATAAATCAAAATTACTTCAACCCTCTCGGCAACAGCGTAAGCCATTTTTTACATGTAACAATTCAACCGACGTCGAATACGGTACACTTAGTGTATTGTAGAAAACAAAATAATGTACCTGAAAAACTGGGAAAAACTGAAGTAAAAAAATTATCTTATCTTTTGTGATTGTAACTACTGACTTCTTTCAGTTCCATTTGCTTCTGTCTGTTGAAACGTTTGCATTTTCAGAATAAAAGAAATTATTTGAATAAAAATGCTTTCTGAATAATTTTTCCAAAATGATCGTTGAGTTTTAGGCACCTGTTGACGACTTCATTAGAATCGAATGCACTGGCGAATTATTGATACCCCTTTCAAATGAGGTATCACAAGATGGCTCATATCCCATTTCAGATTTCCAAGGGGTTGTTGATGGGGGCGAAGGAGTGGGTGAGAGGTACGTATCTCAACGATCTGTCAAAAAATGCCCCTTCCCCTAATACTTGATTGAAATAGACGTGTGTTGGCGGTTCTTGATACGCCAATGCATAATAAAAACAAAAATTTATTCAGCGAAGGTTCCTGGCTTAAAAAATTCATAGTTTGAGAACGGATGGTTAGATTTTCATTTTAGATGCACCAGTATAAAGAGAATTGAATGACCTTCAAAACAATGTGTATCTTGACCCCTAGTCTCATTTAAGATTTTGGAAGGGGTAGTCACCCTGCCTAGGGGGATGAAACAGTAAGATTGAAAATACGCTGGTTAGATGTCCCCCTCGAAAAGAAAATCGACCTGTTTTGGCTTTTTTGCAAAAAAAATTTGTGCGGGAAAATATTGGAGGTGGAAACTTTTCAAAAAATCACCCTGTATACAGGGTGTTTCGCAATTACGGTTACAAACTTCTAGGGGAGATTCTCCATCAAAAATGGACCAGGAAATAATATAACTTCGATGTCCTAAAATGCACCGTTAGAAAGTTACAGGGTGTTCAAGTAGACTTTTTAAAACTGATTTTTTGACATAGGTTTTGAACCGTTCAACCGATTTTGTTCAAATTTTCAATAACGTTTACTGAAATAAGTCTCTATCGAATAATAGTATAATGTTGAGAAAAAAATATCAGGGGCGTAGATAATGGGGGGGAATGGGGACACCTATTTTTCACACCCTTAGCTATTTTTCCAAATTGTTCCTATATATTTTTGGATTCTACGTTCAATTTAGAGAAAAAAATATACGATTGCAAAATTTTGATCAGAGGCTTCGTTTTCGAGATATCTGGGTTTGAAACTTTGGAAAACATCTCGAAATTGCCACTTTCAAAGGCCTATAGATTAGAATCCAAAAAAAATCATGATTTCTCAGCTGAAATAGTAGTGTTGCCGTCTAGACAAGACAAGACAAGAGTTGCCCTACTCTTGTCTTGTCTTGAAATATCAAGATAATTTCAAAATTTCAAGACAAGACTCTAACTCTTGATGGAAATTTTTCAAGAGTCTATCTAGACTCTTGAAATTTCAAGACAACCTCACGCGGGCAAGAAGACCAACTTCGCTTATGTTGTGAAAAGAACACCAGCTTAATTGGTATTTTGCCTTGGTACCTACATTGAAAGGATATCTGGCAGCAGCATGTTGTCTGAATCATTTTCCTTTTATTGGCAAGAAACACTTTGTTTCGCAGCTATTGACCAAAAGCCTCATCGAGCTACCTAATTTCTTAAAAGTTGCGATTTGAGAAAGCTCAGCAATTTTTGGAGAATTAGAGATAAAGATGTTGAAACAGCCCTTGAAAAAAAATCACTTGGACGAAACTTTCGCATGATAACCGGAAAAAACAGTAGAGACATACAGTATAGAGTCATGTGAATATAATCACAAGAAATAACATAATTTGACATGGCATCTCCCTGGCAATGCTTTCCCGTTCTCTGATGCAAAATTGATAAATTTATATTGAATTGCCACCTCAAACCGAAAATCAAATTGTCTTCTGATATATAAAATTCACAATATACAGAAAGATACTTCTATGTGTTGTTCTGTTTTTCCTAATTTTCAATCACAACTAGTGTCTATTCATGGACTGTAGACTGCCTATCAGACACAGCCTGACAACAACGGTCAATGCATAATGACATGATGGCCTCGATGCTGGCCTTGTGCGCAAGCGCAAAAGAGGTTTATTGCTTCATTATTCTCCCAATTTAAACACCCAAATTCCCAGATTTTTTTCTAAAAAAGGTAGGGACTTTTAAGACGAGATATTTTTTATCGTCTGTAGTGATCGATTTCGGTAATTTGCCATTGCAATCATTTTCATTTCAAGTAGATACAGTTTTTGCAGCATTTTGTCATACCGTTCACCCTTATTCATGTTATTTTATGTTGTCAATAAACTCTGTAAGAAATCTCCAACACTAATCAGATATTCAGTAGAAAATAAAAACCATCAACGAAGAGTGATATATCTGATCTTTTTTTAATTTTTCCTTTTCAAGAGTCTAATCAAGGCTCATGATCTTGACAGCCCCACTCTTGTCTTGTCTAGAAATCTCAAGACAAGAGTTTCTAGAGGTCTTGTCTAAGTCTTGACGCCTTTTCAAGACAAGAGTCTAGAAAGTCTAACTCTAGACGGCAAAACTAAGAAATAGGTTCACTTGAATTTCTAAGTTGATAAACCACTATTTTTTTTCCAAGAAATGAGATGTTTTCAGGGAAAAAAAATTGGGCTCATTGAAAGTGGCGATTTTGAGATGTTTTCCAAAGTTTCAAACCCAAATATCTCAAAAATGAAGCCCCTAATCAAAATTTTGCAAGAGTAACCTTTCTTTCTAAATTGGACGTAGAATAAAAAAATCAGAACAATTTGAGACAATAGCTAGGGGGGTGAAAAATAGGGGGGGGGGATATAAATACACCCCCCATTATCTACGCCCCTGATTTTTTTTCTCCAAGTATACGTTGCTATTATTCGGTAGTGACCTATTCTGGTTAACTTTGTTCCAAATTTGAACAGAATCAGTTGAACGGTTCAAAAGTTATGTCAAAAAATCGATTTTAAAAAGTCAACTTGAACACCCTGTATCTTTTTAACGGAGCATCTTAGGACATCGAAGTTATATTTTTTCCTGGTCCATTTTTGATGGGTAATCTCCCCTAGAAGTTTGTAACCGTAATTGCGAAACATCCTGTATATGTAGTGTCCTGTAATAAGTATATATGGACCGCCTTTCAACGGAAATGAAATCCAAGAGTACTGTCGAAGCATGAACATCAAGCATCACAGGGTGACACCCGAATGGCCCGAAGCGAATGGTCTACCGGAAAGGTTCGTCAAGACATTGAAGAAGGCGCTGATTTGTTCGGCACTAGAAACCAACAACACGACGGAACAGCTACAGCACTTCCTGACGAACTATCGAAGTACTCCACACTCCACAACAGGCAAGTCACCATACTATCTCGTTTTCCAGAGAGAAGTGCGAGCATATCTACCGACGCTGATTGATCCACACTTCAAGAGCAACATCTATTCTCAACATCGCGACAAACAGACGTATGAGAGGGAGAACGTGCGAAGAAGAACTAAACATCACGACTTCAAGGTTCGAGACTTGGTGCTGCTCAAACAGAAGAAGAGGAATACACTCACACCAAAATATGACCCAGACCCATACACGATCGAAAAGACAATAGGTTCTCAAATACACGCTGCTAGAGAAGGAAAATACGTAATCAGAAATTCGTCGTTTTTCAAACATTACGTAGGACCTTCAAAGCCAACAAACGACACCGAGAAACCTCAACAACATCCCAAAAGCGACTCCAATTCCAGCATGATTCCAGTAAGCCGCCAGGGTTTTGAAGGAACTCTTCGACCCCCATCTGTTGCTCCTTTTGCTGTGCCTATTTAATGGTCAAGTTTCGGCGAATGTGATGGAAACCGGCCCAAGACGCACTCCACTCCCGAGGTGCCCCCATTCGTGCTGGCTCCAAGCCGCCCCGAGATGATCTCCATCCCAGAGAATTTATCTTCTCCAGAAGCCCGGTCCGGCACTGCATCTGAGAATCCAAAGCCGACTTCACAGCAGAAAGAGAAACTCTCTATTTCTGAGAGCGGGCCTTCATTACCATCTCAACAGACCCAGCTCGACATTGCTCCAGAGAGTCAACAGCCGACCCCAGCGCAGAGAGCTGAGCTCAACCCCAGTCCTGAGACTCGAAGATCAACACGAGTAAGAAGACCGCCGCAAAAACATTTGCAGTGAATTTTGATGTGTAAAATTTGTTTAAAATACTGTTATAAGTATTGTTATGTTATTTGATGTGAACTGTGATTCCCAGTTCGCAATGTGTAAAGTCCCCGAGGAATGTAGTGTCCTGTAATGGAGTATATTATAGGTGTATAATATAGTGGTAGAGCCAAATAAACCCACATAAAACCGAACCCCGAGTTTAATTTGACGAGCAACTAACACAACAACACCTTTTTCAAATATTAATTGTGAAATAACTCGTGAAATAATAATGAATAATAATTACCTGGAACTGGATGAGTCCTACAGGGAGAAAGCTAAGATGGTTGTACTTTTGTTTCGTAGAATGATTCTTGGTTCTTGAATCTTCCTATTATTCATTTTTTGATTATTGGTTAGTGGTTATGATTTCATAATTGTTGTTCATTACAAATTGCAACTCATTTTATTTCGGGATAGTTAACTACATACATGTTGGAAACGTTAGGTATTTGTTGAATTGTTTCGAAGACAAAACGTAGAAACTCAAGCAAAAAACTGATGGCGTTTTCGACTGGCCGGAACGGAGCCAGTTCAGCTGGAAAATCGCTATCACTGATTGGGCAAGGATTTTCGAGAACCTATCGGATCCCCTGATTTTAGAGCCGAGCTAGTTCGGTTCTAGTGATTTGAAAACGCTATAAACAACACGAACACGAACCTGATTTATATCACAAAAATAAAATGAAAACAATCATTGAAGTATAAAGTATAACATAATTGTTTATTTGTGCGTAATAATAATTCCGACATAGCTTGGCTTGTTGATGCTTTCGGCATAGCTTGATCTGGTCATGATTCCGGCATGACTTGTGGTTGTTGGAGCTTCCTGGATAGCTTGACTTTCTGAAGCTACTGGAATGGGTCTCAGGGTAGGCAAATCAAGTGAAGGAATTACATTGGGTTTCAGTTTCTTAAGCAATACAATTCGCTCGAAGGCTTCATCCAAGAAATGATCTGAACAAACACGCTCTCATTGTTACGCTGCTGAATAAATGTTTGTTGATCCCTACTGATGGCCTGGAGCCACTCCACTTTGATCGTTTCGGAAACCTGAAATAATTCTTTTGAATTAAATGAAAAATCGGATAAAAACATCGAACTTACACATGATAGGTTATGCCGGTTTTGTTTTGTTATTCGCTATTTTTCTTCATCAAGAAAAAATCGGCATCAAGTCTTTTTCTTCAACAAATCACTGAAAAATACCGAGAAAACTTCGCACAAAGAAACGGATAAACAAGAAAAACGTCAAGAAATGACAGTAGATTGACATTTGGCAATCAAAGTGACACTCAGGGATGGCAATTATTCGCAGTTTTGCCAACCCACAAGAATCAAAGTTACTAAAAACTAGCACAGTATGGCGGCCAACAAGCGTCGGACATAAATTGTGGTGGGGGTATATTGTGATTGGCTATCCAGCTCCCAGAGATTTTTCCTCGTGTTGCTGAGACATCACTTCCGATTTGTTGTACCTCTTCATCAACACAAAATGTAAGTTGCCAGTAAATGCCGTAAATACTTCATATCAGAGTGCCATTTCTGTAATCTTTTAGGTTAGAATCACCCGAGATGCTTGATGCGTACAACTGTCCACAATGTTCGCACCAAACTGAAACCGTCTTTCAGTTGAACCATCACGTCCAGAGGAATCACAGGAATGTTTATGCAGCCGAACTGTACCATGCCATTGTCGAACCGCAACAGTTTCTCTGCATCTGCTGCGACTACAAAAGCTACTATCATTTCAAACTGTACGAACATTGCAAACAAGTACATAGTCGGGTGACGACCGAAAACAATGGAAATGTGACGTTTCGGGAAGAATGTGAAAGATATTCGTGTGGCTGCTGCAGATACGAGTCGGATTCGAGTTTATGTCTAGTGAAACACCACGTTTTGTGTGGAAGTGAGCCGGCGGGGAGACCACAACGAACCACAGAAGCGGCGAAAAACATAGCGTCGCCATATTTGGATAGAGCTGGTGCAAGAAGAACCGTCAGAGATTTTAGAGCAATAGACCTCAACTTAGCGACGCATGATTCGATTGCAAAAGTCGTCAAGTATAATAATTGCAATTATTGTTCGTACCGAGCTAAACAAAAATGTCACTTGAGAGATCACATTATAAACAAACATACTGCGGATGAAGAAATCAACTGGTTCCAGTGCAACCATTGTTTGTACCGAGCTAAACAAAAGTCACATTTGAAAATGCACCTGATGTTGAGGCATGCTCCGATTGAAATGATCAACTGGTTCCAGTGCAATCATTGTTCGTACCGAGCTAAACAGAAGTCGAATTTGAAAATGCACCTGTTGAAGCATGCTCCGATTGAAATGATTAACTGGTTCCAGTGCAACCATTGTTCGTACCGAGCTAAACAGAAATCACATTTGAGAGAGCACATTGTAATTAAACATATGGCGAATGAAGAAATTAACTGGTTCGAGTGCAACTATTGTTCGTACCGAGCTAAACAGAAATCACATTTGAGAGAGCACATTGTAATTAAACATATGGCGAATGAAGAAATTAACTGGTTCGAGTGCAACTATTGTTCGTACCGAGCTAAACAAAAGTCACATTTGAGAAAGCACATTATAATTAAACATATGGCGAATGAAGAAATTAACTGGTTCCAGTGCAACCATTGTTCGTACCGAGCTAAACGAAAATCAGATTTGAATGCGCACATGTTGAATAGACACACAGCCAATGAAGAAATCAGCTGGTTTCAATGCAACCATTGTTCGTACCGAGCCAAACGAAAGCCTAATTTGAGGGATCACATCAGAAACAAACATACTGTGAATGAAGAAATCAACTGGTACCAGTGCAACGATTGTTCGTACCGAGCTAAAGTAAAGTCACACTTGAGAAAGCACATTTTAATTAAACATATGGCGAATGAAGAAATTAACTGGGTTCAGTGCAACCAATGTTCCTACCGAACCAAACGAAAGTCAGATTTGAATAGGCACATGGTGAATAAACATGCTGCTGATGAAGAAATAAACTGGTTCCGGTGCAACCATTGTTCGTACCGAGCTAAGGAAAAGTCAACTTTGAAAGAGCACTTTATGAATAAACATACTGCGAATGAGGAAATCAACTGGTCCCAGTGCAACCATTGTTCCTACCGAGCTAAGGGAAAGGCCACATTGAAAAGGCACATGGTTAACACACGCTGCAAATGATAGGTACAGTAGGTAGGTAGAAGAACCAAGGCCTTCGAAATAGGTTTATTCAACAAGTATCTGTGAACAAATACAATTTAATTAGAAAGCGTGACTTTGCCTTGGCGCTGTCGGGTCGATACTTGTGCAGCCCCCGCTCGATATCTCCCATCCGCTGCGCTGCTATCCTTTACGTGCAGCGCCATCTCGCGTCCTCCGTGCTGTACTCCCTCGCTGTATAGTCAGGGCCGTACTGGCCTATTCCACAGGCTGCTGACCATAGACAAGGACAAAAGTAGAAGAAGGAAGAACCACTGCGCATCCATTTCAGCCGATATCGCATGGGGTCCGCCATTTTTAGGTCATAACGGTTTTTCCAAGGCGGCAATTCAAATGGGGGGAGTACGCGCGAGTCAAAACCATAGACAGACGTCAAAACAGATGACAGTCATGAGACAATTTGTAGGCTATACTTTGTAAATGAAACAAATAACTCAAGAATTTCTGCTCACGGCCTTGACTAATCCTCATACTCATAGTCAATACTTCGCTCGATCTCCGACTTCGCATGTCTCAAGTCCTTGGGACAATCGGAGACCGACTGCGAGTATGGGCCATACACGTATGGGCATAAGGCCCACGATATGTGCTCAATTTGAGCTACAGAATAAAATTTCAAGAAAAATATTCAATGTTTTACTTGTGATAAAATAATACAAGTTTGAAAGTATTCGTTGAACATCACACTGAATCAGCTCTTCGCTTCACGTTTTGGCTAGATTGTGCACCTAATCTTATTTTCAAATAGCATCTTACAGTTCTTTCAATCAAGATAGAATTGTTTGTTTCAAAATATCATTGTCCGAAACGAGGTTCTGAATCGGGTCCTGGGAGTCTGGAGAAAATTTTGTTCACATTACTTCGAAATGCCTCAAACAAATCAGCAGCACCGAGCCTTTCTTTTAAGACGTTTCCAAGTTATTCCTTCATCATTCTAATTGCCTCGAGCCACAATCGAAACCCATCACCCCGTGGAAAACTAAAAACAAAACTTAGTTACCGGAGTGAAATTTGATTATTTAAATTCAGTGTTACGTATGAAAGGAAAGGATATCTTCCCATCTCTGGGTTCATCAATCGCTCGATATTCTTGCAAATTTCGATAGGTATAACAAGACATCCTGTATTGATGCATTAGCTGAGTTCGATCAGGTTCGATCAAACTTATTACACAGACAAAAACGCCAAACGAACACTTCACACAGAGGCCTCGATATGTTTCACAGCTTCTAAGTGGAGATTGAACTGCGGACCCCATTCTCCATACTTCCATAGCGGCTTTCTTGCTTCACTTTCTTAACAAAAAGTCATCAAGTACAATGCACTGGACAATGCATTAATAATGCAATGCATCCCAGGAATATAAATAATATCCGGTCAAAAAGTAGAATTCGTGGAAACGAACATTGAATAACACTCAACATTGAATTCTATTGTTATGTTTTACACAAAACCAAATTTAGGCGCCGAGGAAAGTTCGATCACAACAAATCAATCTAACCTAAAACTTCGTAGCTGTCATCAAGTACACTGTCAGTACTGTCACCCACCTGTCATAATTAAAATTGCCGCCAGGAAAAACCGTTATGTAATCAAAATGGCCGGCCTACAAATTACACAGCCGCGCAGGTATCTTGCCTCTTCTACTTTTGTCCTTGTCTATGCTGCTGACACAAATAACTAGATCGACTAGTTCTAGTGCACTCATTGTTCTTAGCGAGCTAAATAAAAAGAAAACATATTTCAAAAGACATTTTCTGAAACATGCTGCGAATAAAAAATCAATCTGGTCCCACTAAACAAAATAACGTCATAGGTACTATTGTTCAAATAACGTTCGCACTTGAACAAGAACGTTCGGATTTGACGTTCATTTGATGTCAAATTAACGTTTTATACAAGTACTATATTCGCCTTATTGAACGTTCTCACAAAAACGTTTTCGTTGGAATGGTTTTTGAACGTTGAAAAGTGAACAACGTTTGGACATTGATTGCATCACGTTCAATAAACGTTTTGTACTGGAACTGGAACTATGGAACTGGAATAATGTTGCAAAAATAAACAAGTCGTAGCGTAAACCGGCACCTCAACGATTATTATTATCATCATCATTGCGAATCATGCAAGCTGGAGCTATACATATCACTATGATAGAAATTAGAAATGTGTCCAAACTCCAAAGTAGAAGACTAGTTAATTTAATAGTGTTAGTCTATTTCAGAACCAGATACCTCTGCTTCTGTTGAATAAAAGTAACAATTATAATGCTACATATGTATACTGATCTTATTACAAAAGATACTAACTAAAAAATGTAGGTATAAAATGGAATATTTTCGGACAAAAAACTTGAAATGTCATGTTGATTTTGAACAATGAACAACACATGTACGTTTTGCCGAAAACATTCATTCCTCGATTCATTCATGTTATGAGTTTTTAACGTGCAAGTTTTGAACATCAAAAAACCTTTGGAACAAAAACAATTGAGGAACATTGACTTTCGAATAACGTTTGTTCAAACTCGTTATTAAACCGTTCAAATATAACATCATATTTATTTATAAAAAAGAACCTTCAAATAACGTTTTTTTGCGAACGTCAGAATGTTCTAGAATGAAATGCAAGGTAGGTCTCAATATCGTCCACTAACCGCCGTACTAAATAGGAAAAGTCAATGGCTTTATTTCTGATTTTTTTTCATTATTTAGTACCAATTTTGTGTTGAAGTTAATGAAAACAACATACAAATTTTTTTTTCTTTCAACAAGTGAATGATTAAAATCGATATTTTTATAAACTTTGAAATATATGTCAAAAGCAAACTTTTTCATGAGATTTTTTTCAGGTCAATTTGACTTAAGATACAGAAATTTGGTATACGAGTACTACTTATCCCAGGCACAAAATTCGTGTTGACCTGTGATGCGGAAATGAGAAAAATGGAAAGTAGGCTTCGCTTCAACTCGCGATAGCTCCGCAGCAGATGATCCGATTTGGTTGGTTATGGTCTTGAATTGACAAGTAAGATCTTTTTCTTCATAGCACATGATTCCGGTTTTGACTTTCTGGCTACTTTTGATAAAAAGAACGAGAACAAAAGAAGACCTACCTATGTCTCGGCCTATGTTTAATTGTTTCTGCCATCTTGAATTTTGATATGTCGGCCATTTCGAAAAACGGAGATGATGGCCTATAGGCAGCGTGCACGTTTGACAGCTCACTGACATTGGAGGTAAAACAAAGGTTAGGTTTACATTGGAACTGCATTGGAATGGAGGAACTCCAGCAGAAATCAGATAATTACACAGCAATTTTGTGAGAAAAACTGTAGAAAAATTGAAAGGTGAGTGGATAATTAATGTTTTCAACGTAATCCAGCTCACAATTTGCATTTCAGCATTGACTAGATGAGAGGATTCTCCATAATCATGTCGAGCTGTTGGTATCGAGTCGTAGGACGCAACAAAAATTCAGCCAAACATGCAAATATTAGGTTTTTTTCGGTGAAAAAATTGGATGGAAATCTGGAAATCTCGAGTGCTCGCCGCCAGAAATTAGGAAAGCAGCCCGACAGGCTTCTTTGGGACCTGCCGTCTAAGAAATCACGTGAAATTACGAAATTGTTCATGGAATTTTTATGGAATGGCGCCAGAAGAAAAATGCCAGCTCTTTTTCGGAGACTATCATCTATGCTGGCTGCTGTCATTACGACACTCATGCTGTTTATGCCGAAATGTCGGTGCAACCGAATGTGCCAGTGGCGTGCCTCCAATTTTTTTTTTAACAAAAGAGTACCATCGCGGACTTTTTAAAGTGGACGACAGTTGACAGATTTTTCAAGATTCTGGCCTGAACGTCGCATGACAGCACGCCAACTCGTTGACATTGTCGTCCACTTTATTTTGGCCGCAACCGTACCTTCATTCACATTAAATTCAATA
Source organism: Anaspis maculata (assembly GCA_949128115.1). Lineage (NCBI taxonomy): Eukaryota > Metazoa > Arthropoda > Insecta > Coleoptera > Scraptiidae > Anaspis > Anaspis maculata. Next base: position 58,613,248 of record OX421967.1, on the reverse strand, counting down.
TAGCCGTGGACAAAGCATAGGATTCTACTTGCATATAATGGTTATAATTTATAATATAATCCACTCGGGTGTTTTACGACACTCGCTATCGCTCGTATTCTAAACTAGGTAGGTACCTACACCCTTGTGGATTATAACTATCATTATATGCTCGTTGAATAATATACTAGGTATTGTCATTCACCTTCACAGGATAAGTTACAGAAACAATAGGCTAATAACCACAACAAACAAAATGGAAATCGCATTCGGCAATCAGGAGTTATTGGTCTTTGAAGTTGAACCATTTTTCCAATACCGACAACTTCGTTGTCCTGGTCCAGCAGTTTATTTTGCAATTGACGTTGATGCGTTGACAGTTGACAGATCTAGTTTGACTTTTCAAGTCACTGACACATGAGCTTCGACTGTCAGATGGCAGAGGGCGCCAGAAATTCGTTCGTATGTTCTTCAGTTTGTACCCACTGGTTTGTACGCGATTCAACCAGGAAGACGTAGTATTGTTCCCAGAAATTGTTCCTCGTGTTGCTGAGACATCACTTCCGATTTGTTGTACCGCTTCATCAACACAAAATGTAAGTTGCTAGTGAATACCTTGAATAGTTCATATCAGACTGATATCAGCGTGCCATTTCCGTAATCTTTCAGGTTAGAATTCCCCGAAATTGTTGACGCGTACAACTGTTCGCAATGTTCGCACCAAACTGAAACCGTCTTTCAGCTGAACAATCATGTCCAGAGGAATCACAAAAATGTTCATGCAGCCGAACTGTACCATGCCATCATCGAACCGCAACAGTTCCCCTGCATCTGCTGCGATTACAAGAGTTACCATCAGTTCGAACTGTACGAACATTGCAAACAAGTACATAGTCTGGAGACGACCCAAAACAATGAAAATGAGACGTTTCGGGAAGAGTGTAGAAGATATTCGTGTGACTGCTGCAGATACGAGTCGTATTCGAGTTTATGTCTTGTGAAACACCACAATTTGTGTGGAAATGAGCCGGCGGGGAGACCACAACAAACGGCGGAAAACATGGCGTCGCCAGATTTGGATAGGGCTTTTGCAAGAAGATCCGTCAGAGATATTGGAGCAATAGAATTGAACTTAGCGACGCATGATTCAGTTGGAAAAGTCGTCGAGTATTATTGCAATTATTGTTCGTACCGAGCTAAACGAAAGTCTCATTTGAGAGATCACATTATATATAAACATACTGCGAATGAAGAAATCAGCTGGTCCCAGTGCAACCATTGTTCGTACCGAGCTAAACGTAAGTCTAATTTGAGAGATCACATTATATACAAACATACTGCGAACATTGGAAAAGTCGTCGAGTATAATTGCAATTATTGTTCGTACCGCGCTAAGCGAAAGTCTCATTTGAAAGATCACATTATAAACATACATACTGCGAATGAAGAAATTAGCTGGTCCCAGTGCAACCATTGTTCGTACCAAGCTAAGGGAAAGTCTACATTAAAAAGGCACATATTGACGACACATACTGCGAATGAAGAAATCAACTGGTTCCAGTGCAACCACTGTTTGTACCGAGCTAAACAGAAGTCACATTTGAAAGATCACATCATGAACAAACATACTGCGAATGAAGAAATTAATTGGTTCAAGTGCAACCATTGTTCGTACCGAACCAAACGAAAATCAAAATTGAAGGAGCACATGATAAATAAACATACAACCAATGAAGAAATTAACTGGTCTCAGTGCAACCATTGTTCGTACCGAGCTAAACAGAAGTCGAGTTTGAAAGTGCATCTAATGTTGCAGCATGCTCCGAATGAAAAAATCAACTGGTTCCAGTGCAACCATTGTTCGTACCGAACCAAACGAAAATCAGATTTGAATAGGCACATGATGAATAAACATGCTGCTGATGAAGAAATAAACTGGTTCCAGTGCAACTATTGTTCGTACCGAGCTAAACAAAAATCAACTTTTAAGGAGCATATGATACATAAACATACTGCGAATGAAGACATCAGCTGGTTCCAGTGCAACCTTTGTTCGTTCCGAGCTAAACGAAAGTCACATTTGGAACGACACGTAATGTCGAAACACGCTACAGATGAAAAAATCGACTAGTTCCAGTGCAACCATTGTTCCTACCGAGCTAAACAAAAATCATATTTAAAAAGACATTCACTGAATCATACTGCAACCTTAGAATAATAGGTACAAGTGGTTCCTGTGTAACCAGTGTTTGTACCGAACTAAAATCATGTTTAGGTACACTCGACAGCAGAAATAGCGCCCACTTGACTTTTGACGAAAACGAATATTTGCTTGGCCTGGTCTACCCTAGCAGGTGGTACTAGCAGTACCCGAAATGAATAAAGCAGTGTCATCCTAACTTTTGTCGGGCATTTTTATTTCATCAGTAATTAAGCATACACGTTGCAACATAAACACAAAGTATATTAATATTACCTATTTCAATGTGGTGGTAAGAAGAACACAAAATGCCGTCGACCCAACACCCGGTTTGTTTACTTAGTCCTCTACAAAAACGGCATTGCTTCATCAATCTCAAGAATGTACCTACCTACTAAGGTGAAGCAGGCCAAGCAAATAGTCGGCTTCGTCATAAATCGAGTGGGCGCTATTTTTGCTGCCAAGTGTCTGTTTGAGAGTGCACACGATCAATAAACATGCTGCGAATAACGAAATTTATTGGCTGGGACACGCAGAAGTGACGACTTTCTTCGATCTGCTTTTATTTTCCAAAAAAATATGACTGTCAACTTTTGATTTTCTCTTGGACATCAGTTGTTTTTTGTAACACTTTCAAATTAGTAGGTGCATTTCTTTTACAACCTTAACTAAGTATTCTGACGTAAGTTGTTAGTGGTATCTCACTTTCGCGCATGTGATTTCTCGCTCTTTCTCTCTCTAACTCAGATTAGATCAGTGAGCTTTGTGGTAAAAGGAAAGCACCTATTATCATTTGTATGAGTAGCAGTTATTTTCTTTGAGGGACAGGTACGGGTTTTCCTCCAAGTTGTACGAGGTCAGCCCCTCGCTTTTCTTCCTTGAGGACTTCACTGTAGAGCAAAATTGCTTGGAACGTTTTCGGGTTTTCTAAACGTGCACCCTATATTTGTATTTGTATATTTTTGTAGATTCATTTGGTGGGTTGGTAAACTGGGTGATAATAACTGGTGTATTCAACAATATTCCTAATAGCGTCAAGGCAGCACCTCGCTCTTCCTTTTGTCGAGCCACCACTGCTCGGGAGGAATCACCCTTGGTGATAGCATTCCCCACTCTTGACAGCCTCAGATTTTAGGCGAATCTAACATATTTGAATTCTTTTATATTCCTATTTCTTGGATGATATACTATTATTTATTGAGTGAATGAGCTCTTTCTGGCGGCAGTAATATACTTTGTGAGTGTCTAGAGTTGAATTACATCACTTCCGGCCAGTAGCTAGGAGGCATGCTAGGCTGGCTGTCCCGGTTTAAGCCATCTTAGCAGAAGGTGAAAGCCCTAGATATACTACTCCAACTAACGTTAGTGCTGGATGTTACAGTGTTCGTTCTCCTCTCGCATAGCAAGCAGGGGACATTCCTCACGTTTTCTGATTTTGTTGGCCTTGCAAGAGCTTTCCCATGAAATGTCCGTTATAGGGGGTTTAATTTTGCGGTTCTCTTCTCAACATTTATGATTAAGTCAAGTTTATGTTATTTAGTTATACCTAAATAACTAAAGTTATTAACCCTTTGAGGATGGGAACCTCATCGGCTTGACTTAGTGCGACCTGTCCCGGGCCGGACTGCGTGTCTCACGGTGTCCTGCTGGATAAAATATCGAAGTACGCCTTCCACGGCAAGGTTCTGGAGCTCTTCAAGTCTTACTTGTCTGGTAGGAGGAAGGAGGCACAGAGTCACTGAGTTAACGTTGGTGGGAGGCTCTCCATCGGGTTCATGTCGCATGGGGTTCCTCAGGGCTCGGTCTTGGGGCCGTTCCTCTTTTTTACTTTATATCAGTGACCTTATCCGGTCCGTGCAACCATATTTGCTGATGATACCACATTGGTATTGTAAATTAGTGTCTAGAAAATGTTCGCCGATTTTTCTGTTTGTACCTAGAAAATTACTGTGTATATAAAACTGTTGAACCTAGAAAATTACTGTGTATATAAAACTGTTGATGTAACGAATACTTGAAATAAAGTTTCAAAACTCCTATGGCCAAATGTAAGGTCAAAAAAAAAACAATATTGATTTTTTTATTATTTTTTATTTTTATTACTCCATAGATCAAGAAACCATACATATCAACGGAGCAAGTCTAGCTAGTATGATCTGGAACTATGAGAAAATTGCAAAGAAGATAATTGTTACGACGCTGTTGATTTGGTTCAATCATAGGTGCATTCGGGGTGGATTGGTTTTTAGTTATGTGAAATATGGGAATCGTTAACATCAAAACAAGAGGTTGAGCAGATACAACAACGTTATAAAAAAGATGATGGAGCAAGAAATAAGAAGAGGATATCGGAAATCAAATATGCTATACACAAACCAAAAATTGGTTACGACGAGTTGAAAATGCTAATTTCTTTCAACTTCTTAAACGCAAACTAAGGTAGAATTCGAGCGAAATGCGAGCAATTAAAGTTCCAAAGAAGAAAAAAATGAAAAGAAAACTAATACACCTTGAAGAAAAACCGGAAGAAGATAAGAAGAGAATAGAACATATGCTCTATCCAAGAGTGATAAATATGACTGAAAGGAGTTTACGTGCAGTTACAGATGAAGAAAGGAGGTTGTTGGAATACGGCTACAAACACAACCCACAGTTTCAGAACACCTTGAAGAGCTACGAACAACTTTTAACCGACACGGACATCGCAATCGATAGACTACAGTGTGAAAATAAGCAAACCATACGCCACTATTGTGCGAAGAAATAACAGGTAGCATATAAAAGGGAAGAACAGACGAAGACGAATGATCTCGGCCTGAAAACGCTAATCAAGAAGAGGAAACAACAACCTTATTTTTACAAAAGCAGACAAGGGTAACACCGTAGTAATTCTTGAAGACACAGACTACATCGAAAAGGTCAAGAAATTTCTTAACAATAACAATTTTGAAACAATGAGCAAGTTAAGAATTCATTCATTCAACAATAAGGTGGAAAATATAAAAAATTGCAAAATTTCAACAGATAATATAAAGAAACAATTAATTGTAAATAGTTTCCAAATACCCAGACTGTATGGGCTGATGAAAATTCACAAAACCGATGTCGTAGGAAATATACCAATAAGACCAGTAGTTTCAAGTGTAAACACACCTACATACAAAATTGCTGAATATTTGAACGAAAAATTGAAGGAAACGATCAATCAGCCTCAACACCTTTTAAAAAACAGTTTGGACTTAATTAAGAGGATCAAAGATATTCCGATACCTAGGGGAGCGGTTCTGTTATCATTAGACGTAACAAATTTATATACCAACATTCCGGTCAACGAAGTTAAGACCATTGTGAAAAATGGATTGATCGCGAGCAACGTGAGCGATGACGAGACTGTGGGTTATTGTGACTTATTGGATATTTGTTTAGAGCAAAATATGTGCCAATTCAACAACAAAATGTTTAAACAACTGGACGGACTGGCTATGGGTTCGCCCATTTCGAGTTTCCTTGCGAACCTTTTTATGAATGAGTTTGAAACTGACATGCTCAATAGAACGGACCTGAAAAGATTTACATCTAATATCATTTATCATCACCGATATGTAGACGATATACTAATACTGTGGAAAGGCGACAATAAACTGCTTCACGATTTCGTAGTCTAAATCAACAAGCTACATGAAAAAATTGAATTCACTTTAGAACTTCAGAACAACGAAAAGAAAATCAACTTTCTAGACATCACGATCGAAATTTCAAAATTAAAACATGAATTCGCAGTTTATAGATAAAAGACTTACACTGATAACATAATCCATAACGCATCAAATCACCCGTGGCAACACAAAGTGAACATCTCATAAATCGACTTATAACAACACTTATGTCAGAGGCAAACTATAATAACGAGAAAAATACAATCATAGACATAGCGATGAGAAACGAGTATACAAGGGAAATGGTCAATAAATTGATAAATAGAAGGATTTATAGACAACAAGTAAATAGAGTTTCCTCCATAAATTTCGACCGTAGCACGAATGAACAGTACATAGCTAACACTTAATTTTTTCGGTGAACCATCTATGATTATTGCCAACATACTCAGAAAAACAGACAGCAACGTCTGAATAGCATTTAAAACACACCAGAACCTGAACAGGACACTGACAAATAACAAAGACAAAACGAACGTAATGAACAAGAGTGGAGTTTACAGACTGGAGTGTGGAACATGCAACGCGGAATATATAGGAAAAACAAATCGGAAGCTAGAAATGAGACTTGAGGAACACCTATATGCATTAAGAACTGACCCGAGGAAATCAAACTTTGTGTAACACTCAGGAATGATTTAAAATTAGGATCTATGAAAACTATAAGGGTATGATTGGGAGTTATAATGGTAATATAAAAGTATTCATGTTTTAGATGAAAAGATCCTACCATTTGCCACAATCGTAACTAACAGGATAAAAATATTAAAGATAACTTTGATTCAAGGGGTTGAGGGTTACCTATCATAATATAAAACGATTTTAGTATTAGGGGGTTAATTTGAATATGAAACTGCGGTTTTCGATCTACGCAATTGAAATATGTCCAAGACATTTCCAAAGTATTAATTGATATTAAAATACCACCAACTGCAAAACTGGGGGTGGTTGGTGTTCAAATCAACTGAACAATGTAAACACAATAAATGTATGATAATGAGTATTACGAGTTCCTGTACCTTTATACGGTTTGGGGGAACTATAGTAGGTCGATGACCCTATATGGTCGTTAGAATAGGGGTTGCTTATATCTAAGGTAGTAACGTGCTGCCACCACTGTTCTCAGTTGGTTTATATGAAGAGACAGATCCATAGGGGGAGGGGAACAGACCATCTGGGCGCATCTTACGGTTTTATTCTAGGTTGGGGTAGCGTGCATCTATTTCTGGCTTTAACTCTTCAGGGAGGCGTTTATGTTGAGTCCGGCAGACGAGGCATTTGAATCGAGTAGGAACTTCCAGCTTATAATTATCTGTCTACGTGAAGGGTGATCAGATGAACCAGAGATTTTTCAAACAGAACATTATATATTGAAAAAATAAGCAAAATCAAAAATACAAATACTGCAAGATTGTTATCAAAACTAGTATTAAAAATATTTAGTGGTAAAGCCATCCACGTGACTTAGAGCATTAATTGGTAAACAAACAAACTCAGCTGACACTGTGACGTTTGAATGACGTAATTGACATTCAGAGACTGCGCCGGTAAAGGAGAGTCCTGCGCTCTGACTCGCACTCGCACAGGCAGAGGGCGTTACCCACTGCTTTACTCGTGACGCTACAAGTTCGGTCAACTAATACATTTAGATCGAGATATGAGAGAGAAATGCAACAACCGTCGCGACGCCGCTCTGGGGGCCAATTTTCTACTCTTCGCAACTTTAAAAAACGTTCGCAAGTTTGCGATTTCTGTAAATTCCAATTTTTGAGCCATCGTTTCTTTACGTATGCGCATCGATGCGCACGTTTTCATACGTTTTGCTGCGAGCGGACCTGGACTGGCGCAAGTCACTTTGCGTATACGCTTTCATGATGAAGTGAGGTTAGGTAGTAATGTTTTCATTGTTATCAATAAAACAAACAGCATTGCTGAAGGTATGTGGCGATCATGGTGCCGAGTCAGGTGGCTAATGAGATACAGCACGGAATAACTTCACGAATGCGTCCTAAATAAAGAATTACTCACTCTTCTGTCATTCTTTTTAATCATCAGCTTCAGGGACACTGTTTAAAACTTGTCACGATGATGTTTAATTTTTTTCTTTTCATCGTCTGCAGTCTGCAGTGAAGCTTTGCATTTGCTCCTCACTAACGAGATCCAGGTTTTTGGAAATAGGTAATAATGTTCAGTTGTCTTCAACTGAACAACAAATTCAACTGTGAGTAGATGGATCTTGTCAAAATATTACGAAAACTCATAAACCGCTTTGTAGAGTTCGGCCTATTGTCAAAGATACAGCCCTTTATAGTTAATTTTTTTTGGATTTCAAAAATTTGTAACTCAGGAACATTTCGACAAAATTAGCCTAAATTTAGCGTTGACTGGTTTTATTGGCTACTTTTCCAATTTTTATGATGGTACAGGGTGTTCACGTATAAATTGGAGGCTTCCGCTCAAACATAGTTTCAAAAATTTAAGACCACTTTTTTTTTCGCAGGTTTCGAAGGCACTAAAATTTTCTGTCGTCTATCGCGAGTCATTGAGAATTTTTCTCAAATTAGACACGTGTATGTAATTATAGGAATTGATTCAGCTTTCCATCCTGATTATAAATATATACGTATATCATATATCTCACTCGATAGGTTAGTTAGGAAAACTACCAAGCAATACAGGGTGTCCGTTTTTCGAGGCTAAGCATGGGTATCTCGCTTATCTTTAGAGATACAGAGTCGGTTGAATTAGAAAAAAGTTGCGAATTTTCATCACAATCAATTATCTAAAAAGATATTTGACTTGTCAGTTTTAGTTTTCGAGATATCGAGAAAAAACTGAAATTTGTAATTTTTGTTTTAGTTTTTTATTTGAAAAACGGTTGAAGATAGCCTTTTCTAACTAAGACATTGTGGAGGCACTTTTCCAGAGGGAATTCAATGTTGCCAAAATCTTCATTCTAGCTTTCAAAACAACCGAGATATGACATTCAACTGTTTTTTTTTCTCATAGGCGCCATATTGGATTTTGACATTTTTAAATACAATATTTTTCTCTGGTTTCAACGATGTGTCACATGCCACTGTTGAATTCATGCTTTTGAGCAAAAACATTTTTTGATTAAGAGTGCTTTGAAAACAAAATCAGCACCGACAATAAAAAAAAGTAAATGTTGAACATTTATTCAACAGTGACATGTGGCACATCGTTGTAACCAGAAAAGAATACCGTATTAAAAAATATCAAAATCCAATATGGCGCTCATTGGAGAAAAAAGTTGAATGTCGTATCTCGGTTGCTTTGAAAGCTAGGATAAAGATTTTGGCAGGTTTGAATTCCCCTTGAAAAAGTGCCTTGACAATGTCTAGATTAGAAAAAGCCACCTTCAACCGTTTTTTGAATAAAAAATGAAAATCAAAATTCAAATTCCTGGTTTTTTACGATATCTCAAAAACTAAAATTGATACGTCAAATTTGTTTTTGGAGCATTGATCGTCATGAAAATGCGCAACTTTTTCCTAATTCAACCGACTCTGTATCTCTCAAGATAAGCGAGATACCCATGCTTAGCCTCGAAAAACGGACACCTGTATTTCTTTTACAAAAGTTTGATTTTGTAAAGTCAAGTTAGGTTCAGTAAAAGTTTCAAACTATAGTGAAATCAATTTAAGTACCTACTAAAATGATAGAAAATTTACTAAGTTACTTTAAAACAAAAAATAACTTTCCGATCATTTTAAAACTTCATCACTTTTTTCACATGCATTTGTGTTTTGTCGATTAACCTATCAAGTGTGATGCATATTTATAATCAGGATAAAAATCGGAATCAATTACCATATCAGAATAGGGCGTCGAATGTAAGAAAAATTTTCTATGTTGCACCCTGTAAGTGATATCCACAGATATTTTTCGTCGACAGATTCAAAGCCTACGAAAAAAATTATGTTGTAATCGTTTTTCATTTCCTGAATTATGTTCAAGGGGAAGTCTCTAGACGTATTCTTTGTTGTTAAATATGGAGGTTATGAAAATTTATTAATCTGAATGAAAACACGAACATCAGAAACTGACGTTTGAAAGCTTTGGTAGGCTTGGCGTGGCTTGAGTAGATAAAATGCACCGATATTTGCAACGTTGTCGCGTCTACCATGCGTTTATTTACGAAGACCCAATTCGAACGTTTTTCGTTTTGCGAACACTGCTCAAAAATTGGCAAACGGAAACGTATACGTAAATCTTCGTACGCAAATTTGCGTATACGTAACTTTACGTATATTTTCAAAAATTGGCCGCCTGGGCGTTTATTCGTCATAGCTCGTGCACATGACGTAAGTGGGAATACAAGAGAGAGAGAGAGAGAGAGAGAGAGAGAGAGAGAGAGAGAGAGAGAGAGAGGTTTCACTAGCATGAGAGACATAGTTATAGCAGATGATCATTATTACGGGTGACTCAATCTTCATCCGTGAGGATATTAATTTAAATAGATTTTACCTTATGTAAAATCACACTGATAAGGTCACTGATCTGGTGACGTCACACTGATAAGGACTCTAATTTTTGCGTTCCACTCTGGGTTCCAACAGAGTTCACTCGCGATGAACACAGGGGTCATGTCTTTAGGGCGAATAGGTTGCACGTCACGAAGGAACGCGTCTTCGCGTAACTTACAAAAATGTAAATCTAATAACGCGTCGATTTCCTGTGTAGTACCAGGAAAGGAATTCAATTGATTACTCGCGCGTGATTTCAACAGTAGAATTGTGGCACTTTGACCACTCAAAATTCGGGAATTTTACTGGGGGTAACCATCAAACCTTGACGGTCCCGCCGACACATCCGAGGCTTAGCAACTTAGTGACTTTGGTTAATTAATCATGAATAAATTGGTGATTGAATTTAACCGCGGCGCGGCCTGCAACGAAAATGCAGCTCGGTTCAAAGTTGGGTCGGAAGTCTTCTTGGGAAAGTCAAGTGGGACCTATTTATCAACTTGGGTTATCTTTTCACCGCGTGGTCTTGCGGACCAATAAGAGCGGCCTTCTTAGGTGGTCTGAGTTTCAAGGAAATAATTCAGCCGTCTGGTTGACTCATCCATTACATTAATGCATCGGAATGTTTAGCAGGGGATAAGGCGGTCGTAATTTAGTTCCGAATCTCTCTCATAATTCGAATTAACTATAGAAAATAGCAGTTAGGTTACAACAAGAAAAATCAAGCTTCAGCAGTTATTTAAAATAAATCCCGAGTAGGGGAAACCAAGCAAATAAGACCCGGTTTGCTACATTTGCAGTAGAATACTTAGACGTGACAAATCATGATTTTGACATAGATAAGAATGTGAAACTGCTGCATGCAGAAAGTAACAATGGCAGAATATTCAAGTTGGAATCTTCAGAAATCTTTAAATCAAATTAAAATAAACATACGAAGACACTTAATCAACAGAATAATTTCGAAATATCAAGTTTAATGGCAGGATTTTTCAAGGATAAATTCAATAACTAGAAATTCAAACAGAACTATAATAAACTAACAAGGCTAATTATAAATAATTTATTGTTTTGTAAAAAACTTTGGAAGTAGAGATGTTCCACGGCCAAGCTAAAAACACTGCTATGAAAACACAGAGATAACCAAATCAAAAATAAGTATACCTATCGTTTTTCTTCACTCTCTTAATAGTCGTCATCTGAAAATGAACACTGCTCTCGCTCCCACATAAATATAAACTAATCCTACCCACATGTAAGTTCAAGGACGGAGTCATATTGGTGAAATAAGCGTTGCGAAATCAATCCCTGTGAGTTTATTCCTTGACCGATTCTTACCATTTAGATCTCCTTCGAAAGCTACGAGGATTTACTCTGGTTTGAACCCATTGGCATTTCCGAAATCCGAAAAAAATTTGACTTTTGACATTTGAAGAAATTATTTTTGGATTTTGGAAATGCCAATAGGCTCAAATCAAAGTACATCCTTGCAGCTTTCGATCGAGACCAAAATGGTAAGAATCCGTCAAGGAATAAATCCACAGGGATTGATTTCGCAACGCCTATTCTATCAATTCAACTCCGTCCTTAAGCTAATGTTTTTGTAAATATAGTGTTGTCTTACCTACTGTTGTAATATTTGTTATAGTTTAATCCGCCTGATGATGCTGGAAAAATAATCCGAAGAAACCGGTCGCAATAAATAATGTTAAGAGGAAAAAGGACCGTTTTTAATTTTTAATCATTAGTTAGGTAGGTACGCTGGTGTAGAGCGTTGGAAAGGTATTATACAGTGCTCAACAATTAAAGTGGAACACCTGAAAATTTTGGTCAAATTAAAATTGTCGTATTTTCTCAAGAAAAATCCGAATTGCAATTAGTTTTTTTCCCTGGACAGCTAATGTCTTAGACTACAGCATGATATAATTTTTTCTTGTTACAAGCTTTTCATATTATTTATACAGGGTGTAGTAGTGAGGTACTGCAAAAAATGTAAAGTTTGCACCCCTCCCGATCCGCGAAAACATTTTTTTGAATTTTTCCAACTTGTTCTGGAGAAACTTTGAACCCATACCTCGAAACGGTTTTTTGAGTTTTTGTTTATCTCTATTAATTACAGGGTGATCTCAAAAAAGTGATATTTCAGGCTTTCAATGGTAACTTCTTCCATTGTTATCCGATTTTAAACTTCTTTGGCTCATATTGAAGCTGAAGCGAGAACGGTGTGAGGTCAAAACTTATTGAAGAGAACAATTCAATATAAGAGGACGTGTCAAAAGTGACCCGGATGCAAAACAGCTTCCGACTTTCCGTTTAATAACAGATAAGAACAAATTGAAACGTGTCTTCAAAGGATCCGCTAATTCGGACCATTTTGATCTGCTTTTCGCTTTAGTTGTCCAAGATAATGTCCGTGGTAGAACCGAAACTTGACTGCGTGTTTCCGCGGAAAAACGCATCTCTTATTCACCTGTAGGCGGTAGGCGACCGTAACCCAAGTTACAAGATTCAGAACTGGCAGGTATACGTGTTTTATTGTCAAGGAGAATTTTTGGAATTGTTGTGAATCTTGTAACTTGGGGTTACGGCCGCCTTCAGGTAAATAAGGGATGCGATTTTTTCGCGAAAACACGCAGTCAAGTTTTGATTCTACCACGGAAATTTCTTGGACAACTGAAGCGAGATGCTGATCGAAATGGTCCAAATCAGCGAATCCTCTGAGGACAAGTTTCAATTTGTTTTTGTCTTTCATCAAACAGATACTCGGAAGCTGTTTAACATTCGGGTCGCTTCTGATACGTTCCCTTATATTGAAATATTGTTTTCAATAAGTTTTGACCTCACAACGTTCTCGCCTCAAGTATCAGCTTCAATATGAGCTAAAGATGTTTAAAATCGGATAACAATGAAAGAAGTTATCATTGAAAGTCTAAAATTTCACTTTTTTGAGATCACCCTGTAATTAACACAGCTAGACAAAAACCCAAAAAACCGTTTCGAGGTATGGGTTCAAAGTTTCTCCAGAACAAGTTGGAAAAATTCAAAAAAATGTTTTCGCGGATCGGGAGGGGTGCAAACTTTACATTTTTTGCAGTACCTTACTACTTCACCCTGTATAAATAATATGTCAAACTTGCAACAAGAAAGAATTCCATCAGGCTGTAGTCTAAGATATCAGCTGCCCAGGAAAAAAAGCTCATTGTAATTCGGTTTTTTCTTAAGAAAATACGACCACTTTAATTTGAACAAAATTTTCAGGTGTTCCACATCAATTGTTGATCACTGTAGTTTAGTCGCTTTCAAGGTGGTGTTCTGGTGGTCTAATCAAAACATGGTCAAAACAACAGTTTTGAAGAGTACTTCCGTTGTTTGGTCTCTTGATCAGTATTTTAGTGTGTGGTAAATTGTGTTATGTTATTTTGTTGTATTTGACTATTTGTACTTATTTCCATTTTGACAGCCATGTACATTTTGATGGTGAGAATATATTATGATTATGATTATGATTATGATTAATAGATGATTATTTTGGTTTACAAAATGAAAAATCAACATTAACTTCCGTTACATTTTAAATCAATTAACTGATTAACGATTAACGGAGTTAATTTTTTTGTTGACGATTTAACGTTTAACGAAGTTAACTGTTTCGTTAACGGTGCCCACCTTTGCATTCGATATAACTTCAAAACATAAAAAACATAAGCGATGATTTTGCAAATTATCTTCTCTGCAATAATGGGCGCTTTCCATTCAGGTAAAACACTTTGTGCCGGTTTGTGTCAGCTTGTGTTAGCTTGTGTCGATGACACAAAGAAACACAAATCAAATGGGACGCATTTGTGTCGACACAAGTCGACTTGTGTCGGTAAAGGTATGTTCGATATTCAAATCGGTTAACCAGCCGGTCGACCAATTTTTCAGTGGGTGACTTTTGATATCGGAACGACAGTTGACGTTTGGGTTAACCTTCACTGACCGGCCTCCGAAGCTGGTCGTTGTGGTTGACAGCTGGTTAACCTTTTTCGGGAAGCCGGTCGTTCCAATATACACTTTTTCAGGCGGTTGGTCGACCAGAATGAATATCTGAACGTACCTTAAATGGAAAACGCCCAATATGATATGAACTGTCAGCTGGCAGAGGGCGCCAGCTATTTCTGGGGGCCAGCCAAGAGGGCCCAGCATGATGGCCCAGCAGTTCCTCCACAATCGGGCCCCATCAACCAGGAAGACGTATTGTTCCTCGTGTTGCTCAGACGTCACTTCCGATTTGTTGTACCTCTTCACCAACGCAAAATGTAAGTTGCTAGTGAATGCATTGAATAGGTTAATATAAGTGTGCCATTTTCGTAATTTTTTAGGTTAGAATCATCCGAAATTGTTGACGCGTACAACTGTTCGCAATGTTCGCACCAAACTGAAACCGTCTTTCAGCTGAACAATCATGTCCAGAGGAATCACAAAAATGTTTATGCAGCCGAACTGTACCATGCCATCGTCGAGCCGCAACAGTTCCCCTGCATCTGCTGCGATTACAAGAGCTACTATCAGTTCGAACTGTACGAACACTGCAAACAAGTGCATAGTCGGGAGACGACCGAAAACAATGAAAATGACACTTTTCGCCAAGAAACCGGAAGGTATTCGTGCGACTGCTGCAGATACGAGTCGGATTCGAGTTTATCTATCGTGAAGCACCACGACTTGTGTGGAAGTGATCCAGTGGGGAGACCACAACAAATCACAGAAGTAGCGGAAAACATTGAGTCGTTAGATTTGGATAGAGCTGGTGCAACAAGAACCGTTAGAGATACCAGAGTGAAAGGATTAAACATGGCGACGCATGATTCAAGTGGAAAAGTTGCAAAGTATAATTGCAACCATTGTTCTTACGAATCTAAATATAACTCAAATTTTAAACAGCACATCATAAATAAACATGCTGCGAATGAAGAGATCAACTGGTTCCAATGCAATCATTGTTCGTACCGAGCCAAACGAAAATCACAATTGAAAAGGCACATGTTGAGACATGTTGCCAATGAAGACATCCACTGGTTCCAGTGCCATCATTGTTCGTACCGAGCGAAAATCAAGTCAACTTTGAAAGAGCACTTGATGAATAAACATACTGCGAATGAAGAAATCAACTGGTTCCAGTGCAACCATTGTTCATACCGAGCTAAACACAAGTCACGATTGAAAGTGCACACCATATCTAAGCATACTGATAATGAAGGAATTGACTGGTTCCAATGCAACCATTGTTCGTACCGAGCTAAGGTAAAGTCAAGTTTGAAAACGCACCTGAAGGTGCAGCATGCTCTGAATGAAGAAATCAACTGGTTCAAGTGCAACCATTGTTGCTACCGAACTAAGGAAAAGTCGACATTGAAGAGGCACATGTTGACACATGCTGCCAATGAAGAAATCAACTGGTTCCAGTGCATCCATTGTTCGTACCGAACCATTCGAAAATCAAGTTTGAAAGTGCACCTGGTGTTTCAGCATGCTTCGAATGAAGAAGCCAACTGGTTCAAGTGCAACCATTGTTCGTACCGAGCTAAGGGAATGTCAAGTTTGAAATCGCACCTCATATATAAACATACTTCGAATGAAGAAATCAACTGGTTTCTGTGCAACCATTGTTCGTACCGAGCTAAAGGAAAGTCCAATTTGAAAACGCACATGTTGACACATGCTGCAAATGAAGCAATCAATTGGTTCAAGTGCAAGCATTGTTCGTATCGAGCAAAAAAAGGGTTCTCTTTAAAAACACATTTGTTGACACATGCTGCGATTTAAGAATAATTCAGCTGGTTCCTGTGTAATCAGTGTATTCGTACCGAACTAAAATCATTCTTCTCTACAGGTGTTCCAAATTTAAATCGCGTCCCTCCAGGAAATGATGGAAAACGTCAAGAAAAATAGACTTTCTCGAAAAAAATATATGTCAGAAACGGATAATAACGGAGATATAGACGTTCAAGGTTGAACTTTGAAAATCGATTTTTTGTCATAACGTTGAAATTTTTCAACCGATTTTGTTGAAATTTGAACCGGATATTACTAAAATAAGTCGGTATCTAACAATAATAACGCGTTCTATCAAAATTGTTCAGAAGCGTGGATAATGAGGAATGCTTCCGCTTTTTTGCCCCTATTTTTGACCCCTTCAAGTAATTTTGTAGATTGTTCATACTTTTTAAATTCTGCGTTCAATTTGGAAGAAAAAGTTACTCCTGCAAAATTTTGATTGAGTCCTTTGTTTTCAAGATATTTGGGTTTGAAACTACGGAAAACACATCAAAATATTATCCACTTTCAAGAGCCCAAAAAATGTTTTTTCCTATAAACTCCTCGTTTCTTGAAAAAACTCATGGTTCATCAACTTGAAACACCTAGAGAACCTATTTCAATGAAGTTTCCCGAAGTTTCAACCTCAAATATTTAGAGAACGAAGCCTCTCATCAAATTTTTGCAGGAGTAACTTTTCCATCCAAACTGAACGTTAAATTCAAAAATATCAACAATTTGCAAAATTATCAGAGAGGGTGAAAACTCGCGGTAAAAAAGCGGGGGCACCCCTCATTATCCAAGCTCCTGAAAATTCTTGATGGAACACGTTATTGGTGTTCGATACCGACTTATTTCAGTGAGCTTTGTTTCAAATTTGAACAAAATCAGTTGAGAAATTGTAAAGCTATGACGAAAAAACGATTTTTAAAGTTCAACTTTGAATGCCTCCACTCCATTCTGACATATATTTTCCTGAGAAAGTCTACTCATTACTCAATATTGAAGTTTCCTATCATTTTCTAAAAAGACGCGATTTAAATTTGAAACACCCTGTATAGGTATCTGCTATATACGTATTTTAAGAGTGCACACGATAAATAAACATTTTGCGAATAACGAAATTCATTGGTTTCTGTCGAGATTTTCGGCGCGACGGTTACTGTTGGTTTTGAGCAGGCGGTCGCAACTTGCCGGGAAAAAGTATCCGATACGCCTACCCCTGAAAAGTTTCTTGAACTCTTTCTCAGATGGCGCTGAATTTCAGTAGGAATCTACTTTTTCCACATCTACCGATTTCTCCGTGCGCACGATTCGTTATTTCAGTAGTCCTGTCAAAATAAAAACTTCAAATCCAACTTGTCGATTGTCGAACTCCGCGAAAAACTTTACGAACTGTGAAATTCTCGGTGTGAAATGGCTAAAATCCCGTGGCGATTGTGCATAATTCGTAGAGAGAGAAATACGCACCTCTTTTACTTCCCTCAGGATGAATCAAGGTTAGTAAAAATTTGTATTTTACAATGTCTCATACTCAGTCTCATAATATGATGGTATCTCTTTGTTTTAACTTTTCCCACTTACTGATACGTATTGTTAACTTTTGGATGAAGACAATGGTTCCAAAATATGGGGATTACTTCTCCTCCGACCACTGTATTTTGAGCCATCATAGTTCACCAACGAACCAGGCCGCGGCTGAATAGGCCGGAATGCCGTTCCTACACTTTTTCCGTATGAGCCAGTGGTAAGTCATTATAGAAACAACATTCAGCAAAACAAAACTTGCTCATACTGTCAGTATGACCCCAATCTGATTTCATTTTTAGATTGGAGTCGTAGAAGTCGAGCCTCCACGGATTGTTGAAGAGCTGGTTCCATGGCAGTCAGCCGCCAGGAGCGAAGTCAAAGTGGGCAACTGCAACAGTCACTACAGGGCACGGAGGAGTCACTGGATTACGGGGCTCCACCCCCCCCAGTAGAGGTAAAGTTAATTTGCTTGAATACAAAAGTACAACTAGTCGACAGTCGAAGTATTTTCTTCTTTCGCATAAGGCATTATCTGCTAACATTCCAGAGTAAATATGCGTAAATATAAATAAAACACAGCATAAATTTCCCATGCAAATGATAAACATGACATTAAGTTACCTGATGCTGTGGTTTGTGTAAATATTTTTAGATAGGTATATCATTTTCTAATCTGATTCAAGCGTAACTAATCGGCTTTGATTTCCACAATTTAGGACCACTACTGCAGCGGAGCCCTTGAACTGTCGCCCTCGACTTCCACAACTGAATACAACTAGTGCAACAGAGCCCTTACGTTGTCGTCTTCGATTTCTACAATACAAGACAACCACTGCAGCAGAATCCTCGTCCTTTAATTCGACCATAGCATAATTTTTGTTACATAGTCAAAAGCAACACATCTCATTTTAGTGATGATTTCCTAGAGCTGAACGTTCATTATCATTATCATCAATTGGACCTCTATTCCAGTAGTAGATGTTTTAATGACATGTGTGATATTTATTTGACTTAATGGGTGTTCATCTCGAAAATGTTTGGAAATTCTATGAAAGTATTTTACTATTTTGTACATACCTACTTTTAATTTTGCATAATTAGTAATTAATTATTATACGTTATTCTCGTTACTACTAAATAAGTTACAAAAACTAAAGTAAAAACATGGTGTACAATAGGCCAAACCTGTGGGCCAAACTCAGACCACGAAATAGATTTTCGGATTTTCCGTAGGCATTTGTGAAAAATAGTTTCCGATTAAATAGTCATTAATAACATAACACTTTGCCTTTTTGTCTTTCAATGCGGCCATAGTTGAGGGTTTTATCAAAATCAACTCGATTGTAATAATGTATTAAAATTGTCCTGTTTTTCACTTCTTGATGTCTTCGGCTCTTGTAATATTTTTAATTTTTTTTCAAGTGGTTTTTTGAAGTGTTGATTTTTCTTTTCTAAAAAACCAGTTGAATAAATTTAAAAAATTATTATGATTGCCGAAATGCGTCAAGAAGTGAAAAAATGGATAATTTTAATTATTATTTTGAATATTGAGGTACTTCACATTTCAAAGTTTCGCGGGTTTTTGATTGCTGGCGCCATCTCTGAAAGAGTTCAAGAAACTTTGCGGGGGGTGCGAGGCAAGGGGATCTGTCGGAAGCCGTTTAACATTGCAGATGCGCATCTGGGTCATCTGTGGTTTTGAGCTAAACCATAACTACTTACTTACCCATCTTTGAAAGAACAACTTTTAAAACAATGAATTTTTTTTTGGGGGGAGTCTTGATAGTGATATTTCTGTTCTATGAATGGATTCCATTCCTGAACTCACAGTAGAATAAAATGACAACCTGGAATTTTTAGAAATATTATTATTCAGAAAAATTACATCAGGTACCTACTTGCGTTTTTTTCTATAGAAAAAACTTGGAAAAGAATCACAATTGTCAAAAATTCGGTAAACTACCACTCAGCACAATTGATTCTTGAGTTCAAAGTGATTCCAGTTTTTAAATTTGGTTATTGGTTGATCTTATATTCTTTTAAAAGCTTCAGCGTCATCTCGCGGGTCAGAAACTCACTGTTTTATCGGCCCCTTTCGCCTCTACAAAAACCAGTTAGAAAACTTACTTCGGTTCAATGGGGTCTGGTCTTATACCACTTCTTTTTTACTTGTTCTAAACAAAGTACAAACTGAGGTCACTACAGGCATTAAAAAAGTTCGCCTCAAAAGTCTTTTCTATTTTTATGTAAATTGAATTTGGTTTTTTAGACTTCCCACAGTTTTTGTGAAAATATTTATTCCACCTGTAGTTTCTGCGAAAACTGTACAGCTTTTTATCTCTTTTCACATGCAATTTTTGATACTCTGACGAGGAGGGACAAGAGGCCCTCGAAACCGGTCAGGTGAAATAAATATTTTCACAAAAACTGTGGGAAGACTGAAAAACCTAAACTTCAAAGTGAATAAAGCTTATGATAGATCTGTGGTTAATCTTGAAATTTTAGCACACACTTTTGATGTTCCTTAGCCTTAGGTTTCACGGTATAGGAGTCTGAAATGAGTCCGCAGATGTTGAGTATCATTGAATTTATTTCTTTAAAGACCACAGTCAGTGCCCTCAACCTCCAAGGTGTCAAGTAAAACCGTGCAAAACTATTTAAGATCTGTCTATGCCCCATTTTGGCAAAAACAAATTTGGTCGATACCAGCACCTGAAATATGAACATTTACGTCTTTTCTCGAAACGGTTTTTGATTTGCGCCTGTATTATGATTTTGGACAAAGCTGTGCAATTTTTTCTGCAATGTCCACCTTATTGCAAATATCCTCTCAAACTGGTCTAATTATCGAAGCAAATTTTAAACAATCGATAGTTTCACTTCAAAAACCATCCCCTGTGGATGTTTTTCTCACCCACCCCTGAAAAAGATTACCCCCGCGGGCAGTGTCTGACCCATGTGGGCCGGAATATTGGGGCTGGTATCACAATAAACCAGTAGGTATGATACCGTGTCATGTGGGAGATAACTTTTGTTTCAAGATCAAAGGATTGTTTTTAAGGGTTGTTTACATGCACCGCTAACACTTAACCTTAAATTGAAGCTTTACTGGTCCTTAAAACTTTTAAGTACACTGCACCGTCAACAAACTGTGGCTTAGGGATGCTTAAGCTTTGCCTAAAATAAGCCTAAGGTGTGGTACGGCTTAGCCACCACTTATCGACATTTGAGATCATAAATAACAACAATATCGTAAATAACAATATCCCAATGGAGAAGGAGTTATTGGATAATGATTTAGACTCGGATTTATAATAATAAGCACAATCATAATAATAATAATAATAATAATAAATGGTCTTTTATTGCGGAAAAAACAATCATAATACATAATTAGAACGAAATCATAGGCGGAGTCTAGCTTAGAGCTATTCTATTCAACCCGATTTGGACGGATGGGTTACTTGCCCAATTTTTTTTATTGGCCCAATTGATAGTCATATGGTTAAAAATAATGAACCCGTATTTTGTCTTTTTCCCTAATTCCCAAAATTGCGGCCGTAATGCGTGTATGAAATTTTTTTTTGTGACGTCACAAATACACTAAAAAACAGTACTGTTGAATTGAAAAATCAAAAAACTGTTAGATTGGCATCACTATTTGAAAAAGACTTTGGAAAAAAAATCGAAAAAAAATCTTTGTAACCAATGGATAGGTACCTATACATACAGATGTCACAAAAGTATCGCATTCCGAGTCCAGAGCGATATATGGAATCCACCCAAGAATACAAGAAAAATATTTGAAAAAATGTGTGACGTTATTTTTGGAAATATGGGGATCAAGGTGTAGGACCTCGCTCCCCTCTCTTTTCGTAAATCAAAATGATTTTGTGAAATTATTTGTGATATAATAATCAGTGGAAATTACCTATCAACCACTGAATGTGCACTAAACTTCTATTTGATATACAGGGTGATTCATAATGTCAAGAATTCATTTTCCTTCAAAAACGTCAATAAAATTCCATCTATGGCAACAAAAAGAGTCATATCTTATTCTAAATTATTTGGGGAACAAATGGAATATTTTAGATATGTGGTAGTTTATTTTGAATTTGAATCTCCCGCCTAGTATATAGTGAGTTTATCGTTAGGTGACGCTAGTTGTGGCAGCTGAGACCAGCTCTCTCCTGTTCCAACAGTCGCTCGCTCACTTATGCTCATTATGTGTTGAGATGCGCCTCGCGCATATTTAAGTCTTGCTTATGTACACTGGCCATCGCCACGTGGTTTGAATGAAGTTTATCAAATCCAAGTAAATCGAGTGTTTATCTCAGCCATCCCGCCAAATAGAGTGCCCACAGTTTTTCAGAAGTGGGATACAGTTGGATATTTTACAAAAAACCCAGGAAAAAATGTCGGATGAAGAAAAAAAAGAGATTGATGATGGCGAAAATAAGGTCGATGCATCATCAATAGCTACTACCCAATTAACAGTGGACGACATCGTGCAGACAGCGGTGAGAGCGATCCTGCTCCATGATGAAGCCAGGTTACGTGATTCGTCGTTAGCAGCCCCAGTGCATAATGTAAATCCGAAATTTAACAACAAGGAGATCGCGGCGCTTCTTCCTGAATTTGATGGCAGCAATGAAGAAATCGATGCGAATACATGGCTTCGCCACGTGAATGCAGTCAAAGACACCTATCACGTGCAACCGGAGGTAATACAGTTGATTGCAGTTGGAAAATTATCGGGAGCTGCCAGGAAGTGGTACCATTCGAATGTTGACCACATCACGATGAACTGGACATCGCTGCAGTGCTCGATTAAGAATCAGTTTACGGGCCGCATCGACGTGGTCAACTTGAGAAAGAAATTCGAAGCCCGTAGATGGAAACGAGACGAGCGGTTCGCAGACTATTTCCAGGAGAAGACGATGCTGGGAAATAGGGCTGGAATTCCAGACGATGACATGATTCCGTATGTGGTAGATGGCATCGAGGACGAGAATCTACAAAATCAAGCGAGATTGAAGGACTTCGAGACACTAGAGGACATGCTTCGGCTGATGAGCAACGTGAAGATGCCATCCAAGCCGACTTATCCGAGACCCTTCACACACGGAGGATCGCACAGAGGCAACCCGGCAGCATCATCAGCGAGCACCCAGAGAACCTTCCCGAGTAATGGTGCTGGTTCGGACGTGAGAAGCAGGCGGTGCTTCAACTGCAACAGCCCTGATCACCAGGTGTCCATGTGTCCTCAGCCAAGAAGACAACGAGGCAGCTGCTACACTTGTGGGAGTACCTCGCATCAACTAGCTCAGTGTCCGAGAGGCTCGAACACTCAGGGTATGAATACCAGCTCATTTAATCAAGTAGATGCTCCACCGAAGCGAGAAGACTGCCCGTGTCCGGTGCCCGCTTACGTTTTGAACATTGGTCTTGATAAGTATCCGAATGGTTTTTATGATGCTATTGTTGATACAGGAAGCCCCATATCTTTAATCAATGTAGACGTTGTCGATAAACATTTTGTAAAACCCTACTGCAGTACAGCTACGTACTCAGGTATAAATGAGTCACCGCTGAACATTCTAGGTGTTTATCAGGACATTGTTAGTGTGAACGATTGTCAGGTTTTTGTTGAATTTCATGTCGTGCCCCCTGATGCGTTCAGTTCTAAAATTTTATTGGGTAGAGACTTTATTTCTAATGAAAATATAAAAGTTATTGTTTTTGGTAAGTCCATAGAAGTCACCAAAGAATCGTTCGGACAACTCTTTTATTGATAACGAAGTTTTGAAAATTGATGTTGATGTTGATGTTGATGTTTCACAGGACTTGGACACACCTCTTGAATTAGATCCGAAAATTCACCGCGAACTGCATGACATGTTTCGAGACCATTTTCTGACGCCAGCAAGACCCGAAGAACCCGAGACTAACCTGCAGATGAGAATTGCCGTTAAGCCTGATCATGCTCCTTTTTATTTTCGACCCCGTAGGCTGTCATTCCACGAACGCCATGAGGTAAATAAAATGGTTTCTGACTTGTTAGAAAGGGGTATCATACGTCCGAGTACTTCTCAGTATAGTTCATCTATTGTTTTAGTGAAGCGTAAGAACGGTGCGTATCGGCTTTGCGTAGATTTTCGAGAATTAAATAAAATCACGTTGCGGGATAATTTTCCCATTCTCAGAATTGACGACCAAATTGATAACTTGCAAGGTAAGAAGTTTTTCACTCGTTTAGATTTACGCGATGCATTTCACCACATTAAGTTAGAACGCGATTCGGTAACGTTCACTTCTTTTGTTACGTTTATGGGCCAATTTGAGTACCTCAAGATGCCATTTGGACTCCATAATAGTCCGTCAACTTTTATGCGTTTCGTTAATGAGGCTTTTCGCGAATTGCTTGAAACGAACCAGGTAATGATCCATTTGGACGATATACTTATCGCGACTTCGACTTTTGAAGAGAACCTGGACATTTTGAAAACAGTTTTAGACATTATGGTAAGAAACAAACTAGAGCTAAGGCTAGACAAGTGTACGTTTTTGCAAACAGAAGTTAATTATCTGGGCTACCTGATTGATCGCGACGGTGTGCTATCAAACCCATCAAACATTGATGCCGTGAGCAGTAATCCTGGGCCAAGAAATTTTCGCGATTTAGAGTCCATCCGAGCCGCGGCAGAAGAGAAAAACGCTCAGGTCCAGTCATACAACAAAGCTCGTTATGATAAACGTCACAAAACCCCACATAGCTACGAAGTAGGTGATTATGTTATGCTGAAGAATGTCGATGTAACCCCTGGTGTTAATAAAAAGTTATTGCTCAAGTTCAGAGGTCCTTATGTGGTCAAAAGGTGTCTTGATATGGATCGATATGTCATTGCAGATATTGAAGGTTTTCAGGTGACTCAAATACCTTATGAAAGTGTCCATAGTCCTGAAAACATGAAGATTTGGCTTCAATGAGGCTATCTTATGTCTTATGTTATTGTATTTCGTCATTTAAGTTCCTTTTTAGCTCATTCTTGTGTTTATTTTTCGGTTTAGTACCTATGAAGTCCTGATTATGATATTTAAGCGTTTCTATCTGATTCATTATGATCATTTATGTCGAGATTTATGTGATTTATGTTATTCATGTAATTTATGTTTTATGTCCAATTATTCAACTTACTATACTTATGTTCATGCCATGATTACTACCTACCTTATGTGATTTATTGCGCATTGATTGTTGATGCTTTATGAGACCATGTTAATTTATGCACTTTATGTTTTATGATTATGATGACATGTGTTATCGTATAGTATTGAGATTTTATGCAAATGTTCATTTACGTTGATCGAGGTCGATCATTATGTCAGAATGGCCGATCTGTGGTAGTTTATTTTGAATTTGAATCTCCCGCCTAGTATATAGTGAGTTTATCGTTAGGTGGCGCTAGTTGTGGCAGCTGAGACCAGACCAGCTCTCTCCTATTCCAACAGTCGCTTGCTCACTTATGCTCATTATGTGTTAAGATGCGCCTCGCGCATATTTAAGTCTTGCTTATGTACACTGGCCATCGCCACGTGGTTTGAATGAAGTTTATCAAATCCAAGTAAATCGAGTGTTTATCTCAGCCATCCCGCCAAATAGTGCCCACAGATATACATATTAGTAGAAAACTGGATTTTTGTGATTCATGACTCACCCTGTATCGTGAACAGAAATTCGCTGCACACCCACTGGTTGATAATTTTTACTGATAAGTCTACCACAAACATTTCGCATCAAAACCACTTTGAATATTGAAAATAGAGGGGGAAGAGGTTCCACCCTTTTGGGGCCGACCTTACTAAAGTAGAGATTCAAGGGTGAGCGGTGCAGTTGGGCCTAAGTAATTACTGGAAATTTTTGAGCTGTGAAATATGAGTGCCTGTTGGCAACTGAAATGATCTTCAGTTGCCATTACAGTTCATTTCTGTATCCAACAAGCACGAATTATTGAAAGCCAAAAATTTCCTGTAATCCACGTTTCCCGAAAAGCTTCTGCGCATACCTGTGAAAGTAGGACGTTGCCATATCTATATCACGACAACAAGTTGACAACACTGTAATACGGTGTGCTCGTGTAATGTCACGCAAATTTCAGCTGACAGCGCTTGACGTCGATTTGACGTTTCGACAGATCTAACCAAATAACGCTCTTGTTTCGTCGATCGCCTTGCAGATCGTTGTGTTTCGTATCACCTGAATCTTTTTTGCCTCTTCCTTTCTGTAACATTTCATTCTGAACAATATTAAATGTTGAATGGTTAGGAGGTTATGTTTGTTGTTTGTTTACATTTCGATTATTGATTGACAGTTGCCATTGACAATGACACTTCGTGCGTCAAAATTGAAATTACCGCGCTCTGCAGGTATGCGTTCTCATGTATGCGCTGAAGTGATGTACGTGATGGTAAACGTGGATTACGAAGTCTCGAGATGTATTTGGCATGACAATTCGAACGGAACGATTTTCCATTCTATTCTCATCCTCCATAATTGTATTTCCAAATTACACTAGTGCAATTTTCATCTAATCATAGCCTGATTGGTGTAAATTGCTGAAATAATTTTTATGACCCTTCTTTATTGGTTACATTTTTGACAGTTAAATTGTCAATAAAATTTTCACCTACCTCGAGTGAAACTTCAAGGAAAGAGCTAACGTTCAACACTCATCAGGTCCTTCTTGAGTTTTGCAAAAATCATGAGTAACATTTTGAGGTAGTGTAGACATCACACTGCCCTTTTTCAATGGAATACGTGAAAAGGATGCTTTCGGCCCGTTTCCTTTTTTCGGAATTAGGTATCTACGTGAAATCCTAGAGTATACAAAAATAATGCCCTTTCCTCCTGTTCCTGACATGGCTCTTCTGGCGAGAAAATACAAGAGAGGCACTCGCTATGTTGCACAATACTAAATTCCGTTTGTTGGTCTACCAAACACACTGGTTGCCTATCTTTGACAGTTAGCTGCCCGCGCCTAATATGGGTGCATGGAAAAGTCGCCCTCTACAATCAGTTTTGCTCATAGTTCCCCAATCAGGCACGACAAACTGCAAAACTGCAAGATTCGTGAAATCATTGTTTGTGAAATCTTCAACCAAAGCTTCGACTGTCGGCTGGCAGAGGGCGCCCGCTATTTCTAGGTCCTAGAGAGACTGTACTATAGAGTGACGAAGCTATGAAAGGGATATATCGGTATTCTCTGTCAGTGTCTCGGCATTTCCTGGCCTCGCCAAAATTTAAAACAAAGTTAGCTGGGGTGGGCGTGGTTGCTATTGACATTTGTCATTTTCACGATTTGTTTACAAATTTGAATTGTCATTATTTTGCATGCCGAAATCGCCGAAATCCGGGCTAAAAGTGCCAAAACGAGAAAGGTGCACCGTGAAGTAGTACAAGAGTCGGGAAGATGTGATGTTTTCCTTGCCGAAGAAACCATCAGGTATAGAATCTTGCAAAATTGATGAACTTCTATTATTGTGCTTTTTGGGTTTTCCAGCTGTTCGGGGCCAGTAGCTACTGAAATACATAATATACCTACTGCGCGTACGGCAATTACAAATATTCTTCACGATGGGGTCACCACATCGACGGTTACTGCATTCAACGATCAATGGAATTTGCGTTCGACGGAATGAGTTGGATGATGAAACCTACGTTCGACGAAATGCCAGCAGTACTTGAAATACGGTGATCGAAAGCATCTGCTATGTATGGAACACAATATACATGCCTAAAACAGTTCTTAAGAGTTTCTGTTGAATTTAGTGAAAAAATCTGTGTTGAAAGATGAAACGGTCGACTTAACCTCAACAAAAATATTGACAGCTCATGTCATGCATTTTGACTGTGACGCAGGGTGGTTTAGTAACAAGCAATGGCACCACACCCTGACGTGCAAATACCCTAGTGCTCTAGCTTTCTCTCTCTCTATACCCTCTCGCTCAATGACTGGGCTTGCGTCTCTCTCTGGGTAACCAGATCCCAGGTCTCTCTACTAGGTCCAACAGGTCTATGCCCAGCAGTTCCTCCAGCGAGCGGGCCCCATCAACCAGGAAAAGGTATTGTTTCTCGTGTTGCTGAAACATCACTTCCGATTTGTTGTACCGTTGCGGACTTTTTAAAGTGGACGACAGTTGACAGATTTTTCAGGATTCTGGCCTGAACCGTTGCCTGAACGTCGCATGACAGCAAGCCAACTCGTTGACATTGTCGTCCACTTTATTTTGGCCGCAACCGTACCCCTTCATCAACACAAAATATAAGTTGGTAGTGAATGCCTTGATTAGTTCATATCAATGTGCCACTGTAATCTCGACTGTAATCTTTTAGGTTAGAATTTCCGAAAATGGTTGACATGTACAGCTGCTCGCAGTGTTCGCATCGGACTGAATCCGCCTTTCAACTCGCCCATCACGTCTCGAGGAATCACAAAAATGTTCATGTGACCGAACTGTACCATGCCGTTGTCGAACCGGAACAGTTCCCTTGCATCTGCTGCGACTACAAAAGCTACTATCAGTTCGAATTGTACGAACACTGCAAACAAGTACATAGTCTGGAGATGACCGAAAAGAATAAAAATGGGACGTTCCGGCAAGTAAGTGGAAGATATTCGTGTGACTGCCGCAGATACGAGTCGGATTCGAGTTTATCTCTTGTGAAACACCACAATTTATGTGGAAGTGAGCCGGCAGAGAGACCACAACAAACCACAGAAGAGGCGGAAAACATAGCGTCGCCAGATTTGAATCGAGCTGGTGCAAAAAGAACCGTCAGAGATATTGGAGTAATAGGATTGAACTTGGCGACAAATGATTCAAGTGGAAAAATTGCCGTGTATAATTGCAACAATTGTTCGTACCAAACCAATCGAAAGTCAAATTTGAATGCTCACGTGATATATAAACATACGGCCAATGAAAAAATCAAATGGTTCCAGTGCAACCATTGTTCGCACCGTGCTAAAGAAAAATCAAAATTAAGAAGGCACATGCTGACACATTCTGCGAATGGAGAGATCAGCTGGTTCCAGTGCAACCATTGTTCGTATCGAGCTAAAGAAAAGTCAAAGTTGAAAAGGCACATGTTGACACACGCTGCCAATGAAGAAATCATCTGGTTTCAGTGCGACCACTGTTCGTACCGATTCAAACAAAAATCAACTTTGAATGAGCACGTGATGAATAAACATACTGCCAATGAAGAAATCAGCTGGTTCCAGTGCAACCATTGTTCTTACCAAGCTAAAGGAAAGTCAACATTGAACAGGCACATGTTGAGACATGCTGCGAGTGAAGAAATCAACTGGTTCCAGTGCAACCATTGTTCGTACCGAGCTAAAGAAAAGTCAACATTGAAGAGGCACATGTTGACACATGCTGCGAATGAAGAAATTAACTGGTTCCGGTGTCACCATTGTTCGTACCGAGCTAAAGAAAAGTCACATTTGAGAGGGCACATTATAAATAAACATACTGCGAATGAAGAAATCATATGGTTCCAGTGCAACCATTGTTCGTACCGAACCAAACGAAAATCAAATTTGAATTTTCATCTGAAGTTGCAACATGCTTCGAATGAAGAAATCAACTGGTTCCAATGCAATCATTGTTCATACCAAGCTAAACGCAAATCAAATTTGAATGAGCACATGATAAATAAACATGCTGCGGATGAAGAAATCAGCTGGATCCAGTGCAAGCATTGTTCGTACCAAGCTAAACAAAAATCATCTTTGAAAAGACATTCCCTGACACATGCTGCAATCCAAGATAATCCATCCAACTAAGTAGCTCTTGTGTAATCAGTGTTCATACCGAACTAATATCATAACCTGCTACTTATACAGGGTGTCCCGAAATTAGCCTGCCATACTTCAGCAGCAGATTCTACGGTTAAAAATAAGAAAAAAAGTTCCCATAAACTTGGGTCAAGAAATGACCCATAAGAGAGCTACAGCCCCTTAAAGGTGGGTCCCTGAAGATGATTTTTAATTAATATCTTCGAAACAATCTAGAGCGAAATGATACCATTTGACACATGCCCAGAAGGTTTCATGCTCAACAAGATGGGGCAAAAGTCATTTGAACAATTTGCCCGGGAGTGGGGTAACTTGGTAGGAGGTGCGGTAAAAATTACCCCAACTTTTTTGTGAACTTTTTTTTCAAGATTTTATGCAAAATTATGAATTTTCAGGGTAATTTGCGCAAAAAAGGTATTCTTGTTGAACTTCGATATCTTGCCCCGTTTCCGAATAAAATCGTTCTGAAATTTTTTTGCAGACTGAAGAATCGAATTTGTTGACGATCGACTTTTTTCTGGTTCCAAAATCAGCCCTGAGTATTCCATGAGCGTATTCTACGGTCAAAAATAAGAAAAGAAGTGCCATAAACTTGGGTCAAAAAATGCCTCATAAGGGAGCTACAGCCTCCTAAAGGTGGGTCCCTGAAGAAGATTTTTAATAAATATCTCCGAAACTATTTGGAGCAAAATGATACAATTTGGCACATGCCCAGAAGTTTTTATGCTCAACAAGATGGGACAAAAGTCATTTGAACAATTTGCCCGGGAGTAGGGTAACTTGGTAAGAGGTGGGGTAAAAATTACCCCATTTTTTGTGTGTTTGTTTTTTTTAGATTTTTTGCAAAATTATAAAATTTCAGGGTGATTTACGGAAAAAAGATGCTCTTGTTGAACTTCGATAGCTTGCCCCGTTTCCGAGCCAAATGGTTTTGAAATTTTTTTGCAAACTGAAGAATCGAATTTGTGGACGATCGACTTTTTTTGGTTCCAAAATCTGCTTTGAGTATTTCATGAGCGTATTTTACGACCAAAAATAAGAGAAAAGTTTCTCAAGCAACAAGAGCCCCTTTTTTCCGTAAAACACCCTGAAATTTCATAATTTTGCCTAAAATTTTGAAACTGGTTTTTTTTTACCCCTCCTACCAAGTTACCCCACTCGCGGGCAAATTTTTTGAATGACTTCAATCCCATCTTGTTAAGCATGAAAACGTCTGAGTATCTGCAAAATTTTATTATTTTGATCCAACTAGTTTCGGAGCTAATTAATAAAAACCATCTTCAGGGACCCACCTTTAGGGAGCTGTGGCTCGCTTATGAGGCATTTTTTGACCCAAGTTTATGGGAACTTTTTTTTTTTGCCGTAGAATACGCTTATGAAATACTCAGAGCTGAATTTGGAACTAGAAAAAAGTCGATCGTCAACAAATTCGATTCTTCAGTCTGCAAAAAAAATTCAGAACGATTTTAGTCGGAAACGGGGCAAGATATCGAAGTTCAACAAGAGCACCTTTTTTACGCAAATCACCTTGAAATTTTATAATTTTGCATAAAATCTTGAAAAAAATATTCACAAAAAAATTGGGGTGATTTTTACCCCACCTCTTACCAAGTTACCCCACTCCCGGGCAAATTTTTCATATGACTTCTGCCCCATTTTGTTGAGCATAAAAACTTCTGGGAATGTGCCAAATTGTATCATTTTGCTCTAAATAGTTTCGAAGATAATAATTAAAAATCATCTTCAGGGACCCACCTTTAGGGGGCTGTAGCTCCTTTATGGGGCATTTTTTGACCCAAGTTTATATGAACTTTTTTTCTTATTTTTGACCGTAGAATCTGCTGCTGAAGTATGGCAGGCTAATTTCGGGACACGCTGTATACCTATTTGAGAGTCCACACGTAAAGATTAACATGCTGCGTTTAACGAAATCTATTGGGTTCATTTGAGATTTCCAGCGCGACCACTGTTCGTTTCGAGTGAAACCATACTTTCCTATCTATCTTTAAAAGGACACCCTTTGATAGAAATAGAAATTAAAAAAAAACTTCCGGGCAGTCTTGCTTGTTGTATTTCCATTTCATAAATGGATTTCATCTCTAAACTCAAGTAGATATGATAAGTAACCTGAAATTTAATAGCAATATTCAGTAAGTAAAATTAAATAACAATATTAAAAAAAAAATCAAATTTTTTTAATAATGTAACAGACTGTTGTCAATTGTTGAGTTGAAAAGTGATCACGGTTTTTTATATTTGGTTATTGTTTGATCTTATTGAAAAAAAAAACAGCGCCATCTCGCGAGTCAAAAACTCATTATTTCACTTCGAGGGAAATTTATTTCAGTTCATAATCACAGCAATGGCTATGGGAAAGAAAAAAGCAAGTGTAGTCACACTTGAAACAGTTCATGAATTCAGAACAAATTCTCCTTAAAACTGCCTACAAATTCACTTGAAATTCTCTATGGATCGCAGCAAGAATTGTCCATACAATTTATTCAAAATTCCCTGTGATTCATTCCGAAGTTTTCAAATGAATTTCTCAGTCAACTCTCTCAAGAGCAACTGGTGAAACTGCTCACTAAGCTCACTTAAGGACGGAGTCATATTGGTGAAATAAGCGTTGCGAAATCAATCCGTCTGGGTTTATTCCTTGACGGATTCTTACCATCTCGGTCTCTTTTGAAAGCTACAAGGATGTACTTTGGTTTGAGCCCATTGGCATTTCCGAAATCCAAAAAAAAAATACATAAATTTTGACATTTGAAAAAATTATTTTTGGATTTTGGAAATGCCAATGGGCTCAAACCAAAGTACATCCTCATCCCTGTAGCTTCCGAAAGAGACCAAAATGGTGGAAATCCGTTAAGGAATAAACCCAGACGGATTGATTTCGCAACGCTTATTTTACCAATAGATATTTTAGTCCTTAAGGACGGAGTAGTATTGGCGAAAGTTAAAAAAGTTTGCGACAAGCGATAGTTGTTCAATAAATTATCTACATATTTATTACACCTAAATAAAATTCTATCAACAAGTACTAGTGAAAATAACATACCACATACCCATCTTTACGCCGCCATTTTTGTTTCCGCAACCTATTCCCAGGAGCCTTATTTTCGTGAATCGGAGAGAGCACATCACCTAGCCATTCATAGCATCAGAAACATGCGTTCCAACCATGGATGTAGGAATGGCTGGATAGAGCATAAAGTCAAAAACAATTGAATTTTTGGTACCCGATTTTGAGCTGAGGGGCGGGGCTTGAAGCGGAAGCGAGGCCTCCAAGGTGGACTTGATTTTTGAAATATAATCAACACGCTGTTCGAAACCGTCAACTGGCTGTCACAGAAATCGCGTCAGTCCAAATAAGTGGAATTGAGTGCATCAAAATTTGTAATTCTGAGTAAGTAATGTCTGATCTATCATAACAGCAACGAGAATAATGTTTTTTTCTACCAGTTCCAGTACAGTTTGTTTGTAATCCGATTCATTTTGCAGAGTTGTCCACGATGGTGTCCTGTAAATTGTGCGGGCTGTTGCGGACCACAACCTCAAGTTCAGAGGGCATTGCGCTTCATCGGTAAGTCAAGTTTGATGAATTGCTGGCCGTAATATTCATGTTAATTCATTTTTTCCCCGAAAAACGCTCCATTCCACCACCTTACATAACCTCACTTATGCGATTTGACAGCACCTTCAGTGGCGTTACATCCATCAGGCATCTTAGGAAAAAGGGCTAAATCGCCCAACAAATTGCAATCTTTATTAAACCTACCCCCGGTTGCAGCATAAGAATTTAATCATGAAATAGCTAATTGAGGATTTTCTTTGGTCTGCCAGTTGACTGACCACAGGCGATGCATCTAAGCTGTTGAGAAATGAACATTTTCCCATATTTTTTTTGTAAAACTGCATTTTTCATCAGGTACTACGCTAAAATTCAGCAAAAAAAGCTCGATTTACTATTTCATGATCAAATTTTTGGTGCAAACGGGGGCTACATGATGATTTTTTAATGAGGTTCTGATTTCTTGCAGAAAATAGTGAAAACTCGGCAACTCCCAAGTCAACACTTCAAATAAAATTAGAAGTTTGAATGCTCGTTTGAATGATGGAGATGAAGATGAAGATGCTCGGGGATATACGTTGAATGGATTGGTTTTAGATGAAGAATTCCGTTCTTCGGCTTCGTTTTCGGACATATTTCCAAGCTAATAATACTTGCCTGAAAGAAAATTTGCTGACTGATACAAGACTTCACCAAGTGCAATGTGGAATGGCAAAAACTCTCGAAAAAAACTAGTTAGGATACTGCGTTTTGGCTGCTATCTACTGCCGTTCTCAAATGAAGGAAGACTGGGGTAGACTTGGCTCACTGTGCCGTCATCGAAGCTGCCATGCTGCCGAAACATCTTGTCCTGTTGGAAGTTTTATAATGCAACAAAAGCTTATGCTTGCACAAACGCTTTACCTTTCCTAGTAACTGTGTTGGAATTTGTTGCAAAAACAGTTGTAAAAATAAGTACCTTAGGTATAACAATGCTATAACCTACCTAACTTTGAAAAACTTTGGCCAAGTTCTTTCAAAATGTTTTCCACTCAGTTCACCAGTTTGAATGTTAGCACTTGAAGTTCCTTTTGAATTGGTACCAGTGTGGACAAAAAAGGAGGACACAGTCATTCAGTACTCAACCGGTTTTTTTCAACAATTTGGCCCAAACGACCTCCAATTTGGACATGTCGGTTGCAACTAACAGCCAAGATATGGACATATCCTAATTGAGGAGCATTTGGAGTCCAAATTGTTGCAAAAACCGTGAAATAATGAATGACAGTGGTCTGTTTTTTTGTTGTCACTGGTGCTACAATTACTCGTACAATTATGTATGTTAAAGTCAAGGGTTAAAGTTGAGATATCAGTGATTGAGTCCTCGGTTATCAATATACCAAGTACTCAATACTCAGTAGTTATATCTTGCAAGTATTAACCTTTTGCATTAAGCTCAGACTGAGATTCTCACACTTTATTGTAGGTAATCATGATTCTTAAGGTCAAGAAATTCCTGTGAAATTGTTGCTCACTTTGGTGTCGATACCACTGTCTACTGTTCCAGAAGTCAGAAGTGATTTCTTCATTATGATTGATATTAAAAACATGTTCGTAGATAGCAGTTATAATTATTTGTCTTTTACTAACTATAGTATAAGCGCCTATGTACTTGATATTTGAAATAAATTGCCTGTTTCATCCAGATATCCAATCAAACCTTACACTACACTTGTACGAGTAAACACAATTTTATTCAGTACTGAAACAAGCTCAAAATTGGAAAATTTTGATTTGGAGTTTTGAGGAGTTTGAAGTGGAGGCCAGTCACTTTTGCAGGTCAAATAGATCAGTTCTTGTAGGTTAGCCCATATAAGCAGACTCCTTTAATTTTCTACGAGCAGTTTCAGGCCACAATCACAAGTTGCTCCACTCCAAGTCCTTTCAATGGCTGCTTCTCAACGACATTGCTAAACTAGTCCAGGGTGGTTTTTCAATCAGAGGGGTTCAATTTCGGATTTTCACCTCCTTGGTGTATGAATAAAAGGTCACATTTATAAGCACCAAGTTCCCAAAGCGTTGCTACTGGCGGCGACAAGGCACAAAATTCTTGCAGTCTTGTCCGGCCGGATAACTGTATAAGGTCTCTTGCTGATCTGTTATAATATTGGCTGACCTGCATTTTCGTAAGACCCAACTGAACAACAACGCGATTTAGTCACTACCTCGGCCGCATTTTTCTTTATTATCTTCAAATTTTCTCAATGTACGTGATGGCATTGGCGATTTACGTTTTGTGACAGCTAAAATGCCAAACCCTTGAAAAAAATAATTGTGCGCCACTGTTACCCGACTAAATCAAGTTCACTTTGGAGGCCTTTTCTGACATTTCCGGTTTGGGAACCGCATTTTTGACGTAATGCTCCATCCAGCCATTCCTACATCCATGGTTCCAAGTTCCAACCAATCACAGCTCGGATGTGATGTGATCATCCCGATCCCCGATTCGCGAAAATAGGGGTCCAGGAATTTTGAATGATTCTGCAATACACAATATTGCGTGACCGCTTAGCGCATGCGCTAAAAAACGAGGTGATTCGTTCTAAGTCTTCCATATGTTAAGCTGTAAAATAGGTGATTCTCGTATTTAATATCACAAGAGATAAAATTTTGCCTTCAAAATTTTATGTCGAGTGGTATTCGACATGACTATTTTACGAGAGAAAAGGAGACTTTCTTTGAACAGCTTTTTCATCCAAAACCAAGATACCTATCTAGTTCTAAAATAACGTGAAGCCATAAAAAGGCCGAGAGAGTTTCGGAAGTCATGACTAACGGCGTATGGAGGTATAAGAGAGCCCGCTAGAATCTTGAGCACCAAAGAAAGTATAGAAGAGCACAGAGTCTCGGGAGATGAAGAAAAGAGTTTCTACTAAAACCCTGACTGAAAAACCAAGAAAATACAAGACAACACACCAAAGTTTCGAAAGCCAGAAGAAGACTCAATGGGGCTTACAGTACGTCATAAGAAGGTGAGCTAGGTCTTTGAACGGCACATAGACATCCACATCAAAGGGGCCCGCAAGGGCTTCGAGCCACAGAAGACACAAGGGGCAACAGACACAAGGGGCAACTCATTAGGGATATAAACGATGCATGAAAACACAAGGGGGCCCGCTGGGGCTTCGATTGATACAACAAGATGCAATGAAGCTTACTAGTTTGCTTGAATACTGTTTGTGACGACCGCCGATTCAAATTGATGCAAAAGTGTCAGTCTGACAAATATTATAGGTAACTCAATTTGAGCTTGCTTTGTTTTCCTGTGCTCATCTTTAGCTAAGTTTCGGTCATTTACAAAAGGAATTTTATAACAAGGCGGACGGCTGGACGGATTGGGACGGACAGGCGAATACAAAGTATAAAAATAGCGTATTCGATAGGAAAATGCGCTACATCTACTAAAGCAGTTTGAATGTAATGGAACGAGTGAAACGTCAAAAAATTGCCGCTGCAAAACCATCATGTTGGTTTTGCCCAGGTAGGTATAGGTACGTGTTTTGTCATCTGAATACTAGATTTTATTGTCGGTGTAATACACTCTAGTGAAATAGTCGTATTTAATATCACAAGAGATAAAATTTTGTCGGCAAAATCTTTCGATTGTTATGAAAATTTGTTGCTTGGCAATTTCGCGAATGACATTTGTAACAAAACCACGAGCCGTCAGGCGAGTGGTTTTGATTAAATGTCATGAGCGAAATTGCCAAAAAGCAACAAATTTGAATATTACAAGAGAAAAATTTTGCCTTCAAAATTTTATCTCGAGTGGTATTCGACATGACTATTTTACGAGAGAAAGGGAGGCTTTCTTTGAACAGCTTTTTCATCCAAAACCAAGATACCTATCTAGTTC
The DNA here is from genome assembly GCA_949128115.1 of Anaspis maculata. NCBI lineage: Eukaryota > Metazoa > Arthropoda > Insecta > Coleoptera > Scraptiidae > Anaspis > Anaspis maculata. Next base: position 58,576,201 of record OX421967.1, on the reverse strand, counting down.
TAAAATAACGTGAAGCCATAAAAAGGCCGAGAGAGTTTCGGAAGTCATGACTAACGGCGTATGGAGGTATAAGAGAGCCCGCTAGGATCTTGAGCATCCAAAAAAAGTATAGAAGAGCACAGAGTCTCGGGAGATGAAAAAAAGAGTTTCTACTAAAACCCTGACTGAAAAACCAAGAAAATACAAGACAACACACCAAAGTTTCGAAAGCCAGAAGAAGACTCAATGGGGCTTACAGTACGTCATAAGAAGGTGAGCTAGGTCTTTGAACGGCACATAGACATCCACATCAAAGGGGCCCGCAAGGGCTTCGAGCCACAGAAGAAGACACAAGGGGCAACAGACACAAGGGTCAACTCATTAGGGATATAAACGATGCATGAAAACACAAGGGGGCCCGCTGGGGCTTCGATTGATACAACAAGATGCAATGAAGCTTACTAGTTTGCTTGAGTACTGTTTGTGACGACCGCCGATTCAAATTGATGCAAAAGTGTCAGTCTGACAAATATTATAGGTAACTCAATTTGAGCTTGCTTTGTTTTCCTGTGCTCATCTTTAGCTAAGTTCCGGTCATTTACAAAAGGAATTTTATAACAAGGCGGACGGCTGGACGGATTGGGACGGACAGGCGAATACAAAGTATAAAAATAGCGTATTCGATAGGAAAATGCGCTACATCTACTAAAGCAGTTTGAATGTAATGGAATGGAACGAGTGAAACGTCAAAAAATTGCCGCTGCAAAACCATCATGTTGGTTTTGCCCAGGTAGGTATAGGTACGTGTTTTGTCATCTGAATACTAGATTTTATTGTCAGTGTAATACACTCTAGTGAAATAGTCAAGCTAATCTCAATGGATTATGCGTCGTTTTCAAGTAGAAGTGGTTACATAGAAAAATCGGTGTAACCCTCGCAACCTATTCATGAAAGCACATATGTGAGGGGTCATTCCCAAATGCCCCAAATTACGAAATCAAAAAAAAATATGGAACACTTCAACCATAACATTCAAATTTACCGCAAAATTGTCTGGGGATATTTCATTTAATCAGTGCTGTATTGTATTGACGACAGCGGGCGCTTTCCATTTGAAACATTTGTGTCGGTTTGTGTCAGCTTGTGTTGGCTTGTGTCGATGAAACAAAGGAACACAGATCAAATGGAACGCGTTTGTGTCGGTTTGTGTCGACACAAGTCGACTTGTGTCGCTAAATGGAAAACGCCCAGTATGGTGTGGCGACAGTCGGTCCTCTGAGTGACACACACTTTTTCGACCGCCGAATATCCATTTTAAATCGGAAGGCTTCACAAGTTGCTGATAAAACTGGACAAAATGTCAACGTCAAACACAGAAATCAATGTCATTGTCGAATTCTGGGCCGCTATTCTTCAATCGTGTGAGAAGAGTCCCTGGGAGTTTTATATAATCCGTACTACATTTCTGTAGCGAAAGTTGCCTAAATACCACGATTTTAGGCAACATTGGCTACCATCATTGTACTGCGGAATGTATTTTACTCCCAGGAACTTTTCTCACACGATTTCAGAATAGCGGCCCTGAACATGCGCGATGATAACTTGTCACCGTTTTCTTAGGTCGCATGACATCCGTGTCGGAGCGCCACTTTCGCGCAATATTGTGTATTGGCGTTGATGCGTTGACAGTTGACAGATCTAATTTGACTTTTCACGTCACTTCGACACATGAGCTTCGACTGTCGGTTGGCAGAGGGCGCCGGCAGTTCGTTCGTATGTTCTTCAGTTTGTACAGGTTTGTACCCTCTGGTTTGTACGCGATTCACCCAGAAAGACGTAGTATTGTTCCCAGAGATTGTTCCTCGTGTTGCTGAGACATCACTTCCGATTTGTTGTTTCTCTTCATCAACACAAAATGTAAGTTGCCGGTAAATACCGTTATTACTTCATATCAGTGTGCCATTTCTGTAATATTTTAGGTTAGAATCACCCGAAATGGTTGACACGTACGGCTGCTCGCAGTGTTCGCATCGGACTGAATCCGCCTTTCAACTCTCCCATCACGTCCAGAGGAATCACAAAAATATTTATGCGGTCGAACTGTACCATGCCATTGTCGAACCGCGACAGTTCCCCTGCATCTGCTGCGATTACAAGAGCTACTATCAGTTCGAACTGTACGAACATTGCAAACAAATACATAGTCTAGAGACGACCAAAAACAATGAAAATGAGACGTTTCGCCAAGAAACTGGAAAATATTCGTGTGAATGCTGCAGGTATGAGTCGAATTCGAGTTTATGTCTTGTGAAACACCACGATTTGTGTGGAAATGAGCCAGCTGGGAGACCACAACAAACGGCGGAAAACATAGCGTCGCCAGATTTGGATAGCAGGGCTTTTGGAAGAAGAACCGTCAGAGATATTGGAGCAATAGAATTGAACTTAGCGACGCATGATTCAGTTGGAAAAGTCGTCGAGTATAATTGCAATTATTGTTCGTACCGAGCTAAACGAAAGTCTCATTTGAAAGATCACATTATATATAAACATACTGCGAATGAAGAAATCAGCTGGTCCCAGTGCAACCATTGTTCGTACCGAGCTAAACGTAAGTCTCATTTGAGAGATCACATTATATACAAACATACTGCGAATGAAGAAATCAGCTGGTCCCAGTGCAACCTTTGTTCGTACCGTGCTAAGGGAAAGGCTACATTGAAGAGGCACATATTGACGACACATACTGCGAATGAAGAAATCAACTGGTTCAAGTGCAACCACTGTTTGTACCAAGCTAAACAAAAGCATTATTTGAAATTGCACATCATCAATAAACACACTGCGGATGGAGGAATCACTTGGTTCAAGTGCAACCATTGTTCATACCGAACCAAACAAACATCAAAGTTGAATGAGCACATGTTGACTAAACATACAACCAATGAAGAAATCAACTGGTTTCATTGCAACCATTGTTCGTACCGAGCTAAACAAAAGTCACATTTGAGACAGCACATAATGAATAAACATACTGCGAATGAAGAAATAAATTGGTTCCAGTGCAACTATTGTTCGTTCCGAACCAAACGAAAATCAAAGTTGAATGGGCACATGTTGAATAAACACACAGCTGATGAAGAAATCGACTGGTTCCAGTGCAATCATTGCTCGTACCGAGCTAAACGAAAGTCGACTTTGAAAATGCACCAGATGCTGCAGCATGCTCCGAATGAAAAAATCAACTGGTTCCAGTGCATCCATTGTTCATACCGAGCTAAGCATAAGTCACATTTGAGAGAGCACATCATATTCAAACATACGGCGAATGAAGAAATTAATTGGTTTCAGTGCAACCATTGTTCGCACCGAACCACACGAAAATCAGATTTGAAAAAGCACATGACGAATAAACATGCTGCTGATGAAGAAGTCAACTGGTTCCAGTGCAACCATTGTTCGTACCGAGCTAAACGAAAATCAAAGTTGAATGAGCACATGATTAATAAACATACTGCGAATGAAGAAATCAACTGGTTCCAGTGCAGCTATTGTTCGTACCGAGCTAAGCAAAAAACATCTTTAAGAATCCATTCAATGAATCATACTACAACCTAAGAATAGGTAATACAAGTGGTTCCTGTGTAACCAGTGTTTGAACCGAACTAAAAGCATGCTTAGGTAGCTATCTGTTGGAGAGTTTACACGATCAATAAAGATGGTGCGAATAACGAAATCTATAGCCATTCTCATTTACCTGGGGCCCTCGGGGCGCAGGTTCACCCATATTGGCGCCGTCGCCAACCCCAACCTTTGCCAGCCCGATCGATAAGCCCTTCCGGTTGAACAGCCAATGGGTGCTTTCCACCTAGACGGTACAAATACCACCAGACGGCACATGTTCCATGGTGTGGCACAATATTTTAGGTGATCCAATGAACGGCGCTGAACGCAATCAAACATGACGGTCCAAGGGGCCTTGACCTTGGACCACCATGTTTGACTGCGTACAGCGCCACCACGCGGAAAAGATTTCCGCCAATAGAGTGGGGAGAGTGATTGCAGAGCTGTGCAAGTCTGGCAAGCACGCCAAGGTCGAATTTTTGCTGGCCGGCAAGGAACAAGAGCATGCGCTTAAGCTCAAGACCTGATGAAAACTACTATTGAACCAGTGAGCTTAGTCTATGGGAAGACCTGCGCACGAGCTGCGAGTACCTAAAGGGAACCGCCCATATTCGAGGGTCTATTGGCTGGGACACGCAGAAAAGACGACTTTTTTTTCCATCTGATTTTATTTCCAAAAAAATATGACTGTCAACTTTTGATTTCTCTTGGACATCAGTTGTTTTTTTGTAACACTTTCAAACTATTATTATTCATACGAGCAGTTATTAGAGGGGCGGCATGTCGGTACCGGTTCTTTCCCAAGTTTTGTACAAGGTCAGCCCCTCGCCCTTTTTTCCTTGAGGACTTCACTATAGACTGTAGAGCAAAGTTGCTTGGAACGTTTTCGGGTTTTCTAAACGTGCACAGTGCACCCTATATTCTTGTATTTGTATATTTTTGATTTCTTCAGTCACATCGTCATGATCTGTTCTTCGCCATAATTCTTCGTTTGTTATCCGTTCCGGCCATCATCCATCCAGTGTACAGGGTATGGCCCAACGAAAACAGAACAGAGGGGTTTTTGGGCATTTCACCCCATTTTTTCCAAATTAGCTCGACAGGTCGATTTTTATATGGAGGAGGACATTTGTAACATACATCGGCCAATTCCTATCTTCAGCAAGTAGGTGGTGTCTTGTTAAATTTTGAAATTGGGGGTGGGGAAGAGCAAAAGGGTGATTTTGGATAGCACATTTTTCACCGAAAATGTTCTTCTTTGATGCTATCTAGGATGACGCTGATCAAATTGGGGAGAATTGAGGGGTCGAAGGACCCTTCCAGTGGCGCCGCATCTCCAGTGGCGTAGAGAGAGGTTGGGCCGTCGCCGTGGCGAGGAACTTCTCTACTCTGGTTTGTAGCAGGGTGGTAAAAATATTCATTAGTGGCGTGAATGACTCTTGTCGTGTTCTTCCGAATTGTCACACACCGTGGGTAGCTGATGGCCAGCTTCAAGACGCAGGGCATGTCCAACCCCAACAATGATTACAAAATGGGTTTGTTTACGAGACAGGGCTCGTACGACATCAACGATTACCACAAGGGCACAAGGGGCTTGCTCACTCTGAACGACTCAATTGAGATGAGAAGAAAATTAAGATGAGACCTACAAGATACAATGTATGTCCTTGTACACCCATTGTCTGTGAAATTCGCATGAAATAAAATCGTTTTAGTCGTTGTTAGTTTTATTCCAAGTCTCTTTATTTCAGAGAGTGTATCATTTCAGTTTATTTATTTATTTATTTATTGAGTGAATGGGCTCTTTCTGGCGGCAGTAATATATTTGTGAGTGTCTAGAGTTGAACTACATTACTTCCGGCCAGTAGTCAAGCATGCTAGGCCTGCTATCCCGGTTTAAGCCATCTTAGCAAAAGGTGAAGGCCCTAGATATAATACTCCAACTAACGTTAGTGCTGGATGTTAATAGGTTCGTTCTCCTCTCACATAGCAAGTGAAGGATATTCATCATGTTTTCTGCCTTTGTTGGCTTTGCAAGAGCTTTCCCATGGAATGTTGGAGTCCCTTGTGGTGCAAATGACACACCGCCGCATTCACCGTAAATGCAGAGATGTGTGCCATTTGCACCACAATGTGTGATGAAGCGTCTAGGTAGCGCAAGATAAATATGTAGCAAGCGCACTCAATCCGCGGTAAATAGAAGGTCCTAACGGTGACCAAGAGAGGGCGCTGGTGCGTTGGCTTCCAATTCCACTGAATCGCATGCATACACGTCTTTGTGAAGACGTTGTACAGAGATTGCATCAGTCATGAAAAGACAGAAAGACACGCAGTTTGTGCCAGCTAGAGATGCCCAAGCAGCAATTTAGGGCCAAATTACAAAGCTAAAGTCAAATTGCCTTAAAGAAGGCGAAATATGCATGAGTTTGACATAAAATTGTCCTTATATGACAAATGCTCTACAAAGTCATTATTTAAATAAAAAATTACCAAGATTTAACCTTGCGAAAACCCTAAATTTACCATCGACTTCAAAAAGTTTTTGGAAGTTGAAAATTACCTAGATTCCACCTAAAAAATGCCTTCAAATTCTTTAAAATTCATAAGGCATTATCTAGGGCCAAAATTAGTTCATCTTCGCTTGACTTTCGCCGTTAAAGTCCATTTTACCTCTGAGGTTGATTTAAGCTATCAACGGTAGTCGCAATGACTTCGAAATTACCCTAATTTTAACTTCAAAGTCTGGTTATGAATAACCTTTTTATACTAGTCCAAATTTGGTAATTTTCAACTTTACACAATGCCTTGCAGGTCATGGTAAATAACAAGGGTTATTTTAGTAAAAAAGCGGACCTATTCAATTTGAACATTTGCCTTTGAAGTCAGAATTACTATAAAAATTGACTTATCAAGGAACACTGGTCAAAAGGAGGGCGAAAGTACCATTATAGTGAACTTTAAAGGAAATCCGTCTTATGTGGCTTTTGAGGTCAGAAAATGAGCTGGCTCTTTGTTGTTTGGGGTTTTTCATGCAGATCATCTCTTGTCAGTGTTACCAGTACCTGCTGTGCTGTGCTGTGAAATAGTGCAAAGCAGAAAATGTCCTCCAAGTAAGAAGTTTAAGCTGTATAGGCACACCGCAGGTTACTATCGCCTATTAAAAAAAAGTGCCACCGGCGCGGCTCAAAATCCAACTCCGCTTTCGTCAGAAATGGCGGACATCGACATACCAGCATCGCTCTCCGACTCCGATTGAAATTTGGTCCAAATCGGTAATTTAGGGAAAGTTGACTCTGAAGTCGATAACAACAAAAAACCATGAGTAGACTATGAGGTAAAATTCACCTAATTAGGTCAATTTTGACTTCAAAGTTCGAATTTCAAGCAATTTAGCCCTGTTCGAAGGGAAATTTTCCCTATAAGTAAAAAACAATAGTGAATTTGCCCTGAAAGTCAAATTTCGAAATATCACCAGACACGCCATCCTACTCCAGCAGGTTCCACGTCCGCCATTACGATAAAGGCTGTTCTGTAATTTTTGTATTCCCCTAATTACTTGTTTTTTTGCCAGGCACCAGGCAGAAAAAGTGTAATTAAGAAACATTGTTCAATTTAAGAGCTTAATATTAACATTTTAGTGCTCTAAACTGTGATTGACCAAAAAAAATTTAAGTTGTTATTTCCGCAAGTTCTGCTAAAAATCGATTTTTCCAAGGCCCATTGCAATATTTGGAGGTGCAAGAGGCACATTTGTCAAAAATATTTCCTTCGTGTGAATATTATGACCAGGGAGGAGTCTCCAAGTCCGCAAAATGTTTCGTGCTATAGGTATATGCCGATCACGTTTTAAATTCAGTAGAATTAAAAACGCGGTTGGCCATGTTGCCTAGAGTGTAACGGACGCTCATAGACCAAGTTGCGCGAAAACGGGCTCAGCTCAAAGAGGTTAGAAAATTTTGACAAGAAATGCCAGTTCTGGCGTCTCCTTGCATCATATCCGCTGCCCTGTTGCCTTGGCCGTTGTTTGTCATGATGTCAGGTGAGTGTCATAGTTATTTACATTCCTGGGAAAATTTCATTAAGTGTTCTGCTCTCGGTTCTGCCATTGCTATATTCATGGTTCTGCCTGTATATTTATAAGGTAAGTACGAGTAGCACTCTTGTCTGAGTACTTAAGTTCAGGTCAATTTTTTCTTTCATTCAAAGTTGACTTCAGATGCAAATGACCATGGGGTGAATCCTCGGGTGAATTACTGGGACATCAGAACGTTCAACGGATTGTGATGGATTGCCACGGGATTTCCACCGGATACGATTTCTTCAAATTAAATGGATAGCCACGGGATTCCAGGGAATTTCCACAAATTACCAACGGCTTGGGGCCACGCATGAATCACCACCAGAGAAAGGCGCTCTTGCTTTGCGGCGCTTATTATCAGCTGAGGTCTCCACGCTATTCACCTTATTCGTAAATGAAATGCATCATGGGAAACGGGTCCCCACAGCGTAGGTAAAGTAGATAACTACTATACTGCATAGATGTCAGTTCGACTTCTTCCAGTCAAGTGTCAGTGTCGTATGTGAATTTGTCATTACGAGGTCGTTTACGTTCGTTCCAAGTACACGCAGCTTTCCGAATTTTCTCTCATCTTCGTTATTTTGTCTTGTTGTTGCTGTTGCTGCTGTTGTTCCCGGTTATTGTTATCGTTTGTGGTTACTGCTAAATTGCTGAGTTTGATTTGTTACATGTTGTGAAATACCGACCTTCTAATGGTGGAAAGTCGCAACAGCAAAGGGGTGTACGGTTGCGGCCAAAATAAAGTGGACGATAATGTCAACGAGTTGGCGTGCTGTCATGCGACGTTCAGGCCAGAATCCTGGAGAATCTGTCAACTGTCGTCCACTTTAAAAAGTCCGCAATAGTACAAGGTGCTGTGTACCTACCTGGCTGCAAGTCGGACACAGCCGAAAGTCGAAAGTTTCAATTCACGCGTTCACCAAAGACGAAAGAAGAGAGAGGTCTGGGTAAAGCGCGTAGAAAAAGGAGTTATGAAAAGGCTCGTGAAAAGGACTCATGCCAGCCTACAAAATGCTACAAGATTTGCGGCGTACACTTCATTACATCGGGGAAGAAAAGATACGACGATAAACTGCCAAGGTCCGTCGTCTTGCTGGCTTGCACATTCCATCACTTCAGCGTTTCATAATGAGGGTACATCGCACCTTCCAAGCTGATTCAAGCACTGGAGAGCCATTCCACTGGAGAATGACATGAGAATGACTGAAGAAACCACAAATAACAAACACTTGAATAATACCATAGTTATAATAAATATTATTTTGTTTCTATGTCACTGGCGACGGGCGCGCTTTTGTTGTGTTGACATTATAAATAAAGTTGACATGAGAAAATCTGGTGCATTTTGGTTTGGGACTCAATCCCCCCAGATATCTTCACTTCGACATATCGTCAAAAGATGGCAGTGCAATTTCGAATAAGGTGAATAAGGTTATTCATTAACGTTACATAGACCAATGGCAGATAGGGGATTTCAATTTTGTTTAGATTCACCAGCGATATTCCTTTGTTAAAACTTGTCAAGAATTACTGGGTAAATCAAGGTCTAGGGCCGCAGATTCGGAAAAATGTATCCCTGTGTTATTTGGTCAAATTTACATTTTTGGGAATACTGTTATCGGGTTAAAGCCATATTGAGGCAAATTTAATGGTTGACCTGCGATGTGACTCGACTGAAAAAAGTTGGCTTCTGTAATTTTAGCTTTTTAGGCCAGCCCTTCTGTCAACAGAGACAACCCATGAAATGAATTTGAACCAATTCAGTCGAACAGTGAGTAGATTATGACCAGCCAAAAATGAAAACTTGATCCAAAGTTTTATCTTGTATTTTTTTGTCAAAACTGAAAACGAACTTTTTGGACAAATAACACAGATGTGCAAAATAAAAACCCGCCGATTCTGTGATTTTTCACTATGAAATTTCTGCACAAAATAAATATGTATCACGATTTTCCAACAGAATTTTGTCATCTTTCAGAAATGAGGATTGAATCCGAACTCTCTGGAGATAGAGACTAGAGCCATTCATCTGAACGACAGAAGCAGTTCGTCACCTCAATGTCAGCTTTGATGGCCGGACTTCATCTGCAGCACAGTCCCACTCCAAGTACCTCGGTGGGACCTTCGACCAAACATTATCCTTCAAGCTCAACTTGGAGAGACTCACTGCCAAGACGAAGACACGAATGAACCTGGTTCAGAGACTTGCGAGAACTACATGGAGTGTCGACGCCACTACTCTTCGGATATCCACCATTGTCTTGGTCTAGTCGACAGCGGAATACTACGCTCCTGTTTGGATGAATAGCACACACACACAACATCATTGACGTCATTCTTAACCAAGCATTGAGAATCATTGCTGGAGTTGTCAAATCTACCCAGACTTTCTGGCTGCCAATTTTGAACATCGCAGCCAAAAATCCATACTGCAGATTTCGAGATGAAAAGACACTGGAAGGAAATATGGGATACTGAAGCCGCCGTCAAGAACAGAGCGATTGTAGAGGATCCGAAGAGCTTCTCCCTTCCAAGGAAAGTATGGATTCAATAGGATACGAACAGGGCAGGGAAAATGCAGATTTCAGTTCTATCAGTGAGGATATGTAGAAGATCCGAGTTCTGAGTGTGAAACTGAGAACCAGACCATGAACCACATCGTCGCGGAGTAGGTGTCTGCGGACAATGGCTATCAAAAACTGCATCTGAGCTAGACCTGTAGTTCCTCAACATCTCTATCGTCAACTTCGCACTCGCCCACTTGCTGCATCTACTCTACCCTTTGTTCCCTAAGATGGCCACTGATATCAGCCTCGCTGACATCTTTTCCTTTTTTTTTTCATTAAAGTTACGTCGAGCAGTTTTTCTGTGGTTTGCCTATAGATCTTCGAGCGAATGCTGTAGCTGAAGTTAATTCATCTCACAGGTTTTCAAGAATTGTTGTATATATTTAGTTATAGTATCAATGTATCTTAAGTACCTACATATAGTGATACTAGGTACTATTGCACTATATAAGTTGATTTACGTTGTCACTAATATTGTTTCCTTAGTACAGGCATAGCAATTAATTCAGAAAAATTGTGAAATTTTCGATTATTACCTTCGAGAGCTTGTAAAATCTATCACCTAGTGTTAAATTTAAAAGGCACAGATTAATTTTAGATATCAGCTATTGACCTTAATTTTTGACTAAAAATTAGAACAGTTTTCTCAACGTAATTTATTATTTTATTTGAAAAAACATTCCACCAGTCGCCCATTTAAACTGGCGAAAATCTACCAAAATCAAGACGCCTTGAACGTTTATACAATCTTGCAACAGCGCTGTACTCGATTGACAATAAAAATTCAAGGTCATCTAGGGAAAAAGTGATCCAACATTACAAATTTGAGCATCCCCAATTATCGCAGAATTGCCAACTTGGCGTAAGAAAATTACCGTTCTAGTGCTGAATTTAAAAGCTGATCGGCATATAGGTAGGTATATTTTGCTATGAAGGACGGAGGTCCGCCATGAAACTCAATTACTATGGTAACACCAACAACACTATTGTGCACTAATGTCTTTTAAAGTCGTATGACCAACTATAAGTCAGGAAAACCCAAAATAATACCATAGTGGATAATAATACCTATTCAAGTCTTGTAAGACACAGGTCACAAATTAGTAAAAATAGGTCTTAAATTACTTATTGTTACCAAGAATGTAACTTATTTTAGGTTCAGCCGACTAACAGGGTATCTGACCTATAAGTCAAATCGACCTACGTGCCCAATTTTCGACGTTTAAATTACCCACTTATTTTTCCCCACTTACCTGAATTCGACGTCGATTAAACGTAAATTCGACCTATTGAAAATTGGTCGCTGACCAATAGTGAGGTAGATTTTAACCTAATTTGGCCCTAATTTGTTGCTTGGGTGTCAAGTACCTACAGTTACTTTTGAGTACTCGAAGTATCCGTTACTTTTATGACGAGTACTCGTTACTTTGTACCTATCCGTTACCGAGTGAGAGTAATACGAGTAGAACAGTAGATTACCCGTACTCGCGAGCCGCGGGATTACCAGTATCAATCACAGTACAGTACAATGTACAGGTATGTAATAATTCCGATACCTATGCGATGCGACAGCGAGTACGATCACTACGAGACGGGAGTCCGGGTCCGGGTCGGAACAAGATTGAAAATAATATGCGGCAGCGGGTATACGATTACTACGGAACTCGAGTCTGGGTCCGGGTCGGGAAAGGGCGAAAGGGGAAACAAGATTGAAAATAATATGCACACCTCATAGCGGCAGCGAGTCTCCGAGTCCGACTCCGGAACCCCGAGACCCGAGATCCGGATCCGAGTACCTACCTACTCGAGTAGTATGCTCGATAGTATGATCATGATTAGATATCACGATTCACGAGCGACTACACTAAATTATGCCTTCAGGCTTCGGATTTCCTCGCGGAATCGCGGATATCCCATCCCGTCTACATCCCGTGATTATTTTTATTCATTTTTACAATTCACGACTCAAGGAGTACGAAAGTAACGAAGTAGGTCTAACCGTGGGTTCCACAAAACAGATAATACGAGATTAGTTGATTTGCGATTTTTGTTTGTCAATTTGTAGCTGACTGATCAATGGAAATGCTGGTTTATCCCTCAATAATGGAGAGATTATGGGTCTAGTACAGATTTCAGGCATTTTTTGTAAGTAATCACCTAGCATTCAGCAGAAAAATGTTCAGTTAATCTGCAATCAGCCTTGATCGCTGATCATCTTTTTTGTGGAACTGACGGTAAAGTAACGAGTATTTTTGAAAATCAGTATTTGGTACTTCGGATCCGATAAAGCAACGAATACTTTGTAACGGATATTTACAATATTACCATATTGAAATCTCTAGTGCCAGTCGCAATCGGCAAGGCAACATCTAGGGAGAATACATGAACGGTGCTTGACAAGTTAAGGACGGAGTCATATTGGTAAAATAAACGTTGCGAAATCAATCCGTGTGGGTTTATTCCTTGACGGATTCTTACCATTTTGGTCTCTTTCGAAAGCTACAAGGATGTACTTTGGTTTGAGCCCAAATACATTTTTGAAATCTAAAAAAAAAAAAAAAAAAATGACATTTGAAAAAATTATTTTTGGATTTTGGAAATGCCAATGGGCTCAAACCAAAGTACATCCTTGTAACTTTCGAAAGAGACCAAAATGGTAAAAAGCCGTCAAGGAATAAACCCAGACGGATTGATTTCGTAACGCTTATTACCAATTGAACTCCGTCCTCATAACTGGCCGCGGCCGACCAATTTGTAGACCAGTACTAAACTAGTTTGTGGAGCATGCAATTTTTGCAGTAGACGAGGCAGTGGTAGTGGACGTGGTAGGAAAAAAACAAGTTGCAAATGATGATAAAGGCAAACCACTTTGCAGGATCATAACTGAGACATATTTGACCCGCAGTGCTTCTTTTTTCGTCCCTCAGGATTTAAATGCCCCCCCTCCTCTTTGGGCCCTTTCCAAACTGGCGGAAATAATCTAGGTGCACAAGGCACAAGACAAGGTGCCAAATAGCCTTGTCTTGTCCGGCTTTGTGAGAATTTATATGACCAGGTCTGAATCGGTTTCTGAAATATCAAAGATCATGAAAAAATATGATGGAACATTGACATCTGCCACAAGCGAATACAATGGTGAAGGCGCCAAAATGAATTTGCCACGGTCATAAGAAAATCCACCTTTCTCATGAGAGTTTCACGCATACCTGTGAATCCAGAACTAGCGGTCTGTAGTAGTCGTTTGTACTAGATGGAGTATGCGCTCACTGGTATGCGCGCTAGTGATTTTTGTCATGGGAAAGGTGGATTGTTCATATGTCATTATTTTTATTTACTATCTACAGTATTAGGCCAGTCAAATTAGAACAAATTTTTCCGTTTGAGGGAAAAAACTGTTGGAGTTTTGGAAATTTGACAGTTATGTCCGATAAGGTGTACTGTTGAACATACTAAAAGTCCCCAACTCTACCTATTGAGCTCGAGCCGCCATCTTGGAAAAATGGTCCTTCGATCCAGTTTTCTGCTCATATTCCGCTAATCATCAGAGATATTCAATTAAGTTTAATACAAAATCAAGGCTATAAAATTGTCTACAAAAATTGTTTTATACCGATTTTTTCTCGTATCTGTTGAAATTAATTAAATTAAATTAACAAAAAAAAAATCAAAAAATAAGCGATTTTTTGCCTATGGCTAGAGATATTGTCTTCAAAATTTGTGAAGATGTTGGCAGTCTACATCAAAGCTAAACGTGACAGTTGAGATAGGAAAAAAAATTGCGAAAATATTTTTTTATTTTTTTTTAAATTAAGCAAAAATTTGGTTTTTGAGTTTGACATTTCCAACACGGCGGAGTGAAAATTTCAATCGAACATCAATCAGTTTTGATATTTACATATTGCAAGACAAGATTTCATCAGTATTGTGCCTTCACGAGCTTCTGGGATGCTCGATATGAATTAAACTGAAAGAATAATAGCTAAGTCCAAAAAGTGTTGTCGATTGGTTCTGAAGGTAACATTTCAAAACAAAAGACATCAGCAAAGGATATACAGGAGGTCCAAAGGTTATTTAACTGTATATAAGCCCCATATTGATGTGCCTTGTCCAAAATAGTACAAAATAATCAATCAAAATGTTAAAATCCACCCTGTATAACAAAAAGTAACGATACAAAATGGAAGTAGTAGATCATACCTGGTGCCAAAAATACAGCCTTCACATTTCTGAAAAAAAAAACAAAATTGATTGATTTATTTGAAAGTTTCTAGTCCTCAAACTTGACTTTACAAATTTCAGCCAGTCAAATGGGGAAAAGTAGAGAGAAGTAACTGTCGGAGTTTCAGAAATTTGACAGGGATGTTCGCTAAGGTATACTAATAAACATACTAAAAGTCCCCGCCTCTACCTGTTGTGCTCGAGCCGCCATCTTGGAAAAATGGTAATAAACTTGATCGAAGGACCATGAAGGTGCACGTGAAGGCATACTCACTTGTTTTTTAATCTTAGCCTTGATCTTGACCCATCATTGAAAAAATACAAGTGGGGAATGTCAAAACAATTTTTTATTTATAATTTCATAAAAAAGTTTTTCAAAGTTTTTTCGATTTTGTTCACACATGCTTATGAATTTTAATGTGCCTTTTCTGAATTTGCACTTCTCCGATTAATATTTTTGCAGCGGGCGCCACCATATTCAAAAATTAATTTCAAAAAACAAGTTTTTGACAGTATCTCACTTGTGGTAGAAATGAAAAAGTAATATTACCATGCACATTGAAACAGACTGAATTCTCTAGCTACAATTTGATACCAGAATCATCTTTGTGTGATTCGGAGTTATTGAGCCAGAGCTTCCGAGAATATCATTTTTTGATGTTGAAAAATTACTGCGCTTACGGAAATCGCTTTTCACGTGATATTTTATTTTAAATAAGAGAAGGATAAAATTCCTCATTCGCAGCATGCGTCAACATGTGCCTCTTCAATGTTGACTTTTGTTTAGCTCGGTACGAACAATGGTTGCACTGAAACCAATTTATTTCTTCATTCGCAGCATGTGTTAACATGTGCCTCTTCAATGTTGACTTTTTTTTAGCTCGGTACGAACAATGGCTGCACTGAAACCATATGATTTCTTCATCCGCAGTATGTTTATTTATGATGTGCTCTCTCAAACGTGTCTTTTTTTAGCCCGGTACGAACAATGGCTGCACTGGAACCAGTTGATTTCTTCATTCGATGCATGCTGAAACTTCATGTGCGAATTCAAATTTGATTTTTGTTTGGTTCGGTACGAACAATGGTTGCACTGAAACCATATGATTTCTTCATCCGCAGTATGGTTACATATAATGTGCTTTCTCAAATGTGATTTTTGTTTAGCTCGGTAAGAACAATGGTTGCACTGGAACCAGTTGATTTCCTTATGCGCAGCATGTGCCTCTTCAATTTTGACTTTTCTTTAGCTCGGTACGAACAATGGCTGCACTCAAACCATATGATTTCTTCATCCGCAGTATGTTTATTTATGATGTGCTCTCTCAAACGTGTCTTTTTTTTAGCCCGGTAAGAACAATGGTTGCACTGGAACCAGTTGATTTCTTCATCCGCAATATGGTTATATATAATGTGCTTTCTCAAATGTGATTTTTGTTTAGCTCGGTAAGAACAATGGTTGCACTGGAGCCAGTTGATTTCTTCATTCGCAGCATGTGTCAACATGTGTTGCTTCAAATTTGACTTTTCTTTAGCTCGGTACGAACAATGGTTGCACTGGAACCAATTTATTTCTTCATTCGCAGCATGTGTTAACATGTGCCTCTTCAATGTTGACTTTTCTTTAGCTCGGTACGAACAATGGCTGCACTGGAACCAGTTGATTTCTTCATTCGATGCATGTGTCAACATGTGTTTCTTCAATGTTGACTTTTCTTTAGCACGGTGCGAACAATGGTTGCACTGGAACCATTTGATTTTTTCATTGGCCGTATGTTTATTTATCACGTGAGTATTCAAATTTGACTTTCGATTGGTTTGGTACGAACAATTGTTGCAATTATACACGGCCATTTTTCCACTTAAATCATTTGTCACCAAGTTCAATGCTATTACTCCAATACCTTTGACGGTTCTTTTAGCAACAGTTCGATCCAAATCTGGCGACGCTATGTTATCCGCCGCTCCTGTGGTTTGTTGTGGTCTCTCTGCCAGCTCACTTCCACATAAATCGTAGTGTTTCACAAGAGATAAACTCGAATCCGACTCGTATCTACGGCAGTCACAAAAATATCTTACACTTTCTTGCCGGAACGTCTCATTTTCATTCTTCTCGGTCATCTCCAGACTATGTACTTGTTTGCAGTGTTCGTACAATTCGAACTGATAGTAGCTTTTGTAGTCGCAGCAGATGCAAGGGAACTGTTCCGGTTCGACAATGGCATGGTACAGTTCGGCCGCATAAACATTTCTGTGATTCCTCGAGACGTGATGGGCGAGTTGAAAGGCGGATTCAGTCCGATGCGAACACTGCGAGCAGCTGTACATGTCAACCATTTTCGGAAATTCTAACCTAAAAGATTACAGTGGCACACTGATATGTACTAGCCAAGGCATCCACTACCAACTTACATTTTGTGTTGATGAAGGGGTACAACAAATCGGAAGTGATGTTTCAGCAACACGAGAAACAATACCTCTTCCTGGTTGATAGGGCCCGCTCGCTAGAGGAACTGCTGGGCGTGGGCCTGGACATAGGGGAAGGGGGGGCAGAACCGGGTAGCTAAGGAAAATTAACTGTAAAAAAATTATGCATAAACTTTTATGAGTACTTGAAAACTACATGTTAACCTTGACTTATTAAAATAACAATACAAAGACTTTGATTTGATTAAGTAACACAAAACAACAAAAAAACACTAAACAAAACAATAACTGCATTACACGGTTTTGCCCCTACCTGGGGGCAGGACCGTACGGCGAATGGGGCAAGACCGGGTACCTATTCCCCATCACTATTAAGTTCGCACTGTTCGCATTTAAAGTCATCCAAATCCTCTTCTGGCCACCCTGTGCACCCTTCATGTGCCCAATTATTACAATTATTGTTGGAGCACTGCACCCAACCATCACTTCTATTGGTTTTAGAGTATTGCTCTTTGCAATAAATGCAAATTGATTCTTTGTCTTGTGAATGTTCAGTCTCTTCTTCTGAACTACTATCTTCTATAGTAGGTCTTGTAGATTTGACAGACTTCTTGCGTTTGCCGCCTTTCTGATGCATAACCTTTCTTTTCACCTGTTGAGTTCTTGCCGGTTTGGTCTTCGCTGCAATATTTTGTTCCAGTTCAATTTTGTAAGGCGAATCCGTCAAAACTACAGTTTTTCCTCTTACGCGACGGGTTGTGGATACTTTGCGAGCACCATGTGGAACAGGTAATATATCAGTCGGAGAGAAAGCAAACGAAGAAGGCCCGGTTCTATTGTAACAACTGGAAGGTTTCACAATTGTAGAAGTAGGCAAAACTGAGGAGTTAGCACTCGGAATAGATCTCTCAGGTGTAAGCTCTCTAATGGTTCTATTTCGACATGAGCTGGCGTCAGAATGAATGGAATGCTTCACATTTATTCCAGAAGGTCCAGCTACTGAAGATGAACGGCTTGAAGTAGGTGATCCAATCGTTGGAATGAGTGGAAAATTGTTTGTGCGCTCTTCACGTTTCGTGCTTTCAGATCTCGTTTCAGGTGTTTGCTTTACATTCATGCCAGATGGTTCAACTGTGGGAGATGGACTTCTTGAAACATCCACTCGTCGTGTTGGTGACGGCGGAGCATCATCGGGAACATCGTTGTTTGCTGCTTCCTCTTCACGTTCCGTGCTTTCAACAGTTAGCTTTACATTCGTGCCAGATGGTTCAACTGTGGGAGATGGACTTCTTGAAACATCCACTCGTCGTGTTGGTGACGGCGGAGCATCATCGGGAACATCGTTGTTTGCTGCTTCCTCTTCACGTTCCGTGCTTCCAACTGTTAGCTTTACATTCGTGCCAGATGGTTCAACTGTGGGAGATGGACTTCTTGAAAGCTCCACTTGTCGTGTAGGTGATGGCGGAGTATCCTCAGGAGCATCGTTGTTTGCTGCTTGCTCTTCACGTTCAGTGGTTTCAGCTGGAGCGAAGTCAATCTCACCAAAGACATTCCTGTCGAGGGGATAGATTCCCGTTTTTCTGAAGCCTGATATTGCGGTTTGAGTGGTAGCAGCTCTGTTGAACGCTAGGCCGAGCAATGATGCTATTTGATATTGTGTAACCACCCTTCCAGGATTAGCTCGTAGCCAGTTCTTCACTTCCTGTCCATAGAACGTGCTCAGTGGTGCCATGAAACTCACGTCCAGGGGCTGGAGCTTGTGTGTGCAATGGGGTGGAAGGCATAATAAGATGATTCCATTTTGGCGTGCAAGATCGATTTAGTCAAGATTCTTAGTATGAGTAGCGTGACCATCCAAAATTACCAAAACTGGATCTTCCTTCGTTGGCCTGACATGCTTGATGAAGTGTTCCATCCATTCAACAAAGATATGGGACTGCATCCATCCACTGGGATGACAGGCAGCTGCTGCTTCAACGGGCGCCCCATCCAACAATTCAGCCTTCATTCTTACACGCGGGAAAATCAAGAAAGGAGGCAGGTATTGACCTGCAGCTGAAAATGCTAAAACTGTTGTTACCAGTTGTCCGCGCTCTCCTGATGATAAAGTTCCCACTTGTCTGCGGCCTCTCATGGCAATTACCTTGAAAAGTATCAAATGAAATCAATGTTTACAGATTCATTCTTCAAGTAAGTTACCTTAGAATTGCTCTTTGGAACCGTGGTAAGGCCGGTTTCATCGACGTTATAAATTCTGGTTGGACGAAATTGGTATTTGTCCTGCAAGCTTGTCAAAAGATCGAAAAACTTCCCCACTGCCACTTGATTGAAGCCCATCGCTCGAGCTGCTGATGTGGGCTCTGGAGAGCGCAACGATAGATCCTGATGCCTCTTGAGAAATCCCTTAAGCCAGTCTAGTCCTGCTATTCGGTTCTCCTTATTAAAGTTGTGCTGTAGCTGATTTCTTTCAGCCAGTTGAAATGCTATACGTCTCAATTCAGTGGTTGTCAGACCAAATAAGCGACTTTCCATGTGCTTGACATACTCCACCAGTTCTGCTTCTTGCTCCAGTGAGAAAACACATTTGAAGTTTCCCATCCCTAGAATGAATTAATGGAGAATTAGTGGTTTTGATAACAGTTTATGGCAAATAATCGCTTCTACCTTTACGGGAGGCTTCTTCCAAAGATGATCCAGTTTTTCTTTTCTTGACTCTATCCTCCAGGGTTGATTGAGGAACATTGTAAGAGTTGGCTGCTTTTTTGTAGCCCATTGTCCCCGAAGTAACCGCGGCAATTGCTTTTTCCATGCTTTCTTCAGACCATTTTTGACGATCAGACTTTCTCTTATAAGTGCGTACCATATTGCTGTGAAGCTGTAATAAACATCATACACCCATACATTAAACCCTGAACCACCTTATAACATGGAAACTACAATATTAGGGTTTTCAAGATTTCTACAACACTAGTATCCACTCGGGGCACAACCGGGTATACCCGGTCATGCCTCACTGGCTTTGCCCGGTTTTGCCCCAAACGTATAAAATTAGATTAAGTGAAAATACCGCCAGACTCTTAACCTACAAAGCAAAGTCATCCCCACAGGCATTATTTACAATAATCGTGGAGTCCTATGGTATTTTTTGGAAAAATATCAAGTATGTTTACATGCAATTGTAGAAACATTGAAAATATAGAAAAATAACATCACGTACCCCAATAAAACTGTTGTTGGTGTTGGGTCTTCCAAGCAATTGCGTTCGGCACGGAACTTCACCAGTGCACTAATTTCAATTATCTGCGCTGGTAGTCAATTATTTTACGTTATTCGCGCGCCAAATTCAAACGCTAATACTGGTACCCGGTTCTGCCTCACTACCTGGTTCTGCCCCCCCTTCCCCTATACCCAGAGACAAGTGAGTCCAGAAGAGCGAGACATGCAAGTACGTGGTAAAGTTTGATCCGCATCAATCAGCTGGCCGACTGTAATGTCGGCTCAACGCAGAGGGCGCCACGAGCTTTAAAGGCGGGACATGCGAAATGAACATCCCAAAATTATATTTTTGTTTCTGTGAAAATCATTGAGGTTAGAACAGATGAACTCAACGGGGATATTCTGGCAACTTTTTCAGCAGCGAATATCCCCTTGAGCTCATTTCTTCTAACATTAACGTCTTTTGCCGCTGAGTAGGTACTCATCAACCTATGTTTAACTTAATTTTGGAAAAGTATTTCCGAAAACATTTATTCCGCGTGCTTTCAGCTAAGAAAAGCGGTAGGTACATCCCTGGTATCCAGCGGTTAGTACCTAAGACTCGGCAGCCCTTTCCATCCCTTCAGGCTCCGTGAGTGTAGGTCCCTACTCACTAACTTTTATTCCTCAATAATTAGGTCGGTACCTATAGTGTGAAGACTATTCCTTAAAAAATGTCTTTTACCGAAATTCCGAAACAGTGCATATTTTTTCAGAAACTGTCTGCCCTTTTTCCGAAATATGTACCTACCTAGAAGCTGTGGCATCTTGCACGTGGCGATCTCGTTTAAATAAAACAATGGACCTCCGAGAAGCTACGCTATGATGCACCGAAAAAACAATTTATCAGAATCAAGATTGGTGTATCACAAAGAAATTACCATATTTAAATACGGCCTAACATGATATCTACCTATGTTAGATGATACCAAACAATTTATTATGAAATCTGAAAGAAACATTCTTGATGAGTAATAAATCCACGTTTCCCGAAAGGCTTCTGCGCATATTATTATGCATTCAGCTTTTATTTGCAACGCAGCAGGCCTTGGAATTTTGTTTTTACGTTTTTTTAAATTAAAAATACCTAGATATCACTTGGCACTCCAGCTATTACAGCTGCCAGTCAGTGTCAGTGTTAAAATTCTGTCAGTCTATCCAGCTTAATTTTTGTGCTCACATCAGGGCCGCGATTCTGTACTTTCCTACCGACACTTGTCGGTGTCGGTAGCTAGGCAGGAGCGAATTTGATTGGTTCTCACCCTAGTTACCGATCCGATAGTTGTCGGTAGGCAAGTACAGAATCGCGCTCCAGGGTAGGTGCTCACTGTGTTTGATAAAAAAAACCTGATGTTTTTGACAGTTCCTGATGTCAAAGCAGTTACGCAGTTGGTGTAAGGTGGATTTTGATCTCTGGGTGTGGTTGAAGGAAGATTGGAATAACATGAGAAAATCTTTTTGAAGATCACCAGAAGTGAAAGCTATTATTCTGCCCACACACATTTTATGAAACTCCTTTCTTCAGTACTTTTGTACTGGTGGCTAGCTACCTACAGTGCTCAGTAAAGCTAGCAGCTAAATGGAAAAATCAATGAAGATGAAAACCGAGCGAGGACCTAGCTGATGGAAGTCCGTTCCAGACAGGATGACTGAAAAGAAACTAAGAAGCTTATTGTTCATGTTGCGAGCTCAAGTGATTGACAGTCCCTACCTATCTCCACAAATTTCCGGAGTCCGAAATGCTCCGAGTTCAAGTACCTTGTTTCTAAAAGTACCTACCCTAATAAAAATTATTGGGCCAGAGCCATCATCCGTTTCAATTCAAAGGTCTTCACTTTTATTGTTATTGGTAAATGCCAGTACCAGATCGATCTCTATCGACTGGAAGAAACACGGCTTTTATGACACAGCTTTCTCGTTGTCAGGGCCGTCTTTTGAACAAATGGGGCCCTGTGCACGAGGCAGTGAGAGGCCCCCCTTATAGGGAGGCCTTGGGGCCCCCCAAAAAAGCCGGGGCCCTGGACACAGGTCCTTTGGGCCCATGCCTAAAGACGGCACTGCTCGTGGATAAATACAGCCTTTAAAATTTCTCTTCTTACTTTGTATAGCACCCCCTGTACAACTTCGTTTGTTCCGTATGTAGAATCAACAAGAACTTTTCCACTGCTCTTAAAGAATGACAAGCGGTTGATAGTCTATGTCATTCGGACATTTAATCAATCAGAAATGAACTTGCAACGCTGTTCTGGATTTTGAAGTAAAGCGATAACCCCAGAAAATAATGCATAACCTAAACTGTGGCATTCCACTGACAGCGCTTTTACAGGGTGGATTCTGTCAAACTAGGCTCGCCTGCTTTGTTGCAAATAAAAGCTGAATGCATAATACCTGTGAAAGTAATACGGTGTGCGTGAATCGTGAATGGCAGCTGACAGCGCTTGACGTTTTGACAGACCTAACCCACATACTTACCTAACCCAATAACGCTCTTGTTTCGATGATCGCCTTGCAGCTCGTTGTGTTTCGTATCCCCTGAATCTTTTCTGCGTCTTTTTGCCTTTTTTTTTTTTTTGTTAATCTTGTTATTGTTGTTTGTTGTTGTTAGTTATTGTTAGTTGTTGTTGTTTATCATTTATAACAAAAATTTTGTTGATTTTCAACAAATATATTGTTATTGATTTTGAAGTAATCATCCCTTCATTGTTCATTTTGTGAATAAATTTCAATAACAATGTCGACTTGGGGTCGCGACCTCAGCCCTTTCAAAGGGTTTGTGTTCGAGATTGCTGCAGAATTTTTCAAAAAAAAGTAGTGATGGGACTTTTCATGAAAAGTAATGTTGCGGAAAAGTGTCCGGAAATTTCAGCGGACTTTTCAAGAAAAGTTGGAAAAGTGTGAAAAGTAGGTACTGCGTGACGATTTATGGAATTCATTCAAATTTTTCATTGCGGACAGTGCAGAAACCAATTACCTGACCTTACTGATTGACGTTGTTGACACCATAATATGACAGCTCAGCGGTTCACTTAACAGTCCGAGTCCACTTTTTCTCTGTTTTGGTTTTGAGTTTGAGTACATAACCTCTGTGTTGTTGTTTTTACCACGAGTGTTTTCCGAAATTTTGATAATGGATTTGATAGATGACGACGAAGCTGCAGCTATTGCGGAAATTCCACTAGGGTGCTCTGTTTTGACAAATAAAAAAAAGCAACGGAGACCGAGACGATTCAAAACAGGAGTCATTAATAGAAAAAGGCGAACACATGGATTTTTCCGAGCGTATTTTCTGGAAATAAAGTTTACATGGAAATAAGAACACGTGGATTTTTTTATTATTTCTTATTTCCAAAAAATACGCTCGGAAAATCCATGTGAATAAAGGCAAAAGATCCCGAACATTTCTTCAAATACACACGCCAATTTCAAAATTCACCAAGGAATGCACACGAACCCGCACGATATGGCACGATGCTAAACGATCAGTAAGCAATAAGCAGCAAGAAATGGAATTGGACCATTCCTTAATTCTTATTTCATACTGCTAACGCTTACTGCATACCTTACTGCCACTATGAATGGTGATATTGTTTTGCGCATGTTTATTTTCCTTACTTCTTACTGTTACTTCTTATTTCTTAACTTACTGCAACTATGAATCCAGCTTAAAACAACACAACAACACTTGATTTTGGTTTTTGAGCACACGAACACGATGCTCATCGTTTATTTATAATAGCATCAGACGCGTAAACGGCGCTTGCGCGAACACTTTTCACACTTTTCACACTTTTCCGCTTCGCCTCTCGGACATTTCATTTTTTCCGACATTTCACTCGGACATTTCCACGACCTACCATCACTAAAAAAAAGAGGTGGACGGATGTAGATAGGACGAAGGGGTACAAGCTCTTCAGAGAAAAGTACGTTGTCAATGTTCGTACTTGCTTAGGGCAAGATGCAAGCAACATGTTGTCTGTGTCTGGAAAGTGTTACCCAAGTCAGAAGAAGAATTCGAAACCTTATCAGGTTTATTTAATCTTCGAACAGGATAGTAACAACACCTCACTGAAGCTTAGAGAAGTTGATTGCACATGTGTTGTGGGGTAAGAATTTGATACTTGTTTTGTTGATATTAATAAAATGATTGTGATGATATTTCTTTCTAGTAAATCTCAATCTTGCAATCACGCTATTGGATTAGCATATCAGCTGCAAGATTATGTCATTCAGGGAACCCGACAGGTTCCACTGGAAGAAGACTTATCTTATACCGACCAGCCAGCCCAGTGGAACAAACCGAGGGGCCCAAAGATTTTGGGCGATCTTGTAAATAGAACGGTGTTTTACAAGCCTCACAATATAGACCGAAAAAGAGGACCCATACAATCAACATTCTGCAAAAGTAATATAGATGTTTGTGAAACATTGAAATCCAATTTTGCAGCCGTGAAGAGCAATGAATTGCTTCCCACACTTTCACTCAACTACCTACTTTGCGAGCCCACTTCACCTCGTGCTACAAACCAGCAAGGTAACGGATAGGTGATAAGTTGTATAAACCAGACAGTATATAAAGTACATTTCTGGGATAGAAGTTCCTAACTTCTCCACTTTGGGATACCAAAATCCAGAGGTTATGATCGTAGGAAGCTCGATTCCTGCAGTTCAGTCCGGCAGTCTGCCATTCACATTGCCAGTACTGGATGCAGAGTCCGTCAACATATTGTTGTATCCACCACCTCTACCATTCATTGAAGGATTCTCATTTAATGATTCAAAAGTTCTCCAGGAAAGCACGGTTTCGCAGGGCAACAACAGTTTGTGGCTAAAAGAAAGACAGTCTAGGTTTACTGCATCCAACTTCAAATTGATCAATTCAAGAAGAATCGTAAACAAGGAATTCATTGAAAGTTTGCATAAAGACATCAGCAAAATTCCAGCCATTAGGCATGGGATATTAACAGAAGACGAAGCCAAAGGACTATATGTGGAAGTCACACATAATGTGATCTTTAAATGTGGGCTAGTTGTGCACCCATATGCACCATTTCTAGGTGCTAGTCCAGACGGAATTGTGCATGACACTGTTGCAGGCTACGGAGTGTTGGAAGTGAAATGTCCATTCTCCAAAAAATGCCAGACTTTTGGAGATGCATTGAAAGTCAAAACATTTTATCTTAAATCTGATGAAAATGGACTCAAGGAATTAAAGCGAAGGCACGCCTACTATTTTCAAATTCAGGGCCAGATGCTGCTCTGTGGTTTGAGGTAGTGCGACTTCGTTGTGTATGCACCAGAGGGCCAGAAGATTCATGTACAAATAAATAATTTTGATGCAGATTTTTGTGATAATCTGTATTCACAGTTATGGAGTAGGTATAATAATTATTATAGTAATCAAACTGGCCCTCCATGTGAACCACAGAGCAGTGAGGAAATTCAGATTATAGTTGAAGAAGAGTAAAGAAACGAGATGTGATACAGTTGTGATTTATAAATATTTTATTGAGAAGAGATAGTTATTTATATCATATAAATTTCATTATTTTTATCGTAAGTATTTTTAGCATTTATAATAATGTTGCTAATTGTTAACAATGATTTAAAATTTTATTATACATATAACAAGACTGTAGGAAAACGACATGTGATATTTGTGATTTTTACATAGGTAATATTTATTTACATAGGTACTTTATACTTATAAATTATATCATTAAAATATATTCTTATCTGCACTAAAAGTATTGCTAGCACTTACTCTTACCAGTTATGTTGTTAGTTATTATTGTCAACAATAATTTAAATCTTTTAGACTGTAGAGAAACGATGTGATATAACATGTGATATGATAATGTGATAAAGTGTATTGTTGACACTTGATGAACTACTCTGTCAACTTGTAAATATAATTTGATTTAAATAAATGAACATGTGAATTAATTTTTTTTTTTTGGCTGACTTGTGCGACTGTCTGAATACATTTTTCACGTTTTTCTTATTGGGTGCCTGTAATTCGTTAATAGGCGGCAAACGACATGAATTTGATTAATTGAACCCATTAGTGAGATTGGAATGACATTGCTTAAAATGTTAAAAGATTTTAGTCTTCCGATGGCTCTTTCGATATGTATTCTTTCTTTAGTTATTTTTCTTGTGGCCAATACTTCTTCTTCAGTGAACTGAAATCCACTAATTCTGAAAGTTGGAATAATCATTTGAATTGGTGTGTCCTCAAAGAGGTCATGAATTTTGAAACCTTTGTCGGCCAAGATTGTATCTCCTGGTAGTAACTCCCCGCCGGCAAATTTCTTCTTAATCGTATTCAAAAAACCACCTGCTACCACAATTTCTTTATCAGACATGGATCCTGTCATTAGTGGAGAACAATAAATGATACATTCATTTGATCTGTCATCTGAGATCTGTTGATCTGTCATAATGAGAGATTTCAATGTTGTGTGACTTTTATAATTTGAATAGCGCTGTGACTGCACTATCAATGACGAGGGCTTTTGTATGAAACATTCTGTGCAATCAATGCTTCCCACCACATTTGGATACTGTTCTTTGAATCCATTAGAAGCATTAGCTATCAAAACATCTCTATGTGGCCAAACATTTTGGCTTCCCAACGTTACATACATGTGATTGATCCAACTGTTGGATATTCTCTGACCTGTACTTTTTGATACACCAAACATGTCAGATGCCATTTGTATAATTGTATAGGTACCTGTACCCCTTCGTAGCATTATCAAAACCATGAATAACTGATCCTCCACCGTCAAAGTTGAACAATTTTTCTTTCTCACACCATCTCTTACAAATATTGGTCATCGAGACGATGCTTCTGCTGAAGGCAACAATATCTTTAGGAGAAACAAGAACACACCGTAGTTAGGTATACCTGTGTAATATAACATGCTCTTATCGTTATTTTTAACCATGCTTATGGAATAAATTTGACGTATGTGTTTCCTACGGAGAGCTCTCGTCAGGGTACTAATTTTTCTAGTTTTCAGAACCATTTTTTCTTTACACTGTTTCAATTCCACTTGTCTATTTTCTTCACACTGTTGCAATTCTACTTGCATTTTTTTTTTTTGCTTTTAGTTGCATTTCGCCTAGCTGACTTTTCAACTTGTCATTCTCGCTATTCAAACAATCAACAGTATCTTCGCAGGTTTCTGACAAATTTAACTTCTGCTACGTGGTGGTAAACGTGGATTGTAATATCATTGTGGCAAGATGTGATATGTTATCAACCAAGAAATAAATATGCCCTTGCAATAATTCGATTATTCGTAATGAATATTTGGCATATTCATGGCAAGATGTGATATGTTAATTATGTACACAAACAAAAATAAAATATGCCCTTGCAACAATTCATTTATTCATTATAAATATTTCCTTAGGTCCTAAGGAAAGAAAACATTGAATGCCATCTGGAACATTTACATTTGAAAGTTCTTCATCCAACCTGGTTTCGTTTTAATAAAAATATTTGTGTTGATGAATAGTTTTTCAAATTTCTTGATTAGATTTGACTTTGATCTCTCAAATTCTTTCTTATAAATATTGTTACGAGCGGCGATCTCGTACATATAGGTAAACACTCGATGTTTCTGGATCTTTCCACCATTAGATCGCAGTGTAGAAGTCTGGAGCGATCTCGTGCATTCCAGAGCGTTCGTGTATGTGAACCCAATGGAGACTCGAACGTTCGATCAAGGCACATCAGTCCACTTTGGCGGAGGCGCTGATTCCAGAACACATGGAAAGCATACGGGTAACGTGTGCGATTATTCAGGAATGATCTAGAAACCGCATATGCCAGACCACCATGGAATTTGCTGGAAGCAGACAGAGGGTTCGGCAACACCATTCGGAGGCCTTATATAAGGCACCAGCTGGCAGTTCGCGGCAGTATTGAATTAGATAGCCAGTGATAACAAGCGAAGTGCCTGCGATATAATTCCAAGCGTGAATAATTGTTGGTGTATTTATTGTAGTAGTACGCAGAAATAAACAGTGTGTTGTTTGAAACAATCATCTCAATTATATTCGAACCCGTACGCGAGATATCGTAACAGTTGGTGTCAGAAAGCGGTATAATTGACAGTAATTGGGCCTGCGACTACTAGTCCAGTCAAAATAGGTTTTAACCGGAAATAAATTCGGAAGTTGACGAAATTTGGTGGATCGATGCAGAATTTAACGTGGAATAACATACTGAAATTCCCAAGAATTCCAAGGCTTGGCTTTTTTTCTAGGACCAATAAAAGAGCGCCATCCTTAGAAATTTTCGATTTTTACTGAATAACTCGAAAACTATCACCTTTAGAACAGAAAAATCAGCAGAGCAAATGTAGCATGTTAAATTCTCAAGAGATAAGTGTTAAATTCATCACTTTGTGGTTAATAGTTTCTGAGATACAGCGTCTGCTAGAACGCAGTGAAAATGACTCAAAATTTATTTCCGGATTTTACGTAACAATTTGCATAGTGTCAGTTCAGGAGCTGTAACGTGGACAGCAAATGTGCGGATTTCAGTGTGTTTTACATTTCTGGAAAGCCAATTCAACATTTGGTGTCACATTTTTGTCTAGAAGTCACCAACTCCAAAATAGTACTTTTCCTCGACCTTTGAAATCTATACTTGAAGTCCCGAAGAATCCCCAAAAATCGATTATTTTCAAACCATGCCATTTGCTTCATTTTTCAAGTATGGAAAAAACCATTTAGAGAATATGTGAAGGATTGAATACCAAAAAAACAACATGTTTCAGAATCTTTTTCCTTGTGATGATTCCTGAGGTATATGGGTTGAAGGACTAAAACGACCTATTTGGAAAAAAAATTTAGCAACCGTCATAGCTTCGGCGGGCAGCAATCCGCCAATGACGCGTCGTACACAGCGACGAAGCCTCACGAGTGTGCCGAGTACACACGATGGACCTTTAAACCAGTAGTGCACTTCTATCTCGCTCATATTTTTGATATCCTTTTCAAGTGATGCTTCTGTGCCAGGCACTTATTACTATTCTGTGATTTCACGCTAAAACGTTGCGGTTATAACTTTGGTTATCAGCATTTGGCGGGAAAAGAGGGGCTGATAGCTTCAAATAGTTACGTACTTGTACTTGTCTCTGTTACATACCGTGTATGTACTTGAACCATTCGTAATTTAGGATAGCTTTGAAGGTGAAAAATTCAGTCATCCAGCCAATCCAGTCACTTGAATCGATGAACATCTCGTTTCCAAAGTCACCCGGGTGGGCGCTGGGCGTTAGGTACTTCTTTTCTTCCATTTATGTTAAAGAAAACTTCTCTATCATCAAAAAGTACTTACAAGAGAATCAAAAAAGGACACCTTACCAATAACTACCTAATTGGAAATCAAGGCCAGATCTCCACTTTCAACTGAACACCACAACTATACCTACCTACGAGAGAATTGGAATAGATTTCATCCCTTATCAAACAACACTTGAGCTACTACACAAGAAATGTTTGTTCCTGTCACCTCAACTTAACTACCCACTAGAAAATCAAGACAGTATTTCACCTTTCATTCAACACCACTCAGGTTACACAAACAACTTTTACCTGTTTCCTTATTGAACTACCTTCAAGAAACCAAGAGACACTTGCACTTTTCATTGAACATCTTTTTCGGGTTGAAGCTGAAAACCTACGAGGAAATCAAGACAGATACCATTTTTATAAAATGGTTTCTTATCAACAACTTGAAACTGTTTTTGGTGAAGATATTTCTTTCACAACTAAGAATTTTAACAAAAACCAAGAATAACTAGCTAAGCTCAATAATAGGAAAATATTTTTAATAAAATGTAAGAAATTCAAGATCATACCACCTCACATCCAGCAGTACTTCTCTTTTGTAACATTACTTCAAGTAGAAAACACTCCTTTTCGAAATAAAATTGATATTAAAATTAATAAATTCAAACTAGATATGTTGAACATAGAAATAAATGTCACACATTGGCACATTTCAAGATTAAATTCTTCAATTAATAATCAGGTCATCTATTTACGAAACATACGATATCTCGCGTACGGGTTCGAATATAATTGAGACGATAGTTTCAAACAACACACTGTTTATTTCTGCGTACTACTACAATAAATACACCAACAATTATTCACGCTTGGAATTATATCGCAGGCACTTCGCTTGTTATCACTCGCTATCTGATTCAATACTGCCGCGAACTGCCGGCTGGTGCCTTATATAAGGCCTCCGAATGGTGTTCCCGAACCCTCTGTCTGCTTCCAGCAAATTCCATGGTGGTCTGGCATATGCGGTTTCTAGATCATTCCTGAATAATCGCACACGTTACCCGTATGCTTTCCATGTGTTCTGGAATCTGCGCCTCCGCCAAAGTGGACTGATGTGCCTTGATCGAACGTTCGAGTCTCCATTGGGTTCACATACACGAACGCTCTGGAATGCACGAGATCGCTCCAGACTTCTACACTGCGATCTAATGGTGGAAAGATCCAGAAACATCGAGTGTTTACCTATATGTACGAGATCGCCGCTCGTAGCACTGCCCCCCTCTTAAGCCTGTTCGTCCCGAATAGGCTCATCGTTACTCCCGGAGTAACGTGCAAGGCGATCAAGGTGGACAACTTTTATCTTGGCTCTCGTGGCTCGCTGGATTCTGTACACGACGTCATTGATCCTCTTGACTACCGTGTACGGCCCTTCCCACGACGGATGCAACTTCGGAGACCTTCCCTTCTTGCGTTGAAGATTGTACAACCAGACCAGGTCACCAGCCTGAAATCCCGTGGAGTTCGCCTTCAAGTCGTAACGGGTCTTCATTCGGTCGGTCGCGATTCGAATCCGGTTTCGAACCAACTCGTGGATGTCACACATTCTTTGCCTTAGGTCGTCGACGTATTCGGGGATGTCCTTCGGATCATTCTCCGGCGTGCCAAATTGCAAATCGCAGGGAAGGCGAAGCTCTCGGCCAAAAAGAACACGTGCTGGTGTTTCCTCTGTGGTGTCGTGAATGGCAGCGCGATACGCCATCAGAAAAATCGGCAGATGACGATTCCAGTCTCGCTGATGCTCGTCGACGACCTTTGACAGGTGTTGCTCCATCGTCCGGTTGAACCGTTCAACCATTCCATCGAACCGTGGGTGAAGGGGCGTCGTCCTGGTCTTCTGTATTCCGAGTAGAGTACAGATACCTTGGAACACGTTGGACTCGAAGTTTCGTCCCTGGTCTGAGTGTAGCTCCAAAGGTACTCCGAAGCGGCTTATGAGATTGTCCACCAGCACTTTCGCCACTGTAGAAGCCTCTTGGTTGGATAGGGCGTACGCTTCCGGCCACTTGCTGAAGTAGTCCATGGCAACCAGGATGTATTTGTTGCCATCTTCCGTTGTTGGAAACAGGCCAGCCACATCGATCGCGATGCGTTCAAAAGGCGCTCCAACATTGTAAGTCTTCAGCTCCCCTCGGTGGCGAGTTCTTGGTCCTTTGCTGGCCGCACAAACCTCGCACTGGCGACACCATGTTTCCACGTCGTTCCGGCAGTTCACCCAGTAGAACCGCTCGCGCACCTTGGCCAACGTCTTGTTCACACCAAGGTGCCCTCCAGTGACGCCATCGTGCATCTCCTTCAGGACCTCTCTCACTCTCTTCTTGGGAAGCACCAGTTGAACCATCTCCTTTTTTCCATCAGGACTCTCCCAGACTCTCTTCAGCAGCCCATTCTCTATCCAAAGAGAATTCCACTGAGCCTAAAGAGCCTTGAATTCGGGCCCTTCACCAGATATCTCGGCCCATTCCGGTCTGTCCTGGCCAAGTTCTTTCCTTTCAGCAAGCGTACCGATGGCTGGGTCCTCACGCTGCTCCTTCTTGAGCTCAGCCGTAGTCCAATTCCTTGGAGTTTCGACAACAAGTGCTTTGACCTTGACGTTTCCCTTCTGCTGGTTCACCCTCTTGTCATGCCTGCAGTCCTCGTTGCGTGGTCTTCGAGAAAGACCATCCGTGTTGCCATTGCCATGACTCTTTTCAGGACGAAGTTGACTTCCTCGATCAGCAGCTCCCTGTTCCAGCATGAAACGGTCTACGTGACCTCCTCGATCAGCAGCCCCCCGTTTCAGCATGAAACGGTCTGCTAAAGCGTATAGTCGCCTGCAGTTGCGTTGCAGATGTCCGTCCTTTCCACATTCAAAGCAACGTGGTTTTCCTCCTCTACGATTGCTTTCTCTTGGTTGGTGACTTTCTCGATCAGCAGTTCTCCGTTCCGCTATGAAACGGTCTGCTGAACTCGACCATTGCCTGCAGTCCCGACGCAGATGTCCCGACATTCCACAGCCGAAGCAACGCGGTCTTCCTCCAGCTCTTGGCTCGCCTTGGGGTTTGTTCCGAGATAAAACACCTAGGATTTCTTCGAGTATTTCCTTCATAGATTTCTCGGAAGTACGTGATGCTCCGGATTCGTCAAAGTTCACCTCCCTAAGACGATGAGGGCGCGAAGTATCTTTGGCTGCCTCGATGCGAATAGCGTTAATGAGCGCGTCGCTGATGTTGGCTGGATTGCTGATCATGACCATCTGACGCAGATCTGGATCTCTTATTCCGCCCATGAAAGCTTCTTTAGCGATGTCGGCCAAAACATCCGCTGGATGAGCTGGATAGGCCAGGGGCCCTATTTTCGGTGCACACTTACCCAGGGTGGAACGTTAAAGAAATAGAGTCCTTCATAGTGTGATGTCACCGTATAAGGTAAAATTCATCTAATAATTATCCTCGCGATGCAGAATGAGTCATCTGCAATAATGCTCTCGTCTCTATATCTCTCTCGCTCTGAATCTCTCTCTTGTACCCCCACTTACGTCATGTGCACGAGCCATGACGAATGAACGCCAAAATGGCGTCGTGACAGTTGTTGCATTACTCTCTTACGTCATCAAATGTCACAGCGACAGCTGAGCTTGTTGTTTACTTACTTAGTATTTATACGCCACGTGGATGGTTACTATTGTGAATATTTCCGATACTACCTTTTGATAGTAAACCTATGTAGTATTGTACTTTTTAATTTTGCTTGATTGAATAGGTGGGCTCTGATACGGAATAGCGCTGGTCAAAACAGCGTTCCAATAATAGCGCCGCGACAAAAAAGCGCCGGGCAAAATAGCGTCGCGTCGAAAAAGCGCTGGACGTAATAGCGCCGCGACAAAATAGCACAGGAATTAATAGCGTCGCGTCAAAAAAGCTCTGGACATGAAAGCGCCGGGACAAAACACCGCCGCGACACGATAGCGCTTTTCGCTTTTTTGTGAGAAATATTGCTACGACAAAATAGCGCCGGATTGTTACCGAGGTAGGTTTTTCTGGCGTCAGCTGTTGACAAAAGTATAAAATATTTGTGACGAAAGATCCAACAAAAGGGGTTGACGTAAGCTTATCGGGAAAATGAAAATACGACATGAACCAAATTGTTGAGTTGATGATGCACAATTGATTATTGTTTGTAAGATGTGATTTTCATGAGTTTCACGATATCCTTCATATTATATGTACTTACTTGCTACCTATAACTATTCATACAGGGAGCTGAGCAGGGACACAGGTAATTGGTAATTGAAAATGATTTGCTTACTTCAAAACAAAACGCCTTCGTCTAAGTACAATAATTTTTTAATACGTTCACTGCCAAGCATATTTTTGAAAGAAGTCCCCTCCTCCCAGGCCGCTCAAGAAAACAATACTGACCGTCGAGGTACATCTGCGGGTAATGTTTGTTCCATGTAATGCACGGCGACCGTCAGTTGGACCAGCGGTGAGCTGGACCAGGACCATACGGACACATCGAGCCACAAAGAATGCTGGGCCCATCGGACCAGCGTGGCAGTGAACGTGTTGAGGGTGTTGATTGAGGCTTCTTGAGCTGCTTTTTTGTTGCAGCGCCATTATTCACGGCGCTATTTCGTACGAGGCTATTTTTTCGGAACGCTATTTTTTACAGCGCTATTTTGAAATGGCGCCATTTACTACGGCGCTTTCTTGTCGCAACGCTATTTTTGTCGGCGCTTTTTTGTCGCGACGCTATTTTTCCTGGCGCTTTTTTGTTACAGCGCTATTTTGGTAGCGCTTTTTTGACCGACGCTATTTTGACCAGCGCTATTCCGTGTCAGAGCCAGATAGGTGTATATTGTTTGTTTTGAAAATCTCTTGTTTACCTAACCACCCTTCACGTAAAAAGGTAAATAGCTGGAGGTTTCTACTCGATTCAAATGCCTCGTCTGCCGGACTCATATATAAACGCCTTTCCGAAGAGTTAAAGCCAGAAATAGATAAGCTAAAATGCACGCTACCTCAACCTAGATTAAAACTCCAAGATGCACCCAGCCCAGATGGTCTGTTTCCCTCCCCCTATGGATCTGCCTCTCCATATAAAATAACTGAGCCAGTTCACGTTACTACCCTTAGGATTAAGCACCCCCTATTCTGAACGACCATACAGGGTCATCGATCTGCTATAGTTCCCCAAGCAGTACATAAGGTACAGGAACTTGGAATACTCATATCATTTATACCCATTTCATTGTGTTTAAATTGTTTGGTTCATTTTGAGCATCAACCCCCCGACCCCCCCCCCAGTTTTCCAATTGGTGGCATTTGAAATTTCCAACACCGTACATGCAAGCAAATATTGCAACACCCAGGAGACTGACTGCAGACCAACCAAAAGCGATTTAGAGTATTATTTTGAGGACTTGAGGACTGAGTTGAATTGGTAAAATAAGCGTTGCGGAATCAATCTCTGTGGATTTATTCCTTGACGGATTTTTACCATTTTGGTC
Organism: Anaspis maculata; assembly: GCA_949128115.1. NCBI lineage: Eukaryota > Metazoa > Arthropoda > Insecta > Coleoptera > Scraptiidae > Anaspis > Anaspis maculata. The sequence continues at coordinate 58,541,193 of OX421967.1, read as the reverse complement.
TCTCTCGAAACCTACAAGGATGTATTTTGATTTGAGCCCATTGGCATTTCCAAAATCCAAAAATCAAAAAAATTATTTTCATGGCACACGTCGTCTTCGGAACGTCTGGTCGTGTAGCAAGTCCCCTGTTTGACCCGCGATTCTAACACATTTTTCTCGCGTTCCCGCATCGATAAATCTGAATAATAAACTGCTAGACAACCAAGTTGTCGGCATCGGAAAAATGGTTCGACTTTGGAGGCCAACATCTCCCGATTGCCGATTGCGATTTCCATTTTGTTTCTTGTGTTGACTAGCTTAATCTTTCCGTAACTCATCCTATAATAGTGAATTTTGAGAAATTTCATGTAAATTTTCTACAGGGTGATACGTAAAATGGTGCAAAATTGCAACGACCTCATCGTACCCCCATTTAAAAAAAAACATATTTTTCAAATATTTCAAAACAAAAATCATGAAGTGTGGTAGTGTGGTGTCTTATCTCGAAACAGATTTGGATTCATCCAGATTGGAACTCTAACATTGAAGATATGAATTTTTATGTTGGATGTTGCAGATTTGCGAAACTCAGGCATAGCACAAGCACAGAAAGTATAACGTCCAGGGGGGCTTTACTTCACTCGGAAACTGTAGTTTTATATCGTTACCATGTTCAGGGGCTTTAACTTACAAATAGAACATGTTCCACATCTGAAATTCTGATGAACTTCTGACGAAATTCAACGTACGAAAAACAGTGAGTGACAACCACTCAAAAAAGTGCCCCCAGCTTGGCCCCACACTGAATATTCCGTTTGTGTTGAGAGTAAAATTGTCCTGGACTGTTGTACGAACAATCTTGCTCAATGCCAACATCCATTCATCAAAAGTGACTCAATCTCGCGTGCCAACAAGACAAATCTGTGACATTCAACATAAAAAATTATATCTTCAATGTAAGACATCCTGTCTGGGTAATTCCAAAACCGTGCCGAGATGAGACACAACACTTCATGATTTTTGTATAAGAATACCTACATAAAATGAGAAATTTTGACAAATGGGAGTACGATGAAGTCGGTGCAATTTTGCAGCATTTTACGTATCACCCTGTAAAAATTTCACATGAAATTTCTTAACATTCACTTCAACAGGATAGGTTACGGAAACACCAGGCTACTCAACACAACAAACAAAATGGAAATCGCATTCGGCAATCGGAAGTTATTGGTTCTCAAAGTCGAACCATTTTTCCCCAGGTTACCTACCTATCATATTAATCTACTGTACGTTTAGAAATAAAATCCATTTATAAAATGGAAATACAACAAGCGAGACTGCTCGAATGAGTTTCAAGGGTTGTCCTTTTGAAGATAGGTAGATGGGAAACCGAGTGGGGAAGTATGGTTTCGCTATGAACGAACAGTGGTCGCGCTGAAAATCTCAACTAAAACCAATAGATTTTGTTGTACGCAGCATGTTTATTTTTACGTGTGCACTCTCAAATAGGTATACTTATAGCAGGTAAGTATGATTTTAGTTCGGTGAACACCGATTACACAAAAACTACTTAGTTGGGTTATTCTTGAATCGCAGCCCATGTGTCAGCGAACACATTCGCAGCATGTGTCAACATGTGTTTCTTCAAATTTGACTTTTCTTTAGCTCGGTACAAACAATGGTTGCACTGGAACCAATTTATTTCTTCATTCGCAGCATGTGTTAACATGTGCCTCTTCAATGTTGATTTTTCTTTAGCTCGGTACGAACAATGGCTGCACTGGAACCAGTTGATTTCTTCATTCGATGCATGCTGAAGCTTCATGTGCGAATTCAAATTTGATTTTTGTTTGGTTCGGTACGAACAATGGTTGCACTGAAACCATATGATTTCTTCATCCGCAGTATGTTTATATATAATGTGCTTTCTCAAATGTGATTTTTGTTTAGCTCGGTAAGAACAATGGTTGCACTGGAGCCAGTTGATTTCTTCATTCGCAGCATGTGTCAACATGTGTTTCTTCAATGTTGACTTTCCTTCAGCTCGGTAAGAACAATGGTTGCACTGGAGCCAGTTGATTTCTTCATTCGCAGCATGTGTCAACATGTGTTTCTTCAAATTTGACTTTTCTTTAGCTCGGTACGAACAATGGTTGCACTGGAACCAATTTATTTCTTCATTCGCAGCATGTGTTAACATATGCCTCTTCAATGTTGATTTTTCTTTAGCTCGGTACGAACAATGGCTGCACTGGAACCAGTTGATTTCTTCATTCGATGCATGCTGAAGCTTCATGTGCGAATTCAAATTTGATTTTTGTTTGGTTCGGTACGAACAATAGTTGCACTGAAACCATATGATTTCTTCATCCGCAGTATGTTTATTTATGATGTGCTCTCTCAAACGTGTCTTTCTTTTAGCTCGATACGAACAATGGCTGCACTGGAACCAGTTGATTTCTTCATTCGATGCATGCTGAAACTTCATGTGCGAATTCAAATTTGATTTTTGTTTGGTTCGGTACGAACAATGGTTGCACTGAAACCAATTTATTTCTTCATTCGCAGCATGTGTTAGCATGTGCCTCTTCAATGTTGACTTTTCTTTCGCTCGGTACGAACAATGATTGCAGGGATTATACATGGCAATTTTTCCACTTGAATCATTTGTCACCAAGTTCAATGATATTACTCCAATACCTCTGACGGTTCTTTTAGCAACAGCTCGATCCAAATCTGGCGACGCTATGTTATCCGCCGCTCCAGTGGTTTGTTGTGGTCTCTCTGCCAGCTCACTTCCACATAAATCGTAGTGTTTCACAAGAGATAAACTCGAATCCGACTCGTATCTGCGGCAGTCACAAAAATATCTTACACTTTCTTGCCGGAACGTCTCATTTTCATTCTTCTCGGTCATCTCCAGACTATGTACTTGTTTGCAGTGTTCGTACAATTCGAACTGATAGTAGCTTTTGTAGTCGCAGCAGATGCAAGGGAACTGTTCCGGTTCGACAATGGCATGGTACAGTTCGGCCGCATAAACATTTCTGTGATTCCTCGAGACGTGATGGGCGAGTTGAAAGGCGGATTCAGTCCGATGCGAACACTGCGAGCAGCTGTACATGTCAACCATTTTCGGAAATTCTAACCTAAAAGATTACAGTGGCACACTGATATGTACTAGCCAAGGCATCCACTACCAACTTACATTTTGTGTTGATGAAGGAGTACAACAAATCGGAAGTGATGTTTCAGCAACACGAGAAACAATACCTCTTTCTGGTTGATAGGGCCCGCTCGCTAGAGGAACTGCTGGGCGTGGGCCTGGACCTGGACATATACCCAAAGAGTCCAAAGACAAGTGAGTCCAGAAGAGCGAGACATGCAAGTACGTGGTAAAGTTTGATCCGCATCAATCAGCTGGCCGACTGTAATGTCGGCTCAACGCAGAGGTCGCCACAAGCTTTAAAGGCGGGACATTCGAAATGTACATCCCAATATTATATTTTTGTTTTTGTGAAAATCATTGAGGTTAGAACAGATGAACTCAACGGGGATCTTCTGGCAACTTTTTTAGCAGCGAATATCCCCTTGAGCTCATTTCTTCTAACATCAACGTCTTTTGCCGCTGAGTAGGTACTTACCAACCTATGTTTAACTTAATTTTGGGAAAGTATTTCCGGAAACATTTATTCCGCGTGCTTTTAGCTAAGAAAAGCGGTAGGTACATCCCTGGTATCCAGCGGTTAGTACCTAAGACTCGGCAGCCCTTTCCATCCCTGCAGGCTCCGTGAGTGTAGGTCCCTACTCACTAACTTTTATTCCTCAATAATTAGGTCGGTACCTATAGTGTGAAGACTATTCCTTAAAAAATGTCTTTTACCGAAATTCCGAAACAGTGCATATTTTTTCAGAAACTGTCTGCCCTTTTTCCGAAATATGTACCTAGAAGCTGTGGCATCTTGCACGTGGCGATCTCGTTTAAATAAAACAATGGACCTCCGCGAAGCTAAGCTATGATGCACCGAAAAAACAATTTGTTTGTCAGAATCAAGATTGGTGTATCACAAAGAAATTACCATATTTAAATATGCCCTTGCAATAATTCATTTATTCAATATAAATATTTCCTCAGGTCCTAAGGAAAGAAAACATTGAATGTCATCTGGAACATTTACATTTGAAAAGTTCTTCATCCAACCTGGTTTCGCTTTAATAATAATATTTGTGTTGATGAATAGTTTTTCAGATAACTTGATTAGATTTGACTTTGATCTCTCAAATTCTTGCTTATGAATATGTTCAACTTTTGATATGATAACATTAATCAATTGTGCTGGAATATTGTTTCGTAAATATTTAGATGACCTGATTATTAATTGAAGAATTTAATCTTGAAATGTGCCAATGTGTGACATTTATTTCTATGTTCAACATATCTAGTTTGAATTTATTAATTTAAATATCAATTTTATTTTGAAAAGGAGTGTTTTTCACTTGAAGTAATGTTACAAAAGAGAAGTACTGCTGGATGTGAGGTGGTATGATCTTGAATTTCTTACATTCTATTAAAAATATTTTCCTATTATTGAACTTAGCTAGTTTTTCTTGGTTTTTGTTAAAATTCTTAATTGTGAAAGAAATATCTTCACCAAAAACAGTTTCAAGTTGTTGATAAGAAACCATTTTATAAAGTTGGTATCTGTCTTGATTTCCTCGTAGGTTTTCAGCTTCAACCCGAAAAAGATGTTCAATGAAAAGTGCAAGTGTCTCTTGGTTTCTTGAAGGTAGTTCAATAAGGAAACAGGTAAAAGTTGTTTGTGTAACCTGGGTGGTGTTGAATGAAAGGATTGAAAGGTGAAATACTGCCTTGATTTCCTCGTGGGTAGTTGAGTTGAGGTGACAGGAACAAAGATTTCTTGTGTAGTAGCTCAAGTGTTGTTCAATAAGGGATGAAATATGAAATCTATTCCAATTCTCTCGTAGGTATTGTTGTGGTGTTCAGTTGAAAGTGAAGATCTGGCCTTGATTTCCAATTAGGTAGTTATTGATAGGGTGTCCTTTTTTGATTCTCTTGTAAGTACTTTTTGATGATAGAGAAGTTTTCTTTACCATAAATGGAAGAAAAAAAGTAACGCCCACCCGGGTGACTTTGGAAACGAGATGTTCATCGATTCAAGTGACTGGATTGGCTGAATGACTGAATTTTTCACCTTCAAAGCTATCCTAGATTACGAATGGTTTGAGTACCTACATGCACGGTATGTAACAGAGACAAGTACAAGTACGTAACTATTTGAAGCTATCAGTCCCTCTTTTCCCGCCAAATGCTGATAACCAAAGTTATAACCGCAACGTTTTAGCGTGAAATGTCAGATGTCAAAAAAATGACATTATCTGTCAAGCTAATGTCAACCGCTAATAACCAACCGGTTACAAAGAGTTACTCGCTCGAAAAAGACTATTGTGCATAGTGATTTATTATAATCTCGACCCGTCATGCGCGTGCTGATGTTTTATAATATTTAAAATTTCTGAGATACGTGAAAACGCGACGTTCCTCGTCAACGCGGAAACCAATCGTCCTGAAATATTACCCCTGTGTTTCTCGCGAGTGATATTCTGATGATACTTACCCAGGGTGGAACGTTAAAGATATAGAGTCCTTCATAGTGTAATGTCACCGTATAACGTAAAACCTATCTAATTATCATCCTCGCGGATGAAGAATGAGTCATCTGCAATATTGCTCACGTCTCTATATCTCTCTCGCTCTGAATCTCTCTCTTGTATCCCCACTTACGTCATGTGCACGAGCCATAACGAATGAACGCCAGAATGGCGTTGTGACAGTTGTTGCATTATGGTGGCCTTACTTTGAGCATCAAATGCTGCAACTTTCTTTGCAGCAGAATTGTGATTGGATGAGCAAAATTCAAAAAGTTTTGCCGTCATGCTACTAGCCAACCAACTTCTTCAGCAGCATGGCGGCAAAACTTTTCGAATTTTGCTCATCCAATCAGAATTCTGCTGCAAAAAAAGCTGCAGCATTTGATGCTCAATGTAAGGCCAGCATTAGGCCAGCATTACTCTCTTTCGCCATCAAACGTCACAGCGACAGCTGAGCTTGTTGTTCAATTACTTGGTATCTATACGCCACGTGGATGGTTACTATTGAAGCCAACCGTTTGTACGGGTCGAAATCACGCGGAGGAAAAATCAATAAGTGTATTGGGAATTGAGCGTGCGATGCAAGTTCACCACATGGTTAAAAGATGTCGCTAGCCGTGTAATGGACACATAGAAAGTTCGAGACCTGGTATAAAACAATTTAGCCATAATTCTTTTGTCACTCTCAACCCACACCGTAGACGAGCCGATGTCCGTGTGCTCCGCCGCACCTCGAAATTACGTGGCCTCCCCGTGTGCCATTACCCGCATCCCGGCGTTCCCAAATTAAATGCGCGACAACGGACAACGACAATATTACCGACGTCTGATTACCAATAAGCTCATCTCAACACGCGCCACCGAGGCACAGTCCAGCCCGTCATCGAAGAGATCCCCATCCGTGCCGTGGTAGGATTAGATGTGATTTGCCCCGTCTACATCAAGCTCTTCATCATCGGGAGTCACACCACTCGCGCTTGATTGTTCATCCCATATTTCTAAACACCGGAATTGCACATTTGCTCGCGTTCGTGTAAAAATTAGTATCAAGCTTGTTGGATTTCGCACCGGTGCGCACCTCATTTCTGCTCCGGGATTAATTCCGTTGTACTTTGGGAGACGTCTTTACCAGGGAGTTTTTAAGCTAAAGCCAGAGCCTTTGGACCGTGTGGGTACCGCGAGTAACCGAGGTAAACCTGAGTGCGTCATTTGCCTCCGAAGAGATTGTATAATTTCATATCCATGGGGTTGTAACCGTTCACACAGAACGCTGCCTGTTGGAAGAGGAACCTGCATCGAGCACTTGTAATCTGTCCCTGACAAAAAGCTCCTCCGTGGCGAGCCAGGGCCTCCTTTCGGGGTTGTGTCCGGGCCTTCTACTGGACAGGTCGGGGCTTCCTTTAGTACTGTGTCCTGGCCTTCACTGGCGATGCGTCATGGCCTCGTTGGAGTTGGTACCTGACAGTTCACTGGCTGCGTCTGGGCCTCCTTTCGGGGTTGTGTCCAGGCCTTCTACTGGACGCGTCGGGACCTCCTTTAGCGTTGTGTCCTGGCCTTCACAGGCGATGCGTCATGGCCTTTATTGGGGGTGGTTCCTGACAGTTCACTGGCTGCGTCTGGGCCTCCTCGCGGGGTGCGTCTTGTCCTGCTTCGGTTCAGCTAGGCTTCAGGAGTGGATGCTTGTAATTGACAAACGGTACCTCGCGGTGGAAAAGGAGCGATCTTGTGGGGTGGGGCAGACGACCTACTAGTCCAAGAGCTGGCGACAAAAAAAAGTGCAACAGTTTTCTAAAGGCTGAAACTCTGGAATATGTTAGATTACTCAATTACATCCATGAAATAAACAGTCAGACACCGGTTCATTAGAACCTGCTCAATCGGCAGCCAAAAGAAGTCCGAAATGCCCGAACGGACAGTTCTGACAACGCACAGCATTGTTGTCTGACGCACAGCTCTGTTGTCTGATGCAAATATATCAGCAGTTGCAGCTGTTGTCCGAGTTACGGTTCAAATGAATCGCCCGTAGCGACATACAGATTTAAGGAGAAAATCAGAGAAGCCTTGCGTAATGGAACCATCTAATGAAGAGAGGTAAGTACCTAGGTGTGGTCATAGCCGTTACTCAGACAACAGCTGACAGCTGTGGGTCAGACAACAGAGCTGTGCGTCAGATAACAAAGCTGTGCGTTGTCAGAACTGTCCGTTCGGGCATTTCGGACTTTTTTTGGCTGCCGATTGGGCAGGTTCTAATGAACCGGTGTCTGACTATTTATTTCATGGATGTAATTGAGTAATCTAACATATTCCAGAGTTTCAGCCTTTAGAAAACTGTTGCACTTTTTTTTGTTGCCAGCTCTCCGACTATACGATTGAGATTTGCAATGTCCTAGAAAGCCACGATCGACACGGGGTAGACTTCAACTTCTCAGTGAATGGTACCTGCAGTCCAGGGGTTGGGGTTGGAACTTCGACAGAGCTTTGAGCGACACTTCTGAATACGCACTGCTGAGTTTGGAGAATCACGAAACGGATAGGAACTGGAAAGAACTAGAATCGCGTTTGTTGAAACCAGGGTTCGGACCCTGTCCTAGAGTCGTAATTGTTAATAATAATCGGTTTAGGACAACGATCCCCCCCCCCCTCCGTGAACCTAATGACTTTGTTTTAGCGTGCAACTGCAGTTATTTAGATTTCCATTTTGGTTGGGTCATTAAGAACAAGAGAATTATTATAAATGACGAATGTTATGGAGAGGAGTTTCACCTAGAGTGACGTCCGGTTTGTTCATCACGTGACTAATGAATTTGTTGCAGGATGCACCTGAAGTGATAGAGATTGTTATCGGGAAATGGAAAATCGATTAGAAACTGTTCGTATAATTACCTGGATATTCGACGACGCGACGCTTCGATAAATTTGTACCTATAATGAATTGTTACGGCTCAATAGTTGGTTAGCAATCTGATATTTATTTATAGGGAAAAATAGTTGTTTCGAAGCCTTCTTGCGTTAATTCGTCGGCGAGCACCTTTGTAGGTTTTTAGCAACAATGGGGTTCACTTCACACAAAACAGAACGGGGTTCAATCCAAAGGGTCTTCACAGGGTAAAGTTTGTACCTTGACTTGAGTAATTGTTCGCGTACACCATTGGTTCCGAAGTTTTTGGAAGGGTGAAATTTGGTTTTACATTTCCGGCTATAGACACTCGCGGTCGTGAAATCCTTCTAAGCTTCAAAGGCAATTCAAGGTGAAAATAGGTCCAGTTCTCCACAAAGGCACCGGGCCATATCCAATCCCTTCCAAAACGGGCAAAAGATTACCGTAGCCTTAAAAGAGTCATGCAAAAAGAATAGTCCAGAGAATAAGAGACGCAGCCTTTGAAAAGAGATTCATAATAGGAGGAGCCCCGCACACACCGGCCCACGAACTTAGATTGTAGGGAACAGGGGAACAACAGAAAAGAGAGGGGGGAGTTCCCATCGCTCGCAAAAGTCACTCAAACTCCTTTTTCGGTGTCTAGACGCTGGGCCTAACCCTAACATAACCTATAACACTAACTTAAATGTTTAGTCTGATGGATCCACGATAAGAACTTCGAACCACGCCCCCAAACAAAGTTTAAATGTTGGTCAAGGTGTAGAATCCGGTGTTCATCGGGGTATTGATGTGTGATGGCTTTGAAATAAGTATTAGGGGAAACTCATCTCTTAGGGAACACTTAGAAAACTCAGCTATCCTAGTTACCAGCGTTGAGGTAGGGTCAGGTATAGGAACGAGCCTTTATTTAAACACTTTGACATGTAAATAGAAGACAATATAACGACTTTATGTTACAACTAATTATTGTGTCTTACTGCGTTCAAACTAGAGGTTAATTCGATCTCAACACGCCCAGGATCTCTATCCTCGAACCACAAGAAGGATGCAAAACAGGATGGTGTCCTGATACTAGACGATCACCGGCCAAAGCAGTCCCAAGAGCGGGAAAAGTGATTTAATTCAAATAAGTTGAATTATTTGGAGTATGTTGGGTTGCCTATCCATCCAGGCGCAGAAGCCAAAGAGTTAGGGGGGCTTCACTATTGTGGATATTTCCGATACTAGCTTTTGATAGTAGGTAAACCTATAGACCGGAGAAGTGATGACGTCACAACATGGCAACATGGCCGGCGGTTGACATTTTCTGGAGGCCAACGTCACATGAACGTGACGTTTCTATGTTTGGTTGTGTTTGGCATGACATTTTCTGAAGGTTCACAACAAAAGTCACAAAAGTCAGTGCAAAATGGCAGTGAGCATTGGCCGCTTTCATAAGACGGGAGCAGCTACCGCTACGCTCCTTCGGAACTGTTGGCGTCTTACGAACGCATTGTTGGAAGTAGCGGTGACTGGCGGTGACACATCCAGCGCCGCGTCAAGAGTAGCCGAAAATATAATCTGGTCTTGGAGAATTTCACCCAGTGCTATAGCTCGATGGTCTATATTTAACAAGCGATTCACATTAGCTGAGAAAAAACTTATAATCTTCAAAAATTCAAAACAGCACGCAAGGTAAACAGCACCGAAAAACACTCTTGAACGCATAAAATGTCAGAATGGCACTTGCGAACATCAAAATTTAACGTTTCTCTCATTCTTTCACCTCCCACTCCTATCGCTCACTATGCTACCAAAATGTAGCGAACTTCCGAGCCGCTACAAAACATGGCCGTCCGCTCCGAGCGGAGCGGAAAAGTAGCGCACCGTTCACAGGACAAATCGGTAACAGTTCCACAACTGTTGTGACTTATGAATGCGGCCATTGCTGAAATTGCCAGCCTAAGAGACAGCCAGCGTCATACAGGCGGACTTGGTTGCAAAAAGGCCAGACATAGCCCAACTCATTGACAGAGAGCTGCGCAAAGCTGCACGTTGTATGGCTGCACTCAGAATCACCACTCACCAGTGCCTACAGACTCCGACGATTCCGCATGATGCAGCACGAGCGCTATCGGGTATCCCACCCTTCGCCCTGCTTGCGATTAGAGGAAACAAGCCTAGGAGTGCCCACCAGCATCAGCTTACCAGAAAGCAGAAACAAGGCCAGAGAGCAGTTCGTCGAGCAGTGGCAACGGCAGTGGAACGCCTTGGTTCATAGTTGGATGAAAGAAATACTGGGGAGCCTCAAAAGCCTCAGCGTCAGGACAACGTGGAACACGCTCGTTTTCATTGTAACGGTCCATCAAGGCAGCGAGAAGACCTCGAAGAAAAACTGGGCAGGAGAATCGCCGTCGACAATCTCGTTCATGAGATGCTCAGAGGCAAAGAGCAATGGATCTCAGTTTTTAGTTTACAGCAATATAGTTTGATTTCCTCCACCTGATATAGCCCAAAATATGAATCTTTTTTGTTATATCCATTTCCGTTATTTACTTTCGCAAAAATTTGACAAACACATGACAAACACAAACAGAGAAACGTCAAGTGCATGCCACGTGCCGTGCATCCCACGGTCATGTCACGTTTGACGTTGGCCTCCAGAAAATGTCAACCGCTGGCCATGTTGCCATGTTGTGACGTCACACTTCTTCGGTCTATGTAGTATTGTACCTATTAATTTTGCTTGATTGAATATATAATGTTTGTTTTGAAAATCTCTTGTTCACCTAACCACCCTTCACGTAGAAAGGTAAATAGCTGGAGGTTTCTACTCGATTCAAATGCCTCGTCTGCCGGACTCATATAAACGCCTTTCCGAAGATTTAAAGCCAGAAATAGATGAGCTAAAATGCACGCTACCCCAACCTAGATTGAAACTCTAAGATGCACCCAGATGGTCTGTTCCCCTCCCCCTATGGATCTATCTCTCCATATAAAATAACTGAGCCAGTGGTGGCAGTTCACGTTACTACCCTTAGGATTAAGCGCCCCCTATTCTGAACGACCATACAGAGTCATCGACCTGCTATAGTTCCCCCAAGCAGTACATAAGGTACACGAACTTGGAATACTCATATCATTTATACCCATTTCATTGTGTTTAAATTGTTTGGTTCATTTTGAACATCAACCCCCCTCCCCCCCAGTTTTCCAATTGGTGGCATTTTCATATCATTTTATACCTTGGAAATGTCCTTTGACTTATTTCCATTGCGTCTTCAGTTTACGCTCATACTATATTTTACTCAACATCCCCTAAACCTCGCTTGTTACAAATGTTGCACAGCAGTGGGATTTTTCCATGATACTAAATATTTTATATTAAAATACAACCCCCAACCCTTCGAGTTTTACACATGGTATGGGATCTTTCCTGGTGTTAAATTTTGATATATTTTTAATAGAGGTGCGTTCAGTCAGCTTATTTAGCCGCAAGTTTTAGTTTCAGTCGTAAGCGCAGCGATGCTCATTGGCTGTCATGAACCAGCCTCCTTAGATCAGCCAATAAGCGATGCTGCGCTTACGACCAAAATTAAAACTTGCAGCTAAATAAGCTGACTGAACGCACCTCAAGTTAATAAAGGAGCTAACTACCCCGATCGGGTATTACATGTACTACAACTCTGCCAAGTTTGAATGCTCTAGAATAAAATGCAAGGTAAGTCTCAAAATCGTCCACTAACCGCCAAAAATTAGAACGTAAAACAGACTCATACAAGAAAACTAAATTTTTCATGTTTAAATAGAAAATTCAATGATGAATGAAAAATATTTAAATAACCAAACAGATAATAAGCTGAGCCCGGATCTGTAACATAAAAACAATTCCTGTATACGCACTAGAGCTCGGACCTGAAACAAGGAACTCATATACGCGGGCTATTTTAAGAAGCTCACTTCTCGCGGGGCACCAGTTATGTCACCACCCGCGAGCCTACACCAAGTAGGTACCTATTTTTCGGTTTAAAACGGATGATGGGGTCATTTGTTCCCCCAGAAATAATTGACCTGCATAGTACGATAATGTTGCCCTCCGCCCATTTGGAATTTCCAACACCGTACATGCAAGCAAATATTGCAACACCCAGGAGACTGACTGCAGACCAACCAAAAGCGATTTAGAGTATTATTTTGAGGACTTGAGGACTGAGTTCTCGACTGAGTTGAATTGGTAAAATAAGCGTTGCCAAATCAATCTATGTGGATTTATTCCTTGACGGATTCTCACCATTTTGGTCTCTTTCGAAACCTACAAAGATGTATTTTGATTTGAGCCCATTGGCATTTCCAAAATCCAAAAAAAAATTTTTATGGCGCACGTCGTCTTCGGAACGTCTGGTCGTGTAGCAAGTCCCCTGTTTGACCCGCGATTCTAACACATTTTTCTTGCGTCCCCGCATCGATAAATCTAAATAATAAACTGCTGGACAACCAAGTTGTCGGTATCGGAAAAATGGTTCGACTTTGGAGGCCAATATCTCCCGATTGCCGTTTGCGATTTCCATTTTGTTTGTTGTGTTGACTAGCTTAATCTTTCCGTAACTTATCCTATGATAGTGAATGTTGAGAAAATTCATGTAAATTTTCTACAGGGTGATACGTAAAATGGTGCAAAATTGCAACGACCTCATCGTACCCCCATTAAAAAATTTTTTTTTTGAATATTTCAATACAAAAATCATGAAGTGTGGTAGTGTGATGTCTTATCTCGAAACAGATTTGGATTTATCCAGATTGGAAATCTGGCAGTGACGACCACTCAAAAAAGTGCCCCCAGCTTGGCCCCACACTGAATATTCCGGTTGTGTTTAGAGTAAAATTGTCCTGGACTGTTGAACGAACAATCTTGCTCAATACCAACATCCATTCATCAAAAGTGACTCAATCTCGCGTGCCAACAAGACAAATCTGTGACATTCAACATAAAAAAATTATATCTTCAATGTAAGACTTCCTTTCTGGGCAATTCCAAAACCGTTCCGAGATGAGACACAACACTTCATGATTTTTGTACAAGAATACCTGCATAAAATAATTTTTTTTGACAAATGGGAGTAGGTACGATGAAGTCGGTGCAATTTTGCAGCATTTTACGTATCACCCTGTAAAAATTTCACATGAAGTCTCTCAACATTCACTTCAACAGGATAGGTTACGGAAACACCAGGCTACTCAACACAACAAACAAAATGGAAATCGCATTTGGCAATCGGAAGTTATTGGTTCTCAAAGTCGAACCATTTTTCCGATATACCGACAACTCCGTTGTCCAGCAGTTTAGATAGGTTTCACGCGGAAGTATAAAAGTAGGTTTTTTAAAAATCAGCTAAAAGTGCGTTCCTCGGTGCGTTCCATCATAGATTTTACTCAATATTGTCACTGAATTCATATTATCTACTGTACGTTTAGAAATAAAATCCATTTATAAAATGGAAATACAACAAGCGAGACTGCTCGAATGAGTTTCAAGGGTTGTCCTTTTGAAGATAGGTAGATGGGAAAACGAGTGGGGAACTATGGTTTCGCTATGAACGAACAGTGGTCGCGCTGAAAAACTCAACTAAAACCAATAGATTTTGTTGTACGCAGCATGTTTATTTTTACGTGTGCACTCTCAAATAGGTATACTTATAGCAGGTAAGTATGATTTTAGTTCGGTGAACACCGATTACACAAAAACTACTTAGTTGGGTTATTCTTGAATCGCAGCCCATGTGTCAGCGAATGTCTTTTTAAAGTTGATTTTTGTTTAGCTTGGTACGAACAATGGTTGCACTGGAACCAGTTGATTTCTTCATTCGAAGCATGCCGAAACTTCAGGTGCGAATCCAAATTTGATTTTAGTTTGGTTCGGAACGAACAATGGTTGCACTGGAACCATATGATTTCTTCATTCGCAGTATGTTTATTTATAATGTGCGTTCTCAAATGTGCCTTTTTTTTAGCTCGGTACGAACAATGGTTGCACTGGAACCAGTTGATTTCTTCATTCGCAGCATGTGTCAACATGTGTCTCTTCAATGTTGACTTATCTTTAGCTCGGTACGAACAATGGTCGCACTGGAACCAGTTGATTTCTTCATTCGAAGCATGCCGAAACTTCAGGTGCGAATTCAAATTTGATTTTTGTTTGGTTCGGTACGAACAATGGTTGCACTGGAACCATATGATTCTTTCATTTGCAGTATGTTTATTTATAATGTGCTGTCTCAAATGTGACTTTTTTTTAGCCCGGTACGAACAATGGTTGCACTGGAACCATATGATTCTTTCATTCGCAGTATGTTTATATATAATGTGCTCTCTCAAATGTGATTTTTTTATAGCTCTGTACGAACAATGGTTGCACTGGAACCAGTTGATTTCTTCACTCGCAGCATGTGTCAACATGTGCCTTTTCAAAGGTGACTTTGTTTTAGCTCGGTACGAACAATGGTTGCATTGGAACCAACTGATTTCTTCATTCGCAGCATGTGTTAACATGTGCCTCTTCAATGTTGACTTGTCTTTAGCTCGGTACGAACAATGGCTGCACTGGAACCAGTTGATTTCTTCACTCGCAGCATGTGTCAACATGTGCTTTTTCAACTTTGATTTTTCTTTGGCTCGGTACGAACAATGGTTGCACTGGAACCAGTTGATTTCTTCATTCGATGCATGCTGAGTCTTCAGGTGCGAATTCAAATTTGATTTATGTTTGGTTCGGTAAGAGCAATGGTTGCACTGGAACCAGTTGATTTCTTCATTAGCAGCATGTGACAACATGTGTTTCTTCAATGTTGACTTTTCTTTAGCTCGGTACGAACAATGGTTGCACGGGAACGAGTTTATTTCATCATTCGCAGCATGTGTTAACATGTGCCTCTTCAATGTTGACTTTGCTTTAGCTCGGTACGAGCAATGGTTGCACTGGAACCAGCTGATTTCATTTGCAACATGTGTCAACATGTGCTTTTTCAATGATGACTTTTCTTCCGCTCTGTACGAACAATCATTGCAAGGATTATACATGGCAATTTTTCCACTTGAATCATTTGTCAACAAGTTCAATCCTATTACTCCAATACCTCCGACGGTTCTTTTAGCAACAGCTCGATCCAAATCTGGCGACGCTATGTTATCCGCGGCTCCTGTGGTTCGTTGTGGTCTCTCTGCCGGCTCACTTCCACATAAATCGTGGTGTTTCACAAGAGATAAACTTGAATCCGACTCGTATCTGCGGCAGTCACACAAATATTTTCCACTTTCTTGTCGGAACATCTTATTTTCATTCTTCTCGGTCATCTCCAGACTATGTACTTGTTTGCAGTGTTCGTACAATTCGAACTGATAGTAGCTTTTGTAGTCGCAGCAGATGCAAGGGAACTGTTCTGGTTCGACAATGGCATGGTACAGTTTGGCCACATAAACATTTTTGTGGTTCCTCGAGACGTGATGGGCGAGTTGAAAGGCAGATTCAGTCCGATGCGAACACTGCGAGCAGCTGTACATGCCAACCATTTCCGGAAATTGTAACCTAAAAGATTACAGTAGCACACTAATACGAACATGAACTAATCAAGGCATTCACTACCAACTTACATTTTGTGTTGATGAAGGGGTACAACAAATCGGAAGTGATGTTTCAGCAACACGAGAAACAATACCTGGTTGACAGGGCCTGCTCGCTGGGGGAACTGCTAGGCATAGACCATAGACCTGTTGGACCTAGAAATAGCTGGCGCCCTCTGCCAGCCGACAGTCGAAGCTCATGTGTCAATAGTCTTTTTCGAGCGAATAACCGTTCATGACCGGTTGGTTATTAGCGGTTGACATAAGATTGACAGATACTGTCATTTTTTTGACATCTGACATTTGTCGCTAAAACGTTGCGGTTATAACTTTGGTTATCAGCATTTGGCGGGAAAAGAGGGACTAATAGCTACAAATAGTTACGTACTTGTACTTGTCTCTGTTACGTACCGTGTAGGTAGGTTCTTAAACCATTTGTAATATAGGATAGCTTTGAAGATGAAAAATTCAGTCATTCAGCCAATCCAGTCACTTGAATCGATGAACATTTCGTTTCCGAAGTAACCCCTGATTACGAATTTTGTGCATCACACAATTTTTATGAAACCCTGTCTGTTTTCTTGTTCATGGTGTAGGTAATACCAAAGGAACAATAATAGTATATTACATACCGAGACGGGAAATACATCATTACTGCTGAGGGCACAGAGAGCCTCCAGGCTTTGCCTGGAGGCTCTAGCCCGAAGCTGGAATGATGTATTTACCGTCGAGAGTATGTATACTATTTTACTTACAATCATTCAATAATTTCATCAAATAGAATTTGAATTAGAAAACCATTAATTGTGCACTTCGTAACAAATTAGGTGGCTTTGACTTTGGCAGTCATAGAAACAATCTGGAAACAATTGCCAATTTGTTTATTTTTTTCTATTCCGGCAAAGTGAAAAAAGACCATCATGTCCGATTCTGAAATAGATCTTACACCTCCAGATCTCCGGGAAGCAGCTGCAGAAGCTTCGGCAGATTTGCTCCCGGAGAAAAGTCGTGAACGGTATGAGAAAACATACAAAATTTATATGGATTGGGCAAGAAATAAGAATGCCACGCAAGTTACCGAAAACGTTGTGCTGGCATATTTTAAAGAGCTCAGCCTCATAAGGAAGCCGTCGACCTTATGGGCGACATACTCGATGTTGAAAACGACGATCAATATCAAAAACAACATCGATATATCGAAATTTCCCAGACTGCAGGCCTTCTTGAAGAAGAAAAACACAGGGTACAAACCCAAAAAGTCCAGCGTTCTGACCAAGGCGCAACTGCATGATTTTATAAACAGAGCTCCGGAAGAGATGCTGACGATCAAAGTGAAATGATTATTTAATTTATATACCCCTTTATCTTAATATTAAAACATTTCAGATCGGTTTGATACTTGGTGTGTCAGGAGCATGCAGGTCAGATGAACTGCTGAAAATGCGAGTAAACGATATCGAAGTTACAAATGAACGTGTCAGCGTCGTGATCCCTGACACCAAGACTTATAAGCCACGATCATTTGTTGTAACCAAGTCAGAATGGGTTGAAATTTTGAGGCGGTACGTCAATTTACGGAGAAACATTGAAGGCGGGAGCGACCGGTTCTTTCTCCAGTATAGACTGGGCAAATTGTGGAGGCAACCAATGGGCCATAATGCGATTGCAAAGTTCCCCCAAAAAATTGCGGCATTTTTGGGTTTGGCCGACCAAGCCTCCTACACAGGGCACTGTTTTCGGCGCACAGCCGCCACCCTGTTGGCTAATGTAGGAGGTGATGTTTTGCAATTGAAACGATTGGGAGGTTGGCGGTCTTCGGCAGTTGCGGAAGGATACGTGGAAGCCTCACTAGAGGGCCAAGTGCAGATTGCGAATCTCCTTACAGCACCTTCCAATCAACCCATAAACAAACGGGAAGCACCCAGCAGCACCATTGTCCATTCGCCAACTCCCATGACTAATCCTCATCTACCATCTCCACTTCCTCCTCAAGTCATATCTTTTCCATCAACTTCCTCGGCTACTACAAGCCAATTCAATTTTACAAGGGAAGACATTAAAGAAGGACTAAACCTTACGATAAACAGCCACGACCAATCGAAGGTATACATATCCTTCAATAACGTGGTAAAAGATCCTCTCAATTCGACCTCCACTGAAACCAATACAGATATTGTTGATGATTAGTTCAATATGTAATGTAAATACATCATAGTAGTGAGTACTTACTCATTGTTCAGTTCTGTTGTTCGTGTTCCATTATAAATATAACTAGTATATTGTTATAATAATAATAAAATTATGCTCTGCAAAAGTGCGACTATACAGCTGTTATTCTTATTTCAACTTAACCAAAGAAAAGACCATCATAGACTTTATTAACGCAACTTCATATAGGCAACCAATTCAACAGTCTTGTATTTTCATTGCTGCTTCTTTCAAGTTGGACCCAGTGAATAAAAAATTAAACTTGTAGGAATTTTAGAGTCTTTATCATATTTATTAAATTCACAATTTTTCATCAAGTACAGGTTAGTAAGTACCCACGTATACAAAAAAATGTTTCCAATTTTGTTGTGGAGTTGAAACTAATAGCATTTTAAAATCCGGGGACTCGATTGGTTCTCTAAAATCCTTGGCCAATATGAACTAGCTCGGTTCTAGTGACTCGAAAACGCTAAAGGTATATTCCGGCTTTAGGTAAACGTATCTATCATAGTACTGCATCTACAGTTTCGACAGGTAATAAGTTCCTGTGTTTAGTTCACTCATGTGAGTCCTGTAACAAAAAATGAATAAATGATGATCATCTCCTTCAACTTGCAAGCAAAATAGGCGTACTTGCCGATAAATGAAAAACGTATCATTAGGGCGTAGCGTGTAGGGCTCTCTAGATTATCTTGTTGCAACAGCCACATCACGAGATGATTCCTAAGAGATGTCCACATCAATTCAACGACTTGAATAGTTAGCTATTGATTAGACTTTGATGTCGATGATGTCCATGGTGTATTATGAGCACATGGTCTTGCAGGCTAAAACAAAATGTAATAATTTTTCTGTCATTAGTAGATAACAATAACCACTGTAGGGTTGGGTGCAGCTAAGGGTTTAGATTTCAGTTTCATGTATATATTTCACATTTTCACTTACCCTTGCATGCAACTTTACCCAATAATAGGTATGTCCTGTGCGTAGAATAAAAACGGACAAATCCGTTGAATAGCTGAATATAGCAAAAACTTAGTAGATGTCGCATACCACTGAATAAATAGAACATAACCTCTAATGTTGACATCATAAATGTCAGCGAGTAGTGGTAGTGGTAGTGATCAAGAAGGCCAGCGCTGTCAATTCCATTACTGACCAAGGTAAGGAATGGGTCCATTCCGGACCTCGTCGGAGTTAGAGATGAATGCATTCCAAATATGATTGTAAGTAATAGTATATTACATACTGAGACGGGAAATACATCATTACTGCTGAGGGCACAGAGAGCCTCCAGGCAAAGCCCGAAGCTGGAATGATGTATTTACCGTCAAGAGTATGTATACTATTTTACTCACAACCATGTACTCAGCTTGCAGGATTACAGGCGTTCAAAAGTTGAAATCTGAAAATTAACTTTTTGTCATAACTTCCAGATAGACCGATTAATTTTGCTGAAACGTGGTTCAGGAAATACTGATTAACACACTTATTGTTTGGTTGGATGCATATTTTGAAATTTCCCTTCTAAAGCTACCATTTCTTCACTTTCTCGGGAGGTCGGCAATGGGTCACTTCCCGACCCCGACCTCCTACTAGGTATGTAATGAATCAATTACCATAGTGGTTGTGAGTAAATACACTTCTCAAAACAATTAGAGGATCAGTTGGTTTTTTTGATTTAATTTTTTTGTTGAATGAAGTAGAGCGATGTAACTTTCAGGATATCTTTATTCAACTGTTTAACATAAAATTTGTCAGCAACTTAACCACTATCGTGATGCAATTTCACAAAAAATTCCAATAATGGACAAAGAGCAAAATGAGTGTTATTCTTATCAACAATATTTCCCATTGCTCTCTATAACTAAAGTGAAGGGCGCTATGATTGTCAGTCTAACAAGTGTAAATTCACAAAATGAGATACTTAACAGCGATAGAAGCCACAAGGGCCATTACCTTGTTACAAGAGGGCCATTCTCAGCGCGCTGTTGCAAGAGACTGCAATGTTACCCAGAGTGTGATATCACTGAAGAATACGTTGTCTATTAAAGATACACCAGCATTTTGTATGCGTTTTATTCTATTGTACTGTGATACATTTCGTTACAACTGGAGAGTACATCGTGTTTCGCGCGATGCTTGATGCGGAGTGTGGACTGCCGCTGCTGTGGGCACAGCCGCTGTCGTTCATCGGTCGTGTGCGCCGGACCGTCATTGTCAGGCATGCCAACATACATTACACATTTCCCTCCCAAAATTGAAGCTCGTAGTTGTCAAACTTGTTGGGAATTTTTCTCTCACGAATGCTTCTACGTATAGAGGGACCCTCTGCGGATTCGGCGGGCACCAGAGGCTTGCGGGCGCTGATGGCGTCTTGCTGCGACGTTGTTGGCTGGACCGCCAGGGAGGTTCTTTCTGCTGATGATGTGTTGGACTCAGCTTCAACCTGTTGCGGAGATGATCGCGTGACACAAGGCTGAATCGGGGGCTGTGAACATGTTTCTCTAGCATTATTCCGATCATCATTGAAATTTTGATCATCGGAAGAACCCGCAATCACATTGCTCTTTATTCTTTCACTCCCTCTATCATTCATACTTTCATACTGGTTCCTACCCGCAGTGTCGACGTCGTTGGAGTTGTCGATGATGTTTGGATTGCGGAAGCTGTACGGTGCTGGGCAGTGGACCCTTTGTGATTCATTGGTTTTAATTGATGTCTGGATAGCGTCATGATTATTTTCATCATGATGCCATCCGTTCATGACTTTTGACTGCTTTAAACGAATTTGATTTGGATGTCGCTTCCAAATGAAATGTTCATGAGTTTTACACAAGTAAGTAGCTCTGCCCAACTTGCGTATAATTTTTGCATTGCACCACTTCATCCCCCTTCTATAATCCTTGATATAGACGTCGTCGCCTAAATTAAAGTTTCGAACTTTTGATTGATTACACAGGTCAACAAAGTGAAAAAAAAAATTTGTGCTTGGGTTTATTTTATGATTTTATTGAATGTCATGAGTCAAAATAATGAAAAACTACCGACATTCTCATTAAAGTTTGCTTTTGTAATATTGGTAGGTACTAATGGAACAGATTTCATATCATGAATAAAAACAGAAAATCAGTTTATAGGGGGACGGAGGGAAATTCTGACGTTCATGTGTCATCTACATTAGAGTGTAGAGTGCTCTGGAGTCGCAAAAACGATAGTCAAGTGTTTTATTTGACGTTTGTAGGAAATCAAAAATGCCGAAAAAAATGAAAAAATGTAAAAGTTCTCATGATCATAATAAGAAGAGTCAAGGACTTCATTTCTGATTTTTTTCAATTATTTTGTATCAATTATTCGTTAAAGTTGATAAAAAGAACAAAAAAAATAAATTTTTCAATTTTTTTCAACAAGTGAATTTATCAAAATCGACATTTTCATAAATTTTTAAATATGTCAAAAGCAAACTTTTTCATGGGATATTATTTTTTTTCAGGTTGATTTGACTCAAGCTACAGAAATTTAGTATACTTATCCCAGGCACAAAATTGATGTTGACCTGTGTTATTCGTCACGAAAGATGTTTCAGTTTTTGTTAACAAATCAAGTCTCGTTCGCAGTTTTCTATTGAACATCATTTCGGCTGGTGGTTTCTTAGTTGTGCAATGAGGAGTGTTCCTGTATGACAATAAGAATCTAGCTAAAACTGTGGAGATTGAAAGATTTTCGTTCTTAGGGTCTGAAGAAATTCGTCTTAGTGCGTTTTTTACAGTCTTTACACAATTTTCGGCTAATCCGTTGCTTTGGGCTTTATGAGGTGATATGGTCAGATGTTTAATTGCGTTTTTCTTCAGAAAATCCTCCATTTCTTCCGAAACAAAAGATGGACCATTGTCCGATACTAACGTGTTAGGCAACCCGTACCTTGAGAAACATTCTCTGAATTTTTCAATTGTTGCTGTGGACCTTATGTTTGTCATAGGTATTACCTCAATCCATCTGGTGTAACTATCAACAATAATAAGATACTCGCGGGTTCCGAAATGGAAAAAATCTACGTGAATGGTGTGAAACGGCACGTCCGCTCTAGGCCACGATACATTACTTTTAGGTGGATCGGATTTTGAAAAATTGCAGTTATCACAAGTTTTACAAATCCGTTCTATATTTTCGTCAATTTTCGGAAACCATAAGTACGACCTTGCTAACGATTTGGTTCTGACAACGCCCTGATGACTTGAATGCAATTCCAACAGTACTTGATCTTGTAGAGAACGGGGTATTACTATTCTATGCCCATAAAACAAACAGTTATTTACGACTTGGAGATCATATTTTCTCACAAAATATGGTCTCAATGATTCGTCCGTTATCTTATCTGGCCATGATGCAATTGTGAATTGTTTGACTCTACCCAATATATGATCTTTATCAGTCTCCGCCCTTACAGTGTCCATGTTTAAAGGGATGTCAATGTTAGAAAAGTATATATTATTGTCTTCGTCCGATTCCTCTACATTCCCTTTGTCAATTGGCAACGGCATGCGCGAAAGATAGTCTGCAATCTTGTTACTTTTGCCGGGTATATGTATTATCTCGTAATCGAAATTCTGTAAATACAATGCATAACGCTTTAAACGGTTTGCGCTCATTTGATTTATTTCCTTGCCGCCAAATATCGTAATTAGCGCTTTTTGGTCAGTCCTGAGAGTAAACCTATTCCCGTACAAATATTGTTCGTATTTCTTTACGCCGTAATAGCAAGCTAAACTCTCCTTATGCACGATTGAATAATTTTGTTCGGATTTTGAGTATGTTCGACTATTACACGTTATTACTCGTTCACTCCCGTCCCTGAATTTATGTGAAAGCACCGCGCCTATTCCTTTTTCCGACGCGTCTGTAGTCAATATTATTGGCAAACTTGGATCAAAATAACACAAAACTTCGTCTGTTGTAATCAGATTTTTGACCTTGTTGAAAGCTTTATCACACTGCTCATCCCAAGCGTATTTAGTATCCTTTTTTAATAATTCATACAACGGTGCCATTATTTCTGAAATGTTTTTGACGAACCGGGCGTAAAAATTTGCCATTCCAATGAACGATCTTAGTTCGGTTAAGTTTGTAGGTGGTGGTGCTAACTTAATTGCTTCCACCTTGTCAGGACTTTTGGATATTCCTTGCTTTGAAAGATCAAAACCTAAGTATGAAACTTTATCTTGTAAAAATCTCGATTTCTGTATATTCAAGGTTAGTCCTGCCTCTTTCAACTTTATCATGACTTGATTTATATCATCTATATGACTTTTTCCCTCTTTATGTCCGATCAATATGTCGTCTTGAAAGGTAAACACGTTAGGTAGATCCTGGAAAAGTTGGTCAATGTATTTTTGGAAATAAAAACTGGCACACTTGATACCGAACGGCATTCTATTCACTTGGTAAAGACCTTTATGTGTGGAAATAGTGACTAATTTTTTTGAGCTATCATCCAATTCAAACTGTAAGTACGCGTCCGATAAGTCAATCTTTGAAAATGCTACACACCCGCCCAAACTTGCAAAAATCTCATCTACCCTGGGCAACGGGTAATAAACATTATCGAGACATTTATTCAACTTAATATAGCTACCGCAAATCCTTACTTTCCCGTTCTTTTTAACCACGGGGACAATTTGAGTGCTCCACTCGGTCGACACTACAGGCGTGATAACTCCTTGCTGTTCCATTCTCTCCAGCTCAGACTCAACCTTGCTTCTAATTGCCAATGGGATTGGTCGCGGAGGTGCATGAGTTGGAACGGATCCCGGTTTAAGCTGCAGTCCAACCTTTGCATACTTGAACTTTCCCAGGCGGTCGGTGCACACGTCGGGAAAATTTCGCTGAAGCTGCGCTCTGATGTCGTCCGAATCCACCGAGTTCACATAATCTGGGGAATCGAAAACAATATTAAAAGCGTGCATAAAATCTCGTCCCAATAAACAAACTTTTGCAGTTGAAACAACAAAAAATTTCATTATCTTACTCGTGCCCTTGAACTTTATCTCTACCTGTAGACAACCGATTGGAATAATAGGTTCGCCGGTATATCCACGAAAACTGACTGTGGTAGGTATGACTTTGAAATGTGACAAATTATCTCTATAAAATTTCTCTGACAATGCTGATATTGAAGACCCACTGTCCAGTTGCATCATATGTGCCTTCCCACATATTATCACAGATACTTCTATTGGTTTAAAAACGTTAAAATTATTGACATTACAAACATTTATGTGATAAAAACTGTTCTGACTAGGTTTGACTAGACTCACTTCTACGTTACTAATCGTATTGTCATGATTAGCAACTTCGTCTTCATCTATCCAGTTGACGGCTTTCTTTCTTCTGCAGGCTGCCTGGAGATGTCCTTTGACCCCGCATCGCCTGCAGTTGTAATTCTTGAATCGGCACGATCCACGATGCTCTCTGTTACAATGCTGGCAATTCTCATTTCTTGCTTCTTTCTTCTCGAGTTTTTTCTCTTGGTGGACGGCGTTGGCGCGATAACGATTGTGGTTTTTTTCTTCACGGTTTCGCCAATCTTGACCTTGAAACGCGATTTTCTGGATTTTGCCTCCGTTTCCACTTGCTTTTTCTACGTTTCCACTTGCTTTTTCTACGGCTAGCTCCTTCGACGCAGCGATTTTCAGCAACTCTTCGGCATTTTTCTCACCAGGCTTCTCCTCCACGATTCTGTCCAGAACGGGTCCCCTTCTCATGCCGGATATAAAGCGATCCGCCAGGACACCAGACAGCAAATTCTCGAACTTACAATTCAGCGAGAGGCGCTTCACTCTAGCGTACCATTCGGCAGCGGTTTCTTCTTCGTCTTGCTTAGCGCTGTAAAATTGTATTCGCTCTCTATATACGTTTACTTGCGGACTATGGTGCTGGATGAGTAACTTCGTGAGGTCTGCGTACGTTTTTGATTTTGGCTTGTCCGGGAAACACAGGTCTCTCAGGGTCGCATAAACTTCGATTGACAAATGGCTTATAAGCAATGCCACTTTTACTGCTGCTTCGGTTACCTTGTTCGCGGCACAGTACTGCTCGAATCTCTCTTCGAAGATCTCGAAGTTTTGCTCTGCCCGGAACATCTGGATACTGCCTGAATACGCTGCTGTGGTCATCTCGATGCTATGAAATCCGCTTGAATCTTGGCAATCCGTCAATATCTTCGGTTTTCTCTCGTCGCCAGGTGAAGAATACGTTGTCTATTAAAGATACACCAGCATTTTGTATGCGTTTTATTCTATTGTACTGTGATACATTTCGTTACAACTGGAGAGTACATCGTGTTTCGCGCGATGCTTGATGCGGAGTGTGGACTGCCGCTGCTGTGGGCACAGCCGCTGTCGTTCATCGGTCGTGTGCGCCGGACCGTCATTGTCAGGCATGCCAACATACATTACAATCACGATTATGGAATCGCTTCCTAGAGACAGGAATTGTCACAAGAAGACCAGGCCAAGGTAGACGAAGGTCTACATCAGTCAGAAGTGACCAATATCTTCGCCTTCAAGTACTGAGAAATCGTACAAGTACAGCAAGATCTCTACGAAATGGTCTGTCAAGGGCAGCGGGGGTGCAGATCTCGGACCAGACCGTACGAAATCGATTGCGAGAAGTCGGCCTTAACTCTAGACGACCCGCAAAAGTGCCTCAATTAACCAGAAATCATCGCGTAGCACGCAACATGTTTGCTAGAGAACATTTGAGATGGAATCTACCACAATGGAGAAAAGTTCTGTTTACTGATGAGTCCAGAGTGGCCTTGCATTCAAACGACGGACAAGTAAGAGTGTATAAAAGGCTTGGCGAACGATTCCACCCTGACACGGTTACTGAAATGGTAGCATTCGGTGGTGGTTCGCTGATGATCTGGGGAGACATTTCCATTGAAGGACGAACCGACCTCCTTATCATTCGTAACGGTACAATAAACGCAGAAAGCGTTACATCCGTGAGGTGCTAGCCACACAAGTGGTACCTCTAGCTCATGCAGAAGGTCAAGAATTCATTTTAATGCACGACAATGCCCGTCCGCACGTCGCAAGGATTGTCACTGATTACTTAAATGCAGAACATACGAAGAATGACTTGGCCTGCTTGCAGTCCGGATCTCAATCCGATCGAACACATTTGGGATCAGTTAAAAAGACTAATCAGTAACCGCCAAAACCCTCCCCAAACTCTCGAAGAACTTGAAATTGCTCTACTAGAGGAATGGCAAGATATTCCCCAAGAAAACATCCGCAACCTGATTTTGAGCATGCCGCGACAATGTGCGGCTGTGATTCAAGCTGGGGGTGGCAATACTCGATATTGAGACAATTTAGCGTAACCTCGTTGAGCCACAAACAATTTTTTTCCCTTTCGTAATATTTTTCATCTTACATTCTTGCTCATTGATGGATTTTTTGTGAAATTCCACTACGACAGTGGTTAAGTTGCTGCATAATTGTGTGCAAAACAGTTGAATAAAGATATTCTGTAAGTTACATCGCTCTACTTTGTTCAACAAAAAATTAAACTAAAAAAAACCAACTGATCCTCTAATTGTTTTGAGAAGTGTATATTGAATTGAATTGAAAATCTACTATTCATATTTCTACTATAAATAGGAGGTATGACATGTACTGCTTTCAGGATTGAACCACAACAGGCGGCCATCGGACATCTGAATTATCTGATGTTCTTGTGGGTCCATCACAGATGAGTCCATCGTCTTCGATTCTTCTTCCCTCGTCGCCAAGTCAAGTTGTCAAGTTTTTGAGGTTAGGTTAGCTACGTTTGCCGTTTGAAAATTCTGGACCGCTGCTTCTTTCAAATTCAAACTTGTTGCCGTCACAATTTGTTCCCCCACTATAACAATAACCAGCCCCATGACCAGGTTATGGAATGTATAACCGGTGATGATATCAAAATGGCGGCACTTCCTTTACCGCTTATAACCAATCCTCGCTCAAACGCCAAATTCTATAACCAAGGGTAACCGGTCATGAACGGTTATTCGCTCGAAAAAGACTAGTGCGTGCTATCCACCTAGCCTCAAGTTCGGTACACCTGCCATTTACGCATGTGCGGGTTCCAAACGGTGCTTTCCATCTACGTGTTTCTACTCGGTTCTGCGCCGTTCATTGGATCACCTGAAATTTTGTGCCGCACCATGGAACATGTGCCGTCTGGTGGTATTTGTACCGGGTGCTTGTCGTTTGAAAAGCAGGGCAAATGCGAGCGAAGCAGCGCGGGCCGTCTGGCGGTTCGTGCGAGACAAAATCCCCGGCCGGTGACACGATAAATGCAACCCACAGTGGTCCCAAGCTATCATGTTGAAGCAGGGCTCCGTTCAACTTCGGGTAAGTTCAGTTTGACTGCCAAAGGCAAAAATTCATTTTTGTTTACTACTATAGACCTGAGGGGCTCCATATGGTATCTACTGAAGAGGCAAATAGATGCTCTGAATAAGCCACTCCTGCTTCATCCTAGCACATGGATGACGGAGAGATAAATCAGACTATACTATACGAGAACCAGAAGGACATTTCGGTATCACCAATACAAGAGTCGCCCTTCCACTCAATGAAGTCGAGGTATTCAAGTCCATCATTCTATCATCAATACGTTCCAATGAGTTAGAAATCATTTTGCAGTTTCTATCTACAAGCCGGACGTAAGCTGCATGATAGTAGGCAAGCAAAATATACCTACTTATGGCAAGGCATCAGGCGCAACACAAAAGAGGCCATAACCTGAAGGCTTCACAATTTTGTAGCAGTGTGGAAAACTCTCTGTAAAGTGATGGTTTGAATTATTGTAATAAAGTGAAATGCCCTGGCTGATTAAAGAACTGTATTTCATGTGTTTAATTTTCGTATACTACGCACAACGCTGTGAACATAATAACTTAACTGAACACGTTCAAAACTTCAACATAGAATCAACATAACCTAGATCCCTTCATGCACCTCAGCAATGTCAATGTTTTTCGATTATTCTTGTCTCCATCTGTCTGGTAGAATGGAGCAGGAAGGGCTTATTCAGAGCATCAATTCACCTCTCCCGAGTACCGTACCGGGCCCAGGTCTACGATAAAAGTTAATAAAAATGTATTTTTTTTCTTCGGCAGTCAAACTGAGCTTACCCGGAGTTTGGGACCGCGTCCTGACCCTCGTCGCAAGAGCCTACGGCATCTTCATGAACGATTCAACGATACGATTCAAAAATTCCAATTTATGTTCACGGTGACATTTCTAAATATTTGACGTTTATTGATTTGACACAACGCGCTTGTTCATGCAATCTAGGCTAGATAAAATCCCTAGAGGTCCCAATAGGGTTACTAGATTATCGACAGCTTTGGCTGTACAAGGGTTACGCAATCACCGTTACTATAGCACTACCGTTACTAGGGGCCGATGGGAGGGGATAAAATTCAGCTATTTGTCAAAGTTGACGATGAGCGGAGCAAGCAGGAAATTTGCGGGGTCTGGTGCTGTTGCTGTCACTCTGTCTCACATTACGTACGATTGCGGCCAAATTAAAGTGGACGACAATGTCAACGAGTTGGCTTGCTGTCGTGCGACGTTCAGGCCAGAATCCTGAGAAATCTGTCAGCTGTCGTCCACTTTAAAAAGTCCGCAACGTTACCTAGCCCAGTCAATCTATGTAGACTTTACACCATAAATACCGGGAACATACTCGCCTGAAGCTGATTTTTGGTTCAGTGAGTCCTTGGACCATGAGAACCCACCAGTCAATTTTATCGGACTCTCTCGGGTGTGCTTGATGGTCTTCCAGGTCTTCGAATGTTTTGACTTGCTGTGAATTGCAGTGCTCGGCTTACGCCTTAGGAGTACGTCTTTTTCTTCCCCTTTCCATACAACACCCTTGTCTTGTCACACCAAAATACAGCATGTGCTAACAATACAGTGTCTTCGATGATGATGACGATGATGGCAGTGCTTCCTGATGATGCCACTTTTAGGGCTGTATATTGACGATTACGAAGTCAGCAACGTTAGGTGCCTGCCCAACTCCTACTCCTTTCTGCTCGAAGCGCGTCCCCAGCAATCTCAGCATGTCTATAAACCCAAATTTGTTTAGATCGTTGCTTCAAAACTCCTCTGAGGCTGTTGCTGTTGTCTGCTCACCAAAAATCACATTTGGACAAGACATTCTAGCAACACGTCGTCTCTGTTCTTCTCCTTTGGTGCTGCGGGCTGGTCGCTGTACCCATCAAACACAACAGCAGGTGATGGATACTTGCTCTGCACATTTGCTACACACAAATGGCTCTGGACAGGCTCTGGGTACCAATATGAACACATCTGACGTTCGTGACAGCTACAGCCCGTTGGGACGGACGCCTATGGCGTTCCGCGATGCCGACAGCTGTCAGTCCTTGACTCCGCGAGGCCTGTGAGTAAACAAACGGTTCGCCAGAATGCGCTTCCCTTACGCCGGCCGGCCGGTCGCGTAATAATCAGGTTCCCCAGGTCCCAACCAACTGCAGCGCCTCCTGGCGGGAGCAAAATCGTCCATGCCTCCCATTGGCTAACGAAGCGAACATTTGAAACACGTTTGAGTAGGGGAGATCTGCCTGAAATGACATACCCTGAGCATTTTCGTTCACAAAAAATCTGAAAATCCAAATACAGCCAAGTTTCTGGTCACATCTGTTAGTTAAAAGATCAACACATACTACCACGGGACAAAAACTTCATCGAATACTGTTTCAATGATAAAAAAGCCAATCCTAAAAAATAATCTCACTGTGTCATTTTAGGCTCACTTGTGGGTAAAATGACATATGCATGAAAAATATACAAAAACATGACCGAAATTGGGAGGACTCATTTAAAACCACCCGAACTAAGTGATAAAACAATGACATAAACTTGAATAAGCAATAATAGAGAACTCGAAAAATACTCAGTTAACATAAGGGCATATAAAAACATAGGAACACAAGAGTAAAATGAAAATTGAGCAAAAACAAAACAAGACAAAACAATAATTCTCTCAAATTCACAAACTCAAACCGCACAAATGGATTCTTCAGTTTTTGACACTACATCTGCGCGCTCGCAATGTGTCAAAATTTTACATGTCAAGTTCTTCTATGTCATTTTGCCCTGATGAGTAGTATGCCATTTCGCCCCAAACTAACAAAATCCCAATAACATAACCCTGTGTTGCTTGCATATGAGATGGCCGCGTAAATTTACAGAGAAAATGACTACCAAATGACACACTACCATCAGCAATAATGGCGGTTTAGAGAGCTTTCCACGTTTACAGAATTTGGGCTCAATCGGAATAAAAATATTACATAAGAATCATAAGATACTTGAAATTCTTGAGGTATGTCACTGCGTCAAAACCGTTCAAACCAGAAAGATGCGATTTGATAGAAATGTAGCTTTCTCAACTTGACAAACAGCAGCAAACAGCACCCGAGTATCATCCTAAACGCCTAAATCAAAATAAGCTCAGTATGCAATTTTACCCAAGTATGCCATTTTAGGCAGATCTCCCCTACCAGTTTACACTGGCTTGATGAACGCATTACTAGGGTCGGTGACTTGTCATTTCATCATGACATTCATGACTCATTTACACTCAATACACAATATTGCATGACTGCTAAGCGCATGCGCTAAAAAACGAAGTGATTCGTTCTAAGTCTTCCATATGCTACGCTGTAAAATAGGTGATTCTCAAACTAAGCTTAATGGATTATGCGTCGTTTTTAAGTAGAAGTGGTTACATAGAAAAATCGGAGTAACCCTCGCAACTTATTCATGAAAGCACATATGTGAGGGATCATTCCAAAATGCCCCAAATTACGAAATAAAAAAAACATGGAACACTTCAACCATGACATTCAAATTTACCGCGAAATTGTCTGGGGATATTTCATTTAATCAGTGCTGTATTGTATTGACGACAGCATGGTGTGGCGACAGTCAGTCTTCTGAGTGGCACACACTTTTTCGACCGCCGAATATCCATTTTAAATCGGAAGACTCCACAAGTTGCTGATAAAACTGAACAAAACCTCAACGTCAAACACAGAAATCAATGCCATTGTCGAATTCTGAACATGCGCGATGATAACTTGTCACAGTTTTCTTAGTTCGCATGACATCCGTGTCGGAGCGCCACTTCCGCGCAATATTGTGTATTTTCGTTATATCATTTGGGAAGGGATTTTTCAGCACTCAATCAGACGTGGGCCTAGCCACCACTGCATGTGACATAAGGTTTGTTCCATCAGAAATTTCAAACTAGTCAGAGCTAATGAGAAGCGCCCGAATCAGTTTGCAAACTGGTTCTCTCGATTCCTATTGGCTTGGCTCTGACTAGTTTGAAACCTCTTGTTGGAACAAACCTATATCCTTGGCCACCAGTGCCACCACTCTGTGACAGGTTGTCAATGTCATTTGATTGTCATTAGAAACATGAAAACACACCTATCACCTATGTGACCATTTCTGCTTAGTTTTCCACCGCATAAAACACAGTGAAGTGAAAAAAGAATCGAAAACACGGTAACATCCACAAAACAGGTCAATTGAGGTCTCCAATTTTCCGTTGTCTCTCTTTACTGTGACGTCATGCGTATAAGATACGGTTAATCGAGGTCATTGGGCGCTTCCCAATAAGGCGTATAAGGGCACAATTCGACACATATAAACACAATTTGACACAGCTAGCGTTCCAATAGCAGTAGTAGCACCACATGTCGACACAATCGAAACATTGGCGAGGCTGAGTTTAGAATTGAGCTGGCAAGTGCACTTTGACATTGTGTATCCGTCTTGTCGCAGTTATTGGAAAGCGTCCTATGTTTCTTGAGATATGACATTTCGTTTCTGACAATGGGAAATTTTTCGAATCTGACAAGCGCTCTGTCGTGTATTTATTTGATTTCAGCATGGATTCCATGATTTCACTTGTTCTTACCCTCGTTCTTACCAATAAGTGTGTTATATGTAGTGGAAAACTGAGAAGACTTACAGAAATGGTTCAAGGGTGTTGTGTCGCTCTATGCGAGTGCGAGAATAAGACGAATACACCCGGCATCACCATGCACCGGTTCAGGAAAGACCCAAACTTGATGGAAGTGTGGCTGCACCAGCACCACCAGGGATCACGCTGCACCAGACACGTGCATCTTACTACGAAAAAACTCTATTACTTCGTCCATTAAAAACTCCCTTATGGGCTCTAGTGACTTTCCCCACATGATAATGGGAACAGTATAGCTAACCGATTCAAAATTCCCGCAAAAGTCAGAAACGAAACGTCCAAACGTCATAAACGTCAAAACGTCAAAGGTGACCTCGAAAAACCATGTACTTTCTATCTCCTAAAATTGGAAAGGTCAATTGTTGGTCCTCTTCCTTTTTTTTTCAGCAGTATGCTGTTATGTCAGAAACGAATCGTCGTACCTATATGTCAAAACGTCATCTTGATCCGCATGACGTCACAACAGAAAAACAACGAGGAATTGAAAACGCTTTGTTTCATTGCATGCGAACAAAGCCCTGCTTGCAGTTCAGAATCGGTGAGTTTGGTGAAAAGCGTCCCGCAGAAATTCAAAGAGCCCGGTCCTGCGGCCCTCCGCCGCCTGGTGGAAACCGCGGCCGCTGGTACCACCACAACCGCTCCGAAATCCCCCAAGTTGCGTCATAATCACCGTCACTTCCACGACGATTTTCGCTCGCTTCCGCAGGTGAACAATTCAAAATTTTCGCTTCGCCACCATCGCAGCCGTGCATTCGATTAATCCACCTCGAAATTTCAGCATGAAAGCGTTTCGAGGCCGAAAAGCGCCGCAGCGCCCTGCCTTACCGACGCTTGGCGCCAGCCGAATCGAGCGGAGGACGCACGTCGCGGGCGACGAGCAACGCGCGGAACGAAGACGGCGAGGCGTGCGTGCGTCGCAGCTTCTGACACAGTTTGACAATGACAGTTGCGCCACAACAAGTTCGTTCGTCCAATTTGAATGTTTTCGAATTCAAAAATTTCCCAAAAACACATTCCCGGCCCTGCCCCATAGTCGACTAACATGCCCGCATCGATCGGAGTGAATTTGCGCGTGACCGGCCACTGCCGTCAGGGGGGCAGGAAGTACATGGAGGACTTCTTCTCGGTGGCCTACCAGCAGACCGAGGACGAACGCGACCTGGAGTACGCCTTCTTCGGCATCTACGACGGCCACGGGGGCGCCGAGGCCGCCTCGTTCGCCAAGGAACACCTCATGGAGACCATCATCAAACACAAGAATTTCTGGTCGGACAACGACGAGGACGTGCTGAGGGCCATCAAAGACGGCTACATTGCGACGCATTACGCCATGTGGCGCGAGCAAGGTTCGTGCCTTTTCACTTTCTCGACGCTCACGGTACGCTCAAACTGCGAAATCAGCACGGCACAAGGTCAGCAGGGCCGTGTTTACGCGTTGAGCAAAAGTGAGGTTATGTTTGGTTGTTGTTGAAAGTTGATATTTGCAGAAAAGTGGCCGAGGACGGCGTCGGGGCTGCCGAGCACGGCCGGGACAACGGCCAGCGTCGCTTTCATCCGCCGCGGGAAAATCTACATCGGTCATGTCGGAGATTCCGGCATCATTATGGGTAAGGACCGACGAGGTACCAAGTACAAGGCGTCCAGCTTAAAGATGTTTCCCCCTGCATTTTTGTGCCATTCTCTACAGATTTTTGCCATTCAACTCTTCTTAGTCAGTTTTTTTTTATCAACTTTTTGGCTCGATTCTACGTTGAAAAATACAGTGCAGTCCATTTTTTTTACTGGGTGTTACACTTTTTTTTCTCAGTATTTCAGAAGATTGTAGAGCATCAAAAATAAAGTAGACTTTCTCGAAAAAATATATCGGAAACGAATTATAACGAAGATGGAGGCTTTCAAAGTTGAGTTTTAAAAATGGTTTTTGTGTTATAATTCCAAATTTGATCACTTGATTTTGACCAAATTTGGTATCTAAAGTAAGTTGATGAATGCCTACAAGCTGGTCACATTGAATTGCATCACATTTGTAAAAAAAATATTTTATAGTTCTATTCTGTGAAAAAAAAAAAATTCCATAAACACTCGGTTATGTAAAAATTCCTGTCGGCCATTGGCTGTCGCCTAAGTAATAACAGCGTAATAGAGCCTTTATGGAATGTATTTTTTTATTATTATTTATTTAATTAAGTATTATTTCACAAATAGCATTAATATTGGACATGATGATTTGATGAGCGCCGAGATGAGCGCCAACTTACAGCACTACGCTTGCTACAAATTTTTGAAATTGTTCAGAGTAACTACAAATTGTTTTAATTTCAAGATTTGTTAGTACAAAGTGGGTGTCAAAAATACAAAAATTGCAAAAGTTAAACTTCCAAAATTTCAAACACTTGGATTTAGATGAATGATTGCGAATCAAATGATTGTGAAAGGTGTTATTTACGATTGAATGTTCAGAGAAGAGCTCACGCATAAGAAAGCGTGCTGTCAGTCCGCAGGCAATAAATTTTACAGATGGCTTGATTAACTAGCGTTCGGATTTCGAAAATACCGCAGTTGTGTGATATTTGGTACTTCGAAGAGTCGAGAACATGTGGGAAACGTCCAGAGGCGTATCTACGGGGGGGCAAATGGGGCACGTGCCATGGGCGCACTTTGATCCTCAGGGCGCAAATGAGAGGAAATAAAAGATAAAAATGTAAAAAATGAGAAATGAAAAAATGAAAAAATGTAGATATTTGAACTGTTGGGCATAATTCTTGTAAGCAATAATTGACAAGCGAAGTGGGAAAGAGAAAAAGGGAAATTACCAAAACCAATACATTCAAACAGACGATCAACTTTCGACTTTTTCATCTGATCCAGATAAAGCCTAATAGGAGGGACCGATTTGTCGTTGGCCCGCCTGAATTCTGAAAAAAAAAACTAATTCAGGGGCGCAATTTTCATGTTTTGCCCTGGGCGCAATTTACCCTAGATACGCCACTGGAAACGTCGCTTTCATAGGTGGTTGCAGGTATTTTTTTTTAATCATTACTTTTACACCCTTTTCCTCTTTTCTCCCGATTCCTTTCACCTCCTAGTTATTTTTGTAACTTTTTTATTTTTGAATTTCACGTTGAATTTAGAAAAAATGTCTTGCAAAATTTTCATCAGAAGCTTCAATCAGTCAATCAATCGATCAATCAATCAACAATTTCAATAATGATGAGAATTACATATTGCATGGCATTTCTTAGATATTTGGGCTTGAAGCTTCGGAGAACATCTCAAAAACAACACAAATTTGATAATTTTCTTGGAAATCTTGAAAAAAAAAATGAAAAATGAATAAATTTCACTTGTTCAAGAGTAAGAAATTTGAATATGAATTGAATGTTGGAAAAAAAAGGTTAGAAAATGTCCTCAAAATAAAAGAAAAATTCTTGAAAAAATAAAAAAAATAGGTGAATTGAACGTCAAAGTGGCCTTTCACTAGCCAAAAAAAATCTTCAAGTATATATTGAAAAAATGGAATTTATCTGTAAAAGTGGAAAAAATTGAAAGATCTATTGAATGTTGAGAAAAAATTACCTTGCACTTGACAAATATTTCCCCAAAATATTTAAAAAATGAATATTTTGTTTTGAAAAAGTGAAAAAAATCAGGAGAATTGAACGATTTGAAAGTCAAAAATTACTTTTTACTAGCCAAAAATATCCATGAAGTATTAAAAAATGATCGAATTCATCTTGTAAGAGTGTAAAAAAAATTGAAAAATCAATTGAATTGAATGTTGTAAAAAATTCCTATCAAGTTGTCAATTATCTCCCAAAAATATTGAAAAAAAACTAATAATTTGTTTTGAAAAAGTAGAAATAAAGGTAAATTGAACTTGGAATTGAACGTCAAAAATTGTTTTCCACTAGCCAAAAATAGCTGTAAAGTATTTAAAATTATTGAATTCGTCTTAAGAATGTAATTTTTTTTCAATGTAAAGGTTTCAAATAAACATAAAAATTGAATAAAATGGTATATGAAAATAAATTATAAAATGAAATAAAATGAAATTTCAAATCAAAATAATTTCAAAATTCCAATGTTGAAAAAATGGCCAATTAGTTATCATATGTCTCCCCAAAATATTGGAATTACAATTTAATTTGCCTTGAAAAAGTCAAAAAAGTGGAAATGAATTGAACGTCAGAAATTGGTTTTCGTTATTCAGTCAAAAGGTCTTTTGAAAAATTCGAAAATGAATAAATTTGTCTTGTAAGGGTGAAAAAGAGTTGAAAATGTAAATCAGATGTTGAAAAAATTCCTATTCACTTGTCAAATATCTTCCCAAAATAATAGAAAATACAATTTGATCTGCCTTGAAAAAGTCAAAAAAAGGAGATTGAACATCAAAAATTTATTCTCACTACTAAGCCAAAAAATCTTTTGAAACATTCAAAAATTATAAACTCGTCTTGTTGAGGTAAAAAGGAACAGATATCAAATGTTGAAAAAGGCTGCTTGTCACTGTCACTGGGGAGACTTGTCAAATATCTCCCCAAAATATTAAAAAAATATCTGCCTTGAAAAAATGAAAAAGGTGAAGATGAATTGAACGTCAAAATTGCTTTTCACTAGCCAAAAAAATCTTTGTAGTAATAAAAAATTGAGAAATTAGTGTGTAAAAGTGAAAAAAACTCCAAGGTCAATGTGAAGAATCGAATGTTGAAGAATCGCCTTTCACTTGTCAAATGTCTCCCTAAAATATAATTATTTGTTTTGAAATAGTAAAAAAATTAAGGTGAATTGAACGTCAAAGATTGATTTTCATTAGCCAAAAATATCTGTGAAGTATTTTAAATTATTGAATTCGTCTTGAGAAAGTCAGGTCAGGTCAGGTCGTCTTAAGATTTATTTTTTTTTTAAATGTAAAGTTTTCAAATAAAAATAAAAATTGAATAAAATGGTATGTATATGAAAATAAATGTTAGAATGAAATGAAATTTCAAATTGAATTAATGAAAAAACTCCAATGTTGAAAAAATGGCCAATTAGTTGTCATATGTCTCCCCAAAATATTGAAATTACAATTTAATTTGCCTTGAAGAAGTCAAAAAAGTGGAAATGAATTGAACGTCAGAAATTGGTTTTCGTTATTCAGTCAAAAGGTCTTTTGAAAAACTCAAAAATGAATAAATTTGTCTTGTAAGGGTGAAAAAGAATTGAAAATATAAATCAGATGTTGAAAAAAATTCCTATTCACTTGTCAAATATCTTCCCAAAATAATAAAAAATACAATTAGATTTGCCTTGAAAAAGTCAAAAAAATGAGATTGAACATCAAACATATATTTTCACTACTAAGCCAAAAAATCTTTTGAAACATTCAAAAATTGATAAATTCGTCTTGTTGAGGTGAAAAAAAAATGGAACAGATATCAAATGTTGAAAAAGACTGCTTGTCACTGTCACTGGGGAGACTTGGCAAATATCTCTCCAAAATATTAAAAAAATATCTGCCTTGAAAAAATAAAAAAGGTGAAGATGAATTGAACGTCAAAATTGCTTTTCACTATACAAAAAAATCTTTGTAGTAATAAAAAATTGAGAAATTAGTGTGTAAAAGTGAAAAAAAACTCGAAGGTCAATGTGAAGAATCGAATGTTGAAGAATCGCCTTTCACTGAACTTGTCAAAAAGTCTCCCTAAAATATAATTATTTGTTTTGAAGTAGTAAAAAAATTGAGGTGAATTGAACGTCAAAGATTGATTTTCATTAGCCAAAAATATCTGTGAAGTATTTTAAATTATTGAATTCGTCTTGAGAAAGTCAGGAAAAAAATTTGAAAAGAATTGAATGTTGAGAAAATTGCGAGGACAATTGCCATTCACTTGTCAGATATCTTCGCAAAATATTAAAAAACAATCAATAAATTGGTATTGAACAACTAAAAATTAAAATAAAGGTGAATTGAACGTCAAAGATTGCTTTTCACTAGCCAAAAATATCTTTGAAGCATAGAAAAATTATTAAATCCGTCTGGTAAAGGTGAAAAGCCATTAAAAGACTAGTTAGATGTTGCAAAAATTGCCATTCACTTGTCAAACATTTCCCCAAAATATTACAATATACAATTTAATCTGCCTTGAAAAACTCAAAAAAGAATGAACGTGAAAAGGAATTGAGCGTCAGAAATTTGTTTTCACTACTTGGACAAAAAATCTTTTTCAAAATTTTGAAATGAATAAATTCGTCGTGTAAAGGTGAAATTTTTTTTAGAATATCAATCAAATGTTGAAAAAAATTTCAATTCACTTGTTAAATATTTTCCCAACGTATTAAAAAAAAAAAAATGCCTTGAAAAAGTCAAGAAAGTGAAGATGAATTAATTGTTAGAAAACGTGGTCTTTCACTTGTCAAAAATGTCATCAAAATAGGAGAAAATTTGTATTGATAAAGCCAAAAAAGTGCAAAATAAATTGAACGTCAAAATTGCTTCTCACGGAAAAAAATCTTTCAAGTATTCGTTCGTATTCGTATTCAATTCGTCTCGTAAAGCGGAACAAAAATTGAAAGATCAATTAGCTAAGTGTTGAAATGAAATTTAAAAAAAAATGGTTATTCACTTGTCAAATATCTCCCCAAAATAAAATATTAAAAAAATCATTCAGTCTGCCTTGAAATAGTCAAAAATGTCCTTAAAATAGAAAAGAAGCTGTCTTGAAACAGTCAAGAAAGCGATTTTACTTTTTACTGGTCGAAAAAAACTCTGGTTTATCCAAAAATGAAGAAATTTGTCTTTAAAAATGAAAAAACTAATAGGTCAATGCAATGTTGAAAAAAAATTCCTTTCACTCGTCAGATAAATACCGGGTGATCATTTGAAAACTATCCAACCCCAATAATTTTTGACTCCCAGTGAAAATTCCTTCGAGCAAAAACAGGTCGATTTTTATATCAAAGGGGACGTCTGAAACATACATTGGGAAATTTCTATCTTCAGCCCCTTCGCCCCCACCCACCTCAACTTTGAAATTTCAAATAGCATTACCTACTTTGCGATACATCAATTTGAAGAGAATTGAATTCTCTTCTTGAAAAAATATTTTTCAAATTTTCAACCCCACCCCCCATTTTCCAAAAATTCTTTGAGCGTCCAATCAAATATTCTTGGTCTCTCAATGCAGTCGACGTCATTGTGCATAGCATCGAGAGAAAAAAATACTGGGGAAAAATGTTCACCAACATTTACCCCTTAAACAAACAAATAAATAGCTTCCCTTAGCTTTCCCCGCCGCCATTTAAAAATTTGAAATTACACCACCTACTTTGTGACACATCAAATTGAAGGTAATTAAATTCTCTTTCTGGAAACATTTTTTTCAAAATTTTCATCCCCCCCCTTGTCCTCCTGGAATTCTCCAAATATTCAATTAATTGGAGGAGGGACTGAAAATTTTGAAAAAATTGTTTTCGTGGAGAGAATTCAATTCCCTTTAATTCGATGTATCACGAAGTAGGTGGTGTAATTCTAAATTTTCAAATTGCGGTGGGGGGAGCTCAGGGGTGGATTTTGGTGAAACTTTTTCCAGGGAAATTTTTCTCTCTCGATGCTATGTAGGATGACATTGACTGCATTGAGAAGAATTGAGGGGTCAAGAATATTTAATTGGACACTCGAGAATTTTAAGAAAATGAGGGGGTGGGGTTGAAAATTGAAAAAATATTTTTTCAGTAAGAGAGTTCAATTCTCTTTAATTGGATGTATCGCAAAGTAGATAGTGTCATTTGAAATTTTAAAGTTGGGGTGGGTGGGGGCGAAGGGGCTGAAGACAGAAATTCCCCAATGTATGTTTAAAACGTCTCCCTCGATATTGTAGTGTAACGTAGCTCTCGACATCATCCTGGTCACGGCACCATTCTGTAGTGTAACGTAGTTTATCCTGGTCACGGCACCATTCTGTAATGTAACCCTTTTTTCGATGTTTGGCTGCGATCGTCGTTGTTTCTTCCCTTCTCCACGCTGTTTACATTTTACCTACGTTGTGTTGAGTTCTTACTCGAGATGAGAATGTGTCGTTGGGGATGAGGTTTGATTCTTGAATGAAACGCGAAGGAATCACAAGCAAAATGAATGTTTTATTGGAAATCAATTGCAAAGTTTTAGATGAATTTGTTTCTTTTCTCAAAACACCTCACCACAAGAAATGGACAGTGATAAAATGACACAACAAGAATGAAGAACAACAAAACACAAACAAATGAAATCATTACAAATTATTTAGACAGTGCAGGAATTTACAACAATGAAATGAACACAAAATCAGATTAGCAAAATAAAACAAGAAATCATGAAACATGGCAAACTGTCAGTTGATCGCGAAGGAGAAGTGACGTATTCGCTGACAGGCACACATGGGAAGAACACGTCAAAGAAACCCATGCGTATTGCCTGGTTGGTTGCTGAAAAATCCCTTCCCAAATGATCTGGACAAAAGTTGAGTGTGAATGAGTCGTGATGAAATGACAGAGAAGTCACTCCAGTTATGCATTGATCAAGTCAGCGTGAATCGGTGCTTGAACCTCTTTGAAACGTTTGCTTCGTTTACAAGTTATTTACGTAACAACAAAAGGGAACTCGCTCAGCAATTTACTTTACGATTTACAAACAAAAGAAGTCAAATTGATGGATAAATAAATAATGAAGAAATGATTGGTAAATAAATAAATAAATCAGTCAGAAACAAATGATCAGTGATGGTGTAGGTAAATAAACAAGAAACAGGTGAGAGATAAATAGGTAGATAAATAAACAAGAAACAAATCAGAGATAAACAGGTGAATGAATAAAAAAGAAACAGGTGAGAGATAAATAAGTGGAGAATTTGAAGTTGGTCATACCCTTTGTAAGCAATTGGAATGAAGAAGTATCTATAACGCATTCGCCCGAAATTCCCCAGCAGTTACCCATCAAAAACCCCACAGATACATACTTACATTCAAAACAGAACAATGGTTAGTAAACAGTAATCACATACAAAAAATAACAGCAAATACAAGAAAATCGACTCGAGCCAACCTGTGGCCCTCTCTTCGTCGTTATACATAATTTCCCCCCCCCCCCCCAAATAAGGAAAGGTTAGTAGATTCAACAAGGCAGATTCATCCAAGTGGAGGACCCCCCCCCAGGACACGGAGAAGCGGCAAGTCTCTCATTCCTTCCTTTACTTTCCGGTATAACCCGACAATGAACAATGAAATGTGAATGAATCATGAAAATTGATGTTCTCTACTTAGCGGCTGATTTTGCCGTAGTGGAGTTTTTTTTTGTCGTCTTACTGTTTGTGACGTAACTTGTGGAAAGAAACAATTAATGAAACCTCGAAGTACGCGCGATAGCGCGGCCTTGAGGTCACGTCATGAGTGCGCAAAAAAGCACACCCACTAGATTTACGGCTGTTGCCGTCAACAATCAGATCATTTGGGACTAGATAAATTACATAAA
Source organism: Anaspis maculata (assembly GCA_949128115.1). Lineage (NCBI taxonomy): Eukaryota > Metazoa > Arthropoda > Insecta > Coleoptera > Scraptiidae > Anaspis > Anaspis maculata. Next base: position 58,499,302 of record OX421967.1, on the reverse strand, counting down.
ATTCAAAGCTGTGCGAAGCACCTTGATTTCAAAGTGGAAAAACTGCGGGTTATGCAAGCCTGTTGAGAACAAAGCGAACAAAGAATTTCAGGTTATGTACAATAATTTCACGGACAAAATAGGTATCGAAATGCATGATTTGGTGAGTGGGTGGAAGCCAAAATTACGATACAATAATTAAAGAAAGACAGGCCTTAAATTAGGAGAAACCGACGCACAGTTGCACTGAAAAATCACGTGTTCTTCACCACAGCTGATTCTCTTTTCCGTCTGCCTGCCCGCGGCTGCTGCTCGCCCGGCTGGCCTAGCGCAGCGCCATCTCCCTCTCCTATCGGCAAACGCTACGAACGTCAACGACCGTACCTACTTCAGGTACCAACTTATAAACAAAACAAAGGGGGAATACCACAATATAAAAATCGACCTGTTTTTGCTCGAAAGAATATTCACCAGGAATCAAAAGTTATTGAGGGTGGATAGTTTTCAAATGATCACCTGGTATGTATGTCCCCAAAATAATTAACAATTGATCTGCTTTGAAAAATGTTTCAAAATAAAGGTGAATTGAACGTCAAAGATTGCTTTTCACTAACCAAAAATATCTTTGAGTATCGAAAAATGATACAATTCGTATGAAAAAGAATTGAAAGACTAGCTGAATGTTGAAAAATTGTTAAAAAAAATATTCACTTGTCCAATATCTCCCCAAAATATATAATAAAAACAATCCAATCTGCCTTGAAAAAGTAAAAAAGTGCAGATAAATTGAACATCAAGAAGCCGTTTTCACTAGTCAAAAAGTCTTTGTGAAAAATTCAAAATTGAATACATTGGTCTCGTAAAAGTGTAATAAAATTAAAAAAATGGATTGGATGTTGACAAATTGTCATTCACTTGTCAGTGTCCCCAGACTATAAAAGATCTATTTTGAGAAAATTAAATAAAATGTGAGATGAATTTGATGAACGTCAAAAATTGCTGTTAATCATCACAAATAAATATGTTGGTGTTGTTAAAGTGGAACAGAATCAAAAGATAAATTGAGTTTCAAAACGAAATTTGCACCAGTTCCATAAATGTGAAAAAAACTGCAGTGCAAACTTTGACCTGCGATAAGCTCTACGGTCATAGTTGGACAAATGATTGAATTTGGGGGGGGGGGGTGATACAATCAATTTTCGAAATAAGTCGAAATTCTTCAAAGGAAGTCGATCCCCTGTCAAGAAATGCCGCTTCCGGTGAGCCAGCCACAGAGCGTTCAGGCCAAGAGCCGCCCGAACAGCCATCCCGAGTGGTTCCGGCCAGGAATAAGTGTGAAAACTCATGGCGCCCGACTGAAAAATGGTGGAAAATTTCCATCTGCAGACTCAATTTGGTTCATCCGTTGTGTTACAGCTTTCTGTCGAATTTGGTTCGACTAGTAGTTTTTGAGTTATATTTTTTTTGAATCGCCCCGTATTTTGTTGACGTAAAAATGTTGATACAGATCCGAAAAGTCCATGAAGAACTTTTCTCGAGAAAAGTTTTTGAACGGCAAAATATGTCGAGAACAGCGAAAACGAAAGAGGAAAACAGCTTCGAGTTGGACACTCTGTGCTCAGCGATCGTCAAATTTGTTTACAACCCATGAAATCGTTGCAGGTTACCAGGACCCGTCGTCCGCTAGCTGGCGCGCCAGGCCGCTGACGCGCGACCACAAGCCCGAAAATCTGGACGAGATGACCCGGATCAACAAGTGCGGCGGGAAGGTCGTGGCCAAATCGGGTGTCCCAAGGGTGGTGTGGAACCGGCCCAAGGTGGGACACCAGGGTCCGGTGCGCCGTTCCACTCCCATAGACGAGATTCCCTTCCTGGCCGTGGCACGGTCGCTCGGCGATCTGTGGTCGTACAATTCGCAGATCAATCAGTTCATCGTGTCGCCCGATCCCGACTGCTCCGTGGTCACCATCGACACCAACGTGCACAGGTGAGAGCGCGCGCGCGCCCGCGACCGTCTACCTTGTGCAGAAATGAGTCCCAGAAATAATCAAAAGAAAAAACGCATTTTTGCGTTAGTGACGTCATGTTGCGAAGCGACCATCTGTCTCGTAGGCTGTTGCTAAGCAACGTGACGTTGGTGATGTAGGATTGCTTAGCAACCACTTCTCTGATGGGCTGCTGCTAGGCAACGTGATATCACAAGCGTAGAATTCGGCTCATGAGAGAGCACTCTTGAAATATGAAAGCCTTAATTTGCCTTGAAAAAGTAAAAAGAAAAATTAAGATGAACGTCAAAAATTGGTTTTCACTGACCAAAAATATCTTTGAGAAATATTTATATGAATACATTGGTCTTGTGAAAGTAGAAAAATTTGAAAGATACATTGAATGTCGAAAATTGACCTGCTTGTCAAAAATGTCCCTAAAATTTAAAAATTAAATAAAAATCTGTCTTGAAAAAGTAAAAACAAATTGAAGACGAATTGAACGTCAAAAATTGCTTTTCACTGACCAAAAATATCTTTGAAGTATCAAAAAATGAATAAATTGTCTTGTAAAGGTGGACAACTTATTGAAAGATCAAAAAATCGCTTCTCACTTGTCGAATATCTCCCCAAAATAAAAAAAAATGGAAAAATTGAAAAAAATGAATAGAGCGTCAAAAATTGCTTTTCGCTAGTCAAGAATCTTCAAAAAAGTCAAATATGTGTCAAAGTAAAGAGTGAAGAATTGAATGTTGGGAAATGGTGTCAAAATATAAAAAAGGTCTCTTGAAATTTGCCCCACTTGCCAAAAAATATCCGCAAATCATATCAAAAATTATAATTGACTGGGTGGACCCGTGGGCTACGCCCCACGCTTCTTCCGGTGGCATCTAATAAGTAGTATACAGGGTGCCCGAGGTTTAAATCCGGAAACTTCAACAACCGATAGAGAATAAAAAATCTGTTGTGGGGCGACACAAAACTTTCCCGGCGGTATTCAGGGACGTCAGTAATGAGTTTGATTTAGGCGTCCCTTCGGGGAAGTTGGATTTAATTGAAAAGTTGATTGAAAAAGTTCTAGTAAGTTGTGCGTTATGCGATCATTCTGCATCCATTGTTGAGCCTACAAAATAAGTGACAGGTTCTTAGGTTTCCATAGTGATAAAATACTTCGAAAGGTAGAACTAGGAAGACAATTGTTGCGAATTTGGAGAATGCAATGCTGCATCCAGACAAGCCCAGACCCAATGTGTCCCTTGAGGACTCCCGATCGAAATCATCTATCCAAAAACTAATCAGGTCATTCCAGGCTGACCTTATGTTTTCGTACCTGATTTCGATTTGATTGGAGCTACAGGTAGTTAACTGTTGTGATATCTCAAGAATGCAATGCTAGTTCCACACAAAGGGGTTTACGCAGCCCCAAACAACACCTGAAGACACAATTAATCGGGGCGCACTGTTGCCTTCAATGATGCAACCTAAATTATTGTTTGAAAAATAGCCGGTGAAAATCAGTCGCGGATTGAAAACCTGGGGCAGAGTTCTAATTTAGTGCAATTCAGGGCCCCCAAGTGGTGACCTCTGAAATGAGACTTCGAGCCCATCAAGAAGTTAGGTCCGAACCACACCTGAAGGCACGATAGTTCTGAAAACTAAAAAAAGGGGGGCTCAGTGGGGCTTCAAGAGACACCCGTAGACACCAGGAGCCTAGAGGGCTTCAACGAACCCAAGAAGACACAAGGCCGCAGTTTTGGCCTGAAACGGCAAAATCTGATAGACACAGATGGGGGCCCCATCAGGGCCTTGAACAGCAGACACCATGGGGATGGGGCCCTGGTACCGAATCAAATAAGGGAACTGCACACATTACAGTTTGTACATATACGTCAATGGAATGAGCATACTGGAGTTGCTAAAACTACAGAAAACACAAGGGGGTTTACGGAGCCCCAAACAACACAAAGGATCGGTTCGCACTGTTGCCCCAAATAATGCAAGAAGATACAAAAGAAAACACCGAGAACCTGCCGAGAACAGCGTTCATGTTGTCACTTTGACATTGATACGATTCGTAACAAAAACGTAGTTACCTACCGGTTTGGTTGCTATGTTGCTAAAAAAATTGAATAGGCCAAAAATCGAGGAACAGGCAAGCCCGGCTGAATTCGGCCAGGCCAAACTTTGAAAATTCATAGCGCTTGTCCGGAAAACGGTGGGAAACTCCAACTTCAGCATTAGTTTGATTCTTTGGTAATGTTGCTTCCTGCCGGGTTTGGTTCACATCTGTCCTATAGATTTTGAATAATTAAATGGCAAAGTTCCAGACTTTGATATTTTTTATAATTTGACAGACAACAGGTAGGAAAATACTTTTAACTGTTCTGAATACAGTTCTTCAAGGGCTTTCAAATGACATATCGCAAGTCAAGTTCCGTGAGATGTAGCTTCTGTCATTTGCTAATAGTGACACTTCTGTTTGACAGATGACAGCCAAAAACTAATCCGGTCATTCCAGGGCGAAACCATGTCTGCATATCAAATTTCAAATCGATCGGATAAACGGTTCGGCAGTTATCGTGGAAGATCACATACACACACACCTACAGACAGACATCATTCTGGAAATGGTCTTAATCGACTTGGGGCACCTCAAAATGGATATATCCGGTGAAATCTCAAAACTTTTTTTCTGCACCATTACAATACTTTCCCTCCATGTTGGTGGGGCCGGGAAAGTAAATGGGACTTTGTTCCTTATATTTCCAAAAATATAAAATAACGGAGATATAGCCTTTCAAAGTTAGTTTCAAAAAAATCGTTATTTCAAAATAACTCTCACACCATTCAACCGATTTTGTCCGAATTTGACACAGGTGATCCTACAATACATTTATATTAACAGCTTAAGATGACTCTTTCCGAGTGACTCCAGTGGCGTAGATATTGGGAGGTTCATCCCTATTAACCCCCCTATTTTTTACGCAAATCAAAATTTTGAGAAAGCGACTCAAATTCTTGATTCTGCATTCAACTCCAGAGAAAAAGTTACTCCTAGTAAATTTTGATTTGATGCTTTGTTTTTGAGATACATATTTGAGTTTGAAAATTCCAAACGCAAATACGAATTAAAATTATTTTTTTACTAAAAATTCTATTTTCTACGTCGCTTGAGATATTGCTCCAAAAATTAATGTCGGTGATGCTTAAATGCTTAGCTTCATGAGAAAATCTGCCACTTTGATCAAAACAGTCCAGTGGCGTAGATATTGGCGAGTCACTCATATTATCTCCCCCCCTATTTTCTACGCCAATGAACATTTTGAGGAAACAACCCAAGATCCTGATTCTGCATCCGATTTCAAAGAAAAAGTTACTCCTGAAAAATTTTGATTTGAGGCTTCATTTTTGAGATATTCAAGTTTAAGAATTCCAAACAGAATTACGAATTGAAATCATTTTTGTTACTACAAATTTTATATTACTAGACGAACGAAAATTTACCGAGAGTAACTTTTTCTTTAAACCAAATGCAAAAACAATACCTTTGAACATTTCCTCAAAATATTCATTGGCGTAAAACATAGGGGGCGATAATATGAGTGGCTCCTCCAATATCTACGCCACTGGACTGTTTTTGAAATGTTCAAATTCAAATAACTCAAAAACAAAGCCTCAAATCGAAATTTACCAAGAGTAACTTTTTCTTCAAAATTGAATGCAAAAACAATAATTTGGATAGTTTTTCTCAAAATGTTCATTGGCGTAGAAAATAGGCGGGATAATATGAGTAGCTCTCCCATTATCTACACCACTGGGCTGTTTTGATTAAAGTCACAATTTTTCTCATGGAGCTAAACATTCAAGCATCGCCGATATCAATTTTGGGAGCAATATCTCAAGTAACATAGAAAATATAATTTTTAAGTAACAAAAATGAGTATAGTTCGTTATTGTGTTTGAACTTTTCAAACTCAAATATCTCAAACACGAAGCTCCAAATCAAAATTTACCACGAACAACTTTTTCTTTGGAATTGAATGCAGGATCAACATTTGGGTCGTTTTCTCAAAATCTTTATTGGCGTAGAAAATAGGGGGGGGGGTAATAGTGGTGAACCTCCCAATATCTACGCCACTGGGGTCATTTATAAAAAGTTATCTCAAGCTTTTGATGTAAATGTATCGTAGGATCACCTGTGTCAAATTTAGACAAAATCGGTTGAATGGTGCGAGAGTTATTTTGAAATAACTGTTATTTGAAACTAACTTTGAAGGGCTATATCTCCGTTATTTTTCATTTTTGAAAATATTTTTCCGAACAAAGTCTCCTTATTTTTTATTCTCTATCGGTTGCTGAAGTTTCCGGATTTAAACCTCGGACACCCTGTACAGGGTGGTCCAGGTTATAGTAGCAATAGTTCACAATTCGATTGTCCATCGAAAACTAGGTCTACACGCATAATTTTATTTTTATCCAAAACGCTTCCTAAGAGAGATACAGCCCTTTTAAGTTCAGTTTCAAAAATCTCATTTTTGCAATAACTCTCAGATCATCAAAGTGATTTTGACCAAATTTGGTACAAATACTCATAAAATAGTTACTCATCACTTGACGTAAATAACTTTTGTCAAAATTGTCCAGTGGCGTAGATACGGGGGGATTGTTCAACTTCTCCCTCCCCACCTCCTACGCCACTGGATATTTTTGAAAAATTATACTTTTTTTGAATCCCTTGTTCAATTTAAAAAAAGTTACTCTCGTAAAATTTTGATTAGAGGCTTCGTTCCCAAGATATTTGGGTTTGAAACTTTGGAAAACGCCTCGAAATCGCGACTTTCAAATGGCTAAAAATTGAAATCCAAGAAAACTCATGATTCCTGAACTGGAATGAGTTTTCTAGGTCGTTTGAGTTGATTTTCAGCCATTTTTTGCTGAGAAACGAGACGTTTTCAGAGAAAAACAATTTGGGCTCTGGAAAGTGGCGATTTCGAGATGGTTTCTGAAGTTTAAAGCCCAAATATCTCGAAAACCAAGCCTCTAATCAAAATTTCACAAGAGTAACTTTTTTTATAAATCAAACAAGGAATTCAAAAAAAGTATAATTTTCAAAAATATCCAGTGGCGTAGAAAATGGGGTGGGAAAAGTTGAACAATCCCCCGTATCTACGCCACTATACTGGACTGGAAGATTTTTAAAACTGAACTTTGAAGGGCTGTATCTCTCTTAGGAAGCGTTTTGGAAGAAAAAAAATTATCGATGTCAACCTAGTTTTCGATGGACAATCGATTGGTGAATTATTGCTACTATAACCTGGACCACCTTGTAGATCTGAGAGGAGCTTGTGGTGTGGTGGTCAGCGCGTTCGACTACCACTCCAGGGGTCGTGGGTTCGAGTCCCACTGTGGACGCTCGGATTTTCGTCCCCAAAACAAGCTCTTTGATTCAGTTGGAATGCTTGCTAAATGCAAGAAGTGTGTCGTATAGCACGTAAAATACGAACGATGGTGCCGACCCCATGCGATGTTGGTGGTCGTTAAAAATCCCTACTCTGAGTGGAACACACAGGGGCTCGGCAAAATTTCCGGTATAGCGGAGGAAAGCATTCACCGGCGTCAGTGTTAGGCCTCATTGCGGCAAAGGCCGTCGTTGAATAAACGAATAGAAAAAAATTATCTGTCTTGTAAAAGTAAAAAAATTGAAATGAATCGAACGTCAAAAATTGTTCTTCACTAGCCAAAAATGCTTTTGAAGTATCCAAAAATGGATAAATTCGTCTTGTAAAAATGAAAAAAATAAAAAATGTCCCAAATATATTTAGAAAAAATTAAAATTTGCCTTGAAAAAGTAAAAGAAAAATTATGTTTTTCGTTTCCAGATGTCTGATTTTCGGCACCGACGGCCTCTACAACATGCTGACGCCCCAGAATGCCGTGCAGATCGTGCAACAGGCCGAGCTGCACAACGAAGAGGCGGCCCTGGGCGAAACCGTCAACAAGACCTGGATGAATCCCAGCAAGCTGCTGGTCGAGAAGGCGCTGGAAAGGTGGAACGTCACGAAAATGAGAGCCGACAACACGTCGGTGGTCACTCTGATGTTGGATCCGCCCGGCCCGCCCAGAGTTCAGGTGCGACTTTTTTTCGCTCATCATTTGTTCCTTCGCTGATGCTGTTAGGTAGCGGTGGCCACTGAAAACGATGCTCGAGCGTGGCGGTACTAAAAAAAAATGGAATGAAAATGCCCACTGTCTGTGCTCATCGCAGTTGAAAATGGAGCCTTTCGACACATCTTCAGTTGTCACCCTGTATTTACAAGTGTATTGTCAGCGAACACCTAACATGCCATGGTGCTTTCCAGCCAGTGGAACGTCCTTTGAGGCATCGCCAAGCTTTTTGAGATCGGTTAATTTTCAATTTTACTGGGTGGCTTCTTTTCGCTAATGCTGTTAAGTAGTGGTGGCCACTGAAGATGACGCACAAGCGCAGCGGTACTAAAGAAAATGGAATGAAAATGCTCACTGCTCAGATTTTTGGTAATTATCATTGTGGATTTTGCAGGTGTTGAAGAATCGCAAGAAGGAGCTGCCGAAAAGCGGCTGCAAGATTTTACAGCGGTACAACAACGAAGAGGAGGAAAAACTTAACGAACCTTTCCCGTCGCCGCAATCCCAGCTCTCTCCGCCAAAATCGTCGCCTTCTAACCGCGGAAACAGCGAAACTCCAGCGGAAAACGGCGGAAAAGCCGAAGACGCCGAGCACGCTTCCCGTCAAATCTCGGACGAAGCCGGAGTCAGTTCCACGGACTCTTCTGCGGCGGCATCGGCATCCCTGCCGCTGAAAGAACGCAACTTATTGACTACATCGCCATCCGCATCGTCGCTGCTGCCGCCCTCGACGGCCATAGCCTACAACAAGCCCCGCGAAAGCACCAGCTTCGACCCGAGGACGGGCGATTCCGATCAGGAATCTTCTTTTTTCGACAAAGAAAACGCCACCACCGCCGGCTCTCCGCCAGCTCACGGAGAACACGGCAGGAGGGAGGAGTTCGAAACGGAAGATTCGATTCAGATAAACGAAATCTCGTCGTCCAGTTCGATCGACGACGAGGATTCGTCGTCGTCCACGTCGAGGCACAACTTGCGGAGCAGCAGAGTGAAAAGAAAGTCCGGCGGCGAAAAGGAAGAGGCGGAAGCCGAAGAGTCAGTACCAGTACAACCACATACCAAAGGACAAGTGAAGGTCGAAGAGGCGGCGGAGCGACCGAGCAGCAGGAAAAAGAAAAAGGTGATGAGCCTGACGCAGAAGATCGTCAAGAGCAAGAAGCTGGCGGCGAAAAAGGCGGCGCCGCTGAAGCGGGCCGTCAAGCTGAAAACGCAGAAGCTGATGGCCAAGAGGAGGAAAAGCGGGAGGGTTTTCCGAAGTGGTAATAACAACAACAATGTCACTCCAGGTAAACAATATAATTATAATTGAAAACATGTGTTAGTCAGGTCAGGTCATCTTTTTGTGCAAATGAATAAACAGTAGAATCTTGCGCTACAATACTCCTCTGGCGGGTATCCAGGAACGCATGGAAATATACCATATTATTTCAATTTTCATCGAAATTCAGGTGCGTCTGCAGAGGTGTCGAAGCGTCTGTTGCTCGGCCACAAATTCAGCTAGGCTTCGAACGGCTTTTTGGCTGCTGTAACAGGGTAAAAGGTCGGTGCTTCCATTGCGACACTTTTTTTTAGCACTGGTATCAGCATGAGCAGCTCACTTCATTCTTTGCCGCTGTGACGTTTGAATGTGTCAAAATAATCCCATTTCGCAGTTGCTTTTTCAGTGTTTCACGATTTAGATAATTTACCGTTGCGTGGCTGACGATCTACCGCAATCGTCGTTGTTCGATTTTTACTTTAAATTCGGAATATTGGATCGCTGAGTGTTGAGGCATGCGGTAGAACTCGCGGCTGGCACGATGAGTGACGATGACCGACGCAAGATGCTGTTCAGGCTTTTAGGGCCTATCCATGACATATGGTGGAGGAGCCGAATTTCCGTTTGATTTTTTCGGCTCTTTGAGTTGATGTCGCGCAATACAACGCTTCACGGGTATACTTGATATATTCAAAATTAATCGGTTTTTGAAAGTCAAAAAAAATTAAAAAATCGGTTTACACTGGTCAAAAATATCTTTGGTCTTGTATATGTGGGAAAAAGTTGAATTAGATGCCAAAAAAATACCTTTCGCACATAAATTTCTCAAAATATCCAAAAAATGACATATTGGACTTGAAATACAGAAAGCTAAAAATTTATTTTTTTCATTTGTCAAAAAAATATTTATTGAAGAATGCAACGATAAAATTGAATGTAAAATATTCGTTCAACATGTCAAAAATGAGAATAGAAAAAAAATGTTTTTTCAAGGGTCTTAATGTCACAATTTGGCTTCTGAAGTACTGTTGAAATCAACAGGAAGACGACGAAACTGATGAAAATAGGAGTAAAGAAAGGATAAAAGGATATTTTGGGAATAGACGGAGTGTACTTTAGAAAAATCCATATTAAACTTGAATGAAATTTGGATGAAATACGAGTGAAATTTTCATGAAATTCGAGTGAAATTCATATGAAATCTGAGTGGAATCAGATGGAATTCTGATCAAATTCGAATGAAATCCGACTGAAACTGAGATGAAATTCAAGTGAAATTCCAAAAAATTCGATTAAAATTCAAATGAAATTCGAGTAGAATTCAAATGGAATTCGGATGGAATTTGGATGAAATTCAGGTGAAATTCGAGTGAAAATCAAATGAAAATCGGGTGAGATTTCAATGAAGTTCAGATGAAACTTGTGATTGAAATTCTGATGAAATTCAGATAAAGTTTGAATGAAGTAGGGAGTAGGGGTGAAGTTCGAGTGAAATTCGATTGAAATTTGTATGATATTGGGGTAATATTCTTGTGAATTCCGGTGAAATTCAAATAGAATCAAGGTGAAATTCAAATACAATACAAGGTAAAATTTGAGAGTGAGATTCCGATGAAATTCTACTGAAATTTCAACGAACTTTGAATGGAATTCAAATAGAATTCGGATGAAATTCAGATGAAATTCAGATAAATTGAGCTTCATGTGAAATTGGAATCAAGTTCAGGTGGAGTTCGAGTGAAATTCCTTTGAAATTCAATTGCAATTCGGAAGAAACTCGAATGAAATTTGGGTGGAATTCGAGTCAAATTCAAATGAAAATCGAGTGAAATTTCAATGAAGTTCAGATGAAATTCGAGTAAAATTCAGATGAAATTCGAGTAAAATTCAGATGAAATTCGAGTAAAATTCAGATGAAATTCTAGTGATATTCAGGGGTAATTCGGGTAGATTTCTATTAGCATTTAGCCGAAATTTCGGTGGAATTGTGAAATTCACGCGAAACTCGAATGGGGTGTATGTGTAATTTGATTGAAATTCTGATGAAATTAATATCAAGTTATAATGAAGTTCAGGTGAAGTTCGAGTGAAATTTGATTGAAATTTTAATGAAATTTGGGTAAAATCCAAGTGAAATTCTGGTGGAATTCAAATGAAATCAAGGTGAATTTCGAGCGAAACTTGAGTAAAATTGGGGTGTAGTTCTGGCGAAATTCAGAAAATATCCTGGCTCAGTCTGCAACCTCAAGTGAAACTCAGATTAAATTCTGGTCATTTTCAAGAGAAACTCCGCTGAAAATCTGCTGGAATTCAAATTATATTGATCAAATTGAATTCAGTTCACTCAAATGAAATTCCAGCGAAAATAAAGTGGAATTCGATAAAAATGGCGACGAAACTCGAGCAATTCCAACGAATTTCTAGTGAAATTTGAGTGAAATTCATTGAAACCAATGAAATTGATGTGAAACTTGAATGGTTGAAAGAACGACAGCAAAAAAGAATCTTAAAAAAGGGTAGGGGAGGTCAGCCCCACGTTGGGCGCCACTTTTGTTAGCCTAAAACTCTCTGAAATCAGGGATTGTTTTAGGATTACTTTTAGGAAGCCTAGCTGGGTTGAATTCGAGCTGATTTTTCCCTTCCACTTTTCACTTTAGGTAAGCACTTCCATAAATGAGCACGCAAGTAAATAATCATAGAATAGCCGTGAATCATTCGAATGCAAAAGTTTGTTATGGCAGCTCTATGAAGTTGAGCACAATCAAAGTGGCATGAAATGAGCTGGGTGACAGGGGAACGCCAACCTATTGGATCGGAGCCAACGCTTGCCCAGTGGTTCTCAAACCTTCGCATTGCGATTCATTTTTTTGTGTGAAGAAATTGGGTGATGAAACTATTTTGCGTGCATTTTTTGGGTTTTCAATTTTGATAATAAAGGCTTGATTTTTGAGTGACCTGACTTGACGGAATTGATACCGTGTGATTCAAAATGAGTTTTCTAAACTGGAATTTTGTACATTTTTCAGATGTCAAGACGTCAAAGACGCCGCCAAAAAGGAAACAAGTGCAAAATACCGCCTGCAACCGTCGTCTGAGGCGCAAATCATGAGAGCGGTGTCCCCACCACCTCTGCCGTTATGATCCTGCTGAAGTGATGTTAATTTTTTTTTAATTATTCTAGTATTCTGTGAAAGAACTACTTTTTTTTAGTCGTAAGTGTTTGTTTCTTGGATTCTTCTTTTATTCCTAAGTCCTCGTTGCCTGGAACGTTCTATTATTTTAATTCTATTATTTTATTTGAAAAACAAAGAAATGTTAAGTACTGTATGATTGGAACAAAAAAAAATAAGTACTGTATGATTTGTGAAGAGCAAACCAAAAAAAAAAAACAAAGACACCACCAAGTTGTTAGGCTTTTTGGAATTCGTTACAAAATGAAAAGTAAATTTTGAAAAAAAAAACGCAGTTGTGCCTTTGTTACCAAATATTGCGACAGATGTGTTATTAACTTAGGCAAGAGTATAATAATATAACAAAGATATATTTATATTGATGCAAAATGAAAATAGTTATTGTAAAAAAAAATGGTAAATGATAACCAAACCGGAAACTCTTGGATGAAATGTATTATTTTGACATGAAGAATAAATTTATAGTTTGAATAAATAAAAATGGCCCCGTCGGTTTTACTTGTGTGACCTTCCCGATTTTTTTTTCAATTGTTTTTTGGTTCGTTTTCTAGGAAAACTTGGAAGGCTGCAAGCAGAGACGTTTTTCACGACGGCTCTACAAGAAGCGTTTCGCGTCGCATCAAGACTTGCGCCTGCGTTGCGTCGCTTCGAGACTACACCCTTGCTCCCTGCACCAGTCAAGCTTTCAAGTTTCGTCACCAGATGACACCACTATGCAAACCAGGGATCACGATGCAAACAATGAATGACTGATTGACTTTTGGTGCATAAATTATTCTATGGCTCGTCCGCGACGTTTCAGAAGCAACGTGCTAGGTAATCAAGTTAAATTTTTATCTGGTTTCGTTTTCCGAATTGTGTCCACAGAGTCGAGACCTTGATCAGCAAGAATTTGAAATGTGCTTGCTGCAGGTAGCTGTGATGCCGGTAACTGCACTTCGACAATTGGCCGCCAGGTGATGCCACTAAAACACTTGCTTTCGCTTCAGAAAGTTGAAAATGATTTTTTAACTTATGAATGAGTTTTTATTTGCCTTCGGAAATAACTCAACACTGTGGTATATCATATTTGTATTCAGAATGAGAAACTACATCAATTGCAATTCGAATACACAGAGTGTGAAATCGACACAAAAAGTTTTTCGCGACATCCTGTATACAGGCTGTTATTTTTTTTATTTCAAGGGTTAAACATGAAAATGCAAAAAATGTTCCATTTAAAAAAATTGATGTCTCGTTGATTCCGTCCAAATGGGACACCTGTATAGCTGAAAATAATTTTAGGTTATAGGTCTCATCAAACCATATAACTTTCTCACACATCTTTTTCTCTATCTTGAACGGTAAGACCGCTATGGGATAATTACGCTAGGATGGACCACCTGTATGTAAAACGTATTAATAAAATGGATCATTATGCAGATATGCAGATGTACTCAGGTGTAGGTGTAGACTCTGCATCTCATTCTGCATCAACTTGTCTTTAACTTATGGATATGATAAGGTGACCAACTCTGAATGAATGAAAATCAGGACATTGAAAAAAAAACAGACATGCAAAAGGGAGAGGAGGGTCTAGGGGGGTGTTGAGCAAAATACACCCTTTTCCCAAAAAATTTACCAACCTGAAAAATACGAGGAAAAATACAACAATGGCTGAGAAATTAAAATGAGAACTTCCCTGGGCTGTGCCTGGGGGAGGCAAAGGGTGGAAAAATCGTCTTCGAAGAAAGAACAATCATGTTCTTTTAATAATAATAATAATAATAATAATAATAATAATAATAATAATGATAATAAATGAACTTTATTCAGTAAATGAATATTAAATGAAGAGGGGCGAAGTCTAGCACAATTGCTATTCTACTTAACCCTCTATACCCTCTTTTCAGAATAGACCTTCTGGCAACTCTATTGATGGACAGGGAGCTGGTGCCTCAAAACTTACGTCATAAGGTACTGTGGTAGGACGCCTCAAAATTATAGAATAAAAGGGAATTAATTATTTAGGAATAAATTAGTATCATGGGCGATATGGTGAAGTGACGAAATTGCACACTGGGAGCTGGTAAAATTAAAAAAAGTATGTCGGCGCATCGATTTTGTGAACCAGGGGTTTAGATTGGTAGAGGGGATGAGCGCAAGGAAGGAATGGCCCAAGGGAAGAACTCGGGGGGTGGTAGAGGACTCGCGTGGTAGCAGTCAAGAACGGCAGACGTGTATAGAGAAGAAAAATTTATCACTCGTCAAGAATAAGTTAATCAAAGTTCTAAACACTGTTAATCGTTGTAGTGCATCAGTTACGAAGAATAGGAGATATTAAGGCAAGTCTGATTTCCATTTCTAATCGAATGCGAATTGTTTAAATAAGGTTGAAGTAATTGTTTTGGTTTATAAAATGATGGTAGGTTTTGTTTGATCTTTCGAACAGCCATGAGAAGCGTCAAGCCAATTTCAGTTCCCTGTAGTTGCTTTGAGCTTTTAAATGCGGCCCCTTGTTTCAGCTACCTACTTTCAAGATGCTAGAAAATGGTGAAAACTTCACCCTTTCGAAAGATCTCGTTTCTGTCAAATTGATTTCCCTAGGTCAGTTCTGCTGAAAAGCCAGCGCTCTCGACATATATTCGGATCAAGTCTGGACGAAATCTCGATCACGCGAAATCTCTCCCATAGAATAAAAGATTTAACCCTTTTCGCGCGACAAAGAGTCTATGGGCATAAGGTTGAGTTTCCAAAGAGAAAACCTCTTGAGCAATGCCAAGAAAATTCAGTGTCGTTTCGAAAAGACTTCAAGATAGAAATGAACAGAACATCAATTTGCAGGCTAATTAATTAGAGGCTCACCGCGACAATTGTACAACTAATTGCAGATATGTGTGAAGTTATGTAACTCAGCTCGAAATAGAGTTGTTGGATAAGTCTGTAAGTTATAATAAACTACAGCCCCAGCCTGATATAAACAAATTTATGGAATGTCCACACCCAAGTTTTATGTAAATTATTTGATCAATAATTAAAATACTGGCTCTAAATTCGAAAGAATGAGACAAAACTCAGTGAACAACAATCTCTCTTCAAGTACAATCAAATAGTAAAGATTTCTTTTCGTACCAGTGAAAATGAACGAGAAAGTAGAAAGGGTTGAAATTCAAATTCGACGAAGGCTTGGAAAATTAAGCAAGGAATTAAAATTCTAGTGCATCAGGAAACGGGTTCACCCATAATTCTGAAAACTAGGAAGAAAGCGAAACGGAATCAAATTGAATGGGTTGAATTAGTTAGTCGCAGGGTTTTCGCGCGTAATTAGGGTGTTCTTTTCTTTCAGAAACCGAATGTAAATCTCGATGTGAACTTGTCCAATTTCTAACGTTAGCTGAATGCTAGCTCGTCTGGAAATTATAAAATGAAAAATTACGGTGAACTTTATTAAATTGGCGATGATTGATTATTCGTAATAAAGATGAGGTGTGGTTAAAAGACTTTGTTTATTTTTCAATATTTATTCAATTCATTCCCTTTCAAAGAACGTGAGGTTACTACTATAGTTTGATTGCGGTATTAGCACGACGTGAAATTAAGGTAGGTGGAATTGATTTAAATGACTCAGGTAAAGGTGAATTAAAATATACGGCACAACAAAATATGACTTAAAGTCCCTAGACGCATCACAGCTTAATTAATTTAATGTAGGAACGGGGAGATATCACAGTACATGATTTCAACTCTGTAGATCTAATGTGCGTTGATAAGGCGGTTGAAAATTACTTTGTCTCACATGTCAGACCGGGGGCTGGTATAGGCTTGTCAATTTTCGAAAAATGTCAAAAAATTTATGTCATAAGGTGCATGAATGAAACCAACGGGCTTTTATGTGGGGACATCCCTTTAATCAAAAATCGTGTCATAAAACAAATTTTTTGGGGGCTCTCGGTCCATAAGACAAGTTTGAAATTTTCAAAAAAGGCCAAAATTTACCTCCTCCTGAATACTTCTCCCATGACATAATTTTAGGAATGAAAAACCATTCTTACATGATTTTTCACCCAGGTTTCGAATCTGTCCTCAAAATTTTTTAATAGTACATCGCTTACAGGGTGCAACATCGAAAAAATTTTCTCAAATCGTACACCCTGTATTTTAACATGGAAATCGATTCCATTTTTCATCCTGATTACAAATATCTATCACACTTGGTGGGTTGAAAAAATGAATTTTGGTCCTTTTTGGAAAATTTAAAACTTGTCTTATGGACTGAAAGCCCCCAAAAATTTTGTCTTATGACCAGATTTTCTATAAAGGAGATGTTTCCACACAAAATCCAGTTGCTTTCATTCATGTATCTACCTTATGACGTAAGTTTTGGCAATTTTTTCTAAACTTGACAGGCTCATACCAGCCTAAAGCCTCCGGTCTGACATGTAAGATGGAGCAATTTTTAACAACCTTATCAACGCACATTAGACCTACAAGGTTAAAATCATGTACCTTATGACGTAAGTTTTGAGGTACCAGCTCCCTGTCCATAATAACACAAGAAATCCAAATGTGATCATTAGAAAGAAAATTTCATATTGAAAAAAAAACACACAAAATTTAACCCCTTATCTCTTTGGTAGAACGCGCTCGATATTTTCGCGGCAAATTTTATATCAGAAAAAACCAGGATTTTGCTTGAAATCAGAACAAATCAGTATTTTTGCTTGAAATCAGGACAAATCAGTACATGAACGTGAAACAGAACAAAGGTGTGGAAATCTAAACCTGTCCTTACTGTCCTTTATCTTGATCTTTCGAATTTAGAGCCAGTATTTCAATTATTGATCAAATAATTTACATGAAACTTGCGTGTGGACATTCCATAAATTTGTTTATATCAGGCTGGGGCTGTAGTTTATTATAACTTACAGACTTATTCAACAACTCTATTTCAAGCTGAGTTACATAACTTCACACACATCTGCAATTAGTTGTACAATTGTCGCGGTGAGCCTCTAATTAATTAGCCTGCAAATTGATGTTCTGTTCATTTCTATCTTGAAGTCTTTTCGAAACGACACTGAATTTTCTTGGCATTGCTCAAGGGGTTTTCTCTTTGGAAACTCAACCTCATGCCCACAGACTCTTTGTCGCGCGAAAAGGGTTGAATCTTTTATTCTATGGGGGAGATTTCGCGTGATCGAGATTTCGTCCATACTTGATCCAAATATATGTCGAGAGCAGAACTGACCTAGGGAAATCAATCTGACGGAAACGAGATCCTTCGAAAGGGTGAAGTTTTCACCATTTTCTGGCATCTTGAAGGTGGGTAGCTGAAACAAGGGGCCGCATTTAAAAGCTCAAAGCAACTACAGGGAACTGAAATCGGCTTGACGCTTCTCATGGCTGTTCGAAAGATCAAACAAAACCTACTATCATTTTATAAACCAGAACAATTACTTCAACCTTATTCAAACAATTCGCATTCGATTACAAATGGAAATCAGACTTGCCTTAATATCTTCTATTCTTCGTAACTGATGCACTACAACGATTAACAGTGTTTAGAACTTTGATTAACTTATTCTTGACGAGTGATAGATTTTCCTTCTCTATACACGTCTGCCGTTTTTGACTGCTACCACGCGAATCCTCTACCACCCCCCGAGTTTTTCCCTTGGGCCATTCCTTCCTTGCGCTCATCCCCTCTACCAATCCAAACCCCTGGTTCACAAAATCGATGCGCCGACATACTTTTCCTAACTTTACAAGCTCCCAGTGTGTAATTTCGTCACTTCAACATATCGCCCATGATACTAATTTATTCCTGAATAATTAATTCCTTTTTATTTTATGATTTTAAGGCGTCCTACCACAGTACCTTATGACTTAAGTTTTGAGGCACCAGCTCCTTGTCCATTAATAGAGTTGCCAGAAGGTCTATTCTGAAAAAAACATGATTGTTCTTTCTTCGACGACGCTTTTTCCACCCTTTGCCTCCCCCAGGCACAGCCCAAGGAAGTTCTCTTCTTAATTTCTCAGCAATTGTTGTATTTTTCATGTTGGTAAATTTTTTGGGAAAAGGGTGCATTTTGCTCAACACCCCCCTTACAAATATTCAATAACGAATATACACTGAATATTCAACAAGTATTTCACCCTAAACATTCAATGACGAAATATTCAATGAATATTCATCTATAACTTCATGCTGAACATTCGATAACAGAATAATGTTCACCGAATAATAGGCTAATATTCCACCTCGAACATTCAATAACAAATATTCATAGAATATTTGTCTAATATTTTACCCTCAACATTCGATAACGAATATACACTGAATATTCATTCAATCTTTCGAAGTGAATGTTTAAATTCCAATATTACGTAAATATTCCGAGTATCTGTTGAATATTAGGATAATATTTAATGTTGAATGAATATTCAAATAATATTCACTGAACATTACTTGCTACCTGGGAACCGTTCAATTATTCAAAATCTATCCGATGCGATGGATTGGGACCAAATTTTGCAGGGAGCAATAAAAAGGAAGAGTCAAATCAAGTTGCAATCTTCCACCATCTTCCAGTCGAGCATTATGAATTTTCAAAATTTCTCCTAGCCCTTGCCACCCGAGAGGGCCTCTCGCCCGAATCTTGACCAGAACGACTCGCCTTTGATGCAGGACTCCACTCAAAAATTCATCACTGCTCGGCGATCGACTTTTTTCGAAAAAGTCAAACTGATATCGAAAGTATATTGGATTGGGCGTCGTTTAGACCCATTTCCAAAATCGGCACGGTTCCGGTTTTTTGACGGTAATTTTTTCAAAATGAAATTTGTATATCACGTGAATTTGAAAAAAAACTGCAATGCCTACTTTGACATGCGGTGAGCCCCACGGAATATTCATTTTAGGTGCAGACATGCAGAGAATGAAAGTTGGAGAAAAGCTTTAATTAATTTTTGGGAAGAAAACTTTCGAAATCGGACTCACGGTTTCCGAGTTTTCATCTCTAGAAAAACCGTAAATTTTCCAACTTTTTATCCCGTGAACAGATTTTCACCATTTTTTTTCAAACAAGAAGTTACTGGCTCTTGAACATTTTCCAATAATTTTCTTCTCAATTTCCCGGGAATTTCCCTGTTGAAAATGTAAAACAGGCCTGCTTTATCGAAACCGGATTTGAATGATGGAGCTTGAAGTGAAGCCGTAATTGACGATCTTCATAATAAGATGGTTTGGAAAAAGATTTGAGGTTTTCCCGGAGAATTTGAATTTTCAAAATTTCCATTTTCCTGCAAATTATTTTCAATCTTTCTTTGGTGCCAGTTCCAGATCGTTCACCTCTACCAATACGTCTGACTGCCTCACTCGCTTTTCTTTCTACATAATTTGGTTCCTAATGAAAACCTGCAAATTTCTTACTTTTTAGCTTGTGAACAGATTAATACTATTCAAGTTTTCCGAGAGTTTTCCGCTTTAAAATCCACCGGCCTAGCTTATCGAGACCAGACTCAAATGATAGAGCTCTAAATGATCGAGTCCCTTATTAGAGAAAATATCTCAATTCTTCAATCTTTTTCTCTAACTTCCCACCCGAAGGGACATCATTTCACAATAAAATTTCCATCCGTTCCTTGCTACCCCCTTGCTAAGTTTTGGGGTGACAAAACCGATTTTTTAGATTTTTTCTTGAGCAATTTCGTTACCTTCCCACCTGAAAGCGAAGGTTTTGCAAAACAAAATCATTTTTGGTAAGATAAAAGCTCTATTAAATAACAAAACAGTAATAATTAAAATTTGTTTAGTATATACAAAAATTGGCAATGAGGTTTCTCTCGTTTAAAAGCTACACAATTTTATGGGGTGGTTGTAGGTGCTGTGTGGCTCCCTCAGTTTCGATTCAGTCGATTCCCCAAACGGACCACCTTCCTGCGGCGTTTCTCCACCATGACTTTGCGTCGTCTCTGCTGAGCCTGTGGCGGCAGAGGAGGCGGCAGTTGCTGCTGTTCTTGGACGTGATTTCCCATTTTGCCGACGTAAAATTCTCTATCGACGTCGATGAATCTGGCCAGACGACCGCTGCTTTTGAACGGTTCGTCCGAGCCTGGCGGCTTCATCCTCATCTACAACATTCACAACGAACAGTCGCAATTTGTGTTGAGGGACAAACAAATCCACAACCGTTGTGTGTGAGTTTGGAAGCGTTATTTCTTCTTTTTAAGTACACAAAACCCTTCCTTTTGGTCGACCTTATTGCTGGTTTGCGCCTTGTTTCCACGGGAAGGTGGGAGGGGGGTTCTTTTTACAACTACTACACACCATATTTTGTTCTATCTTCTAGTTTTTATACATTTTGTTATGCTCAATAAGTTACTACATTTGAAAAAAGGTGGAAGGAATAAGCGATTTTTTATTTCAAAGAGTGAATTTTGGCTGCGGAAGCAATAAAGCGAGTATAGACACTCCAAGGGCTCCATAAATCGAAGGCTTTTTGTTATTATTACTAATAAAATGCACTCGTCTACTTGTTAATGGGATGTGAAATTAGAAAGTTAATTATTGTTAAAATAGAGTTAGATTTGGGTTCAAAGGCAGTGTGTGTTTAAATTAAGTTTTGTTTAATTGTTTAAAATATGGTGTTAAAGCGCTTTTTTCTTTAATCCTCCGCCGAAGCCTTTTTCAGTCGTTTCTGTAATAATTATAAAATTATTGTATGGTATGATGTTGTTTTGTTTTATTTTGTTTAATAATAATTGAATTATTTTTTGAACCAAAAATTATGTTTGTATTATTAAAATTCTCATGTTTAAATTTGGATTGTGTGTATCAGTCAAATTTTACCATGATTCTGTATTTTTCTTTGCAGGCGTAGTCCGATTCGTCCACGTCTTGATAGCAGTCGCTTTTGTAGTCTTCTGGCAATGCTTCGCCTTCGTATTCGCACAGTTTTTTCAACGGTCTTGCTCTGTAACAAATAATGGAGAAAAAGGTGAGATTATAATTTTTTTGGTTCTGGAAATATTTACGATTTATATAATGTGAGAGGAATTCATAAGAGCTTAATTGTGACCTTGATCTTTGTTATTGTGTTAAATTTAGAATAACGCTTTCATAATATACAGTGTCCCAGAATAACGTAGCCAAGAGCTGAACATGATTTCTTCGTCTTGAAATAAACTGCTTGACAATTGAACTGCAACACCTAAAAATTAGGTGCGTTTTCAAATTTGAATAGCTCAAAAAATATTTGACGGATTCCAGAAATTCAGGCATGCGAGGAAAGATCATATCTTTGACTATCAAGTCCTGGTATTGATGATAAGTTTGATTGCACAGTTTGTCATATACAGGGTGCCAACGGAGAGCGTGCAGATATGGACAGTCTTTCACCTTGTACAACTTTCGAAAAAAAAGTCCGAGATTTTTTCTATCACCTGCTTTTGAAAGGTTGTATCATTATGCCGAAGCGGTTTTGGAATTTTGACCCTAACTTTTTTTTTCAAAAAATTGTGCTCAATTTTCTGAAATATGCACTTTCTGATAAGAAAAAGAAATAGAGACATTGTTTGTTTTCAAACGGCACCCATATTGAATTTGCTCACGAAGATTTTCATTTGAGCCTCCACATCCTCTAGAAACTACCCCTTTTGGGACACCGTCTCACAGACACAGAGGTGATTTTTAGGGGTAGTTTCAGGAAAGGTTTTGTACTATCATCGTGGAAAACACCATCATTTCAATCAAACGGTTAGTGGGCAAAAGTTCTTTCAACTCGTAAATAACGCATCAAGGTAAAGGCTATGCGATATTGAAGGGGTAGTTGAAGGGGTAGTTTCGGGTAGATATGTAAATGAAATCAGCGTAACGGCAAACTATTGCGACAGATTTTAAAAAAAATTCCAACAAATGAGGTATTGCGGAAGTACCTACTGGTTTTTTGAAGGGTAGTTCTTTTTTCGAGAGGGTAGCTGTTGGGATGACCTACGCAAAGGGTCATCGTGTAGCATTATTTTTTTAATGGAACAGTTGAAAAAACCGTTTTTTGGAATTTTCTTGTATTGCATGTCTTATCATACCAACCCTGTCCCTGTCCCTTGAAGTCAAGGGGTGGTTTTTAGGGAGCGGTACATGTCGGGTCATCGTAGTATCATTATTTCAATCCAATTATTGATGACTACTTTTCTTAGGCCTTTTAAATGAAGCATTGCATATCTTGTTGTGAGACGGTGTCCCAAAAGGGGTAGTTTCTAGGGGATGTGGAGGCTCAAATGAAAATCTTCATGAGCAAATTCAATATGGACGCCGTTTGAACGCCGTTTGGAAACAAACAATGTCTCTATTTCTTTTTCTTGATCAGAAAGTGCATATTTCAGAAAATTGAGCACAATTTTTTGAAAAAAAAAGTTAGGGTCAAAATTCCAAAATCGTTTCGGCATAATGATACAACCTTTCAAAAGCAGGTGATAGAAAAAATCTTGGACTTTTTTTCCAAAAGTTGTACAAGGTGAAAGATTGCTCATATCTGCACGCTCTCCGTTGGCACCCTGTATATGACAAATTGTGCAATAAAACTTATCATCAATACCAGCACTCGATAGTCAAAGAAATGATCTTCCTTAACATGCCTGAACTTCTGGAATCCGTCAAATATTTTTCGAGCTATCTCAATTTGAAAACGCACCTAATTTTTAGGTGTTGCAGTTCAATTGTCAAGCAGTTTATATGGGAGTATGACTTTTTTTCAATTCAACTGCAGAAAAGCGATACGTTTTTATTATTAATTCGAAAATGGATAGAGCCATGAGAAATTATTTGATATAGAGTGAGATAAAAGTCATTGATTTCATTGAAAATTAATGTTTATACCGTCAAAATTGATACTTTTAAAAAGTTTCCAAATTTTTAGTTTAGAAAATATAATCCGAAATCAGAGCACGCTGAATTATATTTAGCAGGTATTTCAGTTTTCAGGCGTGAATAAATTGACGAGTAGATGAAAGTATTCAAAACCGACCCTAAACGCTCTCAATTATAACTTATCAAAAGTCCCCTAGAATCTCGAATGTGCTTCCGCCGGTTTTCCAGAAATTTTCCATTCGAATATTCCACTAATCCACTGGCAATACTTTCTGTCTCTAAATATTACTCATACTTGACTTCTAATTGAGATAATCTCACAAAAAAATTGAGTTTTGCCGAAAACTTGATTCCAATTTTGAAGTCGTGAAAATTCAGGTAATCTTTGCGGTTTGATTCGGATTCGTCGTGGAATTTGAGTAAGTTTGACGTTACTTGAAGAACGACTGTAGCTTCACACAGGTGTCTTCAAGTAGAAATGAGTTTTACAAAATTGTCACCAAAAACTGTTGATGGGACCTTGTAATAGAGGTTCTGGGGAGCACAGAAATGTATCCAACAAAATCGTAGCTGATCCCGAACGGCAATTATTCAATTTTTAAGATTATTAGTTGAAAATGTCTTAATAAAAATTTGGCTTCGGGTTTTTTCAAATTTTTAGAATAACTAAGATTGTCTAAACGGTTAATTTTGCATCTCTCCCAATATCTAACAAAATCTCTGTGGATAGATTCATACCCTTCTGTTGTAATAAGAGTCCAAGACCTCCATTGTTGAGGAACTTCAACAAGTTTTGGAGATGACATGAATTTCCGAAGCTTCTGATAACACCCTTGTCCCAAAACACTTTTATGATATATTTATGCCCTCTTCGTAACGTCCAGCTACAACCTTTGCAGTGCTGAAACACTTTTCAACAATTTCGTTCATCGTTTTGAAGCCAGACACAAGCGGAATCACTCAAAGTACTCCCACATCTTCTACGTTTCCCGGATCAGTAAGACCGGCGCTCTCCTTTGGAAGTTTTCGGCAGGTGTTCCTTCTGAATATCTCGTTGTGGTAACTTTTGGCCACTAAGTTCAACTTCTTGGGCCAACAGCAAAACTTCATCACGCCAAAGTATCAGCACAAGATCATTCCAAAACAAATCGTTCACTAACCCTTGAAAAGATGCAACTCTGGAATGATGCAAAGTCTTTTTCGAAAAAAGGGGGGGTTGATTGAGCTTGTGACACTCTTTTGAAAACTTCTTTCTTTCTTCAGAGCACAATTTCTCATTGATGCGCTTTCAAATCTTCATAAGTCTTCATACTCGTAACCATTTTTCTTCTGTTTTCTTCACAAACCTCATTTCAACGTCATTTTATCGAATTTCCCTCGTAAGTCTTCAGAGTTATAAAGCAGTACGGGGATGGTTGTCGTGTAGCCATTTGCTGGTCATTGATCAAGAGAATAAGTTCAATATCCGAAACAAATTTAAACCCAAGTCCATTGATGTTGGTCATTTGAAACATCAACTCGATATTTTCATATAGGTTTTTTTCACCTGGGGTACAATGCAAACCATTCATAAGCCTATTGAAACTGGTTGATTCCTCCTTTTTTTTTTTCAATCGATCGTCAATCTATGTAACGAATTTTTTGCTGCCTGTGTGATTTTTTTTCCTCTTTCTCTAAAATTATTTCCGCATCTTCTAGACCAATTAAGATCAAGTTGATGTTTGAAATGACCAATATCAATGCAATTCCTTTAAAATTTGTTCAGGAATCTTAACTTCTTTTGATCAATGACCAGCAAACAACTACGGCTACTTCCATGTCTGTACTGCTTCATCACTCTAATAGACTTACGAGGGAAATCCGATGAAATTACGTTGAATATGGTTTGTGAAGAAAATAAACAGAAGGAGATAGTTACGAGTATGAAGACTTACGGAGATTTGAGGCGCATTGATTGAAAATTTTGCTCTGCAGGAAAAAAAGAAGAACTTTGCGAAAGATTGTCACAGCATAATCACCCCTCTCTTTTCGAAGCATCTCCTTTAAGGGTTTGTGAACCATTTATTTTGGAATGGTCTTGTGCCGATACTTGGGTGTGATGAAGTTTGCTGTGGCCCAAGGAACTAAACTTGGTCGCCAAAAGTTACCAACATAAGATTTTTGAAGAGAACTCCTGTCGGAAACTTTCAAAGGAAAGCGACAGTCGCAATGATCCGTAAAAAATGTGGGAGTACTTTGCGTGATTCCGCTTGTGTCTGGCTTCAAAACGATGAACGAAATTGTTGAAAAGTGTTTCAGCACTGCAAAGGTTGTAGCTGGACGTTACGAAGAGGGCATAAATATATCATAAAAGTGTTTTGGGACAAGGGTGTTATCAGAAGCTTCGGAAATTCATGTCATCTCCAAAACTTGTTGAAGTTCCTCAACAATGGAGGTCTTGGACTCTTATTACAACAGAAGGGTATGAATCTATCCACAGAGATTTTTTTAGATATTGGGAGAGATGCAAAATTAACCGTTTAGACAATCTTAGTTATTCTAAAAATTTGAAAAAACCGAAGCCAGATTTTTATTACGACATTTTCAACTAATAATCTTAAAAATTGAATAACTGCCGTTCGGGATCAGCTACGATTTTGTTAGATACATTTTTGTGATCCCCAGAACCTCTATTACAAGGTCCCATCAACAGTTTTTGGTGACAATTTTTTTAAACTCATTTCTACTTGAGGACACCTGTGTTCAGCTTAAAAAGTTTGCAGAACAGATCTGTTGAAGAACTGGCCGGTCTCAAATTTCATGATTTTTTACGATCGTTTTTGAAAACTTGGAGTCTTTTGAAATGATCAACAAAATAAAGCAATAAAAAAATTCGTTGTGGGCGATACAATATTTTCCCGGCACTATCCGGCTACGTAAGCAATGATTCTTATCGAAGCGTCGGAAGGGAAGTCTGAATTGAAGTGCAGGAATGAAAAACAATTTTGCACCGTCTGAATTGCTGGAGGCCAAAGCATGAAAAACGAAGGTCAAAGGTCGAGGGTCAAAGAACGTGAAGGTCGAAGGTTTTTTTGTGATTCAAAATTGCAGTTTTTTGTGTTTCAAGTCTGAATTTCACATTTTAAGTCACAGTTTCAAGATAAAAGTTATGTTCAAAGTCAAAATTGTGAGATAAAAGTCGAAAGTTTTATATTCAAAGTCGAAATTTTGAGATTGAAGTCGATTTTTGTGCAATTAGAATCGAAATTTCGAATACAAGTCAAAATTTTTGTGTTGAAAGAAATTTCATGGTTGAAGTAAGAATGTCAAAATAAAAATCGAAACTTTTCTTGTTTATAATCAAAATTTCAAAAAACTGAGTCGAATATTGCGTTTTGAAGTAAAAATTTTGAAATAAGTCAAATTTTTTATGTTAAAGCCAAAATTTCATGGTGTAGGTTAGAATATCGTAATAAAAGTCGAAGCATTTCTTGTTCAAAGTCGCACTTATCGTGTTTGAAGCCTGAATTTCGTATTTGAAGCCAAAGTTTTCTGTGTTTGAAGTCGAAATTTCATTGTTGAAGTCAGAATGTCGAGATAAAAATCAAATCTTTTTTTGTTTATAGCCAAAGTTTCAAAAAATAAAGTCGAATATTGCTGCGTTTGGTATCAACATTTTTGAATGAGTCAAATTTTTTTGTGTTAAAGTCGAAATTTCATGGTGTAGGTTAAAATATCGTGATAAAATTCGAAACTTTTCTTGTTCAAAGTTGCACTTATTGTGTTTGAAGTCTGAATTTCGTATTTAAAGTCGAAGTTTTCCGTGTTTGAAGTCGAAATTTCGTTGTTGAAGTCAGAGTGTCGAGATAAAAATGGAAACTTTTCTTGTTTATAGTCAAACTTTCAAGAATAAAATCGAATTTTTTGCGTTTGAAGTCAAAATTTTGAAATTGGAGTCAAATTTTTCGTGTTGAAGTCGAAATTTCATGGTGTTGTAGGTTAGAGTGTCGAGATGAATGTCGAAGATTTTATTCTTGCTCAAAGTCGCACTTATCGTGTTTTAAGTCGACATGTCGATATGAAAATCAAAGATTTCCGTGCTTGAAGTCGAAATTTTGTTGTTGAAGTCAGGATTTCGAGATATAAATCGAAGCTTCTCTTGTTTAAAGTCGAGATTTCAAGATCAAAGTCGGATCTTTTTGCTTTTGAGGTCGAAATTTCCGTGTTGAAATACTCTTATTCAAAGTCAGTTTATTCAGTTTTCATGCTTGAAGTCTGAATTTTGTGTTTGAACTTTTTCTTGTTCAAAGTCGCACTTATGGTGTTTGAAGTCCGAATATCGTATTTGAAGCCGAATAGTGGGGGGGTTAGCGGAATGGTCTGTGCATTTTGTGATCAAAGCATGAAATTTGGCATACTTGTTCAGAAGACCCTCCTTCGCAATTCCAGATGTGGCGCCACGCAAAACTCCGCGCCAGAGGCACTGTATTGCGGTTAGTATACTTGCTAGAAGTAAATTCTGCAAAAATTGTTCCTGGCCGGTCTCTGGTACCGCAGCGGTATTTTTTAGTTCTGTTTAGTTGAAACTACATGTAGAAATGAGTGAGGAGTACATTTTCACAAGCAAAGTTCCAAATGCTGCCTTTATACGTTATTTTAATACATTTTAAGGCCAACTTTGTTTTAGTACAGGAAACATGGTAAAAAAATTGCCAAAACCTCGGCAAAGATATGAACGTCCTGTAAATTTGATATTCTGTCCAGAATTATGTGCCCTACTACATATCTAAAATTGTCAAAAATCGCACCCCGAGGCTTCGAGTTATTGGAGGGGGGGTAAAAAATTGCAACTCAAAATGAAAGGTATGGAACCCGATGGAACCCGTTAATCCAATGGATGCAAATACGTCGCAGTTCGACGCATCACAACCAGTTGATACAATTTTGGCACAAACAGTGTCGATCATTGTTGAAGGGGGGTCGTGGGGAAGGGCGGAACTAGGCTGGGTGCCTCTTTCTCTTCCTGGGCCATGAAGAATCGATCACGACAAGATTGGTATCTTTTCCGACTAAATTCAATGTCCTGAACTTGAATCCGATGTGTAAATTTGGATAAAAACAAGTTCGAACAAGTTAACTTGAGAAAACCTGTTTTTTCTTTGACAATTTTCACAAAACTTTTTTTACTGTAAGAGGTATTCATCTCTGGAAATAGCTCAGAAGCCATCAGACTAAACTGTATTCTTCACGAAAATCATCCAATAGATCTGTCACTTTGTTTTTCGAGGTAGGAAAAACCGATTTGAACTTTAGTCGGCACTGCCCGGCGTCTACTAATGACCAGAACACTACAGCATGCATCTTCAAGTAATAACTCAATTATCTGCATTGCGATTTATAACGATTCTGTTTATGTTATAGGAAATTCATTTATGCACAGATCCTCAAACTTTCAAAGATGAGTTATAATTTTTCAGATAGTTTGGGCCATTTTCATTCAAAGATGCATGGTGTAGTGTTCTGGTCAGTAGTAGACGACGGGCTGTGCCGACTAAAGTTCAAATCGATTTTTTCTATCTCGAAAAACAAAGTTACAGATCAAATGGATGATTTTCGTGAAGAATACAGTTCAATCTAATGGCCTCTGAAATATTTTCAAAGATGAATGCCTCTAACAGTAAAAAAAAGTTTTGGGAAAATTGTCAAAGAAAAAACAGGTTTTCTCAAGTTAACTTGTTTGAACTTGTTTTTGTCCAAATTTATACATCGGATTCAAGTTCAAGACATTGAATTTAGTCGGAAAAGATACCAATCTTGTCGTGATCGATTCTTCATGGCCCAGGAAGAAAAAGAGTCACCCAGCCGAGTTTCGCCCTCCCCCGCGACCCCCCTTCAACAATGATCGACACTTTTTGTGCCAAAATTGTATCAACGGGCTGTGATGCGTCGAACTATGACGTATTTGCATCCATTGGATTGACGGGTTCCATCGGGTTCTATACCTTCAATTTTGAATTGCAATTTTTCACCCCCCCTCCAATAACTCGAAGCCTCGGGGTGCGATTTGTGGCAATTTTAGATATATAGTAGGACACTTAGCTCTGAGCAGAATATCAAATTTTCAGGACGTTCATATCTTTGCCGAGGTTTTGGCAATTTTTTTACCATGTTTCCTGAACTAAAACATAGTTGGCCTTAAAATGTATTAAAACAACGTATAAAGGCAGCATTTGGAAGTTTGCTTGTGAAAATGCACTCCTCACTCATTTCTACATGTAGTTTTAGCTAAACAGAACTAAAAAATACTGACTGCGGTACCAGAGACCGGCCAAGAACCATTTTTGCAGAATTTACCCCTAGCAGGTATATTAACCGCAATACAGTGCCTCTGGTGCGAAATCTTGCGTGGCGCCACATCTGAAATTGCAAAGGAGGGTCTTCTGAACACGTATGCCAAATTTCATGCTTTGATCACAAAATGCACAGATCATTCGATTTTTGGCCGTTAACCCCGCCACTAGAAGTTTTCTGTGTTTGAAGTCGAAATTTCGTTGTTGAAGTCAGAATGACGAGATAAAAATCGAAACTTTTGTTGTTTATAGTCAAAATTTCAAAAAATAAAGTCGAATATTGTTGCGTTTGGAGTCGCAATTTTGAAATAAGTCAATTTTTTGTGTTGAATTAGGAATTTCATGGTGTCGAGATAAAAATCGAAACTTTTCTTGTTTAAATAGTCAAAATTTCAAGATTAAAAACGAATTTTTTGCGTTTGGAGTCAAAATTCCAACATAATGAAAGTCGATTTTTTTGTTTTGAAGTCGAAATTTCATGGTGTCGTAGGTTTTAGAATGTCAAGATAAAAGTCGAAGCTTTTATACTTGTTCAAAGTCGCACTTATTGTGTTTGAAGTCGACATGTCGATATGAAAGTCGAAGATTTCCGTGCTTGAAGTCGAAATTTCGTTGTTGAAGTCAGGATGTCTTCAGGATGAAAACAAGATGCAGTGTTTTGTGTTTATATAGTATCAATTTTACGTTTCATGTCGAGTTTAGAGTCACAATCTGGAAAATGAAAGTCTTGTTGAAAAAAACACAATCATTTCAAGGTAAGCGTCTTATTTAAAGTCGAAATCTAGATAAAAGCCAGGGATCTTTGCGTTTGAAGTCAAAATTTTGAACCAAAGGTCGAAATTTTTGTACTGAAGTCGAAATATTTGTACTGAAGTCGAAATATTATGGTTCAAGTCAGAATGTCGAGATAAAAGCCAAAGCTTTTCTTGTTCGAAGTCGCAGTTTTCGTGTTTGAAGTAGACATGTCGATATGAGAATTGAAGTTTCCCGTATTAAAAAAGTCACAATTTTGAGATATAAATGTCAAAGCTTTTTGCGCTTGAAGTCGACATTTCGTGGTTGAAGTCGGCGGCCCTTTGACGGCCCCGTAGCCCAGTCGGTTGTCTGCCGTCTGTGGTGCGGATGGCGCGGGTTCGAATCCCGGTAAGTCATGGATGTTTTGTGTTTGTTGAAAAATTTGCGTATATTGTAATTCCTATGTAATAATTCACTGTTATCAATAAAAGGCGCAAAAACTCCTATGGCACTGATAAGCCGAGAAGGAGGAAAACATTAATTTTTTAAATTTTTAAAGTCAGAATGTCGAGATGAGAGTCGAAGCTTTTCTTATTTGAAGTCGTAGTCTTTCATGTTTGAGGTCTGAATTTTGCACAGAATTTCGTTTTTTAGAAGTCGGAAGTTTTTTCGTGTTGAAAGTCGAAATTTCGAGATAATTTACGTATTTGAAGCCGAAGCTTTTCGTGTTTAAAGTCGCAGTTTTTCGTGTTTGAAGTCGACATGTCGATATGAAAGGCAAAGTTTCTCGTGTTTGGAGTCGACATTTTCGTTGTTGGAGTCAGAATGTCAAAATAAAAATCGAAACTTTTCTTGTTTATAATCAAAATTTCAAAAAACTGAGTCGAATATTGCGTTTGAAGTAAAAATTTTGAAATAAGTCAAATTTTTTATGTTAAAGTCAAAATTCCATGGTGTAGGTTAGAATATAGTGATAAAAGTCGAAGCATTTCTTGTTCAAAGTCGCACTTACCGTGTTTGGCAAAGGCATGAAAGGCAAAGTTTTTGTGTTTGGAGTCGACATTTTGTCGTTGGAGTCAGAATGTAGAGATAAAAATCAAAGCCTTTCTTGTTTGAAGCCGCAGTTTTTTGTGTTCGAAGTTGAAATTTGAAAAGTCGAAGGTTTTTTTGTTATTCAAAGTGGCAGTTTTTTGCGAGGTTTTTTGTGTTTCAGGTCTGAATTTTACATTTTGAGTCAAAATTTCGAGATGAAAGTCATGTTGAAAGTCAGAATTTTGAGATAGAAGTCTCAATACAAGTTGAAATCTCGGAATAAAAGTCGAAATGGTTGTATTCAAAGTCAAAATTTCGAGATTCAAGTCGTTTTTTTGCAACTGAAATCATAAAAGTTACAATATTAAAAAACAGTAAAGTTATTCATTTATATTTATTTATTATTTGCAACTGAAATCGGAATTTTGAAAATGAAGTCAAAATTTTTGTGTTGAAATCGAAATTTCGTGGTTGAAGTGAGAATGTCGAGATAAAAATCTAAACTTTTCTTGTTCAAAGTCGCAGTTTCCGTAATTCATGTCTAATTTTCGTGTTTGGAGTCGACGCATGTCGATATTAAAGTCGAAGTTTCCCGTGTTTAAGGCTGTATTCTTAGTAGGCCAAAACTATTTTGAGGATTTCTCCCTCAAAAATAAGGATAAAAACTCATTTTTTTATATGGTGACTGAGTCTATTACAAAATTGAGTACAGAGCGGTTTTCAATTATATGAAAAAAAAAATCCTTTTTTGTTGACAATTTTTTCCGAAAAACTGCTCTGAACTCAATTTTCTACGTCTCTCAAAATTATAAAACAGTTGATGATTTTCTGTTTGTCAAAAAATGTCCCAGTGGTCGTCAAAGCTTTTTGCGCTTGAAGTCGAAATTTTGAAATAATAAAATCCAAGTTTTCGTGACTAAGTCGAAATTTCGCGGTATAAGTCGGAATTCGAGATGTAAACTAAAGCTTTTCTGAATTAAACTCGCCTTGTCTCGTGTTTGAAGTCTGATACTCGTGTTTGAAGTCTAAATCTCGTGTTTGAAGTCGAAATTTCGAGATAAAAGAGTCGATCTTTTTTGTGTTCAAAAGTTGAAACTTCGAAATACATAGTTGTCAAACATTTGTTTTTGTTCATAATCGCAGTTCGTATTTGGAGTCGACATTTTGATATAAAGGTCAAAGTTTTCCAATTTGAAGTCGAAGTTTCTTGTGTTCAAAGTAGGACTGGACCGAATCGGTTTTGGAAGCCCGGCTCCGAAAACCGCAGTTTCAATGATATAGCTGATGAAAACCGGCTTTTGGAGTCGGTATTTGTATGGCTTTCAATGTCAGTTTTCGAAAAAGGCTTCCAATACATACCGGTTTTCCTAGCTGATTTTTTTACCGGTTTTATTGAAACTGGTATTCAACAAAACCGGTTGAAGGGTGAAACCTTTGATGAAAATATTTTTGGCATCAGGCGATCACTACTGTCACAAGCGAGGTCACAAGCGGAACCATAATGATGAATGTTGGAAAATAAATATGACAATAAATTTGATGAATTTATGGTTATGGCCGTTTTGATTACTTGAAGGTGCGATTCTCTAAAATATAGTCTTGTTTATTCATTTTATTTCAATTTGTTCGTGTTAATATGTAGGTACAAAATGGATTTACACCCGCCCAAGAAAATAATTGATAATCTAAACATATACGGTAGAGTCGGTACCTACAGTATTTTCAATGACCAACAGGGATTTTTTACATAACAGCGTGTATATGGAATGCTATTTTTACAGAATCGCACTGTTAGTCTGGGACCCTATACAGAGTGGCCCATCGAAAACGCAACAGACAGATTTTTGGGCCCTTGACTGCATTTGTTTGCTTTTTGTAATATGTTTACTAGAGGGACATAAGCCCCCGTCATGTGTTCAGCTACTTCGAGCCAGCCTCCTAGAAGGGGCTGTAACCCTCCAAAAACACTGGAATTAGCAATATCCTTAGGCACTTGCTTCGAATCGAAAAAAAAATAACACCGCTGTAAAGACAATTGAACCAGCTTTAAAATGATGTATCACTCAACCCCAATTGTTATTTAAAAGTTTCAAAGGAGCTGCCGCCCTGACTACGGGGGTGAAACTTTACGGTTAAATTAATAGCAGTTGAACGTCTCCCTTGAAAACAAAGCTGATTTGTCCGGGTTTATTCCAAAAAAATTAGGGCAAGTGCCCGAAAATTTGTTGCGTTTTCGTTGTGCCACCCTGTATATTATAACCGAGTATTTTTTGTGCGAAGATTAGGACAACCGCAATTAGCGAGCAATTATGGCTAAATAATCATTCGATACAATGAACCTTTTAATACCAGGTCATCAGTTTTTGTTTAGTTTTTTTGTTGATATTTTATGTGAAAGCGCTACCATATAAAGAAAGTGCGCAGAGAAAACATTTAAATCAAACTTTCTTGATAAAATTTGTTTGTGAAGATACGATTTGCGGGTCTACTTACTTGACGATTAATTTGTCAAAACCGCTAGGTTTGTGTATGGGACAGTAGAAAACGTCGGGGGTGTCCTTGTCGAAAACGATGCTTTTCCTCATCATGTCTTTGGCCGCCAGCACAACCCCTAACGTTGCCACCAATAGGATTATTGCACTTTTCATCTTTCTGCTGTTGTAGCTGTTTTTGGCTGATGCGTTTCTTGGGCACGGCAATTTCTGCAAATTGCCTTTTTTAGAACCCGCCCACTCTTTTCACTGTTATACTTATTATATCGGTTGTTGTATACTTGAAAACTGGACTTTTATACAAGAAAAAATTTGTAGATTGATTATTTTGCCGTGCTCTGAAACTTACAAAAATTACGATGATGGTTTTCCAAAATAATTTCAAAAATTTGGCACTAGTTCGCGGTGAGGATACTGAACGGCTGGCAACAAAGCCTTGCGGTTTAATGATGGCGTCACGGTGTGTTGCTCAAGAAGAGAAGGAGAAGAAGGTGAAATTTACCTTTTGCCTACACACATATCGTCAGCGCTAATATAAATCGTAGGTGGCTTTTATTGGATATAGGTACCTACTTGAAAAATTTTGAATTCCTTTATGTTCAATTCGCAATTTTAAATTGTTCAATTATAAAAAAATTCTGCATTGCGGAACTTGTACATCATCAGGTGAATAATAAGCATGTTAGGTATAAAGCAGGTAAACTTGAATGACCTCCAGGTGTATATTCCAATCGCCCAGCCCGAATCGTCGTCGCTCCTGCTCCCCGGCAGATATGAACGCATCGCCTTGACCCGCTTTGATCCTTGTTTAATAATTTCTGGTTAGACTTAACAGTTAGAATAAGCAAACTATAATTTATTGACACACATTATTACAAAAAACTCTGCTGCGCGCTGATGTTCGCACACGCAGCAGGCTCGCGGAAAAGCTCGCGTATGTGCCAGTCTGTTTTTAAACTCAAAATTCTGCAAGGCCGTTCGAAATTTCGTTGAAAATGGTACGTATCTTCTTCTTTGAAGAAAACGGCGTTCTGGGTGAGGTTTCAAAAAACCGCGCCTCAAGTACACGTGGCGACGCCTAGTGCGTAAATCTCGAACTTGCGATGCCGGTAGCACAGGTTGTTAACTTATCATGTTCTGACAAGCTGTCAAATGTGACGTTTCTTTCTCAAATTTTGCGGGTTTTCGGCATGCTCGTGACTCTGGCAAGTGTTTTGATTGAAAATTGATTTGTTTGGTGCAGCATGGAAAGCACCACGACTGCTGAAGAAAGAGACAAGGAATTGCAGGACGAGCTTGGCGATTTGAGCCACGAGGAGCTGATCGAAGTGACCCAGAGCGGTCTGAGGCGTCTGATAGCCGCGGATCCTTTGCTGCAGGACTTGCCGGGGGACGTGACCGCCGAGGAGGTGCTCGCCCAGACCGCCGTGGCTCAGGGGCGCTCCATCACCGTCACCGTTTTGCGGCACCTCGAAACGCCCCTCAGTGTTGTGGTGAGTTTTTCTTGTCTCTCAAAAAAAGTTTGGTTATGCGACTCGAAATGGTCTGAACCGTTACTCGATTTTGCAGATTCCGCAGCAAGGAACGACGGTCAGGGATCTGAAGAAGGCCATCCAGAGGAGCTTCACGTTGCGTCAGCAGCGTCTGCGGAGCAAGACCAAGATTTCGTGGAAGTACGTCTGGAGGAACTACAACCTGGTGCACTGGAACAAGGCGATGCTGAAAGATGGTGAACTCGTCAGCGCTTATGGCGTCGTCAATAAGTACGTTTTGCTTTTTTGCTTAAAGTAATGACGAGGTTCATTACCAGTAAGCCAATAATCATGTCACTTTTACTTTGAAAACGTTCTTGAAGACATATCTTGGTGCTAGTGTAATAAAGGGCAACGGCAACCGCACATTTTACAGTAAGAATTCTATCACCATTCTCTTATGCAATTTTGAGACAATTTAGGTACACAACCACCGCATGTTGCTGTTCTTTTTTTGACAGTTGACGTTCCTCTGACGTCTCTCTTCCATCTGTCAACCTTTGACAGCGTTGAACGAAGGAGACTGTTGTTCGGTGTCATTCTTTTCGTTTCGCGGTGTTTCCCGACGATTCGGTATGGAGTTAAATGAAATGCGTAATTACGGCGATCTGCGAACGTTGCTCTTTCCTGGCGTTCATTGCCTTCTCCATGCGAAATAAAATGTATTTCTATGCTCTTTCCACCATTTCCAGCGACTTTCTGCCTTCTTCCTCTCATTCCACAATTTCCTGCGAATTTCTGCCTCCTTCTTTGCTGTACTGCGCATTACTTTCAGATTCTCCCCGCCCAACACCCCTGTTTTGCTCCCCGGTCCCGCTGGTCACTTTTTTATGCTTTTCTCACGAATTTGACCGATTCTTTCTCTCCTTCTTTGTTGTGCGTCGAGTTGTTTTTAGCTTCTCCCCACCCAACACTCCTCTTTTGCTCCCCGATCCCGTATCATGTCTGTTTTGCTCCTTCTTTCCTGGCATTCATTGCCTTCTCCATGCGAAATAAAATGTGTTTCTATGCTCTTTCCACCATTTCCAGCGAATTTCTGCTTTCTTTTTCTCATTCCACCATTTCCTGCGAATTGCTGCCTTCTTCTTTGTTGTACTGCGCATTACTTTTAGATTTTTCCCGCCCAACACCCCTGTTTTGCTTCCCGGTCCCGCTGGTCACTTTTTTATGTTTTTCTCACGAGTTTGACCGATTCTTTCTTCCCTTCTTCGTTGTGCGTCTAGTTTTTTTTAGCTTCTCCCCACCCAACACACCTCTTTTGCTCCCCGATCCCGTATCATGTCTGTTTTGCTCCTTTCCTGGAGTTCATTGCCTTCTCCATGCGAAATAAAATGTGTTTCTATGCT
Organism: Anaspis maculata; assembly: GCA_949128115.1. Taxonomy (NCBI): domain Eukaryota; kingdom Metazoa; phylum Arthropoda; class Insecta; order Coleoptera; family Scraptiidae; genus Anaspis; species Anaspis maculata. Next base: position 58,462,412 of record OX421967.1, on the reverse strand, counting down.
CTTTCCACCATTTCCAGCGAATTTCTGCCTTCTTCCTCTCATTCCACAATTTCCTGCGAATTTCTGCTTTCTTCTTTGTTGTACTGCGCATTACTTTCAGATTCTTCCCGCCCAACACCCCTGTTTTGCTCCTGGTCCCGTTAGTGACTGTTATCTTTGGTTTATTCCCAATTCCACTGCGTTTGTGGAGTTGCATAACTGTCTGGCGTCAATAATACACTACGTATTTTTGTAACTTTCTTGATTTTTTCAAAAGTTTGTGGATGATCCGCAAATTTTCTTTCAGAAAACCTTCTAGGACAGTGTTTTCAATCTATTCTCACTTTTGGAATCATCGAAATCGTGTTGCCCTTTATGGCACCGGACCCGACATCTTCAAGGGTGGTAGTGTAGTGAAATGACACTCAATGCTATAGTTATTCTGATTCAGCCGCCTTATTTGTCAGCAGGAATGGGTCGTTTATATATCTAAAGGTGTTTTAGTTTTAATTTTAGTTTAAGTTTTAATTTTAGTTGTAAGCGCTGCATCGCTTATTGGCTGTTCTGAGGAGGCTGGCTCTAAAGAGCCAATGGGCGTCGCTGCGCTTGCGACTAAAATTAAAACTTGCGGCTAAATAAGCTGACTGAACGCACCTTTAATTGAAAGTTGAAAGATTAACGTTTTAATGACTGTTTTTGTTTGTTGGTTTTTTCAAGCTATTATCTCGAGCTATTATACAGTATTGAATGGAGGACTGAATGAGGAAACTGTACAATTTTTGGTGAAAACGTTGGGAGGGGGGTCATCTTCTATAGTGACATCTCCCCCTTCTGCAACATGACGTCCCAGAATTTCGCCTGTGTATAATTCGAATGCAAAAGTTTTGACAGCTCCATGAAGTTTGTAGAACTCAAATGCCCGGTTGCTCAAAGGTGGTATCAAATTTTAGCTCGGTACTGAACACTGGATCAAATTTTTGAAGTAGAATAAAATGTAAAGCCTGTTACTTCAAGGGGAAATTATGATGGGAATACAAAATACGACTCCTAGCGATTATTTGTATACAAAAAGAAATAAAGTTGGGGTAACACGCACTTGTCGCTTATTTTTTATTACAAAGGAAAGATCTGACACAGTTCCGGCAAGATGTGTTCTACAAGCCAAAATAAAGCCGTCTCACCTGTGTTTTGATACAAAAATAATCGCTTGGAGCCATATTTTAGTAAATGGGTTTGTATTTCATTCCACTTCAAAAATTTGATTCCGTGTTTAGTACCGAACTAAAATTTGATACCACCTTAGGATATTTATATTATATTTATATATATTTTTATGGATATTTTTAGGACTTTCAAGATTTCTACAAATTTTTTCAATATTCCCAAAGATTTTTGCGGGATTACTAGAAATTTCTACGGAGTTTCTGAGTATTTATGTGAGAATTTCTAGGTGTTTCTCAAGACTCTAGAAATCTCTACGAGGTCTCTAGGGGTTTCTAAAGATTAGTATAAGATGTTTAAAAATTTCCGAGAATTCGTGCGAATTGCTATGGATTTTTGGAGATTTTTACGGAATTTCCAGGTATTTTCAAATATTTCTACGAGATTTGTTAGGATTTTTGAAACTTTTCACAGGATTACTAGGGATTTCTGGAGATCCTATGAGATTACGATATTTATGATGAAGTATTTCTTAGAATTTCTTGGAAGTTCTAAAGATTTCTGTAGGTTTTCAAAAAATTTGTATGGAATTTCTAGGGATTTGTCAATATTTATACGAGATTTTTAGGGATTCCCAGAGATTTGAATAGGGTTTGTGTTTTGTATGGATCTCTGCGATAATTCTAGAGAAACATTTCTGACGGTTACCAATAATTACAAGAATTTCTTGAGACTTGATGATTTTTACGAGAATTCGAGAATTCAAGAGATTTAGGAAGATTCCTGGAACTCCTAGGGAGCTCCAAAGATTTCTACAGGATTCAGGAACTTCTAGTGATTTCATGAGATTTCCTATTGCTATTTTAATTAACAAATTATTTTAATTGAAACCTCTTCATTTTACGGGTTTTTCCAATAAACTCGCTGAAATTATAGCCCCCCCCCCCCATTCTTCTTGAAGGTCATTTCTTAGCTCTTCAATCACTTGTAGTTCCATTTCGCAATCTAACATCCTTTGGAACACATCCTCCACACGTTCTCTGCAGGGTTGAGATCCGGCGAAAGCGCCGGTCATTCCATTCTGATGATATTTCCTCGCCTTTCGCCAGATAAACTCATTTACCATGTTGGTGTCGTATCCAGGCGCGATTGACCATTTTGTTAGTCAGAGTGTGCTGGATATGAGGGAGAAAGAGAGAGAGAGAGAGAGAGAGACCCCGAAAAGGGGCTAGCACGGTCCCTGAAGTTAGACCTCTTCCAGACGGCGGGTCGAGTCGGATTTCTCTTTTTGGGCAAACTGGTGCAGCCCCAATCGAGTGCCTCCAGCTCGTGTCTCAGCGGCGCCGTCCCGGTTCACACAACCGGCTGCCATTGTCAAAGAGCATGATGTCCGTATGGGCACGAGGACGCCACTAATCATCCAGTTTCCCTGGTTCCCCAGAGCTTGACGACGATTCGAGGGCGGCGGCCACGTCGGAGAGAGCGTCGCTGAAACACAAAACCAGATCAGGAAACATTCCGACTCATTTTTGCCACCAAGAACTTAATTAATTCTTTTGCAATAACGAAACTAGAAGGGTTCAACGGACTGCTCTTTGACCCTCCATAACTTGATAAATGAAAATCCAAGAATCTTTTTAATATTTTTCTGGTTTTCATGAAAGATTCCATATACTGTATATTGTTCTGGTCCGACACTTTTGAATCACCATGTATAAGTCTGTAGATCACCGACTGTTACAATCGTTGATAGAATCACTATCACTTGTTATGTTATAGTTTGTTTAAATAATTATAGATAAGCCACTTTTCGATTTATGGAGGCTAAGGCCGTAAATTTTGGAACAACCAGATTACTAAATCAGGTGAAGAATCATCTTATCTGAACAACATTGATTGAAGTTTAAATTATGATAGCTAACAAAAACGATTTGTTCGTAATATTGAGAAAAACCCGGCATTATTATTTTTTAATCGGCAACTTTTGTGTTTTCCAGATCTGAAATACGGTTCAGGAAACGCCTGGCTAGAAAAGGGATGGCTGGGCCCGAACAAGACGCTTAGAGCTTCGCCTTTATTCATTTAAAAACACCATTTCAACACACCAACATGCACGCTTCCGTAATTTTGATTGGGTTTCTGATCGGTGGACGAATGGCACAGGGCTTCGCAGCCGACGAACAAAAACGCTATCCCTGGTTGGAACAAGTCCAGCGTCAGGAAGTCCTTACCAGGGAATGTTCGAGGATGATCACTTGGGCCAGCGTCCCCGAGAAATTGGGCCCTCAACATTTGGATCACGTTCTAGTCGACCGCAAACACAAACTGCTTTATTGCTACGTACCAAAGGTGAGTTGAGGAGCTCTTCTGGAATTAAAATTATTTCTAATTTTTTACGGGCGTTTTTCCTCTTCCCCAGATTGCTTGTACAAATTGGAAACGTATATTTATGGTCCTTACGGGTGTCGCTCCTGGAAACCTGACGAATTTGATGGATATTCCCGGAACGGTGGCGCACGCCGACAATTCCACGCTGAGACTCAACCAGTTGGATTTCGACTCGGCACGTGCACATTTGGAGGACTTCACCACGTTCATAATCGCAAGGCATCCTTTTGAACGGCTGCTTTCGGCGTTCAGGAATAAATTCGAAAACACTTACAGCCAGTATTTCCAGGTACAAGGCAAAGTCTAGATCTCACACAAATATACAATTTTTTGCAAATGTACAATTTTGCACAAATGTACATTTTTACACAAATGTACAATTACCACAAATGAACAATTTCACACAAATTTTCACACAGATTTATAATTTTACACAAATGTACAATTCTACACAAATGTACAATTTTACACAAATCTAATTTTACACAAATTTTTAATTTCACACAAATCTATCATTTTACATAAACGTACAATTTTACTCTTCTATAAAAACAATTTTACACAATTTTTTACACAGATTCATAATTCTACACAAATGTACAATTTTACACAATTCTAATATTATACATATTTTCAATTTCACACAAATCTATAATTTTACACAAATGTACAATTTCACACAAATCTATAATTTTACACGAATCTCTAATTTTACATAAATGTACTATTTTACACAAATTTTGTCACAGATTTATAATTTTTCACAAATGTACAATTCTACACAAATTTATAATTTTTCACAAATGTACAATTTTACACAAATGGACAATTTTACGCAAATGTACAATTCTACACAAATGTACAATTTTACACAAATCTAATTTTACACAAATTTTTAATTTCACACAAATCTATAATTTTACATGAATGTACAATTTAACACAATTTTTTACACAGATTTATAATTTTACACAAATGTACAATTCTACACAAATTTATAATTTTTCACAAATGTACAATTTTACACAAATCTAATTTTACACAAATTTTTAATTTCACACAAATCTATAATTTTACACGAATCTATAATTTTACATAAATGTACAATTTTACACTTCTATAAGAACAATTTCACACAGATTTATAATTTTACACAAATGTACAATTATACACAAATCTGATTTTATACAAATCTATAATTTTACACAAATGTACAATTGTACACAAATCTGGAATTTTCCGGAAATGTGCCATTTCAGACGAACTTTCAATTTTGCACAAAAATGTACAATTAACACAAATTACAATTTTACACAAATGTACAATTTTACACAAATGTACAATTTTACACAAATTTATAATTTTACACAAATGTACAATTTCATACTTCACAATATCACGTAGTTTTGCAATACTTATTGCACAATAGTTTCTAGTTTCGATTTTTACACAATACAATTTTGTTTTCAAATCAGTTGAGATACGGAAGAAACATAATCAAAAAGTACCGGCCCGCGGCCACCGTCGAGGAGCTGGAAACGGGCCGTAACGTGACGTTCCGAGAATTCGTCCTCTACCTGATCGAGGAGGGCCCCACCAACGAGCACTGGCAGCCGCTCTACGACCTGTGCCACCCGTGTTTGATCAATTACACGTTCATCGGCCGGTACGAAACCTTGCTGGAGGATTCCAGGGCCGTGCTGGACCTTGTCGGGGCCCCGTCCATCGCTTTTCCGGCCACGAAAACGTCCAGCACTTCGGAAAAACTCCGCACCTATTTCCAGCAGCTGTCCATGGCGGAAATCGAGAGCCTGCACAGGATGTACGAGATGGATTTCAAATTGTTCGGGTACGATTTGGAGGACATGCTGGGGTTCGATTTAGCTTAGGTATTCTGTTTGTTTTTTGTAAATATGTGAATAATAATAAAAAAGTTTATTCTTACGAGATAAATCTTGTGGAAAACCTGTCACGAAAAACTGTCCTGATATTGAGGTCGCAATCCAATCCTTTTGCCATAGTACGTCCAGCTACTTTGTGATTCGAGTGACTCGAGCAAATTTTCTACATGGTTCAAGTTTAGCATTGTAGGTGCAAATTTCTAGTTTGGCATTGTAGACATGCCGCCTTCTTGCCTGGTGTGAAACTGTCTTTTCAAAAGATATGTTGCCTAAGGGGACTAAAATTGCAGAGCGAGTGTACATTATTGATTCTGGTGTAATATGTAACTTCAAGCGTTTTTTTTTCAATTTGGATAAATCGGAATAAATCGAAATCTGTACGACTGTAGAGTTGTCAGAGTGTTTGTTGTTTACCAATAATTCCAGCGGGGCTTTGAGTGGCTTTTTGGCTGTAGCAATCTTGAAGGTAGGTGCTTCCATTGCGACATTTTTTTAAGCGGCGGCATCGTCCTCGCGAAAATTCTTAACAATCAAAATCTAAAAACTTACTGTGTCCAAACCCAACGTTTACAATCTCTCAGCACAAGAAAAACCCTATCCTGGTCACGGCACCACTGTAGCTCCCCGATTTTCTTTCTAATTTTCTGGTATTTTTTACACATTTTTGCCTCGAATTACGTGCGGTGGGCTTCAGTATATTGACTAAAGATTAAAACCTGTCGGAAAAACGCACCTTTTTCCAATAAAATGGAAAAGAGTATTGAAAAAAAAATGTTGGCGGAAATGTACGAAACATGGTTCGCACGACATCGTGTGTTGTTCATCGTGTGGAATAACATCAACGGTGCAACCAACTGCAAAGTTGAAGGGATTTCTATTGTTCAGTTTTGAAGAAGACTTGGGAACAAGATCTACAGGGTAACTTGAATCGCAGTTCTATTGGACGTACTAGAAACACTCGAAATCAGTGTTACAATTTCATTTTCCTACGACATTTTCCTACAGAGTGTTGCGAACAAACTGTAATAAAAAAGTCTAGGTAAGTTGAGGGGAATGCTTCGGGGGTGCCAAAAAAATATTGGAACAAATTTTATTTTCAATTTTCGAAAATATGTTGGCTCAAAGGGCTCATTACATCATTATTTTTTATTGAACCGACTCAGTTCAAATTGTAAAATTGTGTTGTTTGTATTCTTCCGTTTTGATCGAGGAGCGATCGCTTTTGTTTGTAATAAGGGCGTGGGTTTAATGACACTAGAATGCACACTAAAGCATCCTATGGCTTCCTGCCATTTCTTTCGTCGGACGGGAGAAATCCGTGGTTGGACTAATTCTGGTCGGTCGTTTGAGCTTTGGGAGAAGCGCGCCTGCTTTCCGTGTGGGAGAAATGCGCGGTCCCGTGGCGCAGGCGGTTCTGCGACTGCCTGCGCTGCGGAAGTCCCGGGTTCGATTCCCGGTGAAAAGTCTGGGTGTTGTGTTGTCCAAAATCGCACTTTTCGATGTAAACAATTGTGGAATGAATAAACGAGCAAAACTCCTATGGCAGAAAGCCAATAAGGAAAAAAACATTTTTTTTAGAAATGCGTGGTCAGACTAATTCCGATCGGAAAACCTTGAAAAATTCCGAGAAATTCCATGAAAATCTTCAGGAAATCGCTCGAATTCTCGTAAAAATCATCAAGTCTCAAGAAATTCTTGTAATTATTGGTAATCTTTAGAAATCTTTTCCCTAAAATTATCGCAGAGATCCATACAAACCATAAATCCTATACAAATATCTGGAAATTCCCAAAAATTCATGCAAATTGTTGGAGATCTCAAAAAAATCTTTAGAAATCCCTAAAAATCTCGTAGAAATATTAACGAATCCCTTGAGTCCCATACAAATTCTTAGAAATCCTGCAGAAATATTCAGAACTCCCTAGAAATTTTCAGAAATACTATGCTCCAGATTTTCAGGAATCCCTAGTAATCCAGTGAAAAACTTCAGAAATCCCCACAAATCTTGTGGACATTATTGAAAATACCTGGAAATCTCGTAAAAATTTCCAAAAATCCATAGAAATTCTCACGAATTCTTGGAAATTTTTCGACATCTTATACATACTATCTTATACATCTTATACAATCTTCAGGAATCGCTAGAGATCTCGTAGAGATCCCTAGAGAGTCTTGAGAAACTCCTAGAAATTCTCACAAATACTCAGAAACTCTGTAGAAATTCCTAGTAAGCCTGTAAAAATCTTTGGAAACATTCAAAAATTTTGTAGACATCTTCAATGTTCAAAAAATATCCATAAAAACTTCGGAGATTCCTAGAAATCCCATACAAATGTTCAGAAATCCTGTATAAACTATTCTCAAAAATCCTTAGAAATCTCGTAGAAATCTCTTGAAATCCGTAGAAATCTCATACTAGTCCTTAATCTCAGCCCGTAAACTTTTTAAATCCGTGAAAATCCGGTAACAATCTTTAAAAATCCCTACATATCTCGTAGGAATCTTTGATCAATCTTAGAAATTCCGTTGAAATATCCAGAAGTCAACTCTCAACTTTCAACTTTTTTTCCTCTTTCGACCGAGTGACAATACATAAAAATATCACATCCAAGTTGTAGGTACACGGATCATTCATTCACTCAATGTATCAGTATCAAAAAAATCTTGAACATTATTATTATTCAATGTGTGAGACAGTAATAATGGAGATTTCACATTTCAATTTCTATAAATCCCAAACTAATCTTGAGGGATACCTAGTGATCCCGTAGAAATCTTCAGAAATCCCTAGAAATTCTCACGGGAACCTTCAGTAATCTCGTTAATATAAGAATCGAAACCCCGTAGACATATTCAGAAATCCTCAGAAATTCGTAAAAAATCCCGTGAAGATCTTCAAAAATCCCTAGAAATCTCATACAAATCTCTGTAAATTCCTAGAAATCTCTTAGAAATCTTGAGATTTTCAGAGAACCCTAAGAACCGCGGAAATATCAAAAATGATATTTTTGATTATTTTTTGATCGTCCTGAAAATTTGACAGATGACAGTTTGCATTGAAACAAAATTTTGGATATAATTTGGCTATAGTATGTCGCAAAGATGCAATCGAACTGATTTTCCAGAAAAATACTTTTCCGAAAAACGTATCCTTACTCTAGAAAAGAGATGTCCAGTTCAAGACCATGGACGTGATTGCGCTGTTCGAACTTCGAACTCGATCACGTGGTCAAGTTGGTAGTTTGAAACGAACTGATAGGGGACATTGAGGTGACTGTGAACACTGAGAGTGTATCACAAGAAGTAAGAGACGTGAAAACGAACATGATCATCATAGGATATTTGGTCACAATTTTCAGAATGCATTTTTTAATGTTGGTGTTCTGCCGAAAGTTCGGTGCTTTTTATAAAAAAATCCATATTTGATTGCGTTAGCTTAGACACTGTTCCCCTACATCAGTCGAGGGGTTTGGTTGGTTGGTGGAGTATGTTTGGTTGTCTACATCTGTGTGTGGTTGTGTTGTAGGATAGATAGGATAAGATAGGATAAATTTTATTGGTTGTCAAGGCGCATAACAACATGTCCAAAACTGTATAACAAAAAACAGTACAACAGCGAAGGTTACTGTTGTATGTTGTGTTGCCTATTATTATGCTCCAAGCTTAATGAAAGTAAAATGAGTAGGTACCTAGGTGCATCTCATTAGATTACGTTGTTATCGAGTGTTATAACGATAAATCAGAACACCAAAATTGCAATAGTGACTTTGTGAATATCTGGAATAACGTTTGACTGATCTAAATTGAAATTTTTGAAAATATTCCTGAAGCATTTCAGTTACTTATATTTTTTCACGTGTTTGTTGTGTTAATACATGAGATGTAATGACTTTTATACAAGTTGTACATGGATATTACAGTTTATGTATTTAAGTTGACACTTGTCAAAATAACCTCAAAACTTACAAAAAATTCACAATTTTTTATAGAACAAACACGTAAAATGTTGTACAACACTCGTGGCTTGTTCTTGTTACACAAGATGCTTTCCGGCACTCAGCCTCTCGCAGAACTCGGACTGCGCCCTCGTTCTGCAAATTTCGGCTTCGTGTCTGAAAACCACTTATATGTAACAGCCAACTCGTATTGTAAACTACTATTTCTTCGAATAATAACGATTGAAAAAGTAATGTTGAGGAGAAATTATAATTCGAATAATTTCAAGAGTAGGTATTCATTCTTTGAGATTATTCAATTTGCAAGATTACTCAGTTTTCGAGATTATTTAATCTTTAAGTTTATTCAATGTTCAGGACCACCTGAGTTTTGGTTGAGGGCGTGCTTGCGCGCCTTCATTGCCTAGTTTTATATATAAAATACAAAATAAAAATACTTGTCAATCAAATGTATTCTAATAAAAAATACTGAAATGTATTTTAAATACGTTATTTCTATTATATTTGGAATACCGCCCAGCCCTGAACGTAAGAGAATGTCATCGAATTTTCTAATGGATGATGTCATCAGATAATTCAGATATATCAAACAAATGTTAGTCGTCAGTGTTGGTTCCTCATTTCTAATTTTCTATCAATGAAATCTGTCGTGAGGTACCAATGGATGCACTCAGTCGCAGAAGCAAAGGTAGGCAGCTACCCATGCAACGTGCTGGATACCCTGGATAAAGCTCATAAATAAAAGGGGTTGTGGGAAGAACTTGTGTCAGCCCACATGCCGGCAATGCAGTAACCTGTGTCGCGCAGGGAACTCCATGACCTGGCACTTCTGATTGTTATGCGGGTGCTCGTCAAATGTTTTTCACCCACAGAAGAAATTTTCATCAAACACCGTTTTACCAAAGTACTAAAAGTGGCCTTCAATACGCGGGTTCGAACGTTCGAACTTGGCTTCGCAAGCATGTTACAAATTAATTTTTCTGAAGCTTGACTCGAGCAGAGTTTTTTTTCAACATCCAAATTCAATTACAATCTGTCATAGAATGACATATGACAATGACACTTACTACCTTGCTACTCGACAATTCCGGTGAATTGTGAACGAATAACAAAGAGCACCCGGTCAGCTCGATGTTACGTGTAGAGCGGGGTTATGGGATCCGAAATAGGTTCTGGGGCGCCAAGTAATTCGATATTCAAAATTTAGAAAAGAGAGTTGTCTGAATCACTAAAGACAACAACAAAAATAAAATAAAGATGAAAGAAATAAATGGGGATAACAGTGTTTATTGTTCAATCAAACCAAGAGAGAAATTATCGTAATGAATTCAGATCAGCCTACAAATTTTAACAAATGTTCTTTTAGAAAAAGTGAAATAATGCCAGTACCGAACGTAATAGAAAATGACGATATACCTTTGTGTTTCTTTCGCCGAGTGCACTCCGTAAGATATAGCTTTAGGTATCTTTGTAAAAGCTTTGAACCCGTTCGATAATAGATATAGAACACCGTAACAATTGGTAATTGACAGTAGGTAAATAGACAAAAATAAAGGAAATAGGTAAAAATGTAAAAAGGTAAAATCTGGCCTTATGACGTGTTCCGTCAAATCATTCAAATCGCAGTGTCGAGGATGTCTACGAGATTCACAAATCCTCGTTGGATGAATCGGAAGGCCTACTGCGTCTGCACCACGAATGTCTGCGTCCTCTGTGTCCGAAGAAGAGCAACCACAACGAAGTTAAACTTCCACTCTTGACTCCCCAGACACCGGAAAGAAAACACGTCGGTGCTGGGAGAAATGGTCTTCTTACTTATTATGCGTTCGGCACTCGATACGGAGAATAACTCTTGTTGGGTTGATTCGGCAAAAAGACGAGACGTGTGACAACGACGACTGCACCAAGATAAAGCCTCGGGAAAAAACCCTGGGTGGAGAAAATTGGTCTTAGTTTTGATTTCTCTTCAAAGATTTGAACTTACCTTCGCACTATCGGCGGAAGGGTTATTGTAGGTAACGATAAACGGTAGTTTTTTCGATATTTCAGAGACTTTCTTTTTGACGGCCCTTTTTTTTTGCTTTTCGTCTGACCTTCTTTTTTTTTTTTCGCTACCTCTGATTTTATTTTGAATTTTCATTTCAATGAAAATTTTGAACGCTACACATTACCCCCTTTCGTAAGCAAAAGAAAAAGAATTTTTCTTTGATTAAGTCTATTCCTGACACTATCTAACAAAAAATCACTATTTACAAAAAACGTAGGTACTTTTTTTGTATTTTTTCAAACAGTTTCAAACAGAACGAGACATGATGAGTAACTACGCGTACTAAACGTCCTGAAATAGAGGAGACAAAAACGCTTGAGCGTTGCATGAGGATGTAAAGTCAAAATCGGAAATGTATTGGCATGGATTTTTTTTTTAAGTCTGCGTCTCGTTATGCGTCTTTTTTTTTGTATCCTACCCTTTAAAACTAACTAATACTAACTAATCTATTTACAAACTATTTGACAGTTTCTTGATAGTTAAATACTATCTAAATTTCTGAAATGTCAAATCAAAAAAATTGTTTTTATGACTTTGTGAAATGCGGTTTCAAGTCTTTGATATGCCATTTTCCGGCCTCTGATCCGTCTTCATAAACTAAGTCATAGATCAATTTTGAAATCTTTTTTCGAACAGTACAAAGCACATAGCGAGGAGCTAATTTTTTGCTGAAGTCTTTGCTTGCGTCTGATAAAACAATATGCCGTTTCCACACGCAATCACCTTCAAAAAATTCAACATCGCGTTTTCTGAGATTATAAGCTCTTTCACCTTTTATATGCGCTGCTTTCAACTTTTCAACTATAACATCTTTCAAACGTGATAGTTTCTGGATTTCAGCGGCATATGCTTCTCGATTTTCACAATCAAAGTTACTGGTTGGTTGATACTGCTTCGAGTAATAATCACCAGTACATGGAATGACTCTCCCAAAATTCAAAAACGCAGGACTATAACCAGTAACTTCATTGACTGCTGTTCTAATTGCATATCCGATTTTAGAAATCTCCGCGTCCCAGTCTTTATGATCGTTTTTAATGTAGTGACGAATCGCTGTGCAAATCGTTCTGTTATATCTTTCAACTGGATTGGCCTGAGGGTGGTATTTGGCAGTAAACCATATATTTTGAACTTTGTAATTCTGACACAATTTCTTAAATTCCCTACTAATGAACTGACTTCCGTTATCGCACAAAACACACTGTGGTACTCCGTATACCATAAAGACTTCATTTTCGAGAAATTTGTTTATGGTAGCGGCGTTAGCCTTACGCATAGGTGACATCAGAACATATTTCGAGAATAGATCAGAAATTACCAAAAGATAGCTGAATCCTTTTTTAGATCTAGGCAGAGGTCCCATAATATCGATCGAAATGACTTGCCATGGAAATTTCACTTTCCGTTCCTTTCCCATCAATCCTATCTGAGCTTGATTAGTCGACTTTTGTTCATTACAACTTTTACACGTACGTACATAATTCAAAATATCATTACGCATCTTGGGCCAATAGTACTGCATTGACACTCGAGAAAATGTTTTCAAAAAACCGAAATGAGCGGCAGTCGGTGTGTCATGGCATTCTTGTAAAACAACGTGTCGTTGACTTTTCGGGACTAAGCATTTCCACTCGGTGGCGTTAGTAGAAAAAGGTAATTTAGATGAAACAAACTTTAAAACACGATTGTTTTGTACTTTCCACTGTGGGTAATCTTCAGGATTTTCTAGAATTTTTGTTCGCATTTGGATGTAAAAGGGATCTAAGTCTTCGAAATTTAAAACTGAAGGAACTTCAACTAAATTGACTTCCGGATTTTCCGCACAACTACGAGACAACGCGTCTGGAACTACGTGTAGTTTACCTTTTCGGTGCTCGAGATCAAAATCGAAAGCTTGCAACTTAACACTCCAACGAGCTAATCTTCCCGTCGGATCTTTCATGTTTTTCAGCCACAATAATGAATAATGATCTGTTATTACTTTAAACCGTGTACCTTCAACGTACGGACGAAATTTAAAAATCGAGAATAACACCGAAAGACATTCGCGCTCAGTAGTGCTGTAGTTTCTCTCCGTTTTTGTCAATGCTCGACTCGCATATGCTATTACCTTCTCTTCACCATCTATCGTTTGTGTTAATACACCGCCTAATCCAGTACCTGACGCATCACATTGAATAACAAAAGACTTAGAAAAATTTGGACCTGATAATATTGGAGTAGATATTAATGCTTCTTTTATCCGAACAAAAGCACTCTCAGCATCTTGGGACCAAATAATTTTTTGACCCTTTTTTGACCCTTTCGTTAAATCATTAATAGGGGAGATCAATGATGAAAAATGAGGTATGAAACGTCTATACCAGGAACACATTCCTTGAAATCTTTTCACCTCGGTCACGTTCTTTGGTCTTGGATAATTAATTATAGCCTGGATTTTTTCTGGGTTTGTTCGTAATCCTTGGTTATCTACTACGAAACCTAAATAATTTAATGATTGTCTGAAGAATTGACATTTTTCTATGTTGACAGTTAAGTTGGCTTCTTTTAATCTACTAGCGACTTCTTTTAGTAATTCCACATGTTCTTCAAAACTAGACGATGTGATAATAATATCATCTAAGTAAACAAAAATTTTTGGTTCCAATTCTGGACCAAAAACTGCATCCATTAATCTTTGTTGAGCTTGCGCCGCATTAACTAGACCGAACGGAAGGACTTTGAAGTGAAAAAGACCTCGTCCCGTTAAAGCAAAAGCAGTTTTTTCTTTTGAAACTGGATCTAAAGGGATTTGCCAAAAAGCACTTCTAAGATCAACGGATGACAAAAATTTTGCATCGTTCAACATACTTAGAATTCTGTCGACGCTAGGAAGTGGATAACAATCTCGTTTTGTTACAGAGTTCAGTTTACGACCATCGAAACAAAACCTGAATTCGCCGGTTTTCTTCTTTACTCCAAGCACAGGACTCGACCATGGACTATTACTAGCTTCTACCACTCCTAAACTTATCATTTTGTCAAGTTCTTTGTTGAGATGATTAAGGACGTAGGGTGACATTAAATACTGCCTTTGCCTGATTGGCTTGGCATCCCCGGTATCGATGTAGTACACCAGCTTATTCGTTTGAGGAAGCCTTCCTTCGTTGTTCAATATTCGAAATAATTGTGTCACTTTTTCAACTTCTAAACGCTGATTTATGGTAAAACTATCTGTACTTTCTAAACAACAGTCTACGGCGTTTAAATTATGTGGAAAATCATCGTAAGAACTCAGTAACTTTGCATTCCTATCACTTGCTCTCCAAGAGTTATTTTCAAAATCTACTGTCAAATTGAACGCTATGCAGAAATCACTGCCGAAAATGAAGGGTTGTGTGATTTGAGGAACGACTAATGTTTTGATAACTTTACAAACTCCATCGACACATAAAGGAAAATCTATAAATCCAATTACTTCTTGTTTCGAGCCATCAGCTGTTATTATATTTTTAATTTTTTCTCGTACTACTCTGAGTTCAAATCTTTTTAGTTGTTCCAAACCTTTTGAACTAACTACCGAACAATTTGCGCCTGAATCTAGCAATCCAGTTATCGTTGTGTCAAAAATGTTGACGGCAATATAAGGACGGTTATCACCTTTTCTATCCAAAAACAAAGGGGTTAATTGTTGTTCCGAACAAGACAATTTTTTGTAATTTTTATAAAAATTTCTAACGTGCGACAACCAAACTTTCCAATCTTTGACTATAGTTTTTGTTTGAACAAAGTTTTTGACCGCATTATTTTTCGGAAACGTGCGCGGGCCTATTCCGTACATTCCCGTCTTCCGTTTCCCTGACACTTCGGACAAGACGCAACGGTTACCTCTTTGCGACCACACTTAAAACAAAACTTAGATCGTTTTAAAGCACAACTTGAATATGTATGATTGGGTTGGTTACAGTTCCAACACACCACAGCAGATATTCCCTTATTTGCACCTTGAAATTTCTTCTGTTTCTTGTTGTCAAAATTATTAGCCTTGAAAAATTTTCCACCTTTGACATTGTTTTTCTGAAAATTCGAACTCTTCAACAACACGTCATCGCTTTTGGTTAGATAGGCCAGTTCGGGTTCAAGTAATGTCAATTTTTGATTGGAATTGAACGACTTTGTTATTTCGTTGACTTCTTCTAATTTTTTGCAGAGAATCGTTAATTCTGTTACCGAGCCGACGTCAGACAAAGCTAGTTGAGTAAAATATTGTGGCAATAAATTTTTTCGGATGTTTTTGACTTTCGTGACTTCACAAGGGGGTCGACTTAAACGACTGAATAGAGTTTGCATCATGGCTGTATACATCGTTATAGTTTCATTATTTCCTTGTTTTCTGTTTTTGATTTCTTCCCATAGCTGGTCATCATAATTGGAAGGCAGAAATTCACGTTTTAAAAGTGCAACCAAAGAACACCAATCTTGAACTTGAGATTTAACTGAACGATACCAAATTAATGCTTTGCCGGAAAATAAATCGATAGCGGATGCATAGAGAGCCTCTTTAGGAACATGTCGTGCCTCAGCCAGTTCCTCAACACGTACTATAAATGAATTGACGCTGCATTCTCTAGTTTCGCCGTCAAATTTGATTCCCAACTTGTACACTGGAACACCTTTTGGAGTAACGGTCATCAAGCTTTGTGTAGGAATTGTCTGGATGTGCGCGACAGAACT
This sequence comes from Anaspis maculata, assembly GCA_949128115.1. Lineage (NCBI taxonomy): Eukaryota > Metazoa > Arthropoda > Insecta > Coleoptera > Scraptiidae > Anaspis > Anaspis maculata. The sequence continues at coordinate 58,446,267 of OX421967.1, read as the reverse complement.
ATTTGAATGAGAAGACAGATTTAGTTCTGGTATCGGATTTAACTCTGTCGCTTTATCGTACAAGTCAGCCTCAAGCATGAAAATCGTAGCCCTTGATTCATTTTTAAAATTTGAAATATTCGTTCTGACTTCTACGTCGTCTGTATCCTCTGCAGGAATTACAATGCGCTCTACACGTCCTAAAACATGCAGTAACCTAGCTTTGGCTCGTTTGAACGTCGAATCATCTTCTGAACCTTCGAATTCCTCAATTACCGATCGTAAGGAAATTAATTTGTTGCCGATGACGTCTTGCTCTTGTTCAACATTGTACTCTGGGTCGACCAACGCCAAAGTTCGTCCTCGTGACCTGTCCTGTAACCGTCTAAAAATCTTACGTTTTTCCGTTACATCTCTCGTAGTTATACAACCTCTTATCTTCAACTCATAGTCTAGTTCATCTACTAGAAGATAGTTTGGATAGATTTGTTCCATCTTTGTAAGAGAAATCAAAAGTAAAACGAATTTTGACCAAAATGTCAAATTGACTTTTAACCAGACTTTCAGACTTCAAATCCAATTTGGTTGTTTACCAACAGGTAGACACCTCTCAATAACAGTAGATATAGGTAGAATTTTGATAGAACAGTCTACGAGACAGTTTACCTTTTTTATTCTTCTGGTTTGATTGAATTTAAACAACTCTATTTCGCGCCCCACGTTGGGCGCCACTTTACTACCTTGCTACTCGACAATTCCGGTGAATTGTGAACGAATAACAAAGAGCACCCGGTCAGCTCGATGTTACGTGTAGAGCGGGGTTATGGGATCCGAAATAGGTTCTGGGGCGCCAAGTAATTCGATATTCAAAATTTAGAAAAGAGAGTTGTCTGAATCACTAAAGACAACAACAAAAATAAAATAAAGATGAAAGAAATAAATGGGGATAACAGTGTTTATTGTTCAATCAAACCAAGAGAGAAATTATCGTAATGAATTCAGATCAGCCTACAAATTTTAACAAATGTTCTTTTAGAAAAAGTGAAATAATGCCAGTACCGAACGTAATAGAAAATGACGATATACCTTTGTGTTTCTTTCGCCGAGTGCACTCCGTAAGATATAGCTTTAGGTATCTTTGTAAAAGCTTTGAACCCGTTCGATAATAGATATAGAACACCGTAACAATTGGTAATTGACAGTAGGTAAATAGACAAAAATAAAGGAAATAGGTAAAAATGTAAAAAGGTAAAATCTGGCCTTATGACGTGTTCCGTCAAATCATTCAAATCGCAGTGTCGAGGATGTCTACGAGATTCACAAATCCTCGTTGGATGAATCGGAAGGCCTACTGCGTCTGCACCACGAATGTCTGCGTCCTCTGTGTCCGAAGAAGAGCAACCACAACGAAGTTAAACTTCCACTCTTGACTCCCCAGACACCGGAAAGAAAACACGTCGGTGCTGGGAGAAATGGTCTTCTTACTTATTATGCGTTCGGCACTCGATACGGAGAATAACTCTTGTTGGGTTGATTCGGCAAAAAGACGAGACGTGTGACAACGACGACTGCACCAAGATAAAGCCTCGGGAAAAAACCCTGGGTGGAGAAAATTGGTCTTAGTTTTGATTTCTCTTCAAAGATTTGAACTTACCTTCGCACTATCGGCGGAAGGGTTATTGTAGGTAACGATAAACGGTAGTTTTTTCGATATTTCAGAGACTTTCTTTTTGACGGCCCTTTTTTTTTGCTTTTCGTCTGACCTTCTTTTTTTTTTTTCGCTACCTCTGATTTTATTTTGAATTTTCATTTCAATGAAAATTTTGAACGCTACACACTCGAGCAGAGGTGAGCAGGTTCTGAGTGGTTGTACCCTTGCTCCTTGAGGTTTGGCTCTGATGCTTGAGCCGTTGAAAAACTGCTTCAGGTCCAATCCATTGGTATACGTTTTCAATTTAATTACATCTTCTTCGTTTTTCATGCTCCTGATAGTGCCAAAAAAATATTCAATTTTGGCTGTTTTCCACACAGCCAAACGCGGCAAATTGGACATATATAGTAGGTTCACTTGTACTGTGACTCTAGTTGGCTTGGCAAATTTTCTACTTCAGCATTGTAGGCTTGCCGCCTTTTTACCCGGTGTGAAACTGACTTCTCTGGAAGTAAAGTTACATTTCTTATCAAATTGATATTCAAATCCTGGAAAACTGACCTTGTCATAAGTGGAAAGGTGACTAGAGGGGCGCAGAGCTGTATTACCGTCATTTAGACACAAGAACCCTACGGGGCCGCCTTCAATTTAATAAGTCATCTTGACGACGGCCATTCAAGGCCGACAAAAACTCGTTCCGCCAAGCTCCAAAACGGGAGCAAATTACAAACTGAAGGTACTCACATGAATTTCGGTCCAATACGCAACTTTGAGCGGCTGGATTTTTTGAAATTCGGTTTAATTGACTTTTTATACGTAAATCCTGCCGCAACTGCAGGCCTGCCGAGATGTTCCTTGTCTTGCCAATAGTGCTTCATGATTCGTCGTGTCTTTTCGACTGGAAGAGGTGAAAAGATTGATGATGCCATGGGACCCCTTTTTTTGGACGAAGGCCTAGTACTTTTTCTATTTTGAATCAACCTAAAGTTGAACCGGCTTCAAGAGGCTAGAAATATTTTTGACACCTGTCAAATGTCAAAGCTGCTTTGATTTATTTGTTCATTGGCGAAAATTAAAAACAGGTCGAAAAATTACTCCATTTCCCAATATGGAAAAAAGCGTCGGACATCACGTCCCGCAAAAATATTCCGTCTATCTGCAGAGGATACGCGTGAAAAATACGTTCCAAAAGTGGTCCGAACGACGAACGCTAAATGAAGCCGGAGCAGCCAACCGTAAAGTTTTGGGGATTTTCTATAATTCAGATTTGGAAACTTAAAAACAAAATCTCACAGCCGACTAGAATCACGATACAGATGAACCCACTATAAGTACTGTATCAAATTTTAAGCACGTCAACGATACTGGTGGCGCCCTCACACGGCTAATTCTCAAACTAATTGTTCTGCAGTTCTGCACCATTCTTTTTTTGGAAAAATACCTTAAATTCATGATTTTTTGCAAGCGCATCTTTTATTGGTGATTGTTTAGATTGTCAATGTTTAAATTTAAGCTCAACCTTATCGATAAGTTTTGTGGGTTGGCAGCTCCGACTGTCACCCTGGCGCGCGCTTGTCAAGCGTTTGACAAGAGCCCGTCAAGTGTTCATCAACGCATCATTCCACGAGTTTTGCATACGAAAACCATTCGATTACATTTTCTGCATTTCTATCTCTATGTCTCCATGATTTTTATACTCACAATCGTATTTTGTAGCGAATTTGAAACGTGCGTCGGTAATGCAGGGCGCGATTTTAACCTCGATGAACTCGCATTTAGAAAAAACAGCTCGATTTGGCTTTTTTCCCAAGCTAAACACAGTAACAATCGGGCATTGTAAATCCAAGCCTGAATTAATCGGCCATATGGTCTGAAGCTCTGATTTTCTATTTTCAATTTCAGATGCCGGCATTGCAGTTTCCTTCGTTCCGCAGGGAGTTTCGCGTGTTGGTTGGCAACCGTGCCTGTCAGTCCTGTCACTAGTGTCACTCGAGCTCGTCAAGGTCGTGTCAACTCTGCGTCAATTTTTGTCAACACTGCATCCACCAGCGTTCAAAAACGTGGATTTCTTCGGCTAAACCATGATTTCGGACTGAAATTCGCCGCGTGCCGAAGCCCCCGACGTCCTGCCCGCCGACCCCACGCAAGCGTTCCGCAAAATGGCATCTACAGAGTCGGACTTGAGCGGTGGTCTCATGGACGTGAGTGTTATTCCTGGAGCAACTGCTCCATCAGTTGTATTTTTTGTTGTTTAGATAGATTGTATCGTTTTCTGTTGAGTTTTACACCGTTTGTTACACGTTCTGATGAGACCTGTGTCCGTTTACAGCAAATACAAGCCCTGATAGCACCGCCGCAGTCCGAAGAGAGCAAAGCAAGGAAACCGTCTGTCGAACATCCCTACTTCAAGCGTCCGGGGAAAGGTCACAATCACGACAGCTGCGATGCCTGCTCCGAAGGCGGCGATCTGATTTGCTGCGACAAATGCCCGTCGAGTTTTCACTTGCAATGCCAGTAAGTTTGTGTGCCTCGAAGTAGTATACAGGGCGTCTCAGGTTTCTATGCACAAAAAGCTAGCATGGGGTTCTCAGGTGATGCCAAAAAAAGGGCTGTACAATTCATTTTACGAAATTTAGCTTTGTGATAGAGATGGCTGAAAATTGGGTGATAGGGTTGGGCAATAGCGGTAGGCCATTTCCGATTCAGCATTGGCAGGTTCAAAATTAATTGTCAGAAGTGACGGCTGGCGTGGGAGTGATGTGGAAAGCTCTGAGTGCGCACAAAAAAATAGAGTTTATTTAAAAAAAATCTCCACAGCAAGTTTCTACATCACCTGAGGACTGTACGGCTGATTTTTGAAACCTGGGGCACCTTGTATACTGTACGTTGAAAGCAGAAAGTGACCCTTATTGCGCTTGAAGGCACTGTTTGCAAGCTTTGTCACTGCACGAAATGCACACAAAATTTATTTTTCCTCGCCTATAAGAAAGCAGTCAACACAAGGTAATGAAAATCAACACTCCGGCTTATTGATATCGAAAAAAAATCTGGCTTCATATCCAAAAGAAAAATGTAGTAAAACGGTCCTCGTTGTGTCCTCTCACGAACGCTGAGAATAGTATATTTGAATTAGAATTTTTGCTTGAAGAAAGTAGTTCTCAAACGGTTTTTTGCTATATGGTTAGCTCATCCTCACCTGTTCAACATGTTAAAAGCATACATCCCTGTGACGCGTAATACTTAGTATACAGGGTGAAAGTTAAAAAATAAATCTTAAAAACTTTTTTAGTCCGGTGAAATAATTCTCGAAAAAAACAGCCTCTCATTATTTAGCAACCTTATGGTCTCCCACTGAACGTGTGAAAAACTCACCCCTCGATAGCTGCTGGTATTCTACGTACAGGGTGAAATCAATTTTGTTTCAATAAATTTTTTCTTGGTCAAATCAATCCGGACAAAGACCAATTCCGGCTCTGTTAGAAGTCTTATAATCTCTCATGCAAGATATCAAAATGTAACATTTCTTAAACTGCTAAAACATGACATCCAGGGTGGAACACCCTTTTTAGCGCACTTTCCCAAAAAATGGGAAAAAGGCGCTTTTAGCTTCACTTTGTCCGTCCGTCCATCTGTCCGTCCGTCCGTCCGTCCGTCTGTCCGTCCGTACCCGGGGTAACTCCTCAGGGAAGAAAGATATCGATGTGGTGTAAACGCTGATCAATAGTACATATTAGGCCTGGGCGATATTGAAATTCCAATATCGAATATCGATATCAAAAAAATATCGAAAGTATCGAAATATCGAAAAATCGATATATCGATAAATATCGATATATATCGATAAATATCGATAAATATCGATAAATATCGATATATCGATATATCAAAATATCGACATATCGATAAATCGATAAATTGATACATCAAAATATCGATATATCGATATATTTTGATTATATCAAACAAAATATCGATATAGATCTGTATATCGATATATGGAAATGTCAAAAAATCTTGAAATATCGATAATACCTCAATACCTATATCGATATACAGGGTGTTTGCAAACTTGGGGTAGAAAATCGAACAGCAAGTAGGAAAATGCTCCAAAAGTGTCAAAAGAATGTTAAAAAAAATCATAATTTTTGTTTTTGGAAATATGTAGGGTCAAAAGGTGATCCTTCGACCCCATCTATTCTCGTTATTTTGAAAGAATTCAGTAAACCCAAATATCGAATATCGATATTGGAAATGTATCGAAAAATCGATACATCGGTATATCGATATTAAAAATATATCGATATATCGGTATATCGATATCAAAAACATATCGATATATCGAAACAACGATATATCCAAATACCGATATGTATATCAAAATATCGATATATCGATATCTGGAAATATTAATATCGTCTATCGATATATCGATATGTCGATAACGATATCGATATATCGATATTCTGCCCAGGCCTAGTACATATGTCCAGGATGTCAAGTTGACTTTTCAAGTTGAGTTCAAATTCCAACATTCTGCCACCATCTTGGCCGCCATATTGAAATCTCTTATTAGTGGAACGATTTTCATGAAACTTGGCAAATACTGTACGATCATTTTGATTTTTAAGCCAAATTTCATAATTCTGACGCTATTTTGGCCGCCATATTGAAATTTCTGCCCAAATAACGGTAGAACCCTACTTACTTAACGCATCTTGCTTTCACTAATCCTTCAAAAAGGAAGTGCGCTACTGAGCCTCATGCCCATGAGGCATATTCGCTTGTTTTTATTTGCTCAGCCTCATTGGAACTTAATTATGCGTTTTACGCTAGGCAAACTGTATGTTTTTTTGGAATCAGAAAAAGAAAATCTATCGATTGGTGAACTGTCTGCAAAATTTTGACAAATGACAGAAAATAACCTGTGACATATCATTTCAAAGCCCGTGAAATTCAGAATAGAAATCCTCACTTTGGTGGAAATTGGGCACTTTCATAGCTTCCTAGACATTGAAAACTGATTTTGACAAAATTTGACATTTCACGAAATTTCATGAGTGATACATCACTTCAAAGCCTATAAAATTCTGAAGAAAAATTCGGATTTTGGTGAAAATTGGGTGATTTCACAGTTTTCTAGACATTAAAAACCGATTTCAACGATCTAATCAATCTTTGACATCGATCACATACATTGACCTAGGGCTAGATTTCAAGTCGGAAATCCGCCCGCGTAAGTGTAGCGTATGTCTGGTCAGGCCCTAAGTCAGTGTATGTGATCGATGTCAAAGATTGATTGGATCGTTGAAATCAGTTTTTAATGTCTAGAAAACTTTTCAGAATTTTATAGGCTTTGAAGTGATGTATCACGCATGAAATTTTGTGAAATGTCAAATTTTGTCAAAATCAGTTTTTAATGTCTAGGAAGCTATGAAAGTGCTCAATTTCCACCAAAGTGAGGATTTCTCTTTGGAATTTTACGGGCTTTGAAATGATATGTTACATGTTATTCTCTGTCATTTGTCAAAATTTTGCAACTGTCAAGAAAAATTGACAGTTCACCAATCAAGTTCCAATGAGGCTGGGCAAATGAAAAAATAACGGACTGTATACCTAATCTAGGTAGCATGTTGAAAATCTGTCAGCATAGTTTCAGCTTATTCATGAAATATTTATGGAAATAAACACTTTATGTACCTACTCTACCCACCTACCACCTACCTATCTAACGGATACTTACGGAAAAACCTATTTCCTTATCAATAAATTCGACTTTGCTCAAAAATAGAAGTGCCCGCCAATCGATATCGTGCTGCGTGTTTGCAATGTTCGTATCATCCAGATTCCGCGAATAGGTGGTCATTTCTCCTGTAAAACGAGGAGTTTTTAATTTTCCGTACGTGCTTATACGTGCACGCTACGGGAATTATATACCTACCTGTCTCACGGATACTCACGGAAACCTGTCTCCTCATCAATAAATTCGACTTATCCAAAAATAAAGTGCCGCCAACCGACATTGTGCTACAAGTTTGAAATGTTCGTATCATCCAAACTCCGCGAATCGGCACGCTACGGGAATTATCTTATAATTTGGTACAAGAGATGCTGTTGCAAGAGGCAAAATACAAAATCCAGCTCCTCCACTCCAGAAATGTCAAAAAATGAGCCTCATTTGAAATTGCTCGGAATTCTCAGTTTTCAGATTTTTGACAGCTCTAAAAAAAGCCTCCGCTGAGATTTTTCTGAAACCCAAAAATTTGGAAAGAGCACGTAATTCTGAACGAAACCTGTGATTTTCACGACTACAGTATTTTTAGCGCACTTTCTCAAAAAATGGGAAAAAGGTGCTTTTAGCTTCACTTTGTCCGTCCGTCCGTCCGTCCGTCCGTCCGTCCGTCCGTCCGTACCCGGGATAACTCCTCGGGGAAGAAAGATATCGATGTGGTGTAAACGCTGATCAATAGTACATATGTCCAGGATGTCAAGTTGACTCTTACCGTCAGTTCCACAAAAAAGATGATCAACGATCAAGGCTGATTGCAGATTAACTGAACTTTTTTCTGCTAAATGCTAGGCGATTAACCACAAAAAATGCCTGAAATCTGAACTAGACCCATCATCTTTCCATTATTGAGATACGAATCAGAATTTCCATTGATCAGTCAGCTACAAATTGACAAACAAAAATCGCGAATCAACTAATCTCGTATTATCTGTTTTGTGGAACCCACGGTTAGTTTTTTGTTATTCTGCCGCCATCTTTGATCCGCCATTTTGAATTTCTCTAAAAGTGATCCGATTGAAATGAAATTTGCAGGCAATGTAAACCACATCAAGATCTATCCAATTTTCGACAATTGATGTCCCGCCGCCATCTTGTATTCTCCATATTGAACATGTTTCGAAGTGATAAAATTAGGAGAATTATGCCTCAATGAAAAGAGATATCGATGTGGTGCAAACTCCAATCGAATGCGTACGTGACCACCATATAAAGTTGACCATTTACTTTTGTCACTTGGCCGCCATCTTTAATCCGCCATTTTGAATTTCTCTGAAAGTGGTCTGATTCTAGTGAAATTCGCAGGCGATGTGAACTTCAATTAGATACATTCAATTTTTGACAATTGATGCCCCGCCGCCATCTTGTATTCTCCATATTGAACATGTTTCAAAGTGATAGAACTAGGAGAATTATGCCTCAACGAAAAGATATATCGATGTGGTGCAAACGCCAATGAAATGCGTACGTGTCCACCATATAAAGTTGACCAATGATTTTTGTCATTTGGCTGTCATCTTGATCCGCCATTTTGAATTTCTCTGAAAGTTGTCTGATTCGAGGGAAATTCGCAGGCGATGTGAATTTCAATTAGATACATCCAATTTTCGACAATTGATGCCCCGCCGCCATCTTGTATTCTCCATATTGAACATGTTTCAAAGTGATAGAACTAGGAGAATTATGTCTCAACGAAAAGAGATATCAATGTGGTGCAAACGCCAATCGAATGCGTACGTGACCACCATATAAAGTGACCAATGATTTTTGTCACTTGGCCGCCATCTTTGATCCGCCATTTTGAATTTCTCTGAAAGAGGTCCGATTTCAGTGAAATTCACAGGCGATGTGAACTTTATCAAAATACATCCGATTTTGGACAAATGATGCTCTGCTGCCATATTGAAATTTCTTGTCACTCAACGTTTTTCATGGAGCTTGGGACTCACCTTTGTTTCGTATGATCATTCTTATTCTCTAGCCAAATTTCAACATTCAGCCGCTATCTTGGCCGCTATATTGAAATCTCTCATTAGTGGAACGATTTTCATGAAACTTGGAACTCACCCTTGTCTATAGTACAATCATTTTGATTTTTAAGCCAAATTTCATGAATCTGACGTTATTTTGGCCGCCATATTGAAATTTCTGCCCGAATAACGGTAGAACCCAAACTAACATCTTGCGTTCACTAATCCTTCAAAAAGGAAGTGCGCTACTGAGCCTCATGCCCATGAGGCATATTCGCTTGTTTTTTTTTTGAGGTCAAAAAATTATTTTCCGTGGGCTATAGATAGAATTAAATGGGGTTTTGGACGTTCACTGAAAGTGTGACAGTCTTTTCAATTTAGGACAATTTACTTTCCATGCTGGGCGAGCGGAAAGTTATCCACATTCCGCTGGCTGAGCGGCAATGGTTCACTTGCAATACCAATTGAGAACCTGGAAGCTCACTTTCAAGGCAAAGCGTAGGAAAAACGTGTTGTTGACTGTTGTTCTTTTAACAATACAAATCTTAACTTAATCTTAACTCTCAAATATTCGCAGCGATCCTCCTTTGGAAGAAAAAGACATACCCTCGGGCGAATGGTTGTGCCATTCTTGCCGTTTTGCCAAAAGCCAAGAGGAGGACAAGCCGCAGGTGAGGAGCAAGAGGTCGGCTTCTACGCCTTCGGCGGCGACCGCCGCTGCTGGGTCGATGACGACGACGTCGACGACGACGGCGGCCAAAAAAATCAAAACCACGCCGATGGAGATGCTGATCAAGGCGGCCAACTCGATGAATCCCAAGCAGTTCGAGCTGCCGCGCAGCTTGAGCGTGCCGTGCGTTTTTCCAGGCACCGACAAAGGTTTGCTGCTTTCATTAATCTGTCCTGCAAAAACTACATTTCTATAACTTCTATTATCAATCTCACGGCTTTCTGCATTAGAGCCAGCCATGGAAATGATGGGTTGCGTTGATACGAAACCTTGACGACTTGTTGGCAGCTAGCTGTCCACATGTGCAATTTTCAATGTGACATTGTTACCATCTCGGGGAGTCATGTACGCGAAAGTGTAAATTTTCGGGAATATGCGAAGGATTGCTAGTTTCCTTTGAGTGATTTGCAGTGTGGAAGATAAGGAACATTGTCTTCACTGGTTGGTGGGTCTTCGCCAAGGCTATTAGGTTTTTGCTGGCCACAGAGAAAATTATGCCGAAAGTCCGTGATGCCGTGAGGATATGGAATGTAAATAGGAAAAACCCACTGTCCAAGAGGAAACTTATTCTTTAGATGGACAATATGGATAGTAGGACAATAATTTATGGAGTTGAACTGCACGGAGACGAGACAATTTGGACGTGAGTAGGTAGGTAGACTGTGTTGTCTGCCAGCATGTGTCTTCATCCCTTGCTTGCTGTTGCAGTAGGTATAATAGGTAGAACTAGAGCTAGAGCAGGTACCTGGTGCTCTCTACTCCAGTGATGTGCAGCAGAAGATGTAGCCTTTTGGGCGGTGGGCCTTTTCAACCGAGTAGTATCCTGTCGATCTTCGACATCATTCATTAGTAGCCGCCGAAAACCTAACAACCTTGGCGGAGACCCACCAGCCAGCAAAGACAATGCCCCTTATCGTCCACACTGCAGAGCACTTCAAAGAAACTCACGATTCCTGGCGTGTGCTAGAAAAAATTCACTTGCGCGTACATGATACCTCGACACGGTGACAAGGTGTCACGTTAAAAATTGCACGTGTGGACAACTGGCTGGCATCCCCTTGTCATCGTATCATTCGTACGAACACAACACAATTTTTTCCATAGCTTGCTCTAATGCAGAAAGCCGTGAAATTGATTATACATGACTACATTTCAAACTTATTCATAACTGCATTGATAACTTCTACATAACTACATTTACAGCTTCTAATGACACAAATTGAACGGGAAAGAAAGGCGAGTATAAAAATATTTTTCTTTTTTTTTAGTGGAAGTGTTGAAAAACGGCAAGAAGTTCATGAAATTGTCACCCAGCGACAGGAAGCCGGAAGTGGGCACTTCGCTGCCGACGAAAAAGTGCAACGAATGCCGAAAGTCTTGCCGCGTTGCTCCGTTGATGGCGTGCGATTATTGCCCGCTGATGTACCACATGGACTGCTTGGATCCGCCGCTGACGGCCGCACCGACCGGAAGGTGGATGTGTCCGAATCACGTCGAACACGTTCTGGTATGTCCGCGATTTTGCTTCGTAATAATTCAAGAATTTAAGACTGAAAACTTGAGTCGCGTACATCCCTTTCCACTTTCACAGCTAACTGCATTTCACAATTTAAAAAACACTTGCGGACAATAACAGGCCTGTAGCCACCAAGCGGTAAAATTTATAAGCACACAAAAGTAGTGAGTAGTGAGGGCCCCCGAATCAACTCTCATTACTTAAGGATCTAATTACAGTAGAGGTAATTACGACGTCGGTAATTAGACCGGTCCTACCGCTCTAGAGTACACTCTTTAGGGTACGACGACGTGTGCTATAGAGACGTGATATGGGTGAGGATCCTGAAACCGAGCTCATTAATTATTGAGGTAATTACGGGAGAGGTAATAACGCCGCGAGAGTATGTGCACACCAGTTTTACCGTTGCGAGCTTGAACCCGCGGTTTACCTGGACCATCGCTTTCCTCCTCCTCCTCTTCATGCCTACCGCTGCAGGTGCAAGCAGAGGCAGTGGTAGGTGAGCGTGCCAACACGCTTTCTCAGTCGAACCTTCGTCGTTTCCATTTGTTCTGCGGTTGAAGGAGCGAGATGGAGCGTACGGGTCGCGTTCCCTCCTCGTGTACATAGCTCCACCGATGCAAGCCTCTAGAGACAGTGGCAGGTGCCTGTGCCAACGTGTCTTCTCAGTCGAACCTCCTCCGACACCGTTTGCGCTATGTTGGTAAGAGCGAGATGAAGCGCTGCCATCCTCTTAACACAGCTCGACCAAGCGCACAGCGGGAGGTCTTCTCCTCTCGCGCTCGGTTCTACCTGCTCCGCATGGCACAAAACCGCCGGAACGTGTTTTATGGCTGCTTCCAATCGAACATGCGAAGGACTCGCAAAGGTAGGTCCTTCGCAACGCAGGTCCTGATGCTCGGAGGTCCTTGCACATATTGGGGGCATGAGCGCTGCATGAGAGAGAGAGAGAGAGAGAGAGAGAGAGAGAGAGAGCTATTTCGCTCCCACATCTCTGTCTATCATCCTATGCAGTGGTGGCCCAGCCAAACGCAGAGGTTTGAGAGAGAACCGTGGGCTGTGCTTTTACTTACCTACGGAGAGGCGCACGACGTTTTAAAAAAATTAGATGAGGTACCTAATTTTTCTGAGATGAGGTACCTAATTTTTCTATTTGCTTGCTACGTCGGAATACATTAGCCATAACAAGTCGACATGCTCTGGACAGATGAGCCGATACAAAACTAACTGTTGTACTAAACATCATGATGTTTTTGATGGTAGGGGGTAATAGATACCTCGGTACATCATCTAGATATGTTTTAACCCGTGATTTCGAGATAGCTAAATTAGTTTCGCATGACTAGGTACGGCCATTTCTACCTTCTTCACAATTCAAAAATTCAAATATTCAAATCCACTATTGGTATGATATCCCCTGCCAGAGGGTGGAGGGTAGGGAGCGGCGGGTGGCAACCGGGATTGTTCGATAAGGTGAACGAAACTGCTGGTTATATAGATATTGCTCGTTTATGGTTTTGTAAATTGCCGAATTAAGGGCTTTTTCTCGCGAGAAGACCTAAGCGCCGCATATGACAAAGCGCGCTATATCGGCTCCATCCCTGTCTATCATCCCACATCGAGATGGATATATTTGAGGCCTGTTAGATGCATAAGGTTAGGTTTCCGAGCGAGGGTCTGCAGGTATAAAGTGCTATTATCATACAAAACCGGTAGGTAGCTGCTCTTTAAAAAATTCATGCTCTCAAAGCTCGGGGTATATTATAGAATTATGTGCCATCATAGTTTCGAGGAAAATGGTGATATGATGGTGGTGTATGGAGATAATTCTACGAGCACTTTGGAAAAACCATATAGCAACACAACGAGACGGCTTCTATACCACTTTCTAAAGCATGGGGAAGCAGTGCCACTTGAATGAAAACTACGAGTGCACTCGCTTTTTTTTATAAACCCAGCTGTGAATGAGCATAATGAGCACCGTTTACCTGGAATCGCATGGTTTAGCTGTAAAGATGTTGTGGGGTATGAGACAGTTCGGCATGCGTTAATTAGCAGTAGCCGTTGAAAAAAAACCAGGCAATCATTTTTTCAAGAGTTTTATTCAAAAATTAATACATGTCTTCAGTCGTTCATAATCCGATAATACATCGTCGTAGTGTAGTTCGAGGAACTCTAGCATGCATGAAACTTTTTCATTAGATTTGAAACCAGCCAAAATCTGTTTGAGAACTTTATACATAGAAACGTTCGAGTTCGATACATCGCTCGTTATTTTAAAGGAGCTTGATAATAAATCAGTATAAAATTTTTTAAAATTCATTGATTCTAGAGCCTCTAATCTATAGCTAATGATATCTCTCATTCGTGCAATTTGTTGTAGAAAATTTTCATGCAGATAGACGGTCTGGGCCCTGCTATGTAGATGTCCGATGCCTGCAGATGAACCCAATTTTAGAGTATAGTTCTCGAAAATTTTCATATCACCATTCGGAACGTTCGAAGTTGATGCAGTCGAAGAGGGCAAGAGCTCTATTAATTCACTCCATTCCCGCATGGTGAAAGATATTCGGCTCGAATTTGCATGCGATATGATGATGATTGCTGGTGAGAGTCCTCTGGCGATGCTAAGCCCAACTCGTATCCTTGCAGCTGATCCGTTCAGAGTTGTTTGATATAGTAATTCGGTCTCTTGAACGATGGCTTCGTCATAATACCGTAACATTTTTTCGATAGACTGCCAGGGGCTGAACAAGGTGGGCATCTCTCTTTGTTTGACGTTGGTGCTGGCGATGCTATGAAGATGTTTACGATGCTTATAATGCTAGCTGCTTATCTCGATATGCCGGTGATGATCCTTACGTTGATATGACGATAGAGGTGATGATGCTTGCGATGATATGACGATAGCGAGGGTGATGAATATGATAATATGACGTTGTTTTATGATGAAATGACGTTAGCGGTGATGATGCTTGTGATGATATGGCGATAGCGGTGATGATCCTTACGTTGATATGACGATAGAGATGATGATGCTTGCGATGATATGACGATAACAGTGATGATGCTTTATGATGATATGGAGTTGCTGGTGATGATATCACGTTGTTGGTGATGATGGCTACGTTGCTTATGGCGATAGCGCCGATGGAGTTTATGACGGCTGTGATCGGGACGTTTTTGCTCCAGACACCTTATTTCACCGGCTCTCTGACGTTAAGTGTGATCGACGAGGTTGCTGGTTCAAACAACGTCTGCTCTCGCAATCCACCCTCGATCGGGCATGCCCAAATATTTAACGTAAAGCCTCGAACCGGTTTTTTTCAAAACTTTTTCCACCAGATAGATCTCGGGATGTTTAGTTTTCTGTAGTTCTCGTTCGTAAAAACATCCCATGATCGGCGAACCCTTTAGATCTTCAATAAGATATGTAGGTGGATTGCTGTTCGGTTTCACTTGTCTGATGCGAAACAGCTCCGTCGTCCAGTTGGGGGTATAACCTTTTTCAAAAAGTACTTTGTATTTACCCAGACGCGCTAGCAGCCCATGCCGACTCGGCGCTTAAATGATTCTATTAATCTATCCATCTATAATATGCCTCATTAGATCAGCCGGCTGAACCATGCCTAATTCCACATGGTCGTCGGTTAAAACATCACGAGCTGATTATGGCATGACGAGCTGCCAGTTAAATCATGACGTCACTGTTGACAGCTCATGCCGACTTATGGCATGACGCGCTGGTGGTTAAAGCATGACGTCACTGTTGACAGCTCATGCCGACTTATGGCATGACGCGGTGGTGGTTAAAGCATGACGTCACTGTTGACAGCTCATGCCGACTTATGGCATGACGCGGTGGTGGTTAAAGCATGACGTCACTGTTGACAGCTCATGCCGACTTATGGCATGACGCGGTGGTGGTTAAAGCATGACGTCACTGTTGACAGCTCATGCCGACTTATGGCATGACGCGGTGGTGGTTAAAGCATGACGTCACTGTTGACAGCTCATGCCGACTTATGGCATGACGCGGTGGTGGTTAAAGCATGACGTCACTGTTGACAGCTCATGCCGACTTATGGCATGACGCGGTGGTGGTTAAAGCATGACGTCACTGTTGACAGCTCATGCCGACTTATGGCATGACGCGGTGGTGGTTAAAGCATGACGTCACTGTTGACAGCTCATGCCGACTTATGGCATGACGCGCTGGTGGTTAAAGCATGACGTCACTGTTGACAGCTCATGCCGACCCGATGCTTAAATGATTCTATTAATCTATCCATCTATAATATACCTCAATAGATCATCCAGCTGAACCTTGCCTAATTCCGCATGGTCGTCGGTTAAAACATCACGAGCTGATTATGGCATGACGAGCTGTTGGGTAAGGCATGACGTCATTGCTAGCAGCCCATGCCGACCCGACGCTTAAAACGTGATGATCTAGGTGATATGGCATGACGACTGATGGTTAATGCACAGCGCTTTGACTCTCAGACCATGCCGTCTCTACGGATAAAACATGTCGACTAGTGCTGCTGGCACATGTCAAATTATCTAGCAGAGCATGCCGACTTGTTATGGTTGAAACATTGCACCATAGCGGTTATAGCTATAAAACCTCGAACACCTCCGATTAATAGCCAGTCGCGAGCGATCTTTGTTCAGTGAATGAAGCTGCTGATCCTGAAAGAAACATGAGAAATCAAATTAGTTCTGAAACAATTCAAAAGGCTGTAGCCGAAGTCCGACGTGGTGGCTCGCGCAGAGCGATCGCTAGGTCATTATGTATTCCCGCATCTACACTGGGGCGGCTGTTGCGACGGGTTAAGAAAGTGAACGGCGTGTATGTCTATAATCCAAATATCGGGAATAGGAGAATCTTCTCAAAAGATGAGGAGTTGATGCTCGCTGATTATATCAAAGCAGCATCGAAAATGCCACATGGCGTGACACGCAAGCACGTGTGTAAATTCGCTCTAGAACAGGCTAGGCTGCTAAACAAGAGCTATCCACAACGCTGGGATAAACAACAAGCAGCATCTTTTGATTGGTGCAGAGGATTCATGAAACGGCATCCAGACATTTCACTTAGAGGCTGCAGGGAACGCAATTTGCAGCAAGTGGTAGATCCTGACAAAGCGGCTGAGACCGTCTCTTGTAAAAATCTCGAGACTTTTGACGTCAGCTCGAATAATTCGACTATGGTTATGAAGTATCCAACCAAAGCTTCCTCGAATACGTCGCTACAGCTCCTAGCATCATCAGGGCCTCAACCGGGACCTTCGCCAGTGCTGTCATCATCAGCCAGCATGATATCGGAACCATCAGATGTGTATGATGACGAGGATGCAGATGGTTATGAAAGAGCAAGTGAGGACTCCACTACCAAGTTCTCCGGTAATAAAGAAGATTTTCACAGCTCTCAGGTTGGGACGTCCAAACCCTATAATTATGTTAGCGTGTTCAGACCACGTTTTTCATCGGGAGATCAAGTCAAATCACGTCTCGCTTCTAAATATGCGAACACTGCTAAATCCTCGGAGGACTCTGTCTTGAAAGCTGATAGTGACGATGTGTTATACGATAGCTCTGGTGATTTCAACGCTGCCAAAGAACTTTCTTCGAGTTCGCTTATCAATCCGCGTACGGGGTATAAAAATGCATATGAGCGCCGTTTTTCATCTGAGGACGAGGATCAAAACATGTGGTGTAAGAGCTTCAGTAATACAAAAGAAGTTTCTTCAAGGGCGCGACTTACACCGAGTGGCGGATATCAGAATGCGTACAAGCACTGTTTTTCATCTAAGGATGAAGATAAGAGGTGTTCGGGGAGCGACTTCGAGAACATTGATGATCGTGCGGGGAATGGCTCCTTTATGAATGATATGGGACGACGGCGATTTGCGAAGAGGTCCCTAGTAGGTGAATATTTCACTGACATAAATGGCGTTATAGATCGATTAGTAACATTGAGTGCACAGCGGAACACCGGGGACGTCGGAGTCGTCCGAGAAATAGTATCGCTGGAAAAAATTCTCCGAGATGCTGAAGTAATATACTAACATTTTTTTTTGGATACCCTCAATAGCGTAAAAATGTCCATATTTTATTCACGATCGAATGGGACATTGATCGGAAATTTGTATCAACTAATACCTAATACCTACCTACCTACCTAGCCATTTAAAGATGTAGTGAATATTTCCGTGGAAATAAAGATATTGAACACTTTTGAATAGAGCATATTTCTTTCACTGTCATAATCACCAATCCTATATGCCTGGTTGTGATGCCCATACTTGTCTCAATAGCGAATCATAAGGTGAGGGTTTGCGGAATGCCTGCCTCATGGACACATTCATATTTATCAAAAAAAAAAAGAAAAGAAAAGAAAAAAGAATTCAGAGATGTCAAATAAATAGAGTGAGCTCGCGCGAAAGAATAGTCTCGACTGTAGAAACCCTCCAAAGCTCTTGTACTTTTTATCCCACCCGAATCAGTCCGGGCAGAGTCCAATTCCGGCTCTGTTAGAAGTCTATAATCTCTCATTCAATATATAAAAATGGTGCATTCCTTGATGCTAGAACATGGTATGCAAGGTGAGACATCCTTTTTGGCTCCCTTTTACTTCTCCTGAGCCACATCAATTCGGATGATAGCCTTACCCACTTCGAAGGAACGTCTACCGTATTTGGCGAGACAAATCAAAAATTTATATTTTTGCAATCACTGCGGGTACTAGCTACTGTAGCATCATGCATTTTTGCAGATTTTGGCCATGCAATGAGTTGCTAGAGACAAATTTCCCTGGCAACTCCCTGCACAAAAGAGGCGAAGCAGCACCTAATTCGAGCTGTATATCAAGTCAGGGAGATATTATAAATACAAATTTTTTATATGGTTTGCGGAAATCTCTGAGCTTTCGAGTAAACTAGATAATATTATCCTATCCAATTTTATTCAGAAAATCAGATAAAACATATAAAACATGTTTCACCCTCTAGCTTATCGTCAAAACCGATGAATTATTCTCGGAAATGCTTGCAAATACCTTCAAACATGTGAATGAAAATTTCTATGCT
Organism: Anaspis maculata; assembly: GCA_949128115.1. NCBI lineage: Eukaryota > Metazoa > Arthropoda > Insecta > Coleoptera > Scraptiidae > Anaspis > Anaspis maculata. Next base: position 58,427,542 of record OX421967.1, on the reverse strand, counting down.
CTTGCTAGTACGATAAAATCCATCGTGTTTAACACTTGGGGGATATGGAAGATGCCGGTTCTCCGGTCATTTGGTTGGATTTTTTCCAACATTCCCATCTCAGATGGGGGGTTTTTTCGAGTCGAACTTTGCGGTCGAGGATGGATTACGAGAGCAGATGTTGTTTGAACCGTCAACCTCGTCGATCACGCTTATCATCAGAGAGCCTGCGAAGTAAGCTATCTGGAGCGTAGTGTTCCGACCATCGTATTATTTAAAATTATCGTAGCGAGAATAATCCAGCTTATTATACATGATTTTCTCTTAAATCAATGCTTTCATACGTATATCATATTCTTTTCTTTCCGTATGTGGTTATTTTGAAGCGAACTTGGGTATTTAGGCAAATACTTATCACTCTATACTCTACTATTTTCACGCAAGCATCCTGGGTTGAAAAAAATTATTCAGTGCTGATATTTTCCAACTCATGGCACTATGGCATGCAAAAGAAAGAAGTAGCTTTCAATTAAGTTTCTACATAAATATTTACTATATAATTAACTCCATTAATAGGTCTGAAAGAGCGTGCGCCCGAAGCTTCTCCTATAATACCTGCATATGGCCAGGACTATGTAGGTACCTGCATCAAAACAGGTGGCATGGCTGGGATTTCTTCGCGAGCTCCGAGATTCTTCTACGGTCCTCATTATGATGTCATCGCTCGAAATTGCGCTGTTTTGTTCGACCCGGGGTAAATTGGTTTTTATTCGCTAGGCATTTACAATACATCAGCGCTTACTATATACGTATCGCAATTTTACACCAGCAGCCATGTTGCAGGCTCAATTAGTCATGGTTCAGCCGACTGATCTATTGAGACATATTATAGATGGATGGATAGATAGATAGAATCATTTATTTGTTCAAGATGAAAACAGACAGGCAGGTTATCACGTGGGTACCTACACCCAGATCATTAGCGAACTTATGACATCCAGTATGTACACGCATGCGGTGGGATAGGTAGCCCTTCTCACTACATAGCACTATATATGGGGAGTTATGTTTGAAGGTGGATTCGGGTTTTATTTTAACAAAAATCTCGCACCGGTACAACCCTTTTTTTTTTTTTAAACCCGTAACACCATGATAAACAAGACGGAAGATTTTAAATAAGGTTTTTATCTATCAAATAAATATTTCTCGGTTCACTCAGTTCTTTGCCATAGGAAAAAAATAGCTGATGCGACTAGCCATTCTTTCAGAAAGGAGGCGATTCCAGGTAAACGGTGTTCATTATGCTCATTCACAGCTGGGTTTATAAAAAAAGCGAGTGCACTCGTAGTTTTCATCCCAAGTGGCTCGCACGCTTCATTGTATAGCGTATTTGGCTCGCAAGAGTGTGGTGTTTTGCCCGAGCCAAGGTGGATTGGTTTTCATTCGCTAAGCGTTTACAGTGCAACAACGTCCGCTATTTACGTATCGCAGTTTTACACCATCAGTCATGTCGCATGCTCAATCAGCTAGTTTCTCAACCTCTGCATTACCTGTTTCTGCGTATTCCTTCCCAGCCTTCATTTGAATGTAGCACCCTGATGCATTGTTCGTCCATACCGTCAACACTCTGTTCTGCTTCCCCATGCTTTAGAAAGTGGTATAGAAGCCGTCTCGTTGTGTTGCTAAATGGTTTTTCCAAAGTGCTCGTAGAATTATCTCCATACACCACCATCATATCACCATTTTCCTCGAAACTATGATGGCACATAATTCTATAATATACCCCGAGCTTTGAGAGCATGAATTTTTTAAAGAGCAGCTACCTACCGGTTTTGTATGATAATAGCACTTTATACCTGCAGACCCTCGGTCGGAAACCTAACCTTATGCATCTAACAGGCCTCAAATATATCCATGACGATGTGGGATGATAGACAGGGATGGAGCCGATATAGCGCGCTTTGTCATATGCGGCGCTTAGGTCTTCTCGCGAGAAAAAGCCCTTAATTCGCCGGTTTACAATCCATAGACGAGCTATATCTAACCTGCAGTTTCGCTCACCTCATCGAACAATCCCGGTTTACCACCCGCCGCTCCCTACCCTCCACCCTCTGGCAGGGGATATCATACCAATACCGGATTTGAATATTTGAATTTTTGAATTGTGACGAAGGTAAAAATGGCCGTTAAAACACAGCTAGATGATGTACCGAGGTATCTATTACCCCCTACCATCAAAAACATCATGATGATTAGTACAACAGTTAGCTATGTATCGGTTCATCTGTCCAGAGCATGTCGACTTGTTTTGGTTAATACATTCCGACGTAGCGAGCATATAGAAAAATTAGATATCTCATCTCAGAAAAATTAGGTACCTCATCTAATTTTTTTAAAACGCTGTGCGCCTCACCTCTGCTTCCATATCTATTTCATATTCTCCCTCCTTGCTATGATTAAAACATTGCGACGTAGCGGTCATATGGAAAAATTAGGTACCTCCTCTCATTGATTTTTTTAAAGCGCCGTGCATCCCTTCGTTCCCATGTTGTGAGCGTCGATAAATGAAACCGTACACCGATTTCACCGATGCATAAACACCTGCGTTTGGCTGGACCGCCAGCGCATAGGATGATAGATAGAGATGGGGAGCGAAATAGCTCTCTCTCTCTCTCTCTCTCTCTCTCTCTCTCTCTCTCTCTCTCACATGCAGCGCTCATGCCCCCCGATATGTGCAAGGACCTCCGAGCATCAGGACCTGCATGCGAAGGAGCTACCTTTGCGAGTCCTTCACATGTTCGATTGGAAGCAGACATAAAACACGATCCGGCAGTTTTGTGCTGTGGCAAGAGCTGGTGCAGGTGGCACCTCGAGCCGTACGCTCCATCTCGCTCCTTCAACCGCAGAACAAATGGAAACGACGAAGGTTCGAGTGAGAAGAGCATGTAAAAACCGAGCGCCAGAGGAGAAGACCTCCCGCTGTGCGCTTGGTCGAGCTGTGTTAAGAGGATGGCAGCGCTTCATCTCGCTCTTACCAATATAGCGCAAACGGTGTCGGAAGAGGTGCGAGTGAGAAAGCGTGTTGGCACGCTCACCTACCACTGCCTCTGCTTGCACCTGCAGCGGTAGGCATGAAGAGGAGGAGGAGGAAAGCGATGGTCCAGGTAAACCGCGGGTTCAAGCTCGCACCGGTAAAACTGGTGTGCACATACTCTCGCGGCGTTATTACCTCTCCCGTAATTACCTCAATAATTAATGAGCTCGGTTTCAGGATCCTCACCCATATCACGTCTCTATAGCACACGTCGTCGTACCCTAAAGAGTGTACTCTAGAGCGGTAGGACCGGTCTAATTACCGACGTCGTAATTACCTCTTCTGTAATTAGATCCTTAAGTAATGAGAGTTGATTCGGGGGCCCTCACTACTCACTACTCACAAAGTCATGAATCTCATACTATTCTTTTATATTTGTTCAAACCAAAGTACAAACTGAAATCACGAACCCTATTAGGTATTTGGCACTAAGAGGCGCATTTATTTGCATGTTTGTTTTTCCTGATAGTGCTCTACTCTGTCCAAGTATACGTGTGTAGTGTGTACACTTCCACCATCGATGCTCCTGGTGACGGCTTGGCTTAGCGTGGCATTTTATCAAATCCCCTTACCTAGCCGATGCGCTTTGAGTTTATGGCATCACAGAATGTCCTGGACAGATGGCGCCGCATGGGTGACTTACATATCATGAGTCCCCCAAAAGTGTACATTAGGGATCTATCTGACTGCTATTTCACCGAATCGTCAGCTTTAGACGCCTCTGCACTGATGAGCCCCCAACAGGGGCGTAGTAGCACATGCCTGTGAAGTTCTGGTCTGGTAATACTTCAGCTGATTTTCTTTTTACAGCTTGAGCAAAGTGAGTCTCTTGTCCTCGTCAGGTTGACACACTCAGGAATCTGACACAAACTAGTGTCAAAGTGTAGTCAAGTGAGCATTTTCATAGTATTAAAGTCTGAAAGTTGAAATTATAAAGACTGTTGTTAGTATTTTGATCGTTCTATCAAAATTCCCGATCTCAAAAAGGCTCGCCAAGACTTATCGATACACAAATTTTGATTCTTATCGATGACACCAGTCAATCAATTTTCTAGTATTTAAAATATACAATTTGTTTTCATCACCGGGCCCACCAAACTCTCATTAGGATTAACTTTATCACGCTGATAGTTGCTATGAACCAGACAATAGCATGGCCAGTCGCTTAGTTTCTATGAGAGTGATAGTTGATATAAAAGTTTGGTGGAACCGGAGGTTAGTGTTGTTGTCCTCATGAGCTCAACATTTTTGAAAAATTTGGCTCAAAGATAAGTTTCAATGAGGAGAAGTGCACAGCGTGTAGTACACCATTCTAGTCAGGTGATATTTCTACTGTAGCAACGCTAAGCGGGTTCGGAATTTGGATAGGAGACCGCCGGTGAGTAGTGCCAGTGGGTGAGCCACTAGACGGGTCTCATCTAGTTCCGGGCTGGTTGAAACTCCTTCATCGGCAGTACGGCGATATGTAGAGAAAAAACGACAGCGCAGTCAGGGAGGCTGAAAAAATCAGGAACGTACCGCGCATGGCGTGGGATGTGTTAATCACAACCGCACCTGCGTTCGAAGGTCAAAGACGGAGTCCGGGTCAACAAGTCGAATGTCAAAAACGTCAAGTTAAGATCGCAAACATCAAAATTCAAAGTACGAAAAACACCTATTCCGTTAGGAATTTAATATCGCAGTTGATCTTCGATCTGACTATTGACAGATGTCAAATTTTTCTCCAACCAAATCGGTGGAAATTTATTCACAAATGATATTCCACTTCAACTACGAAATGTCGACTTCAAACACGAAAAACTGCAATTTTTTATTTCTAACTGAGAAATGTTCAATCTCAACATTCTGATTTTAGCTACAAATTTCAACTAAACACGAAAAATTCGACTTTATTTCGAAATATCGACTTGAAACGCACAGAGTTTCGACTTTGACTTCGACTTTCAACACGAAAAACTTTGGCTTCAAACACGGAATTCAGACTTCAAGCACGAGAACTGCCACTTTGAACAGTAATAGCTCCGACTTTTATCTCGACATCTTAACCTAAACCATAAAATTTCGACTTCAACACGAAAACTTTGACGTTTATCTTGAAACTTTGACTATAAACAACGAAATTTCGACTTCAACAACGAAATTCCGACTTCAAACACGGAAAATTTCGTTTTCAAATACGAAATTCAGACTTAAACACGATAAGTACGATTCAGCTTATCGCACGATAAGTGTGAAAGTCAGCTTCACACACAAAATTCAGACTTCAAGCATGAAAACTCTGTGACTTGAATGAAAAAAGCTTCGACTTTCACCTCAACTTTCCAACTTGAGCTATAAAATTTCGACTTCAGCACGAAAATTCCGACTTCAAACAATAAAAGCTCTGACTTTCATCTTGACTTTAACAATAAAATTTCGTTTTTGGACACGGAAAACTTCGACTTTCATGTCGATGTGTCGACTTCAAACACGAAAAACTTCGGCTTCAAATACGAAATTCAGACTTCAAACACGATGAGTATGACTTTGAACAAGAAGAGCTTAAAACACAAAATGCAGACCTCAGGCATGGAAGACTGTGACTCTGATTAAAAAAAGCTTCGACTCTTACCTTGACGTTCTAACTTAGGTCATGAAATTTTTACTTCAACACGAAAAGTTCGACTCAAAACGCAAATGGATCCGACTTTTATCTTGAAATTTTGATATTAAACAATAAAGGCTTCGATTTTTATCTTGACATTTTGACTTCAACAACGAAATTTCGACTCAAAACACGAAAAACTTTGACTTCCATATCGACATGTCGACCTCAAACTAAAAAAACTTCGGCTTCAAATACAAAATTTAGACTCCAAACACGAGAACAGCGACTTTGAACAATAAAAGCTTTGACTTTCACCTCGACATTCTAACCTAAACCATGAATTCCGACTTCAACATGAAAACTTCGAGTTTTATTTCAAAATTTCGACTCCAAAGGAAAATATATTCGACTTTTATTTTGAAATTTCGACTTTAAGCAAAAAAAGCTCCGGTTTCCATCTCGATATCCTGACTTCAACAACGAAATTTCGTTTTTAAACATGAAAAACTTCCACTTTCATATTTACATGTCGACTTCAAACACGAAAAACTTTGGCTTAAATACGAAATTCAGACTTCAATCACGATGAAGTGCGACTTTGAACAAAAAAAACTTCGAGTTTCATCTCGACATTCTGACTTGAGCCATAAAATTTCGACTCCAACATGAAAAGTCCGACTTGAAAAAACGCAAAAAGATACGACTTTCATCTTGAAATTTTGATATTGAACAAGAAAAGCTCCGATTTTTATCTAGACATTTTGACTTCAACAACGTCGACTTCCATATCGACATGTCGACTTCAAACACAAAAACCTTCTGCTTCAAATACGCAATTCAGACTTCAAACGCGAAAACTGCGACTGTGAACAATAAAAGCTTCGACTTTCACCTCGACATTCTAACCTTAACCATGAGTTTCGACTTCAACACGAAAACTTTGACTTTTATTGAAAAATTTCGACTCCAAACGAAAAAAGTAAAAGATTCGACTGTTATCTTGGAATTTCGACTTTAAACAAGAAAAGCTCCGATTTCCATCTTGATATCCTGACTTCAACAGCGAAATTTCGACTTTATACTCGGAAAACTTCCACTTTCATATTTACATGTCGACTTCAAACACGAAAAACTTCGGCTTAAATACGAAATTCAGACTTCAATCACGATGGAGTGCGACTTCGAACAAAATAACTTCGAGTTTCATCTTGACATTCTGACTTGAGTCATGAAATTCCGACTCCAACACGAAAAGTTCGACTTGAAAAAAACACAAAAGATACGACTTTTATCTTGAAATTTCGATATTAAACAAGAAAAGCTTCGATTTTTAGCTAGACATTTTGACTTCAAAAACGTCGACTTCCATATCAACATGTCGACTTCAAACACAAAAAACTTCAGCTTCAAATACGCAATTTAGACTTCAAACACGAAAACTGCGACTTTGAACAATAGAAGCTTCGACTTTCACCTCGAAATTCTTACCTAAACCATGAGTTTCGACTTCAACACGAAAACTTTGACTTTTATTCAAAAATTTTGACTCTAAACGAAAAAAGTAAAAGATTCGGCTTTTATCTTGAAATTTATAGTACAGGAAAAATAGTAAAAAAATCTGCAAAACCTCGGAAAAAATATGGACGTCCTGAAAATTTGATATTCTGTTCAGAATTGAGTGCTCTACAACATATCCAAAATCGCCAAAAATCGCACCCGGGGATTTTGAGTTATTGGAGGGGGGGTAAAAAATTGCAACTTGGAATGGAGGGGATAAAACTGGTCAATCCATTGGAAGCAAATACGTTATGATTCGACGCATCATATCCCGTTGATACCATTTTGACACAAAAAGTGTCAATTACTGTTGAAGGGGGGTCGTGGGGGGGCGAAGCTCTGCTAGGTGGTCCGTTTTGTTTTTCTGGCCATGTAGAACCGATCACAACAAGTTTGGTATCTTTTCCGACTAAATTCAATCTCCTGAACTCGAATCCGATCTGTAAATTTGGATGAAAACAAGTTTGAACAAGTTAACTTGAAAAAACTTGTTTTTTCTTTGACAATTTTGACGAATTTCTTTTTTAATGTTAGAGGTGTTCATCTTCAGAAAATTTCCAGGGGTCATTAGATTGAAGTGTATTCTTCACGAAAATCATCCACTCAATGTATAATTTTGTTTCTCGAGCTCAAAAAATCGATTTGAACTTGAGCCGGCTCGGCGCGTTGTCTACTACTGACCAGAACACTACAGCATGCACCTTGAAATGAAAATAGCTCAAACTTTCGAAGAGATAACCACTCATCTTTGAAAATTTGATTATCTGTGCAGAATTGAATTCCCTATAACATAAACAAAACCGTCATGAATCGCACTGCACGGTTTTGAATTATTTGAGGGGAGAGGTAACAGTTCATAGAGCACGAATCTTGAGAAAATGTTATCCTACTCCTCGAATAACTCAAAATTCTGCAGTGCGATTCATGGCGATTTTGTTTATGTTATAGAGAATTCAATTCTGCACATATAATCAAATTTTCAAAGATGAGTTGTTATTTCTTCGAAAGTTTGAGCTATTTTCATTGAAAGGTGCATGCTCTAGTGTTCTGGTCAGTAGTAGACGACGCGCCGAGCCGGCTCGAGTTCAAATCGATTTTTTGAACTCGAGAAACAAGATTATACATCAAGTGAATGGTTTTCGTGAAGAATGCACTTCAATCTAATGACCCCTGAAAATTTTTCGAAGATGAACACCTCTACCAGTGAAAAAAAATTCTCCAAAATTGTCAAAGAAAAAACAAGTTTTTTCAAGTTAACTTGTTCAAACTTGTTTTCATCCAAATTTACACATCGGATTCGAGTTCAGGAGACTGAATTCAGTTGGAAAAGATACCAAACTTGTCGTGATCGGTTTTACATGGCCAGAAAAACAAAATGGACCACCTAGCAGAGCTTCGTCCCCCCACGACCCCCCTTCAACAGTAATCGACACTTTTTGTGCCAAAATGGTATCAACGGGATATGATGCGTCGAATCATAACGTATTTGCTTTCAATTGATTGACGGGCTTCATCCCCTCCATTTTAAGTTACAATTTTTTACCCCCCCTCCAATAACTCAAAACCCCCGGGTGCGATTTTTGGCGATTTTGGATATGTTGTAGAGCACTCAATTCTGAACAGAATATCAAATTTTCACGACGTCCATATTTATTCCGAGGTTGAAATCTATCTTTCTTGTACTATTAGACTTGAAACAAGAAAAGCTCCGATTCCATCTCGATATCCTGACTTCAACAGCGAAATTTCGACTTTAAACTCGGAAAACTTTCTCTTTCATATTCACATGTCGACTTCAAACACGAAAAACTTTGGCTTAAATACGAAATTCAGACTTCAATCACGATGCGTGCGACTTTGAACAGAAAAAACTTCGAGTTTCATCTCGACATTCTGACTTGAGCCATGAAATTTCGACTCCAACACGAAAAGTTCGACTTGAAAAAAACGCGAAAAGATACGGCTTTCACCTTGAAATTTTGATATTAAACAAGAAAAGCTTCGATTTTTATCTTGACATTTTGACTTCAACAATGTCGACTTCCATATCGACATGTTGACTTGAAACATAAAAAACTTCAGCTTCAAATACGCAATTTAGACTTCAAACACGAAAATCGCGACTCGAAAACTTTGACTTTTATTCAAAAATTTCGACTCCAAACGAAAAAAGTAAAAGATTCGGCTTTTATCTTGAAATTTAGACTTGAAACAAGAAAAGCTCCGATTCCATCTCGATATCCTGACTTCAACAGCGAAATTTCGACTTTAAACTCGGAAAACTTTCACTTTCATATTCACATGTCGACTTCAAACACGAAAAACTTTGGCTTAAATACGAAATTCACACTTCAATCACGATGAAGTGCGACTTTGAACAAAAAAAAACTTCGAGTTTTATCTCGACATTCTGACTTGAGCCATGAAATTTCGACTTCTACACAAAAATTTGACTTTGAACTGATGCTGGCAGAAACCAGGAAAAATGAAAACTGGTGTACCGGTTTTGTCGGCTACCAGCTCCTGTAAAACCGGTATTGAAAACCGACTCCGAAAACCGGCATTGAAAGCCGGTTTTCAGATTGAAACCGCGGTTTTCGGAACCGGTTTTTGCAGCCGGTCTTCCAAAACCGATTCGATTGTCAGTACTAGGAATTAGTGCGAAATGAAATGTGTTTGATGGGCGTTTTCAGGATTCGAAGCTGCTCACGTCCATCTCCATAACGGAACGGGTCAAACTGTGGGACAAGTTTGCCGTGGGCCCGGTGGACCAGGACGCCATCAAGCTGGAATTCTTCCGCAAGGTCCACAGGAAGAACCCCCCGTTTCGCTTCAAGGTCAAGCTGGGCAGGAGAAATCGCGTCAAGGTGCCGCCGATGGTCAAGCATCACTACGCCAAGAGGCCGCGGCTGCTGCCCAGTCTCAGGGACGTGCTGAGACTGGAATCGGTGCTGCAGAGGAAGAAAGAAAAGCAGAAAGAAGAAGCCCAGATGCTGATGGACGTTGCCGTGACGTTCAAAAACGAAAATTCCGGCGAAGGAGGAAACGGAGGAGGACAAGGAGGAAATTATGAAAATGTTCAGCAGCAGCAGCGGCAACAGCAAAATGGAGATGTGAAGCTTGAAATGCTGGAAGATTCTGAAAGTGAGTAGCGGCAAAGCAAGCTTTGGTTCGGTTGCCGTGGTTATTTTGACGCGTATGACAATAAATGTCTCCATTTTTGAATCACCTGTCTGTAGTGCTTGTCTTGAATTTTGCGTTGTTGGTTTAGTGGAAGAACTGAAGCAGCTGGACGATCGGTTGATGAGAATATTGGCGTTCCAGAGGATACAGCATTTATTGGTCAATCAACCGAATAACAGTTTAACTACGACTTTGTCGCACGGTTTTCAAGAAAAACTCAGGTAGGTAGCGGAGTGCAAAACTTGTTTTTTTTTTCTTGAAATTTTGTCAATGCAAATGCTCATTTAGAAAGTGCTTTGTTACAGACACATGCCTATGCCAAGCGAGCTTTTAACCGCGGCGGATATCGAAAGGATCTCTCGTGTTTTTTCGAGTCCCAAACGAGGCGGTCCGGCCAATCAAAACGGAAGCAGCTGCGTCCGCCCCAAGGGCCCCAGGTCGGCGCTCAGGGCCAGGGCCATGCTCTGTCCGGTGGTCTCGCCGCATTTCTACAACGTGAGGACTTCGGAAGTCAGCCCGACCGATGTGCGTCACGACGACAGCTTTCTGGGCTTCCGGCCCACAGTTTCGGCCAGGTTTGTGCTTGCTTCTACAATTCAATAACGGTTCAACCCGGCCGGTAGCGCGGGAGACTCCGTCTTTGAAAGCCATTCCAGGGATCGTGGGTTCGAATCCGGCTCGGGCCAGGTGAAAATTTCCATGCGCTGTCTAGTACTTTGGCGTGTAAATTATATCAATTGGGACCGAACAAACGTTTTTGAAAAATATTTTATTTACTAAAGAACGTACATTTAAGCTTCTATGCGGATCTAATAATAATGAATGCTACTACAATGCGTTTCTATTATAATAATTCTGGAAGTGCTGATTCCGCAGTGCTGGCATTGCACTAGTGCGGCAGTGGCATCGATGTAACTCCTCCCCTCGAAGATTCAGGTTCGAAAGCACGAGGAAGCTAAACAACTCGTGACAACTCGATGCATTAACTGGATTTGATTCAACGTATCAGCAAGATTATGGAGGTGTAATTGTTGAATTACTTCGTCTCTTAGGATTACTTCATCTTCCGTTATTCGTGTTTCTAAAATAACCTCATTCTGATAGAAATCCACTATAGATTTGTTGAATTTTTCAATAATTTCTGTGGAAAGAGAGTACTATTTTTTTAATATTTTCTTGAAGTGAATTTTGATTTTCGGCTAGTTCCTGAATCATACCCTCGAAGTGAATTCCGTCTTCATCATCTAAATTTCCTGTAATACTTTTGAAAACTGAACCAAGCGCATTTGTCAATCCGCGTTTTTTCCTGTTCAAATTTTGGTTCTCTCTAACTGTTGTCTTGTTGGGTAGAATTTCAAAGATACTTTCCTGAATGGCGTTTTTTGTATTGTCTATAACTTTCAAATAATTTCCTATTTCCATTGAGTACGTCAAGTTGTTGAGTTGTTGTGTCTGTCGGGTCGAGGTTGAATTTTGTGTAATTATCCGTGTGAGAGAATTGAGGTTTTTGTTGAGTTTTTCAAAGCGGTTGACCAAAATGGATATGTCATAATAGTAGAGTAATTTATGGGAATATTGCTGGATTTTTGCAGTACCTAGGTGTACCGGGAGGAGTCCTGGATTATTTTTAAGGTTCCGTATCTCTATCGGACTCGTGGTCGTTGTCAATACCATGAGCAGTAGGGCAAACCTGCAATAATTTATTTATCTTTAATGGTCGCTTAATGTTTCTCATGTTATATTTGCGTTGTTTCGTGGCAATAACATGTTTGTTCCTATCAACTGCAATGGGTTTCATGGGTGGCCTGAATTTATTTTGGGTTTTGGTCACCCGTCTAGTTTCCTTAGGGTAAATAGCTTGTTCAGCGTCAAGTTCGATTTGTTCTTTGTCTTTGTTAAGTCTTGATAAAGTTTTCGTTTTATTTTCTTGTAGCCGGTTATTGAGTTCACGGTATAACAGTTTGGTCTTTTCTTTGTGATTCTGAACATAATTACTGGTCAGTAATTTTTGGCAGTTTATGTCAAAGGGGTCGTCTAATTGTAGGTGACCAGATACAATATCGATAGGTTTTATGCCAGTTGTGTGTATAGAATGGTTATAAGCACGAACTGCGAAAAGAGTTTTAGTCTTTAAATCTTCAGCTGGGAATTGTTCGTTGAGCAGTCGAATGTGTTCTAACAGTGTACTGTGTAACCTTTCTACCATGCCGTTGGATTGTGGATTTTCAGGAGTGATGAAATGAATTTTTATTTTATGTAATTCAAGTAGTTCTTTCAAATTTGTGTTTTTGAATTCTGTGCCGTTATCACAAATGATCATCTTTGGAATTCCAAGGTGCGAGAAGAATTTCAAAAGGCTCTGAATCATGTCGATTGAGTTGTGACTTTGTATCTTATAGATTTGAGCGTATTTCGAGAATGCATCTATGATCGTGAGAAATATTCCCTTATCAATCGTTATCGTATCGATATGTATCGTCTCGAAAGGTTAAGTTGCTGTGGGTGTTAGGTTGATTCCCAGTTTCAAGGGGTTGCGATCGTATTTTGTACGTTGGCAGATATCGCAGGTATTTATGTATGTCTTAATTGAATTTTTCATGTTAGGCCAATAATAAGGACTTTCAATTTTTGCCTCTGTTTCATTCATACCGCGATGGTTGGTCTTGCTCTCGTGATATCTTCGTACCACCTCAGGTATTTGGTTTTCCTCTACATCTATTAATTTTCGTTTTGTACAAATGAATTTATAGTGGGGCCACTTGAATGTTTTCCTCACTGTCTCGCAAAATGAATAGTATGCTTCTGGGGGATCAAAGATCATGTGATGAGTTATTTCGGGTACGATGTATTCCCTTATAAAGTCAATGATCTCGGTGTCGAAATTATTTTCATCGATTTGGACAAGTAATCTTTGTCTGTTTGGGAACGGCTTTATAATTTTGGTTCGAGCTGGAGAGTGATTGACCAGTTCGATTTCGATTTGATTTTGACCTTTATTTAATATGTCGTCTGATGTCGGAATTTCAACAATAGGGTTTTTTTGGTCATTAGAATGTTGAGTACCGTCATCATTTTCAGGCTCTGGTCATGGGTCATCAGGTTCAGGTACCAGCTGGAGGTCGTTTTCGTGGTCGCGATCTATAACAACTGGTTCGGGGGTTTGATCATCGGCTTCGTCTATAGCTATTGTTGGTATGATTTCGGGCTCAGTTTCGTTAAGAATGTAAATGCGCATATTGACAGGAGTGTTCCGAAAGGTGGTTTCGATCATTTGGGATACTCTGTCCCATTTTAGGCCATCAAGCCCACAAGAAATTTCTGGCATAGCAAGATCTGTAAGATTACGTCGTAAACAGAAGTTCCTTTTCGATCATGGAGTAGTTTTGTTCCGTATCATTGAGAGTTCGTGATGCAAAGGCCAAGGGCAGGTCATTACCAATGGGCCCTTGAGACAAAACGGCTCCAATGGCTACGTTGCTCGCATCGGTGGTCAGGTTACACGTTTCAGAGAAGTCAGGATACTGACGGATGGGCTCGTTCATCAATACCTTCTTACATGTGTCGAAAGAAGACAAAAATTCATCATTATGGGTAATTGTGGCATCTTTTTGCAAACATTTAGTCAATGGCTTGGTGAGTTTCGAGAAGTCTTTGATGAACTTTCTATAGTAGCCCAAGAGCCCTAAGAATCATTTCAGCTGCTTTGGCGTTTTTGGAATGGGAACATTTTGGATAGCCCTAACCTTTTCCGGATTGGGCTAAATGCCATTGGGTGTAACAACATGGCCCAAATAATTTACTTTCTTTCTTGAGGATTTGGACTTGTCCAGTTGAATTTTGGAATTCGCTTGCTCTAATCGTTGGAAAACTTGTTTTAGGTTGACCAAATGGTCCTGAAGTGACACACTGAAAATGATTATATCGTCTGAATAGACCAGACAAAGCTCATTCTGTAACCTGCGTGATATATTCTCTACAACGCGCTGGAAGGTTGCCGGAGCGTTCTTTAACCCAAAGGGCATGCGTAGGTACTCGTAGTGCCCATTTTCGACCGTAAATGCGGTCTTTTGAATGTCTCCTGGGGCCATTTCAATTTGGTGGAAACCGGAAGCCAGGTCTAACAGGGTAAAGTACTGACAACGTCCCAGTTTATCAAGAATGTCTGAAATGTTTGGCAATGGATACCTGTCGTCGATGGTTTTTTCATTTAGCTTCCTGTAATCGACAACAATACGCCATTTTTGTCTACCACTGGCGTCAGGTTTCTTTGCCACTTTCCAGATCGGTGAACTCCATGGCGAACTGCTGGATCTTATGATTTTTTGGTCTAACATCTTTTGAATCTGTGTTTTCACTTCATTTTTATGGACGAAAGGGTATATGTATGTTTTTAAATATACCGGCATTTCGTCTGATGTTTTGATTTGATGTTTGATCGCATTTGTGAAAGTTGAAGGGGTATCTTCATCATAAAAAATATGAGAAAATTCTTTTAAAAGGTTTTCAAGGGCAATTTTTCCCTCAGCATCCATGTGTTTAGTTCGAATTTTGGGTTGATTGCATTGTTTGTGTTCAAAATTATAGAAGTTAGAACATTCCATTGAGTTTTTCTGAAAATCTTCGGGAGCAATCGGCTTGGATTCGAGAGGTTCTGAATAAAGTGGTTCAGAAAAGATGGGTTGTTCAGTTTTATTCATAATCGTTACGAAAGCTTCATAGTTTTTTGCAGTAGTCAAGCACTCTGGGATCTCACAGCCATGTGATGATACATGGGGAATGATGATGTCACCATTGGCGATGGTGGTTCTCACCTTCACAATTGGTTCGCAACGAGGGATTATTGAACAGGTATTAATTTGTTTCTGGGGAATATTTTGAAAATGAATTTTCAGGTTTCCAAACGGAGTCACCAGTGTTTGACTATTGAAATCCAGAGTAGCATTTAAAAACTGCAAGTTGTCCGAGCCAATTAGTCCTTTGAAGATATTATGGAATTTGAATAATCGAAATTTCATAAATTCACCTGGGCGATTGAATATGTAGGGAACTTCCATCCATCCGCTCTATTTATGCGCCGAGGTTGAAAACATGTTTGATACAATAAATGGATCGAATTGAAGGGTGTCTGGGAAAATCTGCTCTGCAATATCCGGAACAACAAATGATTGGCTAGCTCCTGTGTCTGTCAAAAACTTCAAGTCTTCAAAATTTGGGAAGATAACATACGGTAATTGATTTGTATGCTCTTCGCTATGTTTAAGGGTTTCTTTCCAATTCCGTCGCTGATGCCGGCATTAAAAAATTTCCGTCCTCTACATATTGATGATTAGGTCCGTTAATTTCTGGGATATCTAGAGCTTCGTTATGATGGAACTGAGAGCTGTAATTATTATTAGGTCTGTAATTTTGGGTAAAATTCGGTGGTCTCTGTTGGGTTTGCCTGGTACTTATACTCATGGGTACCAGCGGCGTGGATGGTCTGTAATTCGGGTTCGGTTTGAAAACATTCTGGTCCCTGTTCCGATAATTATTTTGGAAATTATTCGGTCTAAAATTTTGCGGTTTAGGGTTTCTGAAAAGTTGTGCATTTGTGAAGAATTTAGGTCTCTGTATTTGCCGCGGCTGTACATTGATTGGCTGAGACGGGAAGTTTTGCCTAAATGTATTTGAGTTTGAACTTTGTGAGGTCTGACCACCTGAATTTGAAGGTTTCTGGTAATATTTCACATTGTTTCTTCATTAATGTATTGAAGGGCGGTTTGCAAATCTGGAGGCCTCATGGCCCGAATTCCGCTTCCAAGGGGTTCTCTCAGACCGGCGAGGAACGTCTTCAGCGCTAACTTATTATACAATTCCTTTTTAATAACTTGACCTTCTGCAGTTGGTTCATGCATCGTAACATATGAGCAAAGCAAGTTCAACAATCCCACCACTTTATCATAAAAATGCAGGCTGGTTTCGCTGGACTGTTTACTGAGAACCAAATCCCTTATTAAGCATATTTCGTCTCGTTGGTCGCTGAAATTCCGCGATAAAGCATCGCGAAGGTCGTCCCATGTTTCTACGGGTGATATATTTATGGCTATCTTTGCATTTCCCGTCAATTTATTCATCAACGATTTTAAAATGAATAAATTTTGAAAACATTGCGGGTTGTTTTGGTCAATAAAGGTATCTATTATGGATGCCGCCGTAGTCAAGAAATTATTCAATTCGTTGGGGTTGCCGTCATAAAGGGGTACGCAGTTTAGGTATTCAGGTTTAAACTGCATAGCAACCCCAACCACTTGCTGCGGAGGCTGTTGCACGACTCCTTGAGGAGGATTTTGCGCTGGACTCATTATTACTGAAGTATTGTTACTATTATTAGTTGGAATCAAGTGATTATTGATTAAACTTGTATTTATATTGAAAATCTCTGGATCAGGGGGTCGATATTCAGTTGTTGGATTCTTTCGATTAATCCTTCGATTTCAGACATAAACTGTATATCAGAAAAATCGCTCACCCTAAAAATCCGGAGAGCTGGAGTTGCATTTGTGTGTAGTCGGTAGCTCTGGGACGTCTCAAAAGGGCCGGTGGTCATTCGATGTTTGGAATGCCACTAGAGTCCTTTTTCAACTGCGATTCGCGATGAATCGAGAGAGCATAGGTTTTACTGCGTTTCTATTATAATAATTCTGGGAGTGCTGATTCCGCAGTGCTGACATTGCACTAGTGCGGCAGTGGCATCGATGTAACTTGTACTACCTCACGTCAAGGGAAAAAGGGTGAAATGAGAAGGACACCGGAAAAAGGGTGCTAATAACCTCGCTGTTGATGCGTCCATAAAATGATGGGTGGTGTGAAAATCACCCGGCGCCGCGCTTAGAGTGCTAAAGCGGCGCTGAGGAGGTACTGCCAGTGACTACACGGATACCCGCCCACAAAAAAAAATACAGTCTAAATTCATTCAAAAATCGATATTTGTTCTACAGATACCCAGAAGCTGTGGCGATGAGATACAGGGTCCTGAGCATCGGCAGGGGCTCCCCGAACGAGGTGGATTTGGAACGATTCGGGCACTGCAACAACATATCCGCAAAACACGCTGTAGTTTTTTACGATGAGGTACAAAAAGCGACCGCCGATTGGAGAGTTTTTGTATACTAAAACAGTATTGTTGTTGACTTGTAGTACACGAAAAGCTTTGAACTGATCAACTACTCGCAGCACGGCACTTACGTGAACAACGTCTTGTTTTCCAACGATGCCGCTTGTATCGAACGCACCCGGATCAAGGAGGAACACGCGGCCAATTCTGGAAACGCCAAAGGAGTACCGTTGGAAGTTCAAGTAAGGCCCTCTTACATACAATGTTACTCCTCCTCAATTATTACAACCCAGCTGTCGGACCAATAGAAAAGGTTTCAAGCTGAGATGTACTTGGATTTTTAATAGAAGAAAATGACCACATATTGAAATAATGCTTTTTCTACAGGTGCGCGAGATAATAGATAAACGCAGGAAAGTGGTGAGACAACCGCGAAAGTCCGGCAACGCAAACGGATTGTCCTCTCAGTCGACTGAATCTCTGAAAATGACGGCCGTGGAGTGCCAGGATTCCATGGAGTGTTGCTGTGCCGGACCGCAAAACGCCGGTCCAACCAACCAGATGAATTGCAACAACAACAACAATAACAACAACAACCAAAATACTCAAGATGGCGCCTCCGACCGGCTCAAGGTGGGCTGGGAAGGCTCGGCCGTCCTCAGTCACGGCAGCCTGTTGCGGTTCGGTTGCGTATCTTTCGTGTTCTCCATAGTAGAATGTGCTTTGTAAATACCATTTTAATCAGCCAACAATTGTAATTTCTAAGTTAAATATTGTGATGCTTTGGGATTCGTCGAGTCTCTTTGTTGCGTGAATTACTATTGAAATTTTAGCGCAATGTATTTTAAACGTAACTAGCTAGTAAATTATTGATAGATTTTAAAGACGATCTAAATATGTGGACAGAACGATCAAGTACCTAGTGATGTATTGTAGGTATTAGTTGAGATGATTTTGTTTTTGTAAATAAACGCGTAAATTCGGCGGGAGCTTGTGAACAGGTATGATAATTTATCTACTGCGGTACTAATGGATTCATTATTACATCGAAAGCGGTGCTTCATTGAGAATATTATTAAACTGCTTTTCAGCCAATAGCATCAATTTATTGTCAATAGAAGGTAGGCGAGCGTCAGTGCGGAGGTGTCACCTGTCGAACCTTTCTTATTCTAGCAGCCAGAATTTCCAATTTCTGGGCGATCATCAGAGCGAAGTAGATGAAATAGTATATTATACTTGTTTAATAAGACGTATTGTCACACTCCTGCCTTTGGAACTCTTCTCGCAAGCTCGTCGTGCCTCAAAACCAGTCGTGACAATACTAAGCCTTATGAAACTCGGATAATAATGTACTGTTTATAAATATGTCGCTCTGTATAATATTTCATTGTCCTATTTTATTCCCAGCAGTGCAGCGGTGCCTTGTTGGTCCACTGGGGGAGATACGCCACTGCATGACCTTGAGTGTTGGTGGTGAAACTTCTAGGAACTTCAAGCTTGATCAGTTGGCATTATACAAATGTCATTTTCAAATTCTGAAAAATCGGAATTTCACAGCCAAGACAGTAGTGTTCTGGTACTGTCTTGAGAAAACTGTGAACTCCTAAAATTTCCTGAAATCCTTGAGAAATCTTGTGGGAATAAAAATTTCTGGAAATCTTCAAAAATTCCATAGAAATCTTGAAATCCCTAGTATTTCGTACAAATCTTGATTCTGCCCGTAGAAATCTGGAATACAATAGAAGATCAGAGATCTCGTAGAAATGTACATGCAGAGATCACTAGGAATTCTCACAGGAATTCTCAAAAATCTCGTGAATATCTTTGAGAATCCTGTAGAAATCTCTAGAAACTCTTCAAAAATCTCCTGGGAATCAAGAAATTCCTAGAAATGTATTACAAATTTTTATGGCTTACTAGAAATCCTGTGGTGATAATTGAGAAATCCATGGAAATTTTTGGAAATCCTCAACCAAGGAGGTTATAATTATAGCAGGAGGGAACATGAGCTCAAAAAAGTGAAGCCGTGTGACGTCACGTTCTGGGTATGCAACCCGTAAGTTATGAACCACACGAAGGCACACGACCACGAGTCACAGAGGTCCATCCCACAGAATCATGAATCTGTCACTGCGAATAGCGTAGTGACAGAATCAGTCAGTTTTTGTGTTTGTGTTTTTCCTTTACCAATTTCCCTTTTTCATAATGGCGGAATCAGTAGCTTTCATGGCTTTTGGATGCCAAGACCACTAGCGGTCACCGCCCAGAAAGAAATTTTTCGAGCAGAAAAAGCAAAAAGGCATAGCGTAGCAGAAATGGAAAGCAGAACAGAAGGAACACAGACGAACAGAAGCAGGTGCAGATAAACAAGCTACAAGACTCTAGATATGCCAAACCAAGAATACAAAGAGCTACAAGGCAAAGTGCCTAGATGCACGCTTAATCCAAACGTGAAGGCTGGAAGCAGCGATTTGCACGGTTGTGGTGTGGTGATGGGGTACAGACGAGTAGCTACTGGAAGCTACCAGGGTATATCATGTTGTGGAAAGGAGTGAGACGATGGAGCACTTGAGGTCATGTCAGGAATCGCTGAAGGAGGGCAGAACTCTGAGGCAATAGTTGGGAGATGACGAAAAAGGGCTGAAATGGATGACAAAGATTGAAAGAAAACAGAAGAGGTGCAACACTGATGATGACAAGATGTTGCAGTCGAATTTTGTTTTATATTTATCAACATCCTTTTATTTTGCGGCGTAGTGTGAATAATACAAATAAAAATGTAACATTCTCATAAAATATCAACAATAAAACTCAGTTCTTTCTCGACATCAAGTATCAAATTTTTCTTGATGTATGAACTTCTCATCGTCTCTTGTCTTCAGCGAGCGTTCTTCCTTTATTCCAGCTCAGTCAATTTTCTGTTATTTATCTTACTGTTGCGTCGTATGCTTCTTTTTGTCTTTCCTGATTTCTTATTCCTGTCATTCTCGCTTATCGTTCTACTGGTCTATCCTCGTTCATGCTCTCTAGGCGTCCTCAACAACTCAGTTGTCCCTTATCTACAAATTTTGTTGCAGGCCTCATCTTAGCTCTTTTCTTACTCGGGGTTACGAATTGTGTCTCCTCAGTATTTTTTTTTTACTCCGCAGACGCATACTTCATTCCCGTTGCTTCACGCTTCTTCTGCATTCTCTTAGATAAGCCATGCCTCCATGTCTCACCTGTGAGTCATCAGTTAGTACTGATCTGAAAATCGTATTATAGGTACTTTCAGCTTGGTCTTCTTTGTTACTTCTTTTTTATTTATTAGTGTCTTAGTAGTACATAATACTGGTGGTATTCTTGTACAGACTTTTTATAGCACTAGTTAGTTTCTTTTTCACTCCTCGTTGCTCTCTGAATTTTTTGATGCATTGTGAAGATGAGGCTTTGCACGCTACCTTTTTTTCGGAGTCCACTTTGAGTGTTCAGCAACGTTGACTCTATTGTCTTTTTCAGTTTCTTTCCCAGTAGTTGTATATTTTCATTGGCATGTTCAGCAAGGTGATGCATTTATGGTTTGCACACTCGTTAAGAACCCCCTTTTCTTTTCTATGCTTTATATTGTAGATTTCCAGCAGCAATCTTTTTCCCTCTTCTCCCAAAGCTATTTATTATCTTTGATGTAAATTTATCATGTCCAGAAGCTTTGCCGTTTTTCAGTTTCAGGAATGCTTTTGTTCTTTCAGGTCTTCTGTTAGCGTCCCTTCATTTCTGTCTTCGATCGTATTTTCTTTGTTAATGTCGTCTTCATCAGTCTACCTTGGTTGTGCACTCAGTAACTCTTGGAAATATTCACTCCATCTTTCCATTACTTCTTCAGAGACCACCAGTAGTGCTCGATCCTTCCTTATTGATTATGGAATGTTCTGGTGAGGTTCAGAGATCTTGAATATGGAAAAGTTATTTTCAATTGTAAATTTTCGAAGAGATTTACTCAAGTTTCAATAATAATTCTTGGGCCAAGCAGTATCGTTCTTCTGATTCATCATTATTCTGTAGTTTTTCAATGCCTTTCATCATGGTGCTCTAAACTAAGATCTAGGCCTCCTAAAGCTAAGCCTCACATCATATCCATTTCATCAAATCATCACCTATGCACAAAAGAACTTGAAGGTTGACTGGGCCGAGGCGGTCATACTTCAAGTGACTTTTTTCTTTTCTTTGTTCACTTTCTTCTTGAGTAAAAGGCAGTATCTTCTCTTCGATCGTGCCTGTGAAATCCAAAAATAGGCATCCTTGAATTTGGAAAGATAAAACCAATATTATCAAAATTTTGTGGCATTTTTGACTCTCAATTACCTAATTGACTTGCTTCCATTTTATAAGTATGAATTATCCGGTGTAGGTGCACACTAGTACAACACACACGTAGGTCCGTACGCACAATATTGGTAACTGTACTAGGTTAAATAGGTAGGTACACAGCAGCTGTGCACTGGGCAGTGCAGGAGGCATACTTTGGCTTGCTCGAGCTTTTCATTTGTTTGGTCTTCCATGAGTTTGCAAGGCGGTTATGTCCTTTTTAATTCGGCACTGAACAGGGGCACACGTCGTAGAGGATACAATCAAATCATTTGGAGCTGCAAATCTTGAATTGGGCATATTCGTAACTTCAAAATTTATTGTTCCAGGTTCACTTACTTGTGCAACAGTATTTTCTAGTTTGGATTGTCTTCTGCTTGGAAAAACTGTCTCTGAACGGCGATCGCTGTGGTTTTCACATTAAAAAACCTCAAAAGCGACTGAAAATGCCACATTGAAGAGCGAAACTGACAAATGGAAAAATTTAACCACAAAAACGAATGATATGCTGTCACTTTGCTGTATAATTCTGTGGGATAGACCTCTGTGATTCGTGTGCCTTCGGGTGGTTCATAACTTACGGGTTGCATACTCAAATACATGACTTCCCCTCACCCCGTTCCGCATCAAATTTCCTCGCCTACAAGCTGGGTTACGTTCCCTCCTTATATTCTAACCTCCTTGTCCTCAACATTCTTCAAAAACTCCTACAAGATCTCGTAGAAATTTCTGGAAATCTCGCAGCAAATTTCCAAAAATCCATAGAAATTCTTAGAAATCGTTGAAAGTTTATAAATCCCATACGAATCGTTAAAAACCTCTAGATATCCCGTAGAAATCCTAAAAAATCCCTAGAAGTTTTTGGAAATCTCGTAGAAATGTCTAGAAATTCTGGATATTCCGTAGAATACTCAAAACTGCTTAGAAATTCTCAAAAATCCTTGAATATCTCATAGAGGAGCCTTTTCGTAATCCCTAGAAACCGTAGAAATATTAGGGCATCCCTGAAAACTACAGGTCATCTCCGGAAATCTTTGAAATCCCTAGAATTGTCGTAGAAATCCCTGAAAATCCCATAGAAAAATTCTAGAAATCCCTAAAAATCTCGTAGATATTCAGGGATTCCTAGAAATCCACAACAAATTTTAAGAAATAGAAATTTCTAAAACTCTTCATAAATTCTAAGAAATCCCATGAAGAACATTCAGGAATCCCCAGCAATTCCATAAAAATCTTCGGAAATTCCCATGAATCTTGTAGAATCCTTCAGAAATCCCCAATGTGGATAGTAAAAATTAATAAATAAAAAAATGATCTCGAAAACCCCTAGAAATCTTAAAAAATTCCGTTGAAATCTTGAGAACACTAGAAATTCTATACAAATCTCCACTCTAGCCCATGTACTTATCTATTGAAATTATCCATCCCAGAACTGCATAGGAATTCTCATGAGACCTTGGGAATCCTCAGGGACCCCGTGAAAATCTCTAGACAACCTTGAAAATCTTGTAGAAATCCGATACCCATAACATGTGGTCGATGGGAAAAATAAATTCTAATTCTAATCTCTGATAATCCTTGGAAATTCTGTAGAAATATTGGGAGATTCGTAGAATTTCTGAGCGAATCTTAAACTGGTGAATAAATTTATGATTATGATTAGGAGTCCTTGGATTTCCCGTGAAAATCCTCAGAAATCCCTTGAATTTTTGACAGGAATCCTCGTAGTCTCGTAAATACTTTCGGGAATTATTGTGCAGGAATGTCCAGAAATGTTTGGAAATTCCTCAAAAATCTCGTAGAGTTCATCAGAAACCCCTAGAAATTTCATACAAATCTCCATAAATTCCTGGAAATCCCGTAGAAGACTTGAGGAAAAAATAGGAATTTTTTGGCGTCCTCAAATATCTCAAGAGATCCCTATAAAATCTTTCTGAAATATCTTATTAATTTCTGAAAATCCCGTAGAAATCTGCAAAAATCAGGAGATTTTCAGAAATACTGAGCAATTTTTAAAAATCTCTTACGAATCATTAGAAATTCCTAGAGATCTCGCAAAAATATTCAGAAATACGTAATAAACCGTGAAAATCTCCAGAAATCCCGAAGAATCATGTAGAAATCTTTAGGACTCCCTAGAATTTCCTGAAATCCTTAGAAACCTAGCATTTCATGCAAATCTTCATTCTGCCCGTAGAAATCTGGAATACAATAGAAATTACATAGGTACACATCTTCAATCTCAGAACTCCCTACACCTTTTCAAAAATCCTTGGATTCCAAGCAACCCCGTGAATTTTTTTGTAAATCCCTAGAAATCTTGCCGAAATGTTCAGAAATCCTTACAACAAATTCCGTAGAAAAATTCAGGAATCCCTTGAAATCCACAACGAGTCTTCAGGATTCCCGAAAAATCTTGTAGAAATGTACAGGGATCCCTAGAATTCTCACAGGAATTCACAAAAACTCTTGTGGGTTAATGAAGAGGCCTTGTAATGTTTTAGTAATTGTTGATAAACTTGCGGTAATAATTACACATCCCTAGAAACTATTGAACTGCCACAAGTTTTGTGGGTGTTATTAAGTTTACTTTTGCTTTGGTCTTGTCGGCATTTGGAAATGATTTGCATTAATCCCAATACATCAATTTCATTTGCCATAAACAACAAATTTGTCGATGTTCAGTGTGAGCCCGGCTTTCTGCAACCTCCACAGCACCTTTTCAAGTTTCACAATGTGCTCCACTTATATCCTTGGAAAAATGACTATCATCTAGGTAAATTAAAATTCCTCGCCATTTAATATCTGCGAAAACTTGATTCGCAAGGGTCTGGAAGGTGAAAGGCACCTTCGTTAAACCAAAGAGCATCACTTGAAACTTGACTACCCCTTCGCCCTGCTCCATGAAGGCTGCATACTGCTCACTGCTCTTCTCCATCCCGACTTGCCAATAGACGCTGAATAGATCGAGAGACGAGAAATATTTTATACAACCGGCGACAAAAAAACGAAGACAAAACCCTTTAGAATATCCTTTCTTGTCTACTGGAATCAGTAGAGACCAATGCCGATTTTGTGGGTCTGATGATATTGCTCCTCCGACCTCCTACAGAAAATCTACCATCGAGAAAACTACTGCACCAAAATTTTTGTAAACTCCAAAAAATGTGACATAGCCATGAAGGAGCCCTTACGTAGTAGGTACCACCCTGTACGGACTTTATTTGAAGACTCTTGAGCTTCATATCTGTATGATAGTTTGCCAAAAGATAAAGGCCAACGGACAGCGCAAACCAGAATAAAATCGGCTGTGGCCAAAAAAAGTTATGCTTTTTTTTTGGAGAAGGGCAAAGTTTTAGAGTGTGGCACATTGAGTGTTGCGCAGTTTATTTGCACATTAAAAAAAAAAACAGTAAAATAGCGCAGGTAATAACCACAGTAATTAATCGAAATTCGTATGACAAAAAAAAAGACAACAAAATTCCAGCGTACCACGGACACATACAGCAAGAGTGGATTTGTTACATTTAGATCTACGATTCGATGAACCACATCAACAAAGTATGGTTGAAAATAGCGAACCACCCCGGCGAATCTCGCATCAAAATCATGCAAAAGAGCACTCCGGCGACAAAGCAGTAAAAATACCTCCTCCGTTCCCGCAGACCTCCGTGTGATCACATGTGTTTCTCCAAATATGCTTTGGAGCTTAATTTGGAGGGCCGCTCTGACAATCAAGGGGACTCTCTGCGGAGAGGCGCCCTTTCCCTAGCAAGGGGGCCCGAAATTTTGGGCTAAGTGCGGTCCAGATATCCGTTTCCAAAAAAACAGGATTGAAAGGGTCCGAAAGGCGCTTCCAAACTCCGACGTTTTGCCGCAAGGCGGCGCTTCTTAGAGGGGCCCCCCTCCCCGGCAAAGAATGGGGGCCGGGCCGGCTCAATTTGAAAGGGCCCTCTCAGGAAAGAAATGCGCCTCTGCCACCAAACGCCAGCGCAAGTGAAGATAGGCCTTAAACGTACATTCTACCTATAATAGACGAATACATAATATAGGACTCTTTAGTTGAGCTCTGAGTCACTAACCCCCCATGACACGTACTCAAAGGGCATCAGACCTTGACCCTGTAGCGACAATAGGTGCTTCCCCTTTACCACCTAAACTAAGTAGGTATTCTGACCCAAGTTGCTAATGGTGTCTTACTTTCGCTCATGTGATTTCTCGCTTTTTCTCTCTCGTCTAACTTAGATTAAATACTTGAGTGAGTTTTGTGGTAAAAGGAAAGCGCTTAATACAGAAATCTTCAATGATTATCAGCAATTAAAGCCAACAATAGACTTGAGTGCCAACTGGATCACCAATATCACCATACACCAGACGATCAAAGCTAGATTTAGTTTTATTCCAAATTATAGCAAAACTTGCATTAGTCTAGTTCAAAGCTTTATTCATTGTAAACGTAGCTCAAGTTGAGCTTACAGCGATTGCTTGGGGCCACAATTTTTTTAATGACACGGTTTAAATAAAGCTTGATCCACTTCCATTTGAAATTATAGCATAAAATATCATATCACTCGAGATATTACTTCAGTGGTTCAGTGAGTGTTCATCGAGGTGTTATGGAGGTGTTCATAAAGGCAGCAGTCACACTGAGCCACCCACCACCACCCACTACCATCAACCAAAAATCAAACGCACGCAATGTAATGATGCTGGTCACACTGCAGCCACCTCTTACCACCGCCCAGTGACCACCGGTGGCCATGTGTTTGAAATTTCCAAAGTGGTGGTCAGTGGTCGGTGGTTAACAATACGCATCTTGATGCGCATGCAGAACAAACATTTTGTGTATACATACAACATACAATGTGTACCTATGTCCCGAAGAGAACAAAGGTTTCACTTTTGTCACTAACAAGTTGTAACATCTCTTGTTCATACGGTAATAACTGTCAAATTGTTCTTCATCATCAACAAGCTGCGGCACTAATTGATGAAATTCTCCTAGTTGTTCTCTATCGAGAAACATTTGACGCACCCACATGTTCCGGCGTTTTTTTACGGATTTTTTTCGAGATGTAGTTTGAAGCTACAACTTCGTCGGTATCTGAGTCATCGGACGAAATCATTGCAATCACAGAACTTGTCAATCTTGTCATGAGCTGGACCGCTTTTCTTGAATCGTGTGAGAAAAGTCCCTGGGAGTAAAATACATTCCGCAGTACACTGATGTAGCGAATGTTGCCTAAAATCGTGGTTTTTAGGCAACTTTCGCTACAGAATTGTAGTACGGATTATATAAAACTCCCGGGGACTGGGAAACGGTGGTTAACAGTGGACGCTGGACGGTGGCTCAGTGAGACCATGCCGGATTATTTTGCTTGGTGGTAGTGGGTGGTGGTGGGTGGCAGTGGGTGGTGATGGCTCCAGTGTGACTGCTGCCAAATAAGCCTATCAGGTTTGTTTAGCTTAGAAAAACGCATCGTTGGTAGAAACGGCGCAGAAGGTTTGAGGGCCCTTTTCTGCCAATTCAGCTCCGGCATCGGCAGGTTGGCAGTTCTGCTCCACAGCCGCCGCCGCTAATATATGATTGGTCAGATCCGGTTTCGGTGTGCTTATCATTCGTTTAGGGCTGTATTCTCAGCAGGGCAAAACTCGGGGCAAAATTATCTTCAAGATTTCTCCCTCAAAAATGAAGATAAAAACTTAATTTTTGTGAACGGTGTTTGAGTGTATTAGACAGTGGTTTGATTTGAAGGTTTGTATACAGTCCATTTGAAAATTCCAGCCCGTTTCACCAATAAGTACGGTGTAAGAGTTCGTCAACCGGCACACCTCTTGAAACTAGATCGGCTGGGTTTTGTTGTGGCTTGCCGCTTGACGTATGCCCACTGCTCAGGTTGTGACAATTTTTGAATTACAGCTATGCGATTAGAAACAAAGGTTTTAAACTCATTTTGGTACCGAATTGATCCGGTGCAGCACGATGCACGAACCAGTGCACAAGTAAGTTGGTGAATGGTTATGGTGATCCTTGGACTTTTTGTGAAAGTTGTACCAGAAGAACAGCTGCGCAAAGTTCTAACCTTGGTATGGTAACTCCATGAAGTGGAGCGACTCTTGATTTTGAGCACAAGAGCCTATAACCTCAATATTGCCTGAAGTGTCTTGACTTCGAACGAATAGGACAGGGTGTTTCCTAACGAGCACTAGATGGCGCTAACAAAAACTGTGTGAAACGTAACAGGGGCGGGATGCGAAAACGAAAAGGAACGGTCTGGCTGCAGGCCACCGCGCCACCGGACGCGAAACATAAGCTGATAGCAATAATAAATGAATATTCTTGTGCTTTTCCTCTTTCCCACTACATCGTGTTTGTATTAAGTTCAGTCATCGTCAGTAGCGTGCTTTGAACGAGCAAGAGGAAACGATCTTGCGGCCCGCACCAGTCAGTAGACAAATTGAAGAAGAGATAAAAAAGTATCAGTTTGACAGCGTAATTGTTATTGTCGTAAAGGAGCAGAGACATAAGCAGGACGGCCAATAATAATTGTAGAAAATTAAAGTCCCTAGTTAGTTCCTCGGTTAGTTCTATCAACGGTTCTATGAACAATAAACGCTGTTATCAGTTCAGATACAAGTCCGACTGAATCGAGTGAAACCTAATGTTTATTGCTCGGTTAAATGTCAATCTTGCATTACTAAATAGACCCCTGGAAAAATACTTACCTAGATATTAGAGCCCAGATCTGACTTAACTTATGCTAATACTGTATCACCACTTACCAGATGTCCAAGGAAAGGAAAATTGGAACATGGTTGTTGCAAAAATCAACGATGAAATAGAAAACGGCTTTTAATTTTCAAACAGTTCATCCTCGGAGAACTTGGCGAAAAAACTGTTCAAAGCTGCTCTATCAAACTGAACCAGACCTTGGATTATGCCACCTTTCAGTTCGTCAAAAACCGTCACTGCATTTTCGTTCAGCGTTTTCAACAGTTCCTCGTTGATTTTCTCGTTGCCTTCGATCAAACTGCTCAGATAGAACTCAATTTTGTCGACGTGCACGATGTCGTAATCCATGTCGGTGAACCTGATGTGCGTTTTTCCCTTTTTATTGGTGTACCTTTCGCACGCCAACTTGAAGGTGCTGTCGATTCCCACTGGAAACAGAAAATCTCGTCCGGAAAGAGAGCAACAAGAAAACCAAAACAGCTGGCGCTTACAGAAAACGTTTCGGCATTTCCCGTGACTGTTGATGGGCAACAACAGGATTTGTCCGGTCACTTCGTAATCGCTGACCATGGTGATGTTGGTCGCGTGACTTGTCCAACTCCAAAGACAGTTGTCGCCCGTGAAGTCGACTCTGTAATTTTGGTTTTGTCAAGTTGGAGGAGCGGTGCACATTGCAGGGAAGACAAACTCACGTCATGTTGGCAACCGTCACGATGCTGGAGCCGTAAAAATCGACGTTCGTGTATTTCTGTCGCAAAGCCACCGGCCCACTGGATTGCCTTGGCACGTCCAGCAGCTCCAAGTGGATGGGTTCTCCCGACGGCACGCCTAATTTTGCATCGCCATTTTTGTAACGTTCCATGGCCGTGTTGAAATTTTTCGTGAAGCAGACCGGATCGGATTTGGAGCATTTTTCAAAGTAGGATGCTGAAATACACTGAAATAATATCGACTCTCCGGTTCTTCGGCTGGCACCACTGCAATGTTCGAAAACGAGTACCTAGGTACCTGGGATCATCTGTGCTAAGGATGTAAATTGTAATTTTCCAATTTGTAAGTCAACTTCGAAGTTAACTAATTAAATTTACGTACCTAATTTTTATAAGTTACATGAAACTCCAGGCACCTAGGTACATCGTACATCCGATTATACTGTGCGCGCTCTGTTTCATCCCCCATTACACAAAGTGGCAACCCTTCATAAATTTTCAGTTACACATTTCAGAGTTGAACGGAACGTCATTTTAAAGGTTTTCTAATTATCTTCACAGGTGTGTCTTTTATTCATTCATCACCCAATTTTTCTGAGAACTTCTGAGGATTTTTAGAATCTCCTATGGGATTTTCAGGGACTTCTACGACAATTTCGGGGATTTCGAAGATTTCCGAAGATTACCCACAATTTTCAAGGATGCCCTAATATTTCTACGGTTTCTAGGGATTACGAAAAGGCTTCTATGAGATATTGAAGGATTTCTGAGAATTTTTTAACAGTTTTGAAAATTCTACGGAATATCTAGGGATTTTTATAGAATTTCTAGATAGGTATTTCTACGAGATTCCCAAAAACTTCTAGGGATTTTTTGTAATTTCTACGGGATATCTAGAGGTTTTTGACGATTCGTATGAGATTTCAAAACTTTTCAACGATTTATGAGGATTTCTATGGATTTTTGGAAATTTCTACGGGATTTCGTAGGATAAGGAGTTTGTAGGATTTTGAGGAATTTTAGAATGTTGATGAGGATTCCCAAAAATTTTCATGGATTCCTCGATCATCTCCACAGGATTTCTAGGAATCCATGGAAGTTTGTAATACATTTCTAGAGATTTCTCAAGATTCTCAGGAAATTCTTGAAGAGTTTCTAGCGATTTCTAGAGATTTCTACAGGATTCCTAAAGATATTCACGAGATTTTTGAGAATTCCTGGGGATCTCTGTACTACG
Source organism: Anaspis maculata (assembly GCA_949128115.1). NCBI lineage: Eukaryota > Metazoa > Arthropoda > Insecta > Coleoptera > Scraptiidae > Anaspis > Anaspis maculata. The sequence goes on along the minus strand of OX421967.1, from coordinate 58,397,025 downwards.
AGAGTTCTCTACGAGATCTCTAGGGAATCCTGAAGATTCGTTTTGGATTTCTAGGGATTTCTGAATTTTTCTACGGTAAGGATTTCTGAACATTTCTGCTAGATTTCTACTGATTTACAAAAAATATTTACTAAGAAATAAATAGTTGCCAAGAATCTAAGAATTTCTGAAAATGTGTAGGGAGTTCTGAGATTGAAGATGTGTATGTAATTTATATTGTATTCCGGATTTCTACGGGCAGAATGAAGATTTGTATGAAATGCTAGGGTTTTCAAGGTTTCTATGGAATTTTCAAAGATTCGTAGAAATTTGTATTCCTACGAGGTTTCTAAGAATTTCAGGAAATTTTAGGGAGTTCTGAAAATTTCTAAAAGACTTTTCGGGATTTCTGAAGATTTTTACGGTTTATATTTTTACCTTTCAATATTTTTACAAGATTTCATAGAACCTCTAGAGATTCCTACTAGTTTTTTGAGGACTTTCTTTCAACTTTACTTCTCTTTTCGACTGAGTTTATTCTCAAGAAATTAGGGATTTTTGAAGATTTCTACAAGATTTTTTTAAGATCTCTAGAATATTTCTAGGGGTTTTTGAAGATTTCTGCGAGATCTCTAGGAATTTCTAACGAATCGTATAAGATTTACAAAAATTACTCAGTATTTCTGAAAATCTCTCCTGATTTTTGCAGATCTCTATGGAATTCCCAGGGATTTCCAAGATATTTTTGGAAGATTTCAGAGGGATTTTTTGAGATTTTTGAGGACGCCAAAAAGTTTCCATTGATTTATAAGGGAATTCATGGAGATTTGTATGAAATTTCTAGGGATTTCTAAAGAATTCTACGGGATTTTTGAGGAATTTCTGGACATTCCACAAAATTCCTACACAATAATTCCCGAAAGTATTTACGACACTTCTGAGGACTCCTGTGGGAGCTTCCAGCAATTTCTACGGATTTCTACGGGGAATCTGAGGATTCCTGAAGATTCGCTTAGATTTTCTAGGGCTTTCCGAATATTTCTACGGAATTTCCAAGGATTTTTAGAGATTGCTACAAGATTTTCAAGGTTTTCTGAAGGTTTTTACGGGATTTCTGGGTTTTCCAAGGATTCACGAGAATTTCTATGCAGTTCTTGGGCTAATAATTTCAATAGATCTATGAGCTAGAGTGAAGATTTGTGTAGAATTTCTAGTGTTTTGAAGATTTCTACGCAATTTTCAAAGATTTCCAGGGATTTCTGGGATTATTTCTCATTTATTAATTATTGCTATTCACTTTGGGGATTTCTGAAGGATCCCACAAGATTCGTGGGAATTTTCGAAGATTCTTATGAAGTTTGGATTTCTGGAGGTTCTTCATGGGATTTCTGAGAATTTATAGGGAGTCTTGAGAAATTTCTATGGGATTTCTTAAAATTTGTATTGGATTTCTAGGAATTCCTGTATCTCTCTACATGATTTTCAAGGATTTCTAAAAAAATTTCAAGAAATTCGTACCGGTTCTCAAAATTCCTAAAGATTTCTCACGATTTCTAGAACAATACCTACACGAAATTTTCTCCACAGGAGATCTCTACAAAATTTTCAGAAATTCAAGTAGTAAGAGGGAGTTCTAAACATTTGTATGGGATATCTAGGAATTTCTAAATATTTTTACAAGATCTTGGAACACTTCTGGAGATCTAGAGATTTCTCAAATCTACAGTTATTTGAGGGATTTTCCAAGATTTCTACAGAAATTCGAGGGATTTCTCAAGATCTCTTTAGGTTTACTTTTCAAGATTTTTACGAGATTTCTGGGGATTTTCGAGATTTCTACAAGATTTTCGAGAACTTTTAGGAATTTTCACGCCTTTCTACGACATTTTAAAACTTTCTGGGGATTTCCAGAGGATTTCTGGGAATTTTTGTGAGAATTTCCAAGGATTTTGAAATTTTCACGGGATCCTGAAAATTCGTATGGAATTCCTAGAAATGCTCTGGCAATTTCTATAGATTTTTTAAGATTTCTGCGGGATTTCCGGGGGTTTTCAAAAGATTTTGTAGGTATTTCTGAAGATTGTTGAGGCTGCCCAAAATTTCCATGCATTTCTCAAAATTTCTGCGAGATATCTGGAAATTTTTGAAGATTTGTATGAGATTTCTATGAACTTTGGAAGATTAGGTCTTTTTAAGAAAGGATTTTGAAAGATTTCTGTGGGATTACTCAAAATATTCACGATATTTCTGAGGATTCCTGTGAAAATTTCTAATAATCCAATATTTCGACGCTATGAGCTTTCGAGTCCAAAAAATATGTATGTTGTCGAAATAAAAATAAATTCGAGTGATTCGTCTCTAATTTTGTTCAACGGTTTGAACAGATGAAACGAAGTTAGCTATGTTTTCGAACATTCCAAGCGCACCAACTGAAAAACACTAAAATTGTGAAAACGTTATTTTTTCAACCACACGCACACACGTGTAGGCAATTTCATATTATACTAACGCAAATGAACTTTGCCATCGACACAAACTGCAACGAGTAATGATTGAAGTAACAAGAACAGCATTTTGCAACTGAATGCTCAAGCTCTGCAGGTATTTTTACGTTTTATTGAGAAGAGACACAACCGGTGTAATTATCAATATTATTGGATTATTACCTATATTTCCATTCAATAACAAAAAAAAAATGAACATTGGAGTTCAGGTGTGCAATTAATTAGAGCAATTCAAATAAGCCCTGTGCAAGGTGGATTCATGATCAGTTCAAGATTACTGAACCCTAATATGCCCTTTGGATCTATCTAAGAATCTTACGTCATAATTGAGCAAAAATATTCTCTCAAGGGCATAATCTACCATCTACCATCTACCACAAAATTAAGTTTGATGGCAACCGAGATGGCAACTGTACCTGAAGAGCTGCCTCAATGAAGAATGTAAGGTACTAATTGAATAAATCCTGTGTTTGAACCTCGGTTTGAACAATTCCACGATGAGAGTTTTTTGGAAAGGATCCCTCATAGCGAAGAAGACATTTAATTTTTTATTTATTTCATGATAGGGAACTAAAAATTAAAAGAAAAGACAAAACATTCGAACAGCCCCAGCTGAAACCTTCATTTCCAGAGGATATTGTTGGTTTACACAAGACCGAGCACAAGACCTCGTAACTCGTACTTTACACAGCTCAATAACACGTAAATCTGATAAAATATGTAATTAAATGTTTTAATGAAATTTTCATTGGTATATTATGTGTTTTAAAGGTGTTTTATTCTTATGTGTTTAATTCATCATTAAATATTATGGCAACATTGTGGAGATGAACAGTTTTTTTACGTCTCCTATAAAATGTCCATTTTTGATTTACGAGCTATCAATTTGAAACCAACGTCGTATCAAGAAAAATTGTGTGCGGGATGAACTGAAATGCTTTTTGACTCGTGGGCTTAATTTAAAAATTATGGTCCTTCGAACGAGATCTTAGTACCCTCTTCATTTTATTCATTTTTTCCTCTACTATACAGGGTGTTCGCAAACTTGGGGTAGAAAATTGAACCGCAGTCAGGGAAATGCTTTAAAACAATCAGAAAAATGTTGAAAAAATTCACGTCTTTCATTTTTGAAAATATGGAGGGTCAAAAAGTGATCCTTCAACGTTCTATTTTTCGTTACTTTGAAAGATTTCAGTGAACTCTCTGTAACAGATCGAAGAGCAATGTTTTTGAACCTTTGAATGTATTTTGCAATTTTATTCCTTTTACAGGGTGAGTCGTAAATCCTGAGAATCCAGTTTTCTTCAAAAATGCATGCAGAAAATTTTATATGAGAACCCGAGTGAGAACTGTTTCTGTCATTATTTGTTGCTCCACATCAGTTTTATATCCTCTAGAACCTTCCACGGGCATTTTCAAGGGAAAATAGATTTTAAGGATTTATGACTCACGCTGTACCTACACTAAATAAAATTACAAAAAACATTCAGAGGTTCAAAAATTAGCTTTTTGGTCTGATGAAGAGAGTTAGATAAAATCTTTTGAAATAACGAAAATAGAAGGGGTCGAAGGACCACCTTTTGACCCTCCGTACTTGAAACTGATTAAAACTTTATAAATAATTGCAGGCATATAGCTTTAGAAAAGCCACAAACAGCTTAAGTTTAGCCGCAAGCATAGCTTTAGTTGAACCGCAAGCACAGCTTTAGTTGAGCATGGTACAAGTGTTTTGTACGACTCGCTTTATTCAAGCTTTTAGAACTGATGGAAACTTTAGAAATGAATGCAAGCATAGCTTTAGAAGTGCCACAAGCAGCTTTAGTTGAGCCGCAAGCAAAGCTTTAGTTCAACCGCAAGCATAGCTTTAGTTTAGCATGGTACAAGTATTTTTGTACGACTCGCTTTATTCAAGCTTTTAGAACTGATGGAAACTTTATAAATAAATGCAAGCATAGCTTTAGAACCGCCCCAAGCCTAGCTTCAGAACAGCCGAATATCGGTATTTTGATACGACTGGCCTTATCAAAGCTTGAAACAAACTGTTTCATAAATCAATCCAAGCGTAGCTTTAGGAGTGCCGCAAGCATAGCTTTAAAAGGCCCGAGTACGGGTATATAATCGAACGACTCGCCTTTAGAGCTTGAAACTGAAGCATGTTTTATGAATAAATGCAAGCACAGCTTCAGAAGAGCCTAGTACCAATGTTTTTCTACGACTCGCCTTATTAAATCTTGAAACAGATGGAAGTTTTATGGAAAAATGCAAGCATAGCTTTAGAAGAGCCGAATACCGGTATTTTTATACGGCTGGCCTGACCAAAGCTTGAAACAAATTGTTCTATAAATCAGTCCAAGCGTAGCCTTAGAAGTGCCGCAAGCATACCTTCAGAAGAGCCGAATACGCATATTTTTGAACGACTAGCCATCAGAGCTTGAAACTAAAGCATGTTTCATGAATAAATGCAATCATAGCTTTAGAAGAGCCGCAAGCGTAGCTTTAGAGAAGCCGAGTACGCGTATCCTTGAACGACTCGCCTTTAGAGCTTGAAACTAAAGCATGTTTTATAAATAAATGCAAGCATGACTTCAGAAGAGCCTCAAGGGTAGCTTCAGAAGAGCCGAATACCAGTATTTTCATACGACTGGCCTCATCAAAGCTTGAAACAAACTGTTTCATAAATCAATCCAATCGTAGCTTTAAAAGTGCCGCAAGCATACCTTCAAATGAGCCGGATACGAACTTTTTTTTTGAACGACTCGCCTTTAGACCGTGAAACTAAATCATGTTTTATGAATGAATGCAAGCATAGCTTTAGAACTGCCTAGTACCAATGTATTTGTACGACTCGCTTAATAAAAGTTCGAAACTGAATTGAGATTCATGAATAAATGCAAGCATAGCTTTAGAAGAGCCGCAAGCGTAGCTTCAGAAAAGCCGAATACCGGCATTTCCATACGTTTGGCCTTATCAAAGCTTGAAACAAACTATTCCGTGAATCAATCCAAGCATAGCTTCAAAGCAGCCGCAAGCATGGCTTTAGAAGAGCCGAATACCGGTATTTTCGAACGACTAGCCTTCAGAGCTTGATACTAAAGCATGTTTTATGAGCAAATGCAAGCATAGCTTTAGAAGAGCATAGTACCAGTGATTATGTACGACTTGCCTTATCAGAGTTTGAATCTTGAGCCAGTTTCATAATTGAGTGCAAGCATAGCTTTACAAGAGCCGCAAGCATAGCTTTAGTTGAGCCTAGTACACGCGTTTTTGTATGACTCGCCTTATTCAAGCTAAAAACTGATAGAAATTTTCTTGATAAATTCAAGCATAACCTTAGACGGGCCGCCTAGCGTTGCTTTAGAAGTCTTGTGCCAATGGCTTTGTATAGCTCGTTTTTAAAGCTTGGAAAAACTAAAGCAAGCTTTATGAATAAATGCAAGCATAGCTTCAGAAAAGCCGCAGCATATAGCTTCAAACAGTACAAGGTAAACGGACTGGAGTGAAGCTTGATTTACACTGCAGAGACTGCTATTATAGTCAGCGTACACTTTAGGCGAATAGCTTTGGCAACTAAAGCCTCATTTATACTGTATAGAGGCCAGCAGTTGATGTTTATAGATAACAAGCTTCAGAAAATAAAGCTGAATTCACGCTGCAAGACCTGTTAAGTCAAGAGTTGTCTTCTAACAATGGGTGAGTATAAAGCATAATTCACACTGTTAAGGCTACCGAAATCGATACCTACTCGTCTTGAACCAGTATGACTTTAGAATTGAAGTAAAGCTCAATTTATACTGCAGAGACTGCGATTGGAGTCATCGTACACTTTTGACGAATGATTTGAGCGACTAAAGCTTGATTTATGCGGCAGAGGCTAGCTGTTGATGTTCTTAGAGAACTGTGTCCAACAAATAAAGCTTAGTTTACGCTGCGAAACCTGTTGTGTCAACACAAGACTTTGAACTTGACTTTGAACAATGTGCTAACTATAAAGCTTGATTCACATTGTGAAGGCAACCCAAATTATTGACACTTGTCATAGGCCAGTATGACTTTAGAACTGGAGTAAAGCTCGGCTTATACTGCAGAGACTGCGATTGTAGTCAGCGTGAACTTCCAGACGGCTAGCTTGAGCAACTAGAGCTTGATTTACACCGTAAAAGTTGTTGTCAATAATGCTTTGAGTAAAATAACTTGGAACAAATAAAGCTTGACTTCGATTGTAAGCTTGATTTATAAAGGCTGGCGAAGTCAACGTTCGCCTTTGAACAGTACGGCTTGGGAACCAAAGTAAAGCCTGATTTACACTGCAGAGACTGCGATCATAGCTAGCGTACACTTTAGACGGAGAGCTTGAGCAACTGAAGCTTGATTTATACTGTACAGACTAGTAGTTGAAGTTCTTAGATAACTGGCTTCAGGAAAAAAAAGCTCGATTTACGTTGCAAAACCTGCCAATATCGAACATTTACCTTTAGATGGCATACTAGAAAGGCTCTAAAGCTTGATTTATAGTGTAGAAGCCAGCAGTGAATGCTTCTGAACGTCTAGCTTGAGGAAATTAAGGTTGATTTACACAGCGAAACCTCTGCTTAAGTGAAAATTTGCATTTAGACAACGTGCTAACTATAAAGCTTGAATTGACAATAAATGGTTTCGAAATCCAAACTTGCTTCCAAAGAGTACCTACAACTTAAGCAGTGAAGTAAAGCTTGATTTACACTACAGACTGCGATTAAAGTCAGCGTACATTTTGGTCGTATGGCTTGAGCAACTAAAGCTCAATTCATACTGCAACAGCTAGCAGTCATTGCTTTTAGATAACCAGCTTTAGGAAATGAAGCTTGATTTATTAAGTTGCAAAAACCTGCTGAGGTTGACTTTTGCTTCTCGACAACGTCATTACTATAAAGCCTGATTTACGACGTTGTATATGCTGACGAAATCATGGTGGCGGCTTTCAGGTGACTAGCTTCAACAACTAAAGCTTGATTTACACTGTGAAAGCTGCCACAATCTAACGCTTAGTTATAAACGGCGTACTCGAATGCTTTTTGGCGATTAATTCGAATTAATAAAGCTTGATTTACCCTCAAAAACCTGTTGAGGATTAGATTGAAGAAATCAAGCCTGATTTTCATTGTAAAGAATTTCCATTTTGAAATTACGTCACGTCATGCCTGCTTTTGAACAATACGACTGGGGAACCAAAGTAAAGCATAATTCACACTGCAGGGACTGCGATTATAATCAGTGTATGCTTTCGGACGATTAGCTTGAGCAGTTGAGCTTGATTTACACTCTATAGGCTACCAGTAAATGCTTTTAGATAAGTTGCTTGAGGGAAAAGGCTTTATTTTTACACAGCCAAGCTACCGAAATCAACACTTGTTTTTGAAGAGTAGGTACAGCTTCCGAATATTTGAAGTAAAGCTTGATTTACACTGCAGCATCTGATTATAGTCAGCGTACACTTTAGACCAATAGCTCGAGCAAGTAAAGCTTGATTTATACTCTAGAGGGAGAGGCTAGCATTTGCTGTTTCTGAGATAACTAGATTCAGGAACTGAAGCTTGATTTACGCAGCAAAACCTGTTGGGCCAACACTTGCCTTCAATGTGCTGATTATAAAGCGTGATCTACACTGTGGAGGCTACCGGAAGCGACACTTGTCTTTGAATCAGTACGTCTTCAGAAATGAAGTAAAGCTCAGTTTATACTGCAGACGATTATAGTCAGCGTACAGTTTTGGACGACCAGCTTGAGCAACTAGAGCTTGATTTACACTGTAGATGTTGCCTGTGCATGCTCCCAGTTAACTTACTTGGTAAAATAAAGCTCGACTGGGAATACACTTGCCTTTCAACAACGTGATTGATGACTATAAAGCCTGATTTACAAATAGTGAAGGCTGACGACGTTAACTTTTGCCTTTGATCCTAGGAACCAAAGTAAAGCTTGATTTACAAAGCAGATATTGCGATTATGGTCAACGTACATTTTAGATAAATCTGGCTTGAGCTAAGTCTTGCTTCACGTTGTTAAACCTGCTAATCTCAAACACTTACCTTTAGACGCCATGCTAGGAAGAATCTAATGCTCGATTTATACTGCAGAAGCCGCCAGCGGATGCTTTTATGCGGTTGACTCAAGAAAATTAAGCCAAATTTACACTCCAAAACTGATCAAAATCGATACTGGCTTGAAACAGCGTGCTTGAAATACTCTAAAGCTTGATTCATGGTGCAGAAACTGCCAGCGAATGCGTCTGAACCACTAGCTTGAGAGAATAAAGTTCATTTTTACATTGAAAAAACAACTCCCAAAAGTCAGCATTATTTTGAGGCAACATACTTAAAGATACTAAAGCTCGGTTTATGGTTTAGATGCCATCAGTGAATGCTTCTGAACGTTCAGCTTTAGAAAACAAGGATGATTCACATTACAAAAAACGCTTGAATTCAGCATTATTTTGAACTAGATTTTGAAGCGACATACTTAAAATACTCTAAAGCTTGGTTTATGGTGTAAAAGCCACCAGTGAATGCTTCTGAACGCTGAACGTCTAGCTTGAGAAAATAGAGTTTGATTTACACTGCGAAAAGACTCTGATTTACACTGCAAAAAGACTTCTTGAAGTTAGCATTTGCTTTGAGGCAACATACTTAAATGACTCTAAAGCTAGGTTTATAGTGTAAAAGCCATTCGCAAATGCTACTGAACGTCTATCTTGAGAAAATTGAGGTTGATTCACAGTGCAGAAAGCTTCTTGAAGTCAGCATTTGCTTTGAGGCAACCTACTGAAAAGACTCTGAAGCTAGGTTTATAGTGTAGAAGCCATGAGTGAATGCTTCTGAACGTCTGGCTTGAGGAAATTAAGGTTGATTTACACAGTAGAACCTGCTAAAGTAAGAATTTTGTATTTAGACAACGTACTTACCATAAAGCTTGATTTTCAATTAATGCTACCGAAATCGACACTTGCTCTCAAAGAATACAATACTTAAAAAGAGAAGTAAAGCTTGATTTACACTACTTACATATTGTGATCATAGTCATCGTGCAGTTTGGTCGTATGGCTTGAGCAACTGAAGCTTGATCCATGCTGTAATGGCTAGCAGTAATTGTTTTCAGATAACCATCGTCAGGAAATGAAGCTTGACTTACGTTGCAAAAACCTGCTCAAGTTGACACTTGCTTTCCGACAACGTCATCACTATAAAGCCTGGTTTACGTTGTGAATGCTGACAAAATCATCGTGACTGCTTTTAGACGACCAGCTTGAACAAATGAAGCTTGATTTACGCTGTAGAAGTTGCCTTATTGGTGAAACACTTGAAATGTAACAGCCAGCTTGAATGCACTAAGGCGATCAGCTCGATTAAATAAAGCTTGATTTACCCTGAAAAATTTGTTGAAGATTGGCTTGAAGAAATCAAGTCTGATTTACACTGTACAAGATTTCCGTTTTGAAATTACGTCATGCTACCGAACACAGCGTCGTTGTATGCGAGTTCGATTTTTTTTCTGGTGCAAGCGTGCCTTTATGAGGGCTTGTTTTGTGCCTACTTTAGAAATGGAAAATAAGCCGAGTAGGGTATCGTTTCCGACTAAATTCCAGGTGGTGAATGCGATTTTGATGACGTTAATCACGTAGTATCAAATTGAAACTAAAATGTTACTTTTTTCAAGCGAATCAAGCCGGGCTAAGTACTCAGATCTGGAAAATACTAGTTTTTCGTGACACAAAATAACAAAATGCGAACGCTTATTGCCTTCGACGCAAACTGCAATAAAATTAGATACAAAAACACTTTATTTATAACTTTAATTACAATCATTAATGAATAGCTGATAGTTTTAAAACATGTATTTTAATTTGATCACGTGAGGTACGTACTTATCAAGCGTCCCGTCTCAATAGGTTTTCTTATTGAAAATGCTTCTAGGAATATTCCTCTAACGCACGAAAGATAATTTAACATTTCCTTGATGCGCCCTTGTTTACTGAGAATCAGGATTGAAGGACGAATTGATCAAAGGCATGTGCAAAGTGGGCTTTTATTGAATTGCAAAATTTCTCCTCCATCAGTCTTTAGTGTTCAACTTCTTGTTACTGCGCAAAAAAGGTAAGCACGCGCCGGCTAATCGAATCGTTTGCTATATTATAGTTTTACTTAATTTGAACAAAAAAATTGTTTTAGAAAAAATGAATCGCAGCATGAAAAGCTTATTATCGATACTGGCTCTGAGCACTGTGGCTCTGATGGTGAAGGCTTGCGAATACAACCACCAAAACAACGAGACCAAATGCCTGAGCATGGCTTTCGAACCTGGGAAACCCGTAATATTGAAAAAATACGGCAACAAAGTCGATCTGTCCATGATAAAGAGCCCGATTTATTCCGATACGTTTCCCCTGCTGCCGGACATCAAAGAGATGACCATCAGGAGCTCGAACATTTCCGACGTCGACCCGAACGTTTGGAATTCGTTTCCGAATTTGGAAACGCTCACGATAAAAATCAACCACGGTTTTCCCAACATCACCACCAGGGTGTTCAAGGACTGCTGCCCCAAGCTGACCACGCTGAAGGTTCTCGACAACAACTTTCGCTATTTCGACAACGCCGTGTTCCAGGGCCTGCCCAAGCTGGAGTTTCTCTGGATCGAAAAGCAATACTTGGGGCCGCTGGAACCGAACTACTTCAAGGGCCTGAAGAGCTTGAAAAAACTGCGGCTGCAGTACTGCCAGATCAAGCAGGTCGACCAGAACGCCTTCGACGATTTGGAAAATTTGGTCAAGCTCGAGCTGCCCACCAACCAGTTCGAACGCATCCAGCCGGGGACGTTCAAGAACTTGAAAAAGCTGGAAGAGCTCCAGCTGTCGGGGAACGCGATAAGAAACTTCACGGGCGGCGAGTTCGACGGGCTGACGAGCCTGAAGCGGTTGGAGCTGGTCGGCAACAAGATCAACTCGCTGAACGTGGAGAAAATTCTGGAAAACATGCCGAAGCTGGAGCGGATCGGCATCAAGTTGACGCTGATCGAGTGCAACCGTGCCAAGTCGTTTGTCGAAAAGATCCAGGAGAACAACATCGAAATTAAAAACGTGAATGAAGTCTTATCGGATGATTGTCAAAGGGACGACGACGAGGATTCTAAAGAACTGCATGCTTAGAAAAATGAGTATTTGTATATTATTTTGTTGTATTTGATTGAGATATTATTAAATTTTGTTGCATTGTGAGACGTTTTATTACCAGTAACCAGTGCCGCCGAGAGGGTGGTTCAGAAGGTGATATATCATCGGGGCCCGGAGCCCCGTGGGGGGCCCGTGAGCGCGACCTAATTTTCTTTTTCTAGCTCCACTAACAAAAAAAGTAAAAGAGGTTGAAAAACCCAAAAACAAAATCCTGTTTCTCCTACTGTCTGTCTGAAATAGCAGAATTCATTTTTAAAAATGTCACTTTAACGAAAAGCAACTTCGCACACTGGCAGAAGAAGAAATTTCGCTCTTGTGCTCGCTTCGTTTGCGGGCTCAAATTTTTTTCAAGAAGGGGGCCGTAAGTGTAATCCAACATCGGGGCCCGGCGAAGCTTTCGACGGCCCTGCCAGTAACACGTGAGAAATTGTTTCGTTTCTATGTTCCTCGATCTTGATTTACTTCGAAATAATTCCTCACCCGATATGCTTTACAAAAGAATTAAATTAGAAAAAAAAAACAGAAAATTCGAATAGGTACCTACCCATCAACAACTGCCGCCATATTTGAGTTTTTCAAAATCTTGTTTCATTACATCCTAACTGAATTTAGTATCTATAGCTATTTCCTAATGTCGTTGAAGAAATACTTGATTTGTTCCAATCTGAATCTCTTTGGGAAAAAACTCGAAATACCATGCTTAATTAGAGATTTTCCGGTTTTAAGTTGGCAGAACTTGTCAAATAATACTGTTACTACCCATTAGGTCGCAGTGTACAAGTGCGGAGCTCTGGTCTCTGAACATTTCCGGAATATAGGTGATATGATGGCTTGCGACTGAAATTACATGAGAGACTTGAACGGTAGATCAGAAAACATCAGCCGAATTGGCGGAGGCGCCGACATTCCAGAACACACGAGAAGCACGCGAAAGGTGTGTGATTATTCGGAAGTCGTCTAGAAACCATATTCCGGGTCACTGTGGAATTTGCTGGACGACCCGTGGAAGGTTCGAGCACACTAGTCGAAGGCATATATAAGCACCAGTCAGTATTGAATGCCAAGTGGTAGCGAGCTGATAGAAGCGAAGTAGTCTCAGCGATATTCCTAAGTAAATAATTGTTGGCGCGCATTTATTTTAGTACCCAGTAATAAACAGTGTGTGTTTTGAAATGATCGTCTCAATTATAAACAAACCCTCATGCGAGATACTTAACAATTCCATTGTGTTGTGTTCTACGTTCCCGATTATTTAGTAAGAATGATACGCCCTAACCCTAATCATTTCCGATTGAAAAAAAAGCATTACGTTAATGGTTATTTGAAGTGACATTTTGAAAACAAATTGGCAACTTTAAAAAACTGACGTATGCCTACTTACAAGAGACGTTTTGGAACTAAGCGAAACTACTTGATTTTAGGAATTTTTTTCTAAATAACCGTACCAGTAGACTGGTCTGCTCAAGGCTGTATTCGCAGCAGGGTGAATGTATCTTTCAATATTTTTTGCCTCAAAAATTAGGATAAAAACTCAATTCTATTTTTCATCGAATTCTTCGAAAAACGAGAATAAAATAAAAAGAAATTGTTTCTGTTTTCTGAACTCCCCGTATGCTGAAACGTCGAAACGATCTGTCACAAAAAAAAAAACAAAAAACAATTTTCATGTCGGTCGGTCTGTTAGTTTGTATGTTAGTACAGGAAAAATGGTAAAAAAAATCGGCAAAACCTCGGGATAAATATGGACGTCATGAAAATTTGATATTCTGTTTAGAATTGAGTGCTCTACAACATATCCAAAATCGTCAAAAATCGCACCCGGGGGTTTTGAGTTATTGGAGGGGGGGGTAAAAAATTGCAGGTAAAAATGGAGGGGATGGAATCCGTCAATTTATTGGATGCAAATACATTATAGATCGACGTATCATATCCCCTTGATACCATTTTGGCACAAAAAGTGTCCATCGTTGTTGAAGGGGAGTAGTGGGGGGGCGAAGCTCTGCTAGGTAGTCCATTTTGTTTTTCTGGCCATGTAGAACCGATCATGACAAGTTTGGTATCTTTTCCGACTAAATTCAATCTCCTGAAGTCGTATCCGATGTGTAAATTCGAATGAAAACAAGTTTGAACAAGTTAACTTGAGAAAACTTGTTTCTTCTTTGACAATTTTGACGAATTTTTTTTCCACTGTTGGAGGTGTTAGTTCTTGGAAAATTTTCAGGGACCAATAAATTGAAGTGTATTCTCCACAAAAATCATCCACTCGATGTATAATTTTGTTTCTCGAGTTCAAGAAATCGATTTGAACTTGACCCGGCACGGCGCGTCGTCTACTACTGACCAGAACACTACAGCATGCACCTATAAATGAAAGCACCTCAAACTATTGGAGAAATAACAACTCATCTTTGAAAATTTGAGGATTTGTGCAGAACTGAATTTCCTATAACATGAACAAAATCGCCATGAATCGCAATGCAGGATTTTGAGTTATTCGAGGAGGAGGATAACACTTTGACAGTATTCACACTCTATGACCTGTTACCTCTCCACCTTAATAGCTCAAAACTCTGCAGTGCGATTCATGGCGATTTTGTTTATGTTATAAGAAATTCAATTTTCTACAGATCCTCTAACTTTCAAAGATGAGTTGCTATTTTTTCGATAGTTTGAGGTGGTTTCATTTAAAGGTGCATGCTGTAGTGTTCTGGTCAGTAGTAGACAACGCGCCGCGCCGGCTCAAGTTCAAATCGATTTTTTAAACTCGAGAAACAAAATTATACATAGAGTGGATGATTTTTGTGGAGAATACACTTCAATTTAATGGTCCCTGGAAATTTTCTAAAAATGAACGCCTCCAACAGTAAAACAAAAATTCGTCAAAATTGCCAAAGAAAAAACAAGTTTTCTTGAAATAACTTGTTCAAACTTGTTTTCATCCAAATTTACACATCGAATATGAGTTCAGGAGATTAAATTTAGTCGGAAAAGATACCAAACTTGTCGTGATCGGTTCTACATGGCCAGAAAAACAAAATGGACCACCTAGCAGAGCTTCGCCCCCCCACTACTCCCCTTCAACAATGATGGACTTTTTTTGTGCCAAAATAGTATCAATGGGATATGATACGTCGAACTATAATGTATTCGCATCCAATGGATTGACGGGTTCCATCCCCTCCATTTTTACCTGGAGTTTTTTACCCCTCCTCCAATAACTCAAAACCCCCGGGTGCGATTTTTGGCGATTTTGGATATGTTGTAGAGCACTCAATTCTGAACAGAATATCAAATTTTCAGGACGTCCATATTTTTTCCGAGGTTGAAATCTATCTTTCTTGTACTATGTGTGCCTGTCCCCCGATTTATTCCTGAACCGTCTAACCGATTTCGTTTGGCATGCACGTAGGGTCTATGTAGCCTATCATCGATAGGAAAATGAAAAGGAGCTTTTCAGCGTGATCTGTCAAAGGGAAATGTCACTGTCAATGAGTGAAACAATTTTTATTTTAGATAGCTTCATGGATGATAGCTTATTTTAAAGACCCTGGAAAACTCTATTCATAACATGTGAAACTTATGACATATTTTCCATCTGTCAAATAATAAAAAATGTCAAAGTTCAAAACCTCACCATTTAATTATTCGAAATCTATCTGATGGATTGGAACCAAAGGCAAGAGGCAACACAACAAAAAAGCAAAATCACGTCTGCAGTTGCAGTTTTGCACCATTTTCCAGTCGGGTGTTATGAATTTTTGAATTTTCTCCTAGCCGTCGCCACCAGATAGGGCCTCTCACCCGCGTTTTGACCAGGACGACTCGCTTTTGATGCAGTAGTCCCCTCGAAAATTCATTCTTGCTAGGGGATCGACTTTTTTCGAATTTTTCTTACTGTTATCAAAAGAAGACTGGATTGGGCGTCGTGTAGGCCCCCATTTACAAAATCGACACGGTTCCGGTTTTCCGACGGTAATTTTCTCAAAATGAAATTCGCACATTCCGTGAATTTGAAAAAACTGCAGTGCAAACTTCGGCATGCGGTGAGCCCCACGTCCCACGAAATTATCATTCGAGGTGCAGACATTCTGGAAATGGAAGTTGGAGAAAAGATTGAAGTGATTTTTAGGAGGAAACTTTTCGAAATCGAATCAGTAGTTCTCGAGTTCTCTTCTTTGGAAAATCTGCAAATTTTACAACTTTTTATCCTGTGAACAGATTTCAATCACTTTTTTTCAAACAAGTGGTAACTAGTTCTTGAACGAGCGGGAACCTTCAACGCTCGATAAGGACACATCTGTTCATTTTGGCGGAGGCACCGGTTCTAGAGCACGGCAGAGTTATACGGGTAATGTGCAGGATTCTTCGGGACTCGTATGAAAACCGTATGTCGGGTCATTGTGGAAATCGCTGGAGAATGCATGGAGCATCCGAGACCAAGAGCTCGCAGCCGAGGGGAGCTGAAGACTTACACTGTTGGAGCGCCTTTTGAACGCATCGCGACCAATGTGGCTGGCCCGTTCCCGACAACGGAAGATGTCAACAAATACATCCTGGTTGTCATGAACTAAAGTGCTCAACAATGAAAGTGTTACAAAGCAAAAATTTACCCTATTTTGAACCGCTATAACTTTGGATTGGCATATATGATTCTGATTTTGTTTTATGTACTGAATAGCTTAATTTTTTGGCCATCTCCTTTATCAATATGAAATGCATAGAGCTTTTCATAAATTTTCTACAGGGTGATGAACAGAGCAGTGCAAAATTGATGAGAGTTCAACATACCCCCGTTTTCGCAAAATTTTTTTTTGGGAGTATCAACCAAATCTATGAAGAATGATGTGTTTCTTCGAAATGGTTTTTGAATTTTCGGGATTTCAGTTGAAACAGCCAAAATGTTATTTTTTATTGTGAATACTGCACCGGCTGATCATTTGAAAACAATCCACCTGCAATAACTCCCGATTCCTAGTGAATATTTTTTCGAGCAAAAACAGGTCGATTCATCATTCATCATTCATCAAAGGGGACATCTAAAACATAGATTGGCAAGTTTCTATCTTAAGCCCTCTCGCCCCTCCTCACCCCAACTTTGAAATTTCAAATGTCATGACCTACCTTGCGATATAGTCTAGGATCTTTTCGGATAAAAAGCAATGCTAGAGGCAAGTCATGTTAAAGTTTGGCAACATATGTTTTAAGGGTATTTGGACCTCGCTGAATACGAAAACCATTGTTGCCAAGCCGAATTTTGCACCGGAAGCCCGCAATAGGGGGGTAAAGGGGAGGGAAGACCAAAAATCACTATTTTTCACCATTTTTGATGTCGGGACTGCGACCTGTCATCAACGTGGGGTGAATTAAATCATATCTTGATTCACTGAGGTCTTATACTACCATATTGACATAATTACTGTCAAAATTTCCAGAAGGGGAAAACTGGTGGGGGGAATGTTGACTGTGTAGATGATTCTTCATTTCTCTCGATTTTGAGTAAATATAAACATGTTTGGTATCGTTTCCGACTAAATTCCATATTCCCTATTCAACTATGGTGTTCAAATTGCAATAGAAGCGAGTTTGAACAAGTTTCACACGATAAAACATGTTTTTTGTCAATATTTTTTCACGTCTTTCAACTGTGTTATTTTACTGCAAATCGGCATTTTCTCTCAAAATTCTTGCGTAGTTCGTTAGTCTCATGTATTTACCATGATATAGGCATCCAATTGATTTGCCTCTACTTTTTTAAATATGAAGAAAAAAAATTTTTTGTGGAAATTGTTTGGCCCTACTTTTCAACTTTATTTTTTGCTGTATGATGTATGTATGATCAAAACTCAAGTTTTTCATATTTTAGAAAGTGAAGACACACTTAGTATGTGAATGTATTGTGTAAAATACACCAGACTGACAAATTACGCAAGAATTGTCGAAAAAAACTCCGATTTGCATTGAGATATCATAATTTATAGAATTAAAAAAAATACGCTAATGAAACTGAAGAGAACTTGGTGCAACCGAAGGCATATACGTACATTATCCTAAACCTTAAGTTGAATAATACAATTATAGGTTTTATCATTCACATTTATTACATTCGATTTCCAAATCTCTTTATCTTCTTCTTCCCTGGGTATTATTAGAGGAATGCGGCTTTTTCGAATATAGGTACATCTATTCTCATGAACGTAAATTTTGAGTAGTTGTTCTTTTTTAGAGGTTGATGGTAGAGAACACCTGCCTAAGACGTTCGAAAAAGGTAACTTTTCTTGGAGGTTTGATAGATCATCTCACGGAAATCCAAAAAAGGTAACCTTCCTTAGAGCATAATCAAACATACCAAAGAAAATTAATTTTTTTTTTAGCTGAAATATAACTTCTTAGAGGAGTTGGAGAAAGGTAACCTCAAGGGTTACCTTTGGAGCTTTGTAATTTTTATAAAACATTTAGAATAAGTTCTAAAAAGGTAACCTTCTTTGGAGCTTGAGAGAATATCATAGAGAAGTTGGAAAAAGGTAACCTCTTTGAAGCTTAATAGAACATCTCAAAGAAGTGCAAAAGTGGTAAAATTTTTGGAGCTCAAGAGAACATCACAAAAAAGTTGGAATAAGGTAACCTCTCTGTATCTTAATATGGCATATCAAAGCCGTTTGGACGGGGTAACCGTTTCTCGAGCTCAATAGAACTTCTCAGGCCTCTCTGAGAGCACTCTTGTCCACTGGGCATCAGGTTCTGATATGAAAAACTCTTCTTTTGGAAAAAAGTACATTCTAGAATATCTCAGCTAAGGTTTTCTTCATAATTATGAGGTGGAGGACCACAGTTTTTCATCATACAATAAAATAATAGCAAAAATAAAGTTGAAAAGTAGCGCCAAACAGTTTTCACAAAAAAAATATTTTTTTCATATTTTGAAAGTTAAAGGCACATCAGTTACATGACTGTATTGTGTGAAATACACCAGACTAACGAACTACGCAAAAATTTTGAGAAAAAAATGCCGATTTGCAATAAATAACACAGTTCAAAGTGGTAAAAAAATATTGACAAAAAAACATGTTTTATTATCTAAAACTTGTTCAAACTTGCTCCTATAGTAATTTTGACACCATAATTGAACTGAGAATATGAAACTTGATGGGAAAAGATACCAAACATGTATATATTCACTCAAAATCAAGATAAAAGAAGAATCATCTTCACAGTCAACATTCCCCCCACCAGTCGCCCCCCTATGGAAATTTTGACAGTAATCATGTCAAGATGATAGTATAAGACCTTAGTTAATCAAGATACGATGTAATTCACCGCACATTGATGACAGGTCTCAGTCCCGGTATCAAAAATGGTGGAAAATGGTGATTTTTGGTCTTACCTCCCCTTTACTAAAATTAATTTTTTTAATAAATAAATAATAAATTCTTTAATAAATTACTTAAAATTCGGCTTGGCAACAATGGTTTTCGTATTCAGCGAGGTCCAAATACCCTTAAAACATATGTTGCCAAACTTTAACATGACTTGCCTCTAGAACCACTTTCCAAGCCACTTTTTCAAAAATGATCCTAGTCTAATACACCAAATTAAATAAAAAATAATTTTCATTCTGGAAAAAATATTTACAAAAATTTTAACCCCACCTTCCTTTTCCCTAAAAACTCTCTGACTGTCTTATTTTTAATTGTGGACCTCTCAGTTGTTTTTAATTCAGTCAGTGTCATCATAGAAAACATTGAAGAAAAGAATTTTCAATTTTCCAAATTGACCCTTTTGCTCTCCCCCACCTCAGCTTCAAAATTTAACGGAACACCACCTACTTTGTGATACATCAAATTGAAGGGAATTGAATTCTCTTTTTGGAAACAATTTTTTTTGAAATTTACAGCCCCTCTCCAAATAAATTGGACGTTTGGGGTGTTTTGTGAAGAAAATGGGGGTTTAAAGAAATTTAAAAAAAATTTTTTCATGGAGAGAATTCAATGTCCTCCAAGATTTTTGGGATGAGGTGGGGTGGGGGGAGCAAAAGGGTGAAATTTGGGTGGCATTTTTTCCACAGAAAATTATCTCTTTCGATGCTATGCAGGATGACGTTGACTGCATTGAAAAGAATTGAGAGGTCAAGAATATTAAATTGGACACTCAGAGAATTTCAGGAAGAAGGGGGGTGGGAACAGAACAGAACAGAACAGATAGACAGATTTTATCGACAGAATCCCATTTAGGAGACCAACATCTCAAGAAATTATGCTAAACATGCATATGTTCTGAAATTTAAGGTAAAGGCAAAAAACTACAAAATGGCGGAAATGTGGTTAATCCAATTCTAATGACGTAGTCCCATGTTGACTGGAGAGAGCATTACCTTTTTTCAATGCTAAAAACTCGAATTTTAGGAGTATTACCAAAAAGTACGCTGCCAATTTGGCTTTTCTTCACCCCTACACTGGACAATAGGAACGTGTTGCAAGTCAAATTACTCAGAATTGTTCAGCGAACAAGCCTACCAAGTGGCGTCATCTTGATATGAAAAATTCAAATGTTTTTGTGTTGCTACAGGAGTAATATACAGTATTCACAATAAAAAATCACATTTTGGCTGTTTCGACTGGAATCCCAAAAATTCAAAAACCACTTCGAGGAAACACATCATTCTTCATAAATTTGGTGTTGATACTCTCGAAAAAAATTTTTACCGGAAACGGGGGTATGTTGAACTTTCATCAATTTTGCACTGCTCTGTTCATCATCCTGTAGAAGTTTTATGAGGGGCTCTACGGATTCCATATCGACAATAAAGATGGCCAAAAAATTGGGCTCTTCAGTACTTGCAACAGAATCAGAATCGTTTGTGCCAATCAAAAGTTACAGCGGTTCGAAATTGGGTGAATTTTTGCTTTGTAACACTTTCATTGTTGAGCAGTTTACTTCAGCAAGTGGCCGGAAGCGTACGCTCTACCCAGTCAAGAGGCTTCTACAGTGGCAAGGGTGCTGGTGGACAATCTGCATGATTAGCCGTTTCGGAGTACCTCTGGAATTACACTCCAGGGACGACACTTCGAGTCCGACGTGTTCCAAGATATCTGTACTCTACTCGGGATACAGAAGACCAGGACGACGCACAGTGGGACGGATGGCTACATTAGTGGGGTCGGTACGCTTTTGGATACTGCACTTTTGAGTAGAGTTATGAAACTTGGCACATAGTTTCTAGGGACCATTAGAAGAAATTTCGCCCGATGTTCCAAAAAATTTTTTAGACGGAATCCGTTATATAGGCCCCTTTTTCCAAAATGGCGTCCAAATTTTGAAAATTGGCGATTGGTCGTACAGTGGCGCGCAAAGTATCAATTCCTAACATTTTGAACATAACGAGTTGATTTAAGCCACCCCTGACTCGATCCGTTTGATATTTTGGCCATTTGGGCCTTTTTTCCAAAATGGCAGCCAAACTTCGAAAGTTGGAATTTGGTCGTATAGTGGCCTGCATTGTATCAATTCTAGACATTTCGACCATGACAAGTCGATTAAAGCCTACCCCGACTCTACCCAACCTAAATTTTGGCCTCAATCTCAATACTCAATTATTATACCTAGTGCTGATTTAGAATTTATATTTTTTTTATCTTGAGAAGGGTTGTGAAAAACCCGAGGAAAAAACACTTTTTGGACTTTCTGTGTGTCCAACATGTGAGTAATCCGGAGAGCAGAATCACTGCATTTTTCCGAAGGAATAAAAGGCTCCCCACCCCACTGGCAAAACCTATTTCACGCATGTATTAAACTGTAAAAACCATAAAAAATGTCGAAAGTAAATACATATCAACTGCAAGTTGTTTCAGAATTTGTATTTGTGCTAAAAGATAAGTCAGGTTACATATTACATTACCAAAAATAACAGTGATTGAGAAATCTGTGCTCTATCGCGTGTATTTGCTGTTTCTCAGTGGTGTTTGGAGGTTAGACTTCTCTCTGCCTCTCAGACCTCAGACTTCGGTTACTTTTCATCAGTGTAGAAGAAATGTTGCATGTTGATTAGGGATAAATTCTTGCAAGGTTTGATTTTCTGCATGAGAGAACGTCCCACTGATGTAGAGCATCTGAGTCGACTGTGCGCCGATATGGGATGCAACTTATTTGAAAATTTGCACGTTTGCGTTTGTGCGATTGTGCGAGACGCTCACCTACATTCTTCTCTACTGTTTTCTTTATCTATTGCATTGGTGAAGAACAGAACTCTCACCTATCTCGAATCCCTTTTCAATTCTAATTCCCGTAGGTGATCCAATTTCTACATGTTGCATTATACTCGTTTTGTAACTTACAGATACCAAGGTTGGGAAAGAACTATGTACATAAAGCGCTAAAGCTGTAATGCTTCTTTCGAAGATCAAATATTCGTTCTACCATAGATACTAAAAAAACTGATTGCGATTCAGGAACAGGTTTTAATTTTAATAATTAGGGACTTTACGGCTATAAGTGCAAAACATCTAACACTGTACCTACATTTTTTGCCAAAAATGTGTCACATGGGACAAACTAAGACCCATAGGAGAGATCTTTGTGCTTTGGACATACTAGATAAGAGTGTGTTGGTGTTGGTATTCAATAAGAGGTACATTGTGATTGTCTTCTGCTCAAATCTTTTCAAGTACAACTCGTATCGACGTATAAATCGGCAAAAACCGCTTATCTCGATCCGTTTCCGTACATATTCGAACAACTTGCACTTCGAAATTTCCTGCGGTTTTGATGCCACGAGATCTTAACTGACAATAAGACAGGACTATAAATGGGGATTGAGCTCAAAATTTGAGTCAAGTCGAGTCGGGAAGGGTATTAATCGACTCGCAATGGTCGGAATGTCCAGGAATGGATACCTTGTGTGCCCCTATACGACCACCTGCCGATTTCGGTTTGGCCGCCATTTTGGAAAGAAGGCCTCAATGGCCCAAATATCAGCCGAATCGAGTGAGAGGTGGCTTCAATCAACTCGTTATAATCAAAATGTTACGAATTGATACTTCGTGCAAACGTGCAAAATTTATAAATAGCGCACAGTCAACTCAGATACTCTACATCAGTGGGACGCTCTCTCATGCAGAAAATCAAACCTTGCAAGGATTTATTCCTAATCAACATGCCAAATTTCTTCTGCACTGATGAAAATTTTCTAAAACAACTTGCTGTTGGTATGTAAATATGTACTTTCGACGTTTTTTATGGTTGTCACAGTTTTATACTAGCGTGAAATAGGTTTTGCCACTGGGGGGAGCCTATGTTTTACAATAGTGGAGCTTTTTATGGAAATAAAATTTATTCTGATTCTGATTCTGATTTCATTCCTTCGGAAAAATGTAGTGATTCTGCTCTCCAGATTACTCACATGTTGGACACACAAATAGTCTATGAAGTGGTTTTCCCTCGGGTTTTTCACAACCCTTCTCAAGATAAAAAAAAAATTTGTTCTAAATCAGCACTATAATAATTGAGTATTGAGGCCAAAATTGAGGTTGGGTAGAGTCGGGGTAGGCTTGAATCGACTTGTCATGGTCGAAATGTCCAGAATTGATACCTTGCAGGCCACTATACGACCAAATTCCAACTTTCGAAGTTTGGCTGCCATTTTGGAAAAAAGGCCCAAATGGCCAAAATATCAGACGGATCGAGTCAGGAGTGGCTTAAACCAACTCATTATGGTCAAAATGTTAGGAATTGATACTTTGCGCGCCACTGTACGACCAATCGCCAATTTTCAAAATTTGGACGCCATTTTGGAAAAAAGGGCCTATATAACGGATTCCGTCGAAATTTTTTTTGGGAACATCGGGCGAAATTTCTTATTATGGTCCCTAGAAACTATGTGCCAAGTTTCATAACTCTACTCAAAAGTGCAGTATCCAAGGGATTTTCGTCGCGTACCGTCCCCACTACATTGACTGGACAAAAGTATTCCGATCCAATTTTCAAATTCAGATCGGGTTCGAATCCCAGCTTCGGCAATTTTTTTTTTTTTAAGTTTTATTCAAGGAACTCGCCAAGTGTTATACCTTTTTTTCCAAAGTAGTTTTTATGAGCTACAATACCACAAAGTTTCATTTCATTATGGTCAGTTTTGTGGAAAATATGCCGTATTCAGTTTTCAACACAGCAGCTCAAATAAAATTACCAAAAAGCTTTTGTCGCAAGTCGTCGCAAAAAGGACTATAAGAAGATCATAACAGAAGGATGGTGGATCATCCTGAAGGTATTTTCATAATGACCCACCATGACCCGCTCTTGAAAACCGTGCTCAAAGTTCCGCATCTATAGGGTTTTTCTGCGGTCATACCAATCTGAGTTGATATACCTACCTAGAGTTGATAAAGTACGAGACACGGCACGGTACCTAACAAAACAACTCTATAAAAAAAGGGATTAGGTACCTATCCCGTACTTTATCAACTCTAGGTAAGTATATCAACACAGAATAATATGACCGCAGAAAAACCCTATAGATGCGGAACTTTGAGCACGGTTTTCAAGAGCGGGTCATGGTGGGTCATTTCGAAAATACCTTCAGGATGATCCACCATCCTTCTATTATGATCTTCTTATAGTACTTTTTGCGACGGCTTGCGACAAAGGCTTTTTGGTAATTTTCTTTGAGCTGGTGTGTTGAAAACTAAATACGGCATATTTTCCACAAAACTGATCATAATGAAATGAAACTTTGTGGTATTGTAGCTTATAAAAACTACTTTGAAAAAAAGGTATCACTCTGCGAGTTCCTTGAATAAAACTTTGAAAAAAATTTTGCCGAAGCTGGGATTTGAACCCGCACTGAATTTGAAAATTGGATCGGAATACTTTTGTCCAGTCAATGTAGCCATTCATCCCACTGTGCGACGCCCCTTTACCCACGGTCCACGGAATGGTTGAACGGTTCAACCGGACGATGGAGCAGCACCTGTCAAAGGTCGTCAACGAGCATCAGCGAGACTGGGATCGTCATCTGCCGATATTCCTAATGACGTATCGCGCTGCCATTCACGACACCACTGGGGAAACACCGGCACGGGTTCTTTTTGGCCGGAAGCTTCGCCTTCCCTGCGATTTACAATTTGGCACGCCGGAGAATGTTCCTAAGGACATCTTCGAATACGTCGACGACCTGAGGCACAGAATGTGTGACATCCACGAGTTGGTTCGGAGCCGGATTCGAATCGCGACCGACCGAATGAAGACACTTTACGACTTCAAGGTGAACTCCACGGGATTTCAAGCTGGTGACCTGGTCTGGTTGTACAATCCTCAACGCAAAGAAGGAAGGTCTCCAAAGCTGCATCCGTCGTGGGAAGCACCGTACACGGTAGTCAAGAGGATTAATGACGTCGTGTACACAGTCCAGCGAGCCCCGAGAGCTAAGATGAAAGTTGTTCACCTTGATCGCCTCGCACGTTACTCGGGGAGTAACGATGAGCCTATTCGGGACGAACAGGCTAAGGATGGGGCCAGTGTTACGAGCAGCGATTCTAGATAGCACGCGATCTTTCTAGATACTTCCCGTTAGATCGCGGTGTAGCTACAAGTGCGGAGCTCTGGATATTCCCAGAAGTGTACGCAATGGCTTGGCATTGGGGACCTTCAACGCTCGATCGAGACATATCTGTTCATTTTGACGGAGGCGCCGGTTCTAGAGCACGGCAGAGTTATACGGGTAATGTGTAAGATTTTTCGGGAAACGTATGGAAACCGTATGTCGAGCCACTATGGAGTTTACTGGAGGATGATGGAAGGCATATATAAGCACCGTCCTCAACGCGACAGTCAGTATTGAATTGGAATGTGGAGTGGTCGCGAGCGGATAAAAGCAAAGGACTTGCGCTGCGATATTTTCAAGCGTGAATAAATGCGCCATCCCTATTTTAGCGTGCAATAAAGAATGTTTCCGAAGAAATCCTCAACGGAACTTGTATCGAAGGTCTATTTCGTCGTCGATCTTCCATCCTAATAGTATTTTCGCATGTCCTTCGAAAATTTTCCAAAATCAAAAATATTGAGAAGACCAACCATTTCCCATCCTTGAGATTCAGATCTGCCAAATATCAGTACTGCATAAAGATTTTTGGAAAAAGGACTTGCGAGAAATATCCACAACCAGATACGCCTTACGTATCGTAACGATCTCTCTCTAAATTCCGATCAAAACAGAATATCTTACTTTTTACCGTTATACCCCATAAATAGCTCTCAGGATTCATTACCTCTACAAGTTTCGAATTAGAATTAAAAACAAGGTTATAACCCCTTGAAAACGGTTGTGTATAATCTCGTGTAGGTATACCTAATTAATTGAATATGTATCAATGCCAGCTCACCTCAATGTCAGTAAACGCTGGTCAATAACACCTGCTAACAAGACATTCTATTCTATATATAATAATCCAACTGTATTAATAATTATTAATGAAAACCGGTTCGTTTATCATCTCATCTCGATAAAAGGTAAACACAGCTGTGGAGCCCGGGCATTCAGTCAGTTGCAAAATGTTACTCTTGTTACTTCAATCGTTATTGTTTGGTGCAGTTTGTGTCAATGGCAAATATCAATTACGTTAGTACGAAATTGCTTACATGTGTGCAAGTGAGCAAGTGTGGTTGAAAAAATGAATGCTTGACAAAACTTAGATAGAGTTCTTCAGTTGGTGCGCTTGGAACTTTCAAAAACACTAGTCCAGTTGATTTCGTTTGTTCATACCGTCGAGCCAAATAAATTAGACGTCTCACTCAACTTATCTTGATACAAATCAGTTTCATTTGATACCTTCACGAAAAAAAATCAAAGCTTGTAGTGCAGTAAAGATAGTCAAAAAAGACCTCAAACCTTGAAAAAATTAATTCATGAAATTTTATTGCAGATATCATTTCAGAATTTCATTCTCTACCACATACTCAAAATCCCCGGAAATCCCAGTTGAGCATTCTTCTTGCGGCGCTGTCAAAGTATATCATGTTTGCTGCAACTAGTCCGAAAATGGTATTCTTGTTTTTGTCACACTAGAACTACATTGTTGGTTTAGGACTGTTGGTATATACTGCAGGGCATGACCAGACCTTCGTTTGAACCTCTGACTCGTATTTCACGAAAAAAAAAACACGGAAGTCGCTTTAATTCCCAATTAACAGTGTTGATTGAAGATAATCCGAGGGTTAGTAACCAAGTTTATTAAAATCTGTTTGATTTGCGACAGAGGCATGAAATTTGGTATGGGTGGTCTTCATAGTCTTCTTTCCAAATGTAAGTATGACGCCTCGCCATATTTTGGTTAGGGGGGCCTAAGGACCCCCTTGAAAATTTGAAGTCTCAGGGAACTCTCACAAACCACCGGTAAATATCGTCACATATTTCAAAAAGTAATAATTTGACTCTACACCAAACGTTGACAAGAGACACAACAGTTGTCGCCATGTACGCATTGTTCTTCGTGTTAAAAAAAAATTTTCTTTGGGGTGTCAGAAAAAAACACAGTTTTTAATGATTTTTCAATCTAAGAAACGGTAAGTTGATCTGCTGTGTATCATTATTCACTAATTTGTATTTGCCGAAGCTATTCATGAAGTTTGTTTTTTGATACTGTCATTCTAGGGATGACAGCTCCCTAAGAAATAAGCCAATTCAAGTGTGAAGTTCAACAGCGTTTTTCAATTGTTCCCAATCAATATGATCGACAATTTATATTTTGGATAGATAGCTGGAGCTGTTCTGTAACCTAATTTTATATGACTACACGAGGAACCAAGCGCAAAAGCATAGGAATTTTTTTTTTCGCGTCGCTCACCATCATGAAATTTGTGCTCCTAGGGTGTGTTGAAAATATTTCTATACCGTGTATTCACTCGAACTGAGTGCTTTGAAGTATTCCACGCCTCAATCCTCATTCTTTGTGCCCTCTACTTGACAACTGCAGATCGTACTGACGTTTGTCTATACTCTTTAGTCTGTATTTGCTGTTGTTTCGTCAAAGTAGCATAAAATTTGGTGCAATTCTAACAGTGATAAGTGGCGGTTAAAAAAAAAAAATTTCGGGGCTTTCGCGCATCACTCCTCATCTAGTTATACTTAATAAAATTATAAAACAGTTGAAGCTATCCACCCAATAATAAATTGTCATTCATATCAATTGGTAACATTGAAAAAAACGCTGCTGAACTAAGCACTTGAATTGGCTGGTTTCATCTGGAATTGTTGCTTCTAGATGTCAATATGAAGAAATGGACTTCATCAATGGCTTCGGCGAATACGATTGGTGGATAATGATATGCGGAAGATGACTTTATATCCCTCTATTGCATGAAAAAATTATAAGAACACGATTTTTTTTTCATTATGAAGAACATTGCGTACATGGTGATAACTGGTGTGTCTCTTGTTGAGATTTAACGTAGAGTCGAATGATCACTTTTTGAGATGCGTGACAATTATTTTAATTGTGGTTTGCATGAGTTTCTGCAACTTCAATTTTCAAGGGGGTCCCTAAGCCCCCCTAATCAAAATATGGCGAGACGCCATGTCTACATTTGAAAAGGGGACCATGAAGACCACTCATACCAAATTTCATGCCTTTATCACAAAAAGAACAGATTTTATTAAATTTGGTCACTAATCCCCGAACTACACCTGATTACCACTGGTAATTGCAGAATAAAGCGAGTTACGTGTTTTCTTTTGCGGGAAATAGGATTTCAGCGGTTTAGATGACGTTCTGGTCATGCCCTGAAGTATATACCAACAGCTCTGAACTAACAATATAGCTCTAATGTGACAAAAGCGAGGATACAATTTTCGGACTTGTTGCAGCAAACATGATATACTTTGACAGCGCCGCAAGAAAAATGCTCCAATGGGATTTTCGGGGATTTCAAGTACATGGTAGAGGATGAAATTCTGAATCGATAACAGCTTTAAAATTTCATGAATTAATTTTTTCAACCCCAAAACCTATCTTTACTGCACTATTGCTATTCACTGTCGTGGTCATTTTTTGAAAGCGAAATACACCCGCCGATCCAGTACCGAATTCAATCGAAACCGATGTAATGCATTTCTGATATTGCTCCTGGTTTTAGAACATTCCACTGGTGCCAATTGAAAGCCAAAGGGTCGATATAATTTCAGTCTATTTCAGCGTCGTTCTTCGAAAAATGCTCCAGATCCGATCCGGTTTGCTTCACCAAAAACCTGAACACGGCCTTGGAACGGTACAAAACGGCCGGCGATGCGAAATTAGGCGTGCCTTCCGGCGAACCCGTGCATTTCGAACTGCTGGACGTACCGGGGCAAACCACCGGACCGGTGGCCGTCCGACAGAAGTACACAAACGTCGATTTTTACGGCGCCAGCAACCTGACCATCGCCAACATGTCGTGAGTTTTTATTTCCCGCAATCCGCCTTTTCAACTCGACAAAACTTGAATTGCAGAGTCGACTTCACGGGTGAAAATTGCCGCTGGAGTTGGACGAGTCACGCCGCCAACTACACCATGGTCAGCGACTACGAAGTGACCGGACAGGTCCTCCTGTTGCGCATCAACGGCCACGGGAAGTGCCGGAATGTTTTGCGTAAGCCGGCTTGGTTTTGTATCAACTCGGTTTTATACAGGGACTTTTTTGTTTCCAGTGGGAGCCGACAGTACGTACAAGCTGGCGTGCGAGAGGTACACTAAAAAAAATGGAAAGACGCACATCAGGTTCACCGACATCGAGTACGACATCGTGCACGTCGACAAAATCGATTTGTATTTGGAGAATTTGATCGACGGCAACGAGAAAATCAGCGAGGAACTGCTGAAAACGCTGAACGAGAATGCGCACGCGATTTTCAGCGAAGTGAAAGGCGGCATAAACGAAGGTCTGGTGCAGTTCTGGAGGACAATTATGAACAATTTCTTTGCCAAGTTCCCTGAGGACGAGCTGTTTCTGAATTAAAAGCTCTCTTTATTTTATAGTTGATTACTTCAACAACCATATCCCAATTTTCCTTTCCTTAACTTGGGTCAAATCTGAGCTCTAAGACCTAAATATTCGTCTGATGGATAATTATTAGTACCTACCTATAGAAAAGAGAATGAGCAAGAATGGAAGTAACGGATTGTGAACATTTCAACATTTATTAGGCATCGATGGGTAAACGACGCAGTTTGCTAACAGAACGCTTAAATATTCCGTTTTGACGGCGGCGACACGTACTACACTGTCACTTTCAGGATGCACATGTATCACTCCAGCCAAGTTCCATTGCACGGACGGAATCTCATGACATAGCTCAGCCCAAGGAGATGACAGACTATCGGGTATGGGATCATCCCAAGAAAGGTCATTCAGCCATAGCTGGTTGCAACATGAAAATGCACTGGGACAAAAGACTTAGCCGATCAAAAATTCTAGACAGAACCGATTAGACTGATCGTTAGTGAAGGGTTCGGTGTCATCGAAACTGATTCAATAGCCAGAGCATCGGAATTACAATTTCAAGCCAAACCTAACGTTCTAACGACACTGGAATCACAATCAAATGAAAGAGCAGCTGAAGAACGATAAAACTCGGGTGTGTCGCGAAAAATGGCAGGCTCATTTGCAGCTCATTTTTTGTACTCAGAACAACCCTGCCTGTGATTCTCATCGACAGTCCTAGAAATGTGAACAGCTTCAACTGTCTCCACCCCAGAAATCTTATTGCCAAGAGGCTGATGCTGTTTCGTGAGAGACAGTGTTGTAGTTATATAACTGAACAGGTTAAGATGGATCCGCCCTGAGAACGATTCTCTGCAAGTTTCGCTGTTCAGCCTCAACGAACACTTGTTTGTACATCCGTTGGATATCAGCCGCAATGACAATTGAGTGCTTTTGTTTTTGGTTCTCTCTACAGAACTGGGCGATGGCCGTTTTCAATACTCTGTCCACTTTTTCAACCGGATTTGCTTGGGGCGCATATGAGGCGATGCCAATTAATGATAGTATTTATGGTAGTATAATCAATAACTAATGAAAATACCTACAAAATCTTTCAAAAACCCTCGGAAATCCCGTAGAAATCTCCAAAAATCCATAGAAATTGCCAGAGCACTTTTAGGAATCCCATACAAATTTTCAGAATCCCGATCTTTGGAAATTCTCACAAAACTTCTCAGAAAACCTGTGGAAATCCCCAAAAAGTTTTGGGGGATCTCGGCGATCTTTGGGGTTTTGAGAAAAATCTCGTGAAGAGGCCTGAAAATTCTCGAAAATCCTTAAAAATCTCGTAGAGATCTCTGAGAATCCCCAGAGATCTTTTGAAATTCCTAAAAGTAATCCTGTAGAGACCTCAAGAAATCCCTCGAATTTCCGTAGAATCTTGAAAAATCCCTTGAATCAATAACTAATAAAAAATACCTATAAAATCTTTCAAAAACCCTCGGAAATCCTGTAGAGATTTAAAAAAAAAATCCATGGAAATTGCCAGAGCACTTGAGGAAATCTCATACAAGTTTTCAGGATCCCGGGAAAATTTCCAAAATCCCTAGAAATTCTCACAAAACTTCTCAGAAAATCTGTGGAAATCCCCAGAAAGTTTTAAAAATCTCGTAAAGAGGCCTAAAAATTCTCAAAAATCCTTGAAAATCTCGGTAGAAATCTCTGAGAATCCCCAGAAATCTTGTGAGATTGTTAGAAGTAATGCCGTAGAAACCTCAAGTAATCCCGTGAATCTTGAGAAATCCCTTGAATTTTCATTCCAAAATCCTGTAAAAATATTTGGAAATTCCTAGATATCCCATACAAATGTTTAGAATTTCCTCTCTATGAATTTTTTTTCTTTTTAATGAATGAGAATGAGTTTATGAATTGAGTTTCTGAAAAATTTGGTAGAAATCTCCAAAAATCTGCAGCAATTTCTCGAATTTTCGTAGAAATCGTGAGAAATCTTGAGGAATTTTGAGGATCAATACGAAATTCTTGAAAATTTCTAGAAATCCCTGAAAATCTTGTAGATATATCCAGGAATTCCTAGAAATCCAAAACAAATTTTGAGAAATCCTATAGAAATTTTTAAACGTCTGAAAATTCTCAGAAACCCCATTAAAAACCTACAGAAATCCGAATTTCATAAGGATCTTTGGAAATTTCCACGAATCTTGTAGAATCCTTCAGAAACCCCCAATGTGAATAGTCATAACCAATGAACAGAAAAATTTGCCTGAAAATCCCTGGAAATCTTCAAAAATTCCGTAGAAATCTTGACAACACTAGAAATTCTATACAAATCTGCACTCTAGCTCATGGATCTATTGAGATTATTAATCCCAGTACGGCAAAGAAATTTTTATGAATCCTTGTAAATCCTCAGAAACCCCGTAAAACTTTCAGAAAACCTTGAAAATCTTGTAGCAATCTCTAAAATTCTTTGGAAATTCCGTAGAAATATTCGGGAATCCCTAGAAATTCTAAGCGAATCTTTGGGAATATTTGGATGTCCTGTAGTAATCTTTAAAAGTCTCTAGAAGTTTCCACAGGAATCCTCACAAGTTTTGTAAATACCTTCGGGAATCTGCAGGAATTTTCAGAAATGTTAGCAAATTTTCCAAAAATCTCGTAGAACTCTTTAGAAATCCCCAGAAATTTCAGACAAATCTCTACAAATTCCTGGTAATCCCGTGGAAATCTTGGGAAATCAATAGAATTTTTTGAAGTCCTCAAGAAAATCTCAAATCCTTTCAAATCTTTCAGAAATATCTTGGAAATCCCAGGAAATCCCGTAGAAATCTGCAAAAATCGATAAGGATTTCCAGAAATACCGAGCAAGTTTTGGAAATCTCTTACAAATCGTTAAAAATTCCTGAAGATCTCGCAAAAATCTTGAAAAATCTGAATCTTCAAAAATTCCTAAATTCTTGAAAATGAACTCAGCCGGAAAAAGCAGAGTGAAAAAATCTTCAAAAATTCGTAACAATCTTTAGAGGCTCTCTAAAATCTTGCAGAGTCTTCAAAAATTCCATAGAAATCTTGAAAACCCTAGCATTTCATACAAATCTTCATTCTGCCTGTAGAAATCTGGAAAACAATACAATGGCCGTTTTCAATACTCTGTCCACTCTTTCAACCGGATTCCCTTGGGGCGCATATGAGGCGATGCCAATTAATGGAAGTATTTATGGTAGTATAATCAATAACTACTAATGGAAATACCTACAAAATCTTTCAAAAACCCTCGGAAATCCCGTAGAAATCTCCAAAAATACATAGAAATTGCCAGAGCACTCTTAGAAATCCCATACGAGTTTTCGGGATCCCAGGAAAATCCCCAAAATTCCTAGAAATTGTAACAAAATTCCTTAAAAATTCGGTAGAAACTCCAGAAAGTTTTAAAAATCTCGTAGAGAGGCCTAAAAACTCGTGAAAATCCTAGAAATCTCGTAGAAATCTCTGAGAATCCCCAGAAATTTCGTGAAATTCTCAAGTAATCCCGTAGAGACCTTAATAAATTCCTCGAATTTCCGTAGAATCTTGAGAAATCCCTTGAATTCCCGTAGATTCAAAAAATCTAGATATCTAGAAGTTTTCCAAAATCTTGTAGAAATATTTGGAAATTCCTAGATATGCCATACAAATGTTTGGAATTTTCTCTATATGAATTTGGACATTTTGTAGAAATCTCCAAAAATCTGCAGCAACAGCAATTTCTTGAGTTTTCGTAGAAATTATGAGAAATCTCGAGAAATTTTGAGAATAAATACAAATTTTTTCAAAGTTTCTAGAAATCCCTGAAAATCTTGTAGGTATATCCAGAAATTCCTGGAAATCCAGGACAAATTTTGAGAAAAATCCTATAGAAATGTTTAAACGTCCCTGTAAATTCTCAGAAATCTCATGAAGAACCTTCAGAAATCAGAATTCCATAAAAATCTTCGGAAATTTCCACGAATCTTATAGAATTCTTCAGAAATCCCCAAAGTGAATAGTCATAACTAATGAACAAAAAAATTATCCTAAAAATCCCTGGAAATCTTCGTAAATTCCGTAGAAATCTTGACAACACTAGAAATTCTATACCAATCTGCACTTTGGACCATCGATCTATTGAAATTATTAATCCCAGAACTGCATGAAAATTCTCATGAATCCTTGTGAATCCTCAGAAATCCCGTAAAAACCTTGAGAAAACCTTGAAAATCTTGTAGCGGCAATCTCTGAAAATCCTTGGAAATTCCGTAGAATATTCGGAAATCCCTAGAAACTCTGAGCGAATCTTTGGGAATCCTTGGATTTCCTGTAGTCATCCTTGAAAATCCTCAGAAGTTTCCACAGGAATCCTCAGAAGTTTTGTAAATACTTTCGGGAATTATTTTGCAGGGATTGTCAGAAATGTTGAGAAATTCCTCAAAAATCTCGTAGAATTCTCAAGAAATCCCCAAAAATTTCAGACAAATCTTCACAAATTCCTGTTGAAACCCCGTAGAAATCTTGAGAAATCAATAGAAATTTTTTGGCGTCCTCAAAAATCTCAAGAAATATCTTGAAAATCCCAGGAAATTCCGTAGAAATCAGCAAAAATCATTGGAGATTTTCAGAAATATTGTGCAATTTTTGGAAATCTCATTCGGATCATTAGAAATTCCTGAAGATTCTGCAAAAATCTTCAAAAATCCCTAGAAACATCCTAGGATCTTCCAAAAGTCTCGTAGAATATCTCAGAAATTCCTAAATTTTTGAAAATGAACTCAGCTGAAAGAAGTTGAATTTCGGAAATAATCTTCAAAAAACTCGTAAGAATCTCTAGAGGCTCTTCAAAATCTTACCGAATCTTCTGAAAATTCCATAGAAATCTTGAAAATCCTAGCATTTCATACAAATCTTTATTCTGCTCGTAGAAATCTGAAATACAATAGGAATTACATACACATCTTCAATCTCAGAACTCCCTGCGCATTTTTAGAAATCCTCAGATTCCAAGCAACCCCGTGAATACTCTTGTGAATTGTGAATTTTAAACTGTGTTTTGTACGTCCACAAGAATAAATCTGATTTCAATTCGTCCAGAAGCGATAACAACTCATATAATTTTAGACAGAATTTCAATATTGACATTCCTGTGCATAGACTGAGTAGCTCAGCTAGGGGTCCATTTGTAATGGCTGTGAAACTCTTTAATAAGTTACCTGCTTCCCTTAAAGCTATGAATAACCTTGTTTTATTTAAGAAAAATGTGAAATATTTATTATTGACTCATACATTTTATAGTGTTAAGGAATTTTTTGACTGTGATACACTGGGTGAATGACCCGTGTAAGTACAACTTGTCTGTGATATTTTTGATTATTTTTTGTTATTGTTATTGCTTCTAAACATTTATTATTCTTGTTGTTACTTGGCAATGTTTGTAGACTATCTCATATGCTGTATATACTCAGTCGAAAGAGAGAAATAAAGTTGAAGTTGAAGTTGAATCCCTAGAAATCTTCTAGGAATGTTCAGAAATCCTCACACAAACCCCTGAAGAAAAATTCAGGAATCCCTAGAAATCCGGAATAAATCATTGGGATTCCCTAGAGATCTTGTAGAAATGTACAGGAATCTCTAGGAATTCTCACAGGAATTCTCAAAAATTCTTGTGAGTTAATGAAGAGGCTTGTAATGTTTGAGTAATTGTTGATAAACTTGCGGTAATAATTACACATCCCTAGGAACTCTTGAACTGCTCCAAGTTTTGTGGGTGTTGATAAATCTACTATCATTGCTTTGGTCTTGTTGGCATTAAAAATGATTTGTATTTACCCCAATATATCAATTTTATTCGCCATTGACACACATTTGTTGATGTTGAGTGTGAGCCCAGCTTTCTGCAACCTTCACAGCACCCTATCAAGTTTCACCATGTGCTCTTTTTGTATCCTTGAAAGAATGACTATATCATCTAGGTAAAATGAAACTTCTCGCCATTTCGTATCTGCGAAAACTTGATCCGCAAGGGCCTGGAAGGTCATAGGCACATTCGTTAAACCAAAGAGCATCACCTGAAACTCGAATACCCCTTCGCCGTGCGCCATAGAGGCTGCATACTGCTCAATGACAAACGAGGTTCTCAAGCGAATCCTTTGGAACACCTTCATGAAGCCCAGTCTTCGCTTTTTGTCATCAATGATCCCAGATTCCCCCAAAAGGCGCATCTTGATCATGCAGATTTCCTCCCTCAAGATAATGTCGACGAAAATTACTATGGTAAGGCAAAAAGCCGGTCACTTCGTGTCGAACAGATCTCATAGCGCAACCAACAGAAGGGAGATGGTCAGACCAGATACTTTGGTTGTCCTTTACGTAGGAAGCGAGCATGGTTTCGACAACAAGGTTAACCCTTTCGGCTATGTCGGCTTGAGGATGATACACCGGTGTAAAAATTATGCGAGAATTATCGCAAAGAAAGCAATAAAAGCCTCTGAATTCACGAGAGCGCATCCGGACACCATGATTGAATAGGATTGCTGCAGGGGCGCCGTAAGCTATTGAACATCATGTTTTTCATGTGTGCAAATGTTCAATTCATTTTCCTATACGGTCCGGATACTTTATCAACTTTGTCATCTTGAGTAGGTAGTTCCAGTAGAGGATTATTGCTGCCAAATATCACTGGATTTAATAATAACCGTTGCAAATTAATGACATTCCAAAATTGAGGCCCAAGCACAAGAAGCACCTGTATCTTCGTAGCCCATCCCTCAAAAAAATCTTCTCTGATTTAGACGGTGTCGGTGTGTCGAATTGTTCGTGAATTACTTTGTAAAACCGTCAAGTGAGTGGCATAACCTATCACCATTACAAATAATAGATACAGTTCATAGGGCTTGTTTGATTCTAGCTAATACCTACCTGCACTTTAAATATTTAATTTCTTTGTTATTGAACTTGTTGTGTTCGATGAACACAAACCTATAATAATCCAGCAATAATAATAACAATTAAAACCGGTTGTGTGCATCATCTCATCTCGATTAAAAGTGAGCACAGCTGTCGAGCCCGGGCATTCAGTTGCAAAATGTTACTCTTGTTACTCCAGTCGTTACTATTCGGTGCAGTTTTTGTCAATGGCAAATTTCAATTACGTTAGTAGTACAAAATTGATAACGTGTGGTTAAAGAAATGAATGCTTGGCAAATTTTAGTGTTCTTCAGTTGGTGCCTTCGTAATTTTCGGAGGCATTGTCCATATTAAGCTTCTCCCATTTGGTCATATTGTAGAACAAGATAATGGAAAGTATCGTGAAATAGTCAAATCATAACAAAAACGAGAAAGTGTACCAACTTACATCAAAATTCTAGTTTCAAAGCTAAATACCCCTGTCGACTTAGTATGGATTTTGACTAGAACCAATTTGAAAAACGCGCGCTTTTGATATTGCTTCTTGTTTTCGAACATTCCAGCGGTGCCAACTGGAAAATCAGAGAATCGATATAATTCCAGTGAATTTCAGCATCGTTCTTCGAAAAATGCTCCAAATCCGATCCGGTTTGCTTCACCAAGAACCTGAACACGGCCCTGGAACGTTACAAAACTGGCGATGCGAAATTGGGCATTCCTTCGGGAGAACCCGTACATCTGGAACTGTTGGACGTGCCGGGGCAATCCAACGGGCCGGTGGCTCTGCGACAGAAATACATGAACGTCGATTTTTACGGCTCCACCATCCTGACTATTGCCAACATGTCGTGAGTTTTCACTACAATATGAACCGCTTTTCAACTTGACGAAACTAAAATTGCAGAGTCGACTTCACGGGTGACAATTGCTATTGGAGTTGGACGAGTCACGCGGCCAACTACACAATGATCGGCGACTACGAACTGACCGGACAGGTGCTACTGTTGCCCATCAACGGTCACGGGAAATGCCGGAATGTTCTGCGTAAGCCGGCTGATTCTGTATAAACTCGGTTTTCTAGGGCTTTTTTTGTTTCCAGTGGGCGTCGACTGTACATACAAGCTGGCGTGCGAGAGGTACGCTGATAAAAAGGGAAAAACGCACATCAGGTTCACCGACATGGAATTCGACATCGTGCATGTCGACAAAATCGGCATAAACTTGAGCAATTTGATCGACGGCAACGAGCAAATCAACGAGGAACTGTTGAAAACGGTGAACGAAAATGCACAGACGATTTTTAACGAAGTAAAAGGCGGCATTAACGAAGGTCTGGTTCAGTTCTGGAGAACAATTGTGAACAATTTCTTTGCCAAGTTTCCTGAGGACGAACTGTTTGTGAAATAAAAGAGTTTTTTTTTATTTCATAATTGATTGTTTCAACGACCATTCCCCAACTTTCTTTTCTTCCGGCACCTGCTGAGTGGTGATGGGGTTGGCAATCACTTTGAATCATATCTGAGCCAAAATCCCCATCGAGGTTGTAACGGTTGGTGTTGTAACCGTTCGCGTTCTCTTGTTCCCTGTTACCGTTACCGATTGATGAGCCGCGTGGGTTCGGCTGTACCCGGATGCTCTAATCTCCCCTACTTGGCGCTGACAGCGCTAGGCACAAGTGTTCACTTTATAGCGCAAGGCGAAGGGTTATTCGAGTTTCAAGTAATGCTCTTTGGCTCAACGAATGCGCCCTTAGCCTTCCAGGCCCTTGCGGGTCAAGTTTTCGCAGGTATGAAATGGCAGGAAATTTTAATTTACCTAGATAACATGGTCATTTTTTCAAAGACATTTGAGGAGCACATGGTGGAACTCGAAAAGATGCTGCAAAAAGCCAGGCGCACACTGAACATGGATGAATGTATGTTTATGGAAGAGGAAGTTGATATATTGGGCTACACGGTGAATGCAAATGAAAATACTTTGGAAATCGCTCAAATTCTGGTGAAAGTTGAAAGTTTCAAGAAATTCTTGTAATAATTGGTGATCTTGAGAAATCTCTTCGCTAGAATCATCGTAGGGATTTATATAATAACCATTAATTCTATAAAAATCTCTTGGAATCCCTAAAAATGTTTGGAAATTGTTGGAAATCTCGAAGAAATCTCTGGAAATCCCTGAAAATCTTGTAGGAATACTAACAAATCACTAGAAATCTCATACAAATGTTCAGAAATCTTCAGAACTCCTTAGAAATTTACATAAATACTATACAATCTCGTAGGAATCTCCAGAAATCTTTAGTAATCCTGAGAAAAGCTTCAGAAATCCTCACAAATCTCGAAGAAATTGTTGAAAATACCTGGAAATTCTGTAAAAATCTCAAGAAATCCATAGAAATTCTCACGAATTCTTGGAAATTTTCAGACATCTTATACTAATCTTTAGGAAGCCCTATATTCAAATTCATTTATTTTCTCAACCAACCATATAGAGAGAGAGTCTTGAGAAACACCTGGAAATTCTCACATAAATACTCAGAAATTATCACGAATTCTCAGAAACTCTGTAGAAATCCCGAGTAATTCCGTAAAAATCTTTCGAAGTATTTAAAAATTTTGTCAAAATCTTCAAGACCTGAAAATATCCATAAGAACGTTTGGAAATTCCTAGAAATCCCATGCAAATATTCAGAAATCCCGTAGAAACTTCCAAAACTGCCTGAAAATTCTCAGAGAAATCCTTTGAAATCTGGTAGAAATCTCTAGAAATCCCTAGAATTCCCATACTAGTCTTCAATCTCAGCTCGTAGAAATCTTGAAAAGAATAGGAATCACAAAGGTACACAATCATCCTCAATCTTAGAATTCCCTTGAAATTTTTTCAAAGCTTTGAAATACCTGAAAACCCTGTAACAATCTCCAAAAATATTTTGTGGGAATCTTCGAAAATTCTAGAATAATATAACAAAATATAGGTAATATAAGATTAGAAACCCAGTAGCCCTTTTCAAAAATCCTCAAAAATTCTTTACAAAACTCGTGAGAATCTTCATAAATACCTGGAAATCTTATACAAATCTCTGTGAATTCCTAGAAATCCTTTAGAAATATTGAGCCTTTTGGAAATCCCTAGAAACCGTGGAAATATTAAAAAATCCTTGGAAATTATTGGTAAACTTCAGGAGTCGTTGGAAAATACTAGAATTGTCGTAGAAATCCCTAGAAATCCCATACAGATCCTTGGAAATGCCTAGAAATCCCGTAGTGATCCTCAGAAACTTCTAGAGATTCTTGGAAATCCACAGAAATCTTGTCGGAATGATCATGTGAAAATTTCCAGAAATCCCTAGGGATCTTATAGAAGTCTTTCGAGAGCCTTATGAATTTCCAGAAATCTTGTAGAAATCTTCCACCAGTCTTGTCGAAATCTTTGGAAATCTCTACAAAAGCCATAGAAATATTCATAAATCCTTAGAAATTTCGTGAAAATATTCAGAAATCCCTAGGAATCTAAAACGAATCTTTGGAAATCTCTAGAGATCCCGTAGAATGTTTCAAAAGTCTCGCGAAAATCTCACAAGAATCCTCAGAAATCTTGTAAATATTTTTAGAAATCACGTTGAATCTTCAGAGGTCCTTGAAACTACTTCAAAAATTTTGCAGAAATACAAAGTTTTTTTGACTTCTAGAAATTCCGTTGAAATAATAAGAAATCCGTAGAAAATTTTGAAAATCACCAAAAATCGTTAGAAATCTTTACAAAATCTCGTAAAAACTCTTGCAAATCTCTGGAGGTCCCGTAGGAATCTCTGAAAATCTATAGAAATTCTCAGGGATCATCAGAAATTTTTAGAAATTTCATATTCCATATTTTATACACAGAAATTTCATATGAATGTTCAGCAATTCCGTGAAATCTATATAAGTCTGTCTAAAGTCTCTGGTTGAGTAAAATAGTGCTACGAGCGGTGATCCCGTGCATTCTGGTGAACACGCGATCTTTCTAGATTCTTCCATCCATCATGTCGCGGTGTAGATACAAGTGCGGAGCTCTGAATATTACCAGAAGTGTACGCGATGGCTTGGCATTAGAAACCTTCAACGCTCGATCAAGACACATCTGTTCATTTTGGCGGAGGCGCCGGTTCTAGAGCACGGCAGAATTATACGGGTGATGGGTAAGATTATTCAGGAGTCCTCCAGAATGCATATGCCGGATCACTATGGAAACTGCTGGAGAATGCATGGAACATTCGAAATGAATTGGTCGGACTTATATAAGGCATCAATCGTCGTCTCACGAGCAGTATTGAATTGGAATGCGAAGTGGTAGCGAGCGGATAAAAGCGAAGTACCTGCGATATTTCCAAGTAGATTATTGTTGGCGTGTATTTATTGTAGTACGCAGTAATAAACAGTGTGTGTTTTAAAACGATCGTCTCAATCATATTCGAACCCGTACGCGGAATGCGTAACAATGGCATTGCTGAACTTCGCCAATAAAGTCGTTTATTATCAATTCTCGTAGAAGACCCTCGAATTCCCGTACAAATTTTTAGAAAGCCGTAGAAACTCTGAAAAAATCTCAGAAATCTTGTAGAGATCTCTAAAAGTCTCTAAAAATCTGGTAGAAATAGTCAAAATCCTAAGAAGTTTCATAAAAATTTTCAGGAATCCTGTAAATATCTTTAAACCTCCCTAAAAGTGTTCGGAAATCTTTAGAAATTATCAGAAATTCCTACCAATTTTGTAGAAATCTCCAAGAATCCTTCACATTTCCTTGGAATGCTTCTGAAATGCCTGAGAATCCTGTATAAATGTCAAGAACTTCCTAGAAATTCTCAGAAATTCCTCAAATCTCGAAGGAGTCACTAGAAAACTCTATAAACTTTTGAAAATCCCGGAGAAGTCTTAAAAGCTGTAAAAACCTCAACTAATCTTCAATCTAAGCCCCTAGAAATCTTGAAAACAGTAGAAATCACATCCACATGTTCAATCCCAGAGCCCCATAGAAAAATCATTGGAAATCCTTGGAAACTCCGTTTCAATATTCAGAAATCCCTAGAAATCTCGAACGGATTCTCAGGACCTCCTAATGATCCAGTATAAATCTCAAGAGATCTCTGGAAATTCTCACGGAGATTGTCAGAAATCTCGTTAGTATCTTCAGAAAACCCGCAGAAATATTCAGAAATCCCTCAAAATCCTTAAAAAATCTCAAAAAATCTTCAGAAGTCCCTAGAATGCCCATACAAATCCTAATAAACTCTTATTAATACCCTAAAAATCTTGAACCTTCTAGACATTACTAGAAACCGTAAAAATATCAAGAAATCCTTAGAAATTATTGGTTATCTCCAGAAATATTCGAAAATCCCTAGAATTGTCGTAGAAATTCTGACAAATCTCCAACAAAATTTTGGAAATCCCTAAAAATCTCGCAGTAGTCCCAAGAAATCTCTGGCAATCTTCAGAAATCTACAGAAGTCGCATGGAAATTCTCGAAAGAATCCTGTAAACTTTCCAGAAATCCCTATAAATCTTATACTTAGAAATTTTCCGAGTTTTCTCTTTAATTTTCATAAATCTCGAATTGATGAACTCTTACAACTTTATGGTGGAACGGGCCGGTATTTTTACAATCGACTGAATACAAACCTTCAAACCAAACTACTTACTAATAGACTCAGTACACCGTGAAAAAATTGAGTTTTCATCTTTATTTTTGAGGGAGAAATCTAGAAGATAATTTCACCCTGCTGAGAATATAGCCTTGAACGGATGATAAGCACACCGGAACTGGATCTGTCCAATCATATTCGCGGCGGCGGCTGTGGCGCAGAGCTGCTAACCTGGTGGAGCTAAATTGGCAGAAAGTGGCTCTCAAACCTTCTGCGT
Source organism: Anaspis maculata (assembly GCA_949128115.1). Taxonomy (NCBI): domain Eukaryota; kingdom Metazoa; phylum Arthropoda; class Insecta; order Coleoptera; family Scraptiidae; genus Anaspis; species Anaspis maculata. The sequence continues at coordinate 58,354,575 of OX421967.1, read as the reverse complement.
TGCTTCTACCCACGATGCGTTTTTCTTAGCTGAACAAATCTGATGGGCTTATCAGCGAACACTGAAGTGATATGATATAATTTTGAATAGAAGTAAATCAAGCTTCATTTAAACCGTGCCATTGAAAAAACAGTGGCCCTAAGTAATCGCTGTGAGCTCAACTTCAGCTAAGTTTACAATGATTGAAGCTTTGGACTAGCGTAATGCAAGTTTTGCTATAATTTTGAAAAAAAGTGAATCCAGCTTTATTTCAAGCGTGACTTGAAGAGTCATCAGAAGCAACCGCTGTAAGCTGAACTTAAACTGCGTTTACAATCAGGGCCGGCAACTTTGGATATTAACGTGTGGTGCTGACTGTTGATATTTCAGAAAAATGACTGTATTAGCGTCGCAGGCGATTTTTCTCATAATATAGGTAATAATACTTTTTTTCATTCGTTTATTTAACGTTGGCCTATTTCCGCAACGAGGCCTAACACCGACGCCGGTGAATGCTTACCTTCACTATACCGGAAACTTTGCCGAACCCCTGTGTGTTCCAAGTTCCAACACAGGGTAGGAGTTTTCAACGACCACCAACATCGCATGGGGGTCGGCACCATCGTTCATATTTTACGTGCTATGCGATACAGGCGCGTCTTGTATTTAGCAAGCATTCCAACTAAATCAAAGAGCTTGTTTTTGAGACGGGAATCCGAGCTCCCACAGTGAGACTCGAACCCACGACCTCTGGTGTGGTAGTCGAACGCGCTGACCACCACACCACAAGCTCCTTAGGTAATAATACATAAATAAAACTTTCAAAATAAAACAAAAATTATCGAAATTGGTAAAATAAAAATAAATCAACATTAATTCTCAGAATTACTAAAGGTGGTACTTGATGGAATGAAAATTAAATTCAATTTTTAACATTTGGTGCTCAAGCACCACCTCTTCGGATTGCGTGTGGTGCTCGAGCACGTCAGCACCACTATTGTTGCCGGCCCTGTTTACAATAATTGCAGCTTTGTACTAGACTCATGCAAGTTTGCCATGATTTCAGATAAGACTGAATCCAGCTTTATTCAAAGCTCGATTTAAAGCTAGTCTTTGAAGAGTCACTCGAAGCAACCGCTGCAAGCTCAACTTAAGCTACGTTTACAATGATGGCAGCTTTAGACTAAACTGATGCAAGTTTGCTATGATCGTGAATAAAAGTAAACGGAGCTTTATTTGAAGCGTGTCTTTGAAGAGTCACTCGAAGCAACCTCTGTAAGCCTCGCTGTAAGCTTAACTTAAGCTACGTTCACAATAATTGCAGCTTGGGACTAGACTGATGCAGGTTTACTATGAGTTTGAAGAAGAGTAAATCTGGCTTTATTTGAAACGTGTCTTCCAAGAGTCGCACAAGTCAACCGCTGTGAGCTCAACTTAGGCTATAACTAAAACTAATAACTGAAGCTTATATGAAGCTTTGGACTGGACTGATGCAAGATTTCAATGATTTTGAAAGATAAATTCGCTTTATGTAAAGCGTGTCTCTAAAGAGTCGCCCAAGACAACCGCTGTAAGCTTAATTCAAGCTATGTTTACAATAATTGAAGATTCGGACTAGACTGATGTAAGTTTGCTGTGATTTTGTATTAAAGTAAATCGGACTTTATTAGAGGCGTGTCTTTAAAGAGTCACCCGAAGTAACCACTGTAAGCTCAACTCAAGCTACGTTTACAATGATTGAAGCTTTGGACTAGACTCATGCAAGTTTTGCTATAATTTTGAAAGAGAGTAAATCTAGCTTTATTTGAGGCAAATCTTCATACAGCAGTCGACCAAAGCCAATCGCCGTAAGCTACACTAAAGCTACGTCTACTATAATCAGTGATGTGAGTCGGGTATTTACCGGGTAGGTAGGTAATTATAAATCGGGTATCTACCCGGTATTTTCCCGAGCGATATTTACCCACCCTACCCAGTTTGACAGAAAAGTTGACACTGTTGACGGCTCGGTTGACAGTGTTGACGGATAAAGGTTGAATGCTTTCTTTTTCCAAATTCCAAGGCTTTATATACATAACCTCCAAAGCACTCATTATTATTTTGCTGCTGTGAGCAAAAAATGATAATTGTTTGTTGTTATTTCTCCAATTGTTAATAACAATTGATGAAAATGGATATCCTATTAGAGACCCGATCTTGGGTATATACCCGGTATTTACCCTGGGTATTTACCCTTAAATATAAAAACCCGGGTATTTTACATAACTGACTATAATCGAGATTGATTTATCAAAACTAAAGCGATTCGTTATAATTTTGGATGGAAGTGAATCAAGCTTTATTCCAAGCAAGTCTTTATACAGCAGTAGACGAAAGCCAATCGCTGTAAGCTACACTGAAGCTACGTTCACTATAATCAGGGCTGATTTGTTGACACTAGAGCGATTTGTTGTATTTTGGATGAAAGCAAATCAAGCTTTATTAAAAGTCTTTATACAGCAGTCGACCAAGGCCAGTCGCTGTAAGCTACACTTGAGCTACATTTACTATAATCAAGGCTGATAGCTACACTGAAGCTACGTTTACTCTTATCCAGACTGATTTATCAAGAAAGTCTTTATATAGCAGTCAACCAAAACCAGTCGCTGTAAGCTACACTTGAGCTACATTTACTATAATCAAGGCTGATAGCTACACTAAAGCTACGTTCACTATAATCGAGGCTGATTCATCAACACTAGAGCGATTTCAGCGATTAGTTATATTTTTTGATAGGAGTGAATCAAGCTTTATTTAAAGCGAGTCTTTATACAGCAGTCGACCAAGGCCAATCGCTGTGAGCTACACTAAAGCTACGTTTACTATAATCGAGACTGATTTATCAAGACTACAGCGATTCGTTATAATTTTGGATGGGAGTGAATCAAGCTTTATTCCAAGCGAGTCTTTATACAGCAGTAGATCAAAGCCAATCGCTGTAAGCTACACTGAAGCTACGTTTACTATAATCGGGGCTTATTTATCGACACTAGAGCGATTTGTTATATTTTGGATCAAAGTGAATCAATCTATATTAGAAGCAAGTCTTTATACTGCAGTAGACCTAGGCCAATCGCTGTAAGCTACCCTTAAGCTACGTTTACTATAATCGAGACTGATTTATCAAAACTACAGCGATTCGTTATAATTTTGGATGGAAGTGAGTCAAGCTTAATTCGAAGCGAATCTTTATACAGCAATAGACCAAAGCCAATCGCTGTAAGCTACACTAAAGCTACGTTTACTATAATCGAGGCTGATTCATTAACACTTGAGCGATTTCAGCGATCAGTTATATTTTTGGATAGAAGTGAATCAAGCTTCATTAAAAGCGAGTCTTTATACAACAGGCGACCAAGGCCAATTGCTGTAAGCTACACTAAAGCTACGTTTACTATAATCGAGACTGATTTATCAAGGCTAGAGCGATTTGTTATAATTTTGGATGGAAGTGGATCAAGCTTTATTCCAAGCGAGTCTTTATTCAGCAGCAGACCAAAGCCAATTGCTGTAAGCTACACTAAAGCTACGTTTATTAATATAAAGGCTGATTCATCAACACTTAAGTGATTTCAGCGATTAGTTATATTTTTGGATAGATAAGTGAATCAAGTTTCATTAAAAGCGAGTCTTTAGAAAGCAGTCGACCAAGGCCAGTCGCTGTAAGCTACATTTACTATAATCGAGGCTGATAGCTACACTGAAGCTACGTTTACTTACTTACTTACTAATTTTGATCGAGACTGATCTATTAAGACTAGAGCGATTCGTTATAATTTTGGATGGAAGTAAATCAAGCTTTATTCGGCTGATTCATCAAGGCTAGAGCGATTCGTTATAATTTTGGATGGGAGTGAATCAAGCTTTATTCCAAGCGAGTCTATATGCAGCAGTAGACCAAATCCAATAGCTGTAAGCTACACTAAAGCTACATTTACTATAATCGAAGCTGATTTTACGACACTCGAGCGATTTGTTATAGTTTTGGATGAAAGTGAATCAAGCTTTATTCAAAGCGAGTTGTAATACAGCAGTCGAACAAGGCCAATCGCTGTAAGCTACACTGAAGTAAGTGTGCTATCATTTCGAATAAAAGTAAATCTAGCTTTATTTTGAGCTTGTCAACACGCGATACAAATTTGTGAATCAAAAGTAAACCAAACTTTAATCAAAGCGAGCTTAGAAGCAGTCGCCCGAGACAACCAATCAAAGCCGCCGTCATCTTTTGTTTTCAAAATTGAATCACCTTCAACAACTGCGTTCCACTGTTCACAAAACTGAGAGTACTTTCAAGCGGTAGTGCCAACACCAAGAGCAAAAAATACCCAGAAAATCCAACGGGGTTTGATGTACTTCCATATTGGCTGCATTGGAGAAATAATGCGAGAACCATGCCCCGCGTTCTTGATTTATGAGAAACGATATCTCACTCGCCCCACTTTCGAAGACAAGTGCCGCCATTTTTTATGGTAGTTACGCCATCTTGGACGTTAGCACCGCTATGTCGGATTCATAGCGTATTTGGACCTATATGGCCATATCAGAATAAAACTGTGGAATTATCACGTGTGACGTATCGTTTCCGACTAAATCCATGCCGTGCAATGTGATTCCGGCAATATTTCTCGCGTATCGCCGACTTTTGACTTTCAAAACTGCTCCAAAATCGAGTCCAAAATGCTCCGATCAAGGTTTCAAAATTGCGACGCGATTTTGGAGCCACGTTAAAGTGTATCGAGTGACACCTCTGAGAAAAGCTCTAAACGAGTACGGTTTACTGGAGCCAATTGTTTTCGAAACACTGACGCCTGCCGGCTGCAATATAAAAATGCCCGTTAGATATTTTGATATGTAGCTGCTATTGAAAAAAAATCGAGTTTTCACCTGAGAAAAATTACACTTTCTTCTGGGAATAGGTATTGCATATATAGGTAGATATTAAATTTGTAGTGTAGAGTTTGCTCATGCAACAATGACGTTAATATATTAATGTGCTGGACTCGGTGTTGGAAAACTTAAAGGTAACGCAAGGCCGAGGTCAAGAGCGATGTCGTCTACTAGGTTAAGTACCAATGACCACAACCATAATTATTATTATCATCATCATCAAACGCCGTGCGCCTCCTTGATGGCTCTCAATTTATTGCCGTTTACTGCTGGCATAAACGTGAATTGATAACACTACGAAAACAAAAAATCAAATCAACACCGCATTTGTCTTTTCAGTTAGATACAACACAGGTACTTCTGGCAATCACTAATGACCGTCTGGTGAATCTCCATTTTTTCTGAACAATATAGGTAATCGAATTTTAATAGGGTAAGTACATACTCTTCTGCAATGCTTGCCACATTTTTGTATATAAACAAAATCCGTGGCCAAAGAGATTCATTCTAGTTTGTTGTGAAGAAACAAAAGTAGAGTATTAAAAAAAAATGAACAGCGCTGTGGTTTTTGTAGTGTTGGCAACACTGGTGGCCGATATCAGTAGCATTGAATTACGTAAGTTTTTATATTGAAATAACGAGCGTTCAATTCACTCTGGCGTCAAGTAGCCTCTGGAATTTGCTTTCACGTCAAGTAGCCTCTGGAAATTGAAACGTAAGACTTGGACTGTTGGAATAGTCGGGACAGTGTCAGCTAAATAACAATGTACGTCTTACGTTTCTTGAGCTCGCCTACTTTGAAACTGCTTCAATTTCTGCGATATAAAACTTGAAAAAAAAAGTAGAAGAAAGTAGAAGAAAGCAGAGAATAATAATAAAAACTCACGTTTTTGTCCAAAGCCTCCTACATCCAGAGATGCAAGCGGTCCGACCCTGCTTTCCTCGAGTGTCTGGAAAAGGGCTTCGCTGACGGCGTCAAGAAGTTCGCAAAGGGCAACAAAACGCTGGGCCTCAGCCCCCTGGAGCCGTTCCACATCAACACGCTCGATCTGGGCGCGTCCAACACTGGATCCGTGTCGCTGGCCCAAAAGTACGACAACGTCGACATCCACGGCATCACCGCCACCACCATCAGCAAACTGAAGTACGGTCCTGTAAACAATATTCTATTCTCGATTTTATTATTATTTTTATTGATTTTTTTTCCATTATTACTTTCCCGACTTATTATAATCTAAGGGAAAGTAATGTGATCGTTCTACAGAAGATATTTTATATAACGATGGATAATATATCCGTTATGAGCTCTTCCACGACAATCAAGACCATTTACTGGGTAATGTCTGTATGTCTGCCTCTATGTCTGTCTCTATGTGTGAGTGATGGATGCACTATCCTGAAATTTTCTGAAGCTGATATTTATGCATTTTCTCGCGGAGTATGAATTAGTTACAGTGGTTGTCATTACCTAATATAATACATGGCGAGACAAGAAATGCATCATTATTTTATAACTGGGGGCAAACAGCTTCAAAAGTAGGAATGAAATGATGCACTTACTGTCGAGGTATGTATACTATTTTAATCAAAACCATGTACCTACCTAGCTCACAGGATAACAAGTGTTCAAAAGTTGGATTTTGAAAATCAACATTCTGTCATTCAACTTCTAGATCGGTCGATCAATTTGACTGAAACTCAGTTTAGGTGAAACTGATTTGCCAACTTATTCTTTGGTTGGATGCTATATTTTGAAATGTTTCTTTAAAGTTACCTACCATTTCTACATTTTCCGCGGTTGAAATAATGAGTCAATTCCCGACTTTTTACATAGTATGAAATGAATCAATCATAATTTGTTCAATTCCAGAGCCAAATTCGGAGATGATGAATGCTACTGGTCTTTCGAAGCATACACCCCCGAAATCCGCATGGAATCCGACTACATTCTCAAAGGAAAAGTCTTGGTCTTCCCGATCAATGGAAAAGGCAGATGCAACAACACTTTGTGTGAGCTATACAAGTTTTTAATAACTTTTCACATTCCGTAATTTGTCTTTGTGAAATTGGCACTACAGTACGTCCAGCAAAACTGTGATTCAAGTGACCCGAGAAATATTGTTTCACATTTCGTAATTTGTCTTGTAAAACTGGCACTATAGCACGTCCAGCAGAACCGTGATTCGAGTGACCTGAATGATTTTGTTTCCAAGTTTCCAAATCTGAACCATAAAAAGATCCTTAAGACTCTGCAATTGGTTGTAATGGTGTCATTCGGCACGACGACTAGACACATATGATGTTGCCCGGGTCATTTTTTGAGAAGGTCACAATCATGGTGGAACAGCAAAGCGTATCAGTTGGGCTGAGTATCGCTTCGTTGAATAAGATAATTGGAAGAGCATTTTTGGAACGTCTCCACATCTCCCCCCTCTTCCAGCTCCTTTCTTGACTGAACTGAAATTGAATTTCCAGACGAACTGACGGCGCAGCACGACATCAAATGCGAAAAGTATGAGAAAGACGGCGTGAAACACCTGAAAATCGTCGATTACACCGTCGTGATGAAGCCCAAGGACGTCAAGTTCGACTTCAAGACGGTCATCCAGGGCAACAAGAAGGTGTCTGAGGAGATCATCAAGACCGTCAACGAGAACGCCCTGGCCGTGTTCGCCGACGTCAAATCCGGCTTCGAGAAGGCGTTCTCCGAAGTTTACAAGCACGTCGGCAACAATTTCTTCACCAAAGTCAACGAACACGAACTGTTTTTGGATTAAATCCATAGTTCTAACTTCAATTCAAAAAAATAATCTTAAAATTGTGTAGATTTTGATTTTATAATATGCAATGTACTGAGACGAAAATGAAATAAGACTGAATTATTGGTGATTGCTTGAAAATAAACTGATTTAAGACTGAATGTTTGGTTTCTCAAACATAAGCCTAGCTATAGTAGATTAATATGAGGTGTGATTCTAGTTATCCGAGAGATTTTGTTTTCAAGCTCGTACGGCTCGTGGAAATACATACGAAAGAATTGCACAATTTTGGTTCGAACAATAAATATTATCCATTCATAATTTACATTCATAACATGAACAGACATACCTAGGAACTGTTGGAATCTGCAAGTACTTGATGACCTTGTATCAGGTCTCTGTCTGTATTTCTTTGCAATATCTTTATAGGTGAAACTAATAACACTGGACAAAGATATAGGTAAATATGTTTGGAAAAACTAAAATTGACTATGATGCCATTTAATGCGTTTGTAAATAGATCCAGCAGGTCTCACTGAATATGTGTACAAAAGTGACAGCGGTCGTTGTATATTTCACTAAAATTTTTCTGGATATAAATAAGAATGAATAGTGCTGAATATGGGGATGTGAGTTTTGAGCTCGAATATTCCAAATCCGTCCAAATTGAATTATGTCTCAAAGTTGTCACGAAAATAATGTATTAAGTACCAACATTCAAAACGTTGATAACCAGTTTTCATCTGGTGGATACAATGCTGTAGAGGAAACTTTCAAATTTCCACGAAAAAGCTTTGCCTGCTTCCGCCTACAAGTGGACACTCGAATGTGGTTTTCGAAGACACGAACAATTTTGGCGCATTACATCACTATCTGTAGGGATCCCAATTTGAGGTTGCGACCGACCATCAGTCCAAATCAAAATCAGGCTCTGATCAGTGACCAGCGGCGCCTATTTTTAAGGGCTGCAGTCAGGGCTGGACAAAATACTTCAAAAAGTTCAATACAAAATAGGTACTCGATCCAATATAATCGAAATACAAAATACCAATCACTTATTGAAATGTCTCTGGAATACAAAATACGAGATACGTATTTTTGAGAACCAAAAAATTCCAAAACACAAACTATTTATTCAAAAATACAAAATACATACATAATCATTTCAGCGATTTTATTGAAAAAATACGTAGGATGCGAAGGTTTCAATTGAAACAGTTCATTGATTAAAATCGCAACGAGAAATCTCGTAAAAATATTTAGAATTCCCTGAAAATCTTGTAGGGAAATATTCAAAAATCCCTCGAGAAATCAAATTTTTAGAAATCCTATAGAAATCTTTGGAACTCCATAGAAGTTCTCATAAATCCTTGAAAATTTCCAGAGCTCTTGACTGATCCGGTAGAAATCTTTGAAAATCCTAAAAATTCCCATGAAAACCTTCAAAAATTCCGAGAAATCCCATACAAATCTTCAGAAATCCTCAGAAATCCCGTAGAAATCTCAAGAAGTTCGCAAAAGTCCCGTAGAGTTTTTTGGAAATCGCTCGAAGTCTCGTAAAAGTCATTGAAAATCTCAAAAATTTCTTGTAATCATTAGTAATCCTCCAGAATCTTTTCCCCCTAGAATTATCGCATAGATCCATACAAACCACAAATCCTATACAGACTTCTAGGAATCTCTAAAAATTCTTGCAAATTGTTGGAGATCTCGAAGAAGTCTCTGGAAATCCCTGAAAATCTCGTCGAAATATCAACAAAAATCCCTAGAAATCTCATACAAATTCTTAGAAATTCTACAAAAATCTTTGGAACATTCAAGAAATTCTCAGAAATACTTAGCGATCTTGTGGGAATCTCCAGAAATCCCTAGTAATCCTGTGAAAAACTTGAGAAATCCCCACAAATCTAGTGGAAATTTTTAAAAATACCTGGAAATTCCGTGAAAATCTCACGAATTTTTGAAAATTTTTAGACATCTTATACATAAAAATATTAAGGAATCCCCAGAGATCTCGCAGAGATCCCTAGAGAGTCTTGAGAAACACTTAGAAATTCTCACATAAATAAATACTTAGAAACCCCTACCCCTAGTGTTGTGTAAATATTAAATAACATAGCCATGTAGGCAACCAGGCTTACACTGGTGTACGTGCAGTTGCACATAAATATTATACCGGTACGCGCAGTCTCCACGCGCAAGTAGACGCAGCCCTCGGAAGTAGGTGTATGAATAAAGGCACTTACTATGCAACGCTTTCAAAGTACAGTTGTGTTATTTCCCTGTCCCACAAGTTAACAAATAAGAAATGAACAATAAATACAACACCTAGTAATCCCGTAAAAATCTTTGAAAATATTCAAAAAAAATTTAGAAATCTCTCAAGTCCTCCATAAAAACCTTTGAAAATCCCTAGAAATCCCATACAAATGTTCAGAGGTCCTGTAGAAGCTAAAAATTCTCAGAAATCCTTAGAAATCCGACCTGTTCTTAGATTGATTGTATTGTATTGTAATCGCTAGTGTGAATAAAATATTAATTCTTGTCAAATTGTTTTCCCCGAGAATAAAAATTAGAAGCGATACCAAGATAATCACCAGGTGAGTTGATGATTATTGATTACTTAGTCACGGCACGACAAAAAAAGTTCCACCGAAAATATGGCCCAAGCCCATGGTACCTATGTTTGAAGTGAACCTTTTTTGAAATTCTGTCTTCAGAATTCTTAGAATATTTCATTTCTGAAACTAGGGATTAGAGAACTATGTTGTTTAATAGCGCAAATTAATTTTTTTTCAGGTGCCGTTTATTTATCAAGAGAATATGGTATCTAAGGAGCTAGCCGTAGTAGTTTTTATACTCGCTGTATTAGTTTGACTGTTCGAATTTTTGAGAGTTTATTCGTATAGTGAATCTCGTAGAAAATACCGTCAGAATGCGATAGGTACGTTTGGAACATCCTGTAAAGATAACAATCATGTCATTTTCAAATTTCCTTTCTATTTTGCGAAATACTTTTCTGATCGCCCGCTATAGCCTGTTCTTAGCGGCATTATTGTCATGCGCCTGTGCGCAGTAGTCGTCATAAAATGGTGTCATTTTAACCATATTGCATTTATATTGTGCATCTTATATCTACAGTACCTACTTTACGTTTATTGGGGTCCTGCTGAGCTGCTATCAGTCACAAAGAGATTCCATACGTATGTACCAACCTACTGAAATCCAAATAAATTCTAAAATGCAACAATGGCTAGTTCTAGATCGTCGCTCATATGGAGATGAATCGATGTCAACAATGTTCATATGAGTTTGAACTAAAGTTTCAACTGGAATACCACATTCAAAGGGCACATACAAATGTTCACGCAGCAGAATTGTTCCATCCCAACACCAAATTTGAACAGTTTTCGTGCATTTGGTGCAAATTCAAGAGATATTCCAAACAGGACTTGTACGAACACTACAAACGCAAACATCGCAGCAGGATCGACGATGACACTGAAAGAACATTTCTTTGCGACTCTTGCCGATTCATGTCCGATTCCGCATTGCTTCTGGTCAAACACATGGAATCCCATCGATTGGCGGCCCTTGCAACACCGCCACACGGCAATGCAGTTGACCTTGCTGAAGACTTCCCGCACACTGAATGTTCGAGCAGACCCAAACGACAGAAATGGCTTCAGCGTCCAAAGTGTTCGTACATAAATAAATGGAGAGCGAATTTGAAGAGGCTCATGTTGAAACATGCTGCCGCTGAACGCATCGCCTGGATTCACTGTGAAAAGTGTTCATTCAGAGCCAAACACGATGAGAGTTTGAAAAAGCACATGTTGAGGCATGTCGCCGCGGAAAACGTCGCTCGGTTTCAGTGTGCGAACTGTTCGTTTAAAACCAAATACAAGAGTGTTTTGAAAAGACACATGTTGAGACATGTCGCCGCAGAAGACGTCGCTTGGTTCCAATGTGCGAACTGTTCATTTAAAGCCAAACACAAAGGTGCTTTGAAAAGACACATGTTGAAACATGCTGCCCCCAAAGACAGCGTTTGGTTCAACTGTGCAAAGTGTTCAGATAAAACCAACCAGAAGTCCAACTTGGGAATGCTCAGGCTGAAACATGCTGGCCCTGAAGACATCATTTGGTTTCATTGTGCGCAGTGTTCATTCAGAACCAAACAGAAGGCCTATTTGAAAAAACACATGTTGAAACATGTTGCCCCTAAAGACATCGTTTGGTTCCATTGTGCGAAGTGTCCATTGAAAACCAAACACAAGGGCTATCTGAAAACGCACATGTTGAAACATGCTGCCGCTTAAGACACCATTTGGTTCAACTGTGCGACGTGTTCAAATAAATGCAAGTGGAAATCGGATATGAACTCACACATGAGACGTGTCCATCCGAATGACAACTGAGTGATCGATGTGTTCAAGTGAACCAAAACAAAAGGGCCTGCACCATGGAAGAGGCAGCACAAGACAACACCGATTTTTTTTGTTTTTTTTTTCTTTCTTCCAATATAATCCCCCCACTACCTCAGTAGGTTCATTTACTCATTGGTTGCTCTTCATAGAATTTTTGTGGTGATTTTGAAGCGTAACTTATGTTTCTCAAAAAAAGAAATGTTCAATTAATAATACGTGAAAGTATGCTGTTTCCCTTCAACTATCGACACAAAATTGAGAAAAAATCAAACGTGAAAATTGTAGCAACCAACCCCGGTCTCCCCTAGCTATCTCATTGTTGAGGCGGCGGCAATAATGTTATGCGCACAAAAGTGCGCAGTACCTAGTAGTCATAGAATTGTGTCATTCCATCCGTTAGCGTGCGTCCAGTACCTACTAGATGCCAATGATGCCATAGATGCTACCAGTAAGTGTCCACGATATTGTTACGTTTATTCACTCAATATTGACACATTTAAAAATCGCAATCATCTATAGGTACCCACCTACCAATCAGAAAGTGATTTATATGTAGGGTATGGAGTATGTACCCACTAGGTACTGACTTTGAAATCCAATGAAATTCTATAATACTTGTTATTCTAGATCGTCAGTCATGGAGATGAATCGATGTCAACATTGTTAATATGAGTTTAAGCTGAAGTTCCAACTAGAACACCATGTTCAACGGGCACATCAAAATGTTTACCGGCACAGGTTTTGCGAGACCGACAAAAGGTTTTCAACGTCAATTTCGCGATTGTTCAGATCGATTGTTACTGTACCGGCACTTTTAACATCCATCTTCTGAACATTTGCCGTCACAATTTGATCTACAGTGGTCCTCTTCGGTTCATCCAGCCACTCATTGGCATTCGTCATGTGCTGCGAAGCACTGCTGATGTCGATATACCAGTCGCTTTGTTTTTCGATTTTCTCCTTGGACAAAAGAACCTGGTGATACATCGCAGTAAAGGCTCCCTTTTTCTCTCTTGTTTTTCCTTTTGACTCATCTGGCTTGGCATCTGATTGACATATCGACAATCAGCAGCCTTGCGTCCTTGCTTGCCACAAGTATAGCATTTGAATTTTCGGAAATTCTTTGCCTTGTCACTGGATTTTCCACTGTTTTTTCCAAGAAAAACTTTTTCTGAACTTCCTTCGTAAACAGCATCCATCAATTTTGTTTTCACCAAGTCTGAAGTGATGCCAGCGCCACTACTTTCTAGCCCCATGATCACTGGATCGAACTGTTCAGGTAAACCAGCCAACAAAATCAAGCCGAACCATTCATCGGTGACAGGAAAACCAATACCACCTAGCTTGTTGGCCGTCACAATCACTTGATTCACATAGTCAGTCATTGAATCACAATTTTCCAGCTGTGTGGTAATAACCTATACTTACCTTGAAGAAAGTGTTGAATTTATCTCCGTAACAACCTGCCCCAAGCTTGTAACAATCTGCGCCAGCACCTCAAAAAATTCATAGAATTTTTGATGAATTTTTTGTGGTGATTTTGGAGCGTACCTAACTGTTATGTTTTTCAAATAAAGAAAGTGTGACGTTTTAAAAATAGCGTTGATAATTCCCATTTAATTTGCCCACCCCTGCCCCTGGTTGGAAAGCCCTAAACTCCAAACTTTTAAGAACCCGCTCCCTTCTCTGAGCCGGCGCGGCGGGGCTATCCAACAAGGGGAATTGTCACAAAAGGTTCATTTAATACGTGAGAGTATGCTGTTTCTCCCTAACTATCAACACAATATTGAGAAAAAATCAAACGTGAAAATTATAACAACTAACCCCGGTCTCTCCTAGCTATCTCATTGTTGCGTACGCGGCAATAATGTTATGCGCACAAAAATGCGCAGTAGTAGTCATAGAATGATTGTGTCATTCCACCGTTAGCGTGCGTCTAGTAGTACCTACTCTATCTAGTAAGTGTCCACGATATTGTTACGTTCATTCACTCAAAATTGACACCTTTAAAAATCGAAATCATCTATAGGTGCCCACCTACCAATCAGAAACTGATTTATATGTAGGGTATGTACCCACTAGGTGCTGACTTTGAAATCCTATGAAATTCTATAATGATTGTTATTCTAGAACGTCAGTCATGGAGATGAATCGATGTCAACAATGTTCATATGAGTTTGAGCTGGAGTTACAACTAGAACACCATGTTCAACGGGAACATCAAAATGTTCACGCGGCAGAACTATTCCATGCCATCGTGGAACCCGAGCAGTCGCCATGCATTTGCTGCAAATTCAAGAGTTATTACAAGTGGGACTTGTACGAACACTGCAGACACGAACATCACTGCATGATCGACGACGACTTTGAACGAAGCTCATTTTGTAGCGAAGAATTTCATAAATTTCGTTGCGACCGTTGCCGATTCATGTCCGATTCCGCATTGCTTCTGGTGAAGCACGCCGATTCCCATCGATTGGCGGCCTTTGCAAAGCTACGACACTTCAAATCCATTGACCTTGTTGAAGACTTACCGCACACTGAATGTTCAAGCAGTCTCAAGCAGGAGAAGGATTTGGAAGAGCGCATGCAAACTCATGTTGCCCCTAGAGAGATGAAATGGTCTCAGTGTACACAGTGTTCGTATAAATCTAAATGGACAACGACTTTCAAAAGGCACATGGTTACACATGCTGCCTCTGAAGACATCATTTGGTTTCAATGTGTGAAATGTTCATTCAAAGGCAAACGTAAGGATGATTTGAAAAAGCACATGTTGAAACATATTGCCCCTGACGACATCTTTTGGTTCAACTGTGCAAAGTGTTTATACAGAACCAAACGCAAGGAAAATTTGAAAGCGCACATGTTGAAACATGCTGCCGCTGAAGACATAGTTTGGTTCAATTGTGCGAAGTGTTCGTATAAAACCAAACGTAAGGATTGTTTGAGAAAGCACATGTTCAAACATGCTGCCCCCGAAGACATCGTTTGGTTGCAATGTGCTGATTGTTCATTCGAAGCCAAACATGATGAGAGTTTGAAAAGGCACATGTTGAAACATGCTGCCTTCAAAGAAAGCGATTGGGTCAACTGTGCAAAGTGTTCATATAAAACCAACAAGAAGTCCAACTTGAAAAAGCACATGCCGAAACATGCAGCCCCTGAAGATATCATTTGGTTCCAATGTGCGAAGTGTTCATTCAAAACCAAACAGAAGACCTATTTGAACGAACACATGTTGAAACATGTTGCCCCTAAAGACATCGTTTGGTTCCATTGTGCGAAGTGTCCATTCAAAAGCAAACACAAGGCCTATCTGAAAACGCACACGTTGAAACATGCTGCCGCTGAAGCACGCTGAAGACATCATTTGGTTCAACTGTGCGACGTGTTCATATAAATGCAAGTCGAAATCGGATATGAACTCACACATCACATGAGACATGTCCATCCGAATAACAACTGAGTGATCGGTGTGTTCAAGTGAGCCAAAACAAACCTCTGCACCATGGAAGAGGCAGCACAAGACAACACCGAATTTTTTCTTTTTTTTTCTTTCAATAGAATCTCCCACTACCTCAGTAGGTTCACTTACTTATTGATTGCCACATCCCTCCAAATTATGCCTCAACAACATAATTTTGGTTTTATCTTGAAAGAGGTATACCTATATAAGAAGTGTTGCTGCTTGATGACCAACTCATTGACAATGACAGTTGAATTAGGGATCTCCCGAGGGATGTCCAAATATTGTCAATGAATCAAATAGTGAAAACCGAGTTGAATCGCAATCAATATTGTCACGATAACGTATGGTCCGGAAGTTTTGGGAATTTTTTTAAAAGCTAATAACTTTTTTTGGATAGTTTTAATTTTGTAGCTTAATATTGCAAAAACTAGCATCATCTTTAACAATACCAAATTCATATTCAACATATTGAAGATGGGCCATTATCTTTGATGGCTCTCAGTTTTCTTCTGCCATGTTCGATCATTCTCTGGACAACAGCAGGATTAATTTCTCTGAGCTCCTGCCTCCCAGTGTACCGCAAGCTCTACCAATATAAGATTTTTGGTAAGTATTGAGCAGGATAGTATACGACAAGAGATGGGAAGCTGCAAATGAAGACCAATTACGGCGTCGCATTTTTCAAAAACATTAGAGAATTTCACATTTGAGAAATTGATACAGAAAATTATGGAACATGGCAGAAGAAAATTGAGACCCATCGAAGATAATGGTCCATTATTAATATGTTGAATATGAATTTGTTATTGTTATATATGATGTTAATTTTTGCAACATCAAGTTAAAAAATAAAGACTATTCAGAAAAAGTTATTAGCTTTGAACAATTTCCCAAAACTTTCGGACCATACGTTATCTCGCATACGGGTTCGAATATAATTGAGACGATCGTTTTCAAACACACACTGTTTATTTCTGCGTACTACAATCAATACACGCCAACAATTATCTACTTGGAATATCGCTGTGATTATCGCCCGCTTATCCGCTCGCTGTCTCTTCCAATTCAATACTGACTGTCCACTGTTGGACGGTGCATGCTTTCATATACCTCCGATTCGCGTTCCCGAGCTTTCTGTCATCTTTTAGCAATTTCCATAGTGGCCCGGCATATGCGGTTTCTAGACCACTCCTGAATAATCACACACACCTTTCGCGTGCTTTCCGTGTGTTCTGGAATCTGCACCTCCGCCAAAGTGGACAGATGTGTCTCGATCGAACGTCGAAGCATGTTGAAGTCTCCCAATCGCGCATACTTCTGGAATGCACCAGATCGCTCCGCACTTCTACACTGCGATCTGATGGATGGAAGAATCCAGAAACATCCCGTGTTTACCAGCATGCACGGAATAGCCGCTCGTAACAATATGAACTGCTCCACAATGAAGTTGTCGCCACCAAAAAAAAAGGCTTGACTTTGACGGCCAATAGCTTTCGATTGCCGAAAGTGATTTCTATTCTGTTTGTTGCGTTCACAAGCCCAATCTATCCTCAACAGATCCTGTAATTATGAATATCAAGAAACTGCATGTAACATTTGTGTGTGTTGCTACACTAACGAACCAGCATAGTAGCTACATTTGTGCTTAATGAACGTCGCCAACTTCGGGATGGATTCACTAGGAGGCGCCGTAACTCTTCGACTGTAGGTGTCGCTGAGTTCTAGTTTGAAGCACGATGAAGCACAAACGAAGCACTAACGAATCAGCATCGTAACTACATTTGTGCTCAATAAACGTCGCCAACTTCCGGATGGATTCACTAGGAGGCGCCGTAACTTCTAGATGGGAGGTGCCGCTGAGTTCTATTGTGAAGCACAATGAAGCACCAACGAAACACTAACAAACCAGCATGCTAGCTTTATTTGTGCTTTATAAACGTCGCCAACTTCCAGGCCACCTTTAAAAAGAACTGTATTCCATCAAGGGTAGGTGCCGCTGAGTTCTAGTATGAAGCACTAACGAAGCACCAACGAACCAGCATGGTAGCTTCATTTGTGCTTCATAAACGTCGCCAACTTCACGGCCCCGTTGCATGGCGATATGTTTAGTAGTTGCCAGGTGAGTTAAAATTATGTGTTTTCAAGCCCTCTGAGTGGATATTGAATAGTTGAATCTTTGTTTCATTGCAAGTATGGATAAACTCCAACTCCCCCGGTAATTTCCTTGAACAAACATTATTGGCAAATGGAGGATATTCTCCATACTTGCCTGTTGCAATCACTTCAAAGTTTACGTATAGGAATACCTGATTGAACTTGAAAAGTACAGTTGGGGGTGGTTGTTACAGTCTTGACGGGGTCAGTTGTGACATGGTAGTGGAGGCCAGAAATCCAAATTTTTGGCTAAATCTCTTGAAACTCCCAGAATAAGTAGGCACTATGAAAAAACATTCCAAGGGAGAATAGTAACCAAAATTACCTCAAGATAGAGGTTGAAACAGCGGGTGAAAAGTAGGAGAACGAGATGAAAGAAACGAGAACGAGATGCTTTTTTCTTGTTTCACTGTATCAGGATTATAGTCTGTTATTTAATTTTAGGTTTTTTACCATTAGATACCTCCTAAAAAGTGTTGAATTTATACCCGTAACAACCTGCCCCAAGCTTGTAACAACTGACTCCGACATGGGGTCAGTTGTTACAATCTTCGCGAGCACCTGAAAAATTCATAGAATTTTTGGTGGTGACTTTGGAGCGTACCTAACTGTTATGTTTTTCAATCAAAGAAAGGTTCATTTAATACGTGAGAATATGCTGTGTCTCTCTTACTATCAACACAATATTGAAAAAAATCAAACATGAAAATTGTGACAACCAACCCCGGTCTCCCCTAGCTATCATTGCATCATTGCACCTAGCATTGTTGCTTACGCGGCAATAATGTTATGCGCACAAAAATGCGCAGTAGTAGTCATAGAATTATTGATTGTTGGTATCATTCCATCCGTTGGCGTGCGTCTAGTACCTACTCTATCTAGTAAGTGTCCACAATATTGTTAGGTACGTTCATTCACTCAAAATTGACACCTTTAAAAATCGAAATCATCTATAGGTTCCCACCTACAAATCAGAAAGTGATATATACCTATGTAGGGTATGTACCCACTAGGTACATCGTCAGTCATGGAGATGAATCGATGTCAACAATGTTCATATGAGTTTGAGCTGAAGTTCCAACTAGAACACCATGTTCAACGGGCACATCAAAATGTTTACGCGGCAGAACTATTCCATGCCATCGTGGAACCCGAGCAGTCGCCATGCATTTGCTGCAAATTCAAGAGTTATCACAAGTGGGACTTGTACGAACACTGCAGACACGAACATCACTGCAGGATCGACGACGACATTGAACGAAGCTCATATTGTAGCGATGAATTTCATAAATTTCGTTGCGACCCTTGCCGATTCATGTCCGATTCCGCATTGCTTCTGGCAAAGCACACGGACTCCCATCGATTGGCGGCCTTTGCAAAGCTACGACACTTCAAATCCATTGACCTTGTTGAAGACTTACCGCACACTGAATGTTCGAGCAGCCCCAAGCAGGAGAAGGATTTGGAAGTGCGCATGCTAACCCATGTTGCCCCTAGAGAGAGGAAATGGTCTCAGTGTACACAGTGTTCGTATAAATCTAAATGGATAACGACTTTGAAAAGGCACATGGTTATACATGCTGCCCCTGAAGACATCATTTGGTTTCAATGTGTGAAATGTTCATTCAAAGGTAAAAGCAAGGGCGATTTGAAAATGCACATGTTGAAACATGCTGCTCCTGACGACATCTTTTGGTTCAACTGTGCGAAGTGTTTATTCAGAACCAAACGCAAGAATCATTTGAAAATGCACATGTTAATACATGCTACCCCTGAAGAGATCGTTTGGTTTAATTGTGCAAAGTGTTCATTTAAAACTAAACGCAAGGATTGTTTGAAAACGCACATGTTAATACATGCTGCCCCTGAAGAGATCGTTTGGTTGCAATGTGCTAGTTGTTTATTCAAAGCCAAACATTATAGGAGTTTGAAAAGGCACATGTTGAAACATGCTCCCCTCGATGCTGCCTTTAAAGACAGCGTTTGGTTCAACTGTTCAAAGTGTTCATATAAAACTAACCACAAGTCCAACTTGAAAAAGCACATGCCGAAACATGCTGCCCCTGAAGACATCATTTGGTTTCATTGTGCGAAATGTTCATTCAAAGCCAAACAAAAGGCCTATTTGAAAAAACACATGTTGAA
Source organism: Anaspis maculata (assembly GCA_949128115.1). Classification (NCBI taxonomy): domain Eukaryota; kingdom Metazoa; phylum Arthropoda; class Insecta; order Coleoptera; family Scraptiidae; genus Anaspis; species Anaspis maculata. The sequence goes on along the minus strand of OX421967.1, from coordinate 58,334,710 downwards.
AAGACATCGTTTGGTTCCATTGTGCGAAGTGTCCATTCAAAACCAAACACAAGGTCTATCTGAAAACGCACACGTTGAACATGCTGCCGCTGAAGACATCATTTGGTTCAACTGTGCGACGTGTTCATATAAATGCAAGTGGAAATCGGATATGAACTCACACATGAGACGTGTCCATCCGAATAACTGAGTGATCGGTGTGTTCAAGTGAGCCAAAACCAAAGGACTGCACCATGTAAGAAGCAGCATAAGACAATACCGAATTTTTTGTTTTTTTCTCCCAATATAGTCCCCCACTACCTCAGTGGGTTCACTAACCTACTACCTATTAGCGTTAAGTATGTAGTTTTCGTTTCAGTTTCTATCAATTAGTTACTACATCCATTCAAATTATCCCTTAGAAACAAAATTTTGGTTTTATCTTGGAAGAAATATATAAGAAGTGTTGCTGCTTGACATTCCAACTCATTGACGATGACGTCCTGGCGGTCACAATCCTCCAGGTACTTCTCGAACCTCCTTGGTAACGCTCAGAATCACGGATAGCTAGCTCCTTACTTACCCAGCCAGCTCTGAATACGTCCTGGCGGTCACAATCCTCCAGGTACTTCTCGAACCTCCTTGGTAACGCTCAGAATCACGGATAGCTAGCTCCTTACTTACCCAGCCAGCTCTGACAACGATACCGAGAATTCACTTCCCACTCAGCAAGAGAACATCTCTGTGACATCAATTAGATGTTCAAGTCACACCTGCTATGGCACAAAAAAGTATATGCGATGCCAAGTGGACATCTCTGTTACCTCTTATGTCCGGGTAATTAGAACATGAATGAGATCTCCCAAAGATGTCCAAATGTGACATACTATCTACATTGCTATTCCACATCTCGTAGGTATCACTTTCCAACGTACATGTTACGTCGCATTTTGGATGTGTATTTTTGAATAAAAATTAATTTTCAACCCCTTTTCAACATAGTTTCAGTCATAGGAGGTTCCGCACCTATATTCACTGATTTTTACAATCTGTACCTACAGCAAGTTTTCCCCGAAGAAAAGTTGTTCTTCTATTTGACGTCCTCCGCAGGATTCGAACTTGGATCCCCACAAGTCATAGTTAAAGACACTGCTGCCGATTCGTCTAAGCTACCAACTTGTCCAATATAGTACCGTATGTTCGTTAAAAAATTCAATAAGGGGCGGCTGTGGAACTTCAAACGTATTTCCGTTACTTGGTTCAGGTTATGTGATTGAAAACTCAAAAGTCAAACAGATATGTAAGTGTTGAAGGCTACAGAAATTGTTGGAGATGACCCCATTTCCTCGCAAACATAACTGAACTCGTCGTCTTATGTTTTCAAATGGGTTCTGGGAGATTTTGGGCGTGATATTACCGCAGCCTCCAGTGATACGTTTCCTTAGCTGTTCCTTTCCTGTAGCTCCAAGATTTTGGAGATGTGTGTTGAATATCGTGTTTTTCTGGAGGGGAAAAAGGAACTAGTCGGGTAGGATCAAATCCGCCCTTTTTTCGATCTACCAGTTCAGGTTGTAGCTGGCCAGTTTCCCGAAACAAGGCTACAGTTCTTTGAATCGTCGTGAAGACATCATTCTCCAAGATGATGAAATCTGGGAACTTTCGCCAGAATTCGACCATGCAGGCCTGAGCACTATACGTGCTTTGCCCATTTTGATGAACTTCATTGCGGTAATATGACTTGATCATGGATGTTTTGTGTTCGGAAGAAAAAGCCATATATTTCTCAAATTGACACAAATCGAAAACTCGATGACATTCCATTCGAATTTTATGAGCATGAATCAAGTCACGGACGAACGTTTTACTCTCCACAGCCACCCCTCATTGAATTTTTTAATAAACATACAGTATATTTAAACAGCGCACTTGATCTTCAGGAATATTTCTCGGGATATTTCATTAGTACTCCAAACGATACACTAAGCCCTAAGGGCCTCGCTGGGGCTCGAAACCTTCCAGCAAGACACAAGAGGGCTCTGTTGGGGCCCCGGACGTTACAATAAGACATGAACGGGAGTCATCAAAGTATTCGAAAGCAATATAAGACAAAAAGGGGCCCATTTTGGAGTTCCGAATACCACAAGAGCATACACAAAAGGGTTCACCAAAGGTGCGAAAGCCACGACAAAATGCAAGAAGACCCAGTAGTAGGCTTTCGAAGAACACAAAGAGACACAAACGGGACACATTAGATCCGAAAACCACAAGCACAAAGGGCACTACACTAAACATGAAGACATAAGGCCGTTCTGTCATCACACACATGGAATAGGAATAGGGGGCAAAACTATACAAGTATTAGTCATTTTCCGACACAAAGAGCCTAACGATATGACCGCCCGCGAAATTAAAAAAATCTCTCAGTGCCTACGTCTCATTGACGTCAGTGAGATGTTACACTTCGGCAAGTTGAAAGCAGTAGGTAGGTAACAAAGTTATGTCCGGTCAAGTATCAGGTAGAATGATGCCTCGTGTGTGTTGTTCAATTTAAGTTCATTTCGAAACATCTCTCCAACATTACATCGTAGGTATAACATCGCGGATGAGCATCACATAGATGCGGAAGAAACGTTTATTGTGATGTTATTTTGTGACACGATTGAGATCATCTCATTTATGAAACATGACATGCTATGCTAAGTGAGTTGGCCCTTGGCAGGCCACGTTATAGTAGAAAATAAGATAATTTCACACCGAGAAAAAAGAAGCGGAAGTAATACGCGATAAAGCGTTGGTCCTACTTGCTGTAGCAGTTAAATAGGCGCCAACTTATACATGGTGGTAATAATACTACTACAAAATAGTAAATGTGATATAGTTCCGTAATACACTACTTCTCGTATATATTCGCAGTGAATGGAGTAGTAGATTTTACCACTACAGTATAGAGGATTTTACCACTACAGCAAAGTAAATTTCAACATTCCCTGTCGTCAACAGAATGTTTTCGTAGTTGTAAGGAATACTGCATTATAGTAATAATAGATACCATATTAGATGGTTTTACCTACCTAAGAAAAGATTGCTATCACATATCTGATCGGTAACATTAACCGTTACGTTTCATTATTTATAAATATACTTGTAATATTGGGAATAAATAAAAAGAATCGGAATTTAATACAATAATATGTAATTTAAAAAAAAAGAACCATACAATTAAAATTCAATGAAATTTGAATAATTAACATACGTACGTAGATTACAAGACATCATAGGAACAGATAAATTTTCATAAAACAAAACAAAAATGGGAGAACGTTAAAAAATACAGATTACAAAGAAAATTAAAAATGAGAAGGGGTTACATTCAATTTTAGATTGCGGATTTCATAAAATAAACTATAGTTATGTAACTTAGTAATTAATAAGTACAAATAACATGATAACTTGAAGCCTCGGAGGAAATTATGTATAAAGGTCCGTATTTAGGGACTCTGGTAGTCTGGTATCATCCGAGACTTCATAGTTTTAATTTTGCGAACTAAGATAATCCTCACTCACGTTAGATACAAATTCTCTCCACTTCAGCTTTGGATCAGCCCTTAGCTTAGCCCTTAGCCCTCTTGAGGCACTAGTTGCATCAAATCTTCTTCCGTCAAAAGGAAAGCTCCGTCATCCAGAAAATTTGCTGTAAAATAAACCGTTTCAGATTAATTTATGCTAACAACCTAACCTTTTTATTTCAAAATAAAACCGGAAACTCCTAAGTCATGGATACTCTAGCAACTTACAACAAATACCTAGCTAAAGCGCTAAAGCTGATAAATGCAAACCATTGATGGCAACAGAAACCATGCCGAAGCTGAATGGCAAATGCGTGCAGCTAAACTACCTACGTATCTACGACCACAACTACACTACAGTGCAACTAGGTAGCTACTTCACCACAATATAAAATTTAGTACCTACCTTCGAAGACTGATTTGAGTTCTTGTGGAATACCAGGCGTCTAGCTACTTTTCCATTGCCCTCGCAGAAACAGAAACACCACACACCGGAACCGCAAGAAAAATGGAGAATAAGCACCGACAAGAAAAATATGACTTGGGCGCGTGGGGTGAGATGCTTCCCATCGAAAACCCGAATCAAATCACATGATCACAATTCGGAAATCTCATTGGCTGACCGACTCGATTATTACCGATCGTAGCCGTGTAACAGAGCGTAACTTCAGTAGCAGTGATGGTAACATTTCTGTAGTGGTAATTTCTACCATTTGAACGTAGGACATATAACTATGGAGATATTTGACGGTGAATACTTCTACGAAGATGTTATTAACAACATATGTAGTGGTGGCTGCCACTGCACAGTTCAACTATTTTGAAGTAGTATCTCTCACAATTTGTAAAGCTGTCACTTAGTCTTAGAGCCGTTGTACGAACCGTTTTTTAAAGTATTGATAATCAGTTGATAAGAACTGCTACATTTAGTTAATGGGAAGTTCAATATTTTTCTGAGTGCAGCCGAAATCTTGTAATCTTGAAACCTATGATGAAAGAAATTATTCTCACAGGAATTTCAAATAGAAATTTTGGTCTACGTTGCCCCGGCGGAGATGGTGACTGTTTCGCTGCCACAACCCAAGGCGGCAGCAGCACCCAGGTTTCTCTCTGCTTCTATAGGACAAAATGGCTATTTGCCATTCTTTTTATCTCAATGAAGCAACCTTTTCTCATCATGCCGGTGTTTTATTGCCTACGCCATTTATACCAGCTGTCTGTTTTTTTTTGCCCCGTTATAGAACTTGAGATTGACAATACTTTTGAGGCAGACCATCTACGCACCCTACATCATTCCCTAGATTCACAATAAGCACGCCGCGCCGGTGTAATGCGAACACTCCAAGCATTCCTTCCACTCTACCGGTCCAGCAAGAGTTTTTCATTTCCACCATCCTGGGCTCTGTGTGTGATCTATGTAGTGACAGCTGAAGGTCATGCACGTCCCCCATCCCCCATTTCAAGAAAATATTCCTTTTTTTCGATCGCTCGCTATATTTCTTTGTTGCGTGCGCGGCAGCAATGTCGTGCGCACAAAAGTGCGCAGCAATTGTGATAAAATGGTGTCATTTTATCCGTTTAATGTGCGTCTAGTATCCACGGTATTATTACGTTTATTCATTCAAAGTTGACCCTTTCCAAAATCATCCATACCTACTTCTATACCTACCTACCTATACTTACCTATTCATCCCTTGGTATCTACCTACAGGGCTGCTGCCAGTCAAAAACACACTTCATAGGTACGTACGAACCCGCCACATTGAAATCCAAGAAGACTCTATAATGCCTAAATATGGGTTTATTTCAGATTGTCGATCATGGAGATGAACCGGTGTCAACAATGTTCATATAAGTTTGAACTGAAGTTTCAACTGGAGCACCACGTTCAAAGGACACACGAAAATGTTTACGCAGCAGATCTATTCCATGCCATCGTGGAACCGGAGCAGTTTTCGTGCATTTGGTGTAAATTCAAGAGCTATTACCAACGGAACTTGTACGCACACTACAAACGCAAACATAGCAGTGTGATCGACGACGACATTGAAAGAAACTCGTATTGTAACGAAAAATTTCATAAATTTCTGTACAACTCCTGCCGATTCATGTCCGATTCCGCATTGCTTCTGGTAAAACACACGGATTCCCAACGTTTGGCGGCCCTTGTGACGCCACCACATAAATGTGCAGTTGACCTTGCTGAAGACTTATTCCCGCACACTGGATGTTCTAGCCTCGGTTCGAGCCGACCCAAGCAAGAGGAGTGGTTCCAGCGTCCAAAGTGTTCGTATATAAATAAATGGAGAGCGAATTCAAAGAGACAAATGCTGAAACATGCTGCCGCTGAAGACATCGTTTGGTTCAACTGTGCAAAGTGTTCATATAAATCCAGCTGGAAGTCCAACTTGAAAACACACATGCTGAAACATACTGCCGCTGAATCCATCGTCTGGATTCAATGTGCGAGGTGCTCATTCAAAGCCAAACACAAACATAATCTGAAAAGTCACATGCGTAGACATTATGCCCCTGAAGACATCGTTTGGTTCAACTGTGCAAAATGTTCATATAAATCCAGCAGGAAGTCCAACTTGAAAACGCACATGCTGAAACATGCTGCCGCTGAATCCATCGCTTGGTTTCAATGTGCGAGGTGTTCATTCAAAGCCAAACACAAGAAAGATCTGAAAAGGCACATGTCCAGACATTATGCCCCTGAAGACATCGTTTGGTTCAACTGTGCAAAATGTTCTTATAAAACCACTCGGAAGTATGACTTGAAAACGCACATGTTGAAACATGCTGCCGCTGAAGACATCGTTTGGTTCAGCTGTGCGAAGTGTCCGCTCAAATTCAAATGCGAGGCCTATTTGAAACAACACATGTCTAGACACATGTTGAACAATGAAGCCGCTGGAGACATCGTTTGGTTGAATTGTGCGAAATGTTCGTATAAATGCAAACGAAAATCGGATATGAGCAAACACATGAGACGTAGCCATCTGAACTGAGCGATAGGTGTGATCGATTGAGTCAAAACTGGCAAAGGCGAAAGAGGCAACACAGAATTTTTCATCTTTAATATAATCCCTAATATTATCCACTAAACACCTACCTCAGTATTATGTAGGCGCCTACCCACCTCTACTTGAGTCCGGGCCTTGGGTCCTGTGAGAAGTTTGACAATAGGATACCAAAACAAGGCCAATTGATTGTTCTCGTGTGTATTTTGAGGCGGAACGATCGTTCACACTAATATCATTGAGGCGGAAAGGTTCACAGTTTGTGTACCATCAATTTGACCGTTATCCACAAAAAATAGGTTTCCGTCTCTTTTCACGCCATATCTCAACTGTGGGCATAGTTTTGAATGATTTTGGAAAACAGAATTGATTTTTAACTCAAAATTCTGCACGATTCGACCAAAAAGATGGAGTGACTCCACCGACAGGCCAAACTTCAAATTCTCTGTACTGCCCAATGAACATTTCGGGTCACCTAAAGGGATGTTGTGTATATACCTTACAGTTTTTTAAAATGGTGACATAAACGTATCTGTTACCATGTTCATGATCACTTCAAGTTTAATTCCTAATAGGTTTATAAAAGTGGATATATAGTTGTCTCCATTTACCACCTTATGTAACTGAGGGTAATCTGGTTTTATAGCGGTGTAACAACACACAACTATAAATCTTCCCAGAATTACTGTAACCTCAATAAAACAACTCTCATAAATGGTATATAAGTAACCAATTTGAAAGCTTCCTAGTGACAAAAGTAAAGGATTAGTGCCGACTAATACTGTAAGAAAACCAAAAGTACCTATAACTTCAATTACAAAACACTGAGTTTTACAGTGGGGTCTTTCTATAATATGTCGAGTGATATGTGGTCGTTTGAAGTCAAAACAAAATGGATGACAGATCGGGAGAGATTAAGAAAGTGAATTCGCGAATAAAAAATAATTGGAAGAAAGTGAAAGAAGGGGTTCGTTTCATTGTAGAGCGAAACAAAACCTGAATCTCATTCTTACGAGAACATCTCACAATCAACATCTCACAAGTACAATTTTGAACGACATTGCCAGAATTTTCACAAAATTTTGCGTCGCACAGGAAATAATGCAGTTGGCGCGGGAGAAACCCAGTTGCTACTGCAGGTTTCATAAAGAGATCAGTTATTACCATTACGACTAGATGTCACCATTATATAACCTTCGGGTATATCACGGTCATTTGTACTTCTGCTATAAAACTTAAAGGCATGAAACTGTTACTATTACGATTAGATGCTACCACTTATAATCTTCGGTTATATTGCGGTCATTTGTACTTCTCCTATATAACCTGAAGGCATATACTGGTGTCAATGCTTCCTTGAATGTTTCTTATGGGTATAATAGGTCTAAAATTTGCGATACATGTGATATAATTGTTATTAAAGAGTGATAGCTGACGACTTGTAATTTCGGCCATATTTGTTTGTTCAAATAATGGAGCTTGTTTGGAACATTTCGTAAAAATGCGTATTTTGATTGAAGAAATCATAGAAAATTCATTTATTCTTGTAAAGAGGTCTGAATATCGAATGTCATTCAAGGAAAACCTTTTCTCATCATGCCGGTGTTTTATTGCCTACGCTATTTATACCAGCTGTCTGTTTTTTTGCCCGTTATAGAACTTGAGATTGACAATACTTTTGAGGTAGACCATCTACGCACCCTACATCATTCCCTAGATTCACAATAAGCACGCCGCGCCGGTGTCATGCGAACACTCCAAGCATTCCTCCAACTCTACCAGTTCAACAAGAGTTTCTTATTTCCATCATCATCGGCTCTGTGTGATCTATGTAGTGACAGCTGAAGGTCATGCACGTCCCACATCCCCCATTTCAAGAAAATATTTCTTTTTTTCGATCGCTCGCTCTAATTCTTTGTTGCGTGCGAGGCAGTAATGTCATGCGCACAAAATTGCGCAGTAGCGCAGTAGTTGTGATAAAATGGTGGCATTTTATCCGTTTAATGTGCATCTAGTATCCACGGTATTATTACGTTTATTCATTCAAAGTTGACACTTTACAAAATCAAAATCATCTATACTTACCACTATACCTATACCGACTTAGGTAGATACTCATCCCTTGGTATCCACCTACAGGGCTGCTGCCAGTCAGAAAAACACTTCATACGTACGAACCCGCCACATTGAAATCCAAAAAAAATCTATAATGCCTAAATATGGCTTTATTTCAGATTGTTGGTCATGGAGATGGATCGGTGTCAACAATGTTCATATGAGTTTGAACTGAAGTTTCAACTAGAGCACCATGTTCAAAGGACACACGGAAATGTTTACGCAGCAGAACTATTCCATGCCATCGTGGAACCGGAGCAGTTTTCGTGCATTTGGTGTAAATTCAAGAGCTATCACAAACGGAACTTGAACGAACACTACAAACGCAAACATAGCAGTGTGATCGACGACGACATTGAAAGAAACTCGTATTGTAACGGAAAATTTCTGTACAACTCCTGCCGATTCATGTCCGATTCCGCATTGCTTCTGGTAAAACACGCGGATTCCCAACGTTTGGCGGCCCTTGTGACGCCACCACATAAATGTGCAGTTGACCTTGCTGAAGACTTATTCCCGCACACTGGATGTTCGAGCAGAGCCAAGCAAGAGGAGTGGTTCCAGCGTCCAAAGTGTTCGTATATGAATAAATGGAGAGCGAATTCAAAGAGACAAATGTTGAAACATGCTGCCGCTGAAGACATCGTTTGGTTCAACTGTGCAAAATGTTCATATAAATCCAGGAGGAAGTCCAACTTGAAAACACACATGCTGAAACATGCTGCCGCTGAATCCATCGCCTGGTTTCAATGCGCGAGGTGTTCATTCAAAGCCAAATACAATAAAGATCTGAAAAGGCACATGTCTAGACATTACGCCCCTGAAGACATCGTTTGGTTCGACTGTGCGAAGTGCTCATTCAAAACCAATCGCAAGGATAATTTGAAAAGGCACATGCTGAAACATGCTGCCGCTGGAAACGGGGTTTGGCTTCAATGTGCGAGGTGTTCATTCAAAACCATATACAATTCCAATTTAAAAACGCACATGTTTAAACATGATGTCCCTGAAAACCTCGTTTGGTTCAACTGTGCGAAGTGTTCATTCAAAACCAATCGCAAAGATGCTTTAAAAACGCACGCGTTGAGACATGCTACCGCTGAAGACATCGTCTGGTTGCACTGTGCAAAATGTTCTTATAAAACCGCTCGGAAGTATGACTTGAAAATGCACATGTTGAAACATGCTGCCGCCGAAGACATCGCTTGGTTTCAATGTGTGAAGTGTTCATTCAAAATCAAATACAAGCGCAATTTGCATAAGCACATGCTAGAACAGCATGCCGCCCCCGAAGACATCGTTTGGTTCAACTGTGCGTCGTGTTCATATAAATGCAGACGCAAATCTGATATGAACACGCACATGAAACGTGTCCATTCAAACTGAGTGATCAGTGTCATCAAGTGAACCAAAACTGGCAAAAGGGGCTACTTAGTCCATGAGAAAGGCAGCATAATACAAACCTGTTTTTTTTCTAGATATCAATATAATTCCTAGAGTATATTAATACTCACCGTATAGATTCGTTAACCAGTTTGGGCCGCTTATGGCCCCGGGGCTAGGAGGAAAGCTTCTAGAGCATATACCCCTTAGCTGATGTTAGCCCAGGTGACTAGCTCATGTGGGTTCGGGCAGAGAGTGTTCAGGTTATGGGAATTCGTGCTTCGCAGTAGAAATAAAAAAAAGGAAAGAGTCAACAGATATTATGATGAACTTAACAAAAAATATTACAAATAAAAGAATAGGTACATAACAAACTGTAACCATCTCTGCAGCAAACAATTAAATGGAAAAGGTGGGTACTCATCCGGCAGAATGATCCCAGTCCATGAGTGAAGCTCAAAAAGATCTTGTTGTTCACTTGTGCTGGTCGGTGAAGCCATCATTTTTACTGGTAAACTGCCAATGCGGAGAGGGCTTTGCTCATAATGGTGGGCATCCTTCCGCAAACGAAAAGGTGTAAAGTGGGGCGCCACCAGTGTTGAAGAGGGACGGAAGGAGCCAGACGAGATTCCTTATGGCACACTTGAGCCAGCCAGCCGGGCAATCTTCCAGCAAGACAGCTCCACCTAGAACACATCACAGTGATCAGAGACAAATAAATAGGTACAGACTTTTCCCAATCAAAATTTAGATATAATTTGGATGACTTTGCCGAAAAAGGTATTTATCCGAACAGGTGTCATCGGTAACTACGCTACAGTTAATTTTGACGTAAATGCACTGGCGCTCGACATCAGCTATATGCGAGACCAGGCCAGATTGAAATGAATGGAAGCCCGTACACAGAAGTTTACTTAACTTGAGACCATGGATGGTGAAGAACCAGACCGAAGACCAACTGGAGAGTCAAGAACATCTTGACGGCGGAAAATGGACGAGTACCTAGGCTGGCTCGACGGCGGAGAAAATGGTCAATGGGCGGCCAGGGTGGCCAATAGCAGACTGTCACTTCTATTCAGCCATGTTGTTTTTTGTCTTTCGCCGGAATCAGAACGAAGATGAAAAAAAAAACAAAAACAAAACCAAAAACGTTCCCCTGGCAATCGCTTTCCTTCTTTGCCCTGGTCTAGGTACTTGACTCTTTATTCAAACCGTTTCAATATTACTAGATACCTCTGTAGGTACTACATCTCTTCAAAATAACCCCTAACCCTTGGATATAATTCAGATTTTACTTCAAGCTGTGTTCAGACTAAGTACATGATTTATCATATGGAAAGTCATAACGAGTGATGAGCCGATTTCGTTTTGCGCCAGGAGCTGCTCCGGGTAGATCACTAGATAGAGAATAAAGTAGATACATACGTCGTCTAGTGATCTACCTTGAGCAGCTCCTTCCGGCAAAACGAAAGCGCCTCTTGTCAGCTTCTTGCCCGCGCATGCGCATGATGGGGTGCTAAGGTACCACTGTAGAAATTCGCTTGTTTTTGACATTACTCAATCAAATCTTGAGCTTAGCTCACTAATTTTTTTGGAAAAGCGACAATTCTTCAAAAGTTATCTATGTATATATTTATCACTTTTCAGTCTTTTTTTCGATCGCTCGCTATAGCTATTTCTTTGTGTTGCGTGCGCGGCGATAAATGAAATAATGACATTCTATCAGTTTGCGTTCATCTAGTTTCATGAAACATGAAGGAGACTTTATACGTATGAACTAACTACATTGAAATCCAATAAAATACCAAACTCCTAAACGTGGCTTTATTCTAGATCGTTGGTCTGGAGATGAATCGGTGTCAACAATGTTCATGTGAGTTTGAACTGAAGTTTCAACTAGAGCATCACGTTCAAAAGACACACGGAAATGTTTACGCAGCAGAAATATTTCATGCCATCGTGGAACCCGAGCAGTTTTCGTGCATTTGGTGCAAATTTAAGAGCAATTCCAAACTGGGCTTGTACGAACACTACAAACGCAAACATCACAGTAGGATCGACAACGACGATATTGAAAGAAACTCATATTGTAATAGAGAATATCATACATTTATTTGCGACTCTTGCCGATTCATGTCCGATTCCGCATTGCTTTTGGTGAAACACATGGAAACACATCGGTTGGTGGCCCTTCCAACACCACCACACGGCAATGCAGTTGACCTTGCCGAAGACTTCCTGCACACTGAATCTTCGAGCAGACCCAAGCGAGAAGAGGATTTGAGATCGCGTATGCCTACTAATGCTCCTCATAAAAAGATGAAATGGTTTCATTGTCCAAAGTGTTCGTATAAAAATCAACGGAAAGCTAATTTAAAGATACACATGTTGAGACATGTCGCCGCTGAAGACATCGTTTGGTTCGAATGTGCGAAGTGTTCGTATAAATCCAAATACAGGAGCAATTTGAGAATGCACATGTTGAAACATGCTGCCACCGAAGACCTAGTTTGGTTTCAATGTGCGAAGTGTTCACATAAAACCACCCGGATAGACAGCTTGAAAACTCACATGTCGAGGCGTCACGCTTTCATTCCTGCCGCCGAACGCACCGTTTGGTTGCAATGTGCAAAGTGTCCGCATAAAACCACTCGAAAAGACCACCTGAAATCGCACATGTTGAAATGCCATGCGGCCGTTGATGCCGCGAAAACCATCGTTTGGTTGCAGTGTGCAGAATGTTCGTACAAAACTAGGCGAAAGTTCAACTTGAAAACGCACATGTTGAAACATGCTGCCGCCGAAGACGTCGCTTGGTTCCAATGTTCGAAGTGTTCGTACAAGGCAAAATACACCAAGCGCGATTTGAACAGGCACATGCTACAACAACACGCTGCCGCTGAGGACATCACTTGGTTCCAGTGTAAGAACTGTTCGTTCAAATCCAAACATAAAAAGAGTTTGAAAACGCACATGCTGGTACATGCTGCCGCTGAAGACATCGTTTGGTTCAACTGTGCGGAGTGTTCGTTCAAATTCAAATGCGAGGCCTATTTGAAAAAACACATGTTGAGACATGAAGCCGCTGGAGACATCGTTCGGTTGAATTGTGCGGAATGTTCGTATGAATGCAAACGAAAATCGGATATGAGCAAACACATGAGACGTATCCATCTGAACTGAGCGATGGATGTGGTCAATTGAGTCAAAACTGGCAAAAGCGAAAGAGGCAGCATCAGACAACACAGAATTTTTTGTCTTCAATATAATCCCTAATATTACTACCTCGATTACTACCTACCTCAGTGTTATGTAGGTACCTACCTACCTACCTACTTGGGTCAATATCCTAAGTAGGTATTGAAAAACCCATTTGAAAGCACGGTCTTTCCCAATAATAAAAAGTTATCTTGTCGATAAAAGCACAACCAATTAATATCCGAATTATTATCCAACACATTTCTCTCTCTTAATACACGCCAACAATAATTATTTACTCGGGAATATCGCAGATTAGGTACTAGTTACTTCTATCGCATTCCATCACTTTTAATTCAATACTGGTGCTTAGGCCGATCCGTGGTCCTTATATATGCCTTCGACTAATCATCTCGAATGTTCCATGGGTCCTCTAGCAAATTCCACAGTGACCCGGCATACGATTTCTAGGCGACTCCCGGACTAAATCCAGTACCAAAGTTTCAAAGAGAGCATCATTTCACGTTGCTAGCGACACTACTTAGTGATGGCCGATATTTTACGAACTGGGATTGATAACAAACTGATACTGAAAAATTAGCTTCTATGACGGCGGGAAATCAATCATTTCTCGTCTTTTGTACTTGGTAACAACATTTTGTCTTCATGTAGGTATAAATTTTGTGTTTATCCTATTTTCTTTTGGATAAAGTTAACTGGGAGCTTGATCGCGCGATGTAACTCAGAAATTTGAAATTTAGGGGTCCGTTAGTTATCTATTTAGCCACCACGAGCGCTTGCAGCTGACTCCGCCCACTTTCACGGAGTCCATGATGTCGTACGTACGGAAATGCGCAGTAGTGGTCATGAAATAGTGTCATTCTATCTGTCAACGTGCATCTAGTATCCATGATATTGTTACGTTTATTCATTCAAAATTGACACTTTATAAAATCGAAATCATCTATACTCGTCTACCTACTTATCAGAAAGAGATTTATACGTATGTACCCACTACTTACATTGAAATACAATGAGATTCTATATGTAATGATTAGCTATGGCTGTATTCTAGATCGTCGGTCATAGAGATGAATCGGTGTCAACAATGTTCATATGAGTTTGAACTGAAATTTCAACTAGAACATCATGTTCAAAGGGCGCATCAAAATGTTTACGCGGCAGAACCATTCCATGCCATTGTGGAACCCGAGCAGTTGTCGTGCATTTCCTGCAATTTCAAGGGCTTTCACAATTGGGACTTGTACGAACACTGCAGACATCAACATGACTGCAGGATCGACGACGACATTGAACGAAGCTCATATTGTAGCTCATATTGTAGTGAAGAATTTCCTCGAGAATTCCATAAATTCCGTTGCGACTCTTGCCAATTCAGGTGCGATTCCGTATTGCTTCTGGTAAAACACACGGCTTCCCAACAATTACCGACCGTTGGAATGCCGCCACATTGCAATGCAGTTACTGATGTAGACTTTCCGCACATTGAATGTTTGGGCAGACCTAAGCAGGAAAAGAATTTGGAAGTGCGCATGCAAACTCGTGCTGCCCATAAAGAGATGAAATGGTTTCAGTGTCCAAATTGTTCGTATCAATCTAAATGGCGAACGGGTTTGAAAAGGCACATATCGAAGCATGCTGCCGCTGAAGACGTCGTTTGGTTTCAATGTGCGAAGTGTTCACATAAAACCACCCGGAGGGACAGCTTGAAAACGCACATGCTAACACATAATGCCCCTGAAGACCTCGTTTGGTTCTATTGTTCGCAGTGTTCACATAAAACTAGCCGGAAGGACAGCTTGAAAACGCACATGTTAATACATGATGCCCCTGAAAACCTCGTTTGGTTCTACTGTGCGCAGTGTTCATACAAAGCCAAAACCAAGACCCATTTGAAAACGCACATGTTGAAACATGCGGCCCCTGAAGATATCATTTGGTTCAACTGTACAAAGTGTTTATATAAAACCAAACAGAAGTCCAACTTGAAAACGCACATGCTAAAACATGCTGCCGCTGATGACATCGTTTGGTTCCAATGTCCGAAGTGTTCATCGAAGGCTAAACACAAAAGCGGTTTGAAAAAGCACATGTTGGTACATGCTGCCTCCGAAGACATGTTCAAGTGTGCGACGTGTTCATATAAATGCAAGCGAAAATCGGATATGAACACGCACATGAAACGTGTCCATGCGAACTGAGCATTCGGCGCGATCATGTGAGCCAAAACTGACAAACTGGGGCTTTACCTACCATTAAAAGGGCAACATAAGACGGATACAGATTTTTTTTCTTCCAATACCTATACCCAAACAGACTAGTTTGTTGGGGCGGGTGCGCAACTGCGCATGCGTAGAAGCGCCAAATTTGTAAAACTTTCGTACACCAGTCAGTTGAATGGCAACGCTGCATGCTCTGTCTACTCTCCTGACCAGCTACTGGTTCCTGGCACTTCCACACCACTTTGCAGGGATCTCTTATTTTTACCATCATAATGGGATTTGTGTGTTCTACGTCGTGACAGCTGAAGGTCATGCACGTTCCCCGTGTCCAGAAATGGGGATGTTACGGTCACAATTTCTCTCATACATCTACCTTCTTTTTCCCTTCTTCACTTGTCCACCTTTTCTCGTCGTCTCCGTCGTTCGTTGCGTATTGTTCTTCGGCAGGAACTTTGTGAACATTGTTATCTGACAAGTGTCAGATGGAACTGTCGGAGAGCGCTAGGAGAGAGGGGTGGCTTGAGTGGGGAGAAAAGGAGAGATAACCGAAGCTTCTGAGCAAGAGGCAGACTTTTTTTTCGTGAAAATCGTGGTCGAAAGCGGATTTTCTGGCGTAGTAGGCTGTTTTACTGGATAGTGACAGTTGATGGCGAGCACGTGAGACTGGATGTTTTATTTTTTCGGTAAAATATAAAAAAAATCTAGGTACACCTGCCTATTGCGCATGTGCGGGTTTCAAACGGTGCTTCCCATCTACGTGTTCTTACCTGGTTTTGTGCCGTCCCGTGGATCACCTAAAATTTTGTGCTAGGTATCAAAAAGCACACAGGAAACGGATGCGAAAAATGACGTTCTGTCAGTTGTCATCCACCACTCCGCGGTCATCTGTCTCTCTCTCTGTGTCGTTTCATCCATATCTTATTTCATTTGAGTATAGGTGTCTCTGAAAAGATCACGTGATTACGTACGATCGAATACGTTTTACGAAATTCTGTAGATAGTAATTTGTTTCTATTTACCTACCACACGGGACTGACACACATGTGACTGAGTGACATGTCATCTGTCACGCCCAGAGATGTCACGTCGGTCAGTGATGACAAGTCGATTCCGGATGCATTGAAACTTCAAGGTGGTATTTTCACCGTCTAGGTGGAAAGCACCCAACGTGTGATAAAGCTAGTCCATCAAACCTTGTTTGTTGTTGCGTCGTTTTCTGCCTCTGTTTGTTTTTGGTACTTGGACCGATTGAGCCAGTCCAGTTCTGTCCTGCCGTTTATTTTCTAGTATTTTGGGGAATTCCGTTATCTTGCGGTGGCCGTTCCGGCAAACGAGTTCCGCGTGCCTTTCTCCAATTGGCTGTAGCTATAGAATGGTGGGCAGAATCTCATAAAACGAAACGACGTAGCTACTTCTTCCTTTTCAACTTGAAACTCGCATCGGAGCTGTCGCCTAGTTGTGTGCTGTACATCCACGTTTTTGCCTTTCAAGTGGCCTTCGAAATTGTGTTAGTTCGAAGCCAGAAACCGCCTGTTTTGCGGGTTTATTTGGCAAACGTTGGATCATTAGGGCATTGGACCCGAAATAGGCATTGTTTCGCCGTCTAAAGAAGTACAACCACACCTGGCGCATCAAACGAAACCGTCTGTCACCTGGAGGTGAAGTAAAGACTGATCTAGTTCCCATTTTTGTCATATTTCCGAGTTGGAGTCGACACTGAGTTGAGTGAATTGTTGAAGGTTTCTTCTTTTACCCACCACTCAGTTTTTCTGCTACATAACGAGTTTTTCTATGATCAAGTTCCCGACATCTCTATTTTCCTGTCATTCCGTTTCAAAGTCTGGAGATTTTGCCAGCAAGCCGTCAACGTCACCGTCATCGACATCGTCGCATTTACGCAACAAGGAATTTCCCGAGCGACTCTTTCCTTGGAAAGGGAACGATCAAACGAGGAGCCTGCTTTTGGTTCAAGTGCAAGATTTTCCAAACCGCCCAGCGAGTCCTGTCGCACTAGCCTGTGGACCCCATCTTCTACGACACCGAGTCTAGCTATCGCCCGCACTCTGGAAGTCTCAGCGTACGACAAATTGTCGATTGCGGCCGTCAGGAAGCCGTCACCGGGTGTACAATTTTGCGTTTCGGTCGAGTAAGCCGCGGCGATATTTTGCCTATTGTGTTGCTTTATTCTCCCTCTTTTACTTGTGTTTCATGGAAAATACGTAAACGATGATCATTTTTCACGTTGATATTTGGCTGAACACTACTCGAGTACCGCTCTAGAAAAAAGACGGAAGAAAAATAGATCAACAGTTTTCAGGGACAGTAAAGGGTAAAAGTTGAAATTCAGTCTGCTCGCAATTGAATTGTTGCGATTTCCGACCATTCGCCAAGAGTATATGCGCTTTGTTAAAATTAACATCACTCTTTATCTTTTGAAATCCGTACAAAAATCCTGTAGTTTTGCCACCGACAGTCCCGTGGTACCTTGTTGTTGGTGACGTTTAAACTAACGTAGATGTTATAGGGCGAAAGGTCCTAGTGTGACTTGAAAATAAGTAATTATTATTTCGATGGGAAAATCTCAGAATTGAAATTCACAAGGTTTCATGTACATATAAAATTATTATTGTTTTTGTAACATTGTTAACGTTAAAAAAAGAAGCCCACAACACTCTTGGGGCTGGCTTATCAACTCAGGTACCTACCGTGCTGCTTTAGAGTCACCTCGACTTGAATTGGTATCTGGTACTGTTAAGAACCGGACGACAGGTACCCACGCTTTGCAACAGATACCGGCTTGTGCTGAAGCCGAGCTTCTTTTCCGAACGTTACATAAACTTTGTTGTGGGATTATTCGACAATATTATTCGACATATCCATCTCTTTTATTTTCTTTAGGTATCGTAGGATTAGCCAACCGGAACCTGTTAATCTTCGTTACCTTTTGTAAATAAACTTTGTATTTGAAATACAATAATTGCTCCATCTTCAGTATTGTATTAGTCATTGCTTGGTGCTAGAGATTGTTTTTTGGGAATTCGGCCACAACACTGTGGCGCCCCCGACCATCCAATAAGAACCCCGGCCTTCCTCCTCTGATCAGCTGGCGGGCCGTGTTCCCAAATAAGACAGACCAATGGTAAGTCGCACCCAAAAGGCACGAGGCCTTTTTGGCATGTAACAGTGTGTGCTTACGTACGTTTAGGCACCAGTTAACTCAATAAACCTCGATTACACTACTTGTTGCTGTGTTTTTACTGTTGTCGTGCCAAAAATCTCAATTTCAGGTTACGCTGGTTGATTGAAGTTGGTGTTGACGTTCGAACTGTCAGGTTGACAGTTCACAGGGAACTGACAAGCGAAGCGCGTCTCGTGCATCTCGAGGTGCGTCTAGTATCCAATCCACGGTATTGTTACGTTTGATCATCCATAAAGAAAAAGCCTTTGTACGTATGAATTAACTACCCACATTGAAATCGACTGAAACTCTATACCTAATGCCTAAAGGTGGCTTTATTCTAGATCGTTGGTCATGGAGATGAATCGGTGTCAACAATGTTCATGTGAGTTTGAACTCGAGTTTCAACTAAAGCACCACGTTCAAAAGACGCACGGAAATCTTTATGCGGCCGAACTGTTCCATGCCATCGTGGAACCCGAGGAGTTTTCGTGCATTTGGTGCAAATTCAAGAGCTATTCCAAACGGGACCTGTACGAACACTACAAACGCAAACATGGCGGTAGGTTTGACGACGACATTGAACGAAGCCCGTATTGTAATGAACAATTTCACGAATATCTCTGTGACTCTTGCCGATTCATGTCCGATTCCGCTTTGCTTCTGGTCAAACACCAGGGGGCCCTTGTGACACCACCACATGGCTATGCAGCTCCCAATGCAGTCGGCCTTGCTGAAGACTTTCCGCACACTGAATGTTCAAACAGACCCAGGCTGCAGAAGGATTCGAAAATGCCCGTGCTGACTCATTCCGCCCATAAAGAGATGAAATGGTTCCATTGTCCAAATTGTTCGTATAAAGGTAAACGGAAAGCGAGTTTGAAAAGCCACATGTTGAAACACGCTGCCGCTGAAGACATCATTTGGTTGCAATGTGCAAACTGTTCATTTAAAGCCAAACACGACGAGAGTTTAAAAAGGCACATGTTGAGACATGTCGCCGCTGCAGATACCGTTTGGCTGCAATGTACAAAGTGTTTATTTGAATTCACCCGGAAGGATCACTTGAAAACGCACATGTTGAAACACGCTGCCTCTGAAGACATAGTTTGGTTCAGCTGTGCGAAGTGTTCATTCAGATCCAAACACAATAGCAATTTGAAAAAACACATGTTGAGGCACAATGCAACTGAAGACATCGTTTGGTTTCAATGTGCGGAGTGTCCGCATAAAACTACCCGGAAGGACAGCTTGAAAAAGCACATGTTGAAACATGCTGCCCCCGAAGAGATCGTCCGTTTACAATGTGCGAAGTGTTCGTTCCAAACCACTTCGAAGTATCATTTGGAAAGGCACATGTTGAAACATGCTGCCGCTGAAGGTGAAGACATCGTTTGGTTCAACTGTACGAAGTGTTCGTTCAAAGCTATACTGGAGGCTCATATGGAGGAGCACATGCTGAGACATGCTGCCGCTGGAGTCATCACCTGGTTTCAGTGTGCGAAGTGCTCGTTTAAAACCACCCGGAAATATCGCTGGGAAACGCACATGTTGAAACATGCCGCCGTTGAAGACATCGTATGGTTCAACTGTGCGGAGTGTTCATTCAGATCAAAACACAAGGGCAATCTGAAGAAACATCACATGTTGAAACACGTTGCCGCTGAAGACATCGTTTGGTTCCAATGTGGGAAGTGTTCACATAAAACCACTCGGAAGGACAGCTTGGAAAAGCACATGTTGAAGCATGCTGCCGCTGAAGACATTGCTTGGTTCTATTGCGAAAAGTGTTCGTTCAAGTCCACCCGGAAGTATCACTTGAAAATGCATATGTTGAAACATGCTTCCGCCTCGGAAGACATCGTTTGGTTTCAATGTGAGAAGTGTTCATATAAAGCCAATCGCAAGGCGTACTTGAAAAAGCACATGTGGAAACATGCTGCCGCTGAAGACATCGTTTGGTTCAATTGTGCAAAGTGTTCATTCAAAACCAGATACAAGAGAGTACTGAACGAGCACATGTTGAAACATGCCGCACCTGAAGACATCGTTTGGCTCAGCTGTACGGAGTGTTCGTTCATATGCAAAATAAAGTCGAATCTGAAGGCGCACATGAAACGTGTTCATCAGATATGAGCGATCGGTGTAATCAAGTGACCGTTTGGCGATTGCCTGTTGCCTGATTGCAGGCGTGCGAGGTGTAGGACATGCAAATACCATTATGGTGGTAGAAATAGATCACTATTGCTGGACTTGGTCTCTGGTTTTGACGTTAAACATTTCTTGTGTGTGCTACAATGGAATTCCGGACTAAGGATAATAATATGCAACGATTTATCAGAAAATTTAAAAAGTAATATTCAATTGAATTCGTGTATAAATTCTAATGTAGAGTAGGTAGGTATACCTACCTAGGTACAATTATCTTTTCAAATAAAATTTAAAAGCTTGGATCGAGGCTTGGATTAGGTACATAATGCGGAATCTTATGAATAAACCGGATACTGAGAGTGAGTGGTAATAATTAGTGTTCGAATCACGATGTCAATTTTATTTGTATAGTGAAATTATCCTTTTGGGACATTTGAATGTCTGTTTTGATGTCGCAGGTGTCGAAAGTTGCGTTTGATTGGTAGGTAATTGAAAATTCATGGCATTGGAAAACAATTGTTTACGTTCAGTTGGACGCCACCTTCAACTTCCGTGGCTATCTTAGTTCCGGTCGATATTCTGACTTGTTAACAAGCATTTTCAGATTCAGAAGAAATTATTTAGTCTAGATCACTTTCTTACTAAAAGGTTACATCCGAGGTTACATCAAATGCTTCTAGGAGATTGAGCGTTTTCTTCGAATCTCTGTAGCTACCAGTCTATTTTTGTTGTCAGCACAGAATCGGTTGTTGGCTCTCACGCTCACGAGAGCCAATAAGCGACGGTGCTTTTACAGCCAGAAATATTAAAACCACGATTAAATAAGGCTGGTTGTACCCACCTTCAGACAAGCAGCTTTTTTCGATCCCCCGTTAGCTTTTACCTAGCTGCGCGCGCAACAAGGACGCTATGTCAAGGGTAGCCGGCTGCCGGTGGGTAGCTGTTCACAAAATACCGCCATTCTATCATTCATTCGTCTAGGTACTGCACTTTCAATGCAATTTTTCTGTTATTATTTCCAAATTCGCCCTGAAAAACATTAAAATTACTGAATATCCACCTCTACATCATTATCCAGGTAAGTAGGTATCTACTTTCAAACCCTATTCACCAGGATTGTTGCTAGTCAACTGGCTTTTACACCTGGATAAATTAAGTCAAAAATCCAATTGAAGTATGTAACAGTAGGGATTTACTGAACTGTATTGTTAAATAAGTACCTACTCACTAATAATAGCCATTCCAGATCATCAGACATGGCCGAAACACATCGGTGTCGACAATGTTCATACGAGTTCGAACTCAAGTTTCAACTGGAACACCACGTTCAACGGACACATGAAAATACTGACGCGAAAAAACTGTTCAGTGCCATCGTAGAGCCGAAGCGGTTCTCGTGCATTTGCTGTGAATTCAAGGGCTATTACAATTGGGACTTGTACGAACACTGCAAACACAAACATCACTGCAGGATCGACGACGAAAACATCGTGCGAAGCTCATTTTGCAATGAGGAATTCCATAAATTCCTATGCAATTATTGCCGATCTGGAACCGATTCCGCATTGCTTCTGCTGAAACACACGGATTCCCATCGATTTGCATTACCACCACACGTTAAACCACTTGACCTTGTTGATTTTCCGTCCACTAGATGTTACAGCAAACCCAAGCTGAAGAAACATCCAAAAAAGAAGATGTCGGCTTCTGCTCCCCATGAAAAGATCAATTGGTTGCAATGTGCGAAGTGTCCATATAAATGCAAATATCAATCGTATTTCAAGATGCACGTGTTGACACATGCTGCCGCTGAAGACTTCGATTGGTTTGAATGTGCAAAATGTTCATATAAATCCAGACAAAAGAGCAATTTGAAATCGCACATGCTGACACATGCTGCCGCTGAAGAAATCAATTGGTTTGAATGTGATAAATGCTCATTCAAAACCAAACGTAATGTGAGTTTGAAAAGGCACATGTTAAGACATGTTACCGCTGAAGACATCGTTTGGTTTCGATGTGCAAAGTGTTCATATAAATCGATTCGGAGAAGAAATTTAAACACGCACATGCTAAAACATGCTGCTGCTGAAGACATTGATTGGTTTAAATGTGGCAAGTGTTCATATAAATCCACACAAAAGAATAATTTGAAAACGCATTATATGCTGACACATGCTGCCGCTGAAGATATCGATTGGTTTGAATGTGCAAAATGTTCATATAAATCCGCACAAAAGAATCATTTGAAATCGCACATGCTGACACATGCCGCCGCCGAAGAAATCAATTGGTTCGAATGCGACAAATGTTCATTTCGAACCAAGTATAATGTGAGTTTGAAGAATCACATGTTGAAGCATGCTGCCACCGAAGACATCGTTTGGTTTCAATGTGCGAAGTGTTCATATAAGTCAAGTCAGAGAGGGAATTTGAAACTGCACATGTTGAGACATGCTTCCGCCGAAGACATCGATTGGTTCATGTGTGATAAATGTTTATTCAAAACCAAGCATTGTGCGAGTTTGAAAACGCACATGTTGAAACATGCTGCTGCTGAAGACATCGTTTGGTTTCAATGTGCAGAGTGTTCATATAAGTCGAAACTGAAAGGGTGCTTACAAAAGCACATGTTGAAACATGCTTCGAAAGAAAGTTGGTTCCACTGTACACGTTGTTTGTACACTTCTCATGATAAGTGGAGTCTCAAACGGCACGTGCTGACGCACGCTTCTGGCGATAATGTCGAGTGATTTTTCGGTGTACCTACGTGCCGATGTTCATTAAGTAGGTATCTAGGTACCTATAAAACTATAAACACAAGTCAGGTGTAATGAGGTACAACAGGTATGCAGAAGGAAATTTGAGAGGTCGAAATAATTATCAAAGTGTTCATCCAAATGTAAATAACATACCAAAAATGTTGTATTTGCTTTTTGAATTGACAACTTAACAATAAAGTGTGATTCTAATGATTCTATGCTCACTTTCAATAGGGAGTTATGGCAGAATGCCATTTTACTGTACGACACTAATAGAGGAGGCGTTAATATAATACTGTTCACCTTATTCTTAGTTCTTGAATTAGAGTTATTGCAGATCGCAAACACCCCCTACTTATTGAACCCTCGATTCCACCCTATCCTTTAAATTCAAATGTCAAATGATGTTCCGTCATTCCGAATTCCTAACCTGAATTTTAGTCTCAGTACAAACCAGTTTATAAAGTTATTCGCGGAGCAGGGAACATCTCTTAGAAGCTGTCGTTTTGGGAGGTGGGACAAACGGATACGTAGAGTAGGGGAAGGTTACTTAAAATGGGATAGGTACTCAGTTGAAATGGGATACCAAGGGCTCTGACAAAATCAAGTATAGTCTGTACACCGATAGAACGGACTTTTTTGAATTTCAGTGATGTAACCTATAGCAAATAAAAGCACCAAAGACTGTAACAACATGGGCGCGTCTGGAACTAATATTAGTTTTGTTCGGTTGGTAGTCTTACCCGGGCAAATTATTCCTACGCCAAGCCAATGGCATTACATTCAGCGAGTTTGACACTTACGTACGATTTCTAACCTCCATTTCTCTATGATGTTTGTTATTTTTAGTCGGCTCGGCTGTTGTGAGTGTTGAGTTGAATAAAATGAGCCTCATTCAAAAAAAATATTTTCTTATTCATTAAAATTGGTATTAAACTGGTGTCATTTAAAATTATACCATAGCATTTAGCTGTGATTACCGGAAATAAGCACCTCTTTCTAACTGGAATACCAAATTTCGCGGGTAACGCTCGGGTCTACTTTTCAAGCGGAGGAATCTGGTGGTCCTTTCTATGAGTGTATAGAGTATAGGTACCGACATCTAACCCAATATTCACCGAACTCAAGCTCTAGTCTAATGCAACGGCCAAACGTACTTTCGAGTTGACAGCTGAAGCGCGAGCCGTACCAGGTAAGTTTTATGGTTTTCAGATTTTCTGATCTAATATCAAGGGTTCATATGAGTAAGAATTGCGTGCGAAGTGATAGGGGGGAACATGTTCATTACCTTATTATTCACCTCAAGCTAAGATATGACCATATGACTATAGTACCTTTCAAATACAAAATTTGCGAACAAATGCTAGAAAATGGCGTGAAAAACCGCCATAGAGTTGAAAAATACGCGCCGCAGCGAACAGGGTAATAGGCTAGAGGTTAATACACATTAGTGATTACTCATTTTTCATCAAAAAGTCCGCATTGTTCATTAAATTATAAATAACTGCGTTTTACATTGATCGGATGTGCGTACGCAACCCATAATGCAACCCCCAACAACTCTATTTTCAGTTTGACTAGCGAAAGTTGCCTAAAAACCACGATTTCAGGCAACACTCGCTACATCAGTGTACTGCGGAATGTATTTTACTCCCAGGGACTTTTCTTACACGATTCAAGAATAGCGGCCCACTTGTTCACAAACGTACGACACTCGGAGCGAACTTCAACATGGCGAATAAATAGTTGACGTTGACAGCAGACAGCAGCGGAAAGTCACGGCCGTTGCTTGTCAAACTGAAAATAGAGTTGGTGGGGGTTGCATTATGGGTTGCGTACGCACATCCGATCAATGTAAAACGCAGTTATTTATAATTTAATGAACAATGCGGACTTTTTGATGAAAAATAAGTAATCACTAGTGTGTATTAACCTCTGGCCTATTACTCTGTTCGCTGCGGCGCGTATTTTTCAACTTTGTGGCGGTTTTTCTTGCGATATTGTAGCATTTGTTCGCAAATTTTGTATTTGACGCCAAAATTTGGCGCAAGCGTTGGGTATACCATTATAATGAAAGTTACTATTTATTTATTTTGAGGTTACGTGAGAAAAAATTTCGAATGTCAAATATGAGTGTTTGGGTAAAACGGGATTTTTGTCATCCCGTAAAACGGGATATCCCAGATGCGTGAGATGCAGAAGGTGGGTCCATGATGCCTGCGCCAGAGCACATGAGGAAGGAGAAGACTTCCCTTGTGACTTCTGCCTTGAATTCTGATTTTTTCTGTTTTTTTTACTTGTCTTGTGTATAATTTAAAAATCTCTATTTGGTTTTTGTTTTGTTACCTGAGAATGGTTGTTTATTTTCATATTTTATATGTCTGTTATACCTACCTAGTGGTTTTCATAATAAAACTTAGAATTTGAATGTCTGGTTATCATATTCTTAATAGACTAGTTAACAACAAAACAAAAAGCAACAATAGAGCCTTGCTCTAAGTTGTTTGATACCTACTTACGATATGGACCATGAAACTCACTGCTCCGAAAAAAGCATTAGATATCTCGAAACTGCGATTTTGACAGTTCACTTTCTATAACTTTGTTATTATTACTAAAACAGTGTTCTACTTAACCACACATACAAAGCCGCGCCTGTGGATCTAAGTTCTGCTGATAACCGAAAGATGTCATGCCCCTTGGTGAAAATGCAAGAGTGTCCCCTCCCCATCTTGCCTCGTCAACCGTCTTGCCCCCCTTCCCCTACCTATCAGACAACCGCGTAAACGGCGACGACCGGCGTATCTTGCTGATTACTCTGCATAAAATAGATCGGCTTTTCTTTTTGTATCCCATGATAATTTCATCGTTCGATTTTTGTTCAAATTCATTCCTAGATTTAGTTGAAGTACCTACCTGCCTAATTGGTATTTCAGTTCATTTGGACCTAATGTTGGTTGTTTAAAAATATGTAGCGGCAAAAAAAATATTGGGGTCATTACTCGGGACAGGAGTACCTAATGACCGGCATGGAGGGGGTGCTTGATGCTTGGAGGTCGAAGAGTAAATACGTAAACCGAATTGTCGAGTTTCATTTAATTCCAGTACCATTATAATATCGACCCCAGGCCCCACACGAGTATTTTACAAAAGCTAGAAATTTTTGAACTAGTTTTACCAGGGAGGAGACTGGAAATTTGTTTGTCCGAACTCTGAAATTCACCCCCCAAAATTAGTCGATATTCAGCGGCATGACTTGGGGCACCTCAAATCAAAATGGAAATATCCGTCATCTCGAGAATTTTTTACCGTGTTCACAGTAGTTCACAGTGGGTAGTTCACCAGCATTTCATGCCAGCAGGTAGGGGAGGGGGTTGAGGATTTGGCCAGGTGGAGGCTTCGGCCACCATCAATTACTCATTTCCTGTTTGAACTTCGCGCCGTATCTTAGTTGTTGCGTTCACCCCTCCCAAGCAACAGTTTGAATCAAGGTTTGAATGCTGATTGGTTTTATTGAAGTTTAATTGAGGTTTTATGAAGGAATTGAGCTTGCTAAATAGTTTTGAAATAGATTTTGAACAACCAAGAGCTCTTGAGAACTCTTTGATTTGATTGAAAGCTCCCCAGAACCTCTTCAACACCTTACGATGAAACTTTCAAGCATTGAATCAGTTTTGTTTTATAGAGGTCTTGAGTTAGTATTTACTCACACGACCATGATAAAACTATTAAGTCCTCGCTGAGTCCTTCTCTTACCATTTTGTTTCATGATATTTTTATGATGGATTTACGTCAGTTTCAATTTGTTCTTGTAAAAATTGTTTTAAAACCGGGCGTGCCGGTAGTTTTATAGAAATTTTATCATTGAATCTTCAAGTCAGATCCAAAGTTACTTTATGAAAGCAAAGCTTCCATGAAACTTAAATAAATTCAAATTGAGTAGCGGACGCTTCAATAAAACTAAAACAAAACCTAATCAATTTTACTTCTCTGAAAAAACTGTGATAAAACCAAAATTTCTCATTTGGGTGACGAAATGCTTTCATAAACCCATTATAGAACTGAATCGATAGGTGCTTTCCTTTTACAACCTGAACTAAGTAGGTATTCTGACCTAAGTTGTTGGTGGTATCTCACTTTCGCGCATGCGATTTCTCGCTCTTTCTCTCTCTGACTTAGATCAGATCAGTGAGTTTTGTGCTAAAAGAAAAGCAGCTAATTTTACACGTTCAAGCCAGTTAGGTATTGTTTATTGATCCCGAGAGAGTGATAAGTATATTGCTATTGTTTACAACGTACGGTTGCGGCCATTATAAAGTGAGCGACAATGTCAACGAGTTGGCTTGCTGTCATGCGACGTTCAGGCCAGAATCCAAAAGAATCTGTCAACTGTCGTCCACTTTAAAAAGGCCGCAACGGTACAGAGCTCATCTTATTATTCAGTGAAAATGTCCATCAGTCCTCGAATAAATTCGGGGTCACAAACTCACAACCACAATAACCAAACAAGCAACAAATACTCAGTGTCATTGATCATCGCCTGTGTCAAAGGCTATAGGCTTGTGCCAACCTTTAAGGTTAGTTGTGCACTTTAGACTTCGGCTAGACCGTCATAAAACCTTCATAAAACCAACAGCTCTGAAGGTAGGCACTGAATAAAACCGAATGGTTTATATACAAGACATACAAGTTTTTTGAGTTCGTGAGTTCGACCATATAGGCCTATATAAAGCCTGAATAAATCCTAAAACACTAGAAAAGGTTTTATGCAGAACATAATAATCTCAGCTGAGACGAACAGTTTTATCTTGGTTTATATGGAAATCGACAAGTTTTACAAAAAAACCGCCATATTGTTCCGATTAGCTTGAGCCACCATGATCGACACAAAGAATATGAACACGTTTTTTCAGTTTCTTGTAGTTTTGACAAGGAAAATTACGCCTATTCGAGTTTTTATGGATCACAAGGCCTATTCTTACATGTGATTATTGTTGTTTCTGAGGTTATGTTTTTTTTGTTAGATTATTCCTCGGATTATTCAAATATCAATGAAAGGTGATTTTGGAAGGGCATTGTCTTTTTTTCAACCTAACTTGTTGTTGTTGTCCGATGTCCAGAAATCACCTTTATAATTTTCCATTATTGAACTAATTCTAAATAGCTGATTCTCTTTGGTTATAAACCTCGGCTGAAACCTCCCCAGCCACTGGCCGAAACTACCTCACTACTGGGATAGATTAGGCCAAACGCATATATTTTTTAAGACGATAAAAAAACAGATCAACTATTTTTCAGAACCATACCATGACTTCTTTCACTTTTTGTAGCTTAGGTATTGAAGTTCATATTGGCACTGAAAGAAATTGTTTTTTGCATAACACCTTTTCATTTTGATGAAAAAGTCATAAGTAGCCGAATCCTCCACCCTCTCCCTTACTTGTTAAGTGGTGGGCCGGGAAAGTGAAAATTGAAACAAATTGTGATGACAATTCAACTGTCAAAAATGTAACCAATAAAGAAGGGTTATTTCAGCAATTTCCCCCAATCAGGCTATGATTAGATGAAAATTGCACTAGTGTAATTTCCGGTACGGAAATACAATCCACGTTTCCCGGAAGGCTTCTGCGCATACCTGTGAAAGTAGGACGTTGCCAAATCTATATCACGACAACAAGTTGACAACACTGTAATACGGTGTGCGTGTGTAATGTCACGCAAATTTCAGCTGACAGCGCTTGACGTCGATTTGACGTTTCGACAGATCTAACCAAATAACGCTCTTGTTTCGTCGATCGCCTCGCAGCTCGTTGTGTTTCGTATCACCTGAATCTTTTCTGCGTCTTTCTGCCATACGGCACGTAACATTTCATTCTAAACAATATTAAATCACAGAATAGCTATATACAGAAGCGTGACTAGAAAAGGATATCAAAAATTAGAGTGGGATAAAAAAATTGACCAGAAGGCGGTCCTTGAGTGCTACTCGGCAGTATTCGGTATAGTTTCGTTACCTTCCGTGTTATGTGGGCAATCCTATTGGGCACTGAGCGAGAGATGGGCACAGCGATGAGGACGCGCGAAGCGTTTGAAATGGCCAAGTAGACTGGGAATATTTGGCATTTGATTTTTCATGTCACTCTGACATTTCGATTTTCGAAAACATTTTCTTCGGCATTTTCAAAACATTTTCACCATGAACGATGCAGAACAGGTGAAGCTGAAAAGGAAATGGGGCGTTGCATGTTCGTACAAAGATTCCGGCTACAGATTCTATTCTGAAAGTGACAGTGAAGACTTTTCTTTAATATCACGAGAGATCACGGTTCACAATTCCGATAGGGCTATTTCACGTTACGGTTGTCGACCTTCTCATCTGTTGGTGATTTTTTACTGTCACATGTCAATCTCGCGCGAAGTGTAAGTCAACTGTCAAGTGTAGTGTTCTTTTTTTCTCCAAAATTTTACGTTAGGTATGGGTAATGGGTACCAAGGTACCTAATTAAAATGGAAAAAATGCATCAGCATATAGGTATCCTTGGAATAGAATGTCCTTACTCAAGTGGTTCACTATTTAATAGTTATTTATGTTGAAAAAATATTTATTTAAATTATTATTATTCGTAAAAAATGTTTGTCCGCCAAATCCCTTTCCTCCTCAAAGTCCTAAACTGTCCATTGCCGTTACCGTTTTTGCGCGACTATTTGAAAATCTGGTGTCTGGTGGATTTCTGGTGGATTTTCACAGTCGATCTAGTGAAAACTCCCAAGAGAGCGTTGGCAACACTGGTCGTTTTCTGTTTATTGTGCATCGTGCATCTAGTAGGTACCTATCCATGGTATCTAATGTTATGTTTATTCATTCAAAATTCACACTCTTTATAAAATCGAAATCATCAACCTACTCATGCCTATGTACCTACAAGACTGCTGCTAGAAAGAGATTTTATGCGTAAGTACCCACTCAATAGACATCTGATAATATTCTTGAATGCCTAAATGATGACTATATTCTAGATCATTGGTCATGGAGATGCATCGGTGTCAACAATGTTCATATGAGTTTGAACTGAAGTTTCAGCTAGAACACCACGTTCAAAGGACACATAAAAATGTTTACGCAGCAGAACCATTCCATGCCATCATGAAACTCGAGCAGTTGCCGTGCATTTGCTGCACATTCAAGGGCTATTACAATTGGGACTTGTACGAACACTGCAGACATCAACATCACTGCAGGATCGACGACGACATTGAACGAAGCTCATATTGTAATGTAGAATTTCATAAATTCCTCTGCGACTCTTATCCATTTAGGTCCGATTCTGCGTTGCTTCTGGTAAAACACACGTATTTCCATCGATCGGCGGCACAAGCGACGCTACCACACTGCAGTGCAGTTGACCTTGGTGAAGACTTTCCGCACACCGGATATTTGGACCAACCCAAGCGAGAGAAGTATTTGAAAAGCCGCATACCAACTACTGTTGCCCATAAAAAGATAGAATTATTTCACTGTTCAAAGTGTTCATATAAAAGCAACAGGAGGTACAGCTTAAAAAGTCATATGTTAAGACATGCTGCCCCCGAAGACATCGCTTGGTTTCAATGTGCGAACTGTTCGTTCAAATGCAAACAGAAGAGTGTATTGGAAAAACACATGTCTAGACATGTTGCCGCTGAAAACATCGTTTGGTTTCAATGTGCAAAGTGTTCATACAAAACCATCCGGAAACACAGCTTGAAAAAGCACATGATGTTGCAACATGCTGCCCCTGAAGACATCGTTTGGTTCAACTGTGCGAAATGTTCGTTCAATACCAAAAACAAGGCCTATTTGAAAACGCACATGTTGAAACATGCTGTCGCTGAAGACATCGATTGGCACCAATGTGCGAGGTGTTCATTCAAAACCAAATACAAGGCCAGTTTGAAAACGCACATGTTCAAACATGATGCTCCTGAAAACCTCGTTTGGTTCTGCTGTGCGGAGTGTTCATTCAAAACCAACCACAAGTTCCATTTGAAAAAGCACATGTTGAAACATGGTGGCCCTGAAGATATCGTTTGGTTCAACTGTGCAAAGTGTTCATATGAAACCAACCAGAAGTCCAACTTGAAAGCGCACATGCTAAAACATGCTGTCGCTGAAGACATTGTTTGGCTGCAGTGTGCAAAATGTTCGTATAAAACCACCCGGAGGTATAACTTGAAAGCGCACATGTTGACACATGCTGCCGTTGAAGACATTGCTTGGTTTCAATGTGCGAAGTGTTCGTTCAAAGCCAAGTACAAGAGCAATTTGAGTAGGCACATTATACAGCAACATGCTGCCGCTGAGGTCATCAGCTGGTTTCAATGTGAGAGCTGTTCATTTAAAACCAAACGAAGTAGCAGTTTGAGAGGTCACATGCTGATACATGCTGCCGCTGAGGACATCACCTGGTTCCAATGTGAGAACTGTTCATTTAAAACCAAACATAGTAGTAGTTTGGAAGGTCACATGCTGATACATGCTGCCGCTGAAGACATCATTTGGTTCAACTGTGCGACCTGTTCATATAAATGCAAGCGAAAATCGGAGATGAACTCGCACATGAGACGAATCCATCCGAACTGAGCGATCGGTGCGATCAAGTGAGCCAAAACTGGCAAAATGGGGCTAGAACAATCAAGAGGCAACATGAGACGAAACACGGATTTTTTTTTCTTCTAATATACCTACCTAACAGTGGCGTAACTAGAAGTGTCCAATGGGAGGGGTCACGACTGAAAAATATGCGAATATGCGAGCAAAACGTATAAAAAAGCGTCGCATTTAAAAAATTTTTCAGGGAATTTGATGGCCAATGGGGGGGGTTTTGACCCCGAAACCCCCCCTCTAGTTACGCCACTGCTACCTAAACCCTGATATTACTAGATACCCACCTCATAACATTTCATCACCGTGAATTTTATGCAAAACACTTTTTCATCTGTTTTTTTTTCATGTTGGTATGCAGCTTTTGGTATCACAAAGCACAGCTGACCATAAGATAATTTTATTGGTGAAAATCTTCTTAACAAATAAAAGTTTACAAAATACCTACCCACAGCTTTCTTCTTATTGATAAAAAAAAATGCTCCCAATTTCGGACACCCCTATCCGAAATTAGACATCCAGTTTTTAAAAATAAGAGATATTCAGGTTAAAAAAATAATAAATCGCTAGTGTAGGATTTCTTCGGGATAAAGGATACCTACAGCTTCTATTGCTATATTTGCAAGGTCCATTCACTTAATGTTCCCCCTTTTCTCATCGCTGGCAACTGTTCCTGCAAGTTTTGTCTTCTCAAAGATGGGTCAAGTCTCGAGTGAAGTTGAAGTTCAGCTTGAAACGTACAGTAGTTGCACTGAAACATTGAAACCAATGGATTCCGTCATTTAAAGCATGTTTATTTTCAGGTTTATTTACTGTGTGCGCTCTTGAAATAGACAACTACCTATGAATTCAGTTATATTGCGCTGAACTAGCTGGTTTCTTTATTCGCAGCATGTTTCAACAGCTTGTGTCTTTCCAAATGTGACTTTCGTTTAGCTCGGTACGGACAATGGTTGCACTGGAACCATTCGATCTCTTCAGCCGCAGCATGCGTCAACATGTGCATTTTCAAATGCGACTTTCTTTTGGCCCGGTACGAACAATTGTTGCACTGGAACCCGTTGATTACTTCTATCGCAGCATGTTTCAACATGTGATCCGTCAAATTTGACTTTCGTTTGGCTCGGAACGAGCAATGGCTGCACGGGAACCAGTTGATTTCTTCATTGGCAACATGTTTCAACATGTGCATTTGCAAATGTGCCTTCTGTTTGGCTCGGTACGAGCAATCGTTGCACTGGAACCAGTCGATATCTTCATTTGCAGCATGTTTCAACATGTGCATTTTCAAACATGCCTTGAGTTTCGCGCGGTACGAACAGTGGTTGCACTGGAACCAGTTGATTTCTTCATCTGTAACATGTTTCAATATATTGTGTTTTTTCAATTCCGACTTCCGTTCAGCTCGGTACGAACAATGGTTGCATTTGAACCATTTGATTGACTTATTCGTAACATGTTTTCCGTGATGTTTATTCATATTGTGCCTTTTTAAATATTTCTTTTGTTTCGCCCGGTACGAGCAATAGTTGCACTGGGACCAGTTGATTTCTTCATTCCTGGCATGTTTCAACATGTGCGTTTTCAAATACGACTTCTTTTTACCTCGGTACGAACAATGGTTGCACTGGAACCAGTTGATTTCTTCATCCGAAGCATGTGTCAACAAATGGCTCACCAAATTTTGTTTTTGTTTAGCCCGATACGAGCAATGACTGCACTGGAACCAGTTGATTTCTTCATTCGCAGCATGTTTATTCGTCATGTGCTTTTTTAAATGAGCTTTTAGTTTAGCTCGGTACGAACAATAGCTGCAATTATACTTGTCGATTTTTTGTTTTGAATCATGAGTCGACATGTACAGTTTTATTACTCCAAGATCTC
The DNA here is from genome assembly GCA_949128115.1 of Anaspis maculata. NCBI lineage: Eukaryota > Metazoa > Arthropoda > Insecta > Coleoptera > Scraptiidae > Anaspis > Anaspis maculata. The sequence goes on along the minus strand of OX421967.1, from coordinate 58,300,584 downwards.
TGACAGTTCTTCTTTCACCAGCCCTATCCAAACCTAGTGACTCCATGTCTTCGGCCTCATCTGTGGTTTCTTGTGGCACCTCCATCGTTGGATTCTTTCCGCACAAATAAGAATGTTTCACAAGAGATAAACTCGAATCCGACTCGTATCTGCAGCAGTCACACGAATATCTTCCACTTACTTGTCGAAACGTCTCATTTTTACTGTTTCCGGTCATCTCCAGACAATTTGCTTGTTTGCAATGTTCGTACAATTCCAACTGATAGTAGCTTTTGTAGTGGCAGCAGATGCAAGGGAACTGTTCCGGTTCAACAATAGCATGGTAGAGTTCGGCAGCATGAACATTTTTGTGATTTTTCCGGACATGGTGGACGAGCTGAAAGGCGGATTCAGTCCGATGCGAGCATTGCGAGCAGTTGTATGTGTCAACCATTTCGGGTAATTCTAACCTGAAATAGCACAGAAATGGGACTTCGATATGAGCTATTCTGGGCGTTCACTAGCAACTTACATTTTGTGTTTACGAAGTTGCAGGTACCTACAACAAATCGGAAGTTGTTTCAGCAACACGACAAACAATACGTTTTTCTGGCTGAATCGCAAACGATTGAATGCGGTAGAGAACAGGCACTGGACAGAGGCACGTTAAGAGTCGTTGGACAGGACAAAACAGGGAACTGTACACTCATACAACAATAGAGGTCGTCGCGCCATCTTTGGTCGCGCCCTTTGATCAGTGACTGGCGCGTCTAGAACTAAAATCATAGCGCGCTATTCAAACGTAACTTTTCTGGAGTTTATTTTGTGTAAGTAGGTAGGTAGGTACCTAATGATTCGAATTCGTTAGGAAATAGCGAGGGAAAAAGTATATTACATACCAAGGTGGAAAGGATCTCATTACAGCCAAGGGATTCAATATATTTCCGAGGCGCGCCGAGGTGAGATAGAATCCCGTAAGATGTACGTAATGAAGCTTCACTCCGTGGTATGTATACCTAAGACTTTATTCACAATAATCCAGGTCAAATGCAAAGAATTGGCTTTATTTAAAGTTTTTCGCGTCAAACGTTTTTATTAGGTACCTACCTAGGCATAGGGAATCTTTTCAAACAACGCATCCATCAACACTCCGCGCTCCGCGACAGCTGTTCAGATCAGATCACCTTTCTTCATACGTCACTTTCGGCCCGTGATCCGAAAGTGACATCATTTTCCAACCTGAAGGAATGAAGGAAATCATTCACTTTCCAACTTTTGAAAAGTTGGAAATGTATCGATTGCTAACTCATTGTGAATAAAATATCTCAAGGTATATTAGGTAAGTTCTTTTTCGATCGCCCGCTCTAGTTACCTATATCTTTGTTGCGTGCGCGGAAGTGATGTCGTGCGCACAAAAGTGCGCAGTAGTTCTGATGAAAGGGTGTCATTTTATCCGTTTATTGTGCATCTAGTAGGTACCCACGGTACCTATTTGTTACGTGTATTCATTCAAAGTGGACACTTTACGAAATCGAAATCACCTATACAGACCTACCTACTCATCCCTGAGTACCTACCTACAGAACTGCTGCCAGTCAGAGATTTCATACGTACGAACCCACTACATTGAAATCCATAACGCCTAAATTGGACTTTATTTCAGATCGTTGGTCATGGAGATGAATCGGTGTCAACAATGTTCATATGGGTTTGAACTCAAGTTTCAACTCGAGCACCACGTTCAAAGGGCACACGGAAATGTTAACGCAGCCAAACCATTCCATGCCACCGTAGAACTAGAGCACTTAACGTGCATTTGGTGCCAATTCAAGAGCTATTCCAAACGGGACTTGTACGAACACTATAAACGCAAACATCACAGTGGGATCGACGACGACAGTGAAAGGAACTCGTATTGTAATGATCAATTCCATAAATTTCTTTGCGACTCTTGCCAATTCATGTCCGATTCTGAATTGCTTCTGGTGAAACACACGGCTTCCCATCGATTGGCGACCATTAAATTGCCACCACATGGCAATGCTGTTGACTTTGCTGAAGATTTTTCGCACACTGAATGTTCAAGCAGACCCAAGCAGGCGAATGACTTGAAAATGCACATGCTAACTTATGCTGCCCATGCGGAGATGAAACGGTTTCAGTGTTCAAAGTGTTCGTTTCGTGTTAAATGGAAAAGGAGTCTTAAAAGGCACATGTCGAAACATGTTGGCGCTGAAGGCATCGTTTGGTTGCAGTGTGCCAAGTGTTTGTATAAAACCACCCGGCAGGATCACTTGAAACTGCACATGCTGAAACATGCTGCCGCAAAAGACATCATTTGGTTTCAATGTTCGCAGTGTTCGCATAAAACCAACCGGAAAGAGAGCTTGAAATTGCACATGTCGAGACGTCACTCTACCAAAGTGGCCGACGAAGGCATACTTTGGTTGCACTGTGAAAAGTGTCCGTTCAAAACCAGACACAAGGTTTATTTAAAAAAGCACATGTCGAAACATTCTACGGCTGAAGGCATCGTTTGGTTGGAATGTACCGAGTGTTTGTATAAAACCACCCGGAAGGATCACTTGACAACGCACATGTTGAAACATGCTGCCCCTGAAGAAATCGTTTGGTTCGACTGTGCGAAGTGTTCATTCAAAACCAAACGCAAAAATTATTTGAAAACCCACATGTTAACGCATGCTGCCGCTGAAGACATCGTTTGGTTGCAGTGTGCAAAATGTTCGTATAAATCCACCAGGAAGTATCACTTGAGGACACACATGTTGAAACATGCTGCAGCTGAAGACTTGGTTCCACTGCGAGAACCGTTCGTTCAAAACCAAACATAGGTAGTTTAAAAGGGAGCATGCTGATACATGCTGCCGCTGCAGACATCGTTTGGTCCAACTGTACGACGTGTTCATATAAATGCAAACGAAAGTCGGATATAAACACGCACATAAGACGTGTCCATCTGAACTGAGCTATCGGTGTGATGAGTGAGTGAGCCAAAACTGCCAAAATAGGGCTAGACTATTTAACGAGGCAACATAAGACGATATACCTTCACCTCGACCTTCACATAATTTTTTCTCTTCAAATCTCGCTTTAAATATAAACTGCAATATCACTAGATATCCCAGCACATTCTCTTGAATGGGAAATTATAGTAACAAACGTCTTGACCGATGACGCCCGTGCTCCTTGCACCCCAGCATTCACTATTCACTAGAGTCATTTTTTCTCACCTATTTTTCTTATACCTATAGGTACAACTTTAATTACAAAGAACTGTCTGTGAATTACAGGTGACTAATAGGTAGTCCAGTCCAGTAGAACAGTCATAATAACAATACAATAGGTAAATTGGAGAGATGGTTATCTACGTAAGAATAAATCACGAAAATGGAAATTAAAATAAATGTTCAAGTTCCGTATATATGATTATGAATAATTTGCCCTACTTGCCCTAAGTACATAGGTATATCGAGGAAAATCTTTTTTTTTGATCGCCCGCTACATATCTTGAGCTATATCTTTGTTGTGCGCACAGGAGTGCGCAGTAGCTGTCGTAAAATAGTGTTGTTTTATCAGTTTATTGTGCATCTTATAGTATCTGCTACGTTGGGCTTATCATATGTTAAAAATTCATTTGAAATTCACATTTTATAAAATCCGAGATATAATCGAAATTATCTACCTACTCATACCTAGGTAGGTACCTACTGGGCTGTTGCCAGTCAGAAAGAAGTTTCATACGTAAGTACTTACTTAACAGAAATCTAATAAAATGCCTAAATGATGGCTCTGTTGTAGATCGACGGTCATAGAGATGAATCGGTGTCATCAATGTTCATATGAGTTTGAACTGGAGTTTCAAGTAGAACACCACGTTCAAAGGGCACATAAACATATTCATCCAGCAGAACTGTTCCATCCCAACATGAAACCCGAGCAGTTTTCATGCATATGCTGCAACTTTAAAAGTAATTACAAACTGGACTTGTACGAACATTACAAACACGAACATCACAGTGAGATCGACAACGCTATCGAGCGAGGCTCATTTTGTAATGAGAAACTTCATGAATTCCTTTGCGACTATTGCCAATTCCGGTCCGTTTCCGCCTTGCTTCTGGTGGAACACACGGATTCCCATCGATTGGCAGCCCTTACTCCGTTACCACACCGAAATTCAGTTGACCTTGGTGAAAACTTTCCGCACACCGGATATTTGAGCAAACCCAAACGAAACAAGGTTACATGGTTTCAGTGTCTAAAGTGTTCATATAAAACCATCCGAAAAGAGATCTTGATTTTGCACATGTCAAGACATGTCGCCGCTGAAGACATCGTTTGGTCGCATTGTGCAAAGTGTTCGTATAAAACCACTCGGAAGGATCACTTGAAAACGCACATGTTGAAACATGCTGCCGCGGACGATATCGCTTGGTTTGAATGTGCGAACTGTTCGTTCAAATTCAAACGCAAGAGCAATTTGAATCAGCACATGTTGAGACACGCTGCCGCCGAAGACATCGTTTGGTTTCAGTGTGCGAAGTGTTCACATAAAACTACACGAAAAGACAGCTTGGAAACGCACATGTTGAAACATGCTGCCGCAGAAGACATCGTTTGGTTCCAATGTGCGGACTGTCCGTTCAAATCCAACCGCAGGAGCAATTTGAAACAGCACATGTTGAGACATGTTGCCGCTGAAGACCTTGTTTGGTTTAAATGTGAGGAGTGCTCGTATAAAACTACCCGGAAAGACGCCTTAGAAATGCACATGTTGAGACACGTTGCCATTGAAGACATCGCATGGTTTTACTGCGCAGAGTGTTCGTTCAAGACAAAACACAAGGCCTATTTGGAAAAGCATATGTTGAAACACGCTGCAGCTGAAGACATCGTTTGGTTCCAATGTGCGAAATGTTCTTTCAAAGCCAGACATCACGGTAGCTTGAAAAGGCACATGTTGAAACACGCTGCTGCTGAAGATATCGTTTGGTTTCAATGTGCGGAGTGTTCGTTCAAAGCCAAACACAGGGACTATTTGAAAAAGCACATGTTGCAACATTCTGCCCCTGAAGACATTGTTTGGTTCAACTGTGCGAAGTGTTCATTCAAAACCATACACAAGGGTTATTTGAAGAAGCACATGTTGAAACACGCTGCCGCTGAGGACATTGTTTGGTTTCACTGTGCGGAGTGTTCATTCAAATTCAAACACAAGGCCCATTTGAAACAGCACATGTCGAAACATACTGCCCCTGAAGATATCGTTTGGTTCAACTGTGCGAAGTGCTCGTGTAAATACAAACGAAAGTCTGATATGAAAACGCATATGAGTCGTGTTCATTCGAACTAAGCAATCGATGTGAATTAGCAGTAGGTAGGTACAGTTGGGAGCGAAATGATTCATACGGCACCGCTAGGAAGTGGGCTGGATTTCAGAAATGTTAGCTCCTTGGATCGTTCTTGAATGCCAGTTTTGATTACGGCCAATCTCTAATCAAAACTGGCATTCAAGAACAATCCAAGCAGCTAACATTTCTGAGATCCAGCCGACTTCCTAGCGGTGCCGTATGAATCATTTCGCTCCCAACTGTACCTACCTGCTGGCATGAAATCCTGGTTTACACCGCCAGGAAAAATCTTTGAAAATCATCGTAAATCAATAGAAATCTTCGAAAATTATCGGGATTCGCATATGCATATTAATTAGAGTATCTATTGCTTTCAATCGACAACCACTACCCAAGTATTAAACATTTTTGATTCTGTACTTCCCAGAGTATTACGATTAAAATAGCAGAAAGCATGAACATTTTACTTGGTCTAGTTTTTGTGCTGTCCCTAAAGTGCCATGAAGAGCAACTTATATAGCTGAATTGTTGCGTGCTAAAAAGCCCTCGTGTCTTTCCGGTGCGATTTACCCATCGGTTCGTCTTTTTCAGAAACACGGCCCGTCAGCAGATCAGTGGAGAAAGGCCGGGGTTCATTAGATGGTCGAGGGCGCCACAGTATTGTAGGCCGATTCCTCAGAATAACTCTAGTGCCACCAAGCAATGACTGAATACAACACTCAAGATGAAGCAATGTTCGGATTACGAATACAAATTATTCACCAAAGACAATGAAAATGAACAGGTGTCGGCTGGTTGATTTCACAAAATGACAACATACGGAATTTCGAAACATACGAAAAGTCGCTGTTACCACCACAATGAGCTTGATAGCAGAATCTTGAAACTTTGAAACTGGAACTGAAACTGGAGAAACTGGTATGTTGAAAACTGTGAAAATTCACTCAACTCAGTGTCGACTTCAATCCAAAAAGATGACTGAAGGGGGAACCAAATCATTTTTTCTGTTAACTGCCAGGTGGTGATCGGTTTCATTTTGATAGGACAGGTGTGGTCGTGCTTCTTTGATCGAAAAAACACAAAGCCGAACTCGGGACTCGACCTGCAAGTAGAGAACGCTGCAATACCTAATAATTACAATGTGCCTGTTTGATTTTTTGCTTGGACACTTTGACAGCATGATAGCAGCGACAGCACCACACCTTGTTTATTCTATACTGCCATACTCTGTTCATCGTCCATACTAATTCACCTGACCTTGTGGGTAAGTATTTTTTTCGGTAGGCTGTTACGTCGTGGGACGTTTTATCGGTGGGATGATTCTAAAGTAGGATGCTGCATGGTCTCCCATGCAGCATCCTATTCCTATAAGGATAAGGATAAGGAAGCATATAATTCCTTGAAAATTAAATGCTCAATGTAAGCTTTCATAAGGCCACCATTACCTATTTATACCGAGAAAATCTTTATTTTTATCGATCGCTCGCTGTATATCTATGCCCGGCATAATTATTGACGTGCGCACAGAACTGCGCAGTAGATGTCGTAAACTGGTGACATTTTATTCGTTTACCGTGCATCTAGTGTCCACGGTATTGTTACGTTTATTCAATCAAAGTTGAAACGTTACAGAATCGAAATCATCAACCTAGCCGGTAGGTAGCTTCCTACAGGGCTGCTGTCAGTCAGAACGAGATTTTATACGTATGTACTCAATAGAGATCTGATAAAATTCTCAAATGCCTCAATGATGGTTAATTCCAGATCGTCCATCATGGAGATGAATCGGTGTCAACAATGTTCATATGAGTTTGAACTAAAGTTTCAGCTAGAACACCACGTTCGAAGGGCCCATGGAAATGTTTACGCGGCAAAACTATTCCACGCCATCATGGAACCCGAGCAGTTGTCTTGCATTTGCTGCAAATTCGAGAGTTCCTACACGTGGGACTTATACGAACACTACAAACACAAACATCACAGCGGGATCGACGACGACATGGAACAAAGCTCTTTTTGTACTGGAAAATTCCATAAATTTCTCTGCGACTCTTGCCGATTCATATCTGATTCTGCATTGCTTTTGGTGAAACACACGTGTTTCCATCGATTGGCGGTCCTTGCGACGCTACCACACTTCAATGCAGGTGACTTTCCGCACACCGGATATTTGGACAAACCCAAGCGAGAGAAGTCCTATCTGAAAGAGCGCACGCCAACTAATGTTGCCCATAAAGAGATTGAGCTGTTTCACTGTCCAAAGTGTTCCTATAAAACCAACTGGAAAGGCAATTTGAAAAAGCACATGCTGACACATGCCGCCACTGAAGACATCGTTTGGCGTCAATGTGCGAAGTGTTCATATAAATCGAAACGGAATGGAAATTTAAAATTACACATGTTGCAACATACTACTGCCACTGAAGAATCCGTTTGGTTTCATTGTGCAAACTGCTCATTCAAATCCAAACGCAGGAGAAATTTGAAACAGCACATGTTGAGACACACTGCCGCTGAAGACATTGTTTGGTTTCAATGTGCGAAATGTTCATATAAAACCAACCGGAAAGACAGCTTAAAAAAGCATATGTTGAAACATGCTGCCGCTGAAGACATCGCTTGGTTTCGATGTGCCGAGTGCTCGTTCAAAGCCAAACATCATGGGAGTTTGAAAAAGCACATGAATAAACATGCAGCTGCTGAAGACATCGTTTGGTTCGAATGTGCGAAGTGTTCGCTTAAAACTACTCGTAAAACCAGCTTGGAAAGGCACATGTTGAGACACGTTGCCGCTGAAGATATCGCTTGGTTTCAGTGTGCAAAGTGTTCATTCAAAGCCAAACGAGAGGCCTATGTGAAACGGCACATGTTGAAACACGCTGCCGCAGAAGACATCGTCTGGTTTCAATGTGCGAGCTGTCCGTTTAGAACCAAACGCAAGACCCATTTGAAACGGCACATGTTGAAACACGCTGCCGCTGAAGACATCGTTAGGTTCCAATGTGCAAACTGTTCATTCAAGGCCAAACACAAGTGCCATTTGAAAGACCACATTTTGAAACATGCTGAACATGCTGCGGCTGAAGACATCGTTTGGTTCAATTGTGCGAAGTGTTCGTATAAATGCAAACGAAAGTCGGATGTGGAGTCGCATATGGGACGTGTTCATCCGAACTAAGCGATCGGCGTGATTTGATTGATTGATACCTAAACTCTATCGAAACCTGGAGTAGGAAGGTAGGGGAAGTGTGGCGATGATGGCTTCCTTTTTCTAGTGATTCAGTTTTAGTGCCCTACTAGGTGAATTGCTTCAATTTGCATACCTACAATTGAAGATATATATCAAGAATATTATAATCAAGATATATGTGGGCTCAAAATATATCTATCAACATTGGAAAACTAAAAAATTATTTAATAGTATTCGTATTCGAATACAATCATTTTATCGCGGAATCAGACTCAAACGTTTTGATCCATACGGACCGGAGTGAGTCTTCTCCGTGCAATAACCGTATTCAGTATTCACATTCAAGCTGTGAGCGGGTGGTGAGTACAAGTGAACGAAACGATTGCATGGTACAAGTCGTTAATTTTACACACGGAAAATATTGAATTCGGACACAATTTACAAAAGACACCCGTGAGCCAGGTACATGGTACGGTAAAGGAAGCTTCCCGCCTCGAAACGCAAACAATACAGGCATAAGGCCTTCGACTGAGTAGTCTGGAGAGAGTAGACGACCGTTCCAGTTTAAGACGGGGCATAAGACCACCGCAAGGTAAACAATTTATACGAATGCAACACCGTGCCGGATCTAATTGGTTTCAAGCTCTCTAGTGAGCAGAATGGATTGGGGATGACTTCCCCGTGGCCGACGTGTGATGCTGAAAGTCCTGGCGTCTCCGCTCTGCTGCTCCACCAAGCCGTCCGTCTCTCGACGGATCCCCCTGGCGTCGGCACGTAGGTCCTCTGAGGATGGCTAGCAACAGCGGGAGTTCACATTGGTTATGATTTTCGGGCGCCACCGAACGAAAAGCAAGTTTACGCCACCGTAGTTTGTCAGTTTCAGGCTCAGTTTGCGTCCCAGCCAAACAAGAGCGTTGAGCGCCACAAATTTTATACAAAAAGTCAAGGCCCCTTGAAGACATTCGACCACCGACCTCGAGAAAATCGCCAACAACTGTGAATTGTTCACACTCACAAGGTGGAGTCCCTGATTGCACCTCGCAACTTACACTGGAAGACCGAAACTTTTTTCATTCTTTTATTCAACGTCGGCCTATTTCCGCAACGAGGCATAACACCGACGCCGGTGAATGCTTTACTCTACTATATTGGAAATTTTGCCGAACCCCTATGTGTTTTAACACAGGGTGAGTGTTTTTAACGACCACCAACATTGCATGGGGTCGGCACCATCGTTCGTATTTCATGTGCTTTGCGACACACGGCGCATTTAGCAAGCATTCCAATTAAATTAAACAGCTTGTTTTGGGGACAAGAATCCAAGCGCCCACAGTGGGACTCGAACCCATGATCCCTGGAGTGGTAGTGGAACGCGCTGACCACCACACCACAAGCTCCACTGTGACGAGACTTATGAAATCCTGTTTCGTCAGTGACGTTGTGTCGAGGTGATATCCAGCGCCGATACAGTGACACTGCACTGTAACCTTTCTGCCTCGTAGGCGGTCGAACAGCTTCTGACGGCAGGAAATACTGCAACAGTCATTGATGGTCCTACTTGTCTTATACTTTTGCAACTTATGTTCATAATTCTGTATGGTAACCGGACAATTCTTCGCCTATGAGGTCCCCTATGACGATTAAGACCATTTCCAGAATGATCTCTGCCTGTATGTATGTTTGTATGTGTGTGTCTGTAACCCTCCACGATAACAACCGCAACGTCTATCCGATTGACTTAAAATTTGGTACACAGATGGTTTTTGACTGTCATCTGTCAAACGAAAGTCACTGCCAAAATCTTGTGAATTGAGTACTAAATTCTCCCGCATAGCATCATCAGTAGGTATATATAATCAGTGAATAAATTGAATGATTTGATGATATAATTTTCGAACATACCTTCCAATAATGCTATGCAGGAGAACTTAGTTCTTGATATAGGTACAAGAAACTCGCAATATTTTCTTCAAAATACGCGCACTGTAGGTATATTGTCAAAGGTCACCGTCGTCTTACCTTTTCTTGGCTTCTATTCATTCATTCGGGACATTCTGATATGCCCGAATACTGGACGATCGTTGTCTTCAACTGGGTGGCGTAGGATTTCACTCGCTTGGCTTTTTCAGTATACATTCCGGGTTAAGTGACGCAAGTTGAATAATCCAGAAAGGGGGACGTTTTAGACGTTTATTGGACATTGAAGATTATTGAGAATAAACGATAACAATGGTTAAATGACTAGAGTAAAGTACTTACATTATGGAATACACTACGTCGACCCCGTGCATCGCAATGAACCTTTTCGAATCTGCCCCCGGCAGTCCCGCACAACTACCACGCGATCGGCCCGGATCAAAAGAGCCCGTTCTTCTTTTGCTCGCAAGGTTTTATCACCTCGGTTCATTCTTCATTCCTCCTTTGGATTTTTCCATGGAGGTCGGTGGACTTTGACTGTGCCGGATGTGATTCTGCTCTTTTATAAAAATTGCACTTTGCGTTCCCCGATCATTGCGATTCAAGAGGTACCTAAGTAAGTCGGTTACACCGAGACATACCGGGTGAACCATAACTTAAAATTGTCATTTCCGACAATATCTCACGAAACTTGACTTTGCGACATGCCGTTTCAAAGCCCATAAAAAACTGTATACAGAACAGTCGAAAGTATTGCCTCATCTGTCATCTGTCAAACAATAAAAAATGTCAAAATTCAAAACTTTACCATTTTATCATACAAAATGGAAACAAAATGTATGAACGAATAAAACGTTGCACTACATAGGTACCTACCTATCTAATTATGCTAAAACATGTAGGTATCAACTGTCAGAAGTGAAGACGAAATCGCCATACATAACAGAAATGGTCAAATTTTAACTCGCAAATGCGAAATTTAAACATATTCTATTCACATGGAAGTGAGTTGCAATTGATTCAATTTTTTCCGCAACAACAACATAACAGAATGTGAAAATGAATAAAATCAATTACTGCAAGAACACCTGCAGTAGGTACTCTAATCAATATAGATAGATAATAGGAACCTTAACAGCTGCGCATGCGTCCATAGGTATATAAAGATATCCGACGATTTCCAAAGACTCCTTATGGTTTCCGATGATTTCTATGGAAGCTCACACCAGTAGGTTTACATAGCAGTTTACCAATTAATCACATCGTCCGCTTAGCTCGGATGAGATGAGCACGTCTCATGTGCGTCACCATATCCGACTTTCGTTTATAGTTACACGGGCACTTCGCACAGTTGAACCGAACGATGTCTTGAGCCGCAGCATGTTTCACCATGTGCTTCTTCAAAAGCGATTTATGTTTCGACCTATATGAACACTTTGCACATTGATGCCAAACGACGTCTTCAGCGGCAGCGTGTTTCAACACGTGCCGTTTCAAATTGGCCTTGTGTGTGGCTTTATATGAACAGCTCGGGCACTGAAACCAAGTGATATCTTCAGCGGCAGCGTGTTTCAACGTGTGATGCTTTTTCAAATCAGTCTTGTGTTTAGCTTTGAATGAACACTCCGCACATCGAAACCAGGCAATGTCTTCGGCGGCAACGTGTCTCAACATGTGCTGTTTCAAATTGTTCTTGCGTTTGGATTTGAATGAGCAGTTTGCACATTGGAACCAAACGATGTTTTCAGCGGCAGCATGTTTCAGCATGTGCTTCCTCAAATTCGATTTTTGTTTTGATCCATATGAACATTCGGCACATTGAACCCAATCGATATCTTCAGCGGCGGCATGTTTCAGCATGTGCAATTTGAAACTGTCTTCTCGGCTGGTTTTAAATGAACACTTTGCACATTGTAACCAAACGATGTCTTCAGCGGCAACATGTCTCAACATGTGCCTTTTCAAACTCCAAATAAGTTTAGTTTTGAACGAACACTCGGTGCATTGAAACCAAACGACGTCTTCAGCAGCAGCATGTTTCAGCATGTGCTTCCTCAAATTCCATTTCGTTTTTGCCCTATATGAACATTCAGCACATTGAAACCAATCAATGTTTTCAGCGGCGGCATGTTTTAGCATGTGCAATTTCAAACTGTCTTCTCGGCTGGTTTTATATGAACAATTGGCACATTGTAACCAAACGATGTCTTCAGCGGCAACATGTCTTAACATGTGCCTTTTAAAACTCCCACTGTGTTTGGCTTTAAATGAACACTCAACACATTGAAACCAAATGATGTCTTCAGCGGGAGCATGTGTCAACATGTGCGATTTCAAGTTCTTCTTCCAGATAGTTTCATATGAACACTTTGAACACTTCAACAATTCATGTCTTTTATGGGAAACAGGAGTTAGCTCATGCTTCTCAAAATCTTTCTTTCGCTTGGCTTCATCCACACATGCAGTGTGCGGAAAGTTTTCACCAAAGTCAACTGCATTGCCGCGTGGTAGCGTTGCAAGAGCTGCCAATCGATGGGAATCCCTGTGTTTCACCAGAAGCAATGATGAATTGGACATAAATGGACAAGCGTCGCAACGAAATCGATGGAAGTCTTCATTACAATATGAGTTTCGTTCAATGTCGTCGTCGATCCTACTGCGATGTTTGTGTTTGTAGTGTTCGTACAAGTTCCGTTTGTAAAAACCCTTGAATTTGCACCAAATGCACGAAAACTGCTCGGGTTCCGTAATGGGATGGAAAAGTTCAGCCGCGTACGCAATTTTATGTGCCCTTTGAACGTGATGTTCTACTTGGAACTCCAATTCAAACTCATATGAACATTGTTGACACCGATACATCTCCATGATCGACGACCTAGGATATGATCATTTCGGTATTCAAGAATTTTATGAGGTTTCTATTGAGTATCTACTTACGTATAAAATCTCTTTTTGACTGGCAGCAGCCCTGTAGAGTCTGTGCCTGTCGGTACCTAGGTAGGTATGAGTAGGTTGATGACTTCGATTTTATAAAGTGTGAATTTTGAATGAATAAACATAACATTACCATGGATACTAGATGTACAATAAGCAGAAAACGACACCATTTTACTACAACTACTGCGCACTTTTGTGCGCACGAAAGTGCGCAGTACCTAGTTGTAATAAAAAGAGGTGACAATGGGTGCTTTCCACCTAGCCTCAAGTTTGGCGCACCTGCCATTTACGCATGTGCGGGTGCCAACCGGTGCTTTCCATCAACGTGTTCTTACCCGGTTCAGTGCCGTTCATTGGACCACCTAAAATTGTGTGCCACACTATGGAACATGTGCCGTCTGCTGGTATTTGTACCATCTAGGTGGAAAGCACCCATTTTGGCTGCGTTCCCGCGTTACGTAGTGCCGAATATTCATAGCACCGAAAGCTCGTAGCGCCGACAAATCCATTATGTTCGTAGCGTCGAAAGGTCATAGCACAGAAAAAATCGTTGATGCGAGTAGTTACGGCAACAGTGTGTAAGCACGGACCCCCTCCATATGGTTCAGTGTAGCTTCAGACTGGTAGGTGGCAGCACAAGGTAACACCCCATACTGCCGAATGCCCATAGCAGCGAAAGCTCATAGCGCCGACTGGAGAAGGTGAAGAGGAAGGAAGAAGCCTGCCTTCCTGATAAAAAAAAAACTAATAAATTTTTGCCATATGTAGATAGTTTGTTTATTTATAAAATTTATTAAATTGCCACAGCGGCAGTATTCTGCCGTATTATACAGCTGTGATAACTTTATCGTCTCTTCTCTCCCCTCTACCAGACCAGCGCACTTTCTATGCGTGATAATCGACAGATAATTACCTTTCTTCAATTCGTTCATAATGGGCTCGTATTTCCAACTTGATGACTTATCCACATCTTATTGGAAGATGCAATAAGATAAGAGTATGTGTGCAATTGTGTTCCATTCGCTCTCTGTTGGATGTTTTGACGGGAGGTCGTTTTATTTGGCTACCCGTCTTCGTGGTGACCTCTCCCTGGTACCGCTTGGATGAAATTTGACTCTCGGTGGTTGTGCTGGAGGCAGATAAACGAAGTCTCTTGGAAGCAGAAGTCGCAGGTTCACATATTTTTGCTCCATGAGGCACAGCACGCCTCATAAGCCCACTGCCCGCAGTGGATACTGTTAACATTGTACGAACCTTCCTGCCAACTCTACCGTGCTCCACCTTGTGTGTATACGTCCTTTTCTGTACCACCCGGTATACTGGCCTGCATGGGTGACCACATCAGCTCCAAGCCAATGGGTGGCGTTCAGCGCGGGACGAGAAGCGAAGAGGGACGGACACGGGACGAGAGAAGAAAAAGAGCAGGCAGTCGGCTATATGAGATATAAAGGGCGATTAGTCGACACTGCGAATAGGGGAAACCCGCCGATGATGGCATACTTAATTATGAAGCTCGGTCATCACTTTATCCTTAGCTTCATTACCAATTGCATGAGCTATTTCAATAAACAATTATAGATTTATTTTGAAAGTGAATTAGGAATTTGACTAAATTTTGTAGTTTTTCGTAAAAAAAATTAATTTAAAAAATCGAAAGTATTCCATCATAGGCACTATCCTTCCTATGATGGCATATAGTGAAAAATTGAGTCATTTTGAGGTTTTTCTCCTTTTGAATGAATACAAACGGGTTAAATTGACAATTGTATAATAAGAGAATGGAAATCGGTGGTAGAAGCCGAGGTGGGAGCAAAAAAGGAGTTAAGAAAGAAACACCTGGGATTTTTTTTCTGAAAACAAGTAATTTTAAAAAAAACTTCACCCAGAAAGTTTGCAAATGAAACTTTTTGACATAATGCCGCGAATGGACATCTTTAAAAGTCAAGGACAAACCGTTCCAATTTTCCAAGTAGTCGATGACTCATGTCTGATGTCATAACACCTATGCCATCAAAGGAACGGCTGCGGTATGCCATCATATGAAATTTTGACATTTCCATAAAATCACCTTAATTTTTTTTCAAGTGAGAATATAGACTAAAATGGAACTAAAATTAAATTACACTATAGTATATCGATTGCATATGCGAAAGGAGACACTTGAATTCAGCTTATCAAGAATGTAATTGAACGTTCACTTTTTCTGAAAATTACATCAAGGTTTACCAAAATCTATATATTTTTACATGGATCGTTCAATATGTCTGTCTATCACTTAAGTCTGTATGTCAATACTTGGTGACAATGGGTGCCTACCAAAGAGGTCATTTGGCCGATGAATTCACATGCTCAAAAAATATTGACAGTATGCCATCATCGGCACCATGCCATCATGGGCGGGTTTCCCCTACGTATTTTTCTGTAATTATGATATAGCTGTGCTGACAATACCTACATTGGAGCCATAATCCCAGGTTTTATCAACTCGCCACATGATTATGATGGCACATGCTTTTGAGATTTTTCTCGCTTATATCGATAAGACATCTGAAGACAGCCTCATCAGTAGATAAGAGTCTGCATTTTTACCAAACTCGGGTGATGATGGTCGGCCGCCATTTCCCGCTAACAATAACAATATACAGATGTTTTTACTTGAATCAAGAGATCTTCGATTTAAAGGAAACGTGACAAATTGATGTCAAGTTGAGCGTTCACATAGGCGCCTACCTATTATCAAGAATATATTTTCTATTTTTCGATCGCTCGCTATAGCTGTTTCTTTGTTGCGCGCGCGGCGGTTAAAGTCGTGCGCACAGAAATGCGCAGTATTTGTAAAATAGTGTCATTTAATCCCTTCAGTATGCATCTAGTAGCTATCCACTTTATTGTTAGTTTATTCATTCAAAATTCACAGCTTTCAAAATCAAAATCATCTTCCTACTCAGCCTGCAGGGCTGCTGCCAGTCACAAAGTGATTCTATACGTATGTACCTGCTCAGCAGAAATCCAATAAAAGTCTAAAATGCGAGCTAAAATGCTTGAATGATGACTATATTCTAGATCGTCCATCATGGAGATGAATCGTTGTCAACATTGTTCATATGAGTTTGAACTGAAGTTTCAGCTAGAACACCACGTTCAAAGGGCACATAAAAATGTTGACGCGGCCGAACTATTCCATGCCATCGTAGAACCCGAGCAGCCGTCGTGCATTTGCTGCAAAGTCGAGGGTTATTCCAATTGGAACCTATACGAACACTGCAAACACATACATCGCTGCAGGACCGACGACGACATAGAACGAAGCCTCGAACAGAGCTCATTTTGCAATGAGGAATTTCAAAAATTTCGTTGCGACTCTTGCCGATGCATAACCGACTCTGCATTATTCCTGGTAAAGCACACGGATTCTCATCGATTGGCGGCCTTTTCAAAGCTACGAAACTTCAAATTTGTTGACCTTGTTGGAGACTTCCCGCACGCTGGATTTTCGAAGACACCCAAGGAAGAGAAGTATTCGAAAAAGCGCATGCCAACTGATGTTGCTCATAAAACGCCTAAATTGTTTCACTGTCCGAAGTGTTCACATAAAACCAACAGAAAAGACAGCTTGCAGAGGCACATGTTGAAACATGCTGCCGCTGAAGACATCGTTTGGTTTCAATGTGCGAACTGTTCATTCAGATCGCAACGCAGGAACAATTTGAAACAGCACATGTTGAGACACGTTGGCGCCGAAGACATCGTTTGGTTTCAATGCGCTAAATGTTCACATAAAACTACCCGGAAAGACAGCTTGGAAAAGCACATGTTGAAACACGCTGCGGCTGAAAACATCGTTTGGTTTCAGTGTACAAAGTGTTCGTTCAAAACCAAACACTGTGGGAACTTGAAAAAGCACACGATGAAACACGCTGCCGCCGAAGACATCGTTTGGTTTCAATGTACGAAGTGCTCATTCAAAGCCAAAGACAAGGCCTGTTTGAAACGGCACATGTTGAAACACGCTGCAGCCGAAGACGTCGTTTGGTTCCAATGTGCGAGCTGTTCTTATAAAGCCAAACGGAACACCCACTTGAAACGGCACATGTTGAAACACGCTGCCGCTGAAGACATCGTTTGGTTCCAATGTGTGAAGTGTTCGTTCAAGGCCAAACACAAGTTCCATTTGAAAAGACACTACTTGTTGAAACATGCTGCCCCTGAAGACATCGTTTGGTCCAACTGTGCGAAGTGTTCGTATAAGTGCAAAAGGAAGTCGGATATGGAAAGGCATATGGGACGTGTTCATCCGAACTAATCGATCGGTGTGATTGAAGGGTGAGCTGCCATGGACACCTTGCCACGAGTTGACATAGGGTTAGCCCACCGGCTCAGTGGAGTGGGAGGGGTTCTTGAAGTGATGGTAAAAAATGCAAATTGAAGGGCGCCACCTGTAAAATACTAACCCAGGATTGCGTTCGAGAACTACACTATTCTGCGATTTTTACATTTTTGGAGTAAGGGTATCAAGTAAGGCAAAGCAACTACCACTTTCCGAACGATTTTCGCTGTGCTGGAAATGTCACTGTTAATCTCACTGATTTCAGTTTAGTTTCAAAGTAAAGTAAGCTTTTCTGATAAAGTATCCATTTTTATAGGTACTGCCACCACGTAAGAACCCAATCGAAACGATTATGGTAAAAATAAAATAAGTCTGACAGAGAAATATGTGGGGTACTGAGGTGCGCATGACGAGTAACTTTCACGGCGCTCGGAGGTGCTGCGAATTTTGTCACTTTAACGCGACACGTTTTGAGTTCTCGAACGGTTTACTGCGTTACCTTCTGTGCGCACAGAAGAGATCTCGAAACGGTCATTTCTGCAACAATCGCAGAATAGTGTAGTTCTCGAACGCAACCCAGTGTTAGTTACAGGGCTAAGAAAACTCGAGTGGTAATTATATTTTAGGAGTATAATGAAGCGATATTGTATGGGTGAATAATACAAGTAGGTAACAATCAAATAATGAAAATAACGTAAACCCGAGAATTTAAATTAATGCAAAAGAACTATAAGTTGCAACAAATTAGATGAAGGGGTTGATCGTAATAATTTTGACGTAGTAAGTAAGGTAGTTCGAACTAACCTGTACAAAAGGATATTATAACCCTACAATGTTTATTGCAGTGAGAATAAATCTATCTATCTATCTATCTATCTATCTATAATTTCGAGTTTACGGCAGATATCAGGTGGTTGTGTATTTATTTAGATGTCGAGATAATTTATTAAAGATGGTAAAGTTGAGTAATACGTCATAATTACGCGCTTATTACTCGTCGATCGTGGAAGCTGATGGTTGAGATTGACGGTATCGACGACGGTCCAAGAGGATGGACTTGGTGCAAATTCGGAACCACAGCAGTTGGAAGCTAATGCCGAAATATGTGGAGTTTATGCGGAACTTAAGCGGGATTTATGCGTGGAACTGAAGACCCTAAAATAAAATACGTAAGCCCCTGATGATGCGTTTCATGATGTTCTACCTTTTCCAGACTCGGATGACTGCTCAGTTGTCATAAATTAAATAATAATCTCGATAATAATTGACTCCAATACGATATACTATATACAAATTTGGACTTGGTAGTCTGCGGTACGGCCTAAAATACAAAAAAATAATGACGAATTCTGAAGATTTATAGAATATCAAACTTACAATTTAGCGATGACTAGCCTAGTCCACAAAATGGTGGCGAAAGTAGTTTGATACGGAATCTTTCTCGCTCTAAACGAAATTTCAACTATTTCTTCGGCGATACTGGGCGAGAAGATTATTTCTGGACGAGAAATTACTTGGGTAGATCCCTGAAGCTCGCAGCTTGCTTTCAGTTCCGTTAGTTTCAAAATCTACTCTCCTTTTTTCGGTTCGCGCTTATCGGTCTCTTTTCGTTGTGGCAAAATACTTCAACTATTTACAAAAAGTACGCTAAAACACTCGTTTTGAACCATAGGCGGGTACTCAAGAATATTAATGAGTTTCAGACCGTAACACACCCCTCCAACCCAAAGAAGGAATCCCATTTCTTCTCTAAAACTAAAATAAATGACTCAATAAAGGAAAAACACGTAACCCCTAAACTTGACTACTATTTACAAAGATTTACCTACATAATTGATTACGTGATACCGGGATTGAACACATAATCCTAGTTCTCTTCAATGCCAGATTTCAAGTCTTTAGCATGCCATATACCAGATTCTTTACCGGCCTCATCACGCAAGTGATAAGTCCATGGCGACAATATTTTCCCAAATAACAAATGGGCCAACATATCTTGGCGCCAGTTTGGCCATATACCCTTTGGCTTGATCTGAAAGTGTATAATTCTCCCGCCAAACGGAATCACCTACTTTAAATTCATGATTTCGCCGTCGGAGATCGTAGTGCTTTTCAGTCTTAACGGAAGCTCGTTTTAGTCTGTCCCTTACATCGTTATACAGGGTTCTGAATTGCGTTTCTCTGTATATCATTCGCGCATCTGGATCATTATTTGAATCATCCACCTCAACATCAATATTTAGCTTGTCCCGCTTTCCGCTCAGTACCATTTCTCGACCAAAGACAATTTTGAAAGGAGTAAAACCCGTAGTTTCACATATTTGTGTTTGTAAAGCACATGTTATTTGTGATAAATCTTTATCCCACGTTTTATGCTCTTTTTGAATGTAGCAACGCAACATTGTGCCGATATTTCGATTCGTGCATTCCGTTGGATTACTTTGGGGGTGATAAAGCAGGGTGAACAAAATTTCAACACCATAAGAAGACATAAGGTCGGAAAATTTGTTGGAGCGGAACTGTACTCCATTATCAACAATGATTCTGGATGGTGCGCCAAGCATCAACAATACATGTTAATTGCGCGACACACGTGATTTGCTGTAGATTCGCGAAGAGGGACAATAACGGGAAATTTGCTGAAGTAATCAACAATGACTAACAAGTATTTATGTCCTCGAGTGGACCTAGGAAATGGTCCCATTAAATCCGCCGAAATCTGTTGCCATGGGCGATCTGGTATTTTATGTGGAACCATAAGTCCACACGGTTTTGTCTGTTCAGGCTTACATGCCTTGCAAATCTTACAATTTTTTACATATTTGGAGACAAATAAACGCATTTTGGGCCAATAATGGCTACGCGCGATTCGGACATAGGTACGTAATACACCGGGATGGCCAGCGATGGCTAAATCGTGATGTTCCGATACTAATTTGTGACGTTCCTCGCGTAAAACAACATATTTCCAGTCGTCATATTCGTCAGAAAAGCCCGGAATATTACGACGATTCCGCACGAACTTGAATAGCTTTTGCCCGTCTACCCGGTAGTTTGAGAAACGAATCGGATCATCCATCACACGCTTTCTGAGATCGTTATACCACCCGTCATTGACTAGCAGCTCCGGAAGAACTTGAATCTCGTCAACAGATTCCATAGGCACTGTTCTGGAGAGCATGTCGGGAACAACATTAAGTTTGCCGGCTCTATGAATGATGGTATAGTCAAACTCTTGTAACCGTAAACCCCAACGCGCTAATCGACCTTTAGGCTCCTTAAGATTATTCAGCCACACTAACGAATACTGATCTGTTATGACCGTGAAGTGTGAAGCTTCAATATAAGGCCTAAATCGCTCGATACTGAACAAAACCGCGAGGCATTCGAGTTCAACGGTGGAATAATTACGTTCGGCTTTACTTAGTGACCTGCTCAGATATGAGACTACTCTTTCACCGTCTTCATGTTGTTGAGTCAATACTCCCGATATTCCATAAGAACTCGCATCCGTTTGGATAACAAAGGGTAGCTCAAACCTAGGGCAAGCGAGAATAGGAGCCGAAACAAGTCTTTCCTTTATCTCACGGAACGCGTTTTCCTGATCTGAACCCCATTCAAACTTGACAGACTTTTTTAATAATTTCGACAACGGAGCAATAAGTGATGAGAACCTGGGTATAAACCGTCTGTACCATGATGCTGTTCCGATCAGTTCGCGAACCTGTCTTACGGTGGTAGGTGTAGGAATCCTTAAAATTGCTTCGACTTTACCGGGATCGACATGAAGACCATTTTTGCCCACTATGTAGCCAAGGTATCTGAGGCTTGGGCGGCAAAATTCACATTTTTCTCGCGACAACGTTGAGCCCGCATCCGAAATACGTTTGAGAACATCTTTTAAGACGGTAATGTAGTGATTAAAAGTCTGTGTTACGATCACAACATCGTCTAAATAAACAAATACGTATGGCTCGAGACTAGGTGGAATAATTTATCACGGGTTAAAATTCTGAATCGGCACGGACTGGCCCAAGTGAAAATTTTTATAGTCGGGTCCTGGATTTCACCGCAAAACCAAATAGGTGTGCTGAATAAAATAAGTTATCGGAACTTCTTTTGGCTTGCGATAATTTTTACGTAGCGTTTTTACGGGCAGTATAGTAGCGAAATTGATTCGAAGAACACGGCTGTGTGCTGTATTGGGCGATTTCCAAATTAATCCGAATCAAATATACAAGTTGCCGAAATATTGTACCGCACGTGACGTTGCCGTTTGCCGTCCGTGGACAAAATTTAAATTTCGGAGAACTGCGCTATTTTGGTAAGCAAGAAAAGACTTCGATAATATCAGAACGCTAATTGGTATTTTTAGGCCGTCAGAGTCCTCGCAATACTCGTCATACTCGTCGTACCCTGCGTACTTTGCGTACTCTGCGTACTCCTTTCACCCGCTAATCTCGATACGATCAAGTACATTCGATCAAACACTCGGGATATTTGTCGACCACTCCTGGACCGCTATTGGGATTCGAGTCAGCGTGGAATTGAGGTATTACGTCACGTCGGCGTTGGATTCAACTTCCACGAGGCTTGCTCGACATCCGTCGCAATCTGAATATCACGTCTGGTGCGGTCATATCAAATTGCCGACAATATCGAAGATTTTACGGCGATTTCCTAGTCGCTGACGAACATCTCACAATCCGCTGACACGTATCGATGAATTCAACGTTCTCGAGGACGAGTAATCAACCGTCTGCGTCCGCAATTCCCTGGAATTAAGTGTTGCGTATATCCTTTTTGTTATTGTGTCGTATGTATATTCATCCATCATTACCGTCAATATTCGTTATTTAATATCAGAATTGTCGCCGTATTATTTGCTGCAGGTTCGAACTTATAGTAGGTATACAGGTATATATTCTAAATTCTCCAACGTGATTGTGATGATTATACCGTATTATTGTTGTGTGTGATTGCGCAAATACTTGATTTCTGAATCGTGTAAATATTTAAATTAATCATGTTTCATGCAAAAGCAATGATTTATTTCTAATTCTATTTCTGAATTTTGGTTATAATTTTCTATTCGATTCTAAAGTTATTATTTTGCAAAATTATTATTGCTCGTGATTCGTCACATTCATTTAATTTTCTTTTATTAAATTTGTTAAATTAATTGTCTGCATTTTCTTTATCTGTGTTTGTGATTGTCCTCAAGTGTTAGCCAGTTCAATAGTATAGATCGTGTGGCATTGGCCTGCAACAGTGCCATCTAATACTTACGATTTTGTAGGTGGCGCCTAACTAAAAAAAAATCTTTTGCATTAATTGAAACCCCCCAATCTCCGACGAGCTACGGGCACAGTTTGGTGTCGCGTAGAACTCGCTCATTAGATCGAATTTTACGTGATAAATTCTGTCGATGAAACGTTGAAAAGTAGCCGGTGAATTGTGAAGACCGAACGGGAGAACTTTAAATTGAAATAGGCCACGACGAGGGATAGTAAAGGCAGTGTATTTTTTTGACGATTCTTTGAGCGGAATCTGCCAGTAAGCCGATTTAATATCTAATGAAGTTAGATACTTGGCATCGCGCAATTTGTCTAAAATCCCATTCACTTGCGGCAGCGGATACGCGTCTCGTTCTGTAACTTTGTTTAAAGCCCGAAAGTCTACATAAAATCTGTAACTCTTGTCCTTTTTAGGTACCATGACGATCGGAGAGCTCCATCCGCTATCAGAAGGCTCAATCACATCTCTGGCTAACATTTTATCTACTTCCTCGTTAATAAATATTTGTATCATTGGGGAAACGTTGTAGTACCTTTGTTTTATAGGTTCCGATTTAGTTTTTATAACGTGCTGCACGAGACTGGCGCGACCGAGGGTTTTTATATTACTGGCAAAATGATTTTCAACAATCTGTTTTAAAAGTAAAGCTTCGGATTCATTTGAACCATCGCGAGGTACTAACATTTCTGAGATGTCCGCCTCAGCCGAAAATGTCCAACTACCTGAACGTAAATCCGGAATTACTTCCATGTGTGCCCAAAAGTCTATGCCTAACACCATTGCATTCGGTACTTCTGGTACTACAATAACATCAAATACAACGGTACGCTTATTAACTGTAATCGGAATACGAACCACTCCAAGGGTGTTAATCCTATCTCCATTCGCGATTCTGATATCAACTGAAGAAGTCGTGTCCAAATGAATACCGCAATCTTTCAACCGTTCTCAACCTTTACGGCCCAAAACCGTGCGAGAAGCACCTGAATCAAGTAAAGCCAAAAACGTCATATCGTGAATAGTTACCTCCAGATAAGGTCTCTCATCGCCCTGCGCATGTGCGAGAATAAAATCTAAAATAGGACTCAGCTGACTGACAATCCCTCGAGATTGAACGGAAGACACTATGGGATCGGACACTTTAGTGACTCCCTCTGGATTTTCTCGATGCGCTAGATTTCGGACAGGTTTTCACGGTGGCGTCTTTTCGTCCGCAACGATAGCAGTACTGATATGTCGGTCGGTTTTTACATTGAGTTGCTCGATGACCTTCTCCATTACATTGCCAACACCTTAAACCTGAGACGGGTCTTTGTTGAGATGCAATTTCGTGGAGAGAATCAAACCTATAATTGCGTGACCGCGACGGAAAATTTCTATTCCGGTTTGAGGGGTCGTGGTTAACAGGTACGTCAGCAATATACGTGAGATCCGGTTCTAATGCCTGAGATCTAGGTGGAGGTCGAGTAAACTGTTTAGCAATGTGCTTTTTATCATCAAGTTTTCTTCAAAATTTGAGTAAATCGCCCGTAGTGGTAATCTCAGCAAGTGCTAAATAAGGCTGGTAAAAAGGGTCTACATTTTCAAGTAACATCGAGAGTTTTGTTGATTCCGGAATTGACCTCTCTAATCTGTCGAACATATACGTCATGATAGCAATATAAGTCCCAATAGTTTCGCGTTCACCCTGTGTACGTTTTTTAATTTCTTCGAAAAGCTTTCGATTATAATCCCTGGGCAAAAATTCTTCCTTAAGCGCGACCACTACTTCCTCCCAACTGGTCAATTGTTTTCGTACAGATCGGTACCATAAAAGCGCTCGTCCGCGAAATAAATTGACGGCTGATTCAAAAAGCTCTTGTTTAGATATATGGCATGGCCCTCTAAGTTCTTCAAATCGAGTCAAAAAAGCGTTCAGAGACATTTGGTCTCTGTCACCCGAGAAAGACAAATTCCAGTCTCGTACCGGAAAAGATTTAGCTTCTACTCTACGATTCTTAGTTTGAGCAACAAAACAGTCATCAGAGTCTTCAGATGAGACATGGTCATCATCAACTTCATGAACATTTGACGCGGCGGCACCTCCGGCGGTATAACCAGACAAAGAATTTGACAAAAGAGAAAGATCTAGAATGGAAGCATCTGCTTTGGCTGATTTATACAGCTCATTGGCCTGTCCAAAAGCTTTAGTTAATTTGACTCGATGGTCAGCGCAAAATTTCTCTTGGGCTTCACCAGTTGCTTTCATTCTTCTGATACGACCTAACCCATGCTTGACTGCAGTGTGAATCCGCTTATATTCTCCACTAGTACCTTCAAAACGCGCCAATCTGTTCTCAAGATCCACGCACAAATTCTTTATACTTTATATTCCTTGTACTCGCGGAATCTTCATCGAAAGTGAAAGGATTTGTCACCTTTGGTTGTGCCAAGCCTGACTTTGACAACTTCAAATTCGACCTCAACCAACGCCTTAATTAATCAACAACAACATCATCACCTGGCGGCAATCCTCTCACTGTCAATTCATAAACCAACTCCTCTTTCAACAGCCGATTAACGTCGATTACGTCTTCTCTAGCTGTCATTCTCAACTGTAATATTCTTTTGGAAGCTCAAAGCTTTTTACATCCAACCAAAATCTGCGTCAAGTACGAAATAACAATAATTCAAACGTTAGGAGGTACCTATAAGTTTCTTTATACAGCGATGAACTCCCAAGCGATAAGCAGTAGTAAAAAGAGCACGGATAATAATTGAAATTTACACGGAGAATTTATCTCGAGACCATATTATATTATTCACACACGTTATTCAAATATAGGTACTCCCAAAATAGATTTTCAAAATTTGAAACTAGCCCAAAACACGTTGGTTTTGACGGGAGGTCGTTTTATTTGGCTATCCGTCTTCGTGGTGACCTCTCCCTGGTACCGCTTGGATGAAATTTGACTCTCGGTGGTTGTGCTGGAGGCAGATAAACGGAGTCTCTTGGAAGCAGAAGTCGCAGGTTCACATATTTTTGCTCCATGAGGCACTGCACGCCTCATAAGCCCACTGCCCGCAGTGGACACTGTTGACATTGTACGAACCTTCCTGCCAACTCTACCGTGCTCCACCTTGTATGTATACGTCCTTTTCTGTATCACTCGGTATACTGGCCTGGGTGACCGCATCAGCTCCAAGCCGATGGGTGGCGTTCAGCGCGGGACGAGAAGCGAAGAGGGACGGACACGGAACGAGAGAAGAAAAAGAGCAGGCAGTCGGCTATATGAGATATAAAGGGCGATTAGTCGACACTGCGAATACGTATTTTTCTGTAATTATAATATAGCTGTGCTGACAATACCTACATTGGAGCCATAATTCCAGGTTTTTTCCAACTCGCCACATGATTATGATGGCACATGCTTTTGAGATTTTTCTCGCTTATATCGATAAGACATCTGAAGACAGCCTCATCAGTAGATAACAGTCTGCATTTTTACCAAACTCGGGTGATGATGGTCGGCCGCCATTTCCCGCTAACAATAACAATATACAGATGTTTTTACTTGAATCAAGAGATCTTCGATTTAAAGGAAATGTGACAAATTGATGTCAAGTTGAGCGTTCACATAGGCGCCTACCTATTATCAAGAATATATTTTCTATTTTTCGATCGCTCGCTATAGCTGTTTCTTTGTTGCGCCTGCGGCGGTTAAAGTCGTGCGCACAGAAATGCGCAGTATTTGTAAAATAGTGTCATTCAATCCCTTCAGTATGCATCCAGTAGCTATCCACTTTATTGTTAGTTTATTCATTCAAAACTCACAGTTTTTAAAATCAAAATCATCCACCTACTCAGCCTGCAGGGCTGCTGCCAGTCACAAGGAGATTCTATACGTATGTACCTGCTCAGCAGAAATCCAATAAAACTCTAAAATGCTTGAATGATGACTATATTCCAGATCGTCCATTATGGAGATTAACCGTTGTCAACATTGTTCATATGAGTTTGAACTGAAGTTTCAGCTAGAACACCACGTTCAAAGGGCACATAAAAATGTTGACGCGGCCGAACTATTCGATGCCATCGTGGAACCCGAGCAGCTGTCGTGCATTCGCTGCAAATTCAAGGGTTATTCCAATTGGGACCTATACGAACACTGCAAACACATACATCGCTGCAGGACCGACGACGACATAGAACGAAGCCTCGAACGGAGCTCATTTTGTAATGAAGAATTTCAAAAATTTCGTTGCGACTCTTGCCGATTCATGTCCGATTCTGCATTGATCCTGGTAAAGCACACGGATTCCCATCGATTGGCACGTGTGTGAAGCTAGCTCCACTGGAGCTGGCTCCAACTCTCAGCTCCACGTGGAGCGCGCTCTAGTACACTCTGAGACACAAGTCAATCAGAGGCAGAGGGAGCGTCAGGGGGACACAAGTGATAGCCCAACAGTTCCAAAACTTGCGCATGCGCAAAAGCGACATCGAATGCTACGTTTTGCAAAGCAATTGCAATAAATGCAGTAAATAAGGCAAAATATAAAAAAAAGTACACACGACACATCCTTTACGAAGGGAGTGATGAAAATTATTTCTGTAGTAGGTACTGTTACGTTTCGAACATCAAAATAATACAAAACAGTGGTTTTAAACTTCTTCCACATGATAAATCGCAATGTCCTTTTGCACATAGATAGCCTATGTTCCGTAGAAAAACTTGTCAAAAGATAAAGGGGGCACATTTATTGCGAAGGGGGTAGAAAAAATTATTTCTGAAAAACTGTTGTGTTTCGAACATCAAAATAATTCAAAACAGCGATTTTGAACTCCTTCCATATAATAAATCGCAATGTCCTTTTGCACATAGATAGCCTATGTTCCGTAGAAGAACTTGTCAAAAGATAAAGGGGGCACATCTATTGCGAAGGGGGTAGAAAAAATTATTTCTGAAAAACTGTTGTGTTTCGAACATCAAAATAATTCAAAACAGCGATTTTGAACTCCTTCCATATGATAAATCGCAATGTCCTCTTGCACATAGATAGCCTATGTTCCGTAGAAGAACTTGTCAAAAGATAAAGGGGGCACATCTATTGCGAAAGGGGTAGAAAAAATTATTTCTGAAAAACTGTTGTGTTTCGAACATCAAAATAATTCAAAACAGCGATTTTGAACTCCTTTCATATAATAAATCGCAATGTCCTTTTGCACATAGATAGCCTATGTTCCGTAGAAAAACTTGTCAAAAGATAAAGGGGGCACATCTACTGCGAAGGGGGTAGAAAAAATTATTTCTGAAAAACTGTTGTGTTTCGAACATCAAAATAATTCAAAACAGCGATTTTGAACTCCTTCCATATAATAAATCGCAATGTCCTTTTGCACATAGATAGCCTATGTTCCGTAGAAAAACTTGTCGAAAGATAAAGGGGGCACATCTATTGCGAAGGGGGTAGAAAAAATTATTTCTGAAAAACTGTTGTGTTTCGAACATCAAAATAATTCAAAACAGCGATTTTGAACTCCTTCCATATAATAAATCGCAATGTCCTTTTGCACATAGATAGCCTATGTTCCGTAGAAGAACTTGTCAAAAGATAAAGGGGGCACATCTATTGCGAAGGGGGTAGAAAAAATTATTTCTGAAAAACTGTTGTGTTTCGAACATCAAAATAATTCAAAACAGCGATTTTGAACTCCTTCCATATGATAAATCGCAATGTCCTTTTGCACATAGATAGCCTATGTTCCGTAGAAAAACTTGTCAAAAGATAAAGGGGGCACATCTATTGCGAAGGGGGTAGAAAAAATTATTTCTGAAAAACTGTTGTGTTTCGAACATCAAAATAATTCAAAACAGCGATTTTGAACTCCTTCCATATAATAAATCGCAATGTCCTTTTGCACATAGATAGCCTATGTTCCGTAGAAAAACTTGTCAAAAGATAAAGGGGGCACATCTATTGCGAAGGGGGTAGAAAAAATTATTTCTGATAAACTGTTGTGTTTCGAACATCAAAATAATTCGAAACAGCGATTTTGAACTCCTTCCATATAATAAATCGCAATGTCCTTTTGCACATAGATAGCCTATGTTCCGTAGAAGAACTTGTCAAAAGATAAAGGGGGCACATCTATTGCGAAGGGGGTAGAAAAAATTATTTCTGAAAAACTGTTGTGTTTCGAACATCAAAATAATTCAAAACAGCGATTTTGAACTCCTTCCATATAATAAATCGCAATGTCCTTTTGCACATAGATAGCCTATGTTCCGTAAAAAAACTTGTCAACAGATAAAGGGGGAACATCTATTGCGAAGGGGGTAGAAAAAATTATTTCTGGAAAACTGTTGTGTTTCGAACATCAAAATAATTCAAAACAGCGATTTTGAACTCCTTCCATATGATAAATCGCAATGTCCTCTTGCACATAGATAGCCTATGTTCCGTAGAAAAACTTGTCAAAAGATAAAGGGGGCACATCTATTGCGAAAGGGGTAGAAAAAATTATTTCTGAAAAACTGTTGTGTTTCGAACATCAAAATAATTCAAAACAGCGATTTTGAACTCCTTCCATATAATAAATCGCAATGTCCTTTTGCACATAGATAGCTTATGTTCCGTAGAAAAACTTGTCAAAAGATAAAGGGGGCACATCTATCGCGAAGGGGGTAGAAAAAATTATTTCTGAAAAACTGTTGTGTTTCGAACATCAAAATAATTCAAAACAGCGATTTTGAACTCCTTCCATATGATAAATCGCAATGTCCTCCTGCACATAGATAGCCTATGTTCCGTAGAAAAACTTGTCAAAATATAAAGGGGGCACATCTATTGCGAAGGGGGTAGAAAAAATTATTTCTGAAAAACTGTTGTGTTTCGAACATCAAAATAATTCAAAACAGCGATTTTGAACTCCTTTCATATAATAAATCGCAATGTCCTTTTGCACATAGATAGCCTATGTTCCGTAGAAAAACTTGTCAAAAGATAAAGGGGGCACATCTACTGCGAAGGGGGTAGAAAAAATTATTTCTGAAAAACTGTTGTGTTTCGAACATCAAAATAATTCAAAACAGCGATTTTGAACTCCTTCCATATAATAAATCGCAATATCCTTTTGCACATAGATAGCCTATGTTCCGTAGAAAAACTTGTCAAAAGATAAAGGGGGCACATCTATTGCGAAGGGGGTAGAAAAAATTATTTCTGAAAAACTGTTGTGTTTCGAACATCAAAATAATTCAAAACAGCGATTTTGAACTCCTTCCATATAATAAATCGCAATGTCCTTTTGCACATAGATAGCCTATGTTCCGTAGAAAAACTTGTCAAAAGATAAAGGGGGCACATCTATTGCGAAGGGGGTAGAAAAAATTATTTCTGAAAAACTGTTGTGTTTCGAACATCAAAATAATTCAAAACAGCGATTTTGAACTCCTTCCATATAATAAATCGCAATGTCCTTTTGCACATAGATAGCTTATGTTCCGTAGAAAAACTTGTCAAAAGATAAAGGGGGCACATCTATCGCGAAGGGGGTAGAAAAAATTATTTCTGAAAAACTGTTGTGTTTCGAACATCAAAATAATTCAAAACAGCGATTTTGAACTCCTTCCATATGATAAATCGCAATGTCCTCCTGCACATAGATAGCCTATGTTCCGTAGAAAAACTTGTCAAAAGATAAAGGGGGCACATCTATTGCGAAGGGGGTAGAAAAAATTATTTCTGAAAAACTGTTGTGTTTCGAACATCAAAATAATTCAAAACAGCGATTTTGAACTCCTTTCATATAATAAATCGCAATGTCCTTTTGCACATAGATAGCCTATGTTCCGTAGAAAAACTTGTCAAAAGATAAAGGGGGCACATCTACTGCGAAGGGGGTAGAAAAAATTATTTCTGAAAAACTGTTGTGTTTCGAACATCAAAATAATTCAAAACAGCGATTTTGAACTCCTTCCATATAATAAATCGCAATATCCTTTTGCACATAGATAGCCTATGTTCCGTAGAAAAACTTGTCAAAAGATAAAGGGGGCACATCTATTGCGAAGGGGGTAGAAAAAATTATTTCTGAAAAACTGTTGTGTTTCGAACATCAAAATAATTCAAAACAGCGATTTTGAACTCCTTCCATATAATAAATCGCAATGTCCTTTTGCACATAGATAGCCTATGTTCCGTAGAAAAACTTGTCGAAAGATAAAGGGGGCACATTTATTGCGAAGGGGGTAGAAAAAATTATTTCTGAAAAACTGTTGTGTTTCGAACATCAAAATAATTCAAAACAGCGATTTTGAACTCCTTCCATATAATAAATCGCAATGTCCTTTTGCACATAGATAGCCTATGTTCCGTAGAAAAACTTGTCAAAAGATAAAGGGGGCACATCTATTGCGAAGGGGGTAGAAAAAATTATTTCTGAAAAACTGTTGTGTTTCGAACATCAAAATAATTCAAAACAGCGATTTTGAACTCCTTTCATATAATAAATCGCAATGTCCTTTTGCACATAGATAGCCTATGTTCCGTAGAAAAACTTGTCAAAAGATAAAGGGGGCACATTTATTGCGAAGGGGGTAGAAAAAATTATTTCTGAAAAACTGTTGTGTTTCGAACATCAAAATAATTCAAAACAGCGATTTTGAACTCCTTCCATATAATAAATCGCAATGTCCTTTTGCACATAGATAGCCTATGTTCCGTAGAAAAACTTGTCAAAAGATAAAGGGGGCACATCTATTGCGAAGGGGGTAGAAAAAATTATTTCTGAAAAACTTGTGTTTCGAACATCAAAATAATTCAAAACAGCGATTTTGAACTCCTTCCATATAATAAATCGCAGTGTCCTTTTGCACATAGATAGCCTATGTTCCGTAGAAAAACTTGTCAAAAGATAAAGGGGGCACATCTATTGCGAAGGGGGTAGAAAAAATTATTTCTGAAGAACTGTTGTGTTTCGAAGTTTTTCAGAAATAATTTTTTCTACCCCTTTCGCAATAGATGTGCCCCCTTTATCTTTTGACAAGTTCTTCTACGGAACATAGGCTATCTATGTGCAAAAGGACATTGCGATTTATTATATGGAAGGAGTTCAAAATCGCTGTTTTGAATTATTTTGATGTTCGAAACACAACAGTTTTTCAGAAATAATTTTTTCTACCCCCTTCGCAATAGATGTGCCCCCTTTATCTTTTGACAAGTTCTTCTACGGAACATAGGCTATCTATGTGCGAAAGGACATTGCGATTTATTATATGAAAGGAGTTCAAAATCGCTGTTTTGAATTATTTTGATGTTCGAAACACAACAGTTTTTCAGAAATAATTTTTTCTACCCCCTTCGCAATAGATGTGCCCCCTTTATCTTTTGACAAGTTCTTCTACGGAACATAGGCTATCTATGTGCGAAAGGACATTGCGATTTATTATATGGAAGGAGTTCATAATCGCTGTTTCGAATTATTTTGATGTTCGAAACACAACAGTTTTTCAGAAATAATTTTTTCTACCCCCTTCGCAATAG
The DNA here is from genome assembly GCA_949128115.1 of Anaspis maculata. Lineage (NCBI taxonomy): Eukaryota > Metazoa > Arthropoda > Insecta > Coleoptera > Scraptiidae > Anaspis > Anaspis maculata. Next base: position 58,268,039 of record OX421967.1, on the reverse strand, counting down.
ATGTGCCCCCTTTATCTTTTGACAAGTTCTTCTACGGAACATAGGCTATCTATGTGCAAAAGGACATTGCGATTTATTATATGGAAGGAGTTCAAAATCGCTGTTTCGAATTATTTTGATGTTCGAAACACAACAGTTTTTCAGAAATAATTTTTTCTACCCCCTTCGCAATAGATGTGCCCCCTTTATCTTTTGACAAGTTCTTCTACGGAACATAGGCTATCTATGTGCAAAAGGACATTGCGATTTATTATATGGAAGGAGTTCAAAATCGCTGTTTTGAATTATTTTGATGTTCGAAACACAACAGTTTTTCAGAAATAATTTTTTCTACCCCCTTCGCAATAGATGTGCCCCCTTTATCTTTTGACAAGTTCTTCTACGGAACATAGGCTATCTATGTGCAAAAGGACATTGCGATTTATTATATGGAAGGAGTTCAAAATCGCTGTTTCGAATTATTTTGATGTTCGAAACACAACAGTTTTTCAGAAATAATTTTTTCTACCCCCTTCGCAATAAATGTGCCCCCTTTATCTTTTGACAAGTTCTTCTACGGAACATAGGCTATCTATGTGCGAAAGGACATTGCGATTTATTATATGGAAGGAGTTCAAAATCGCTGTTTTGAATTATTTTGATGTTCGAAACACAACAGTTTTTCAGAAATAATTTTTTCTACCCCCTTCGCAATAGATGTGCCCCCTTTATCTTTTGACAAGTTCTTCTACGGAACATAGGCTATCTATGTGCAAAAGGACATTGCGATTTATTATATGGAAGGAGTTCAAAATCGCTGTTTTGAATTATTTTGATGTTCGAAACACAACAGTTTTTCAGAAATAATTTTTTCTACCCCCTTCGCAATAGATGTGCCCCCTTTATCTTTTGACAAGTTCTTCTACGGAACATAGGCTATCTATGTGCAAAAGGACATTGCGATTTATTATGTGGAAGAAGTTTAAAACCACTGTTTTGTATTATTTTGATGTTCGAAACGTAACAGTACCTACTACAGAAATAATTTTCATCACTCCCTTCGTAAAGGATGTGTCGTGTGTACTTTTTTTATATTTTGCCTTATTTACTGCATTTATTGCAATTGGTTTGCAAAACGTAGCATTCGATGTCGCTTTTGCGCATGCGCAAGTTTTGGAACTGTTGGGCTATCACTTGTGTCCCCCTGACGCTCCCTCTGCCTCTGATTGACTTGTGTCTCAGAGTGTACTAGAGCGGGCTCCACGCGGAGCTGAGAGTTGGAGCCAGCTCCAGTGGAGCTAGCTTCACACACGTTCGATTGGCGGCCTTCGCGAAACTGCTACATTTCGAATCCGTTGACCTTGTTGAAGACTTCCCGCACACTGGACTTTCGGAGACACCCGAGGAAGAGAGGTATTCGAAAAAGCGCATGCCAACTGATGTTGCTCATAAAACGCCTGAATCGTTTCACTGTCCGAAATGTTCACATAAATACAACAGAAAAGACAGCTTGCAGAGGCACATGTTGAAACATGCTGCCGCTGAAGACATCGTTTGGTTCCAATGTGCGAACTGTTCATTCAGATCGCAACGCAAGAGCAATTTGAAACAGCACATGTTGAGACACGTTGGCGCTGAAGACATCGTTTGGTTTCAATGCGCTAAATGTTCACATAAAACTACCCGGAAAGACAGCTTGGAAAGGCACATGTTGAAACACGCTGCGGCTGAAAACATCGTTTGGTTCCAGTGTACAAAGTGTTCGTTCAAAACCAAACACTGTGCGAACTTGAAAACGCACACGATGAAACACGCTGCCGCCGAAGACATCGCTTGGTTTCAATGTACGAAGTGCTCATTCAAAGCCAAAGACAAGGCCTGTTTGAAACGGCACATGTTGAAACACCCTGCAGTCGAAGACGTCGTTTGGTTCCAATGTGCGAGCTGTTCTTATAAAGCCAAACGGAACGCCCACTTGAAACGGCACATGTTGATACACGCTGCCGCTGAAGACATCGTTTGGTTCCAATGTGTGAAGTGTTCGTTCAAGGCCAAACATAAGTTCCATTTGAAAAGACACTACTTGTTGGAACATGCTGCCCCTGAAGACATCGTTTGGTCCAACTGTGCGAAGTGTTCGTATAAGAGCAAAAGGAAGTCGGATATGGAAAGGCATATGAGACGTGTTCATCCGAACTAAGCGATTGGTGTGATTGAAGGGTGATCTGCCATGAACACCTATTTTAAACCTCCATGGTAATAATCGAAAACCACTGGGAATCTTTGGAAACAACGACAGACAGTGTTTATTACTGCGTACTACAATAAATACACGTTAACAATAGGCTACTTCATTTGGGCAGGTGCGCATGCTTGGGGGTTCAAAGTTTTGAGAACTTTCGTACACCTGTCAGTTGAATGGCAACGCTGCATGCTCTGTCTAGCCGCCTGGCCAACTACTGTTTCCTCGCTGTCACTTTTACACATACCGTAAATGCATCTCTTCGTAGCTTCTTTGAACTTCCTTCTCGGTACAGCCATTTTCAACAAGTTGTATTCTTCCGTTTAAACACGAGCAAATGAAATGTAGGTCAGGTAGAAACCAGGAGTGTGATCATAATTGTCACAAGTGACAGTTGGTGCCAATGTCTTGTTGTTTTGAGCGTTGTTGCCATTTTCGTTGTCCCTGAACTTTCACAAATAATCATTGAACTTAATTTCAATGAAACATTTCCTTTGAATAAAGAAAATGGTATCTAACATTCAACCAAATTATTTGTGGAATTTTAGGTGCACTACAATATTTTTTAGTGTTCATTTTCAATATCGGTGTACAAAACTATGAAATTCGCGCCAGACATGCGCACTCAAAAAAACCGAAACGAAGGGACCTATTATTGCTTGGAAATATTGCTGATTACCTACTACCTACTCTCTTTCTATCGCTTTTGATCGCTTTGAATTCAATACTACTGCGTCGGCCGATCCGTGGTGCTTATACAGAGTGTTTCAGCGATGACAGCAAAAAATTTAACTATGAGTAAATCCTGTCAAAATATAACGAAAACCTATAGGTATACCGTTTTCCAAAGTTTGGCCAAATGACAAAGATACAGCTCTTGAAAGTTCACTTTTTTTTGACCATAGACTGTTTTGTCGGAACAACCTACCGACCTGCCGGATTTTTTAAGGATCCAGCCAGTGGCGTAGGTGTTACGAGGATCAATAATTTAGAAGCATCCGAAGGAAAGTTGACTCAATGTGACCTCCCATAATTTCTACGCTACCGGTTGGATTCTTTCAAAATTCGTCAGGTTGATAGATAATGTTGATAAACTAGTTCACCTGAATTCAAGCTGATTCCGCCGAAATGTTCCCTGATAACAAATGTTTGGAATCCGAATAAAGTGAAGTTCCAAGCATCTTCATCATTCAGCTGAACTTTGCAAAACGGTATACAGGTTTTCGTCGTATTTTGACGAGATCTACTTACAGTTGAATTTTTTGCTATCATCGCTGAAACACCTCATACCTCCGACTAGTGTTTTCGGATCTTCCATCGGTCCTTGAGCCAAATTCCGCAACGACCCGGCATACGGTTTCCAGGCGACTCCCGGAAAATCTTGCTTATTTCGCGGGCATTACCAACGTGCTGTGAAGCCGGCACCTCCGCCAAATAGACTTACGTGTCCTAGTCGCATGTTTGTAACTCTTCATGTCCTAAGCCCGCCTAATTATTCAAATTCAAATACTTACTTCCCGCTCATTTGAATTCTCATACTCGGATTGGCCCGCGCTGTCATCTAGTAGAAGGCAAAGAACCCCACGCTGATAGTTCGATTTGACGTAGCTTAATATTACACTTGTAAGAATAGAACTGAAACCAGAGAGATACCTTTCATGAGCACTTTATTCAAGTTCAGTTATTGAACGAGAATTGCCATTGAATTCGGTAAATTTGCATGTCCTTTCAGTGAGTGACTTGATGCAATATTTGTTTACAGAAAGTGGAGTCGTGTTCGTACTTCCATCACTTTTTGTTCAGTTTGATTTATGTTTGTGTTAGAGTAGGATTAATTAAACCTCGTAATGAGAACAGATTTGTTGAAAGGACGTTCCAGGTCACCTGTAAAACGCCAGCCTCTTTTGGGACTCGTCGTCAACTCTTGACATAGTTATTTGGCAATTGCCCAGTATTTTGAAACCTGTAAGCAACGTCATCCTTACCCAGTAACCTGTAAGTAAGGACTTTTCTCGATGGGCCAAATTCCATGACAGGAGACTTAGTTCATTCATTACTTTAGCAGTCAAACCCACTCTAGATGATTATTAGGGTAGCTGAACAATTATGATTCAAGTACGAAAAACAATCCAGTTTCAAATTCAATTCGTCTGATCTTTGAGGGCTCACTTTCGAGATATGCAAATTAGTTTAAAGATTTCCAATGGCAATTCCAACCCAATAGAATTTAGTAATTTGTGAAAGTTTACGTGCATTGGTAAATTATTATTTCATTCATAAGTTTCTTTTCAAAAACATGTATAAATTACTGACTTAGGCAAAAGTTCAGTATGATCGCAACAAACAGATTATTTAACAAATGGCGGAACTTTACTCTTTAGGTCGTCTTCGGTTCTTCGGTTTATACCTGCCGGGGTCGGAGGTAATCTCTGGTCCGGACGCGACGTAGGGGGTTGGCTGTCGGTGGTGGGCACCTCGTCCATGGCTAGCCGGAGATTCTTGAGTCGGTAACGGGAACTCGGTGGCTGCGCGGCAGGCGGAGTAGGTAGTTCCGTGTGGGAACCGGGTCGGCTGGTGACGCGGAAGGTGTGGGTCTCGGCGAAGGGGGTGAGGGCGGTTTTTCTCAACTTCCTCTCAGTAGCTCGCCGGGAACCATCAACCATAAGGTGGTCAACCTGGGTGCTTTCTGCTCGGCTCCGGGTAGCTCAGCCCTATAAGACGAACGTAACCCTCCACCGCGACCTCGCAAAAGGTCCCTGGTCCGCTAGAAATATACGCTTATATAAGAAAACTTAGTATTTGCATCTTTCTTGCGTAAGTTAAGATTAGGGCTTCTACTTTAGTCAAGGGGTGTCGCGGGGAAGTTATCCATCTACATGCTTCAAAGGCAACAGAAGTGTTAGTTGTTTTCTTCTATCGCAGAGAATGATATGGACTCAGAGGGTGTTCGTTCTTTGTCTAACGGCGAAATAGGGATGCAACTTTGGGGTATGCAAACGGTTTCGGAGAAGGAACAAAGGACCTAACGGAAGCGCTAAAACAACAACATCACCGCTTTGGTTGGTCCGGTCCTTGTCTGACTGGCGTACCGCTTGTCTCTGCTCTCTGTCTCGTGCAGCCCCGCTATCCGATTGGCTGAGCGCCGAGCGGGTGTTGGAACGATGGCTCGGCGGTACACTTCGGCCTGCGTCTCGCTTGCTCTTGTGCTTGTGGACTGAAACAGAGAATGGTTAGGATCGCGGTGCTCTTCGAAACGCCGTTTCTCTTTTCCTCTTCGGCTGCACACGAGTGCACTGAAGATGTGCGACGTGCTCTCGGAGGAGGTACGGGAAACCTCTCGAACCTCACCCTTCGGCGCACGGGGAACCTGAACCTCTCTGGCGCTTGCTGTTGTATGTTGGGTTGTCTAGTTTAAAGGGGCAAATTCGTAGGCGGTTTCATGTTGAAGTCACCACGTGAATTTCAATGGTCCAAACCCTCGCGTATTTTCTGAAATGCACTAGAGCTTCGCGTTTGTACACTGCGACCTGATGGGATCCGTCTAGAAAGATTAGGTGTGCTCTAGAATGCACGGGAATCACCGCTCGTAACAATATCATCTTTTTGTTATTTGTCTGTGGGTGATGGTCAGAAAATGCCTGGAGTACACTTGGAAGACTGCGAGCAAACATCAGACTCTTTACTTTTTTTTACCCCAGAAACCGTCAATTGAAAATAACTAGAGATAAAATTGTGAAGTGCAATGGGATCACCAGTCGCTAACGTGTTACGACCCTATGACGATATGGCTCATAGGTATCTATCATAATATACCTACAATATATTGTTCGTTTACTTCATTGTTTATTTTTGTAATTTTGAGCTTGAACGGATGACCCAATTACAGGAAGGCGTTAGGGCGTGATCGAGGTAATAAAATTCTTGTTCTTTTGCCGACGTTTCGTCTTTTCTTAAGACATTATCTAGGCTGTAAGCAATAAAACATAAATAGAACATATAATAGGGAACTTAAAATGTATGGAATCTTTACCTCTCTACAAGTTTTTACGGTAATTCCATACATTTCCAGTTCCCTATTATATGTTCTATTTGTTTTATTGTTTACAGCCTAGATAATGTCTCAATAAAAGACGAAACGTCGGCAAAAGAACAAGAATTTTATTACCTCGATCACGCCTTAACGCCTTCCTGTAATTGGGTCATCCGTTCAAGATCAAAATTACAATAATACTTATACCTACCTACCTACCGAGCTACCTACCTACCTATAGATGAAAGCGTGTGTGTCGTAGGTGCTGTCAGAATGCGATACTTAGACACCCTGTACAACACATTTATAAATCGGCCTCGAAATCGGCTTTCAAAAATTTAGAGATAGGTAAGCTTCAAGTTGAAATTTTCTCAGATTAATTGAATGACAGAAATGACAATTAATTTACCTACGATATTCCGTGCGTTTGACAGTGCCTATTTCGAAACCAACTTTTTCGATCACCCGCTATAGCCTGTTCTTAGCTATGCGTGGAAATATGGTCGTGCGCAAGGACATGCGTAGTGGTTACTAGTTATCACGTAGGTTATATCTTCTGATGAAGTTCTCCATAATATAACTATGTGAAGTCTTTGTAAATTATTGTAGAAAGTTAAAAAGAAGAGACATTTTTAACTTTCTACAATAAATCACGTAGGTTGTTTATCGTTGGTGAGTTGGTGTCTGGTGTCATTTTCATTCTGCATGTCGTATCTAGGTAGGTACAGTGTTACATTTATTCATGAAAATTCGAACTAATCTGATCATCTGGGCTCTTCTTATAATCTTCCACACGTATGTAGGTATCTACCCAAGATCCTAATTGAAATCGAATAATGATATGTCTATGAAAAGGCTTTCCAGATCGTCCGTCATGGAGGAAACGTATCGGTGTCAACAGTGTTCGTATGAGTTTGAACTGGAATTTCAAATAGAACACCACGTTCAAAGGGCACACAAAAATGTTCACCTGACAGAACTCTTTCATCCCATCATGGAACCCGAGCAGTTTTCGTGCGTTTGCTCCCAATTCAAGGGTTATTACAAACGAGACTTGTACGAACACTACAAACACCAACATCGCGGTGGGATCGACGACCGCGCTGAACACAGTTCATTTTCCAATGAAGAATATCATCGATTGCTTTGCCACTGTAGCCGATTCAGGTCCAGTTCCGCTTTGCTCTTGGTGAAACATACAGATTCCCATAGTTTGGCAGCTCTTGCATGCGGCAATGCATTTGACTTCAGTGAAAACTTTCCGCATACTGCATGCTTAAACAAACCCAAGCGAGAGACGAATCTGGAAGAACACATGATAACTCATGTTTTTTACAAAGAGATTGAACGGTTTCATTGTCCAAAGTGTTCGTATGAAACCATCCGGAAAGGGAACTTGAAATCGCACATGCTGAAACACGCTGCCGCTGAAGACATCGTTTGGTTTCAATGTGCTAAGTGTTCATTCAAAGCTAAACGTAATGGGACTTTGAAAAGGCACATGTTGAGACATGCCGCCGCTGCGGACATCGTTTTGTTACATTGTGCAACGTGTTCATATAAAACTACCCGAAAGTACACCTTGAAATTGCACATGCTGAAACATGCCACCGCTGAAGACATCGATTGGTTGCAATGTGCGGAATGTTCATTTCAATCGAAACACAAGGGCTACTTGAGGAAGCACATGTTGTTGAAACACGCTGCCGCTGGAGACATCGCTTGGTTTCAATGTGCAAAATGTTCACTCAAATTCAAACACAAGAGCGCCTTAAACAGCACATGTCGAGACAACATGCTGCCCCTGAAGACATCACTTGGTTTCAATGTGTGGACTGTTCATTCAAAACCAAACACAAGAACAATTTGAAACAGCACATGTTGAAACATGCTGCCGCTGAAGACATCGCTTGGTTTCAATGTGCAAAATGTTCTCTCAAATTCAAACACAAGAGCGCCTTGAAAAAGCACATGTCGAAACAACATGCTGCCGCTGAAGACATCACTTGGTTCCAATGTGTGGACTGTTCATTCAAAACCAAACACAAGAACAATTTGAAACACCATATGTTGAAACACGCTGGCGCTGCTGCCGAAGACGTCGTTTGGTTCCATTGTACGGAGTGTTCGCATAAAACCACCCGGAAAGACAACTTGAAATCGCACATGTTGCAACTGCATGCTGCCGTCGCTGCGGCTGAAGGCATTGCTTGGTTGCAGTGTGAAAAATGTTTGTATAAAACCTCCCGGAGTTATCACTTGAAAACGCACATGTTGAAGCATGCCGCCGCAGAAGACATCGTTTGGTTCCAATGTGCGAATTGTCCATTCAGAACCAAACTCAAGGGCGGTCTGGATAAGCACATGTTGAGGCATGCTGCCCCTGAAGACATTGTTTGGTTCAACTGTGCGACGTGTTCTTGTAAATATAAACGAAAGTGGGATATGATCGCTCACGTGAAACGTGTTCATCCGAACTAAGCGGTGGGTGTATGATCAAGTGAGCAACCGTCGGTGAATTGTTGGTTTTCTTTGGTCCAATCAAAAGCGGACATTAGAATTGTACTTTGAATTGAATTAAAAGTGAAAAATTGTTTATTTGGACTTTTCATGTTCTTAGTAGGTTGTAACTGGTGATTTTCTTGCTATATGGTAGCACTGGCTGTCAATGGAAAAAAGTGACGTTGGGATGGCTGGCTGACAAGAAAGTAAACACAAAAAATGACAATGGGTAGAGCATGAGATTTTACTTTGGGTAGAGATTTCATTTTACATCAGAATATGAACGTATGCACCTCTCAATTTGACAGTTTGAAGGTTTTTGATGTCACGAAAACTGCTTTACTTAGCTCAATTTGAATTTCCTTTTTCCCTTCGTGCAACATTTTTTTTAATGCAGAAGTGAAGAAAGAAGCAGCAGATCTATGGAGTATTGAGCTTGATCTAGTCGGTGCGTATACTTTGACGGTTTTTCAAGGTTATCATTTTATGACGGAAAGGGGTGGTGCCCTCCGCGATGAACGGGGGATGCTTACAACTAAGGGTGACGCGTTTACGCTGCCACCACGAACTGGTGACGACTCGCAAATCTGAACACGTTTTATCGTATAACTCGTAGGTACTGAGAAGACGCCAGCTATCTTCTTGTACCCCTGAATGGGTAGGCAACCCAATATACTGGCATTCAATTCAACTTATTTGAATTAAATCACTTTTCCCGCTTTTGGAACCGCTTGGCCGATGATCAGCAATGCGGGCGCCGACCCAGCGATGTTCCCTCAACGTCCTCGTCTCTTCGTAGACCTCGTTGTGGGGCTCCTTTTTGTTGTTCTTATAAAAGTGTTGAGTGTGTTGGGCTCTTATGTCTAACGATTTGAAAGTATACTCGGTACACCATAATAAATTCACAGAACATTATTTGTTCAGTTCATAATACACTGCAACGGAGTAATGTAGAGTGTGGTCGAGTTCGATTGATATCTTTTCTCACCTCTCCCCTTATTACACTATTTCCCTTCGTCTCGAAATTATTTAACTCGACTATCCCCCACTTTTAAACTCTTTCCTTTCTAGGTGAGCACTGTGGTGGCTTTGGGCACCCCCTCGATTTCCATCAGTTTCCCCGTTAGGTTAGAAAGCGATTAGGGTTAGCATTAGGTCCAATAGATAGTCACGAAATGAGTCTCAACGTAATCCCATCCATCTAGACTCTAAGGCCGGTATGTGTGTGGTAGCCCTCCCTTTTGGTGGCATTCTTTTCAAAAACCATTGCTTCTTTTTGGGCTGTGGTCTCTTTTGCCCGTTGGGGAAGGAATTTGATATGGCTTGCCTTTGTGGAGGCCTATTCCCTTTTTTTACCGTGAATTGCCACGAAAGTGTAGATGGTCTCGCGGTCGCGATCTCGGACTATTCTTGGGAACGTAGAAACTAATTTTTCTCGTTTCTGGAGTAGCCCCGAGCCACACAAGAGTCACCCTTGATAGCATGTCAATTTAATCGAAAGCTAATTGAGACTTGACTTGTTCTTATCGGCCTATCGCATTATCCCGCGTCCTTGACAAAACTTTTGAAACGCCCTAGTATGACACTAGAAATTATTTTAGGAACTTTTACTTTACAACCAACTTATTGACATTGTGGAGTTGACAGTCAAGACAGTTAGAGGTTATGTCCTTGCAACAAGTGTTTTATTTCACAAATTTATTCGAATTCATGTGTGTTTTGTAGTGTTACCACCTCTAATTCGGACTCTCACGAGACAGGTTTGTTCTCGGCAAGCTCCCACTTTCCCAATAATTTACTTTCTACCAATTGCAGGTGTGGACAGATAACACTCCTCGACAACACTCTCTAACAACAAATACTTGAATAACAAGGAATTGCAAGTGCAATATTCATCCCTCTTCGTCGATAGGCTGGACCTGCATCGTCACATACACACCTGGGAATAAACTGTGGTCGAGGGCCAGGTATGGTTTACCAACGGTCGGAGTTCCTCTTTTAAATCGTACCACATATATTGAATACAAGAATGTCTTTCGGTAAGTTGGGTCTGAAACATACAACATTAATTGACCACCTTACGTTCCCTTTTGGATAACCAGTAATTTTGGTTTTAGTGACGGAGTACGTGAAGTGTACTACTTCGGATGCCGATTTAGGATCTTGACGCTCGTATGATACTAGTTTGTTTTACCACGATTCTCATCACCCAGGAATCTTTCGCATGTGACTGAAGAAGTAGAGGCCTGACCCTGTGTCGATCGTGGCCTTCGTTCAATAGAAAAAAGTTCAATCGTAAATAATTGTCCTGCCAACAGCTGGACCTGGCTTGACACTCCGACATTGCAGCTTATGGCCAAGGGATGGAAAGTCTCGATTCAAGACCTGTTACAAGAGGTTTCTACGCATCGACCTGAAAGGGGATTGAAACTCTTCGTCGAAAGAGCCTCTGCACAACTACCTGGAAATGGGCTGGAACTCGTCGCCAGAGGGCTCTGACTCGACTCCTGTAGGCGGGCCAAGACTCAACGTCCAAGGGCTCTGACACGACATCCTAGAGGGGGTTGCCACTCGGAGTAACAACTCATCGGCCTCTAGGAGGGTCAAAACCCAACCTGGAGGGTTCTCGACTCAACATTCCCCCAAGGGGACCAAAACACGTCTCTCCGAAGGGTTCCAACTCGATTTTCTCCAGGGGGCTGGAGGCACATCAGTCGGGGTTTCACCACGTCTATTTCCAAGGGGCAGAAACTCGTCATAGAAGAGCTTCCACTCAGCGGCCTAGAGGGAGTTCGAAACGCAACTTCCACGGGACTCAACTAGTGTTAAGGAATTTTTTGACTGTGATACACTGAGTGAATGACCCGTGTAAGTACAACTTGTCTGTGATATTTTTGATTATTTTTTGTTATTGTTATTGCTTCTAAACATTTATTATTCTTGCTGTTACTTGGCAATGTGTGTAGACTATCTCATATGCTGTATATACTCAGTCGAAAGAGAGAAATAAAGTTGAAGTTGAAGTTGAAAAAAAACTCTTCGACTTGGAATCGGATCGAAACGCAACATCGGGGGCCTCTGCACAACTACCTGGAAATGGGCTGGAACTCGTCGCCGGAGGGTTCTGACTCGACTCCTGGAGGCGGGCCAAGACTCAACGTCCAAGGGCTCTGACACGACATCCTAGAGGGGGTTGCCACTCAGAGTAACAACTCATCGGCCTCTAGAAGGCGCAGAGCTCAACCTGGAGGGTTCTCGACTAAACATTCCCCCAAGGGGACCAAAACACGTCTCTCCGAAGGGTCCCAACTCGACTTTCTCCAGGGGGATGAAGGCACATCAGCCGGGGTTTCCACGCGTCGTTCCCAAGGGGCTGAGACTCATCGGTGAAGGGAATTGACTCTTCGTCCTCTAGGTGGGCGGAAACACATCATCTCCTGTCAGTCGCACCATTTGTCGAGGTCTTCCACCCTGGGCCAGGAGACTACACACAATCTTCTCACCAATCCTAAACCCCCGGAGATTTGCCAGAATTCTTACGGACAAGAACTCCCTTTCCACCTTGGAAGGCAAATGACGCACCCGGAAAGCTACCTCGGTCTCTTCGATGTCGCAGCGGGATTCGTGGGTGTGTACTATTCGGAATGATGGACCTCTTCTCTCTTCTCTGGGACCTACCTCAGGTTAGTCGACTTTGGCTGAATGCCTCGAACTGAATGCCTACAACAAAATGCTTAAGATGATCTATTTCAGGTTGTTACCCCTTCAAAGGTGATTCTTCTCCGTAACGCCCTCTACAATTCAATCTTCGAACCTCATTTGTATGTAAGCCGGAGCATCCCGAAAAGAAGAACCGATAAGTTTCCAATCTCTCCGGTTCTCCCGGGATGCCGAAATATGAAGTATTTCTGGTAGGCTTAAGTACCTACCGTTACAAGTGTTCTGAATGGAATCAATGCAGTGTGTTTGTTTCAAGTGTTCGTATACGAACAGGCAAACAGCGCATCATTCGTATTCGAACACCCCAGCACAAACAAACAAACAACACCTGTTCGGCGCTTTTACGACCTTTGTTCTTTTACATCGGTCAGTTTTCTTTATTTCGTTTCACTTTTGTGGGGTTATGTCACAAAATAATAATAAGTGCCTAGAACAGAAGCATCACTTGAAAAAGACATCTAAAATATGAGGGAGGTAGAAGGGCACTGCACCGTGCGGTGGTTAATTATACATAAATGGCTCGCTAGCACGCCGAGGGGTTGTTTTGGTGAATATTTAAGTATAAATTGAAAGTAATTAGCAAAATTGATCAGCAGTTCTATGACAAATTCAGACTGCTCGGGGAACTATAGCAGGTCGATGACCCTGTGTGGTCGTTCAGGATAGGGGGTGTTTAATCCTAAGGGTAGTAACGTACAACTGCCACCACTGACTCAGTTACTTTACATGGAGAGGCAGATCCATAGGGGGAGGGGAACAGACCATCTTGGCACATCTAGAATTTCAGTTTAGGTTGGTAACGTGCAATTTAGCTCAAGTATTTATGGCTTTAATTCTTCGGAAAGGCGTTTTAGTGAGTCCGGCAGACGAGGCATTTGAATCGAGTAGAACCCTCCAGCTCAATTATCTGTCTACATGTAGTTAGGTGGTTAGGTAGGTAGGTAGGTAAGTGGTTAGGTAAACGGGAGATTTTCAAAACAAACATTATATATTCAAATAAGCAAAATAATAAGTACAAACACTACATGGGTTTATTATAAAAGCTAGTATTGAAAACATTCACATTGGTAGCCACCTCGCCTCGTGGCGAAATAATAATAATCAAGGTTAAGTAGACAAATACAAACTTAGCTGTCGCTGTGACGTTTGATGACGTAAGAGAGTAATACAACATACTGTCACGGCGCCATTTTGGCGTTCCTTCGTTATGGCCCGTGCACATGACGTAGGTGGGGATATGAGAGAAAGAGATACAGAGTGAGACAGAGCGAGTCGCTACTCGCTAGAGGGAGTTTTGCCGATGACTCCACCTTATACGTTGACATCACACTAATAAGAACTTCATGTTACCGATCCACCCTGGGTACCAACAGGGTGACACTCGCGTAAAAACACAGGGGTAATATTTCTAGGACGATTGGTTTCTGCGTTGGCGAGGGAACATCGCGCGTTCCGCGTCTGTAATTTATTCATCAAAATATGCTCGGACACGCGTCTCGCGTGTTACGGTGAATCACTCCACACTTCGAGCGGTTCAATTAATCAATCGCGGGCGTCTTACAACGATAATACTGTGGAAATAATTACTCGAAATTCGGGAATTTTACGGCCGTCGGACGCCCAAGCGGCGTCCCAGCCGGGACCATACGCGGTGCCAAAATTGAGTGACTTTTAGTTAATTGGCTGTGAATAGACTATTAATGCAATGTCCGCGTCGAGTCGCGAGTCGCCAGTCAAGTTTTTTATCTTCCGTTTAGCTTCTACTTATAGACTCGTCTAATCTCATACTCCCGTGGTCTTATGGACCAATCAGAGCGGACCTTTTTGGGGGGAAAAGCGTTCTCACGACGGGTGAGATTGATGCCCGAGCACTTAGAAATGTTTAGTTTAGCAATTTGATAACGCCTCGAATTTTACAGGAAATGAATTTCGCAACCCGATTGATCCATAACTTCCCGGCCTCTATGAATATTTGAAACCAGGCAAATTTTTGAGGCAAAAGTCTCTCTCGTATTTTGGAATATAATTCAACACCAACCCTTGAGCGGTAGTTTAGCGTAAACCTAAAAATAAAATATAAGGCACAGGGCTGGACTAGCCCGGTTTGCCACAAAATGTTACAGGAGACATTCATTTTGCCATCGAAAGCGGTTTTAGAAAGATTTGTTAAAAAAGTTAAAGTCACCACAGAAATCAATGAGAACCTTTTCAAATTTTTTAAATTAAAAGTAGATAAAATGACCATCGCTGACAGGGTTTGCATAATATGTATTGATGAAATTCATCTTAAAAGGAACTTGTTTTATAATTATAATGGTTATGATGAAATCATTGGTTTTCACGATACTGGGGAGAGAAAAACCTCGGCACCAGCAAGTTCAGCTGCTGTAATAATGGCTAGAGGTATTTACAGCAACTGGAAGCAACCATTAGGATACCTATTTACCGAAACCAGCTGTAAAGGGGATGAAGTAAAAGACATTTTAGACAAGTACATAAGTCAATTGACAAGTATTGGATTAGATGTTGCAATGGTTATTACAGACCAAGGTTCAAATTTTGTGGAGTTGGCAAAGTTACTGAGAGTGACGGCAGACCAAACCAAGTTCATACTCGGTGGAAAACAATTACTATATCATTATAACCCGCCACGGTTTCAATGAAGTCGATTAGAAATAATCTCATGACTAACCATTTTCAATAGGATGACAAAAGAACTTCTTGGGAATATATCATGGCTTTTTTCACTGATGACAGTAAATTCAATAATAGATTAGCTCTCAAGCTCACCAAGGCCCATTTGGAGCCTAACAGTTTCCAGAAAAAAAAAGTGAAGTTTGCTACACAAATTTCAAGTGGTACTGTTGCTGCAACTGTGACATCCTATATACATGCCACGTTATTTCGCGTACGGGTTCGAATATAATTGAGACGATCGATTTAAAACACACACTGTTTATTTCTGCGTACTACAATCAATACACGCCAACAATTATTCACTTGAATTATCGCTGTGATTATCGCTCGCTCATCCGCTCGCTGTGTCTTCCAATTCAATACTGCCCTGAGCTGCCGGCTGATGCCTTATATAAGGCCTCCAAATAGTGTTCCCGAACTTTCTGTCTACTTCCAGCAAATTCCATAGTGGCCCGGCATATGCGGTTTCTAGACCATTCCTGAATAATCACACACGTTACCCGTATAATTCTGCCGGGCTTTGGAACGGCGCCTTTGCCAAAATGGACAGATGTGTCTCGATTGATCATTGCAGGCTCCATGTATTTTAACGCCATCGAGTTTACCCTAGAAATCTCCAGAGCTCCGCGCATTTGTACACTGCGGCTGTGGAAGAGTCCAGAAAGATCGCGTGTTTAACTGTTTACCGCTGCTCGTAACATACACTTCAAATCTCTCCTAGAAAGTGCCACTCCTATAACAGTGGAAATTATTTCGCACTTTAACAAATTATTTGACATTTTCAATTCGTCCAACTTGAAAAGTTTAAAATCATAATTAAGCCATTCCAATTATCCAATTAGTCAATTACAGGAAAATTATGTCTCCTTTTTACAAGAAACGCTGGCTTTTCTGAAAAAACAAACAGTCGTCAATAAAAGTGGCAAAGAGATGACTAATTACCTCGCCAATTACATCAAATGTCTAACAGGTTGGCAAATAAGCATCAGTTCATTACTGCAACTGTAGGTACGACTACCTGAAAGAAAAATATCAAGTGAAATTTATTTGACCAAGCGGTTAAATAAGACTGCCTTGAAATTTTTTTTGGTAGTGTGAGGCAACAAAGTGGTAATTGCATAAACCCTTGATTTCAGAACTCCTAGAATATTTTTATTATTTACACTAGTTGTAGGTACCTAGGTGATAGTTTGATTAATTCTTGTGAGTTGATTCATCGTCGCGTCGATGCTGTCAGAATGCGATACTGAGAACACCCTGTACCTACAACACGTCATTTATGAATCGGCTTTCAAAAATTTAGAGATAAGCTTCAAGTTGAAATTTTTTCAGATTAATTGAATGACAGAAATGACAATTTACGCCTATTCCGTGCGTTTGACCGTGCCTATTTCGAGAACAACTTTTTCTTTCGATCACCCGCTATAGCCTGTTCTTGGCTATGCGTGGAAATAATGACGTGCGCAAAGACATGCGTGGTGGTTACTAGTTATCACGTAGGTTGTTCGTCCTTGGTGAGTTGGTGTCATTTCCATCGTGCATGTCGTATCTAGGTACCTACAGTGTTCTTACATTTATTCATCAAAATTCGTACTAATTGTTATAATCTGGGCTCTTCTAATCATCTTCCACACGTATGTACCCAAGATCCTAATTGAAATCGAATAATGATGTCTATGAAAAGGCTTTCCAGACCGTCCGTCATGGAGGAAACGTATCGGTGTCAACAGTGTTCGTATGAGTTT
Organism: Anaspis maculata; assembly: GCA_949128115.1. Taxonomy (NCBI): domain Eukaryota; kingdom Metazoa; phylum Arthropoda; class Insecta; order Coleoptera; family Scraptiidae; genus Anaspis; species Anaspis maculata. The sequence continues at coordinate 58,251,124 of OX421967.1, read as the reverse complement.
GAACTGGAGTTTCAAATAGAACACCACGTTCAAAGGGCACACAAAAATGTTCACCTGACAGAACACTTTCATCCCATCATGGAACCCGAGCAGTTTCCGTGCGTTTGCTGCAAATTCAAGGGTTATTACAAACGAGACTTGTACGAACATTACAAACACAAACATCGCGGTGGGATCGACGACCGCGCTGAACACAGTTTATTTTCTAATGAAGAATTTCATCAATTGCTTTGCCAATGTGGCCGATACAGGTCCAGTTCCGCTTTGCTCTTGGTGAAACATACAGATTCCCATAGTTCGGCAGCTCTTGCATGCGGCAATGCATTTGACTTCGGTGAAAACTTTTCGCACACTGCATGCCTAAACAAACCCAAGCGAGAGATGGATCTGGAAGAACACATGATGACTCATGCTTTTCACAAAGAGATTGAATGGTTTCATTGTCCAAAGTGTTCGTATGAAACCATCCGGAAAGGGAACTTGAAATCGCACATGCTGAAACACGCTGCCGCTGAAGACATCGTTTGGTTTCAATGTGCCAAGTGTTCATTCAAAGCTAAACGTAATGGGACTTTGAAAAGGCACATGTTGAAACATGCCGCCGCTGCGGACATCGTTTTGTTACATTGTACAACGTGTTCATATAAAACTACCCAAAAATACACCTTGAAATTGCACATGCTGAAACATGCCACCGCTGAAGAAATCGATTGGTTGCAATGTGGGAAATGTTCATTTCAAACGAAACACAAGGGCTACTTGAGGAAGCACATGTTGTTGAAACATGCTGCCGCTGAAGACATCGCTTGGTTTCAATGTGCAAAATGTTCATTTAAATTCAAACACAAGAGCGCCTTGAAACAGCACGTGTCGAAACAACATGCTGCCGCTGAAGACATCACTTGGTTTCAATGTGTGGACTGTTCATTCAAAACCAAACACAAGAACAATTTGAAACAGCACATGTTGAAACACGTTGCCGCCAAAGACATCGTTTGGTTCCATTGTACGGAGTGTTCGCATAAAACCACCCGGAAAGACAACTTGAAATCGCACATGTTGCAACTGCATGCTGCCGTCGCTGCCGCTGAAGGCATTGCTTGGTTGCAGTGTGAAAAATGTTTGTATAAAACCACCCGGAACTATCACTTGAAAACGCACATGTTGAAGCATGCCGCCGCAGAAGACATCGTTTGGTTCCAATGTGCGAATTGTCCGTTCAAAACCAAACTCAAGGGCGGTCTGGATAAGCACATGTTGAGGCATGCTGCCCCTGAAGACATTGTTTGGTTCAACTGTGCGACGTGTTCTTGTAAATACAAACGAAAGTGTGATATGATCGCGCACGTGAAACGTGTTCATCCGAACTTAACGGTGGGTGTATGATCAAGTGAGCAACCGTCGTCGGTGAATTTAATTTTTTTTTTTGGCTTAATCAAAAGCGGACATTGTACTTTGAATTAAATTGAGGTGAAGAATTGTCGTTTATTTGAATTTTTCATGTTCTTAGTTGGTCCTGATACAGAAAATCATACATCAGAATGAACACCTCTCAATTTGGCAGGTTGAAGCTCGGTTTGAAGATTTTTGATGTCACGAAAACACGAAAACTGCTTTAGGTACTAAGCTCAATTTGAATTTCCTTTTTCCCTTCGTGCAACGATTTTTTTACAGAATTAAAGAAGCAGCAGAATTATGGAGTATTCAGCTTGATCTAGTCGGTGCGTATACTTTGACGGTTTCTCAAGGTTAGGTATCACTTTATGACGGAAGGGGTGCCCTCTGCGATGAACGGGGGATGCTCACCTACAACTAAGGGTAACGCTCTTATGCTGTCACCACGAACTGGTGACGACTCGCGAATTTGGACACGTTTTGGCGTATAACTCGTAGATACCTATCGTTACAAGTGTTCGTGTTCTGAATGGAATCAATGCAGTGTGTTTGTTTCGAGTGTTCGTATACGAACAGCGTATCATTCGTACCTATTCGAACACCCCAGCACAAACAAACAACACCTGTTTGGCGCTTTTACGACCTTTGTTCTTTTACATCGGTCAGTTTTCTTTATTTCATTTGACTTTGTGGGGTTATGTGTCAATAATGTTGAATGAAAATGATCAAACTGTCAACAGTGACAACCGAGGTGACAACGTCACTTTTGACATTATTCCATCAACGCCACCAAGGCGCCCTCTTCATTAACATGCTCTAGTATGTCGTGCGCACAGTTGAGCGCAGTCGTTGTCGTGAAATAGTGTCATTTTACCCCTTTATCGTTTATGTGGTACACGGTGTGGTTACGTTCAAGTAAGTATTAACTCAAAATTCACACTTTATAAGGCTGCTACCAGTCAGAAAGAGATTTTATACGTATGTACCCACCGAGGTACTCACTTGATAAGAATGTGATGAAATTTTTTAATGCCTAATTGATGCCTATATATTCTAGATTGTCAGTCATGGAGATGTATCGGTGTCAACAATGTTCATACGAGTTTGAACTGAAGTTTCAGCTAGAACACCACGTTCAGAAGACACATCAAAATGTTCACGCGACTGATTTATTCCATGCCATCCTGGAACCCGAGCAGTTGTCGTGTATTTGCTGCAAATTCAATGGCTATTACAATTATTGTGACTTGTACGAACACTGCAGACATCAACATCACTGCAGGATCGACGACGATATTGAGCAAAGCTCATTCTGTGATGGAGAACTTCATACATTTTTTTGCGAGCCTTGTCGATTCATCTCCAATTCCGCATTGCTTCAGGTAAAGCACACGGATTCACATCGATTGGCAGCTCTTGTAAACCTAACAAACTGCGATTCAGTTGTCCCTGGTGGATACTTCCCGCACACTGGATATTTGAGCGCACCCAAACAAGAGAAAGTTCCAAAAAAGCGCATGCTAACATATGCTGACCATAAAAAGATTGAATGGTTCCAGTGTTCAAAGTGTTCATATACAACCAACCGGAAAGAGAACTTGAAAAGGCATATGTTAAGACATGCTGCCGCTGAAGACATCGCTTGGTTTTATTGTGCGCACTGTTCGTTCAAGTTCAAACAAAAGAGCGATTTGGAAAAGCACACGGCGAAACATGTTGCCGCTAAAGACATCGTTTGGTTTCAATGTACGAAGTGTTCACATAAAACTACCCGAAAGGACAGCTTGAAAACGCACATGTTTCAACACGTTGCCGCTGAAGACATCGTTTGGTTCAACTGTGCGCAGTGCTCATTCAAAACCAAACAAAAGGGCAATTTGAAAAAGCACATGTTCAAACACGTTGCTCCTGAAGACATTGTTTGGTTTAAATGTTCGAAGTGTTCATATAAAACCCAACGGGAAAACTGCTTGGACACGCACATGTTGATACATGCTGCCGCTGACGATGACGCTTGGTTTCGATGTACAAAATGTCCGTTTAAATCAAATCATAAAGATTATTTGAAAAAGCACATGGTGAAACACGTTGCCGCCGAAGATATCGTTTGGCATCAATGTGCGATGTGTTCGTACAAAGCCAAACATCATGGAAGCTTCAAAAGGCACTTGACGAAACATGTTGCCCCTGAAGACATCGTTTGGTTCAACTGTGCGAACTGCTCATTCAAAGCCAAACACAAGAGCGATTTGAAAAAACACATGTTGAAACATGCCGCCCCTGAAGCCATCGTTTGGTTGCAATGTGCCGAGTGTTCGTTCAAAGCCAAATTTCATGGAAGCTTGAAAAGGCACATGATAAAACATGTTGCCGCTGAAGACATCGTTTGGTTCAACTGTGCAAAGTGTTCATTCAAAGCTAAACACAAGAGCGATATCACAAAACACATGCTCAAACATGTTGCCCCTGAAGACATCGTTTGGCTCAACTGTGCGGAGTGTTCATTCAAAGCCAAACACAAGAACGATTTGACAAAGCACATGTTGAAACATGCTGCACCTGAAGACATCGTTTGGTTCAACTGTGCGAAGTGTTCGTGTAAATGCAAACGAAAGTCGGATCTGAAGGCGCATATGAGGAATGTTCATCCAAACTAAGCGAATATAAATCTATAAATGTAGGGGAAGTGTGCCTATGTTGGACCCCCTAAGGGAGTTGTTCCATAGCTTTTTCAATTGATCACTTTTTGAACCCTGCTTGGTATGTGTATGTTCCTTATTAGTTGTAGTTTTCAACTAATGATTGTTTCAAAAAACAGATATTCTGAAACTATGCAGTTTTTTCTTCAAACTGGAAAGAGGGCCATCATAGGCCTATATGCGCCCATGATGGCACCCTCCATGCGCCAATGGTGGACTCTCTCTTATTTTTGAAGAATGGGTTTGGTATTACCTACTCATCGACACCAAACTCATCGACTGGATAACTTGCCGACACCCAACTCATCGACAAGACAACTCACCGACAAGAACACTAACTAAAACCGACACCGACAAGACAATAGACAACAGGACAACTCGTCGACAAGGCGAACTCATCCACAGGATATTCGATTCTCTCATCGATAACAGAACTCCAAGAACTTCAAAGTCCCAGTTTTTTTCTTAAGGCCCGGTCAGATCAAGTCAGGCAATTAAGTTCTTTGATTAAAAAAAAACTTGGACAATGTAAAATTGTATTCATGGACCTTGTCAGGTCCCAGTATTTTTTTGAAGACCCGGTCAGATCAAGTCGGTCAATTAAGTTCTTTGATTCGAAAACAGCTTAGACACGTCTAAGCCGTGTATATGGACCTCGTCAGGCCCCAGTATTTTTTTGTTATTTTTTTTCAGTATTATCGTTAGTTGTTTGGGGTTATTGTGGGAGCTTTCTTGTCGATGAATTGTCCTATTGGCGAGTTGTCTTGTCGGCGAGTTGTCTTGTCGGCGAGTTGTCCTGTCGGCGAGTTGTCCTGTCGGCGAGTTGTCCTGTCGGTGAGTTATCTTGTAGATGAGTTGGATGTTGGAAAGTTATCCTGTCGATGAGTTGGGTATCGATGAGTTATACCAAACTAGGTACCTATCTCATGTAATGAGGAGGTCATTTACCTACAAAGCATACATCTTTGATGGCCCACGGTCCATCATAGGACGCCACTAGTGGGTCCATCATAGGCACCCACGCATAGTTGAGCCCAAAAATTCGGAACTTTTGTTGTTGTTGTTCATTTTAACCTGAAAATGATTGCAGGAGTTGACGCGCAATAAGTGATTCCATTTCACAAATTAGGGGCAGTCGTTAGCTGAGCTTCTGACAGACATGAGGTATCACATATCCAAGCCGTTATATTAAATCAAAACTTGTCGATTTTGATTTTAATTCTTTGTTCACATCCAATCGTTCAAATACTTATCACAGTTGGTGGTGCCAGGTGAAATGACTTGATGCACAAGCCTAGGGGGTGAGTAAGACGAAAAGCGCGCGTTTTTCAAAAATACAGGCAGGGGGCCATCATCGGCAGAGGGCCATCATCGGTCCGACAAAAGCATTCTTCCCCTACCTACTAGATATGATAGGTAGATCTTTTGAATATGCTTCTTTTTATGAATCATTGCCCAAAATAGGTAGATAACGACAGGTAGAAAGTCAGTTCCATTTATGTTGAAAGAAACCTCGAAAGAAACCTCAAGTAGCATTTTCGGACGGAAGGAAACATTTCAAAAACTATTCCGATTCGAATGAGGGAATCCAATGATTGAAATACATTTACGACAATGTTTCGGAACATTCCTCAATTTCGTTACTTCCATTTTACTCGGCAACATACTCTGAAACATTTTATGATACTGTCCCCATCCTTATGTATCAGAACATACCTACCCACATTTCAATACAATTCCTCAATATTTACCGCCTCATTATTTGAAATTTGTACCGATTCATTATCGATACATCAATTACATCATTCCGAAAATGTTCTCCTATTGTTCCAAAACATGTTGCGGTAAAATGTTTGAAATGTTGATAAGGAACTTTATAGGTGCACTATGAAAAAAATTTTGTTTCAAAGTTTCACATAAAATGTTATAAAAAATGTGTTGAACTGTTGCCGCAGCCGTATTCTTTAGAAATGACCATGACGTCCATTATGAGCTAAAACTTTGTGACAAATCAAAAATGGACGAGCTCACTCTGGTCCTGCCTGTGCGGAGTGCGCAGAACGGTGAGTTTTGAGTTATGGTAGTGGTAGCTCTGTCATCTAGCACTGGAGCGACAGTCGCCGAAAAATGTTTCACATGATAACGTCGATCTATATTTGGCTCACGCGGCCGCCTCTTCTTGCATTCCAGGTGAGCGTTTAGCGTTGGATTTTAGCGTCGGGTTAAAGTCTGTTGTTTCAGGCCGTTTATGGGGGGCAAAAACCGTCTGCAGCCCTGGGGCGTCGTCTGTTTCCGGCCTGAGCTTCGACTGACCTCCTCGTGCAACGCGCTACCGTGCGTCAACAGCCGTGCACGGCAGACAGACACCATTAATGCTCCCCGACGTCATGATGCAGTCGCCGAGGCCTTCGGCAGTAGCGAGTTCTCACTTCCTCCGGAGACGCCGTGCCAAAGCTGAGTGCATACATTGTTCAAGTGTGTTTGGCGTGTGGCTGTCGGCCTTGCCTTCTTTGTCATTTTTGTAATTCAATTATTTTGCTAACATCGTAAATCTCCGTTGTTGAGTTTTGATTCTGGCCGGACAGCCCTCAGCCTCCGGCCAGCTCATGTTTCGTATATTTGTGCCCCCAGCATTTCACCGTGGTAATGCCTGCCACTGAAATTGATCAACGCCTATGGCGAACAGCTGATCTGAGGTCGTTGACGCCGTCGTCAATTTATTGTTCTCTTTATTCTTCACATTTTGTCGAAGCCTAACATTCCGCTGGTATTTTGTGTCGTTTCGGGACGTCGGCGTCGGTCGGGGGCCCCCCTCCTACTTCCTCCTTCATTTCAGTGTCCACTGCACTGCATCGAGGCACGAGGTGCGACGCAAGCCTTCAATGGTGGCGCCAAAACGGCATAAAAGTGACCTGGTCGGTAACATCATTCTGGGCCACCTGATGGATGCCGCATCGCTACGGCAGGAGTGGGGACCCGGCCGCCTACGATCCTGGAAGGACACAAAAGCCAGACCGGAGCCGATTATAACTCGAAAAGAACCTCGGTGACGTACACTTTTGTATTTCATTTCCGTATTTACGTAGTTTCTAAGGGTCTTCTGCCGTCACTATTGTAGCCAGGTTGCTGGCCTGGCATTAGCTTGTATAATAGGCAGCTTGAATACACCCTGATATACCTACCTGAATGAAGTTTTGTTTAACTCCCTCTACCGTCCGCATCGCTGCCCTCGAAGAAGACGCGAATAACGACGACACTGTTTTCATTTTGTAGGGCTCTTTGCCATACCAGCGTTTGCCCCGAGGTTTGCCCTGAGCGTCGGCATAGTTCTTTCTCAGCTGCGCTGAGAGAAATTGCTCTTCTGGCCCTAGACTGGAAGGGTAGACGGCTCAGTAGACGGTAATACGTTTTCTAGTTATGATCTTGCAGATATGTGCATAGGTATACACAAACTCAGGTAAGTAGGTACCTACCTGTCTAACCTATCGCGGCCTGAAATTCTCACGTCATTCCATAAAACTGAGTATGGAATCCACTGATCGCACTGGAAACAATCATCAAGAAATTAATTCATTGTTTCGAATTTCTCAAATTAGGTAAGGTAGGTATAAGAAAAATTAACATGGGTGTTTTCAAACACCTAAGTGTTTTACTCACAAGTATTGGCGGTTATCTATACTTAGATACTATTATAGGCGCAACGGGATCGGTGTTCGGGATCAACACCAGTAAGACAGAAATACCAACATAATAATTGCACCGAGAAGTGCACAGAAACTACTCAGTATCTTCGATCTAGACATATTTTGATACGTGTTTTTCAAATGTCCCTTTTTTTCTAATCAATATATTTGATTTACATCCAATGCTTAAGCATGTGCTCCTCCAAACCCGACTTGCGTTTAGTTCGATACGAACAATGATTGCAGTGGAACCAAATTATTTCTTCGTTTCCTGCATGTCAGCATGTCGTACCTTATTGTGCTTGTTCAAATTTGACTTTTGTTTGGCTTGGTACGGACAATTACTGCACTTGAACCAATAAATTTCCTCGTTTCTGGCATGTTTTGCAATGTCGTGTTTTTGCAAAGACGACTTCCGTTTAGCTCGGTACGAACAACGATTGCATTGAAACCAATCAATTTCTTCGTGTCTGGCATGTTGCAACATGTGCGTCTTCAAATTTGACTTGAATTTGGTTCGGTACGAACAATGTTTGCACTGAAACCAAATTATTTCTTCGTTTTTGGCATGTCGTAGCATGTGCTTCTTCAAAAGTAACTCAAGTGTGGATCGGTAAGTACAAAGATTGCACTGGAACCAATCAAGCTCTTCTTTGTTGGCATGTCGTCGCATGTGCTTCTTCAAATTCGATTTTGCTTTACTTCGGAAGGAGCAATTATTGCACTGGAACCAATCAATTTCTTCGTTTTTTGCATGTTGCACCATGTGCAATTTTAAAGCATGCTTCTGTTTAGCTCGGTACGAACAAAGATTGCACTGGAACCAAATAATTTCTTCGTTTTTTGCATGTTGTAGCTTATGCCTATTCAAATGTGACTTTTGTTTAGCTTGGTACGAACATTGACTGCACTGAAACCAATCAATTTCTTCGTTTTTGGCATGTTGCAAGATGGCGTGTTTTTTCAAAGACGACTTCCGGTTAGCTCGGTACGAACAATGATTGCACTGGAACCAATCAATTTCTTCGTCTTTGGCATGTTGTAACATGTGCGTCTTCAAATTTGACTTGAATTTAGTTCGATGCGCGCACTGACTGCACTGGATCCAATCAATTTCTTCGTCTTTAGCATGTTTCAGCAAGTGCTTCTTCAAAACAGACTTGTGTTCGGCTCGGTACGAACAATGATTACACTTCAGCAGATGTTTTTTTCTAACCGAATTGGTACGACCGAGGGTACGACTCAACACCTCCGATTCCAGTGCTTCCAAGTTTTCGGATGCTCTCGCATCAGCCTGATTCAAATCTGGTGACTGCTCTTCTCCGGCATCTTCTGCCGAATCTGAATCCCGTGGTTCCTCTGATGGTTTCGTCTTCCCACACAAATCGTAATGTTTTGCAAGACATAAACCTGAACCGGCTGTAAATTTGCAGCAATCGCACGAATATCCCGCTAAATCTTTGCGGAACGACATACTTTCGTTGTCTTCGGCCTGAGCTTCGGCCCTTGGATTATGTGCTTGTTTGCAATGTTCGTACAAGTCGAACTGATAGTTGCATCTGTAGCCGCAACAGATACAATGGAACTGCTCCGGTTCCACAATGGCGTGGAACAGTTCGGCCGCGTATACGTTTCTGTGGTTCCTCTGGATGTGGTGTTCGAATTGGAAAGAGGATGCAGTCCGATGCGAACATTGCGAACAGTTATATCTGTCAATAGTTTCGGGTGGATCTAACCTGCATGATAAAATGGATAAAATGGTTTTAAACAAAGAATGAGACAGCACTTTTGGAACTCACATTCTGAAGGGGTGTTTTAGCAGTGATCCTCTTGTTTTACCTTTCGATGTGTAGGTAGAGGTCCTGTTTAGGTAGGTACCTTACAGGATCACGTAATCTTCACAACAATATACATCCTTTTCGTATAAAGGCCATCTTAGCGCAGGCGTCAGCAGGGTGGTAAAAATTCTGAAAGACGACAGACGACAGTTGACAACTCGACATTGCGCACTCGTGTGCTCATTGTGCTAATTTGTGTGACAGCTAGCAGCGAGGTTAGTTTGGTTGGTTTAGTTCTTTTAGGAGTGACAGAGCAGAAAAGGGTAAGCGGTAAAACAGAACCAATACTGTTTTTGTTGAAATAATGCAGGTTGCGTTTTATTAAGGATTCATTTCTTTGCAGAATTGAGAATGGTGACCAAACATTGCTGGTATCGGAATTGCAAAAGCGACAGCCGTTATAACGAGAGAAAGAAGTTCCACTTCATTCCTTTCCCGAAGCCTTGCCTAGAATTCCGAAATAAAACCATCAAGGAAACACTTCCGAAGCATTTGAAACACTGTGGAATTTGTAAAAAAGCTGACTCATGGTTGCGTTTGTGTTACCCCGAGTGTGGTCCGAACCTCAACAAAATTAACAAATGGAAATACATTTGTTCATTGCACTTTGTGGGGCAATCTGGACCAACAAAGGAATGTCAAGATCCAGAGATGTATATCAAACTACGTAAGGTAAAGGAGGGATGTTGCTATTTTGTCCATATACTATTTTCCTACTACAGTGCGCTTGCGTTCGGTTGTCAAATGAGTAAGATTCTCGGCGCGTAATTGAATATTCGAACAGGTTGGCACAAATTCGACTAGAACATACGCGAAAGTGATTGATAGCGATGTTAGGTACAAAACTTTTTTATGTATTTGATAGATTCACCCACCCATCAGCCCACCATTAGGTATATCACTATTTACATTCGATATAATTTCAAAACGTAAAAACATAAGCGATGATTTTGCAAATGACTTTCTCTGCGATATGATATGAACACTTACAACACTCTTGAGACGTAAATGGAAGGATTGCACTTCCCTGGGTACATTTGGTTGTCTCTAGCGGTAACTGCCAATTACCTAGCAAAATGCCAATATGTGCCGCTCCTGAAAAGTACAAAATATTGCCAATATTTTCTATTACGAGCTCCAACTTTGATTAGGTACTGTTTGACTCCCACGTAAATATTGATACGAACATTTGGAACAGTACATGGGTTGACAATTTGTTTTCCAGTTGGGGACGATTAGAGCATGGAATTACCATATAAGGTCCTTCTGCAGTGCAGGATTAATAAGGAAGCTGCTTTTCTAAGCAAATCGCGTTCTGAAATGACATAACCTTAAAAATGTGTCAAAACACAGCTGAAATTTCTATTGATTCGCCGTTAACTGTCGTCTGTCTGAATTTGTACCACCTCGCTGACACTTGCGCTAAGATGGCTTTAAAACGAAAAGGATGTATTCTTGATAATAGGGTGGTTGCATGTAGAGGGAGTTTATGGCAAAATGTCAATAGTGTCACTGTCATCTGTCAAGTTTCATCCCGGAGTCAACGTCAACCGGACTAACCTCACTAAATACTGTCATTTTTACGTGTTTTGTTTACATACTGTTTTGTTCGGCGTTTACGAGATCGATAGATGATAGATGTGATTTCTAATCATTCTAACAATGCCTTACACGTCTATGCCTTACACCTGGCTATTATGTGCCCCAATGCAATTCCCCAACAAACGTCAAAACATAACTCTTGATCCTTGCGCTGCCTGCCGGTGGTCAGGTGAACGAATTTCATGCAAACACCCTATTACCTATTCATTTATTTCAGTTTCGTGAAACACGATGTGACAACACTATAGAATGTACAAGAATTACGGAACATGGAGACCACAATATTGCATGTTTACCATCCAAAGTAAATGTCGTTGAATGTAGTGTCGGTCCGTCGAAGTCATTTCAAAAAGAAATTGTACACAATGGGCGTTTTCCATTTACCGACACAAGTCGACTTGTGTCGACACAAATCGACACAAATGCGTTCCATTTGATCAGTGTTCCTTTGTGTCATCGACACAAGCTAACACAAGCTGACACAAACCGACACAAATGTTTTAAATGGAAAGCGCCCATTGACAGTAGGTATGGAGTGTGAAGCTGTGGTATGAGTGGAATGTTGCAAGTTTATTGTGGAAGTGAAATTTCAATTATTTTGTTTTTTAGGAGACCGAAAGCAATACCTACGCTGACAATCATAGTGATGATATACCATCAGTTGTGGAAGAAAATATCACACATTATGAAACACTCGATATGATATCTAAGGATTCTAAGGTACGAATATAACATTGGAAGCTTATTGTTATTCAAATTACATTTCATTTCTTTTGTTCAGGAAACTAGAAATGCACCAAATGAAGTGTTCGATTTTCAAGAATCCTATGTAGAAGATGATGGTCATATACTATCAACATCGAATCTGGCCGATGCTACAACTTCAACAGAGATTGATCCAGATTTAAACACCAGCTGTTCAACACAGACGATGAGTAACGCCTTTGAAAAATCAACAAACACAATGTGCTCTCAAAACCGTAGTGAAACACAAACAACATTAACTGTGTTTCCCCACCTAAAAAGACTAGATTATTATAAAAGAAAATATCAAGATTTACAAAGTAAACTTTCAAAACGAAAGAAAACAGCAATGCAGAAATTTGAACACAGTGTTAAAGTGAACCCGAAGAAATGTGTGTTTTATACAGGTCTGACATATGAACAAATTCTTATAATATTCAATTTTCTTCGTCCAGCAGTCAATAATCTCAACCATTGGAAATCAAATGTAAATCCTAATCATTCAAGAACAAAGTCGAGAAAATTTACTCCTATGCAAGAATTCTTGTTGGTATTAGTAAGACTCCGTAGAGGTTTCCTTGTTACTGATTTGGGTTATCGATTTGGTTTGTCTCCAGGATCAGTGAGTAAGTTAACAGTAACATGGATACAGTTGATGTTCCACGAATTTGATAATCAATTAAGGTCTCGAATGTTCCCTTCCAGGAAAAGAATAACAGAAACTTTGCCTGCTGTATTCAACAGATTGAAAAACATTCGTGTTATAGTAGATTGCACTGATTTTTTCTGTGAATCGCCTCAAAATTATGAACATCAAGGTAACTTGTACTCACAATATAAAGCACATACCACTTTTAAAGTTTTAATAGGATGTACCCCGAATGGAGCTATTTCTTTTGTGTCGGATTTATTCGAAGGGGCAGTGAGTGATCGCGAACTTTTTGAGAAGAGTGGTATTGTAGATTTATTAGAACCAGATGATCTTGTCTTAGCTGATAGAGGGTTTACAGTAAACGACCTTGTACAGTCTGAACGAGCCCATTTGAATATACCACCCTTTCTGAAAGGACGAAATCGGCTCACCGCCCAAGAAGAAATTGAAACAAAAAAAATAGCGGAAGAACGAATATTTGTGGAACATGCAATTGAAAGGTTGAAAAATTATCGTTTGTTGACGAGAGTGATTCCTCTCAGTATGAGGGGAATTATAAATCAGACAGTTTTTGTGTGTGCATGTCTTGTTAACTTTGGAACTCCTATAGTTATGGATTAAATTAATACCTTTTTGTATCACAAAATTATAAGAATTAATTATAAAAATTAAAATATAAGAATGTTGAAGAAATATAGAGAATAAATCAATATTTTCAAATATGTAGGTATAACATGATTGTATAACACAACATTATATGCTGTGGACCCAATAGCTGAATATCGCCTCGTTGAATAAGTCAACTGAATAAAAAAATTAAATAAATATTGTCTACGAGACGCATTATCACAGATCTTTAAGAACAATATGTACATAAAAAACAACATTTTCAAATATGTATAACATGATTGTGTAAGACAAAATCATATTGTCTAGAAGTAGAGTCTGGACTCTGGATTTAAGGGAGAGGGGAGGGGTTGATGAAACATTTTTCCATCTGGCACGTAGGCCTCACTAGTGGGCCTATTCTACCCCTTCCCAGACCAGCTGGACTCACCGAGCCACAATGTGGTGCCTGGATGTTTGATGGTAAGTCCATTTAAGCACTGGGACCGACAAGCACACGGTTGACCCGAAGTCTGTCTTCAACCCCCGACGCAGGTGTAGATGTCCGACACATCCACTCCCTGCGATGGTACTTTTCCGATTTCGTCCATCTCCCTGACTGCGCCGTCGGTTAGAAATAGTGTCAACACACATAAAAGAGATATAGAAAAATACAACAGATGAAAAATATGTGTTTCATGGGAACATGAAACGATTTTTTGTACAACTAGGAGTAGCATCACATGAAAGTAGCAGAAACAAAAAAAAATATTGTGTCATATGTGAGGCAATCACACATGTAAAAATTACAGAAAAATCACGGGAAAATGAAACAATTTTTGATCTACTGTCGTATCGTACTGGCCATTTTTTGACACGGAAACAAGCGCTGCACTTTCATGACACCGAAAGGCATTGCTACCTCTAGGATTCTTGAATTTCTGTCAATTATTTGAGGCAAAATAGATAAAATAGTATATTACACTCGTTTAATAAGACGTTTCGTCACACTCCTTCCTTTGGGACTCTCCTCACTACGTTAGTCGTGCCTCAAAAACAGTCGTGTGACAAACCTCATACTATTGTACAACTGGAATAATTATCACATGAAAACAATAGAAACCAAAGAGAAATACTACATGTGCAAGGCAATCACACGTGAAAAAAATTATAGAAAAAAATAACAAATATGTTAATTACAGATCACTGTACATTGAATGGTATCATGTGAATATGAAGCATTTTTTGTTCAACTACTTTTGTAGTTAAGTACATTACCACATGGAAAAAAACCAAAATAGAGGCTTGTCCTTTACACTGCACTGATTTTTGTACAGATGTCTGTCTAGCAGATTGCACATTTGGGTAGAAGTTTTGTCTATGCGAAATTCTTTGATGACAGAAGCTGCCATCAGCAATTTTCTGTATGTCAGTCACTTGATGTCATCAGATTGCGCTAACTGTGATGGCCTGGTGGCCCCAAATTTCGGACTGTTCTTCATTTGTGTAGCACTTGCTGCACTAGAACCTGTCTTCGTTCAGGGCTCAAAATGTAGTCGCCATATTCAGGCGTCAGCAACAGTTCCCACATCGATGGAACGCCAAGTAGTTGTAAACCTCGTTGTAAACCAAGTAGAAAACTTGCCGTTCTTTCCTCTTCTTCTCGTTTTGGAGGAACTACTGGTCTAGGGTCAAAACCCACTAAACATGAAACATCATATGAACGTTTGTGAACGTTATATTTGTTGTTCAGAAAATAACGTTCTTGAAAACCGTTCAAGACACGTTAATGTGACGTGATTTGCCAAACGTTCTATTTATGAACATAAATGTAACGTTAATAAGGAGACGGCATTCTTCAGTTCTTAATGTAACGTTTCCAGGACGATTTTCGGCAAACGTTCGCTAGAAAACGTTATTTGAACGTTCCTTTTTATAAGTAAATATGATGTTATATTTTGAACAGTTAAATAACAAGTTTGAACAAACGTTCGCTAGAAAACGTTATTTGAACGTTTCTTTTTATAGATGAATATGATGTTATATTTTGAACGGTTGAATAACGAGTTTGAGCAAACGTTCGAACGTCAACGTTTTTAAATTGTTTTTGTTTCAAAGGTTTTTTGATGTTCAAAACTTGCACGTTAAAAATTCCTAACTTGAATGAGTGTTTTCAGCAAAACGTACATGTGTTTTTCATTGTTTGAAATCAACATGACGTTTCGAAGAGAACGTTTCAGTAATTGTTTTTAAGAAACTTTTTTCAAAATTGTGTTGAAAACACTGTTTCCTATCTATCTCGCATTGTGTAAGTGTAAGTATACAACGTTTTCTATTCATATAAAGTACAAATGAATACTATATTATTCAAGTTATTATTCCTACATTTTGTGCGTTTGTGGTTTGTGCGTTGTGCATTGATGGAAGACAATAAGAATGTACCTACCTACTAAAAATTTTGGGTTGAATAATCCTGCCTACATAAATTACCAGCATTCAGCAAAATCCATCATGTATTTATAAATGTCCTGATGACGTTTGAACGAGAACGTTCAAAAAACGATTTGCCAAAAACGTTTACAAAACGTAAAAAGTATGAACAACGCTTAACGGCGTCTTTGAGCAAGCGTAGTATGAATCCTCTCGCGAAAAATCTTGCGGCATTAGACGACGGCAAGCACCACAGCTCGACCGCCATCGTTGTTGTCCACTAAGTACGTGCAAAAGTTTATTGTGCTTCGAAGAAGTTACGATTTTCGATTAGCTACCCCGACTGACGGTAAAGAGTGACGAAGAACGAACACTGTAAGTGCGATGTCATCCGTCGTCGCCATATTCTGTAAGTATGAAATTTACAATTTTCTATAGTTGAAATTAATTTTGAGTCCACTCTGACTGATTAAAGTAAGGCTGAAGGTCATTTCTCAATGTGTTTCAGGTAGCTTCAGGGAGAAAGCCATTATTGAAGCGGTGCAAAACTTGAAGGAAAAAACTGCACCTGCGTCTTCTACACCAAATCACCCAGTGATATTTCCTTTTCTCTCTGACTTGCTGGACAGAGGTAGAGTACAGATAAATAATTGAAAAACATCTTCAAGCAATGGTTGCGCACCAGGAACCAACGCTGAAATACTCTATAAATGACCCTTTAGTAACACGTGACTTAAGTTACCTATACCGAATCTATCTTATCTCAAGTTTTGTTTAGAAAATAATTAGATGTACCTAGTTTTATTCATTTAAAAGTTTTTTTGTCAAAAAATGTTCCATTTTATACATTTTTTAGTTAGTATCTTTTGTAATAAAATCAGTATACCTACATATGTAGCATTATTGTTACTATTATTCAACAGAATAAGGTATATGGTTCTGAAATAGACTAGTATTATTAAATTAACAAGTCTTTTACTTTAGAGTTTAGACACATTTCTAATTTCTATCATAGTGATATGGAGCTCCGGCTTGTATGGTTCACGATAATGATAATAATAATAGTCGTTGAGGTTTAGGTTCACGCTACGAAAAAAAAATCACTCAGGTAGATATTATTAGGTAAGGAACTAAGGACTGAAATTAGGTAGCAGAAATCAACAATAGACTTTCATTTTCATTATGATGCATCCATCTGATTTGTCGCTACTTCATTGATGGCAACCAATTCCATGGTATTATCTTATAATGAAAATTGAGTCAATTGTTTATTTTTGCAACATTATTCCAGTTAGATACCTATTATTCGAACGTTTCATTGTTGAATAATTAAAAACATCTATTTAACATGAAGAAACATACATTAATAGAACGTTCATTCCATAACATTAAAAAGTAGTAAGAGTAGGTACAAAACGTTCACTGAACGTGATGCAATCAATGGCCAAACGTTGTTCATTTTTCAACGTTTAAAAACCATCCCAACGAAAACGTTTTTGTGAGAACGTTTTTGTGAGAACGTTCAGTAAGGCGAATATAGGACTTGTATAAAACGTTAATTTGACATAAAATGAACGTCAAATCCGAACGTTCTTGTTCAAGAGTGAACGTTATTTGAACAATAGTATGACGTTATTTTGTTTAGTGGGAAACCACCTTTGGAACAGGATCAATTTCCCCTTTGTAGGGCTTTGCAACTGGCCCAGGATTTTTTCCTTCGCTCCCACGTTCCAAGTGCATTTCTGACTTGTGCATGTCACTGTAGCCCTAGAATTGAATAATTAATTATTAGGGGAGAGCAGGTGAATATCGACCACTTAAGGCAAAAAATTCAAAACCAGTCGCCATGTGCACTGTCGAGGCTGTACGTTTTGTACCATATTCCCCAATCATTTAACTTCCCAAAGCCTTGAATAGTCACTCACTAAGTAGAAACATTTTTGCGAAAAAAATTCAAAAGCAAAGTTAAAATTTTAGCGGGTAATATCGACCAGTGGGATAAAATCGACCACCAGGTCGGATAATATCGATCACACGTTTTCTTTGCCATTTTGTAGTTTGCATGCTTAGCAAAAGCGCAAAAATACAAGTCGAAACATCTGTTTTCAAAAAAAATCTAGTTTTATTTTGATTTTGCCTCCCTATTCCCAACATTTACCAAGAGCGGCGCCCATGATAGGAACCTGAAAGAATAACAGAGAAAATAAAAAATAATTTTTGTGTAAGTACTCTCAAGAACCTCATCAGTTCATCTTCGCACCACACGAGGCACGATTCGTTCTTCGCCGATATTTTTTGCGAGGCATCTAAAATGATGTATAAAACTTTTTGTAATATTTGTACAATATCGACCATCGTGATCGATATTGGCCGACAACAAAAGCAAAAAACAATTCTTTGATGATGAAGAACATGGTGAGATTATGGAACTAGGCCTACTACACAAAGTTACTATCAATAATCCTTGATACATTGCACCAGGAGACTCAAGTCTAACTACAATAAAAAGTCCGCAATACCTTATCATGAACACTCCTGAACTTGAATCATATCGGCTCGAAACAATAATCCGTTTCTGTCAGTCAAGCACTTCGAATAAATGGCTGACCGACAGCTGTGCTGGAGTTCACTTGCAAAATGCTACATGGCACTCTATGTCATGATTCCAAGAAACTTACAGGGTGAGCCACAGTGGTGTGGTCGATATTAGACCACCGGTCGATATTCACCTCTCTTCCCCTAGTTTCATTTTTTGTGAGCACCAACTACTTACTTCAAATGAAAATCATTAATGAACAAAAGGACTGCAACAACATGACAGCAGCGTCCGTGGCGAGGTGCGTTTTTACTTTCTCAGTGTAATGATTGTGGACATCTTATTTGATATGTGGAGTCCAAGTGGAAAGTGGACGACTGAAACTGGTAGGTAGGTAGGTACCAACCTAGACCTACCAAGGCTGAGCGGTTACTACCTTACCGACTGTGAACTAGCCGTCAGCTCAGCTGCTAAATAGTAAATCCATCTCACCCTTTATGGACAAGCGTCCTCACTCCTCCATGGACTCCACATTCCGCGTCGTCACCGAGACATCAAATTAGATTTCCACATTCCACAGCATCCTGAGAAAGTGAAAAACAGCACCTCACCTGTTTATTGTTGTAGAGATCACGTTATAGGTACCTACAGAACCTGCTTATCGGGAGAAAAAAAAAACAGGATCACTGCTGGAACAGTGGAACATCCCTACAAAATGTGAGTTTTAAAGTGCTCTCTCGTTCTTCGTAAAATCAATATCTATCTATTCTAAAATTCAGGGTTGATCCAACCGAGATCGTTGACAAATACAACTGTTCGCAATGTTCGCATCGGACTGCTTCCTCTTTCCAACTCGAACACCACATCCAGAGGAACCACAGAAACGTATACGCGGCCGAACTGTTTCACGCCATTGTCGAACCGCAGCAGTTCCCTTGCATCTGCTGCGGCCTCAAGTGCTACCACCAGTTCGAGTTGTACGAACATTGCAAACAATCACACAATCCAAGGACCGGCGAAGACAACGAAAGCACGTCGTTCTGCGAAGAATTTGTGAGATATCCGTGCCATTACTGCGGATTCACGGCGGATTCGAGTTTGTGTTTTGCGAGGCATCACGATTTATGTGGAAAAGCATCACCATCAGTGAAACCACAGAATTCAGCTGAAGATGCCGATGATGCGCAGTCACAAGATTTGAATCAGACCGATGCGGGAGCATCCAAAAACTTGGAAGCACTGGAATCGGAGGTGTTGAATCGTACCAATTCGATTAGAAAAAAACATCTGCTGAAGTGTAATCATTGTTCGTACCGAGCCAAACACAAGTCTGTTTTGAAGAAGCACTTTCTGAAACATGCCAAAGACGAAGAAATTGATTGGTTCCAGTGCAGTCAGTGCGCACACCGAACTAAATATAAACCAGCTCTTAGGATACACATGCTGAAACATGCTAAAAACAAAGATATTGTTTGGTTCCATTGCAATCATTGTTCCTACCGGAGTAAAACAAGATCAAATTTGAACAGACACATGCTACTACAACATGTTAAAAACGAAGAGATTGTTTGGTTCCAGTGCAATCATTGTTCGTACAAAGCTAAGCAAAAGTCACATTTGAGGAGGCACGCGTTACAACATGCGAAAATCGAAGAAATTGATTGGTTCCAGTGCAATCTTTGTAGGGGAAGGGTGCCTATATTGTACCGTTCCCTAAAATTGTACCACCTGAAAAAAGGGCGAAAGAATACACAAGTGGCGCTCATCTGCCATCAAAACACGGAAGTATTACCCATTCCGCCATAGCGTTGTAATGGCCGTTGGTCCGCTTGCTGTGTTTTCTGTGAGCGCCGTGTACAAGTTTTATGGTGAGTTCTTACTATTATTTCCCATTATATAATAACAGATATAGGGCTCAAATGTTGGTCTTGGATCTGGTCGTTGAAGTAGCTGATTTAGCATTGTTTTGTACGACACTGCCCCCTGGAACGAGCTTCCGCCATTGATTTGCTCTTGACTTTTCCTGCTTCAATTAAAAAATGTCGTCGGTTCTTAATTTGTACCACACTCGGTTTCCTAAACACGTACCGGTACGTTTTAGGAAACTGACGTTTTCTTTTATTTTGTCGTCGTTTCTGAGTGCAAGTTTTCATTAGGTTTGTTCCATCAACAGTCCCTGACGGTCCGCGGACGTCAGCGGCATGCGCATTACGATTTTGGCGTTCCATCAAAATCTCGGACGATCCCCTGACTGATGATCCGCTGTTCCACCATCGGCTCAAACTAGTTTCGGGACGGTCAGAAAAGTTTGCGGATTTTACGGAAACTTATCGTTCGGGCTTGCGCAGCGGAATATATTTATTTGGCATCGAGCTTTCTCTGGTCAATGTTTACAAATAATATGGGTTAGATTGGTGGTTTCATTATTCATTCATTTAATTTATAAATACACGGCTTATTTCCAGCTGCAAACTGCTAAACGATAGAAAATAAGGTATCTAGCCATTAGCCATGATTGACGGTTTGCTGTTTCATCAACGAGCAGCAGCCAGACGGAAACTGGTCCGAAGTGGGCCATGCGCATTGTTTACAGTTTGCAAACTGTCGGTGACTAGTTTGGGATTTCCGATGGAACAAACCTATTAAATCCAGATAAATATGCCTAAGCAAAAGTATCGCCAATGGACGGAAGAGAATCTGAAATCTGCAGTCGATGCGGTAAAAACCAAACGAATGGGACTCAATGCAGCTGCGAGAACATTTGGAGTGCCCAAACCTACGATCAAAAGACACATGGTGCAAACACAAGTGAAACCACTAGGGCGGCCGTGCGTTTTCACAACTGAAATGGAAAAAGAGCTCGAGGAACACATCCTCAAATTTGAGGAAAGAATGTTCGGACTCACTATTAAAGACGTAAGAAAGCTCGCTTTCGATGTTGCGCAACACTACGGCATTGGACAAGTGTTCAACGCCGAGAAGGCGACAGCGGGAAAAAAGTGGTACTACTCATTCATGAAGCGGCATCCTGGTCTTTCGTTACGTCAACCGGAAGCCACATCTATGGCTAGGATTCGGGGATTTAGCCGCGAAAGAGTTCGCCGTTTTTATGAAGTTCTTGAGCACACTGTTGATCGATACCAGTTGAATGCGGCGAATATTTTCAAGGTTGATGAATCAGGATTCACAACAGTACAGAAGAAACCGCAAAAAGTCATTGGGATGAAGGGAAAGCATCAAATAGGAGCCGCCAGTAGCGGTGAAAGAGGAGTGAACACTACCATGGTTTGCTGTGTAAGCGCGTCCGGAGTTTACGTTCCTCCGATGATCATTTTCAAACGAAAACGGCACGCCCCTGAGCTTGCCTTTGGTGCACCCGCAAACGCTGTTGTAACAATATCTGATTCAGGTTACATTACCTCTGAACTGTTTGTTGAATGGTTGAAGCATTTTCAGTCTCATATCCGTGCCAGCAAAGAAAACCCTGTTTTGATTTTGCTTGATGGCCATTCAACACATAGCAAGAACCTAGAGGCTTTGCTCTACGCTCGAGACAACGGTATCATCCTACTTCAACCACCAAGTCATACAACACACAGGATGCAACCTTTAGATGTTGCTTTTTTCAAGCCATTGGGCACGTACTACATTCAGGCTCAAGAGAAATGGCTGCGTCAGCATGTAGGCCAAACAATTACGGTCCATCAGATATGTTCCCTTCTGTCGGAAGCATATGGGAGGGCAGCAACAATAGAAACTGCGGCCAACGCTTTCCGGGCATCAGGGATATGGCCCGTTGACCGAAACATTTTCAAGGATCACGACTTTGCAGCTGCTGATGCGCTAGCTGAGGCTCCAGATGAAGACACCGAGACAGTGGAAGTCCAAATTGAGAATAACGCGCCGCTGGCGCTGGAAGCTCAAGATGAGAATAACGTGCCGCTGGAAGCTCGAGCCGAAAATACCGTGCCAGTGGGAGCCTTAGCAAATACCACATTCAAAGATTCGCTGAATCAATTATCTCCATTGCCAATTGCAACAAGTTTGAACGGGAAAAAACGACGTGCAAGAACGCAACAAGACGCTGCTGTTCTGACCAGTACACCCTACAAAGACGACCTACTGGCGAGGACGAAGGAGAAGCCGAAGGACACTAGAAAGCGCTTATTGAAAGAAGAAAAAGCAAACGAAAAGCTGAAGACAACAAAAAAGTCCCTGTTTGAAGATGAACAACCCAAGATAAAAAAAAAGAAACAGCAGCTGAACAATGAGTCAAGCGAAACATCAGAAGAAGAGGATTACCAAGAAGAAAGTGAGTCATCGGATGGTGAAGACTTTATCGGTCATGCAAGTTTTGAAGACTTTGACAGAACTACTCTAAAAGTCGATGATTTTGTCTTGGTATGCTTTAAAAACCAAAAGGAAGACGACGTTTATTTTGTTGGGAAGATAATTAATCAAACAGAAGCGAATGATTTATTTCAAGTGAATTTTTTGAGGTGTTCTTTGAAGAAACCGAACGGTTTTGTATATCCAAACGTACCTGATATATCCTGGATCTCTGAAGATGAGATAAAAATGAAATTGCCGAACCCAGAGGTGCATGGCCAAACAAAAAGGCAGTTGTCTTGTATCACGTTCGGCATCAACTTTGACTGTTTCGACATAAGTGTTCGATGAACAAAAGAATTGAATGTTCTGCTTTGCTCAACTTACCTATTATTTTGTTTTATTTTCAGAAAAAAATTGATGTTCTACTTTATTTACTTCGTTATTAATCTGTGTTATCTCTAAAAAATATTAAAATGTTCTACTTTCTTCAATATTCATGTTATCAAAGTCTTCTCCCAGTTTCCTCTAATCCTAAAAGTTGTAGCCCAATCCGTACCGGTAGGTACAAATTAGGATACCAGTGGTACAATATTAAGCAACCAGTGCCCCAATTTGTACCGTTTGCAGTTAGTCCGAAAAACAATTGTTGTTTCATTGTAATGAGTCTGGCATCATTTTGACAAATTACATGTGATAAAATACATATGCAGGTAGTGGTCTGCATTGCCATTGTTCAGAAAATCTGATCTATAACCCTGAAAAAAAATTAAAAGAGAAAAGTGGTACAATATAGGCGACCTTCCCCTACGTACCGAGCAAAGCAAAAGTCAGAATTGAAAACGCACATGCTACGTCATGCCAAAAACGAAGAAATTAATTGGTTTCAGTGCAATGATTGCTTTTACAAAGCTAAGCGAAAGTCACAGTTGACGAGGCACGCGTTACAACATGCGAAAGACGAAGAAATTGATTGGTTCCAGTGCAATCTTTGTACGTACCGAGCAATACATAAGCCATCTTTGAAGAACCACATGCTGCGACATGCAAAAACAAAGAAATATGTAAATTGATT
Organism: Anaspis maculata; assembly: GCA_949128115.1. Classification (NCBI taxonomy): domain Eukaryota; kingdom Metazoa; phylum Arthropoda; class Insecta; order Coleoptera; family Scraptiidae; genus Anaspis; species Anaspis maculata. The sequence continues at coordinate 58,227,535 of OX421967.1, read as the reverse complement.
CCAGTAAAATCATTGTTCGTACCGATCTAAAGTCCAGTCCATATTTGAAGAGACACCCTCGGAGACACCATGTTACAGCATGTGCCTCGGAATATGCTGTAAATCCCCCAACCCACCCCTCTTATAAAAAAAAATATTCCCCAAAGAAGAAGAAGAATCCCTTTAAAATTGAAGACTTAGGTTGGCCAATCGTGTTTGTCTAGTGGTGTTTGTTAGGACTTTTGTTGTGTTGTAGTTACCCAAGGTAGTACAGGTACCTGAGTGAAGGCTTGGAAATGAAACACAGAGACTTCAAAATCAACAAAGAACAATTTTATTCCATAGACAAATATATCGACTCATGTTCAAAAATGCAATATCAATTCAATTACCCCACCCTCCCACTATTTGAAATGCAATGTGCAAGCCACTGATGCAGAGAGAACAAGAGAAAGACGAGAGAGAGTGTCGCTCTCGCTAGAACAGATCATATTAGTTCCAGGAACCTAGATTGTTGAGGAACCTGTATAGCGGAAACAGAATGGCAGACCAAAGTGTGAGTATCGCCGGTACATCACTTGGCGCGAAAGGAAAGAAGAGGGAGACAAAAGTTTATTAGTAAGTTCTGCGGTGACCTAAATTGACGAGGGATCTGTAGAGGGAATAGAGACGAGTTTGACCAAGCACAGGTTCTCTTGCACAGGCCCCTGCTGCCGAAAGAAGAAAAAAGAACAGTGTTGCATATCCGGATGTCTTTTAATGGTACCATAATTAAACATTACAATAAAATATCAAGGATGAACCCAATAAACATGGTCGATGAAATCATCAACAATTATTTATCATGATAAATACCACAACATGACTCGATGTAAATCAACAATATCAAAACCCAGGTCTTAACAGTTGAAAACGTATATTATTTCATCAGATAACAAAGTACCTTAGGAAAGATATCTTCTCTCACGAGATACCCTTCTCTTACACGAGAGCAAGTGAAAATATCCGTTGTGTCCAGATATCTTTGTCTCACAGGACTCAGGCATGAATACAGAAGACAGTCGATCAGTGTAATATGTATCTATCATAGTAAACAAAAGTATGAAGAAATCATTGAAACGATTCAACTCAGACTGGGAAGAATAACACCCAGTCCCCACCATGCCCATCAAGTATGACAGTATACCTCGGAGCTCTCAAATCCACGTCACCTGTTCTACAGGTCATCGCTTTGTTGTCTCGGTAGGTCCTGTCTTTCATGGTAGCTCGGTTCCAGGTCATCTGGATATCTTGTAGCGACATCGTTCTACTCTTTCGTCTCTCTCAAACCCAACAGTGACCCACACGCTACGTGTATTCCTTTGCTCCACTTATCTTCGAGCGTTCTGAAGGCACCACAGCTGTACGATGGAAGTCTTCATCATCGGAATAGACTTGTATCTTCTCTTTTCTATGATATCTGGAGCAGGAAATACCCAGTTTTTCTTGTATTCTTTTCCCAGACATCTGCTGACTTTTTCTCTCTTTTTCAACTCCCCGTTACTTGACGACGGCCTCTCCCTTTTCTGGTGTAAAACCAAAGCTCACGATGGTTTCTTTTCTTCATCTCACTTCTTCATATATTTTGGCAACAAATACCTAGGTACCTACCTACCCCTAAGGAGAGTATGGTGTAGTGTGAACATTGCAAGCTCTTGCAAGTTCTTTACGATTTCTTCGCAAGAAATCTACCTACTTATGTAAAATTGCAGATATGGCCTAGATTATGAAGAAAATCCGTCTTATTTTTCGATCGCTCGCTGAATTCTTTGTTGCGTGCGTGACATTATTGTGCGCATGGAAATGCGCAGTAGTTC